>OX101797.1:25810886-27089220 GCA_944452935.1 Rhogogaster chlorosoma
GAATATATTATCTGAATTACCTATGGAAGACTGATTCAAGACAATCTCAATTATGAGACGGAAGTAGAAGAATAAAAGTCGAAGATTGTACCACACAGGCATATCGGCTCACCGCTAGAGTCAATGTTATAAAACTTAACCTAACAAATATTCTACTATTCTATACCTATGACTTGTCTCGCGAAAAAGAACGTTATACCACCGCGCTAGAGTGCAATGAAGTATGAAGTATTAATGCAGAGCAAAAACTGAAAATCGTTTAGTGGATACAACAACTTGAAAAGCATCGAGCACGCTGATGTTTCCGGAGTCCAGAACGTTACCCTTCTTCGCTGAATGGTATGTGACTTATAATCAATGACTGCAGATCAAAATCTCATCCAACCGATCGCGCAATTAAATGCATGAAAATAGACGTATTATGTACTCGCCTACTTATGTGGTTATCGAAAGATTATAATCATATTCAGGTGATCCGTACCTGATTCTCCGATCAATCTCAATAACCTATCATATTCTAATTTCGGCACATACCTATATGCCCCCATTCATTCACCTATACCTAGATTGTACACGTGTTCCATGCGGGGAACACAACGTGCTTCGGTAGCAAGTTGGGGGAGGAGATCGGCGGGGATTTATGATGCATACGAATAGATACCTGTGAGTATGTGTACCTACTGGATGATAATATGCTGTGTTCGAACAGTGCGGCGGTAGTAAGTAATAAGAGAAGGGCTGCGCACGCGCGGTGTGCCTCAGGAGTGTATGAGGGGGAAGCGGGGGCATGAGTGGGTTTGTCACTCCACTTCACGATTCATTCATATTTTTCCTTTTACCAAACGCTCCTTCCATTCACGCCGTCCCGCAGCATGAAATTACGCTGTACGCGCGCGTAGCTATCACAATCACATATGTATGTAACATACGTATCGCGCATGGCTTTCCTCGCTCACATACATATGGGTATACGTATTATGCGATAGCATACATACAGGTGACGTAGAATTTACTGAGTTCCAATAATGAATCAACCGATCAGCGTGCGGACTCAATCCTTTATAATTCACTACTGATGTATACTTACCTTCAAAGCGATGCTCCATGTAGAGGGCATTCTAGCTCCGTTCAAAATATTCGATTTTCTTTTTTCATATAATACATCGCATATATATGTATAGTAATACATCATATCAAAGACTTTATCATATTATAATCCTTATTAACAGGCGTTGTAAATTCATTCGATAAGCTTATCAGACATTTCCTTTGTGCTGCTAGAGTCGATCGCTACTTGATAACCGATAGTGAGATAATCGATCAAAGCGTAGATCTACGGAGCTTGAACGTGAACGTACTTGATGTTGTACAACTGATTATGTGGATATAAATATAACAGTTGATTAGATTTTCGATATTAGCTACAGTCAGGTTTTGAAGCAAATAATTATTTCGTATAATTCGGAAAATCGTCAGGTAGGAAAGAACAAGTACTTGCGATTGTTATTACGTCATCTTTTATACAATTTTACGTACTTTACATTATTTGATTGAATACATTATTTACTTAAAACTAGTCTTCGCACATGAGAATATCAGATTATACTATGTCGCCCCATCTGAAAGAGTTGATGAACAGGGGGTTCCAAGTTTTTTGGGTACGGCACTGAGCCTCGACCAAACGGGGTGGTGGTAAAGCCCAGCAGTCCGAGCCAGAGAAACGGAGCCGCACAGACTGCGAAGTGTAGACTGTAGAGGAAGCGAGCCATTGCGCCATCAGGAAGTAGCTCACACGTATTCGGACGCATACGCGACCGGACGAGCTTAACACCGCGATAAGGAGACGCGTCCCTGCAGCTTAGCAAGCGGGGGTTTAACGCACGCGTAGAGCCACGGCCTGCTGAGAGGGGTGTATGTATATGCATTATTATGCACATAAAAGGTGTCGATGAATAAACTTCTTTACTTTTTTTAAGTGTTTGATAATTGAAAGAATATTGACGATTTGAGAACGGAGAAAATAATATTCAAAAATAGCCTCAGCATGAAAAGAATTATTTCCTTGTATGCGTCATGCATAGTGACGAAATTCCTTCAGCGGGATTCGGATTCAGATAGCAATTTTATATATTATTGGAAATCTCGATTCTGACCTATGCTATGCATCGTCGGCTGCGTCATTCAACAAGCCTGACTTTTTACATGAGTCAGCAACGATCGGACTCGCTATAGTCGATTCCGTCTACATAATTACTGCGATATACCGCTGTGGTAACTGGTAGCTATCGTGAAATGGAGAATTGTTCCGAATATGGATACTAAATAGAAACAGGGAAACGAATCATCAATACATTGTTCAGAGAAGATGAGTTTTAATGTTTTTTTTTATTCCAATTCCCAATTCGCGAATCAGTTTTTTGCAATGTGGAGTTAGGCTTCTCAAAATCTCTGACACAAATGTCAGACCTCCGATGCTTTGGTACCTAACTAATGATAACGGGTCCTTCTCCAATTGCGAATAACTTTGAAAAAAAAATAAACACCGTGTCCAAAACCTCCAATTGGAAATAATGGATATTTTCCATTCGTTTAAATCAAATTTGATGATTTCTTAACTTTAAGTCAGAATTCTATACGGAAAAGGAAAAAGAAACTAGCTACGTTACTGCTCGAACGTCCCCATACACACACACGCCTATGAATGCGTATACAGAGAAATAAGTATCGTACGCACAGCTCTGCGGACGAAACAACGACCGAGCGCCAGTGCTCAGGCAATAACACATACACCTACGTAGCCTCTGCGCGCGCATCTACTATACAGATTCATCGGTGAGCGCGAGAGAGCGAAACAGAGATAGTGACAGAGATAGACATAACCGCGCCCCCCGGCCGCAGAGAGGCGCTGTTTCCCTTGCCCCGCAACCCTTCCGCCGTGCCATGGTTCTCTCTACCCATTCACAGAACTGTTTCGTCCGTGTGGTGTCATGGAGGTATCATGGCTGAGGAGACGCGCCTAGTTCGCGTTGAAGAACGGCTAAAGATTAAAATTGGTACGAAACCTAATGAATAGGGTGAACAGAAGCGAAAAAGACCGACAATTATCGTCGTCGCTTTTTCGTTCTGTTCTCACGTTTCATCTTAACCGTGCGGGGCAAGAGAGAGGGGTGCGGTAATCACGCCGAGTGTTTCCGACCGTTCGATACATACGATAGTATATAAATAAATAAATAAGTAAATAAATACGTCGATAATTGATTAATATAATGTTTGTCAGTGAAATTGAAGTGTTAAAAAGAAACAGCGCGATACGTGAACGCACTTGAATCGCCGCGAACGTAGGATACCAGAGGGTAAATACTGCGGATCCGGAGTTTCGTGCTTTTAGAAAAGATCCGAGCACGACTACATACGACGACCGCCCGTACAGGAGGATGTCATCAGCGACACTACTATACCATTACGTTACACTACATACACACTATACGCGTCTACTTATTCCTCTTCTTTATAATACTCCCACGAAATAATACCTACGTCGTCTTATTACTCACTACGCTGGACTACGCGCAGTGTATAAAACTACCGCTACTGTCTGAAGCTACGTGCTACAACTGCTACATACTCACGTTATACATTATACATTATTGCAGCAAGAGCTTTTCACACTATTCCAATTCTCGTTCGCTCCACTAGCTAACAATAAGCCCTAGTCGCTATAAACACCCAACAGATCATAATCGTCACGCATTATTGTGACCTGCAGCACTCGCTGTCAAAAGACACTACTACGTCAATATGCATCCTGCACCCTGTCTCTTCCTCAACGCCGCCGAGTCTACACATCAATGACAATATTTTCATTCCGGGTTTTGCATTATTACGGTTTACGTAGGGATAGAAAGGCGCGATGTGTGGGATTGTCTGAACCCAGAACTAACCCGCAACCACTAACCCCGTGGGGTGTATCGTCGTTAAACTATTCGAGTCAAAAACGGCACAACACGCATGTGCGTGTGTATGTGTGTGTATCAGACTCTCTGTGTCTCTTATGAGATAATACAATCCGTCGCGAATAATGACCGAACCGCACCGCACCGCGTCGTCGCGAATGCGAAATACTGAACGACCAACTCAGCGTGCTTCACGATTTGTGACCTCAATACATACGTGAAACACGTACATCAACACGCCGCAGTGTTTGACGTATCTAGTACATACATACGTACCTACGACCGTCAAAATTTTATCAATGGGAACCGAGCCCGCTGATCCCTCTAGAACGTCGCATATCTAACGCATAATATGTCTACTTACTTAATTACTTACTCGCCATCACCTCACCTTACCCGTACATTGTAGACTTAATAATTGAAATCTTGCATTCGGTTAACGCGGCAACATAAATTATACACATATACCGCGAGACGATTGTTTTGGTTTTTGAAATTTCAAAAACCGTTTTTTTATTTATTTTATTTTTTTTTCTAACCTTCAATTTGGTCATTGTTTAGCATTAAATCGCAGGAATGTAGCTCATTTAATTTCGAACTGATTATTTCGATCATCAATGTTCAAGATTACAGGTATAATATGGCTAATTGAAATTAATCATCTGTAG
The DNA here is from genome assembly GCA_944452935.1 of Rhogogaster chlorosoma. Lineage (NCBI taxonomy): Eukaryota > Metazoa > Arthropoda > Insecta > Hymenoptera > Tenthredinidae > Rhogogaster > Rhogogaster chlorosoma. The sequence continues at coordinate 25,815,508 of OX101797.1, forward strand.
GTGAGGCTAAAAACTTACAAAGTCGAAGTCATGGCTCCCCGGGCGCTAGAGATGTGTATTGCGCTCTGTCCCTCGATCAGGAAGAGATATTCCGCACTACCACCATGGAAAGAACGCTTAAGTATGACTTTACTGTTTCTTTTGTTTCTTTTGTCCTTTTCTTCCAATTTAGGACTATTGTTTCTGGTTTTCCTATACCTTCTTCCCTTTTTTTTCTTCACCAATCTATCTCTGCATGATAGAAATAGTGGCTTTTTATCAACCTTTATTCATATTTCTGTTCATTTTCTTTATCCATGTGTATAAAAACATTTTCGATATCATTTCAGTCCTTTTTTCGGAGAGGAATTCCAGTTCGAAGTACCCAGAAAGTTTCGATACCTCAGCATATACGTATACGACAGAGACCGTCATTTGAAGCAGGACAAGATACTTGGGAAAGTGGCAATAAAACGCGAGGACTTGGCTACCTATCACAACAAGGAACATTGGTTTCCGCTCAGGCCTGTAGACGCTGACTCCGAAGTACAGGGAAAAGCCCATCTAGAACTAGCCCTACAACCACAGGTCGGACATTCACAGCCTAAGCTAACAGTCAGGTGAGTTATCCTTCGGAGAATTTTATTCCAATAAGAAAAAGTTCGAGGAAATGAGTTTACCGCTTTCAATGTAATTACGTCTTGTCGCTTGGCGTAGGAGAACCAGTTTTCTTTATATGGCAGCAGTTTGCGATCGATGAGATTAATATTTAATGTTAATATCACAGCTGAAAGTAGATCGTCTCTGTAGGTGCGTACAAACATACTACTAATTGAACTGTATTAGCATAGAATTAATTCACTGAATAAACCTGTTAGCGTGTTTAATGCTGGGAAAGAATTTCCCACTATTGTTCTTCTTCCTTACTTCATAAGTAATTTATTGCCCTACCTATCTTCTTCGCACGTAGTGTTTCCAATTCAGGATTGCTTGAAAGCAGCTAGACTTAATGTCTCTAGTCCATTTCAGTTGTTCTTTGTTAGCCAGGATTATAAAGGACTAATTATATCAACAGTTTGCAAATTTAGTTCCAAAGACTTCCACTACTTTGTACTCCTTGTTCTTTCTTTAATTCTCTACTTTTCATTCATAGAGTGATAGAATGCAGCGAACTGACCATCAAAAACGGAGGATGCGACCCGTTCGCAACAGTCACAGTCACCTACAGTAATGGCAAGCAAATATCAAAGCGTACCAAAGTCAAGAAGAAGACGGTATCGCCTCGTTTTAACGAGACCTTTGTATTCGAGGTGAGAATATTTCCTTTGTAGCAACAATAACGGGCCTATCAGTTTCAAGCAAAGTCTCAACATGAAGAGGATGCTGTAGTCCGTTTTTACCGACCGAGTTATACCCTTTTTTTGGAATAACTCCAAAACTGGGTTACAATTTCATGAATCCCTAAATAGATCAATTTTTCAATTATTGTTGATTTCACTGTGTCGGAGTTGCTCAAGAAATGTCCAAAAAGTATAACGCTGTTTGTAAAAACTGACTGTACCATCCCCTGAAAGAAAAGATCAGTATTGATAATATTAATATATTTAACAACAAGTCTCTAACAAATTTGATAATTAAACTTCTAAGGTAGTTTCCATCTTCCGAATATTCTCTCCTCCTCTTCTTGAAGAAAAAGAACATTCCTCTGCCTTACCTCCGGATCATCTTCATTGTTTCTCTTCTTGTTAGCCCGAGTTGACTGATTCGAAGGACAAAGATGTCTCCCACTACTCAATCGATGGCGGAGAAGTTGGCGAAGTTATTGTCGGTGTATGGCACGCCTCGTCAGGCATGGGAGAGCAGCCAGCGTTTCTTGGTGAAGTTAGAGTAATGCCACCAGGCCTACAGAGGCAGTCGACAAGCCCCTCTACAGCCTGGTGAGTAACTTCTAGCCATATTCAACACTAGATTATCGAATATTGTGTGAAATTATCGAGAAGGACTGTGAAGTGAAAATAATCTAAGAAACTACTTGATTCCATCATTTTGAGAATGATTTCCTTTTCTCTTAAGGTATTTCCTGCAGCCAAGGTCCGCCAAGCATAGACCGAGCAAGATTTCTAGCAATTCAACACCACCAGGCACAATACCATGCATGGGATCTCTGCGTTTGAAGATACATTACACAGCGGACCAAGTATTCCCATCAGAAACTTACAAAAGACTTGAGAGTTTGTTGCTCCAAAGCGCCTCCGTTAGACCTATAACATCCTCGGCTGTTTATATCCTGGGTGAAATAGTAGCGAGTAAAATGGAGGCTGCTCAACCGTTGGTTAGAATACTGGTACACAACGAGCAGCTTGTAGCAGTCATGCGAGCTCTGGCCAGTTACGAAATATCCAAACTTACGTGAGTCCTAAATCTTTTGAGAGGAAACATACACCCTGAATGTTCATTAATTGACCAGTTTTATTGGACCAGTTAGCCTACCTTTTCAAGCATAATCGAATTTCAAAGTAATTTCCTTCTACTTTATTAAGCTTCAAAGGTCTAGAAATCTCTAGAAAACTGACTGTTTAAAAGCAGTTCGGACCAATCAGAGTCCTCTGAAAATGCCCCTATTTAAAGTGCATGTACCTCCTTCGGCGGTTTTTCTTATTTATGAATGGAAACGAGGAGGCTTTATCGATGCAAACTCTTTCAGAGATCCTACGACAATATTTCGGGGCAATACGCTAGTCAGTAAAATGATGGACGAGGGAATGCGGCTCGCGGGACTTCACTATTTACATTGTACACTCCGGCCAGCAATGGAGCAAGTTTTTCTCGAGAGAAAGCCCTGCGAGATAGATCCGACGAGAGTAAAAGACGCCAATACGATACAAACTAATTTGGCTAATCTTAAGGTAAAGAAATGTGACTGAGTTACAGCTTTTGACTTTTCTAAACTCAAATATCCCTGCAGGAATATGTGCAGCGAGTATTCACAGCTATAACAACTTCTGGAGTCAGGTGCCCGCCTTTAATGTGCGAGATGTTTTGGAGCCTGAGAGAACTCGCCGCCACACATTTTCCTTTCAACAAAGAAGTCAGGTACTCCGTCATCAGTGGATTCATATTTCTTAGATTCTTTGCACCCGCTATACTCGGCCCAAGATTATTCGACATCACGACGGAACAGATAGTAAGATACTTGCATTACATATCCCACGTATTCATTTCTTTCCCAATTTTCTCTTCGATCATAGAACGGAAATTGCGGACTCAGTTCTCACGGTGAATTTATTCCAGGATTCGCAGACAAACAGAACGCTGACGTTAATTTCTAAGACTATTCAAAGCTTGGGGAATTTGGTCAGCTGTAGGGGCGGAGCGGGGAGCGTTTGCAAAGAAGAATACATGGAGTGTGTATACAGGTCGGTCAAATTCTTATTTAGGCAAGGTAATCAACCACCGCCATACTAAGCTAAACTCTGTGTTCAATTTTCAGGGAATTTTATACGGAGAATCATATTCAAGCTGTCAAACAGTTTCTGGAGTTGATATCGACCAGTAGTGGGAGTGGAACTATTCAACAACGACCAACGGCTCTACAGGAACAGCCAGTAGTTTTGAAAGAAGGGTGAGTCCAGTTCCTTACACAAATTCTCATCCTGTTTAGAAGCTGTTTTTAGGTTTTCACGAACAGATTCTTTCTCATAGATCAGAGTATTAAGGGAATTTATTGATAAGCTGTAACTGTTTCTTCCTAATAGAATGTATTCTCTTTTTGTGCCTACCGCTGACTGTGGCAAGAGGTTTGTAACAATAAGTGATGATATTTATATCGATGTTTAGCGGTCTCGATTTAAGCAAGCGTGAGAGGTAGAATCAGCAAAAGACTGTAAGGCTGAAAAAAACGTGGTTCATTATTTATTTGGTAATGTTAGTGTAAGAAATTAATGGTCAATATCGAGGAAAGGATTCTCGCTAGCAAGCTGAGAGCTGAGCTTTTGAAAAACGTCTTCCAGTGGGTTCGAAGAGATTTCATCACTGAGTGAATTGAACTATGAAATTCTGAAATCTGATGAAAAATAAAGAATGTATTTTTATAAACTCTATTCTACTATTTCTCACGATTCTTTTGTATTTTCAAGATTCTGTCATTTGATTATAAGCTATTGTATTTCCTTAGCTTGCGATCGTGTCCTATCTTCGAAATGAGGTATTAACTCTTCACACAACCATCAATAAATATTAATAAACCGGGTCTTTACCTGTCTTATGGTTCCACGCCTATTCTACCTCCCATGCTTCTTGAAGCCCTGGCATTGCTGATGTTTGAAATATTTTACAGAGTTATGATAAAACGAGCCCAAGGCAGAAAGAGATTCGGCAGAAAAAACTTCAAGCAGAGATACTTCAGACTGACTACTCAAGACCTGACTTACTCGAAAAGCAGAGGTAAAGCAAAAGAAACAAGTTATCGAAGATCTTTAGTAAAAGAATGTTGAGATAAATGATCATTAATTTTCTTAAACAGGAAAGGAACCACTCTGCAGAATACCATTGAGAGAAATTCTCGCAGTCGAAAGACTACACGAGGACTCCTTCAAGATGAAGAATATGTTCCAAATTGTACAACGGCAACGAGCCTTGTATGTACAGGCCAGCAATTGCGTGGAAGAAAAAGAGTGGATTGATATTCTCACTAAGATTTGTCAAACGAACAGCAACAGGCTTGAAAAATACCATCCTAGTGCCTACATCAATGGGCATTGGCTCTGGTGAGCAGCATTAACGACTTACTCTTATCTTTCGCTCGATTAGTCCCTATTTTATTAATTTGCAAAGGGATAGTTGATTAGTCGATTTCAAACTGGATTATATACCAATTTGACCGAATTTTAGTCCTCAAGGAAGTTTAGAAGCGACAAAAACTCCGACATTCATGTGAAAAAAAATTGTTTCAGTTGCCGAGCTGCGTTGGACAGTGCTCCTGGGTGCAGCGAAGTATCTCCAGGGATAGAGGCGGGCTTAAAAATGTCGTTAGACCCAGACCGAGACTTGCAGAGAGTCCATTCGCTGATATTCACGAATATGCCGCGTCTTGAGACGCTCATAAGTGCCTGTGAATGCCAGGCTGTTTACGGCGCTAATAAAGTATGCGTTTTACCCGGGGGTGGACCGCCGATCGAGGACGTTCCCTCGTGCTTTAAGACGCTCACTTCACTCAGAGAAACTGCCTTTGCTTTACAACAAGAGCACAGAGCTTACTCGAGGAAACTTGCTCGCGAAACTAAATACGGGAGCAAGTGAGTCCGGTCGTTTTACACTTTTCATGATCCTTGATTACCGTATTTCTTTCAGAACTCAATAAGGGTATTTGAGGGGGTATCGCGGCTTCCTTGAACACCTACAAATAATATTTCATAACGACTGCGAATTTCGCTTTGAAATTCCTTGAGCATACTCTTAAATAATGAAACTAACGATTTATGCAATGAAAAAAAAGTCTTTATATCATTCTCTGCCCTCGTTTTTCAGACAAGCTCCAATCGGCGATGACAACTATCTCCACCTAGCTGCTGGTGCTGGGTTTGACGGGTCGCTAGCTAAACGTGCTTATGAATCAGACAGCCCAGGTCGACGGCGTGTGGATGTTGATCGTCGGTATGAAGACGGGGGTACTTCCAAGAGGACTGAGGACAGGCGGCACGACGAGTCGCGTAGAAAATGCCTTGACTCTGATTCTGTGAATCGCCGATACGAAAACGAGCACAGTTTGTTGAGATTGTACGAAGCTAGTACTGCTGAGACGATAAAAGGCATAGAAAACGATCTCAAAAGATTTGACAATAGTCTGATAAGTCACGGGACATTAAGGTCGGATAAATCATCCGAGAGGAATGGGAACGAGAATTTTGAGAATCAGAGGAGATTGGATACTTCGAGTTTGCTCAGAAACGAAGGAATCAATCTGTCCGGTAGTCTGTCAAGGAAATTGAGCAATTATGCTAATACTAGGAAATTAGATGACGGAAATTTGGCCAGACGAATCAGAGATGACACTTCGGATATATCTTCCAATTCAATAACCGGATGTGGAAACCACTGAGTTTAGTATATTTACCATTTTTGAATCTAATCAAACACTTGGGCACTATTTTATCAGCTGATTGATATATCCCCCTCAATTCTCTCTCCCACCGATATTGTAATCTAATAGCGTGCCAAGCTTCGATATCAATGAAAATTCTCTCATTTTCATATCTTTTATCATTGAACTTATCTTCATATACATAGTTTATTCAGGAAACTAATTAGCGTATATCGGATAGACTCTGTCTTTGACGTCAAAGTTGCGTTGCAAAAGAAATCTCGAATATTTATTTATAATATTTTATTTTCATTTTATTTTATTTATTTTTTCAATTAAACTTTTACAACCCCCGAGTTGAAATTAATCTTAAGTTTAATAATCGCGGTGAAAGAAAAAGCCTTTCGTTTTTTCTTCTTCTCAATCTAACTTCTACTGAACTTCTTTGCCTTCGACATTTTGTATTTATTTAACATATTTTCGCCTCTCACTTACATCGATCTTTTAATTTCAGAGGGTGAATTATGTTCACATTAATATTTATATATGATCTCGTAGCTTGGAATCTAAGTGAAAATTTTAGGCAGATGTGAAATTTTTTTCTCTTTTATAAACAGTAGTGGGATTTGAGTCGAAGTAAATTGGCTGACCGAAAAAAAAAAATCGGAATTTTGAATACATATTTTTTATCTTACATCGAGGACCGATTTTAAATTAAATACTTCTACTGCATCATTTGTATATTCAAACTTCATGATCAAGAATTGAAAAGTTTTCACCTCAAGTAGTAAAGACAGTTTACAAGCCCGTGGAAGAGAAGTATACGTATATTTATATGTCACGAGTTATTTGACGATTTTATTCGCGATTTAATCACGCCATATTAATAATAGATTAAAATAGCTTTCTTCCCTCCGCTCTCGATGAATTAACAAATGACTAATGAATGATAAAGGTAACGATGAATTAGGTAGTCCGTAAGAGATAGAGATATAGAATAATGATTATTGATTAGTTATTGAATCAATTGATCATTGATATATACAAACTGTACAGCAATTTGAATAATTGAATAGTTACTCTAGGGTTTAATTATTCGCACTATAATACTAATATTGTACAGTGTACAGAAATCTCCGTTGAAACGTTTTATATACTAAGTTTTTAACACCAATAAGATTATTGCTAAGAACTCTTAGGTATTAAGGATCTTACTGTATAAGACAGATAATACACGTCGACAAATCCGGGAAACGAAATGATCCTTCATATTGAATAAATTTTCAATCAAATCGTCGTTTTAAATCTAAACATATCTAAAGAAGGCCTTGCACTCCGTTTGCATTCTCAATTTTTTTATTAGAAATAACACTACAAATATTCGTCCTCGACGAATACGAACCAAGTAATAACATTAAATGGTAAAATTGTTAAAAAAATTTATAACTATAATATTACATGATCTGATTTCCCAATCGGTAATTTTTAATTTTTTTTTTTTTACTTATTAACTTTAACGAAACAGAACGAACGAACGAACGAATTAACTGATAATTAGTGAATGTAAGTCGAGGACGTGAAGCGCTTCTAAATTACCCTCATTTACATTCACCGTCGTTGTATCGTTCTGCGATACTCTTGGGCGTAGTGCAGTTAAACCTGCGCCCTAAGACGCAATATTTCTTGTACATATATTTATTATGTGAATCAGGAAGTCTTGGGTCTCATTGTTATAAACAATTCTTTAAAGAACTATCAATTATCAATCATTACTATGTAATAAATTATCCGACCTGATGTTTTGTTGCCATTATGAAATTCCCCTTCGACTCGACTGCCTCTTTCCTGTATCTATGGCACCCAAAAACCGTAGAAAAGTTCATGAATCAGCCGCAGAACTCAGAAAAAGGTCGAAAGTTTTGTTTAGGTGCTTATTTTACCTCTTTTTTAAGATATAGGTATCTAATAGGACGGTGGTCGAGCCGACGGGAAAAACCACATTAATATTTTATATGAGATGACAACATTTTATTATTACATATAATCTGCAATTTTGATGCATAGAAATTTTTTTAACTATATCACACAATACGGTAGTAAACATAATAATAAATAAATTAACGAATTCTTTTCCATCTTTTGCATAAATAAACATGGTAATTCTACTTACAATTTTTATTCTTATTAATAGTATTATTATTATCACTAAACCAATAACGAATTTTGTATGATTTTTTAAAAATATTTTTGTTACTTTTACCAAGTAACTATTGTTGTTTCGTGTAGATCCTTAGAGTAGACCGTGCTTTACGCCATTAGTTTGGGTCTGAAGACCCAAAAAGTTTTCTTCACAAGAACATACAGAATGCATATTAATTCTAACTGTAAGTTTGTTTACTCAAAATAATATTCATTCTTTGCTATAGATATTAGGATAAAAAATACATTCCAAGCCCATTCCTGTATCAAGGGGCCGTCCATAAATTACGTAAGGCGGTTTTACTTATTTTTTAACACCCCCTCCCTACATAAAGCGACATAAGGTTGTTGACACTCCCCTACCTCTTACGTGAGATATTCTTGTCAAAAATCGAATGAAGGGTCGTTGGAATGGGTGTCATTGGACTCCTTTATAGCCAAGGATTTGATAATATATTTTTTGGATTTTAACTTGCCCTAAGGGCATGAGTAACCCCCTTCCCTGCCTCCACACAAGGTCAAGTAAAGAGGTATCGGATCCTTCCTCCCGCCCTTAAAAAACCTTACATAATTTCTGGATGTCTTCCAAATCAGGTCGATGTTACATTCAAATATATATTGATATTTCCCGGGAGGGGAATCTCAGGAAATCACATTGTGCCAACACGGAAGCAGCTGAGGAACTTTTTAATACGTGACAATATCTGGTATTACGTAGTAACACAGCTGGCAATACGTGTCGATTTCGTGGCATGATATTTACATAATTTATTTTTTTTTTTGCTTAAAAAGAGTGGGCCAATGTTGATACTAACTTAAAATCACCTTCAATACCCTCTGATAGCTTATGCTGGTTGCAATGAGCCTGTACAGCTCAGAAAACTCCTTCTCCCTGGCTCTATTGCTGGTAATAAGCATTTTGATATCACAAAATCACCTCGTTAGCGCTGAGATAGAAGATGTTAACTCATATCCAAAAGTAACGATACCTCAAGGGAATCTCAGAGGTATCAATATAGTTACTAATCATGGGAGGCTCATTCATGGCTTCGTGGGAATCCCTTTTGCTCAACCACCGATTGGAAATCTTAGGTAAGTCTATGAAGGTCGAAGGGTTGATCCCTTATTAAATCTGTTGCATAACGTTCCTCGAATCTTGTGAAATCTGCTGAACTCTCTGAAATTCCTTGAAATCGCTTGAAACGTTTCAAAATATGTCACAAAATCTCCAAAGTTTGAAATCTTTGAAATTTCGATTTTCTTTTAGTTTATTCTCCTATTATTCCTATTAGATAATTCTCCTATTCTTCTAATCAGATTCAAAGCTCCTGTACCACCAACTGCTTGGAATGGAACTTTCAACGCTTCCAAAGATGCACCCATGTGTCCACAGATCACCAACGATAAAAACTTGATTGGAGAAGAAGATTGCCTGTACCTCAATGTTTACACTCCGCAGGTAATGAACAATTCGGATTCGGTGATTGTGAGACTAAGAATTCTTGTATTACATGCTACCTGAAGATATCTTTGGCTTGTTAATCCAAAAGCATTTTCAGTTGCTTTTAACAATCATTACATTGTTCCTAAAAACTCTTAGGCCACACTCCTCAAGTATGTAATTGCATACAAAAGTCCCAGAGGCATTATGGCTCCAGACCTTACCATCTCCGATTTGATTTTTAATTCTAATAAATCTATACAATGCAGCTATCCTCTATTGACTCCAAGTTACTGCCAGTGATGGTATGGATTTACGGAGGAGCATTCTCTAGAGGGACCGGTGACATGACTGAATCAGGTCCCGGGTACATCTTGGATAAAGATGTAGTCCTGGTTGCTTTCAACTATCGCCTAGGCCCGCTAGGATTTCTAAGCACTGGAGATGGAGTATCCCCTGGGAATTATGGCATGAAGGACCAAGTCTCCGCGTTAGAGTGGGTTCAAAAAAACATCATGTACTTTGGCGGAGATCCTAGTCAAGTGACGATTTTTGGACTCAGTTCTGGGTCCGCCTCGGTTGATCTGTTATCACTATCTGACTCTGCAAGTGGTAAGATCGTGGTCCGTCCAAATCTTTGCAACCAATTTCAAACACGAGACGAATTCTTGTCGATAATGAATTTTGTGTAACGATTGACAGGACTATTCCAGAAATGCATCAAAATTAGTGGATCTTCGCTTTCACCAAGGGCATACGTGCCTCAGGATATTCTAGTAAGATACAGTTATCAGCTTGCCGAGCACCTGGGCTGTCCTAACACCACATCAACTGCCCTAGTCAATTGTTTGAGACAGTTGAACGCCTCGCAAATTGTAGATACGACTTCGTTATTCCTTGAATGGGATAAATATCCAGATATAATTTGGAGACCAACGGATGAGCCTGATACTGAAGGAGCTTTTCTCACAGACAGTCCGGCAAATCTTTATGCCGCTGGGAAAGTTAGAGATTATCCATGCATTAGTGGAATAGTTTATGATGAAGGCCTATATTATACTGACCGTGAGTATAGTGATCAGCTATAAGAACAGTGCATGAAAAAAGTATGAAAAAATGTCTTGCATCTTCATCTCGGTTTTCTTTTTTTTTTTCAGGTTTCTATGAAAACCCAAATCTATTCGATGATTTCCTGGCCAAAATTGACGACGTCCTACCTTACATTTTGTTATATCAACACCGTGAGGACATTTCCATTCGTACCACAGCCTTGAAAGCATACTATTTGAACGATTTGACTGCCGATAGGGAAGTGGTGAGTTTCAAAAGGCCAGGAAATTAAAGGCAGACGGCTTTACCTATGATGTTACATAAATATTTTGCTTTCTTCCAGCTGCTTGCCAACATCACACAGCTCGTCGGTGATGTATATTATATCTACCCGACTTACAGCGCGCATCGAAAACAGTTTGCTCTTGGAAAAAGTGTGAAATATCTGTACGAGTTCGATTATCTAAGGACCTTTAAATATGATAACGACACTGTGAGTGGGAAAGGTATTCAGCACGCAGATGACGAATATTTTATATTTCCATTGACGTCTGAAATGAGTGAAACTGACTTAAAAATGGTCGATCTCCTAGTTAATTTTTGGACATCTTTCGCGACCAAAGGGTAAGCACAGTAATTGAGTTGATAACGTTGCACCAATCTACAGATATCTTATCGGTATTGTGAGGAGACTTGAGTATTCATGTTTTGACGGATATGAAGGGGGCAGATTATTTTTTACGAACTTCTCTAACATTTCAGAGCTCCAACTCCATTTTCGGGCAACTCTGTAACTTGGAAACCATATTCGATAGAGGACAACTATCTGAAGATAGGAAACGGATCTAGCTTGTTGCTTGAAGAAAAGTTCTCTTTTCTCCAAGAACGAATGCAGTTTTGGGATAACTTATCCTAGCCGTTATGCCTAGCGGGACACATTTGTATGAAGTTTGCTGACTTTCAACCTTTTGTGTTATAGCCTAGTGGCAAAGTATTTTCAAGAATCTTCTTTCTTGCAATCCTTCGTACAAACTGGTGGGAAAGTTTTGAAGAAAAAAAATCGCAATTCAAAACTGAAACCTGTGAAGCACGAAGACTATCTTTATTAAAAAAACATAAATATTCAAGATACATATTGGAATTTTTGAACCAAACACTTGAACTCAAAGTGTTTGGTAAAGATATAAAATAATTAATTGTGAAACTTCCAAACCATATTGGAACCAAAAAACTGTACTTAAGTGATACGCAAGAGCTCATTTGATGATATATTTTTTTGCGCACATCATATAATAAATATTGTTAATCAGAAGTGGAATCGACTTCTTTCATCTACATATATAGTCGTGGCTAATCGTAATCTCTTTTTATTGCTCTGCGCAAAATGTCTGATAGGATCTCTGATCTATCTATCGGCATAATATCAGGAGATTGCTAACATGAACTTATACAGCTCGCTGCCTATCCCAATTCTCAACACCGATTTTTCATTGAAAGTGATTGATTGATTGATTGATAGGTTTATTATGCCGTTGATCATCTGGGGCAAATATGAATGAGCAGAAACAATACAGAAGATATACATAAATAATGAAAAATAAAATAAAAAATATTAAAACAAAGTGCAGAAAACTGATAAAAGTGATTAAAGCTGATTTCGCAGCTTCGTATAAATAAATCGTTTATTAATTGAAATTACATTCATTAAAATGCGTACTATGTCGGTAAAACAGACGGTCGCTCAAAAGCGCTTAATGCTCGACCGGTCCTGGAGCAACATAATATCTATAGCGACGCTCGTAGCAGACGAAAATAGTCGGGAGTGTATTTTCTCTCTCTCTTTCTCGTCTTCAGTCTCTATTCTGTCCTTTGATCCAATCCCGTAGTTTCCACATGAAATCACGACGCGACCTCTTCATCTAATTAATTCGCTTAAAAAATTAAAAAATTCTTCAATCAATCACATAACGCACACGATCCGAAGTCATGTCAGGAGACGTTCAGCCCAGACGGCGTAAAGACAAGAGACGTAAAAAAGGTAAAACATCAATTAAGCTTCGTAAATAAAAAACCGAACAGCGGAATTCTCCGGTTCACACAACAAGTCAATAATTTCCCGATTAGTTTTGTTCCTGCCTGAATACTAGAGATCCAAGAAAATTCATTCGCAAGGTTCTCTCTTTCGCACATTTTCACATCCCATTCCATAATCCCCGCTAAACATAACCTATAAGTCGTCCAGTGATCCAGTTATCGCGTTTGGGGGCGCTCCCCGCAGCTTAAATTCCGAAGCTGATTTACCTCCACCGAAATTGATTTATTCCTAAATCCATAATCCTGAATTAGGTCATAATAATTCAGGGTTAACCTTCGTCCTCGCACAATGAGATCGACAGGTCAATGATAATTCCAATTCCTGTTTGAAAAGAAGCCTGTTGATCACTGTTGATGCGACCCTGATTCTAAAATACTCCATGACATTGTCCTCCTAGTTCTCTTAAGATGTTGCCAATCATGTTGGGGTATGCCTGGCATGTTGTCACGCTTAGCATCACTCATTGAATTCAATGAAAGATCTGCGGCTGGTTTAGCAGCGGGGTTCTTGCAGCTGTGATTCGTTCATGTTCCAATTTTCTGAGGGGAAATTGTATCAGGAGTGAGAATTTATCTGGTTTGATATCGTAGTATGTTGCCTTTCTCTCATTTGGCAAGGGGAATGGAGGAATTTCGATATTCATTGTTTTTGTAGAAATGGAATTCACATTTCTCAACGTAATGAAGAAAAACAAGAAAAAGACGGGACACAGTTTCTAGATCCAGAACCAGCCTGGCCCAGGCTGCCTCTTATGCTTTACCAAAATAGATCCAAACTCTACAATCCATTTCAAAAGCATTAGTTCCAACATTATTTATAAACTATACTGTATTCTAACTGGTTTCCTTTTATTGCAAGATATCTTTCTTCCGATTTGGATTAAACACTTTGTTTGAATAAATGTTAATCCAACTGTCCAAATAAATGAACATGCACAGTTATGTGATGCTAAAATAATTGATATTTCAACCAATATCCTATACAGTGAGAAATCTGAATTATACTTATAGCTTGTTTACAAGTACCAAGTTAGCAAAATGTATTTTTCATTTTTAATTCTAAATTATTTCGATCTAGATTCAATTTGTATCTGAAATTCTACTCTCTATTATTATTAGAAACTTTGACTGTCTTGGGTTAAAGGTATCCAGTCAAGTAACTGTTACAAGAAAACAAATCCAAGAAATTCAAAATATGAGATGCAAAATCTTTGAAAGCTGAAATTCTTGGACGTTCCACTCTTGAAGAAACATTTCCCTATTTATTATGCCTGCAATATAGAGAATCCAAGTAAAAATAAACACCTTTATGTGTTATGCCAGAGGAGGAAGATGTGGGAACGCCTCCACCAACGCTAATCAGTCCGTCAGCAGACCCATTAGCAGAAAACCTGACCATCCATGTTCACAAAGAAGGTGGAACTGGTGGTCACTGGTGTGCGAGGATAATATTCTTCTCTCTGCTTGCTATCCTGGTCGGATTAATAGGCGTTATTCTCATTGAACACAGAGGTGCTGCTGATGGTGAGTCCGAACATCTCCCACGGTTTATTAGCACATTGTGATAAAAAAATTTCTCCTACTTAGTCGACACACCTGTAGCTGAATCTCGTTGGGCAACTGTGTTTGATGGCTGGGTTGATGATATCCAAGTTTCACATGACCAGGCGGAGCAGGTTGCTAAGGATATTGAACACCACGAAGAAGAAGGAGAAGAAGGAGAAGAAGGAGAAGAAGAAGGAGAACAAGGAGAACAAGAAGACGAAGAAGAGGAAGAAACAAGCGAGGAGACTGATCCAGGACACGAAGAAGCTGCTGAAGAAAGTGACGAGAATAACGTGGCTGAGGATATACCCGAAGGTGATGATAGCAACGAAACCGAGGGAGAAGATGGTCACGAGGATGACCAAGGTTTAGATTCTTATCAGGAGCCAGAGGAGAGTGAAGAGGAAGTAGGGTCGGTTGGAAGAGAGATCGAAGAGCAGTCTGAAGAAAAAGGTAAAAGAGCTGAGGTATTATGAGCTCGGTGGTTTATCAACTCTCCTTTGTCCTTTTGCAGAGCAAGATGAGAGCAAGGAGTTGGAGAACAATGTCGATGAAGAAAGTATGGAACTGGGAGAAACGGACAATGACGAAGATGAAAACGCAGCCTTGGAAGAGGTGGAGGAAAATACCAGCGGAGAAGAAGCTGACCTTAGCAGGAATGAGGAAGATGAGATAATAAATGATGCAGAGAACGAACTGGACGCTAGTATCGAGGGGGTTGATACTACAGGAGAAAAGCAGACTGACGATGGCGAGGATTCGTCTGCAGAATTTTTGGGCATTCCTGGAGTGAATGAAATCGAAGACAACAGCGCTGAGCCATTGGAAGAAGTGAGCATCAATTTTATTCATTCTTACTGATTTGAAATGAGACTATTTTACGTTGAAATACGCCTTTTCACAGGTCGAAGATGAGGAGCCCGAGGAAATCTTGAATGAAGCTGAGATTGAGCCGGAGGTTGAAGAAGTTGAGGAAGAATCTAGCTCCGGTGAGAAATTTAATTCCAATGAATATCTCTCACCCCCCTTCATCTCTCTTTGAAGATTCTCCATGTTCTGTTATGTTCTATTCCCTGATACGTGTTCATGGTCGGTAAAATTCAAAGCTATATACATGCAGTATGAAAGAAACAGGCGAGTCTAAGTTCTCAGAGCTCAACTTTGACCTCTGTAAGATAAATTGACTGAAATGATGTTATTTAAAATGGTGGGAAATAAAATATGGTGGTTCCAGTGGCAGTCAAATTCGGAGTTGGCGTTGCGCTTGTTGTGGCAGCGCACTTCGTTCTCGTTAGACGATGGAACAACGGTAAACGACTGTACATTTCTTATCTCTTGCGCACCTAACATTACGCTGTTATCCTAATTGTAGATTTTGTCTCGAATAAGTGTACTCTGTGCTCCGGTTAAAAAAGGATCTTAAGATCTTCCTTCTCTCGTCTTGCATCAGTACCTACTTATCATCGTTTATATATATAGCGTTTTTTCATTGTTTAGTGCGCTTGAGTAAACAATTTTAATATTGGCATGCTGTATGTTAAAGTACTGTTAACCGTTGACTAACTACCGTTGTCCAATTCACCACAATCAAATAAGTGTATCTTTATTCTCGAGTCGCGAATCTCAACTATTTTTCAAATGTTAAGACAAACTTGGAGTTCCGCTGTGGCACGGTAAGTGTGTATCATTCATATGCAATTGTTTTTTGACAAAATATCTTTTCTATATAATTAAACTCGACATCTAGAGTATAAAATCTTGCAATCCCTATCATAGACCCATGTGGACATCGTTTTCTTACTAAACAATGGGTGTTTGCATTGCTTTTCCATAATAGTTTCATCAAATATAATTTAAGAGTATCCGAAAGGGTGAACTAGCGCCGCTACCTGTTGATTTTTTGAACCACAGATTATTATAGCTGCAGAATTTTCGCATATCCATAAGCAACACTGCAGGTCATATTTCAGAATACTAAAATCTATATTCCTATAGATTTCCTAATTATATAATAGAGATTCACGTATGTTTTGCATTTGATATTGGGCCTTCGGACATTTTTCGTCTATTATGGATCCTAAGAATTTTCGGAATTCAGATTGCCTTTCAATTTGGGATTGCGAATGTAACAAAACTATTTTTGGCATAATATTCTTTTTCTCGAGACGCTAGAAACCTCCCCTCCTCGGATACCCTGAGAATATATTGATGGAACAACACATTGCGCTTGTGAACTGGTCAATTTTTATCATTGTCTATTCCATAGCGGAAAACAATGTCTCGCAAGAGTCCACTGAGGGCCGAAACACCCCGGATTTGTCACGCAGAAACACGATCATTCGTCCACCATGTGCCGAGCGAATAATATCAACAATTGACAAGGAAGAAGGGGATGAGTGTAAAAAGATAGAGGCAGAAGGCTATGAGAGTTTGAGAAGCAAGTATAAAAAATTGGAGAGTGAAGACGACGGAGAGCCTTTGATAAAAAGTCCAGGAAAAGATTTACACGTGGTGAAAATAAAAGGAAAAGAAGAGGAAGAGGAAGATGACGAAGAATCGGAGACTTCAGATGGGGAGCGGCTTTCTGGGACAGAAGAAGACGAGGATGAGGAGGAAGAAGATGAAGAGGATGAAGAAGACGTTATCGATGATAGCGAATTGGTCGCCAAGCTCGAAGCTAAGTATGGCAAGCTTCCTACTCCCCCTGAAAGCGAAGACGAGGAAGAAGAGGAGGATGATGATGCGGAAGAAGAAGATGAAGAAGAGGAAGAGGAGGAGGAGGAGGACGAAAACGAGGACGACGAAGACATTCAAGGCTGGAAACGTAAATAAGGCATCAAATAGAATAGCGAAGAATTTTGAAACCCATCACATTATGACAATAAAGTTATCTTTGCATATCACGATGATCCTGCTGGATTATGATAGGAAAACAATTGATCACATTCCTAGCACAGGTCTCTTGGGCTTGTGGCCCACCGGATTTGAATCAGTTTTAAAAAAGACTTGGAGAATCTTCCAAGCCGAGTAAAATGTCTTCCCTCAATTGCATGCCACATAAATAATAGCTAATTTTAAATCACCGGTCTTCTGCACAGGAGTGAAAGCGCCACGAGTGGCCCAACCCGAGATCAATGCTGCTGCTAAGCCTGTGCCACCACCAACTTCTTCTCGAGCAAAACCAGCTCCAAAACGAGGAGGTGCTAGGGACTATGAGCTCGACGATATCACGAATATCGACGATGCAGTCATTAGAGAAGAACTTGAAGCAGCTGAAGGCCAGGTTTGTAGAAACATGAAGAAATCATTCACCAAATTTTGGCTTTCAATCGTCAGGATATAAAAATGTTGCTTAAAGTCCTTGAGTAATACTCAAATTGTTCATGCATTGATGTCTCTTAGAAAGAACATGAACAAGTATAATAAAGTGATAAAAGAGGTGCAGGGAAATAAGTTAGAATTAATCTGTTCTCAAGTATAATGATGTCTGTAGGGCTTCTCAAACTAACTTTATCACTCATCTAACTGTATCCAGTATCCACTTTACCCTCGACGATAGTTTTTAGTTGATTTGTTTTAGTTTTTATTGAACAGATTTCAGTTTCTTGATCGCTAATACTTAACCAGAGTGCTTTCTAATATCAAATACTTGATTGAAAAATGTTTTTATCAAACCATCGCGGAACGAATGTTTGACTAGCTTGCCGATTGTACTGTCGACTCAACCACTACTCATTGAATGCTTGAAAGTGTGCGCGTGTATGCATTGTTGTTGTTATTATTTTTGTTATCCTTCTTTTTGAATTACAACTGATAAGATTTTATGCCCGAATTCTTTGCACCCACATTGACCAACTTGACGACTTCGGACATGAAATTTGACGATCTTAATTCTTAATTATATAGATGTTATTCTAATATTGAAAAAATTGTCTAACAACGTTTGTTTGCATTCTTATCCCCACCTCTCATCCATCCTGTTTTCAATACTCTAATCTATTAACAAAAACGAACTATGCGTCTGAATCTAAAATCTTAACACGTTGCTTTTCTATATTACAAACACTTGATAATTGCTCCTCGGCCGTTTCTTCAATCATATTAATACCAATTCACGTAACGTTTTGAAAAACACACGTGTTATCCTTTCTAAAAAACTTTCTCGAATTTTAACAATCCTGATTGACTTTGTTAACACTATTACTTCGGACATCTCATCCATCTTGAAAAAAACTCCAATTCCCATCCGAATTCCACGCCAAGACAGCAGAAAAACGATTCGAGTATTTCACCGAATTACTCTCTCACCATCCTACATCACCGAGAGCAAGATACGAGCTAGCTAAAGCTCTGGACAGCCTGGCTGAAGAAAAGAAGAACAATTTATACCTTCGGAAGGCAATTGCTGCCTACCAGAGCGTCTTGGAATTAGGTACTTCCGTACCACCGATGTTGTTTCGAAGTGTGGGAGAACGTTGCGTCAATAGATTGAGATTTATAGGTAAGATGCAAAAGGATCTTAAAAAATTATCATTTAAATTATCTCTCTATGCCGTGATTTCAATCAATGAATTATTTCTCAGGACAGCATAGCGGAGCTGAACCTGTTCACAAGACTCTAATCGCAAGATTTCCTGACGAACCACGGTTGAGGAATGAATTGGCGGTCACTTACCTCATGCAGAATAAGTATGAAAAATAGAAAGTTGCTGAAGTTTAGCCATTTTACATGTAAAGCCAATTTTTCTGTTGAAATTATCAAATTATCACTTTTTTTTCCTACTAATTGACCCGCAGCTTCCCTTCTGCGTTACAATATTCGATCTTGATTAGCTCTCTCGATTAGGCGTTAGTTTCTCGGTTGAATTACCCGATTTGCGCAAGAATGAACAATCTCCTAATCGCAGTAAACTTTGATCAGATTATCAGAAGCTAGAAAAGTATTACAAGAAACGCTGGGCCGGTGGCCAAATGATGGGTTTGCTTTGGTGCATTATGGTTTTGTTTTAAAAACTGGCGATGGGAATATGGTTGATGCTATTATGTACTTGAAAGCTGGTATAGACACCGGTCAGGAGGGCACAATCGATGGTAGATTTTTCTTCCATCTAGGGGACGCTCTAGTCAGATTAGGCAGACCAGAGGAGGCTCAGAAGGTAGGTTCAGGCTTTTAAAAACAGCTCAGTTGGATTCCAAGAATCTTTCAAACTAAAATCTACTATTGTAACGCGAGAAGAAAGTGCAAGGAAGCCATCCAACTCTTCCTACGCAATTCCTTTCTAATCTATACGCTTTTCAGGTCTATGAAACCGGTGCTGAGAAGGGTCTCTTTCTCTCCGCCTATCAGCGATCTCTTTACAACGTTGATCGCCTGACTTCGCGCCCTTGGTGGTCCTTGGATGAGACTACCTACAAAGAGTTCTTTCAGACTATTGAAAATAATTGGCTTGTTATCAAGGCCGAGGGACTAGCCGCGCTCGGTAAAAATGGACAATACAAAAACGAGGCTGAAAATCTTAAGGACAAAGGCAATTGGCAGCAATTCGAATTGTTTGCCAGAGGTGAGTGTGGAATGAAAAGCCCTTGTGCTAAATTCCCTTCTCTACTCTCTCTCTTGTTATTCAAAGAACCGTTTATTCCCCAGGTCGTAAAGTAGCTGAAAATTGTGCCAAAGTACCGCGAACTTGCTCTTTAATAGAGAAATTTCCGGCATCTAGTGGATGTCGGAGAGGGCAAGTGAAATTCTCTGTTATGTACCCCGGAACGCATGTATGGCCTCATTGTGGACCTACGAATTGTCGTCTGAGAGCTCATCTGGGTCTTTCTGGTACAGAGGGAACATGGATAAGAGTTGGAAATGAGACGAGGTGAGAATGCTGTAAATTCAAGAGGTTTGAGCAGGAGAATCACTTGTATATCAATTAACTCGTTGTTCTAGGACTTGGAAAGAGGGAAGTTTTATGGTCTTTGATGACAGCTTCGAACACGAGGTTTGGCATAACGGAAGTCTGACTAGACTGGTGCTGATCGTCGACGTCTGGCATCCGGAGCTCCAAGAACACGAAAGACGCGCTTTGCCTGCTATATGAAGAGCCAAGTCTATACATAAGCCAAAGATTTAATATAGAAAAGACATAGAAGTCTCATATTACGTTCGATCAACATGTTATAGTATGTTAATTAATACTTTATTTATGTAATCTAGATATCATAAATACTGCGATTAATGCAGCTTTCAAACTTATTGTTATTAGAATATTTTAATAGTGATTAGATTTAATCGTGTGATCAAAAAATGAAAAAAAAAGAAAAAAATATGGAAAGTTTACATCAAATTTCCGCAATTCTTTTTATTCGGAGGAAAGAATTTCAGCTGTACACGCACGAATGCCTTTATATACACGTAATATAATAAACTGAACTACTATCGGATTAATCTTGTTATGAGTTCTGTGACTTTTGACACTAGAAGCCCTTGAAACAATTGGACCAATAAATTACAGTTTAAAAAAACAAACATTCCATTACTGAACATAAGCTAATTTTCAGTGCGCGAAGCGGGTAAAAAATAAACAAAATCAAACATCAACCGCTATCTGATTCGATTAGGAAAAATGAAGAGGCCTAATATTATGTCTACAATCAATCAAACGAAGGTGCGAAAACCCGCCCTTCAGTCGGTAAGTTAGGCACGTGTTTTAGCACGTAGTCTGATGTTATCACACGTGGCGCTGTAGACCGTACAACTACGCAGGAGGTATGCGTAGTCTTGGCCAGGGGGCGGATAGCAAGCGATTTTCTCGCTAGTAAAATTACACCGCCATGAGTATAGTATGGTAGTCTGCTGAAGCATAAGGTACTCTGGTTTCCCTTCAATATACGAATAAATCTTTCGCCTTTTACTAAAGATTTCCGTGGAGGGGAACAACTTGATGAGTCTATAGACCAATTTTTTGAGAACCTGGTGCAAACCAGGTCGTAAAGAAATTCAAACATATCAACGTAACAAAAGTTGCTGCTCCTCGAGCTCAGACTTATCGTGTCGCCTGCATCTTGCGGATATCCGTCGCGATTACTCTTAAAAGGATATTTAATAAGGCCATAATCTTAGGCATAGTACTATGACGAAGAATTCAGTATTCAATTTATTTCAATAGTCGGTTACATCAATTCAAAAATTAATCGGGTCCATTTCTCTGGCCAATTTTAAAGTAATTTCTAAAGTAGACGAATCGCTATGCCACTTTGCAGTAGAAGTATGTGGATCCGTGGTGTGTGGAGTTGGAAGATGAAGTCGATACCTTGAAGGTGAAATGAAAAATTTTCAGGGCAGATCGGATATGTGCACATTTTCAATTAATTTCTTTCATTCGTCTTTTACCTAGGACTGCGAATGTCAATGACTTCTGACTCGACGTTCAATTCAACTTTTTCGCGCGTTTCACCGGGTAACTTCACGAAGACAGACAACCATTCGCAGGAGGCGGAGCCTGGAGTCTTGCAATTCATCTAAAGTCGAAATTAAAAATCGCATATCAATGCAATGAATAATGTGAATATCTATGACTGATCATTCCCACTCGCAAACTGCATACCCCGAGAAACACATCCTCCGTGGTAACTGCTTGCTTAAATTTCATTTCGTACTCGGGAACTTCCCGAGGATCCAAGACTTCCGCGGAAACTGGGGCCGCAGCGATTTCAGAAGAATGCCAAATGTTATCTCCTTCACCCTTCAACACAGCATGCGGACCATTGTGCTCGGGATTTCCCGATTTTGTTGGACCGATATTTCCGGGACCTTGATTTTAACGATTGATAAATTGGCATTTATACATATTAGAAACAGTCAAATAAGATTTTGGGATAAAACGAATAAAAAAGAAGCTATTCCGCCTCAGATATAATCCTTATCATTTTATTTGGTGCCTGAATCGCTTAAAAATAGATGCTTACTTAAAAGTATCTAAAATTCGGTAAAAGTATATGTATGTTAAACATAGAATTGGTTATTGGTAATTAGTATTCATACTGAATTAGAGTGGTTGAAGAATATAAAATCATATGGATGTGCTAACAAATCTCACCCAATTTCCTTGCCCCAGCTTGCGGCAAATCGTCGTCCGAACTTTCGTCGTCATTATTATGCGGTGTAATGAGTTGTCGCAACGATTTGATATCGCTATACGAAAAGCAGCCGTCCATTCTATAACACTACCTCTCTCTCTGTAAACTCCGTATCTAATAAACAGGCCGCAGCATAGAACAGGACTAGCTAAACGCTGAAAACGATTTTATCAATACACACCTACGTACTCGTTTCTATAGAAACTCGGTTAGTCTGTTTGAATTTCTCCCGCCCATATGAATCGATTCAAATCAAAGCACAAACTGCGCATGTGCACATCAGGTTCCTGGTTTATCTTTTCTATGATCATTTCTGCAACAACGCTGCAACAGATGGCTCTACGTTTAGAATAATACATTCAACTCTCGACCAATCAAAGCCGCCGATTTTCTTGTATAAATTTAACTCTAGGTTTATTTTAATTTATAGAAGGCGCTCAACCTGAGTAAATTCTCTTGCAGTTCCTGCTGTACCCCGCCAACTGTATTTCAAGTCCTTTTAATAAAAGGTAGCTAACATGGCTGACTCGGCCGATGAAAAATTATCAAAAAAGTGAGTACGAACGAGTCAGATTGACTTGAATATTTTTTTTTCTTTCTACAAGGACGATTTATTCTTCCTCAAAAGCTCCGTATCACTTTCTTCGTGTCACAGATCAGTGTTCGCCCCTAACCTAGGTCAAAATCCATGCAGTCTGGAACGTGAGCTCCCACGTTGTCTCGCGTACATACATCGTACTTTGACGTACTACTACTAAAATCTATACGAAATAAAAGAACGCGATATCACAGATATCACAAGTTATTTAGTCCGGTACATCTGTGAATGCGGATTATAGAAAAGTTTGCATAGTTTTTTTTTGACAGACTATACAACGCGTTATGTTTCGTATCCTAACCAAAAAGTGTATTCGTAACGCGAACTCTTCCCTGGAAGATTTTTCCTCGATTATAACCGTACCTGTATTGAAACAGTTTGAGGTACGACGTTCGTTTTCGAAGTGGGTGTATTTTTCGATAAAAATCAAAAACTCCTTCCGTACGAAGCAATGAACAAATATTCTCTTACTTTTCCACAGTGAATTAAAGAGACGGCTTAAAGCTGAACAAAAAGCCAAAGAAAAAGCGGAAAAAGAAGCCGCCGCCGCCGCTAGTGTGAAGACTGAATCTAAGCAGAAAAAAATTCCGACCGACGACGAGGAGATTAGCCCAAATGCAAGTCGATATTCACGATTTTTTTTCACTTTTTCAGCTTTCAAATTTTGAAGGAATCTTGAATAGAGAAATAACGAGTCTCAGTTATATTCTGATGATCTATCTTGTATTATTTTTCAATGCATAAAATTGCATCATTCTTCCATCTGTGATAACCCACAAAGTAAACATTCAATGCAGTAAGGCAATAAGAACCCAGGTCAAGATAATTCTACGAATTTCAAAGATTGATTAGAGAAATTGGAGTTTCTCAGAGTCTTCTCATGAGAAATTACTTCTAGTTTGATTTATCTAAATAACAAATTCGATGAAAATTACAAAATTAAATTCATATGGCTTCAGGGGTTTCAAAAGATATCAAAACGTTGCATGACGATATTTAATTGCAAAGTTATTTTAGTTGATATTTTATTTCTATCATTATTCAGAGATGCTCTAAAATTTATTTTGAAAAGCCCGAAGTAGAATTTACCTAATTTAATCCTGTATTCCTTATTCCTAAAGTCTAAATTCAAGGACTTTCTCACGATTCATATATTTCTTCCCCAGGAATACTTCAAGTTAAGAACGCAGGCGGTTAGTCAGCTCAAAGCGGCCGGAGATCATCCCTATCCTCACAAATTCCATGTTTCAACATCTTTGGCAGCATTCATTGATAAATTCAGTCACATCAATGAAGGCGAGGTCCTCCTCGATGAAACTCATAGCATCGCGGGGCGTGTGCATGCTATTCGTGAATCGGGGGCTAAGCTGATTTTCTACGACCTGAGGGGTGAGGGGGTAAAAATTCAAGTGATGACCAACGCAAGGCACTACCAAACCGAGGAGGATTTCTTCGTTGATACAGCAAAAATCAGGAGAGGAGATATCGTCGGGATTGTTGGTAATCCAGGCAAAACGAAGAAAGGAGAATTCTCGATAATGCCTAAGAGCATAAAGCTGCTCAGCCCCTGTCTGCACATGCTTCCTCATCTACACTTCGGTCTAAAGGACAAGGTAAACATTCTTTGATGAATTTATTCAAAAAGAATTAAAAAATAGCAGCAGAGTAGAGGAAAAATAAGATGAATGACTAACATGATTGGAAATATTTATTTCACCAGGAAACAAGATTCCGACAACGTTATCTCGACCTCATTCTCAACAACAAAGTCAGGGACACTTTCTACGTTCGTGCTAAAATAATCGCATACATAAGACGTTTCCTCGACGATATTGGATTCTTGGAGGTTGAAACACCGATGATGAACACCATAGCTGGCGGAGCAACTGCCAAGCCTTTTATTACCCATCACAACGATTTGAATATGGATTTGTTCATGCGAGTAGCACCGGAACTTTACCACAAAGTACGCTAGCTTGGCTCATTAAAAATTATTCAATAATCCAATTTGAAAGAAAAATTTCAACGGAATAGTACAAAAATGAAATGAAACAACTGCTTTCCCACTTTGGATCTACGGTTTACGGTCGAAAATTTTTATATTTAATAATATAAAAGTTAACATGTTTATTTTAAAAAATCAGGCGTAGATCTGCCAATTTTTGAGAAATCTGAAATAAAATTTGAAATCTAAAATGTTTAAAGTTGGGACAACAATATGAAAAAATCGGGAACTGATTTCGAAAGGTCAAGGATAATGTTATGGAATGAAACATGTATATTTTCTAGATGCTTGTAGTCGGGGGAATAGATAGAGTCTATGAAATTGGCAGACAGTTCAGGAATGAGGGTATCGACTTGACCCACAACCCAGAGTTTACAACTTGTGAATTCTACATGGCTTACGCGGACTACAACGACCTCATGACTATCACTGAAGACATGGTGTCAGGGATGGTGAAAAGCATCCATGGAACTTACAAGATAATCTATCATCCAGGGGGTCCTGAAAGTGAGGGAGTTGAGATCGACTTTACGCCGCCGTTCAAGAGGGTCCCAATGATAAAAACACTGGAAGATGTACTCGGGGTGAAACTGCCTGATCCAGAGAAACTCAACACTCCTGAAGCCACGCAGTTCCTTAGCGATTTGTGCGCTAAACACGGAGTTGAATGTCCGCCGCCCCGTACTACAGCCAGACTTTTAGACAAGGTGAGTTTAAAACTGCAGAACATCTCAATATTCTTCACATTTTTCAAACGCTATCCCGTGAGGTCTGAAAATAACTAAGTGTGACTTTACTGTTTACTCGATTCCAGCTCGTCGGTGAATTCATAGAAGAAACGTGCATCAATCCGACTTTCATTATGGACCATCCTCAGATAATGTCCCCATTAGCCAAGTGGCACAGGTCTGCAGTCGGCCTTACAGAACGGTTTGAGCTTTTCGTGATGAAAAAAGAGATTTGCAACGCCTACACGGAGTTAAACGATCCCTTGGTACAAAGAGAGAGGTAATTCAAAGCTGGGAATCTCTGATCAAGTGGAAACCTAAATAAACCCGTAATCATTTCCAGGTTCGAACAACAAGCAAGCGACAAAGCGGCCGGAGACGACGAGGCGCAGTTGGTTGATGAAAACTTTTGCACGGCCTTGGAATACGGATTACCTCCGACAGCTGGATGGGGAATCGGTGTTGATAGACTCACCATGTTCCTTACAGACTCTAATAACATCAAGGTGTGTGTTTCTGAATTATTGGTCATCAGAAATGCGATTTTTGATGAATTATGTTGTTTTCATTTCCCACTCTCTCTCTTATTTTAGGAAGTGCTGTTTTTCCCCGCCATGAAACCGGACGATCCTAACCGAGCCAGGGAGCAAAACGAGGAGGAAAAATTAGCGGAGACAAACGGCTCTGAGAAATAGTAACAGTACTAATGTTTGATACAAAAGAGATATTATTTATGAATATTATTTGGCAATGTACCGAGTAAAGAATCTCGCAGATTTGAATTGCACGACATTCACAGTCTGGAGAAGCTCCTTTCAGAGCAAACATCATCTCTCAACTCTCATTATGACTGACAAAGATTCGCATTGGTACTCATTGGTATAAGTGGTTTTTTATTCCATCCTTATCAGCACAATTATCACATTACAACAGAAGACGTTTTTAATGGCTTGGGATTCGTGTCCTTAGATAACTTATACAATCGTTAATTATTCATTCTTTTAACATTCCAAGTAGAAGACTTGAGTATTGGATTATTCAAAGAATACGTCCACAGTGGTAGCGAGTTGGTTTTATTTTCGTGTGCCGCTCTATCGGTCATCTTCATGCTCGGATGAATCGCATTACTTTGAGTCAATGATCTTCGGCTAGATTACAGTTATTCGATCAGCTCTCCTCATCCTTAACGTATTTAGTCACGGAATTATAGTGGGCACCGAGTCCGTACATGTGGCGATGATACGTCAGGGTAACCGTCTTTCCTTTAGATTTGTACTCTTCGCCAATAACGTAGGGAGATCCAATCCCTTGTATCACTTCGATCGGACACTTCAATACTTTGGACAAAACTTGCAGCTGTAAAAACGTTAGCAGATTAATGTTTTGGGTATTTTATTCCTATGAGGCTTCTGAATGAGTTCAGAGAATCTAGGATCTGATCTGAATCATTAATTTATAAGATCTTTTTATAACGAGTAGCCAGTAAAGAATGAAAGTCTGTTCGGTAGGGTGGGCCATATAACGAAAAGGTGTAAGTATATGGAGTGGTTGTACCTCAACCGCACCACCCCAAGCAGTCGACTCTGCAACATCATTGCAGTATCTCTCGTACTGTTCAGGTGACATCATTTGCTCTGATTCAGCATGACACAAGAAAGGAAGAAAATCGATCATGTTGTCTCTGAGATGTTGAGAAGTTTTCACCCTTAGTTGCTCAAAGTCATACGGAGCTTCTCCAATCTCTTTAAGCTGATGAGAGACAGCGTTATACAGACTGAAATTCACGGAAATAAGCTTCTTACTTCTTTCTTCATCGGTAAGGTGTGTAAGATAAATATTAACATTCTACAACAATTACGAAATTTTGGGGTAAGATAGAAAATTGGTAATTTGAGGTAAAAAAAAGTTGTAACCTCAATAATTATATCATGAATGAAAATAAGGAAGGATTTATCACCAATGACCATCGCTGGGGATCTCGTGAATCTTGAGATGTCGTCCTTGGAGAATTTTCTTTATCGTTTGAGTCTCCACATTTCTTTTACCAAATACGTTTTCGGCCTCCTGTTCAATGATTCTCTGGTTCCTCTCTCTTTCGGCGTTACTTTTCTTCTCCCTCCTCTTCTGCGCTTTGGATATTCGCTGTACCGGCTCCAGGTGATTCCCCTCCGACACAATATCTCCATTTGTATCTGGCCCCTGCTCGGCCTCTTCTTCTTTATCAGCTGACTGAGATGATAATTTTGAGCTCATTATTTCCTGCTCTTGTTTCTTGTCAAGGTCAATCTCCAGCTGAGCTATCTCCTCCGTTATTTCTTTCTTACGTTTCTTATCACCCTTGCAAATCGACTTCTTCAGATTTTGGATTTGAGCTGAAAAGTGAAACATCCCAAAACTCAGGAAATATATATCATATTTTCAACTCAACTTCAAATCAAACAAAACTCAATTTTTCTTCAACCACAAGTCCGAGCTTAGGCTACAGCATACATACTATTGATAGGTTACACAAATTATAGAATCATAAGTGCTCCGGACAATGCCGAATTTATCTAATCATGCGATTAATGTATATACCTTGCAGTTCTTTTCGCTCCTTTTTATGTTTTAGCGACAATTCCTCTCCGGTTGTTGTTGCATCTGCCATTATAGTATTTGTGTATACCTTCAACAGATAGCCTCTAATCTAAGCTTTCCGCTAATTGTTCTTTTTTTCTTGGGCAAGCCTTCAACTGATATCAGTATGAAGAAAGGTAACTCGAATTAGAAAAATGAGACCTGAGCGTTTGTTGTTTGTTTAACCTTTTTGGCTTATATCCTTGTCGGAGAGACCTGAGCGTAGTTTGTTGAAGTATTCAAAGGCTGGATTTTCATGCACAGCAACTTGCTGCAGCAGCAACTTGCTGCGCATGAAAATCCAGCCTAACTGTGAAAATCGGAATTTGTGACGAACATAACCTCTCGGACCTGTTTCGAACAGAAATATGATAGGCGACGGAGTTTCGTTTGAGAACCTCGCAATAATTATCATCCAATTATATCGGCAATCATATATTTCCAACTACCTCGTACTCCGAGCATATTTCGCGACTCCGAGGGTAAACCAATTCGTGGTGTTATTTTGAGTTTACAAATCTTTTTCCGAAGGATTCTTATTCCTAGATTTATTCTTTCATTCTATTCTTTGACAGCATTATCGGCCGACGGAGATCTGAATGATTCTGCAGGATTTCGCACCTCCTCAAATTCATGTGTATCACATAGCTTCCCCGTCGAGCAAATGTGACACTCGCACTGTATCTTCAACTGGTTACGGGTACCTCTGGCTTGCCTCTGTCATCACAGTATACCAGGTACTCTCGCGCTGAATTGGTTTTACTCAACTGCGAGGGAAACTGTACGGAGGTGATAATAATATATCCCCAGGCGACAGATCGACGTGATACGTGTGATACTTGGATTTCTTATTATAAAGTAAGTCTAGACGAGTCAGCACGCTTAATTATTTGAAGGAATTATAACTTGTTACCTTTTAATGACAAATTTGAAATCTTGCTGTTGTATCAACAACAGCATGAGGAAAAAGTTGATGAATCTTGAGAAAATATGTGTACTTTATTTGAATATAGACTTACCTCTCAGTAGAGAAATTATTTGAAGCTTTGGAAATAAATACAAGTGTAGATCACTGTAGAATTAATTGGGCATGAGATTTATTTTTCAAACAAACACAATTCAATATTGTTGATAGAGTAAAGTTCGCTTGAAAAACTTTGATTAAATTCATGTATCCGATGTACCGTGTGTTTATCTAGTTTTTATCTTCACAGGTGTTGTTCGTCGAGGGAAACGAGATCCTGTCTTCTTCTCTCATCTTCAACAAAACCTCTACAGAAGTCTTTGGAACAAGGATTCACACCAGGCAGTGGAGCAGTCCAAACACCGAGGGAATGACTACCGGACAACTCTGCATTGTAGAGTAATAATAAAGTAGCATAAGCATTAAGTTTGAGAGAGAGATCCAAGAGAGATCCATCTAACGTACGGTTTTGGGCTGTGAAGTAGCGAGTTCGTAATTAAACTTCCTTTGGAATCAGTTTTGATAGAATTTTGCATCTCATCTGATAATCAATTCCGCTTGAAACGTTGTACGGAAAACAAGCCGAACTGGTTGTCAATAATTTTCAGTCAGCAGACTCTGGAACATCGTACGTCTGTAATAAATAACGAAACCCAGTTTTAATATTATCCAAGATTGTTGACAACTACAAGCTTCTTTATCATAGCATCTGTTGCCCGTTCTATGTAGGATTCAAATCAAAGTCTTTGCCTTGGTCCACTCGAGACATATAAAATATTAAATTACTTTCAAATCATTTTACAAATTTCTGTACGGATTATAATTATTCCAAATCATTTGTCGAGACTATCAGCGGTAATATATTAACTCGTTATCACACAGCACGATACACCTGACTAGTTCATACGGTGATATAGAAATCACACAGGGAATTGAAAGATTATCAATCTTATAGGGTAGATGAGCATAACACATACAAATACGGTATTGATGAGTTAAATAATATTTCACTCTTTTGATTTTCTTGTTCTCATTCGATCGGGCGAGTCCAAACACACCGGAAATCACTGCCGTGGATCAAAAATATTCTTTCCCGTTAGCAGAAAATGCATTTATTTATTTCCCGGATTTCGGGACTTGACTTTTTTTCTAATAACTAATTCTTTGACATTGTCCTCAATGAGTAGAGAATAGATAATTTAGAGATCCATGAATTGAAGAGCATCATTAGTATCTTTCAACAACTAGTATTTGTATAGTGACAAATTATTTTACTGCTGTTTTTGCGGTTCAACTATTACTGTTCACAAAGTCCGCGATGAAAACAATAATTGTATTCTTTATTTTGTATTTGTATCTCGGTGGGAAAAAGGAAATGAATGGCCCCCAGTATATCTATGTATGTATTATTGCGGCAAGGATTAGTTTAAAGTTCAATAATAGTTTTAGTATAGTCTAATTATAAATTTCCTCGCTTTATATTGAACTGGAATTATTATCCCTGCCGTTTCTCAATCGAAACATATCCGATGATAATTTCAATTCACAACTATAACTTTAAACCACGCGTTCACATAATTTTGAGAAATTGCTGTACAGATAGAGAGACACAAGTACATGCTGTTGGTTCTCCAACATAGTAACATTTACTCGAGATAGACTGATTCCAATTAGCGAAACAATACTTTTTCTACGTTTCAATAATGTCTTCGGTTATTTATATCTCGACTAATTGAAAAAACAAGTACAGCGCGGTACTGTGATACAATAAATGATTATTGCAAATCATTTGTAGAAGCTATCGGTAGTTATAGATGAACTCTTTACTGTACAGCAAGTCATACCTGAATAATTCGTACGGTAATGGTATAATCGTACAAGAAAAGACTTGTAGTATTACAGAGTAGACGAAAATTCATGACATGTTAATAACGATACGTTCTCAGGCATGTATCATATTTTTGTATTCAGCCACTGAATACTGACCTAGAGATCTCGATGTTTTTGATTATCTCGACGAATGATTGTTCGCATTCGTTTATACTAGTTGTATTTAGAGAAGAAGAGTAGTAGAGATTAAAATAGTTGGATTAGCCATTACCGTATGAAATATTCGCAATATCTATGCAGATAACAGCGCGTAACGCATGCATAATACGATATCCATTCGTTAAGTATACTTTACTCCTTTGTAAAATTGTCCGCAACGAATAGAGAGTAGATAATTTATAGATCCATGAATTGGAGAGCGTCATTAGTATATTTTAACAAGTATGTGTAGAGTAACGAATTATTTGACTGTTGACGCGAAAAAATGACGTTCTTGAACTATTATTGTTAGCGAAAAGTATGATAGAATAATTACTCTGTTCTCTATTCGTATTGCGGCCTGAAAAATAAAAATAAACAGCTCGCTGTTTCTAGCGAGGCCAATATAAAAATCACACGCTAGAAAAACTCTACTTGTCATTCTGTAAGACATACTTTCATATGTATGTATTGTCGCCCCAAAGATTAATATAAGTATAATTATAGTTTTAGTGTACAGTAATCAGAGTACTAGCCAATTGTCGAACTTGTAAAATACCAAATATGCAGTATACAGTGATATAAGTGATGTATTATACGTATTACGATCACATCTACAGTTGTTTGAATGAAATAATCATGTATTCAAATTGTTTATACGAAAAACATGTATTATTGTGGTGAACTGGCGTATTTTTCAATAAACATCCCTTAAAATATTAAATAATCGATTGTTGAATCATTTTCCCCTGTCCTTTCTTTGCCCGTAAGTCGAAAACCCTGAAAAACCCATTATTATATAAGTTTGAGTTCAAAAAGTTGGCGCACGGGGTGACAAATGCTCTCGCCATCTCGCGGTCAAAGGGGCGAACTAATTCGCCCGCAAACATCGATGCGCCTAACCGTAGGCAACCCGCACGCCATCCGTGTAAGACAGAAAATTGTTGCAGCCGGTCAGGCTGTGTAACTCAGAATTCCGCGACGCCTGAAAGCTGTCAACACACAGGACTTAATTACACGAATGCCATGCGGGTTGCATACGGTTAGGCGCAGCGGAATTGATGGTGGGTCGGTATATCGGAGGTCGGTAAGTAGTTCATTCACTTACCATAGGGGGCATCGGACATCGGTAAGATGATATACCCACTCGCCGAAAATTTCGCTGCGCCTAACCGTATGCAACCCGCATGACATTCGTGTAATCAAGTCCTGTGTGTTGACAGCTTTCAGGCGTCGCGGAATCCTGAGTTACACAGCCTGACCAGCTGCAACAATTTTCTGTCCTACACGGATGGCGTGCGGGTTGCCTACGGTTAGGCGCATCGATGTTTGCGGGCGAATTAGTTCGCCCCTTTGACCGCGAGATGGCGAGAGCATTTGTCACCCCGTGCGCCAACTTTTTGAACTCAAACTTATAAAATAATGGGTTTTTCAGGGTTTTCGACTTACGGGCAAGGAAAGGACAGGGGAAAATGATTCAACAATCGATTATTTAATATTTTAAGGGATGTTTATTGAAAAATACGCCAGTTCACCACAATAATACATGTTTTTCGTACAAACAATTTGAATACATGATTATTTCATTCAAACAACTGTAGATGTGATCGTAATACGTATAATACATCACTTATATCACTGTATACTGCATATTTGGTATTTTACAAGTTCGACAATTGGCTAGTACTCTGATTACGCTACACTAAAACTATAATTATATTTATATTAATCTTTGGCGCGACAATACATACATATACATACGAAAGTATGTCTTACAGAATGACAAGTAGAGTTTTTCTAGCGTGTGATTTTTATATTGGCCTCGCTAGAAACAGCGAGCTGTTTATTTTTATTTTTCAGGCCGCAATACGAATAGAGAACAGAGTAATTATTCTATCATACTTTTCGCTAACAATAATAGTTCAAGAACGTCATTTTTTCGCGTCAACAGTCAAATAATTCGTTAATCTACACATACTTGTTGTTAAAATATACTAATGACGCTCTCCAAATCATGGATCTACAAATTATTTACTCTCTATTCGTTGCGGACAATTTTACAAAGGAGTAAAGTATACTTAACGAATGGATATCGTATTATGCATGCGTTACGCGCTGTTATCTGCATAGATATTGCGAATATTTCATACGCTAATGGCTAATCCAACTATTTTAATCTCTACTACTCTTCTTCTCTAAATACAACTAGTATAAACGAATGCGAACAATCATTCGTCGAGATAATCAAAAACATCGAGACCTCTAGGTCAGTATTCAGTGGCTGAATACAAAAATATGATACATGCCTGAGAACGTATCGTTATTAACATATTGTCATGAATTCTCGTCTACTCTGTAATACTACAAGTCTTTTCTTGTACGATGATACCATTACCGTACGAATTATTCAGGTGTGACTTGCTGTACAGTAAAGAGTTCATCTATAACTACCGATAGCTTCTACAAATGATTTGCAATAATCATTTATTGTATCACAGTACCGCGCTGTACTTGTTTTCTCAATTAGTCGAGACATAAATAACCGAAGACATTATTGAAACGTAGAAAAAGTATTGTTTCGCTAATTGAATTCAGTCTATCTCAAGTAAATGTTACTATGTTGGAGAACCAACAGCGTGTACTTGTGTCTCTCTATCTGTACAGCAGTTTGTCAAAATTATGTAAACGCGTGGTTTAAAGTTATAGTTGTGAATTGAAATTATCATCGGATATGTTTCGATTGAGAAACGGCAGGGATAATACTTCCAGTTCAATTTAAAGCGAGGAAACTTATAATTAGCCTATACTAAAACTATTATTGAACTTCAAGCTAATCCTTGCCGCGATAATACATACATATACTGGGAGCCGTTCATTTCATTTTTTCCACCGAGTTACAAATACAGAATAAAGAATACAAATATTGTTTTCACCGCGGACTTTGTGAACAGTAATAGTTGAACCGCAAAAACAGCAGTAAAATAATTTGTCACTCTACAAATACTAGTTGTTGAAAGATACTAATGATGTTCTCTAATTCATGGATCTCTAAATTATCTATTCTCTACTCATTGAGGACAATGTCAAAGAAATAGTTATTAGAAGAAAAGTCAAGTCCCGAAATCCGGAAAATAAATAAATGCATTTTTCACTAAAGGTAAAGAATATTTTTGATCCACGGCAGTGGTTTCTGGTATGTTTGGACTCGCCCCATCGAATGAGAACAAGAAAATCAAAAGAGTGAAATATTATTTTACGTATCAATACCGTATTTGTATGTGTTATGGGCTGTTATTATCACGTTACTCTCATTTACCCTAT
This sequence comes from Rhogogaster chlorosoma, assembly GCA_944452935.1. Taxonomy (NCBI): domain Eukaryota; kingdom Metazoa; phylum Arthropoda; class Insecta; order Hymenoptera; family Tenthredinidae; genus Rhogogaster; species Rhogogaster chlorosoma. The sequence goes on from OX101797.1 coordinate 25,850,282, forward strand.
AAGATTCATAATCTTTTAGATCCCTGTATGATTTCGATATCACCTCATGAACTAGTCAGGTGTATCGTGCTGTGTGATAGCGAGTTAATATATTACCGCTGATAGTCTCGACAAATGATTTGGAATAATTATAATCCGTACAGAAATTTGTAAGATGATTTGAAAGTAATTTAATATTTGACATGTCTCAAGTGGACCGAGGCAAGGACCTTGATTTGAATCCTACATAGAACGGGCAGCAGATGCTATGATAAAGAAGCTTGTAGTTGTCAACAATCTTGGATAATATTAAAACTGGGTTTCGTTATTTATTACAGACGTGCGATGTTCCAGAGTCTGCTGACTGAAAATTATTGACAACCAGTTCGGCTTGTTTTCCGTACCACGTTTCAAGCGGAATTGATTATCAGATGAGATGCAAAATTCTATCAAAACTGATTCCAAAGGAAGTTTAATTACGAACTCGCTACTTCACAGCCCAAAACCGTACGCTAGATGGATCTCTCTTGGATCTCTCTCTCAAACTTAATGCTTATGCTACTTTATTATTACTCTACAATGCAGAGTTGTCCAGTAGTCATTCCCTCGGTGTTTGGACTGCTCCACTGCCTGGTGTGAATCCTTGTTCCAAAGAATTCTGTAGAGGTTTTGTTGAAGATGAGAGAAGAAGACAGGATCTCGTTTCCCTCGACGAACAACACCTGTGAAGATAAAAACTAGATAAACACACGGTACATCGGATACATGAATTTAATCAAAGTTTTTCAAGCGAACTTTACTCTATCAACAATATTGAATTGTGTTTGTTTGGAAAATAAATCTCATGCCCAATTAATTCTACAGTGATCTACACTTGTATTTATTTCCAAAGCTTCAAATAATTTCTCTACTGCGAGGTAAGTCTATATTCAAATAAAGTAAACATATTTTCTCAAGATTCATCAACCTTTTCCTCATGCTGTTGTTGATACAACAGCAAGATTCCAAATTTGTCATTAAAAGGTAACAAGTTATAATTCCTTCAAATAATTAAGCGTGCTGACTCGTCTAGACTTACTTCATAATAAGAAATCCAAGTATCACACGTATCACGTCGATCTGTCGCCTGGGGATATATTATTATCACCTCCGTACAGTTTCCCTCGCAGTTGAGTAAAACCAATTCAGCGCGAGAGTACCTGGTATACTGTGATGACAGAGGCAAGCCAGAGGTACCCGTAACCAGTTGAAGATACAGTGCGAGTGTCACATTTGCTCGACGGGGAAGCTATGTGATACACATGAATTTGAGGAGGTGCGAAATCCTGCAGAATCATTCAGATCTCCGTCGGCCGATAATGCTGTCAAAGAATAGAATGAAAGAATAAATCTAGGAATAAGAATCCTTCGGAAAAAGATTTGTTAACTCAAAATAACACGACGAATTGGTTTACCCTCGGAGTCGCGAAATATGCTCGGAGTACGAGGTAGTTGGAATTATATGATTGCCAATATAATTGGATGATAATTATTGCGAGGTTCTCAAACGAAACTCCGTCGCCTATCATATTTCTGTTCGAAACAGGTCCGAGAGGTTATGTTCGTAAGAAATTCCGATTTTCACAGTTAGGCTGGACGCAACTTGCTGCGCATGAAAATCCAGCCTTGGCTTGGTAATAGTCTCGAAACTCGATCATAGTCGATCATCCGAAGAAAACCACATGTTGAATCTCGATACATATTTGAAATTGAGAATTCCTAAATTAAGACAAGTTACGGCGCTGCGTAAACCAGGCAGAAATTATTCAAGTACGAAAGGGTCGTAACTTCTTAATTTATAGGACTATTTGATACAATAATAATATGATCAAAAAATAGTGTATATGATATCCTGTTATATGTATATGCCGTTGGAGTCTTTGACTGCTCCAACCAAAAATATGCATGAATTACAGAATATGGATATGTGCTCTGACTTGCATCTGGAAAAAGATGTGATTAAAAGGAGTGTGGTTGGATAAAAACAGCCTGCAAATAAAACGTGAATACCAAGTTGAGATGACCTATGAATAGAGGCTTCCAAAATTAAACGAAAAAATTGCGAAACCATGGGCTCGTCCGGGATTTGAACCCGGGACCTCTCGCACCCGAAGCGAGAATCATACCCCTAGACCAACGAGCCATATATTGTGGTGTTACAAACAATCTGTAGATAGGATATATATGAATATCACCTTCAGAATCTGTATAGAGTTTGAATAATACCGATCGTTTTACTTATATAATGACGAACCTTCCTCATAACTCAAGCGCATGCAATATAATATGTATACGTATAGTATAAAGGATGTCATCACGCATCCAAGGATTGTCTTTATGTTGTATTTCCGGTCCAACAATTTGAAAAATACTGTGAAAAAATTTTCCTTGATTTACATTAGTCAGCTGGCAATTAGTGAATTAGCACGAAGAATTATCGTCGGTTCGAATATTGATGCAAGTCTATATGTATATATATGTATATAACTCATCAACGGACATTTAGATTTTCCCTCGATAGACGATAATTGTAGTTGCAGCTAAAGTGCGGCAACGCGCTATTTTAAAAAATGTGTTATGTCAGTTGCCATGTACTGCACAAAATAGGCGAATACAAAGCCCTATAGTGTACGCCATTGAATTCTATCAGTCAAATTGATCTCGCTGTAGTTTCCTAGATTATAATACATACACACATTTCTGTTTGTGATTTACAAGCCAACTGCATCCGCACTGAAGAGCAAATTCATTTGTTAAAGTTAAAAATGCATCGCCACCTTCATAACACAGCCAATTGCCAACGCAGTTTCGAATCCTATACCTACTGGTCCTAAGGAACGTCCGCCTCTAAGTTGAGGAACTGTGTCCTAGACAAGTGCAGTATGTTTGTGGCATAACACTCGTGGATATACTAAAATGGAATATTTTCATCGTTTTGTTTGAATAATTACGGTAATATATTCGCTTATGTGTATATATATGTCTGTTATTTAGCCATTTCGGTGACACTATTTTTTTTATTGGAAACACTGCGAAATGTCCTAAACTTTTCAAACCCGCGAGCTAAATTTGATTTTGAAAAACCATGTGAATTTGAGAAACAATTTACTATGAATTGTACATTTTGGTGGTATCCCAGTAAACCAAAACGAATTAAAAGGAATTAAAGTGTGAAAAACGGAATAAAGACGAATTAAAAACGAATTGAAAAGATCATTGAAAAGAATCAAAAAGAATTACCACAAACCTCTGTCGAATTCTATTGATTTTGTTTCAATCCGATTTTTGACATACTCAATTCGTTTTGGTTTACTGGGATGTCCGATGCTGCTCACGCCAGACGAGCGTTTGAAAGCAGATACAAAAAGTCAATTTATATTCACAGCAACGATCCAACTTAGAACTGGTTAAAGAGTATATATAAGTTAATTTATGGCGTATAGCTTTTTGACGAGCGCCGAATCGTTTTTAATCAATTCTATCCGAAGGTGTATCAATTCTAACGAGCCGGTGGTCAGATAACGTTATACAGACATATGGAAATGTAGTTTAGATCAACAACCTTGAGTCACAGTGGTGTAACTACTTTCTCATGGCTTTTTCAGGGTGTGGAGTTCGCTCAAATTACGGGGGGGTGGGGGGCTCAAAATGTTTGTCGGTATCTATTTTATTATGTATTCTGGAACTATAAGAACGGCGAGTGTTATTCGTCAAGATAGCACAAGCTCTTCATATGCCATTTCAAACTTTTTAATTTACAATACGACTTTCAGGGTGCGGAATTTTCACACCCTAAGTATTCAGCGTATGGGGTTCTCCACACCTTCCATACGCAACACTCGCCAGCGCTGCGATTATTTAATTCAGGCCCTCTATACATCTATTTTATACCCATTTCTTTCATTTTATTATCCAAACTATAAGATCTCGATCTGTGCCAGTAGACATGACATAAGAATTTTATTCAGAGATTCAAAAATAGACAGTGAATTAGCCGTTAGTTAATTAGCACAGGCTACAACTCTACATACCGTTAATGGTGAAATATTCGTCTGACATGTGGCCAAACTTTTGTCAGCAACATTTATCAATTAGAAGTCTATCCAAAAGAGAATTATTGAAAGGAAGACTTCGGTATATCAATGGATCAGATTTTGAATCATCTAGTACTAGGTTCTGAATACATCTAATGCTCATGTTTCAGATTATAAGCGATTTCTGTGATAAATGTTACATGACAGGAATAAATGTTGGAGGAACTGCACATCGTGAAATGTTTTTTTTTTCTCGGGCCATGGGCTTCTAAACCTAGTTATCAAATACTACGAATCTATATAAATTTGCCTAAAATTTTTTCTTTTTTTATTGGTTGTAAGATTTATGAGCCTTTGAATCATTGGGCACGTGCCTTTCGCACACGGATAAGGCTCGGAATCCGAGACATGAATCTGGCATCATTTAAAACATTTTTTCATAATTGTCATATTATAGCTAATGCATAATAAATATAATGATATAGTAAAGTCTTAAGAAACCTCTTGATCTTAATCACATAAGATATTTTAATGATGCTCACATCAGTCCCAACACCTGCAACTACTTATGGCTAGCCTTGAGCGGTTGTATTTCCTGTTTAAATCTCGCCTATCAACTCGATTCATTGCTTTTTCTAAAATCCATGACATACAGACATGACGTATACATATACATGAAGTTTATTCGGAATTTTTAGTAAACAGCTAAATATAAAATACGCAGTGATTAATGGGACGCGTCGAAGACTTCATGCCACATGAGAGGAGAAAAATCTTTCAACCCACCATAAACCATTACGCATAACTTTACAATATTTGATGTAGAATGTGGGAACATTTGGCGATTCTCAATAAATTTTGCAAATCTCTTCGACTATGAAATTCAGAAAAAAGGCTCAATAAAGACCGCATATGATGTACTCAAATGATGTCATTATTATAGTTCATAACGTTTATGCATTATCGCAGATAAAATTATTTTTATCCACACAATAATGGAGCATTGAATATTCTATATAATGTTTGACACTTTTGATATATTTCCTTTTTGATTTTCAATATTGATTTTGCCCACGAAACAATCGAACAGTTCCTATTGATCTCTGAGAGAATATTGAAAGCGGAAGTATGTACTTCTCTCAGCACTGCTTTAATTATCCTTGACAAAACTACAAGAAAAAACATTTATTACATTATTGCTGCGATTTTGTTATTATTTCATTGATATAATCGACAACTCAAAACTTTTGGCGTCTACACTTAGACAGTGCAGTATAACAGTAAAACCATTTGTACGTACACCTACACCAAGGAACCAGTAACGAATCATGTAGTTTAGATGTCGTTCGGATAATTATGGGGTTTGCGAATTCGTGACTGTCATATTCATCCAAATACAGTGGGCCATTACAACGGCTTTGCACGCAAAAATGTTTCACTTTCAAGTACTAATTATTGTAGGTAATTTCTTGAAACATATTACGTTCGTCGAAGATATTCCGTTAACGAGCTTGAATTATCTCATACCTTAATCTTTGAACTCGTCGCTGCATACCCTGTTCTTGCCTTGAAACTTTTACGAAAGAGGCATGAGTGCATTTGTCTGTAAATGAAAACAAATAAACATATTGAAATTCTACATCTATCAGCCGTGAAAAATGTAGACATTTTGGTTATATAGTTTTATCGTAAAGATAGCGAGGAGCGTCAGTTTGTATAGGCGGTCTCATCCTAAGTATATATATGAAAGCCGAATTTCAGCTGATCTACCATAATCTATCTAGTTAGCCTACTAGTTACTACTACGTCTACTAATTCCCTCCTTCGGAGCAAAGAAGACTTGATCCGTGGTTCCGTGCACCAAGCTAAGGAGTCAAGTTTTGATCATTCCTGGCTACGTATATTCTCTTTACAACAGTATATGGTGAGTATAAGTTTACCACATATTGTGCCGATCACGTGTCATTGTTGTTCATCAAATTCAAGTATGTATTTCCTTTTTCTATTCGCTACTGTTTAATTCTCATTTAGACGACAGAATTTTCAATAATTAGCGGAAAATAGTTTGTTTATCTTGACAACATCACGTGTTTCTTTTCTCATTTTGCAACTAATTTGGTGACATATTGTATAGCGATTACATTAGTGCAGGTAATGAGAAGGTGAAAATTTCATTTTTCTCAAGTGACGAGGAGTACATTATAGTTGTAAATTACAGGTCCAGAGTTTTTGACAGTAAAATGATCGTTCATAATTGAGTTCAATCAAATACACAATGTAATTTTTAATAAAATCGGAATTGATTGAAAAATGTATCTTTGATTTGCGATAAAACTGAACCGAAGTCATAATAACAAAATACATATTTTTGATTCGTAATTGAACCAAAGTCGAATCTGATGATTGTATCATAATCAATTATAAAATTTAGTTTTAGTTCAAACGGAACCAATTACAAAGTACATTTCTAAGTTGCAAATGAAGTAAAATCAATTTTACTCACTCATTCATTCATTCATTTCATTAGTTCACTTCAGTTACGAATTGTAATTGTATTTTGTAATTGATTTCTTCCGAATTACACATTACGGTTATAATTTTTCATAAATATTTAATTCCTACAAACTGTAATTGAGGATGCCCATCACCAAGACTGGATTTATAACATGGTTGAATTTAATATATCATGATTACTATACATTTTCATCCAGTCAATAATAATCATGATATTTAGTGAGTAGATATTGACACTTAATTTTAGTCAAATTGAGTTTCACCACTCCCGGCGATCTCTCAGGCATATATACAGTGAAACACACGGAAATGATTTATCACATGACGAATATGCAGTCATATTAATAATTAACGAATTCATTACTCGAGCAATTTGACACCCCTTGATCATAGCTGTATAAAAATAAGAGGCATAGGTATAACTGCAATAAAATTCTACCTCCTATAGTTGATGGGTACCCAAAAATCACGACCTAATCTTTCGTTTAATATATTGTCGGTTCATGACGGAGGCTAAATGGTATTATTGATTTTTTTAAAAATCTTATTACCATTAGATTTTTAGCCAAATATTATTGAATAACAAAATGCTTACACGAGCGCATTGTATTTGATATGAGTGTCCATTATACAACGTCTCGTATATGCTTCTCTATTTGGTTTTACTGGCCGTGTACTCGTGTCCTCGGGGGCATGTTGTCATATGATATGGGGTAAGTTGTCACATGTGGACTATCGAGGCAAACATCGAGTTGACCAACTTGTGTTGTATTCTGTCAAGATAGTAAAGTACATTATATTTATTATGATAATGTCCAAAATAAGAATATGTAAATAGATCAGAAATTTCATGAATTTATTCATCCAATTGAATTCAAAAAAGAAAACCATCGAGTTGTACAAGAGGACACAGGACAAGGCGAGAAGTTTTTTTCCTTTTTGTTAGTTATGTCCAGCAAGACAAAGGACGAATTTTCTCTTGTCAATTGAAACAGTACAAAACAAGAAGAGATCCACGAAATTGCAAGACAAGCCAAGGGGTTTGCGATTCTTGTCTTGTCTTGCGGCATCACTACAAACAAGTATACTTTTCTCCTAGCGACATATACATAATTAATATTCCACTAGATCCTCACTATGTACCAACGGCCAATGATCCTTCTCGCAAAATTTAAAAAGTTGCCTTTCTTTTCAAGCCTACCCACGATAATGAAAGTATGATTGCAAACAAGTGCTTTCAAGGCAGAGTTGTGAGATTGTTTAATCAGCCGGATCAAGATTCAACTTCTCAAAGAGTTTGTCCTTAATTAAAATCACCTCAAGCAGTTGCGAATTAATATTATGATTAACAGACCATATTTATTTTACTGAATTTCATAACAAACACGATCATATTTAGTCAGACTGGTTCACATTTTTTCTTTCGTGTTCTTTTTGGATTGTTGGCGAAATAAATTCAACTATGGTGTAACATCAAATAACGCAGACTGTAAGAACTAATGTGCCAGAATATTGTAGATCTATATAGTGTTGAAAATTCTGCTCAATACAATAAAAGTGTAAGCAAAATTAGAGAATTGGCTTTGATCTCAGGTTCAATGAACCAGTTTTGATACGGCATGTCAAGAAATGTAACTGTTTTATCAACTGACCATAGGTTTTCATTTTAAAAAGCCAAACAATGAAATGAGAAGATCGCCCGGGGGAAGACAGAGAAAAAATTCAGTCACTTCAATTTGATACATAATCAATTTAACAACTAGCGATGCAAGCCATTTTTCAGTTTGCACGTCAGAATTGTTTGAACGTTAATTTTTCTCCGCTTTCGAGGGCTGCAGGTCAAAAGAAAAAGACTCCATCGTATGCATCGCATTTTCGGCTGAAATTTGAATTATCTCCGTGAAGTTGAACCTCGAAGGCTAATGTAAATAATATAGTATGTACTTTGATTACAGATCCGCTGAGAATCCGCGATGATAAACCTGGTCAGTGTTCTCTTAGCAATTATTTTGCACTCGCCAATTTTCCTTGACGCGCATGCCCTTGCCAAACGCGAACATCCGCTTTCGACAGGTAGGTAATATTCTAGTAGAACGTCAATCTAAGATATTTAAATTCTGAACAACGTTGTCATAAAGGGGCCTTGATACTCGCGTGAGAACTTAACGCGGGCCACTTTTAATGCGTCATCATATTGCTACAAAGTTTCGAAGCCGTACGCTGTCGGTAATTTTTGTTTAAGGGCCTTTGAGCGAGCGCCGACAACTTCTCATCCGGAACGCGCCATTGGCGTGCAAATTGAGAACCCTGTTGAAATAATATAGCGTCTACGGCGCCTCTAGCATCGAGCCCGAGAACTTGATATAGGCGGAGCCTCGGAGTAGAGGCGCTCAATCTATTTGTAAAATTATATGTATACATATTCGGGTCCTCATTTTTTTCTACATTTCGGTATCGATTGTGCGGATAGGCAGCATAATACAGATTCAAAAATCATGAAAAAAATTGACGATATAAATTATATTTTATAAAATATTCCTCCTGAATAACAGTTTTTATTAGTGACGAGTTTGAGCTCCACTGACAAATGAGTAAAATATCTTGAAACGGAATGGCGCTGATATCACAGAAAGCGCACGGAGGAAGCAACAACTACTTTTATACAACAGTTTCTGCATGTGTTTGTGTCGACGCTGGCTGTCACTTCGAATTTTACTCGCCGGATCAAATTGCGCCTGTTTCTTGGATCTACCTCGAAATAATATCAGAAGATTGCTAATATCAGTTTATACCGCGCGCTGCCTAGCTGAATACCGACTTTTCATCAAAAATGCAGAAAATAATGTTATTATTTCACAGTTTCTGTGTATCGGCGATGTATTGGTGTCACCTGATTCCGCAGCGTTGTATAATTAAATCGATTATTAATTGAAATTACATTCATTTACTTCCTGGAGACCAGCGCGCGCTAGCTGATAACTTGAGGATTATCCCTACAAAACCTCAGAGTGATTAGTGGACCGATAGAGAATTGATCCGGCGAGTAAATTGTGGTCGTGAAAATCGTCGAAAATGCTTACTCTGTCGGTAAAAAAAACAGTCGCTCAAAGGCCCTTAAGAGGCAAAATCGTCGTTTTCCGGTCATTTCTTTATCGAATGAAATACCTACACATGATATTTCGTGAATGGTTAATCAGAGAAATTTAACTCCTAATTGACTTTCGGATATATCGTACTGAACGCTATAAGGAGTAAAAATTACATATTATAGTTGAATTCGGGAAGGATTTATGGACTCGCCCATTTGCGCTATATGATATCGAATTGACAAGAAAGTAACTAATCATAGGTGCAAAGACAACGTTGCAACTTCATTCCACATTATAAGTTGTGATGAGAATCAAGATGATAATTTGTAGAATATGATTTATTTAACAACGTCAAATTTCAATTTTAGATACTCGCGACCCGATAATCAACTTGCCGACTAGTTGGGAAAGTTTGTGGCCTGGAGAAGATGGCCAGAGCGGCTATCTCCAAGATTATGTTAAAAACACCAACGAACATCCACGATCCCGGTTACTACCAAGTTTGATAGACGATTCTGAAGGTTTGGAAAGGCCACATCATCTCGAAATTCAACCAACGCCTCAATCACAGCCACAAGAGAGCATTCCACAGGTTGAGCAACAGCAGCAGGAAGATCATGAAGAACAATACGAAAAAGAAGAAGAAGAAGAAGGACAAAAGACACAACAAGATCTAAGAAAACAGGAAGAATACGATAAACAAAATGCAGAACAGTCCAAAAAAGGGCAGCAAGAAGATCCTGATAATTTTGAAGAGGAATACGTAAAACGACAGGAGGAAAAATATGAGAAACCGGAAGTACATTTATTTGGTTTCCCAGGACTGCCGCAACAGACAAACCAAAATAGTCGTACAGTCCAATCAGAAGCACTTGATCTGCAAAAGACGCGACAAGATCAGCCAAACGCTCAGATAACAGAAAATAATCCACAGATTTCTCGAGTGGAGCGACCTACCACTACCAGTCAGTTCTCATATATTCATCCGGAACAATGGTCTCTGGATAATCCCGAGTGTTCCGGCAGACGTCAGTCTCCAGTGAATTTGGACTCTGAACAACTCATTAGTGTAGACGTACCGTCAAGTCTGATCTGGACCGGGTATTGGAACCAACCACAAAATCTGACGATTACGGACAACGGACACTCAGGTGCAGAAATATACTGAGAATTTACGTAAATACAGTGGCGGATTTACCAGTGGGCTCAGTTGGCCCGGGCCTAGTCCGGCAAATTCTGGGGTCGTCAAAATTCACTGAACATGATAAACACTGTCTTTTTATACATCTTTCGTCAGAACTTCCCGTTATACCTATTCTTCATTGATATTCCAGTCGAATTGAGCGGCACATGGGACCAGAAGACGCCGTTTATCAGTGGAGGGCCTCTTGAAGGAGATTATCTTTTCGCTCAACTTCACTTTCATTGGGGTCCCAAAGACTCTGTTGGTAGTGAGCACACAATAAACAATAATAGGTACAACGAGTGTAATCAGCCACCTTCTGCGATAATAATTTTGTACACAAAAAGTGGCTATGTTAACGAAGAATACCTACTTCATCGGTACACTAACGATAAATTTTCGTCTTCCCAAATTCTGAGCTGTATTTTGACTTTCAGTTTTCCAATGGAAATGCACATGGTTCACTACAAAAAAGACTACGGGACGTTCAGTAACGCACTAAACCACGACGACGGTTTGGCAGTGGTTGCTTTTTTGTTTGAAGTAAATAATATTCACATCATTTTATTTTCCACTGCATATTTTGCTCTTCTTCTTTGCACTTTAGGCACCAGCCTCACATTTCTTACTTTCAATGTTTGTTACAGATAAGAGAGACTCCCAATTTTGGAATCAACTTTCTCGCTGACAGTTTGAGCAAGATTCAAAACAAACCGAGCGTACCTTTTCCGGTGAAGCCCTACCCATTGGCATTCTTGCATTTTATATTTCAAGCGAATTATGCATCTTACATAGGATCACTAACGACCCCTCCGTGTCGTGAAATCGTCACATGGCTAGTGTCCTCTCGTCCACTCACAATTTCTCATAAACAAGTTAGTATTTGTGAACGATTCATATCTTAGCATTCGTTTATAATGTTTATATTTTTTGCACGGGGGTTGAACGGAAATATAAATAATTTATAAGTAAATGATTGTGATAAATATTCAATGATAGATTATTGCCTAAATAAATTAATTACAGATGCACTGATTTCCACGCTCAAACCCCCTTAACAACGTATGTGGGGCATTCCACGCCAAATCGGACAGTTTGAAAAACTTTTTTTTTATTTCCTCAATTTTTTGGTATTTGTTAGTACCCCTCAAAAGAGGCTTTGAGATGTTTTGAGTCAAATTTAATCAAAGTACACAATGAAGAAAAGTAATTTGAAGAATGACAACTAGCAGAAACTAAATTTCTAAATTTTCAAAATTCGAAAAAAAATAGTAATTGTTAGAATCCCATGATCAGCTTGGGCTCAAAATTCATGAAATGGACCGAAGTTTGCCACAAGAAAAATGCAAAAAAATCGAAGGGTACATACGATTTCAAAAACACGATTGAAAACTCAAAATTCAAAAATCTCCATTAAAAACGCGATAAATATTTTTTTTGTATTTTTTTCTGCAAAGGCCATCTAAAAACAAAAATTTTGAAAAAAAAAAGTTGAATTTCGACCATTATTAAGAAAGTTATGAGTGAAGAACCAAAAAAAAAAGCGGTTTTTGAACCAGTGATCAAAAAATTCTCAAAATTTACCAGGAAGCCTCTTTCGAGGGGTACTAACAAATACCAAAAAATTGAGGAAATCAAAAAAAAAGTTTTTCAAACCGTCCGATTTGGCCTGGAATGCCCCATATACAGAGATGATCTGTGGAAAGTTATAAGCCGTGTGGGTATGCAACCGGTGTTTCACTACGAAATGGCAACGTAGTCGATGCGAGAGTCGAATGAGTCGAATGAGTCGAATGACCGTATCTACAGACGACGTAACGGCAGCTGTCATTCTGCGGGGTTATAACCTAATAATGTTAGGTTATAACTTAATAATGTTCGAAATAGACCGATATTGACATCCGCAATTACCTGAATAACCCATTACACTTTCTTGAGAAAGAATATTTACCGTTGTATTAGGGAACTGTAATCACAAAATCTAAATCTGACAATTATTTATAACCCTCATTCTAACCTAACGACATGACAGCCGCAGAATGACAGCTGCCGTTACGTCGTCTGTAGATACGGTCATTCGACTCATTCGACTCTCGCATCGACAGCGTTGCCATTTCGTAGTGAAACACCGGTTGCATACCCACACGGCTTATAACTTTCCACAGATCATCTCTGTATACTAGGGTGTCCGTTATTTCGCAAATCGATTTTTTTTTTTAGCAATCACCCCCTGAATCTTTAGTTTATGTCCTAAAAACAAATATCGACCCTGAACAAGCCCTTAATTTTCACTTTAAACCGTGCCGAAACCGTGAGACATTTCCCATTTAAATAACATGGGATTTTTGAACTTTATGCAATTAATTTTTTTTCTCTGAAACGAATAAGAGTACAGCAATGATCAATGTATATTTTTGTAGGGAATTGAACGCTCTACAAAAAAGGTCTCTTATAATTTTTTGATAAAATTACTCCTTGAAAGGTTATTCAACGTTAAACTTGGGTTTATAATTAATTTCATAATATCTTCGCCCTCGATACTTCAACTGCTATCTCCATTCCTGAAAAAATCACGAGTCACTGGCGTTGTTTTTCTGATATGCATACCGCATACATAATGTTGCACATTTTAGCTGTTATATTTTTGTTAATCTCCTACTATCTCGTTTTCACAGATGGAATCCTTCAGAAAGATAAGTAACAAGTGGCCAGAAAAGGAGAACTACAGGCCACAGCAAGCTCTGAATGGTCGTCCTCTTTACTACGTCGCACATTAATCCATCGACATATAAATAGTGCAGTGTTAATGTAAAGACATTGAACCAATGAGTCTTAATAACTCCCAGATTTGAGGACGAAGTCATTGATAGTACCAATTTATTCATCACACTGAGAGGAAGATTTGATTGAGGATATTTTAATCATATAGCTGACGTTTAAAAGTGGGGACAACTCATTTCTATAGTAATGTTTACTAAAAAATGGTTCGCTGTACCATACGACAATAGTAAGATCAACAAAATGGATATGTTGACAGAGAAATATAATATCTATAGTATTATGAACTATAATTTTTGTTGAGAAAAGTATAAAAATATTGTAGTTGGGGTAGCATTGTTCATTTGTTATCACAATAGTGGGAATGGTTCAACGTATTAAGCCATACAGATGGCCTTTATGAACCTGTCTGAGAAAAATAAAAGTTTCATAGCACATCTTAATAAGATTACGTAAATGGCTATTAAATTTCGCTTTGTTATCTCTATGATATAACTACCTCATTGTTATCGATAATGCTGACTTTTTCAAATGTAACTAATAATTGGCATCCCTCGAAAAATTTTTGCTTTCTGCCATAGGTTCGTATACTTTAGGACATGTCTGACAAATGTAATCTGACATAAATATTGTTATCCAGAAATACCTGTAGTATGTATGAAATACCCTAATATTATTATGACGGATGCGTTTGTTCTTGAGTTCATATTGGTAATGCTAGTCAAAGGAATTGATGAAATATACCAAGTCATATGTGGGAAATTCCACGTCAACTGTCGTGGGGTTGGTGGGTCGCATTTTTTGTTTCCGGGCAAAACTATTTCATCCTATTATAGGTTCCACCAAAAGTGTTTCCCCAAATTTTCAGGCCAAAATATTGCTCCTACCGTTTTTTACGGCCAATTTTCGGTTTTTGGGCTCTCTTTCAATTTCTTGGCTTTTTTTCTTATACAGGGTGCCAGGGAAGTATTCTAGGCCAGAAAAATTTTCAAAATACATGTAATCGATGTAAAATTTCCCGAGGAATCGATTCCCGTCGCCAGAATTGATCTAGGATGCTTCCTTTTGCCACAATTTCGAAAAAAACTGTTTTTTTTTTAAGTGCTTATAACTCGGGTGGATCAATTTTAGAAATTTTCTGCCTGGGCGCAAAATGTTCCGTTTTCAGTCTACTTTCAGGACCTTTCAACTTTGCCGTGTGTATTTTGGTTTTAGGTACCCAAAAACGGTAAAAACTGCCAATAATGGTCGAAAATGGCGAAAAAAGCTCAGAACAGCCAACTAGGTTGGCAAATGTGTACCTAGACTTGTAAGGATTCACTCGTATTTATGGCTAGTAACAAAGGGTGATGCCCAAATATTCCCGATACCTCATAAAACCGTCAAGGGATTTCAACACAGCCCGTTAGAGGTCAATATCCACCTAATAGGTCAGTCCGGCGTATTCGATCATTTTCTCTGCACGCATTTGATAATTTTGACATTCCCGCGCGTTACTATAGTTGATGGTACATTTTTCTTGGGTGAACCTGTAGGTTTGAATTTGGCGCGCCCAGTTACCACATGTAACGTGGGCGCCATAGGGGGCGCTACATAAAGGATCTTTTCACTGTTTGGAGCCGAGTTTGGTTACGCTTCATTCAGTACACGAAGGTACATACATTAGACTGGGCCAAAAAAATTGATTATTTTTTTTTTTTTTGAATGGTACCTCGAAAATATCATTCAGCATGACAAAAAAACAATTTCGTGAAAGTTTGAGCCCTTAATATTAATTTTAAGAGGTCTCTCATCGCTATTTTTGATTTTTATTCATAATTTGATGTTTTACGCTAGAACTGTCAAAACACTGAAGTGGAAGAATTTATTTTCGCTTATTTCTATATAAAATTTGTCTAGGTACACATTTGCCAACCTAGTTGGCTGTTCTGAGCTTTTTTCGCCATTTTCGACCATTTTTGGCAGTTTTTACCGTTTTTGGGTACCCAAAACCAAAATACACACGGCAAAGTTGAAAGGCCCTGAAAGTAGACTGAAAACGGAACATTTTGCGCCCAGGCAGAAAATTTCAAAAATTGATCCACCCGAGTTATAAGCACTTAAAAAAAAACAGTTTTTTCGAAATTGTGGCAAAAGGAAGCATCCTAGATCAATTCTGGCGACGGGGATCGATTCCTCGGGAAATTTTACATCGATTACATGTATTTTGAAAATTTTTCTGGCCTAGAATACTTCCCTGGCACCCTGTATAAGAAAAAAAGCCAAGAAATTGAAAGAGAGCCCAAAAACCGAAAATTGGCCGTAAAAAACGGTAGGAGCAATATTTTGGCCTGAAAATTTAGGGAAACACTTTTGGTGGAACCTATAATAGGATGAAATAGTTTTGCCCGGAAACAAAAAATGCGACCCACCAACCCCACGACAGTTGACGTGGAATTTCCCATGTATTTTATTCATGTAAACGAAATGGTAAGCCAATGATAGGCTGACTAACAACTGACTGCAGCGGTGAATATTGAAAATGTCAATATGACAACAGTCGTACAACAAATTGGCAATCAAGGCTTTACATTCAATTATTAAAAACGAGAATATGAGAAATAGTCTGCAGTGTTTGTCGTAAATACTTATTATCAAAAAAATTTCAGTAACGTACATTTTCAATACGAATAACATTACGAATGGTATGCGAGTTAGGGACCTCATTCAATATTTTTGTCCTTTTCCAGTGAAAGTACCAAAATGAAAAATCCAGAAACTATCCTAAACACATACAAATATTTCTATTTATGTACGTTGTATTGAAGATGACGAATTTGAAAGTTTATACAAGTTACAATAGGCGGTGAGTGTGAAAACTCACAAGTCAAGTATGAGTATAATATTCGCAGGTGGATGAATCCTTTTATCACGTGTATCGCGGAAGTTTTTACGTCTTACAAATGCTATTGCATAGAAGAATACCTTTTATGTAATTTGATAAGAAATAACGTCAGAAGCCATGCATTTATCAATACCTTATTCGAATCATGATGACGAGAGTGAGTTACTAAATAATACCGTATGACCTGATATTCTCGAAAAATAATTTTGTACAAGTAACAGATCGACAGAATCCATTATAGTTACCATATTTTGTAATATTCTCTACTCTAGAGTATGCCGCTACATGTAATTAAAAATAAATAACAATGTCCAGCATCTTGCATATGAACAGATTTCGACAAATTCCAACAAATATTATGTACATTTAGTTAGTTCAAAACAAAAGTACTGATATTAGACCGGTCCATGAACAGAAGTTAAGAAGAGGTCCAGATCCAACTTCTTCAACAGAGTCTGCGGGTCAGCAATACGTCGTTTCTTTTCTCCCTGTGGAGTAGACAAATATGTTTTAACAACATGAACATATGTAGAATAAGAGGTGGTTTAAGAAGAGTCGTTTTTTTTTCTTTTTCTATTCCATGGAAACTCTTAATACATGGTAGAAGAAAATTAGTCTATAAATCGCGCGACTGAGAAAAAAAGAATGCATGCGCCAAAAAGTTGAATACCATAATAGAAGAGCGTATACCATTAGAATCACATATAAATTCGCGGAGAGGTAAAAGGGCGTGTGTGCAAATCCGTATGCCTTTTTAACTAACAGGGCATATACCAACATAATCACATAGATAAACGTGTTAAAGTAAAAGAGCGCATAAGTAAGATTTATAGTCTTTTTGGTGAAATTAATCCATATTATCGACCGCGTTTTTATCAATACCGTTATAAATGCTAAATAAATGTTGACGCACCGATTGGTCTTCGTCAGAGTCAGCCGTCTTTCTCTTCTTGAACACTGGGTTGTTATCTGGAATACAGAATTAAGACCAATATACCAATATTATTGTTTGGTAATAATTGAGAATTCCGAGATCAGGAATCGAAGCAATCTTTATCATCACATTAATGTTTTAGATAATTCTATTTTACGTTTTCTTCAATTAGTCTTGAAGAATGACTTAGGTGTAAATATCTATTTCACTAACTCTTACCTCTTAGTTTTATCTCATCATCTTTGTCAGTCACTTTCAGGCCTTTGTGTTGAATCTTTGTAGTGGCTCTACTGACTTTGGATATCGGTACTTTCAATTTTACAGAAGGAGTTGAGGAAGCTAATGGCTTTATGAGTTCGTCTTTTAATATTGCTCCAATGCTATTTGTTGTCTTCGACGCTTCTGCCTTTGTAGACTTGGAACTTTTTATGGTGTGCTTTTTAATCACTCTTCTTTTCTTGGGTTTTGGAGAGATATTAAATATTTCTTCATAAACGGTGGGTGTCATTATTCTTGCACATTCTCGATAGTTTTCATCAGAGAGCTCTACATGTACTGCATATTGTAAACTACTACTACTAAATTTCAGTCTCTTTCTCTTTATTGGTATCGAATCATCATAGACAAAGTCGTATTCACCAATTTTGTTAATACTTGACTTTGGGCTCGTACTAATTTTTTCGACAGTTTCATTTTTGCTCGCTGGGACTAACTTCAAACATTCCAAAACACTTGGCAATTTTTCTTTGAGCTTTGTTACGGTAGACTGGCAAACCTTGGCTTCGATTAGAGGAACAAATCGACTCGAACAACTACTGTCTTGATGCATTGAGGGTTGTTCAATGATATTTTCTGCTTCATTGGAATCTAGAGGCTTACTGAGCGCAGGATTATCCAGTTTGGGAGATGATTCTTTTGCATTTTTTGAGCTGGTTGAGATCTTTAATTCCTTATCAGTTTCTTTCTTTGGTAAATTCTCTTTAATTACTTCAAATTGCGTTATTTCCAATTTACTGCTAGAAATATTCATAACAAAGTTAGTGGCTACATTTTCACTCTCATTTACTGCGTCAGTGTCTACATTCACGGAAGAAGTTACAGATGGAACTTCAGCTGTGCTCTCTTTCAACTTATCCGAGCCACTGATCAATTTTTCTAAAATATCTGGCTGCTCGGTACTTGGTTCATAGTAAGGTGAACACGTGCCGTAGTCTCCTTTTTTAATTGCATCGATTGTGGTTTCTCCCATCACTTTTGGCGTCAATGCTATACTAGGCGTAGGAGGAAAATCTGGCGTACTAATGAAACTAGGAACCTTGCTCAATTCTTCAGCAATTTTAGTAAATGGAGTTATGTTACTGCTGCTTGGACTGAGTAGTCTCGGTGTAGGAGGAATACCAGTAAGGTTGTCAATTTTCCTTGGAGTTTCTAGATCGACCATTTGTGATCTATGAGCTGGTCGACTTTGAGTTTCTGGTACAATTTTCGAATATTCATTTTGTTTATGGCTAGATTCAGTAGAACATAGAAGTGGACTTTCGATTATGTGTCTTTTCCTATATTTCGAAATTTTTGTTTCTAATGTTTTTAACTTAGCATATTTCTTCACAGCTGGCTTCTCCTTCGTTTTGTTTGAATAATCAATTTCGGATATGAATTTTTCCTTGGGCTTCTCCTTACTGAACTCAGTCTTGTCACCTCGAGTGGATTTAACTTGTGATTGCATATTATCAATTTGTACATCGTTGCTTACCTCTAATTCTACAGTTGTACTTATAGGACATTCAGCTCGTGATGATGACTCTGATTTGTTTTGTGAGCAAATTTTAACGCCGCTGGTTCGCATGTCATCTATTTCTTGATCAGCCATTTGTTCGGTGTTCTTTTTATCACACTTCAATTGATCGCAAACAGCACTGTTGACAGACTTTGAAACCTTTTCTTCCGCATCCGTGCTGCAGCTTTTTAGACCTCTACCTTTCACTTTTGCAGGTCCTCTCTTATTTTCAGCCGTCGAACACGTAGATTCTTGGTATTCCTGCAATGCTTGCCTGAGATCAGCATCCCAGCTCTTTTTTACAGTCGTCGATGATGGCTTAACAGGTGAACGAGGCTCGGCTTGTACTGAAATTGATGAAGAAGTACTGGGATGCGGAGATGTGCCACCAAGGATCATTCCAACTCCGGTGTACTTGTCCCAACCTCCCATCAGCTTTGGAGCAGGACTTCTAGTAGCAATCGGTACCTTGTACAACTGACGATCTTGTACGGGAGTTCTTCCTTTTTCTGGCATGTTGAGGGAATTAGAAAAGGGCGGAGATTTGAACAAGTTTGTTCTGCAGACCGATCTCGAACGCTTAGATGATTTTGATGTGAATTCTAGGCCCTTATTTCCACTCAACTTATGCTCGGAACATGACGATTTTGTCGGAGTGTTAAAGTCCAGTACTCTAATGTGACTGTTTCGTTGTCGGGGGGTCAACATGCTCAATCTGTTGTTTTTAGATCTACTCTTTAGCAATGATCTTGGAGTTCTTCTTGCGATTAAAATGTTTTCAGTATTATGTAAGACCATTGATACATCTGCCTTCTGACCTTCGCTCGGAACCTGACTGCTTGGTTTTTCGCAAGGTTCTTCGGATTGTTGTGGAAAAGTCTTGCTATCATTAAATTTTAGATAAGGCGACAAACCAGTACCGGTTAGAGTCATAGAATCGTCCAGGTTTATGGCCGGCATATTCCCGGCCTCAATTATTGTACCAAAACTATTATCATTTGCGTAAAGTGTTATAGATTCCAGATCTGTATTACCTATCGGTTCTTTGTTCATAACTAATAAGCATTCGGTATTTACAGTAGCATTCGTGGGAACAGGAGCAGGTTCGAGATCTTTAGATTTTCTCGTCACCTTGCGATTACGCTTTCTATTTGTGTCAGATATTTTTGGTGGAGACAAAGGCTTCGATTTGATAGGCTCCAGTTTAGTATCACTGATGGCAGGTCGCATTTTCGTTGGAATTTGTACAGGAACTTGTACAGTTCTGAGATACAATGGTTTCATTGGTTCCACCGCTTGAGATGCTGGAAAAAAGTACATATATATATATATATATCTGAGTGAATATATCAGACATCCTAATAAATAATGTCTGTTGGTTATTAATTGCTTATACACCTTTAAACGGATTGAAATTGCCAGAATCGGGATAGAAAAACTAGTTGAAAAAATTGGCCGATTACAAATTGTTTTATCCGCAGGATAAATCAAAGAATGTGAACTCAGCTTGCGTCTTAAAAATCAAGTGGAACGTTTTTGAGGTGGGTTTGACGATCATAGGCTAAAAACGAGTGTTGGAGAAAATCTGACTGAAGAAGTTAAATTTTCAGGAAATGCTGAGTAAAATTCTCATATGTACTGTTGTGACATTATTGGAAAGAAACCATATCAGAGAATGCTTAATTTTTCTATTTTCTATTCAAAATTATGACCTTCAACTTTAGAGCTTTTTTTCACTCATTCAACTGGATGAATATTCTTTCAGTTGCTCACCTTTTGGCGCGATAGGAACAAAACGGGCTTCTGAACTAGACGTGGCTTTCCTGGATGGATCTGGAACATAAAAATCATCGGGGAACATAATTTTTTAACACCAGTATGGGATATTTAACACTCACACAAGGTATCCACGCTGAGACAATCCCGTATTTCTTCTTGGGAACAAACAATCAACGTAGGCATGGCCATCATCTCTTGTTCCGTAATGAGTTCATCCTGTTTAACTTTGGGAGCAGGATTCGATTTTGTTGAGATAGGTTGTTCTTTCGCACTTGGCTTCTCAGCGTTTTCAGTATCTGCATGATCACTTTCACCTACTTCCGTGCTATCTGCAATTTGCCTTTCAGAAGATGTCGATGCACCTTGTGACAATTCAGTGGATTGGATAACCACAACAGGCTTTGCTACGACGCTAGTTTCACTTACACTACCTTTCTCTGTTACTGGCTTGTCAATGACAATATTAGCGTTAATAATACTCATAATAGCCGCGGCGTTGTGATCTTCCAGAGAACTATCCGTTTTTTCAACTTCTTTTGGTTTATCGCCATCATCTTCGAGTTTGTTATTCTGCTGTCTGGATGAGCTACGCAATCTCTGTTTCAGAGGCACTTCAGCTGTGCCACTCAAACTTGAAAGTTTATTAGACATAACAGCGGTCTCTTCTTCCAGGTCCATATCAACTACAGCAGTATTCGATGGTTCCTCCTGCATTCTGTGACAAAAGCCAGATAAATCACTTCCAAATTGACAAATACAACTCCTGTGCGCTAGAAATACCATATTGTCTCGAATATAAGTCAACTTTATCTCCCAGACTGTGTTCAAGGATTTTTCTTTTCATATACTGAATGCAAGTTGAGTTTTATGACAAAACTGTTATCACCAGAGTATATTTAAACATTAATTTATGAATTGTTTTAGACAAAGATTAACAAATTTTACAAGAATAGATATATTGACTATATATTCCGAGTTTTTCGTTGCAATGAACACATTCTTACGAAGGTTTAAATTACCTAGAATTAGTCGCAGACTCTGGAGCGACTCTAACATCATGATCTTCGTCTGGACTGGTATCTGCGTCTACATTTGGTCCTATGATCTCATCCAAAAAATGTTCAAATATTGGATCCGTCTCAGTAGCTGCGACTATAGATTTGATCGCGTTATTCAGCTCTGCCATAATCGAGGTGTTCAATTCGCCACCCATAGACTCACAGATGCTTTCATCTTTAGATGGCATTTCTATTGGAAGTATAGCTTTGTTTATATTTTCAGCTATTCTTTCTTGCAATTCCGTCCGATTAAGCAATTCTTTGGTCAGCAACTAAGAGTTTACACGATTTAATAATTAACAGAAGAAGGAAAACTTTAAACAGCCA
This sequence comes from Rhogogaster chlorosoma, assembly GCA_944452935.1. Classification (NCBI taxonomy): domain Eukaryota; kingdom Metazoa; phylum Arthropoda; class Insecta; order Hymenoptera; family Tenthredinidae; genus Rhogogaster; species Rhogogaster chlorosoma. The sequence continues at coordinate 25,872,657 of OX101797.1, forward strand.
CAAAGTATCTCGTTGTAATATCCCCACATCTATATTCTCAAATTCTAAAATTATTGATGATGACTCTACCAAAATTACAGGCTTCTGAGTGGGCTGCAAAATGGATAAGAGATTGTCTGTAAGTTCTGAGTCTAATCATATTAAGTTATTATTGTCTTGTTTAGTTCTTTTATTAGGAAATTAGGAGTTTATCTTGAAGGAAATAAAAACTCACATTGCTTACCAGTAAGCAAAGCTGCTTGAAAGAAGCCTACTTTGATTATCCTGATTTCCCTTTCAGGAAATTGCAACCATTACTGATCTAAGAAAACACTGCTGCATTTCAGAGGAAAGAAGGGATTTAATCAGGGAGATTACAATCAGATACCTCATATAATTTGCCCACTGAAATAACGACTTGAATCGTTTTTTAATTTTTTTCTTTGTTTTTAATATGAGAACAAATCTTTTGGAAATTATCTTAGTCGTTATTTCCGTAGTTTTAGTTTAATTCACTCAATTCTATGCTATCCCTGCATATGATTGCCTATACGAATATGAGAATCGAAAATTAAATACATAGAAACTCACGCTCAGATTTTCAATTGGCTCATCGTCCAGCCCAATTGATTCAGAGTCCGAAAGCGCATACGGAGTAGTCTGCACTTCTATGCTGGAGTAAGTAGTCAATTCGTCTGTACTAGTGGCCATTGTTTTCCCCCTCCCAATTGAATTCCTGTCTTCTTCATTGTTCAAGTCTCCCTCGTTTATTTTCTCCTTTTCAATCACCAAAACTGGGCTGTACCTCTTTGATCTTCCACCTGTAGTAGATTGAACATCGTTGGATAATATTTCAAAGAACAAGGTGTAATGTCGGCTGAAGAGCAATCATCAAATACCTCTTTGTTTCCTGAATACTAATACTCTACCTGAATTGTTCTGTTTCATTTCCTGATGTGACAGACTCGGATGGTGACATATCTGCTTTGATATAGGCTGCGAATTACCCGGTAGCGGGCAATCGGCAAAGTCATTCTTGGTCGATGTACAGTACACACCTTCGCTGTCTTGGGTAGTAGTGTACTCATGCTGTTGAGGTGTACTTGAATTTGTATGACCGGGTAAGCTCTCCAAAGGAGTTGCTTCGACAGTATCGCATCCCACTGGTAATCATTTCAAGTAATGAAGTTAAAAATGCGACAACATTTTGAATAGCATATCACTTCATAATTTCAATACACTCTGTTATCGATTTAATGAACAATGGAGACACTTACGTTGACTGGAAACTGGTTCAGGTTGTTTTTCGAATAATTGATGGGGTGGTTTTTGATTGCGCTTTATACGATCACGATCGCTACTGCTGTGATGCCGTTTACGTATGCTGCTAGTTATTATGGGAGATCCACCGTATGTCTGAGAATCTGCCTATAAATCATTATTTGTTTTATACAATTATCTCGATGTCTTTACTGGCATATATTAAACAACAAGATTCTCAATTCTCCTGAAACAAATCAATTCATGGCATTCCATTGCATAAGCGTTGTTGTTTTTGTCTAGATAAGAAAATCAGAAAACTCTCTGTCTCTAATAGATGTCTGTGTATCAGAAAATCATTTTGGTCGATAATTATGAGAAATCTGATTATAAAATAGGTATATAAATCCAATATCTTGTTACTTAATAATTAAGATACCCAAAAATAGTTTGTGTATCCAAAAGATACGAAAGAATGAATGAATACTTGTGATGGAACATTGATGTTGACAACAAAACGTTGGCCTCTAGATCCCCCGATCAGAAATCTCAACTGTTCCAACAAATCTCCGCATTGTCTGACCTGCTCGCAGTCCCCAACTTTGCTCAACCTCTCTTGAACTGTAATTTGAATTTACAATACTGCAAGTGTACGTCTAGAATGCTCTTCAAATTTAGTGCATAGTTGACTCAAATTATTCATTCGAATAAGACCAAAAGGCTTAGTATCTCAAGAGTTAAAATTCAAATAATATTAGGTATTAAGATTAACTGAATGAATGTAGGATTTGTTGGTAATTGAAAAAAAAAGGCTTTTGCTTGATAAAAGTTGAAAGAACACTACAAACTGTCATCAATTCATTTACAAGGTGAATGAATGATATAATAGTTTTTTTTATCGAAGGCTGAAATCAGGTCTGATTTTGAGAACTAAAATATTCACCCAATGAATGAGCGGCAGAAAATTTGTCAAATATATCAACGAGTGTGTATCCATTTACACGTGTATTAAAACGTCTTCCACTCAATACAGCAGTGCGACATTCTTGCAGGTGTGGTGATGTTTCAAAAAATGATCTAGCAGCGTCGTCACATTTTTGATCTTCGAGATACCCTGAAAAATTGAATGACCAAATCTCAAACTTGTGTTATACAACTTGTGTTCAATCGCAACTAGCTATAAGTGAAAATATACTCGGACTAGATCTATACTCTGGATTTAACATTAATTTTCATACATCGATATCATTTCTTCTGATAGTGAAACGGATTATTTGTCAAACTTGAAGTACGAGCCAGCTATAAATAAATGAAAGTAAAAAAATGAAAAATGATCAAGGATGAAGAGTGTATCCTAATCTTGCATCCTATGTGATCCCGCCGTGCGATTATGGGAAACGTTGTAATGTTTTGAAAGCTAACCCCGTCGATACGGATATATATAAAGTGAGCCCTGCTCCAGCATTCTGTACACTATGTACCATCGTGAAGCTAACGACATCCTTTGAGTGCCTCCTTTCCTCTGAATCGTCTTTGCCATTGGGTGTCCTTAGCTTAACAATGTCATTAGTTATCGATAGCAGTTTACAGAATCCCGCTACTGGTTCTGAATGAAAAATAAATACGCGGCAGAAGTCGCAGTCGGAACTATTGTTTACAAGTTACAACGAAGGTTGATATTCCCGCCACAAACGGAGGTTAGAGACGACATTTTCGGGGCTAAATACAGGCTTACCGAATACTAATCTCGCTATTTCCGACGGCAGCAAGGCTTCCATTTCTCAACGTCCGAGTTCGAGATAAGAATGAGATTTCTTAAAGCCACCCATTAAAAATAAATGGGAACTAAGTCCGAAATTTAAGACTCTACCGAACTAAGGCCATGCCAAACATTCGTACGGATGTGTTGGTGGTGTGAACTGTAAACACATGTATACACTATGCAGTAACCAATCAGCACTGATCTCTACCTATACTAACTGGATAGCTGATGCATACGGAAAAATTTGCAAGAGACGGAATTTTTGATCTGTTCAGCAGAGACATTCGTAGTTGGTCAGAGAACTAATATCAACTGTAATGCGCACGCCTCAAATTATAGCGCCTTTGACGGCTTTGACACTCGATATATGCGCTCCGAGATAAGCCCGTCGGGAAGGCCGAAGACAACTTACGAATCGTCGACGTGACGATGATACCGATTAGATACTTAGGAAAATTGCTATCAATTATGACATTGTGATTATGAGCTGACAATCGATTCGGATCTAGATTTTTCTTGTTTGCCTAATCCATCGCACTCTTTGGATTTCTCGAACACCATGGAGTTCAATCCCAACTGGGTCTATACAGTCTCGTTTATGGTAAGCGTGGCACAAAACATCTGGGTTTCGCTGCGATTTTTACCGCAGAATATTTCTCATTTCTTTACTTCCAGAATGATATCAGTCCTCAACAGTATTATGTAATCCTCATTAATCAATTATTCATAGTTTTATAACGCTGACAAGTGTTATGATGACTAACGTTCTTTTGGTTTTTGTGACACGTTTGGCGGGATCGGGTAGCCGATTTGAAATATTCGATATCTAGAGTCTTTTCATTACTGACAAAATGCAATTCTCATTCATCTTTTATACACTTTCGTGTATCTATTGAATACAATAACCAAGTATAATATAGTTAAATACTAAAATATGTTAAAGTATGCACACTTTTCTATTACGACTTTCTTTGTCATCATTTTTCAGGATTTGTTCGCCGTTAGCCTGTCCATTCCTTTGCTAACTACACATCTTAGGTCACTAGGAGCATCTCATATTCTAATAGGATTCTCGTCTTCACTATATGCCGGTGCCCAGCTCATCAGTGGACCTATTGTTGTTAGTAGATGATGAGTTTTCACGAATTATATCTGATTACATTGTCAAAGTAATCTAGATAATATGACTCAACGTACAATACACTCTTGGGGTTCTTAAGGGCCTTTGAGCGAGCGCCGACAACTTCTCATCCGGAACGCGCCATTGGCGTGCAAATTGAGAACCCTGTTGAAATAATATAGCGTCTACGGCGCCTCTAGCATCGAGCCCGAGAACTTGATATAGGCGGAGCCTCGGAGTAGAGGCGCTCAATCTATTTGTAAAATTATATGTATACATATTCGGGTCCTCATTTTTTTCTACATTTCGGTATCGATTGTGCGGATAGGCAGCATAATACAGATTCAAAAATCATGAAAAAAATTGACGATATAAATTATATTTTATAAAATATTCCTCCTGAATAACAGTTTTTATTAGTGACGAGTTTGAGCTCCACTGACAAATGAGTAAAATATCTTGAAACGGAATGGCGCTGATATCACAGAAAGCGCACGGAGGAAGCAACAACTACTTTTATACAACAGTTTCTGCATGTGTTTGTGTCGACGCTGGCTGTCACTTCGAATTTTACTCGCCGGATCAAATTGCGCCTGTTTCTTGGATCTACCTCGAAATAATATCAGAAGATTGCTAATATCAGTTTATACCGCGCGCTGCCTAGCTGAATACCGACTTTTCATCAAAAATGCAGAAAATAATGTTATTATTTCACAGTTTCTGTGTATCGGCGATGTATTGGTGTCACCTGATTCCGCAGCGTTGTATAATTAAATCGATTATTAATTGAAATTACATTCATTTACTTCCTGGAGACCAGCGCGCGCTAGCTGATAACTTGAGGATTATCCCTACAAAACCTCAGAGTGATTAGTGGACCGATAGAGAATTGATCCGGCGAGTAAATTGTGGTCGTGAAAATCGTCGAAAATGCTTACTCTGTCGGTAAAAAAAACAGTCGCTCAAAGGCCCTTAATACTAGAATTATTGTTCCAGGGGAGTTGGAGCGACCAAAATGGACGAAGAGCGATTTTATTGACTAGTCTGATAATATGTACGATATGTTACATATTTCTAGGCATGTTCAAGTCCCTTTTTCTAGTCCTGCTAATCAGAGCTGGTTCGGGTAAATTTTAATGTTAATATTCTTTTGCTCGATCATCATGGTTTCACGTTTTCTCGTTTTACATTTTGACAGTACAACAAAATTTGGTCTGTGTTGTTTAGGAGTTTTCAAGCACATTCAAGTCTTGACCCGAACAATTGTGGCTGATCGGGTATCTGCAGAGGAACAGAGCAGAGTCTCTGGTCGCTTAACAGCTCTTTCAAGTGCGGGTTTCATTGTCGGACCAGCAATTGGCGGGCATCTAACAGAACTAGAGAACGGATTCACTTATCTCTGTTACTGTACTGCTTCCTTATTTGCTGTAAACATCGGTACGTTTTACATATTTTATCATAATATACATCCTGGCAATCCAATTTAAACATGTTATTCTGATTCTCTCTGCTCTCTCTGAACTCAGAGGTAATCCAACGAGATTCAACTTGCTACTTTCGTTTGAGGACAATATCATATTCGCATACTGCGACAAAACACCAAAATTTATCTCACACCATCTGTCTGATCTACTAAATTTTTATAACTATTAAGAAAATTGTATGTACCACTCTTTCAGCGATAACATATTTATTTCTCCATGACCCGCCCAAACATCAGTCGTCAGATAAAAGCAAATCGTCTAAAGAGATGATAAGTAATAACAGTATAAAAGAAGAGATGGTACGTGCAGTGCGTCATTTGGCCGATGTCGACTGGACGATATACTGGGATATATTTGCGTTAAAGTTTGTATTGGCTGTTTCCCAAGCCACATTTGTTGCCAATTATCTTCTCAACGTTCAAGAAACGTTTAAAGTTTCTCCAAAATGGGCGGGATACACTATATCCTTTCAAGGTCTGGTAGCAGCTTCCGCAGGCTTGTTAGCTGGTTGGGTGGATGAGAAGCTGTACAAGAACGACTTAAGTTTCAGGCAGCGCAATTTACATGGATTTATAATCATGACAGCATCTTTTATCGGTCTTTTTGCTGCCCCAACTCTGGCACTTTTCATATTCGCGACCATACCCCTCAGAGTGAGCAGCTCCTTATTAAGAATAGCTGGAACAGACATGGTGCTGAAGAGATGCCCTGCGACACAAAGGGGCTCTTTGGTGGGTACCAGCAATAGTATATCTAATATTGCACGCTTGGTAGCTCCGCTGCTTGCAGGTATCATGGGAGATCTGTACGGAACCAATAGCGCAATTTTACTATCTATATTAATATCTAGCATCGGTATAATTCTCTCATTGATGGTGAGACGAAATAATCCTGTTCGAACCAAGGCCGAATAAGATTGTAATGTTACACACGTACAAATTTCTTTATATATTGGTGTATTTATACTTGTAAATATTTTATCATTCCATTGTATAAATTTATGAATTTATAATTTTATCATTCCATTGTATAAATTTAAAATTTTATAAATGAAGCATGTTGACGAATTTTTCAACCATTCGCTCTATAAAAATATTGTTTTTCAAATTCAAAAAAACTATAAAATCACCCGAAATAAATACCTCAACGACATGTATTTGTGCAATATGCAACTTATGATTTATAAATGACAAACTAGTTGTTTCTTTTATTGACTTTATCTGTCCTTTCTTTATCCTTCATATAGTTATGTAATACAAAGGCTGACTTCTTTCAGCAAATATTCTAAATCTTATCATAAATATCCATATATATATATATTTCCACTATTATCATCAATTTATTAACATTTTTACATAGCGAATAATTCGATCGTAAAAAGAAAATGTGCAACCATGATTAGCGAGCCAAAGATGGCATTCGATGTATCAATCCAACATCGTTGACAAATGTATATATACAGGTGTATACCTCATTGCAAGACAAAAGGGGGAGGAACTTGTTGAGACATTCGACTAGTGACTTCGGTCATTCCATCAGCTAAAATGGGACTACTTCAACGACAGACTTATATTGAATAAATTATATACAACCAGTTCTGATTTTCTATTTCACTTGTTCAAACTATTTTCCATTTCATTTAATGCTTTCGCTTCCTGTCTCTCCCGAATATTTCGTATAGCTGCCTTGATCCTTGCTTCCTCTTCTCTATTTATCATAGGGTAGATTTCACGCTTCTTTTGGACTATCGACTTCTCATAAACTTCTGGCTGGTTAAAGTAGTGAAACATGCCAACTGGGAATGCCATATATAATACCATTTTTGCGACTTCCAACTGCCAGTTACCCATTGTGATACTTCTGGAAAAAGTAATCATTCAGGTAATAGGCTGAGATAACCTAACCTAGAAATGTTCAACTTAATGGCAACTGTGAAAGTAACGTACATTATAAGATTCAAAAGAAGAATTTTACACCAGAGATTGCAAAACAGCAAGGAAATCTATAGAATTATTTTCAGGTAACAGTTTGATATGGACACCAAAAACGTACGTTTTGATAAATATTTTAGTTAGTGTTTGGTACGTGTTTCTAGAAGATTTTTTCCCGAACAAAGTTCCACCGTAATCACGGCAGAGGGCGCAATGCTCAACTGTCTTCGGTGGATAAAGCAAGTAGTTGAAAATGCCAAGATGGCGTTGACGACAATTTTTCTAGAGGATGACAAGTTTGATGGAATTTTGACGGTCTATCGCGCGTAAAATACGCTGTCAAATATTTACCACTTGAAATGAAATTATTATGCAACTATTCACTACACATACTATTTACTTTTTCGTGAGTAATAATCTTGGTTTTTCTATGTCGTCAAATTTCAAAGGTTATGTGTTGGATCGATTTTTTCTCTATCATTTTGTAAATAGTTATAAAGACCAAGGTTTTATTGCTGTTTTGTGAACCTTACGTGTCTGTGAATCACCGACTCACTCCAACAAGTTTGAAATAATTATTTTATACTCGATAATATATAACTTATATATTCGAAGGTTAGAATCTCGTAAAGTTCAAATTGTCAGATCGAACCTCGCTCGAATCATTTCTGATTCAAACTTCCGAACTTCTGAATTACCATGATGGGCATATTGTATGAGAAGAGGCCTTTGAAAAGGCCCAGACTAGGCCCCCCCGACGTGTACCCACAAGAGCCAAAGCAAAAAGAGGATGAGCTTACCCTTGTCAATGTTAAACATGGTTTCGCTACAATGACCCAATTATCAGACGAGTTTGGTACAGCCAGGCATTGTACTGTCACTGCTGCCAAGGTGGGTGCATACTTCAACGGTATATTGGCAAAAAAAGAGGAATTTGCAACCATGCCTGACACGGGCAGGAAAAGGCAGCAGATCAATCCGAAGGATAATTTTTGGCCAGTAACTGCAAGAACGAAAAATGGGATAGAAGCTTGGTTCAAAGATTTATCGGGCTGCAAGCCTCTCATAGCCTTAGCAAAAAAGGCACCGAATTTCAATAAGAAAGAAGAAATATTTATGATGCTGTGCGAATACCAAGTACCCATGCTAAGGGCCGCTTGGTTCATCAAATTGAGTTCCGCTTACACTGTAGCTGTTTCCGAAGCTAAGATAAAAAAGAGGCAATTACCAGATCCAACGACTGGTAAGAACCGGACATAACTATCCAATATATAATGATCACCTGGGAATGAAAATTGAAGTGGAATCATAATTATCCTTGTTGCATGTCTGATTTCAATCCGAGACAATATTTCCCATTTTTCCATGAGTTTTTTGTTTCATCAAAAATGAAAAATGAGTTCTCTGTTTCAGAATGGACTGGAACGTTGATAAAGTTTCTGAAAGATCAGTTATCCAAGTTACAAGAATATTATCACGTCAATCACAGCGTGTCCAACGGCACGAATAATAGCAGCAATGGAAGTAATCCAAATGGCACCAGCAACAATGCTACGTTGAATAATCAACCAGCGACTCCGAATCCGAATCCAAATCCAAATCCAAATCCAAATCCAAATCCAAATCCTGGTTCGGTTTTAGGTTCGACAATGAATGAGGACCACAAATTAGCGCTGAAACAATGGCACTACTGCATCCAGTTGGCAAAATACATGTTCGAGGAAGGGCTGCTTGATCGTCAAGAACTGCTGCAATGGATATTGGACTTATTAGACAAGATGAGATCTGCTCCTTCCGACGACGGTATATTGAAGCTGTTATTGCCGCTGGCTCTGCAATATTTGGAGGAGTTTGTTCAGTCGGAATTGTTAGCTAGAAAATTGGCATATCTGTGTTGTCGGAAGATAGCGCAAATGTGTAACAATGTAGAGAACAACAGTAACCCACAGAGTCCGTTGGTCACTGCTATTGTCAAGCCTGAAGTTAATGGTACAAAAGACAATGCTGTGGTTCCTTCACCAGTCAATCCGTTGACGGCGACTTTTAACGACTACATAAATTGCCCGCATCACAGGGACGTCATTTTAGGATTATCCGTGATAATACAGGTAAAACTGATTGTCTGGCTTGTATATGGGGCATTCCATGCCAAATCGACCACTTCAGAACCCGACCCCTTTCAATTTGGCTGAAACTTTTTTATCTTTTTCTACCCCACTAAAGACGGTCCTCATAATTTTTTCAAATTTTTTTACCCAACTCAAAAAAAGTCGCTCTTTTTTTTTCAAATAGCAAATTCAAATTTTTTCAAATCGAAAAAATAAACAATTGAGAAAAAATGAACATTTTTTTTCCTTAATAAAAAAAATAGAAGGAAAAGTCGGCCCACTCTGGACCTAGTGGCATTATTCACAGAATGAATCAAGTTTTTTTGGAAATCAAAAAAAAAAAAATTAAAAATGGCGAACTTCGAAAAACTGACGATTTTTCTCAAAAAAGTCAGATATTTCACAGAACTTGACATCTGAAAGTTTATTTGTATTTTTCTTTGAAAAGGACATTCCAAAACAAAATTTTTGAAAAAAAAAACGTCCCGATTAGTCAATTTTTGAAGAAGTTATGGCTATTTGAAAAAAAAAGAGCGACTTTTTTTGAGTTGGGTAAAAAAATTTGAAAAAATTATGAGGACCGTCTTTAATGGGGTAGAAAAAGATGAAAAAGTTTCAGCCAAATCGAAAGGGGTCGGGTCCAGAAGTGGTCGATTTGGCATGGAATTACCCATGCCAAAATGAGTATAAGTATTTTCAAAAATCTGGATCAAGCTTTCCTTTTCTTCCAAATAAACTGGAATACTTTATCATTAGAATATCTCCTGGATTTCTGGGGATAAAAATGTATGTTAAATTACTTCAGGTGATAACGATCGAGTGTCCGTCAGCCTTAGTCTGGAATAGCGTTGGAGAAGGAAAAGCACCGTCCGTATTAAACGGTTCACCGCTAGATCATCTGCTCTGCCCTCCAGCAGCACTGCCGTGTCCTCCAGCCAGTTCTGTCAATCCAACAATGAAGCAGATCAAATTTGCCCAAGAAAACATCAGACGGAGATCCTTGGCTGCGGAAGGTAGATGGTCATGCGATAAGTGGCAACAGAGCAGCGCTGGGATGACAACGACCAAAGTTTTGGCTGCCCTTGACGCTCTGGATCGTCATAGTTTTGACAGAATGGATGCAGCCAACTCTTTGGATACTCTGTATGGGAAAATATTCACTCCGACGCAAAAGGAAAACCCAAACGAGAGAGATGCAAAAACTGAATACGCTCCCCAGCAAGACGCGGCTATTGTGGAAATATTGTGCGAATGGGCCGTGAGTTCGGAACGATGGGGAGAGCATAGAGCGATGGCCGTCGCTAAACTGCTAGAAAAACGTCAGGGTGAAGCAACTGGCGAAACTAACGACAATGACGACAAGGACAGCGTTTGCAGTAACGGGACACCGCCGGGCTTACCGATATTCCAACCGCTGTTAATGAAATTTTTAGACACCGACGCGCCTATTCTAGACCATAGTTCTACCCAGTCCAAGGCTCAATTCACCAATCTGGTTCACCTGTTTTCTGAGCTTATCAGGCACGATGTATTCTCACATGATGCATACATGTGCACTTTGATATCTCGCGGGGATCTCATACAAGGTAGTTTTAGTCGTTGTCGAACTTTACCAATCGTTTTTTTATTTTATATGAAGCTGCGAAGATGCGGCTCTAATAATATGACTCAATGCCTTTCCTCTCATCATGAACATTGTCGTTTAAGGTCCAGCTGCTAGCAAGCCGAGTACACCGAGCAATCGTGAGCCAATAGATGAAGACAGTTTATTTCCTGGTATTGATCTGAAGCCGGCTAAACTGGAAGTACCGGATCACGGACGAGCCATGGACTATGATGATAGTAAAATTGACGATGATTTGGATAAATTGTTGCAACATATCAAAGAGGATCAACAGAACAGCATGGATGCTCCCGATAGTCCAAAGGAAGATGCATTAGGTGGTCATAATGCGCACGACGGACTTGATTCCAAAACTCCAAGCCCATCTAGACATTTGCTTTATACTACCCACTTTCCATTGCCTCAGGTATTTATGGAGAAGAATGGACACTCACTTGAAGACTAACGCCGATTTACTTACAATTCAAAGTAACTTTAGTAGGAATAAACCTGGTCATGAGATAACTAAGAATATTATAATTCATTAGGATGAAACCTGCAGTCAACACGACTGCAATCAGCGCCACGTCCTGTTGTACGGTGTAGGACGTGTCAGAGATGAGGCTAGACATGTGGTGAAGAAAATGACTAAAGAAATTTGCAAATTATTCGGCAAGAAGTTTAGTATCGACGTTGCGGAAGGTGGTAAAGTGAAGAAACATTCTCGAAGCGAATTCAATTTCGAAGCTGTTACCCAAAAGTTTCAAAACCTGAGTTATTTCGATCAACACGTTGTCACATGGCAATGTGCTACCCAAGTTGTCGAAATGTTGAATACCTTTGCATTGGCTGGATCTTCGTACCTCCCGGTTCAGGAACATGTCGCATTCCTCTTCGATCTAATGGAACTAGCCCTGAATATATACGGACTCATCGATGTCTGTATTCAAATATTGAAAGAACTACCAGAGATAGAAGCTCAATTGACAGCCAGGAATAGTCAGCTTATCAGAAGTTACACAACGAGTTTGAGTCTATACGTTGTTGGGGTGCTGAGGCGATACCATTGCTGTTTGTTGCGTGAGTTCTCCTTCCAATATATCGCGTCATTAACGGAAGAAGGGCATAGGCGACATTAAAGGGGATTCGAATGGCAAAAGTTCAGTAAGAGGTATTTTTTTTTTTCTTTCAATTGATAGAAAAACTTGGAAAACTGTTGGGAAGAAAAAAGCCGCCGTATTTTTTATAGAAGATATTTATCCATTTCAAAGATTTTCCACCAGAATGACGGAGGGAAGAAACAAATCTAAGCCCTTCTGCTTTTAAGAATTGCAAAAGGGCAAGGGTAAACAAGTCGCTTAAGCCAGTTTTCCATTACTCACGCGATATAATCGGTGAGGCCTAGGGGTCTAAAATTTGTGGGAGTTTTCATGTCTTGTTACAAATTGACATTCCGGAAGCCGATTGTTCAGATAAATCTTGAAATTCTATATAAAACTGGAACGTAATTAGGGTATACTTTTTAATTCTAATTTTCCAATTTATAGTGACCCCCGAGCAAACCACAGCTGTCTTCGATCTACTCTGTAAGGTGGTCAAGCATGTTTCAAATCCGAGTGACTGTAGTTCTGCGGAACGTTGCGTCCTGGCCCATCTCTACGACCTGTACTCGAGCTGTTCTCTGTTGAAGACAAAGCCCCATGGAGTGGAAGCTTTCAGCAATGCCTATCCGAAAATTCGAACAGCTTTGTACAGCGCGTTACAACCAACTGCTTCTAATCATATATACAATTCCCAGTTCATGATCGACGTCTTCAGTAGCCCAAGACGTGGAGGAAAGATTGATACCCAATGGGCCAGGCAACTGAACGAAACTCCAGCCAATCGCTACAGTTTTGTCTGCAATGCGATAATCGTCGCTGTAAGCGGTGAGACCGACAATGATAAATTAAACGACGTTGCAATAACTTGCGCAGAATTGACAGCCTGTTGTAACGCTCTGAGTGCTGAATGGTTGGGTGTTCTGATGGCGTTATGTTGTTCCTCGAATAGCTCGTCCTTTTATATCGACGTGTTGAATGAAGTGGACGTTCAGAATTTAAATGTCCGCAATTCTCTTGCCGTATTCACGTCTATATTAATTGGTAGGTACCTCCTAACACTCCTATGGTACTTTCAACGACAATTTACAAAGCTATTTTCACCATTGCACTCTTTACATTAATATGTTTTCGTCTAATCTTCTCACAGCCAGACACTGCTTTTCACTGGAAGATTTCGTCGTACACATAGCACTGCCATCACTCGTGAAAGCCTGCAACGAAGGGCGTGGGGATGCAGACATGGAAGCAGAGGCAGGAGCTCTACTGACTTGTCACCTACTCTTGCAACTGTTCAAAACAGTCGAGTGCCCCCAACCGGCTTTGTATTCTGTTAGCACAAGCCCTCATCCATTGCCTAGCGGAAATCTGAGACGGTATAGCATAAAGCTCAGCTGTGACAGACATCTCCTAGCTGCTGCCCACAACAACATCAGAGTAGGACCGGTACTCGCAGTTTTAAAAGCTATTCTAGTCGTGGGTGATGCTACGGCTGGTAAACTTCCACCCAAAAAGCCAGACATCCCAATGGCTCACTCTAACAAGGCGGGACCCGCTAGCGTCGGCGGCGGCGAGAGAGAATCCATCAGTCACATACTCGGGACCAGTGATATTTTAGGAGGAGGTGACGACTTGGGTCTGGACCTTGGTCTGTCCTCTAGCAACGTTAACATGGATACAGAGAACGTAAAAGGACTTTCGGCTTTCGCGCAGCATGTACTGAGGCAAATATGTAGCCAAGAGTGGGTTCTGGAGAGGTGTCTGCAAAACCCTGAGGAACTTTGTCATCCCGATATGCTTCTCGACAATATGCTGACTCCCCGACAAGCTCAGAGATTGTTACACATGATCTGTTACCCCGATACGCTTGTAGATACATTTTTAGATCAGAAGAGTCACATCACCAACATATTGGAGACCCTTGAGCAATGGAGTCTGAGAATGTCCTGGCTTGACCTGCAACTTATGTACAAACAATATACTCCAGGATCAAACGATTTGTCGCAGTGGTTAGATACCGTGGCTAAAGCGGCTATCGACGTTTTTCAACTGAACACAATTCCCGGTAAACCGGACAAAAAGTCTGGGTCGATATGGCTGGTAGCTCCTTTGGTGTCAAAGCTACCAAGCGCTGTGCAAGGTCGTGTGTTAAAAGTAGCTGGACAAGTTTTGGAGTCTGGAAATTGGTCTAAAGCCAACAGGGAGAAGGGCAAGTCGAAATCACCATCCCTGTTCAATCATCATCCGTTCTTGTCGCTAGTGTTGACCTGCTTGAAAGGACAAGATGATCAGAGGGAGGGCCTGTTGACTTCTTTGCATTCGCAGTTGACACAATTTCTGAATATGAGTAAAGAGGAGAAGAATATCGGCCTTGAAGATCCAAAGACGCGAGAAGTATTGCAGGACGCTCTGCAGCTGAGGTTTAGCTTGGTAGGGGGTGTTTTTGACACCATTCAAAGAAATACTACGGTAACAACCGACTGGGCTATACTGCTGGTACAATTGATCAGCTACGGTGTAATAGATTTGAATAATAATTCAGAACTGTTCACCACAGTTATAGATATGCTAGCGACACTGATACATTCCACGCTAGTTTCCGATTCGCAATCTGAAAAGGATGAGAATAAAAAGCATTATCAGAACTTGATGAAGAAGCTCAAGAAGGAACTCGGGGATCGAAACTCTCAAAGTATTCAATTCGTAAGACAGTTGTTACCACTTCCAAAACTAACGATGGAAGTAATCGCGTGTGAACCTGTTGGCTGCTTGACGGATACCAAAGGGAACAAGATAGCTGGATTCGATAGCATTGATAAGAAACAGGTAACTCCTTCAGGCCTCTATTCTCCTTTGCCTTGTCTTTAATCTGTCTTGTCAATTTCTTTGAAAAACAGGGCCTGCAAGTATGCGACTCTCAAAGAGTCTCCGCTTGGGAATTACTGGAGGGTCATAAAAATCCAGCACCACTTTCCTGGGCCTGGTTCAGAGCTGTAAGAATGGAACGTAGACCGCTGACTTATCAAGCAGCGCAGAAGCTGTTGCGTTATCATACTCACAGCGCAATAAAACCTGCGAGTCATTATTTAGACGCGCCACCGTTACCTCCGGAAGATTTAGAACCAGATAAAAAAGAATCGGAGCCTGGAAAAGCGGATACCCCAATGAGTGTCGAGTCCCCAGGTAGAACTGGCAAAGGAAAGGCTATGAAGGCAAGAAGACCTAGAAAAAGCAAAGGTGCGGCTACTCCAACCGCACCGATTCCTCAACAGATGCAGGTATATTAGGGTGGCCCAAAAAAAAAAGAATATTATTTTTTTTTAATTCCTTACGAAAATATGTTAGTTTATCATGTTTTAAGAGCCCCCTCCAAAGCGCAGCTCAAAAAAAATTCTTAAGAGGTCGCTCAAGATTTTTTAAAATTTCCAAAAACGTCGAAAATCGATCGTCTCGAAATTTTTTTTTTTTGCATCTCTCTAGCCTTATTTCTATTCTTTAGTGTGTCAACTTCAAGAAAAAAAAAAAGGTCAATAATAATCGTGTTCAGAAGTCGCTCGAAAAGGTCTAAGGTACTCCACTTGGAAACTGAAAAAAATCTTGAGCGACCTTTAAATATCAAAATATAGACTTGAAAATTTCAGGATCCTGATCATTTTTATAGTAGAAAATAGTGAAATAACGAGAAATTTTTTTTTTTTTTTTAAAGTCGATTTACGACGTTCTTGGAAATTTTTAAAAATCTTGAGCGAACTCTTAAGATTTTTTTTTTGAGCTGCGCTTTGGAGGGGGCTCTTAAAACATGATAAACTAACATATTTTCGTGAGGAATTCGAAAAAAAAAATATTCTTTTTTTTTTGGGTCACCCTAAGGTATATAATAGATACATGAATTTTGTTGCAATGTCAAGTGTTTGTTCGAAATTCGTCAAAGAAAACAATAGTCAGCGAATTTTGGTGATTATCGTGATATACATATTTTAAGTCGATATTCCAAGTAACATTAATGTTTATTTGGCAGCAACAAGGTCCTCCGCAGATGCAACAAATGCCATACGGTCAACAGCCACAAGTTCCACAACAGCAAGGAATGTTCCCTGGCCAACCACAGCAATCGCAACAGCAGTGGTACCCCGGACAACAGGGACCAACCCCGCAGCAGCCATACGGATACGGGCAGCAAATTCCTCCAGCTCAAATTGGTGGCCCTCGATACGATCGTCCTGGAATGAACATTCAGGGAAAACAAGCATTGTCACATTTGCTTCGTGGTCGTATACCAGCCAATCAGTTTATGGGTGGTCAGCAACAACCAGGCGCTCCCCCAGGGGCTGGACAAGCCGCGTTACAGGGCATGCAGAGACAACAGTTCATTAGACAACAATTGAGAACGCAGCATGGTGGGCCTGGAATAAGCCCACAGCAAACTATGTTCTCACCGCAGCAACAACAGCAAGGAATGTATGCTGGCATGCAACAAGGTGATTTTGACTTGATTTCTATCCGTATTATTAGGTAGAACTAAACGATAGGAGAATGTCAATATGAAATTGGTCGTGGATCTTTTTCTAAAAGTTCAAAAATACGTTATTTCAGGAATGAATCAAAACTATGCAGGCTACGGAGGACAACAGATGCTACCTCAGCAACAGCAACAACAGCAAATGTTGCAGCAGCAACAGCAGCAACAGCAGCAGCAACAACAACAACAGCAGCAGCAACAGCAGCAGCAGCAACAACAACAGCAGCAGCAGCAGCAGCAGCAGCAGCAGCAGCAACAGCAACAGCAACAGCAGCAGCAACAGGGCATGATGAATCAGCAACAAACTATGATGTTCCAAAATCAACAGCAAATGATTGGTGCACAAAGAGGACAAGAATATATGCAGCAACAAAGAATGCAACCTGCTGCGGCAAGACCACCTTATCATCAGGTAAGAAGTATCAACTTTGAAATATACCGTATCGTTCGTAATATAAGTCAAGGTTTTTCGGTGCTGATATCAGAAACAAAAATCGTCCTCGACTTATGTATTGAAGATTTTTCGAAACTGGATCAATTCGAAATTTATGTCGTAAATATTTCGAATTCTTTTGTTCCACTGGTTTTTCTGTAAACCTTTGTATTTCACTTCATCTGCACTTGAAAATATCCAATAAATAGAGAAATAAAAATAAAAAAAAAAGGAACTCTGGAAATGCAGTATGAGAATTAAATGGGATTCGTATTCAGGATCAGCTTATATCGCAAACAATACGGTACCATATTTGGAGTCGATTGTATATTTCATGCTCTCTTTAAAGGCGCCAAACGTTACGATGAATGCCATGGGACCGATGGGTGGCGGAGTTCAAAATCAACCAGCTCCGCCATACAGACAAGCTGGTGGAAAGCCAGGTTCGGTGGGTGTTGCTGGAGTTGGAGCAGGTAACATTGGACTACAACAACAAAACCAACAATTTCAGCAGGTAAGAGTTTCGCAATTTAGTGATCTTTCGAATATTATTCTACAATGTCGTTATAAGACCGAGTACTTGCACTTTTAATCAGAGAAAGAGGAATCATAGCAGACAGATCAATTTGTAAATTACAGATGCACGGATGAATTTCATTACATGTAGAGAAAAATAGCTTGAGCTTCTATTGACTGTTTATTTTTCAACTAACTGCTTGTAAACATCTGACCCACTTTCGATTACTTATTTGAGCAACGTTATATCTTGCTGTCTTATATCAGGTTCAGTATGTTGTAATTTCGTTCCTATCCCTTGGCATATTTTCAAAATTAACGTTACCCTAAACTGGTCAACAGCAAGCAATAAATCAACAACGCATGCGGCAACAAATGCTAGCTATGCAGCAGCAACAGCAACAACAAGGAGGAGGTGGTGGACAACAGCCCACACCCCAATTGGTAGCTCATCTACAACGACATTTAAATCAACCACCCCAACATCCTTACCAACATCAGCCACCTCCGTATTAAGGTAAGACTACGTGTAATTCTGGCTCTAATATTTCATTGAAAATTGTTACTATGAACATTTTAGAAGTGTATCAATGTTGCTAGATTCCAGTACACAAAGTCGACGTTTCTTGATAATTATACAGGAGATTCCGATAGGCCACTGAATCTTTTCTTCATTGCCTCTCCTTCTGGAATTCGAGCGAAATGTTATTCTCACTTTCTATTCTCACAAAAAAGTTTGAAAGAATGCTATTACGAATTTAGTTGTTAAGCTGTCGTAAAAAAAATTTGACGGAGGCATATATATTTTTTATAAATAAAAAAATAATGAACTAAACCCAGGCACAAGAAATTTTTTTTTTTTTTTTATCTTCTACCGGTGTTATTAATGTTACTCTCCGATTCTTTCTAATTTACCTAAATCTCGTGATTTCCTTATGTTTTATGCTTCTTATTCCTATATGTTTCAATGGTTGTATGATACTTATCGACTGTTCTGAGATCTGTTTAAATTGTTGTGAATTATATTGTTTTTACAGAACTGAATAGCCGCAGCAGATGAAAAACCAATTTTTTTAGCTGAAGTTGACTTTTAACCACCAGAAGAGTAGATTCTAGTTATTATGAATACACGTAATGTTAGCAAATCGATTGTAATTAGTTTCAATTATCTGTAGTTATCGATATCATGGTACACAGAAAGGCTGTCGATGACTTTGCAGTTTCATAATTGTGTCAGGACAAGTTATGGACCAATATATAAAACTGATCACATTTCATATGAGAATTTCTATTGGATATTTTTTTTCTTCAGACATACGCAGGGCAATCATAACATTCAAAATGTACGTGTTCAAGATTATCAATCTCATTCTATGTATATACTAGCTGTGAAAATTCAAAACAATTCAATATTTATAAGCAGTCCAAATTATGGGCACGTTCCATGATTCGCTGAAAACGTTTAAGCTTATTGTTTATCTTTATTGAGATTATACTCCCAATAGAGTAATACTTTACCAATCATCACTTCCAAATTGAATTCAACCTATTGCTCCGTGAGAATTCGTTGGCTGAACCATGTAGGTAAACATATAGATATGTATAGGTGGATACAAAATATATATATAAAAATAATTCTATGTTATCACTGCCTTTATGAAAGTAAGTTATTAAATTATTAAAAATTAGCATTATACTTTCATTTGTCATCTTACACCCATTTGCATCAGTACTTGTGTGTATGCGCATTAGGATGATCCTTATTTGGGGTAAAAAAAAATCCATGCTAGAGCCCCTCCAATCGGTTTCATTTTCAAAAAGACCTTGATAATGTTTGATAATTGGAAAATTTATCTGTCCGTTAACTTGGATAATATGCATATTTTGGAAGATCCATCGTCAAGCTTAAATCAGTAATGATAATGAAATCAGAATTAGTGAATTGGAGTTACAAAAAAAAATCTTTGGAATTCATTACATAAGTATATTTACCACTAAAAGTATTATTTAAACAATATAATCGCCAGCAGAACACGGAATCGTTTTATCGAAATTACCGAACGAAATCATGTATCAGCAGTATGAAACCAATCAGATTTTAATATAGATATCTGGCTGGGTATTTTCAGTATTAATATACTTGTAATCTAGTGTAAGAATTGAAGTGAATTATTTCCAATTTTCGATGTATGATTTTACTCTATTTTCTTTATGAAATATTTTATACTCATTGGTGAAAACTATTTGTAACTGTGATTGTACCAGGCCTTGTTGTTAGTTGTGGCAATAGTACGTGTTATTCACAAATTTCCTTGCACAGTTACCTCAAAAGAAATATCTGTAATATCTGCTCCGATTTGAATGTCGGAGAAAATAACTTTATGATGAAATGTATAGAATAATATAAAACTGTAAAATGCGAGGGCAAAATTGTTTGTAAACCGTATAAAAAGTGTAACGAAAGTATGATAATAATAATCAATTATAGGATATCAAAGTAATTCACTTTTAAGTGATATTTATTTTATAACTAAGTAATAATTTATATTTTTCACCTCTCTGTGTGAAAAAAATTTCCACTCTTTGATCAGTTTGTGAATTAATAATTACACACTGATAATGACGATAAATCAATTGCTCATGATCGCAAGTTATTATTATTATTATTATTATTATTATTATTATTATTATTATTATTATCATTATCATCAAACTTCAATGAGTGAACCGATTGATTTTCATAGTTGGCGCTTTATTAGAAAAATATAAGTGAAAAATTTGAAGAAATTCCTAATTCTGCAAGTGTTGTGATCATTAGATACCTTGTCCCCTTGGCTAATTTACTTTAGCCTATTCAACTTCGCATGCCTTCATGATACCGCAACAAAGATCAATTAGTTGCATATATTCGCTACCCCCTTCTAATAATCGATAACTGCATTCCTGTTGAAAGAAAAATAAATAATTACCTAGGTATATTTATTTATGCCCGTTCTAGTATTATGGTATGTCAAGTTCATCATTGAATTAATAAGAGAATGGAAGTGTTAGTACAAACCCCAAGTTTTTCCCCAATTATTGTCTTCTGTTTATCGGAAAGTTCGTTGGAATAAATTATTTTTTCATTCAATTGTTCAATAACCTGGAATGAATATAAATTATTGAGTAAAAGTCAATTATTGAAGGTACAATATTTCATTATATCTAAGTAAGTGAATCTTCATTGAATTCGTTCAATTTTCAACAATGATACAACAGGGTGAAATTAATGAAAATTCATCATCACCTGAGACACGGCATAGGCTTCCATCATA
Organism: Rhogogaster chlorosoma; assembly: GCA_944452935.1. Lineage (NCBI taxonomy): Eukaryota > Metazoa > Arthropoda > Insecta > Hymenoptera > Tenthredinidae > Rhogogaster > Rhogogaster chlorosoma. The sequence continues at coordinate 25,893,786 of OX101797.1, forward strand.
TAATTATCAATGAATTCTTCCACCTGGCTGTAATCTTTTGATTTGCACATTTCAAGCATCTCATCCAACCATTTGTCTGGAATCACCTACACATAAGATGATTGTGTTTTTGATTGAAGTCATACGTGAGATATGATATTCCAATAAAATATGAAACCTCAACATTGCAGAAGAAGCTTTACAAAAGTTGAGCGACTAACCCCGGTCACCTCCAAGACATCGTCTACCGTAATATCGGCATTTTTGCCTTTCAATCTTGTGGCAGATTGTAAGCATGTAATAGCCCGTCTCATATCTCCACCAGATGCCTCAACGACTTTGGTCAATACAGATTTGTCGGCTTTTAAATTCTCCGCTTCACAAATGAGTTCCAATCGCTGGATGATCTTCTCTTCTCCCAATGGCTTAAATCTGAATTTTGTGCAGCGTGAAGTCAATGGCTCTATGATCCGAGAAACGTAATTACAAATTAAGCAAAATCTTGTACTGCGTGACTCGCGCTCCATCGTTCTCCGCAAAGCTGCTTGAGCAGCATTAGTCATACTGTCCGCCTCGTCAAGAATTATGATCTTGTACGGAGGACATGGTTTACCACTGAAACAAATATCATTAGGAAAAATTTAATTTACATTTTATGACTCATATCCCGAGCAGAATGCTAAATGTTCCAATCCTGGCAGTAAAAAAACTTCCCGTACTGCGCTACTCTGCTAATGAGAATGAATAGAGTTGGATCACATCTGCCATATATTTTTCGGCTACTTTTGCTTCGAGATTTCATGTAACTAAAAGCTTTATGACAAACAGTACTCATCGGTTGATCTATTAGCTGACAATAATCTTTGAGGGCTGAATTTAGATGATTTACATGACATATCGAGTTTTATCCTGACTGTAAGTGTCCAGATACTTTACCAATGATAGATTAAGTATAGAGTAGTCGATGGTACTAGGATATTGCCTCAGAATAAAGTGGTTATCATGTGAAATGTTGAAGAGGCACTAATTTCCCTAAATATTGAAGGAATGAATCTAGTCGAACCACATGATATATGCTTTTCATGGACGAAAAAGTTATACTCAACACTTTCAGGTCTGTTCTAAGCATTTTCAATGTCTGGTTGTCAATAAGAGGTATCATAGTTTTTATAACAACTCCTGAGATCAACCGAAAATATCATTCAGCAAAATGAAGAGAAAAAACATGCCATATCAAAACATTTCTCAAACCTTTTACTGAATCATCATTGGCAATATACTTTCGACAGTTTTGATTACAGACAACTTATTTACTTGACGATGAGACTAAGCATCATGAGCCTCTTATCCTAACTTAAAAAGGCTTATAACCAGGAGTATTGATACTAATTTTAAGATCGGGAGCTGAAACTCCTGAAATTTGAATACATACTTAATGTTAAAATAGACGAGATCACACGTACTCAGGTCTTGTGCCACTAGCTGTCAGTTGAGCGAAAGTTTTGACTTTATCTCTGATAACTTGGATCCCACGTTCGTCAGAGGCATTCAACTCTAATATCCTATCCTTGTACATATCTCCGAATAATTGTCTCGCCGCTGCTAGGATCGTGCTGGTTTTTCCTGTTCCAGGTGGCCCGTAGAATAATAAGTTTGGAAAATCTCCTCCTGTTAAACATTGTTGTAGAACCTTGACTACCTCCCCTTGTTCTACAACATCTTCCACAGTCTTGGGTCTACTGTGGAGAAAATAATTTCTATTAGTGTGTTTAGTTCTGAAAATATTTTCCCCGAAATTGAGCAAATAAAACTTTCGGAAATGGAAAAATGATATTTTACAAACGTTTCAAAATACTAACTATTTCTCAACCCATGGCGGGGATGGACCTTTCCGCTTTTCTTTCGCGCTTAAACTTGACGACGGTTTTCTGTCACCGGCTCCTAATTTTCCTGTTTTTAAAAAGGCCTGCATTTCGATGGCATCACTTTTATATAGGTATACAAGCGCGATTTAATTACAACAGTTCCCACGTGTTGGAAGTGCCGGTTGTTTGCGCGAAACGCGATATGCAATCTATTGCAAGAACGCCACAAGTGTTGGATTCTAGATTTTTCGGGTCACTGATAACATTGACTGCAGAGTAATTATTGAACAGTCCGGTCAACGCTCATATTTATAAACTGGATTCGAATTTGTCAGATTGTTCACAAGAGAAGTCAGAAATAGACTGGGTCCGGCGTCACAGAGCACGTTTCGGAGTCGTGACTGAGTTATGGAGTCTATTCGTATCAGGGGTGAGTGTGACTTCAGAGCGGACGTTCATGAAAAACCCTAGCAGCTAATTACCAGTTGGCTATAAATAATTATTTCTCCATTATTGAATTTATTTGAACCGCTAAGGTAACGAAGTAATTTCGATATAAAATCATTTGAAAAAACAGCTAAACAAAACAGTGAATTAAACCGAAAATTGATAACTCGAAGAAATTAGATAAAGTAGTTCCCTGTAATACTAGATTAATCCAACCCACTGTATTTCAATACTTAGTCGATAAATTGCTGACCTACTTAACTACTGAGTGAACGTCTAGTGTGTTCTATAATAATCCAGAGTCGGACAATAACAAATAGGACGAATTTGGTAGCTGCTTCGCAATAGAATAAACGTGTAAAGTGGTCTTCGAATCGTATCGTAGTGTTGCAGACCTCAGCGTTGAACAGAAAAGTCTGAAAAAATGGTGAGAAGAAGATTAACAAATATTTCATGTGTTTTGATAAGTATTCTGATGTAATATTGTCCGTATATTTCATTCGACAATAAATTGCTCAATCTGTCAAACATAACCTAATTTACGAGATTGATTTCGTAAAATTCCAAGAGTATACTGTACTCAAGAAATACATAACAATAAATACTAAATATGTTGAATCTTCCTATTATTAGAGACCCATTCGCAATCTCGGATATGTGCAGGGTCGGCCAAAAAACAAAAACGGACCAATTTGAAACGTAGATCGAATCCGAACGCATCAAGCGATTTTCAAAAACTTTTATTTGCTCAAAATTAGAAGAATGAACCTCTCTTGAGTTCCGAGCAGAAAAGTTTTTCGAAATCGGTCAGTGCGTTCGGATTTTATTTACGTTTTGAATCGGTCCGTTTTTTTTTTGGCCCATCCTCTGTATGACATTCACACATTATATGCGACATCATAGATCGGTCCATAAGGCATGTTGTTTGAGTTATCAACAATGAATAATCTTCCAAATGATAAAAATTGAAAATCCAGATGCGAAAATAAGTTTCTAATATCATGGCATTGGAGTGAAATAACATGAATATTTTTACAGGCTAGTTCAGCTATAGTTGCTGGTCTTGGTCTAGCTGCGGTCGGTTTTGCTGGCCGATATGTACTGAGAGCAATGCCAACACTTTCCCAAAAGATGGCCGAAGCAGTTAAGAATATGCCTAAGCTAGATTCACAGGTAATGAACTGTACGAAATTTTGTTGAAGACAATTGCTTTAATTTTATGAATGCAGATCAGAGAGTAAAGTTGTGTTTGAACTGATATGAAGGTGTGATCTCTCTGTGTTTCAGTCACTGGCAAATAATCGATATTACAAAGGTGGCTTTGAGTCAAAAATGAACAAAAGGGAAGCCAGTCTTATATTGGGAGTGTCACCGACCGCCAGCAAAGCAAAAGTAAAAGAACACTTCATGAGAGTCATGTCCGCAAACCATCCAGATAGAGGGGGTTCACCGTACTTAGCAGCTAAAATTAATGAAGCCAAAGATCTCCTCGAGAAATAGGAAGAATCCGTTACGTGATAATAAGTATTCTATATTTATTTACAGACTTGTTATTAGAAAACTGATTTCAAAGTATATTATTTTCATTGAATATTTAACATACTCGTAGACCAATTCTCATAGGAATGAATAAATTATCTTGAAAAAAATCATCATTTGGTTATTTCAAACTGAGTTATTGGGTGATCTTTAATCATATTGAAATTTATCGTATTTACCTATCACTGCCGAAAGTCGTGAAAATTAGAGTGAAAGCGTAACTGGTAGTAAATGGTCAGGAGATAACTTCGGCTTTTATAACGTAAAATGACTTGCAAATTTTTATTGAAATAAATATAAATCACGGAAATTACACATATACCTTCTCCCAATGCTTTTTTCTAATACACATATTTTCACTCATTTGAAATATTCAAACATTTTCGTCAATTGCTAAAAACAAAATAAAGTGTAGGCTTTCGTTTATATACTGTTCAGAAAAAGTAAAGAACGACTGATATAAAAATTTTCTGGATTGTTCAACTTTGATAGGCTTCTAATGTAGTTACATGAACTGCATTTGAAAGAAATGATAATATTATTAGCTTAAATATTCATAGCGAGCTCTTATTTATATGAAATTCAACACTTGAGTCTCAATGATATTTAACAATGCTTATTGTAATACATCTAATGAAAACAACTGAACGCATCAGGCCTCATTGATGCAGAATTGAGCAATAGATGTCAATGTTCGGATGAATCCAGTTTGACGAATACAAAATATTGCTTTGCAATATACCATGATGGTTATTGTGGTTGAAGTTAACAAACTTCATCATCAGACGTTGTACAGTATAATGAAATATTACACAATAATAATACAACGTTAGCCATAATAATTGTTAAACAGCCTAGTGGTATATAATCGAAGAATCATATCATTTATACAGTTCGGTATACAGTAGAGTGTAACGATAAATACTTATGCATTAAAAACAGGGTGATAAAATTACCTAATTTAAACAATCAGGGGAGAGGTTTCAGCATATTTCGATAGATACGCCGGTGGTAAAACTTGATAAATTTGACGAGCTACATAAAATAACAAAGAAATGATTGATGTACAATAGAACCAGTTGTTACATCTGGTGCATGGTGATAGTGGGATTTAAAAGTCCATGCTCCGGTACCATTCTGACTAGAATGAAAGCTGTGCTACGATTTTCTGAGTTCATACTACCGCACTGATTTGGTTTGGTTTTCTTCCGCCCGCTGCTGTACCGCCTTTGCCCTTAATTTCGCTATGGTGCTTGCAGACAGCGATCCAGGGACTTTGAAAATACTCTGCAAAGTTCAAGTTGATATATAAATGCTTCGGGGTGAAAACTTGACTTGTAAAAAATGATTCAGATAATTAACATAATGACAATATTAACCAAGGGAATACCTGCATGAAATCATGACACTGAACAACGATGCTGTCTTTTGTAATTTCCTTAAAGCACTCGGCTAATGCTGTAAAATCTTGACAAGATAGCAAATTCTCTCTATTTCGTTTGATCAGCGTTAATGCTACCCGAAATATGATTTTACTACCTTCGTAAAAAAGGCAATCCCATATTCTCAAGGTTGTCTGAAAAATGGTTTGAGAACGAACAATACATTTGCAATTCAAACGAACTCTAATGTGATTGTATAAAAGGTTGATTTGCACATTAATGTTTTTTTTAGCACTGACTTTCGTCAGGCACAAGTTGGGAACCTCTGACTGTAATAACAATCATGCTAATGTAACCGAAATAAATTAAATTCCTGACCTCAATAGGAAGAACCTCTGCGAACAAACAGATAAACCACTTTGTTGTTATTACTGCCCAAGGCAAGCCCAAGTTTGTCACGTGCTGATGCACGTCTGGCATTTTTATCCTATAAAATTAATGATAATCAATCACTACTAGGCGTATACAAGGATATCTTGATAGTTTCATAATAAAAATTGGCAACGAAAAGGGAGTAATTCATCTGGGACAGCGAAATGATTCTTAGAATTTTAAGAATTTTTATTCGAAATGAAAATTATTCTATATACCTTACTAGTTCTGACAGAACATCAATGTCTGTGAGAAGACCATCCATGGTAGGCGTATAATACTCTGGTAACGTTTTCTCTATCAAAATTTTGAGCAGCCAAAATGCCGTTTCTTCATTTTTTGTTACTAATAAAAGTAATCCAGCTATGTAATTCAAACCCTAACAAAAATTCCGTCTTCATAATACATCTTGTAAGTGATAGTGAAATTACTTTGTAGTTATTATCGCTGGTTTTGTTTAAATGAATGTATCAACTTTATTTTTATAATTCTTATTATATTCAGCGTGTTTCATCGAAAGAGAAAGATTATCATAGTCACAGTTGAATGACAATCGGTATACTAACTTGGCAGTATCCAACTGTTTTGTTCTGATGCGCAAAAGCTAATAAAACATTATAGAGCTGATGCTGTTGGTTCTCAGTATTGTTGTAGAAAATGTTGTCAGGAAACGTACGGGGAAGATCAGTCTTTATAATCTCTGCTACATCGCGACTGTGATGTCCATCCAACAGTCTGTGATACAAATCAGGAGATGCATTTTTAAACTCTTCAGCTCCGCTTACCGTTAACCATACCTTTATCAATCGAAATCGTTCAATCAATAAATTGAGAAGGGATCATCGATTTTTGACTACATGGTATAATATCAAAGAAACCACGTGATAGATTGAGATTCAACATTGTTTTACAACTCGTTATATCTTATCTATATTGCATACGACTTGCTGAATGTTAAACATCAATTACTCAAAGAATTACCGTCGTTTTATCTCAAGAGAGAGATATAACTAAATGGTTGATGAAGTTAACCACAATGAAGTAACACGTATTATGATTCATTCAACTGTGATGAAATTTCCACTGATATAATTATTATCATGGAGTTTCTTTCCGTTTACAATCTTGGAATGGCTTCTTTGGTAATCGACGAATGAAAATAATATGAAAACAAATTTCTAGTCCTGCTAAGTGAAGCATTCTGTTTTTTGTTTGACTTAGATCAATGGTAAATCGTGGGTAAATCTAGACGGTACATTTGTTTTCAGTTAGTTTTCGGGAATGGTAATACTCACGGTTCCCCGATGAACCCCTGGAATGCCCTTTCGAACATATCGTTTTATAGTGATACTACGTTGAAGAGATTTCCCTTCGCCGATTATATCGGCCCATTTTTTCGCCCTTTTCGCCAACACTTTTAAATATTCGGACATAAACTCCTCGTAGGTTTGGTAGTCGAAATTTTGTGGCCTCTCGAATCCATATTCGTCGACGTTACTGATACGAATAAGGAATAAATAATTGTTAACAATTATTCGTAACGTGGTTTTGACATTTTTGACAGTGCCGCGCAACAAAGTAGTGGGGCGTGAAAAAACATAACCTTCAAAGTCGTCGGACAATTGGAATTTGACAATGTTAAATAATCACTTTTTTATCAATATTCGCGGGAGGATGTAGCGAAGTTTGAACATAATAACTGGTAGTAAGTAATTACATACGATAGTGCCTTGCGTCAGTATAATTTACCTAAAATACGAGCTGGCCATTCCAGGATGGGGCGGACGGTGCCATTTACAAATTCCTACTTGTCAATGATAATGGCAATACCAAAGAGAGTAAATACATTTCACACCTTTCTACGGTTGTGCTTCTGTGACGTCGGAGCGGACATTCATGGAAAACCCTAGCAGCCAATTTTTAGTTGGCTACCTGGATTATTACGTAGTATAGAGAACATTACCTCACATTCTAAGCAGATGGCGCATGACGTCTGCTGGGTGTCGACTGTGTACGTGGTGACTCTAGTGAAGTTTAGTTCATGTAGAGATCCTCCATGGGCCTAACTTCAGGGTCTTGTCAAATTCAGACCGCAACCCGCACTTGGACAGAGAGCCGAACATTTCAACATTCATGTTCTGTCAGACCCGTACTAAATCCGGAATTGTTTATATTCATGAGTAAAAGAAACTAAAAAAAATCACAAACATTATTTCCAATTTCACAATGGCTTCGAAGGCGTTACTTAATCTTGGAAACGCGTCCGCAAACAGATGGTGAACATTATTTGGGTTATGCGATGATGTATTTGCGTTGATATTACATCACAGTTTTACAATAATCAACCAAATCTTAGCCCCACAAACAATACATATTTTATTCTTCAGGTTACTATCCGGCGTACAATATCACAGGCCAAAGGCCCTTTCGCAAACGACCCTGCCACATGTCAGGTGTTTTCGAAAGCTAAGAGACGTTGCCAAACAATCCAAAACACCATTTCCTAACGTAACCGTTGAGACCGGTCCTATTCAGCCCAAAAAACTATGGAAAACTTTCGGCTTTTCTATAATGGTAAGCCTATGGGCCCACATCACTGGGCAAAGGAATTAGACTTGAAAAGGATACTTGTATTCAGAAAATACCACTCATATATTGTGGTATATATTATATGCCACCAGTCATATCTTTTTCGAAATAGCGTTAAATGCCGCCAAGTTATAGAAAATTGACAAAAAATCCTAAATTTCCTATGTATTTTAAGTGGGAAAACTTTGAAACTGAAAAAAAAATGTACTTAGAATCAAAATTAAAAGCTCAAATTTGCACAGAATTGATTTTTCAGCATAAAGAATAATATTTTGGTATGCAAGCGAAAAAAAAAAAAATTAGTCGCTTAAAACGAATCACCCTAATCTACATCCACAAAATCGTAATTTATGGGTACAGTAACAAGATTACTAAGTGTAGAAAAATGAAATTTCACAGTTCAGCGGCACATCTATAGTCGGAGCAGCGATCTGGGAGTATGAAAATATCAGGGCACGTACCTACAGAGTAATCAACCAATTCCAGTTCCCTCGAGTCAGAGTATGTAGAGTTAATTTACTTTTTTTTTTCTGTATTGCCCAGATAACAATCGTGCGATGTGTGAGTGATTTTTATTTAACATAAAACAAAATATATATCAATTTGTTGATATTAACGAATTCTACAAGTCAAAAATGGATACTGCCTGTATGTTTAAAATACTTTTCTTCAAACTTCAATTATATAGTGGCAACTTTCTTTTCGGAAGAAAAGTTCTCTGACTTTTCTCTCATTTTCCCTGACCAGTGTTCAATTTTCCCTGAAGTAGGTTCTTATTGTCTTCATCAGTGCTATGAATCAATACCCCCGAATTCTTCATTTTATTTCAATGAAGATTCGTCAGGAAATTCGACAATGTTTTTTTTTTACTTCAATGAAAATTTGTTGTTGATAGTTTTTCCGAATTTATTTATTTATTATGGGTTTCACATTGCACCCGTATTGTGATCTGGGTACCTGTATATTGAAATTGTAAATAAGCTATCAATGTATCGTTCAGTAATGCCCTTTGAATTTTTCTTCATTATTTAGCGTACAGGATGGAGAGCAACTATTCACAATTGGTGGCATAGCCTGGATGAAGGCAAGAAGCTATTTGTTCCTATTTGTTTTTTAAATGCCTTGGTATTTTGCGCGTGGCGTGTACCAGCTCTCCAAGGTACCATGCTCAGATATTTCTGCTCCAACCCAGCTTCCAGTAAGTTTGCCGAAAATTTATGTTATTTTCATTTCTGACTAAATTCTTAAAACACGAACAGACTGACACTACTGAGGGGAACCCGCCAAGTGTAATACTCCGATCTTTCTGCAACTTCACAGCGTGAAAGAGGGATCAAAATAAGCAGACACATATTTCGGATTATCCGTTTTCGAGAAAATGGAGATTGAAGTTTTCGATGCACTTATATAGCCTGCTATCGCAGTCACTGTTCAAGCGAAGCTGTGCAGCAGCCAATGCTGAGGCTCAGAGATTTTGCACCCCGGGTTCGAGTTCCGTAATTTTTTTTTTTTCTTATTTCTGACTTTCATCAAAGTTTATTACTTTGGCGGGTTCCCCTCATTAGCAATAACGAATCGAGCAGAAAATCGATCATTCACGAATATATGATTCGAATTACAGTATAGATTACAATGCAAAAGTCTTTACATTACTCTGTAGTTCTACCCTCAAAGTAAGGTGATAGATAAATTGTGATTCTCAGGTAATGCAATGATATTTGGAAGCCTTCTGAGACGATAACTTAGGTATCGGCGTTGAACCTGCCTAATAAAACATATATTCATTAATTTTATGCTCTTCTGCGAGAATACTTGAGTCCCCTTCTCATAAGCATAGGTGTTTCTTCCTCACTCAAGGTGCGATATGTTGGCCTATGGTGCTGTCCACGTTCTCGCACTATTCCTTTCTACATTTGGCTGCGAACATGTTTGTTCTGAACAGCTTTAGCTCACCGGTTGTATCCGCACTAGGCAAGGAACAATTTCTGGCTCTTTATTTGTCGAGCGGTGTGATGTCGAGCTTTGCGAGTTACTTTTACAAGACTATTTTCGCTCTGCCAGGTTATTCTCTGGGAGCTGTGAGTCACATGATTTACTTTTCTTCTCTCCTCTTCTTTTCTACATGCTTTTACCTCACCAGTTATTTACTGATATTCCTCATTCTTTCAAGTCAGGAGCCATAATGGGAATACTCGGTTTTGCCTGTACACAGTATCCTGACACACGACTCAGCATTTTGTTCCTTCCGATGTACACATTCACGGCTGGCATGGTATGTATCAAAATTGACCCTATTTTAAAAGTTAAACTGTAATTGTTTGAAATATTGTTCTTGATAGTCAACACTCATAATACAAAAGTCATGATTTTCCTTTAGGCTATTAAAGTAATGGTAGGCCTTGACACATTAGGATGTATAGCGGGCTGGCGGTTTTTTGATCACGCAGCACATTTAGGAGGTGCCGCATGGGGAATGTGAGTAAAATCGAAATGCAAGCAATCAACAATCATTCAATAGGTGATGCGTAGTTCGATTTGAAAAATAACACTGATTTTCTAACAAAGTCATATCATATCTACATAGATTTTGGCAAAAATGGGGCAATTCTTATATTTGGCAAAAGCGAGAGCCCATATTGAATCGATGGCACCAGTTCCGAGACCCACCCCGATCTCACTGATGATCGGTCCATGTGCTCTGTGATTATCAGACGTCAGCTTACTTCTAGACTCAGCGAACAACAATGCTATTTTCCAGATCAATCTGTACAAACAGTCTGAAGATGAAAGACGTGGATAAGGACGCTGGTCAGTTTTTAAGGAAGTATTTAAAATGTTTTCCAACACTCTCAGACATAGCTGAATATTTGTAATAAGACGTAAGCCAACAACAATTCCCGCGCAGAATAGCGTTTGATACTACTAAACGTTTAATGTGTTCACTAGACGTACAATGAAATAGTACCCAGATATCAAACCATTTAAATACAATTAATGTGTACTTACCGATCTGTCTCTCGTATCGATCGGTGAAAATAACTTATTAAAATTGTTTAATGAGGATTTTTATTTTATTACCCCAAATTTATACCTTCAGTTACAAATAAAAAAAAAGGTCGGGGAAGGGCAGGCAAAATGGGCACCCCTAAAAAATTTTCGTCATTCACTTGTCCTAGCAGACTTCAAACATCAGATCTACCGTGATTTAAACCTCTATTTGAAGCATTAATTTCTTGGGGTGCTCATTTTGCCCGACTCTCCCCTATATATTGATATAAAATCTCTTACTACCAAGAGAGGCAAGGTTAAATAGATTTCTCGTTCTGTTGGATCTGAATGGTTCGACTCTATTATTCTGTGAAAAAATATGCTCTCTTTTTTCACGGTTCATATAACTTCTGTTGAATTAGGCTTTCAGATATTTAATGTGATGCTTAATATGATCTTCGATGAATGTTGCCATGAAGAAATAACTATGATCGTAGTCTTCTTGAAGCCTCAGAATTAAAGGCACTCCAGATTCTTTTGCTGCACTGACCAAGTTTTCAGGCAACAATTGTCCTTGTGGCAGGAAAGAATCCTTCGTACCCTGAAACAAATTTTTTGAAAATAATTACCAACTATACTTTTTTTCAACAAGAAAATCTATTACATTCTGCCAAAGCTTATCGCGTATTTTTATTCTCATGTGTTCAAAGTTAACAAATATGGAAACTGCTTTGTCCTCTATTCCATCCTCGTTATACCATATAAACGAGCTGATGAATACAACAGTGACTCAAGTCTTACCTGGTCAATTAGAATTTCCAACGGAGGCCCATTGTATTTCTTAACCAGCTCAGTAGCATCCCATTCGTTCCATCTACTGTCACCTTTTACACCACCCAGATATCCACTGAAAGCCTTTATCCCCCAGGGACATTGGGTCGGATTAGAAATTGGTGCGAAAGCCGATACTGATTTATACTGGCCTGGATTTTTCAACGCACAAATAAGGGCCCCGTGACCACCCATACTGTAAAAGAATTTTGCATTCATTGGAACAATTCTGATTGTATATTTTCCGTGATTGCAGTTCGATGAGAATCAAAAGGACATGATACAAGATCGAGATAATATACATTGCAGCGCTATTTCAGTTTTCTTCGTAGATGAAAATTAAGAAACTATTTGAATTGGTAATCTCGACATTACCTGTGCCCCATTATAGACTGTTTATCGGGGATGGCTGGAAATTTATCATTTATCAATGCCGGGAGTTCTTTCGTAATGTAGGAATACATCCTGTAGTTAGTTTTCCACGGTTCGACTGTTGCATCGACGTAAAATCCGGCACCTGTGCCAAAGTCCCAGCTCTCTTCTTCTCCGGGAATGTTGAGACCGCGGGGACTAGTGTCAGCTGATACGATAATCACACCATGCTCAGCTGCGTACTTTTGGGATCCTGCTTTTTGAATGAAATTAGCCTCTGTACAAGTCAGCCCAGAAAGCCAATAGATAACCGGGACGGGCCCCTCCTCTGCTTGTGGAGGCAGGAAGATACCAAAGTTCATTTTACACTTTAATTCCGTGCTGAAAGGAAGGTTTGACTCGTTATTAGATGACGTGTGTAAATTGAATACACTCGAATATTAGGCTAGAATGATTTCGCGAATATCGAATCCTCTAAAATAGACAGATGTTTTTTTTTTTTTTTTTCTATAAGCAAACTTATATTTGAATGAAAAAAAAAAATGATATATAGGATACCTGTCATGAGAGAATATCTTTTGCACTCCCCCGAAAATTTTATTGCTGGAAACTTCTGTGATTTCAGGCATCTGTAAACAGTTAAACGCAATATCAATTCTGTTTCATCTATACTTCTATTCTAATTTTATCCTAATATCTAAAATATTGATCTTGAAAGATGGGTAGTAGGGTTACCTTGTTAATTTTGCTCACTGATCTCTATGAAAACTCTGTAATAGTACTCCGATAGACGTTCAGTTTTTGGTAGGTGAACGAAGGTCGAGATAAATGTCTAATCAATGAACTTGCTGTTATCAAATTGATATCAGATTCAGAAATGTTTGACCCGGCGAAGTATGTTACGTAACCATAATATTATTCAGCTATGTCGGAGATTTTTGACCACTAATATCATCGTTCTCCCACTCCTAACATCTAGCTCTTTTTGTTACATTCCTTTTCGGAAGATATTAAGCCAGGCTTTTTCCTCATCCTCGTAAATTCTTTTTTTTTTTTTTTATTGTTTTTGAAATGTTTAATATCCTCCTCATTTGAAGAATTAGAATACAGAATTAGACTGTTTGTTTGTTGTTTCTTTTGGCTTAACTCCGATTTGGAAAGTAGCCGACAGCCCGACAGCTTTAGACCACGTTTCCACCGAGGTGTGACGTCGAGCGGACGTTCATGGAAGACCCTAGCGATGTGATTGGCTGGAGGAGTTGGATCTAACAGAAATGGCCAATCACATCGCTTAGTGCGCAGCACTGTCGCACAGTGCTCTAGTTGGAAAGCTCCCTTAGTAATTTGGATCTCGCAATTCGATATCTCGCTAAATATAAAATTGAAGCGGCAAAGGGATAGGCAAAAAAGCTCAAAGGTAATTCCAGAGAAAATTTACTTGAATATCAATTATTGAGTTGTCAGTATAATATATGTATAATAATAATATTAATGAAACAATTATATAATTTACACCTGCATTATAAATGATATGTATGTATGCACGTCGTAATATACAACAAAATTTTCTTTAATCACAATCAGTTTTACAAATAACATCTCGCGTGTCGTTTTCGAGTCTCATTGTTGGTACAAATATTTATTTTCGAGCACAATATTACCTATGTAGAATATTAATAGGTGCCTACTTTATCCCCGTGCAATGATAGAAAAAAATTAAAAAATTAATTTATCTCATTTCTGAATCCCATTGATTATTTGATACGTAATTAGACTACTTCCGACTGAGATAAATAAGAAACGTAAAATTCATTCGAAAGCATAATCAGGTTTCTCATTTTAAGTTTCATGATCCTGTACCGCTATCATAATCTTCAGGTTTACTATTTCATGTTTTTTTCAAAGAAGTTACAATCATTTGATGAGAATGTATCTCACGGACTCGCGGTTCTAGTTCACAACAATCAAACTCCAGATAAACATATTGTCTGAATTCCAAGTACAATCGCCAATCACTTGACCGAAACCCGTCCAGTTAGATCGTTTTTATTCAACACGGTCTACTCTCGTCTGAATACATTATGTTAGCATGCAAAATCAGCACATGAAAACCCGTAACAAAATTCCTTAAAATCCGGTTTTTGATTCTATCAATTTTCTTGGAGATTGTTTCTACTGCCTTTCCCCCTAATACCTAACTCCCAACTCAGCAGAAAATATCAGAGAAGCAATATAATATGAGTTTAGCGACTTATAATTATAATGAAAAATGATATTTAAGGTAATTTTCGATCAAGATCCACCCAATTGTTTATCGTGAGATGTTGCTTTAGTTGTTAGGGATAAATTTGGTGCCGTTAAGCTATCGCTTGGATCTTGGAGGCTTGCTCCGGAGGAATTAGTTGTTGAAGAAGTAGGCTTTTCGCAGGAACTATTTGAATTCTCAATGTTCGGCGTGGAAGTTCTTGCTTTCAATAGGAGATCACGTTCGGTACTTTTATTAGCGTCTTTCATAGAAATCGACGAAACGTCGCTCAAATTTATCAAGCAATTCACTTTCAATTCTAAATCCTTTTTCACTGGGGAGATCATCTTCCTTGACGGATTTATTGGAGTTGTATCAGAATTAGACGAGGAACTGAGAGCACTCGCTTCCCGAGTTTTTTTGAGAGTTGTTATCGCCCATCCAAGTCCCAGTTTCTTCAAGGCTGTCTCCATTTCCTCCGGGGATGATGTATACTTCAAGATATCCGACGTCGGCGTGCTGGTGATTTCCGAAATCCCAGACAATGCAGAGAAGCTGTTTGAGCTAGTCGACGTTATCTTATCTTTATCAGCTTCTGTTGAAGCAGACAAAATCGGTTGCCGTTTCCCTTTCTGATGGAAGGGCGTGTCAGTTTCCATCGTTGCTATCCGAGCGTGAAAAATCAAGTTGCGCCTGGATAGTTCAGCGCTGATATCGGGCATGGAACTCGAAGATCCTGAAGAACTGTCTTTCCCGGGGACAAAATTATCCGTCTGTGTTGCAGATATTTCAACTGTTTTTGGGGCCAATTTCGCCGGCAAACGAGAACACGTGGCTTCGCATTTCTCCTCCAATTCAGGAGACTTTGATGTCCCTGTATCCCGAATAGACCGTTCCTTCGAACTTTGTACGGTCGGTGGTGGTGAAAGCCATTTTGTGGGAGATTTTGTGGGCGAAGTCTGCGGTAAAGGTGAGGAAGTATGAACGGGAGTCTGGCTCCGAATAGAGGACGGACTAGGTGGCTTTTCTGCAAGACTCTGGTGATTCTGAATCAGATTCTTTCTGCTTCTTCCATGAGTCGGGCTCCTCGCGCTTCTTTGACTTTTGCTCGCTGTGTCTGGTGTATCAAATTCTACTATAGTTGATAATTCGTGACCTGGTGACCCTGTCTGTACTCTGGGAACATAGAAACGTGGACAAGGCATGAATTTAAATAGATTAGCAAACGCAATCAGGAAGAATATCATTAAATTCTCAATTGAGCCTACAGCTAAGAGTAGCGCTCCTTTTCAGCTCATTGCGAACGAATAAAACATTCAATTACCTATGCGGCCCATATATCAGAGTAACTGGTGGTCGAGGTCGATGGTTTTCGGGTGTGCTTGTTGCCATTCTTTGAACCTTAGGAATGCCTGCCAACAGTGGAATGAAATCTGCATCCTTCTGAAATTGATAACCAAGTCATAAGAAAATTATACCCAGCTTGATCCCAGAGTTCAGTTCAATTATCTCGTCTATCTTATCGAAAAATGCATTTCTTCACCTTTACCACAGAGTGGTTTAATGATAAAATGCCAGAAATGTATTTTTCACTGTCGAATACTGCCACACGATACTGTTCTTTGTACATGAATATTATACCAACCCCTGATTTGCCCTTGGGATCCTTGAATGTTTCCCTGCATGACTCCGAACAATTTTGCACCAAAGGTTGCTTTGGTGGAGATGGAGATTTATGCTTGGAAGGAGAAGTAACAGGGATGTACAGCGAGTTTGGGGACTGATTACTGGCAAAGTCACGGTAATCTTGCGAACTTTCAGAGACTAAGTTCTCCAATGCTTTACTCTGCTCAAGAATTTCCTTAGACAGTCGTTCTACCACGTCTTCTTCATGCTGCGGTGATTTTCCACGAGACGGTGAAGTAGATTCTGTAATAGTCACCTTCAAACTTGCCTGTGACTTCGGTTTTATCTGGAATCGTGATAAAGGTATATTCACTCGTTCAGTACTGATTACTCTTGGAAGTGCCCTCTTAGGAACTTTTGGTGAAGTTTGTCTATCTGCACCAATACTGCTAGGGATAGTTGAGCTTTGATCAGGTCCAGCAAGTAGAGTGGGTAGAGTTGGAGAGCCCTTCGACTTCGACGTTTCTTTAACGATGTTTTCAACTGCAATTATTCGCTGAGACTCATTGAGCGTCTTTGCTAATTGATTATGAATAGCTTCTATGCTGTCTACCAGTTTGCGAACACTGTGCAAATCTCCTCGCATCGGGGTGGGACCCGGAATTTGGAGGATACTAGAATCGTCGCTGTGTCCACCGACTGAAAGCTCCATTCCTCGTTGCTCGCTGCGAACTTTCTCAATCAGATCTGTCAACGAGGCGATTCTGTCAGTGCACATATTCTGAAGATCCTGATATTTCTGTAGTATTTCGGGGTAGTTCTTTGAGGCATAATTTTGAATATCCTCAATGCTCGAGTGTGTCAATTTACACTGAGGATTTTTGCACGCACAAATATTAGGTGAGTTCAGTTTCGGTTCCGGATAGCCAGGTATCTCATTGGGAGTGGATTGCCGGCCAGGCAACAAAATCGATATTGTATTATCCGTAGATTGCGAAAGTGTCGAATCAAAGTATTCCAGCACCCTGTTAATCTGCCTCAAATGAGGCGTATTTGTTGGCACATTGATGGTTCTCGGAGAAGGAGTACCCGGCGATGAGACAGGGCTTATGCCCCTCTTTTTCGACCTCAATGATCCGATCTCGGAGTTCTCTAATATTTCCAATATCGGAGTACTGTTCTTTCTGAAGCTACGATACAGCATCGGGATTGGTGGGGGTGGGCTGGTATAAGAGGTCGAAGTGTCTGAAGTGTCTCTTGCCTTGGTCTGTTTCTTTGACACGGGAATTCCCTCTCTAGAAGTTTCGATCAAAGTGCCCCTAGAACTTTGGGTACTTGTATCCCTAATTATTTCCGCATCACTAGGCGGATTGATTTTCACTTTGATTCCATTTTTGTCCAATTGTATTTTCACCTTTTTCTCGCTAGTCTGTATCGGCTGTACTTCAGAAATATTCGATCTCGGGGTACAGTGCTTCGATGTTTGAACAGACCTGGACAACTTTTTAACAGGTGTCAAAGACTTGCCTCCAGGTACTGAACGAGGTTTGGAAATAACTCTGGGTGAATTTCGCCTGAGAACACGCAGGCTATTTCTCTTTTTCCTCGGCGTCACCTTGACTTGCTTCTTCTTAATGTCAATGACGATGCCAGTTTCAACAGAATCTGATGATCCGCTGTTACTGTTATCTTCTTCTAGGATATTTCCTTTCGGTAATCCGTCGCGAGATTTTGTCTCGACAGCTTCTTCGCTCGTTGATTGACTATCGGTAATTCGTTTCCCATTCAACAACTCAACTTGCACGCTCTTGTCTAGCGGGGTACCCCTCGCAACCGAATTTATAGTTTGAACTGCAATTTCAATTTTCTTAGGAGGTGAAGATCCCCTCTTTTTCCCCTTTATTGTTTTGCTTTTACTATTTTCATCACAACTTGATAAATTGACTACTTTAATCTCGGCAATTGGGGATGCGTCTACCTTTTTTCTAGGCAAATTGGTTTGGGTCGATGTATTTTCGCTAAACAACGGCTTGAGACTGGCGCTAAAAATATTGTCAGGCAGCTCTGTTCCAAATTCCTTCAACAGCAATCTCTTCTGCCTCTCGACTTTTCTGAGCATTTCAAAAATCTGCTCGTCACGAGACATTTCTTTTTCCTTTTCATGCTTTTCCTCTGTTTCATTGTCCAAAGGTTTGAAGAAGGGCGGATCCTGCCACACTGCGCTGGAAGTGGTTGCGGTGTTTTCCGGAACGTCGATGGGTGAAATTGTCACTATTCTCTCCAAAGGTCTTTCAAGCTCGTCATTAATCGCCCCCAAAGAGTCGTCATGTACGACCGCTTCAAACGCATGATTCATGTCTCTTTGTCGCTGTGCAGAAAGCTCTTGGCGACGAACAGGATTCAGATGGATATCTTTAGCCTAATTGAAGAGATAACAGAATTAAACAAGTGCAAAAAAATGCAATAAACGGCCAGATAACGGAATGAGAAGCTTACCATAGGTCCATGAATTTGGCTAGCTTTGAGTTTGCATTCCTCGCGAGAAAGGTGGTCTAGATTTTGCAGAAGACTTTTATAATCCTGACGTACTCGCTCACGGAGTATCGCATCATTTCCACGACGTTGCGCATGACGTCTCCGATTCTCTGCTAACCGACTGTCAACGTTTTCTGACTCGATTACAGCACGTGCCAATTCCTCTGCATTCGGCTAGAGACAGTCAAGTTATCTTTTACTGCTTTGCTATGGAATGATATTGTTTGGAATGGCCTAGGCCCGAAATGGTCTTAGTCTTAGAATTGTGAAATGATTGATGCTGTTTGATGTTTAATAATGAATATTAACGTTTTTGTATGAAAACACACCTCTCTGTCAATATTTATTCTTTCGACAACACCGATTGGTTTATCGTAAGCATTTCTTTGCCTAGTAGTATGATCGTAGAGTTGAACTCTGCTCGATGCTGCGGACGTTGTATTCCTGGGTGTTTTTTTAATCACCATTTGATCCACGGCACCGTCCGAAAAATATGAAGAGTCATCGCTTAACGTCGTCGAACCACTGCTACTACTTGCAGAACTTGAAGAATCTGGCTTATAGTCTCGGGGATTATAGCTTGAGTTTGAAAGAAGAAAACATTACGCAGTGATGGGTGCTTGATTATGGAAGTATTTCAATACAAGGTATTCGCAGTTTGATTCACTCAGATTATATTATGGATAGACAGATCTCACATTGTCTTTGCAATTTGTATGATATATTGGAATTAATATCCGTTAACTGTTTACTTGTTGTACCTTGTATCATTTTCATTTGTAAATGCAACTATAATGAAATTGTACCATAAGCAAATTAAGTATGAATGTACCGATTGAAAACGTCCAATATTCTCACAATCATTAATTTTCAACACAAAAGATCTCGCAATGATTTGTGGATCAAAACTGAATGATGATCACTTCTGAAATGGCAGACGGGTAGTTTATTGCACAAGTATTATAGTCACACTCACGCCATCGGAGATGGATTATTCTGAGAAAACAATAATAGAACCTTGCCAGCTTGTCTGCCTTTGTTGGAGAGTTTAGACTTGGTAAGAATTTTCTTGGTTCCTGATCATCAGAGTCACAGCCAGTCGTAACACATGGGAAATCTGATATGTCGGTGATGGTTGTATTCGGCATTGCTGAGCGTTTCGAAGCTGCTTCTGTGCCGTGTATTGGTGTCCTGGAAGGACCTGGTTGCGGCTCGGACCTACTTGCCTTCGGATTGCTCACAACTACCTATTGAGCAAGTGAAATAAAAATAGTTACACAACTGGCGGATTTCTCACATCAGAAACTCAGTAGATATTTAATTATTGTCTTCAGACTTTGTATTTCTATACAATCCTATAACTTTACTTATTCTAGGACTTGGAAATTCATGAGAATAGAAATATGTGAATCGTGGAAGTGACTGAAACTAGGCGTGGCTGCCTTTCGTAGAAATATTTTTGGCACAGAGTGGAGAAGCTTTCCATTCAAACCATATGATTCTTTGATGAAGATAAACACACTTTGTCGACTCATGAAAATAAAATTATACGTGATAAAATTTTTACGTGAGATGATATCATATTCAAGATGTATCTCAATTGTCCCACCTGCACATCAGAGGATTGAACAATCACGTTAGGAATGGATTTCTGGAGTTTGCTGCTCTTCTTGCCCCTCTTCTTTTTTGGACTTTTCTTAACTGTTTCTTCATCGCCTGTCCAGTCCGAGTCTTCCTCAGATCTATCTCTGGGACATGATTTTTTTGGCAGACTAGCTACCATAGAAGCCCGTGCGTTTTCCATTTCTCGTACTTGTCTCTGCCTTTCGTTTAGAGCTGCGTGTCCATTCTCTACCTAAGAATCGAACATCAAATACATTCATTAAAGCCAGATACTTTTGCCCATGATATTTCAAATGCGAGAGGAGACTCGTAAAGGGTGCAGTCGAAATTCTATGAACTCGCAGCGATTGTCACAAAATAAATAAAAGAATTAGTTGCATTTCCAGATGTGCCTGAGAGTGCTAGTCATAGAACGGAGAATTTTTGTTACTTTACCTAAAAATCAACGAAATGGGTGTTTCAGTTCGTACCTAAAAAATTGCGGAATAAATAACAGTTTGAATGTGAAAACCTGTAGTGTCTCTCAAGTTGGAAGAATGATGCAAAGAAAGCATTGATCAAATCTGAGATGGATAGGGTCAGATGTCAGCAGAGTTGATGTGGAATACCTCGTAAGTTTCGTTTCTTCAAACTTATACAGTTGTAATTTAAAGATTGCTAATATTTACCTGATTAGATTCTTTTAGTCGTTGCATCGCTTCCCTCCCCCTTTCTGCAGCTATGGATCTAGTCTTTTTCCTCTCCAATTCCAAGAAAGTATCGACATCTGGGTGAAGTGAAGCGGAGACATGGGCCCGTCCTATGTCCTCCATGTCTTCTTGATACTTGCGTTGAAGGTCCATAATTTTCTGATCGTGCATTTGTCGGAGTTCAGATTGACTGTCCTTTTCCAATTGTGTAAGCTGCGCCTTTGTAACATTTTTGGCTCGTTCTAAGAGTCTGTTGGATATTTCTTTCGACTGTTGTCGAACCTGAACCAATATGTGGAGAATATGTAATTAAAAAATGAATCAATTTAGAGAAAGAATTGGGAATTATTTGACAAGGTTCACGGTCATGGTTTTATGGTTTCCAATAATTCTGTTCGGATATCATTGGGAGTCGGAGTGTTCATTCAGATTGAGATAGTAGGTTTATAATAAATAATGTTTTTAAGTAAATGAAAATTGAAATTGAATAGAATTAATGGACGGAAGCACACCTGTTCTATCCGTAACTTTCTTCGCCTGTCACGCTCGTTCTTTTTAATTTGATCTAAATCGGACAATACCATTCTTCCACGACGAATGCTCACGGGGTTTCCATTGACCGTAACATTTATAGACATCACGTAACATTCGAAATGCCCTGAATTAATTTTTGCTTAAAAACTTGATGTGTTTTAAAACTTTCGACACTACTGTAAATGAATACTCAAGTCTCAAATTGTAAATGACAACAACGGCTATCCACTTCACAGACCAATCGGATGCCAGCACTCTCGGGGACAGAGATAACCCGCCTAACGTGTCCGTATGGTTTATGGTGTCTTTGTGGCGTCATAACATCTTCGCTTCGTGCCCACTACGTGGCGCATTAGTCGAATATCGCTTTCGCTGATACTAGTATAGTTAGTAATATCAGTGTGTGTCCATGCGTGGACAAATTTAAAGTGGAGATGTGTTGACTACGTTATTTTTCGTTATTATTTTTGTCATTTCCTAAGTAAATATAAAGAGCTTGGGCAACGAAAATTAATGAACGCTCACCTGGATTATTACCACTAACTGCAGCTTTGATCCTATTTTGAATATCTTTCAATTTATTTCTGTTAGCGATAGAGTTGCGTATTTGACACATTAGGTTACAGGTAATATCCGAGAAAAATGCCGGTGCATCCGGTTCGCTCCATTTCCTCTTCGTCGTTGGTGTTCTTAGGCCGTCGTTTGTTTTCGCAGTTCCGTGTGCAATCACATTCCTTGCGTCAGGCGATCGTATAATCGAAAGAGAATATTGAAAGAGACTAAAATACTAACATTCGTTAATACTTAACTTACCTAGCTGTACGTTATACATTTCAATAGTCTATTAGATTCGTATTTATTTTTCCCCTGGGCTAATGCGTGGAATTTCAGAAAGCTCCCCAAATCGTACAATGGCGGAGGACTTTGATGTCGAGGCGATGCTGGAAGCGCCCTATAAAAAGGGGGTAAGTTCATCACTTATTACATATCGCAAACCTAAACATAAACATAAACATACGATCCGTCCAGAGTCGTCGATAGTGTACGTAGCGGGTGGAATGCCAACACTGTACTAAAATAGTCCCCTTTATTGGACGTAACTGTTGCATTTATTATTTATAAGTAGAACAAAAAAAGAAAAACAAACAAAAAAAAAAAAAAACTGCTCACTTTATTCTTGACTATTGATCAATTCCTCCATTTTCTGTACTTATAGATGGTATGTAACATGTACCCTCGCGCTCGTGCGATGTTCCACAGCGAGTTCCTAGAAAACACTTGAACACGAGGTACTAAGAACGACATCATTATTCTTCATCAGGATAATATTAATCTAGTAAAAAAAATCATAGGATATTATTATTATATTTATAAGTTATAGCTGGGAGATTCTCATCGAACTTACTGGATTTCTGAAGGCAATTGATAACCCACTTTCCCCCCTTTTACTCGACACTGCAATGCTTTTTATGATTAAAAATATAAATGCAAAAATATCAAATCTTGATTCGTAGCAGCAGCAGCAGCAGCGGCAGCTTTTTTAATTTTGTCCCACAGTTTTGTTGTCAAAAATATTGATTGAAAGAAATTTCAAAAAAATAATTCACATCTGCGACTGCATAAGTTATGGAAGAAATGAAACTTGCTATTTTCATTATATTAGTGTGTCATTCGAGACGATGTCAGGAAATGAAGAGCGTAGTTATACTTCAGTTTCTCTGAGAGAAAGCATTATTGTTTAGCCTACCATTTCATA
This sequence comes from Rhogogaster chlorosoma, assembly GCA_944452935.1. Taxonomy (NCBI): domain Eukaryota; kingdom Metazoa; phylum Arthropoda; class Insecta; order Hymenoptera; family Tenthredinidae; genus Rhogogaster; species Rhogogaster chlorosoma. Next base: position 25,917,218 of record OX101797.1, read on the forward strand.
CCATTCCAGGTTTTCTTTTCTTTTTGCTCATTTCACATGTTAGACTATAGAGAGACGATTCAACATTTTTCAAACTCATATAAACGATGTGATTCAGAATTGCAAAGATCTTTCTCACTCTGAGTTATAAGTATGTGTAAATAATTACTTGCGACCAGGAGGTTCAGAGAAGTTGTTTGATCATAAGCTATGGTTATATGATTCAAAAATTATCAAAGGAAGGTAAATACAGTCTGACCTGTTTTTCAACAGCAAATAGACAACGGAATGAAAAATCTCCAGTCCGTCTTGGCATATAGGGGGACAGTTGCGTTCTATGTAACTCTTTTTATTGTTCACGATGCTAATAGATTGTACACTCTTTGTATCTACAGTTTGCAACTATTGATTGGGAGTTTCTTCGTTAATTGACTGAGATTAAAATTAATTCATTGCATCAAAAGGGACCAGATTAGTCATACGACATGCTTTCTCTATTCAAAACTGCTGTTCTAGACACAGTAGACTGGTGCTTTACAATTTAATGCATACATTCCCAACACTGTTTTGTCCCGGGTCAATATCATCAGGATTTAGTGTTAACTTATTATATTACATTTATTTAGTGTTATTTAGATTATAGAGTGTGCAAGCGGCAGTTTTTCCCGTGTGGATAAATTGTAGCCTGGTTAGTGCGTTTTCTACCATCACTCCTGGAACGATCAGTTAGAGAAATTTAGCGTGTCCTGTGAAGGGAAGGTACAGGATGATTGATCAACAAACAAACATTGAAAATTTATTATTTGTTTATTTTGGTCGGGTATATTTTTTGCTAACTTATACATGTTTAAACTTTTTTTTTTTAATCAAATTGTTTCTTCGTTTCAAAGTTTAGTGTAATTTCTACTCTTTGAAATACTCGTAGAAATGTCCCCTGTATTTTTGTTGATTGTTATACTATCCTTATTATTAAACTAACTTTTACCCCTTCAGGTGACCTTGAATTGAAAGTCATATACATATAGGCTAGCATTAGGGTCATCACGTGTAATTTGAAAACGTACTGTCTTTGACGAGGGCTCTCTTTTACAGAAGAAAAAGGATGTGTGGTTGGCCATTGGTAGTTTAAGACCAAGGCATGCTCAACCCAAGATTGCAATGCTTTCCTAAAACCCAATTGGTAAGTTCGAGCCAAGTGTATGCGATATATCGCGACGCTATGCTCAGTCGTCTCCCCAACCCCCGTCAGCAAAAAAAAAAGAAAGAAAGAAAGCAAAAAAAAAAAAAGAAAGACAAAAACTAGCTGAAAATTGCGCCGCCAACATCGCTCCTCGAGTAGTCATCAAGGAAATTTCCTACATGTCTTTAATAATCATAATTGTTAATTGACGATTTTTTATATCGACATAGATTTTCACATATCATTATTACTATTTAACTAACATCATCTGATTTGCTTTTTGTCCCCTTGTTCGCGCGTCCCTGCCACATCGGCTGGTTGGCATGGCAATTCAACTGTTTGCTGTTCGTAGGAGCAGGACTCCTTATCCAGAGACAAATCATCCAAGGAGAATGGGTCCAGTCGCAAGTCATCTGGGTAAGTTCATCCATAGCGTATGTATTTTCTGTTTATCACTCTAAACTAAACTATTCAACAATGTGACAGAAGAGAAAATTTATAGGATTATCAAATATCTGTATACCCAGTCGTTTGCCACCTAGAAGAAAAGATCGTATTATTTCCACTTTCAAATTTCTTAATCTAATTATCTTATCATGGATAAATGTTTAAGGGATATTTTATTTCTTTTTCTATGCATTGATCATCTTTAGAATAGATTTTGAACATAGGAACTGAAAGCATTCTGTATATCTAAATCACAATGTTATTTAGATCAAAAGATTATAATTTGTGTATCCTCGATACATATCTTAAAATATGCGGCCACATTTCTATCAGTATCGATTAAATTAACGGATAGTTTGATTGTGTGTAAGTTCAACTACTTCTGTTGCATGTTATTATTTATACTGTCCACACATCACTCAACCGATGTAATGTTATATCTGTTCAATAGAAAGAAATGAATGACTTGTGTCTGAGTATTGTGGTTGTGCTGAAAAATCTCTACTCTGCTTGACGATCCTACCTCAAGTCATATTCTCTTTGTTATAGAAACCGTACAGTTAGTGTAAATGCCGCTTATTTTGATAATACCAAAGGTTAAGCCTGACTATGGTGAGTATATAGGATGTATACACGTAGTGTGAAAACGTGAAAAATTCCTAGCCGAAATGGGATTCTATATGCTTGGAATTTTATACTGTTTTATAATTTACGATAAATTATTCAACTGTCATTAAAATTTACGTGTAAATCCATGTAAATCATTGATCATTCCACATACTATATGAAAATTAAAGTAAAGCAGAGTAAGATGTAACGAAAATGATTTCTTAGACGTGATATTAGCTGATACAATTAATGTTATCGGAACTCTAATTTCATGATACATGAATAGACTGCGAAGCGAGTAGTTGATATAAGTATTGAGCAACGAGGTCCAAAGTTCTTATAAAGGAGAATACAATGTTGCAATTCCTGATTAAGAATGTTAAACATTATTACAGAACAATGTTAACTGTACGTTATCATGTATGTTTAAAAATGTGCATAGGTAGGTATATCACATGTCTGGCTTTGAAAATACTAAGTAACAGAGCTGTATGACCGAACTTCACAATGCAATTATTACGTTTCCATGTAATAAAATGATAGCATTATTAAAATCAAAATTGCGTATACGAATTTCTATCAATATCTACACTTCGTATTTGGTATCGGGATGGATTACGACGAACAATCTTCAGAATAATAATAATAACAAAGATAATGAGGATCTGGTGTGCAATTTTCAGCTGGCAGGGGTGCCACCGAGCTAGACACCATAAAGGAAACCGACTACATTCAATCGAACATCAATATTTCATATCTATTTTGTGAAAAATGCCGATTTGTTTTATGTTGGGCCTTTGAAACATCGGTGGCCATAAGTTCGATCAATAGAAAGCAAAGAAAAAAAAACAATGCTTTGGAGAACTGCCTAGTAGCTATTAAACATGAAATTGATGCATTTGAACTATACATCAGGCTGCTATCTCGGTGTTGCCATCTATGCAAAGTTTTACATGTCCGGAGCCTCATTAAATGAACCTAATCCTATAGTTCTAAAAGCAAGTTATAAAATTTACAGGAAGAGCAAGCATCGTTCACGCACTCGTTCCCGATCAAGAGATCGTAAAGAACGACGGGATCGTGATCGCGGAGAAAGAGATCGGGATCGCGACCGTGGAGACAGAGATCGCGATCGGGATCGGGGAGATAGAGATCGCGATCGTGACAGAGAACGAGAGCGGGACAAGGATCGGGACAAGGATCGCGATAAGGATCGCGATAAGGATCGCGAAAAAGACCGCGACAAGGAACGCGACCGGGATAGAAAGCGTAGAACACGTTCTCGAGAAAGGCGAGACCGTGAAAAGGATAAGGAACCCGAGAAAGAGAAGGATCGAGGGCGCGACAGAGACCGCGACAGAGACAGAGACAGAGATAGAGACAGAAAGAAAAAACGATCGCTCACACCCATCACACTTCCTAGAGTACGGCCACCATTTGGGAAAGCAGTGAGCCCATTGGGACTGTGAGTTGTGATACTCTTGCCTCGAATTTTCAATAGGGAACTTCCATGCTTTTTAATGTTAATTTTATTCGAAAGTAGGATAAAAAAGAACGAATTTCTTAGCTGATAGAGGGGTCCAGCAACATCGCTGCCCATTCAAATATACCGAGAAAAATGATTATAAAAGAAAAAATTATTACAGCGTTAATAGTGGTCGAAAAAAAAAAACTGTCTTGGGAAATTTGTTCTTTTTTATGGATCTTTCGAGTTCGATAGAGAAATATAGAGATTTCAGATGCATGCAAGTTCTCTATTACTTTTCATGATTTTCAGAATAAAATAGCAGATAAGTTAAACTTCTGTGACGATACGTTCGCGTCTGATCAGTTTTGATGAGGAAAGGATAGAACTTTTATGCATGAAAGTAAGTTAAATAACATGATTAAATTTTCTTTTTCTTCTCGTGGACAGTGTGGATGAGTTAACTCCTGAAGAACGTGACGCTCGTACTGTATTCTGTATGCAATTGAGCCAGAGAATCAGAGCCCGTGATTTGGAAGAGTTTTTCTCAAGTGTTGGAAAAGTCCAAGATGTGAGACTCATCACATGCAATAAAACAAGGCGGTTCAAGGGCATCGCTTATGTCGAGTTCAAAGATCCCGAGAGTGTTACACTGGTGAGTCGATGATACCATTAATAGCAATAGCAATAGCAATAAGTAATAGTGAATGAGAGACCCCCGACAAGAGATGTAATGGTATTATGAATTTGATTTCCTACAGGCTTTGGGTTTATCCGGTCAAAAATTACTCGGTATACCGATAGTTGTGCAACATACACAGGCAGAAAAGAATCGGATGGGTAACTCCATGCCAAATCTCATGCCGAAAGGACAAACGGGCCCTATGCGACTCTATGTTGGTTCTCTGCACTTCAATATAACCGAAGATATGCTTAGAGGGATCTTCGAACCGTTTGGAAAAATTGACAACATCCAACTAATCATGGATCCGGAAACTGGCCGTAGCAAGGGATATGGATTTTTGACGGTTCGATTTCATCCGCAACTATTTACTGGATGTTGAAAAAATATTTCTGTTGCATATTAGTAGACCTGATGCGGAGTTTCATGTATCTTCATCGGGGGGAAAATCATATGCTAAATAAATACAAGCTACTGTTTTATCCACGTATTGCAATATCTCAGGCATATGTGAAAGAATAGAAGCATAACAAATTAGTCTACATATGGGGAAAGAATCGGAATCACATTCTGCAATTTTTAGGAGACGTGTGAAAATGTGTCTCGAATTTCGTAAAAAAAAAAAAAAAAAAAATTCAAAATGGTCCAAGTTTTGAAGCAAGATATTTCCGTTTATAAATCGAAATAGCAATAGGAAAATCAGTCTGGAAATTTTTTTTGTATTTTTTTTTTATGAAAGTAAGATTCAAGACAAAAACAATGACCTATAACTTTTTATCGATATCTCTATTTTTTTTTTTTCTTCAAATGACTGAACGACGAATTGATATAAAACGTAGAAAACAGGTATAAAATCGGATTATTATTTCAGTTCCGAAATGCTGATGACGCGAAGAAAGCCTTGGAGCAATTGAACGGATTTGAATTGGCTGGTAGGCCTATGAAGGTTGGCAATGTCACAGAGCGAACAGATCTACTACAAGGATCTTCACTTCTTGACACAGACGAACTGGACCGGAGTGGCATTGATTTGGGTGCTACGGGCAGGTTTGTAAACTACTTCAATTGAAAACGAATAAGTTAACATTGACTAGAAATTCGCTGCATTGATAAGATTCATTTTACTTTCATGGCATAAACTTACTCTTCCGATATTGCTATTAATGACTAACAATTTTTCTTATCAGATTGCAACTGATGTTTAAGTTAGCCGAAGGAACTGGCCTGGAAATACCTCCTGCAGCAGCGAATGCTCTGAATATGGCGCCAGTTATTGCGGCCCCACAACCCCCTCCGCAAGCAGCTCCACCGATCGCAACACAATGTTTCATGTTATCCAACATGTTCGACCCACAAAAGTGAGTTCAACAGTCAAAGATTATTAAAGATGGATGATGCTTTGCCGTAATGAGTATCATTCGGAAATAAAATACGTTTTATTGTTTGATTTCTCAGCGAGACAAATCCAAATTGGTCAAAGGAAATCCGTGACGATGTTATCGAAGAATGCAACAAACACGGAGGTGTTCTACATGTCTACGTCGATCAGGCCTCTCCCCAGGGTAACGTTTACGTTAAATGTCCATCGATCGCCACTGCTGTAGCCGCAGTGAATTCTTTGCACGGACGATGGTTCGCGGGACGGGTGATAACCGCAGCATATGTGCCTCTCGTTAATTACCACTCGTTATTCCCTGACGCTATGACAGCTCTACAGTTACTTGCGCCTAGTGCTCCGAGGCGTGGAATGTGATCTCAAGCTAAGTAACAAAACTGACACAGATTAATACTGGAATTTGAATATTTCATTTAACTTTGCCGATCACAATTTGATTATTAGTTGAGGTATCTTTCGAAAGGTTGTATCAATGACCTACATCCCCTGGCATTGATCGATGAGAATTTATTTTATAATATTCGACTCTCATATTGTTGTTAAAAACGGAGTTCAACTAGTCCCAGAAGGTACCTATACCGTTTATCCTGAGGGATCATTTCACAATTTCTTTCGTTTTACAACGGAGGAAAATAAATGTTACTAATGTGAATTTTTAGAAATTATCCAAGGGACTAGAAAAGATTGCGTTGACATTTGGCAGCCGATATAATTAAATAATCCAAGAATATAACAACGCGGATACTTTGTGTTGATGTGATTCTAACCCCTGCTGTAAATTTGTTATATTTTTACTCCGATCGAAATTGAACATTTTTAATGACGATGTTTGTTGTGACGATATTATGTAGTAGAATTGGTGTTACTACACGCTATAGAGATGATATCATTCCTTCTATGTTGATCCCGTTTACAATGATGGGTTGCCACTCCGCCAAGCATATAAATGGTCTTCTTCTTATTTTTTTCTGGGTTTGGTAATCGCTATTTTTGAAATTGTATAAAAAAATGTGCCTCTAGAAGTTCAAATTCACAATATTATATCCACCACCCAATAACACGATATTTTGTATTACTATTCTATTTCGTTAGTACAACGTGATATAATTGTTTCTATGTATTTCAATATGGTCTAAGCCTACGGATTTGCGGGTAGAAATTTCGGTGTCAAGGTATGCACGGAATCAAGTTACATACACAGTTATGTATGTACGAGGCACGATTTTCTCAACTTCTCATAAGTAAACTTTAACTTCGGCTTTAGCTCGGATTTTTCCCTATACTAGGATTTATAGAGGCTTTATTCTTTCGCGCTTTGGATTGCTACCATCTCATAGTATTTCCACCAAGTATATCAAATCCGTTTCTTTTACTTCGATGTGTTTAATATTTAAATGAGAATTTACTCGTTGCGTATCCTTTCGCGAATCTACCTAGTCAAAGCAGTATAGTCGTGAACAAAGAGAACACATTAAGAATATTGTACTCGCAGATCCCTATGATTAACTTATTGATGAGGTATAGCTGTATATAAGTTTTGTAAATTAACTTAAACTAGAAATAAATATAACTTGACTTTATTGTAACTTCAAACTAGAAAGATACGAATGTACTCTTCACGACAGTACGAGATAAATTAAATCAATGTAAATTAATGGCGCATGTACCCTGGTCTGCAATAAAAAGTGATAAAAAAATAAAAAAAAATAAAAAAAATTAGAAATAAGACCTTATCCGAGAGAGTATTTGCCTCTCGTTGATTTAAATATTTCTCCGTATATTTTAACAATCATGTTGTGTACTTGCGGAGAGTTAGGAATTAGGTAGGGAAGTCACGGAGAAGAAGAGATGGAAGAAGCGTAAGGATGAAAGTTGACTAGTGAGAGGTGGAAGGAGTAATGAAGACTTAACATGCTGAGAAAAAATAAGGTGAATTTAGAAAATTTATTTGAACACATGATAGTTGCAGAAAATCTTTTCTTACATTTAAAGCTACGATGACAAGCACTCAGATTATTGTAAACGTAGATTTAATCAATTAATTGCGACTTGGATATCACCGTCATGTTTTCCATTTTAAATCTACACAGAGGCTGATGTGGTCACTGGGAAATACAACAGACGGTAAAGCTGTGTGCTCTGTAAGCTCGTCATTGCTCGGCATTGGGATGACTTGCTCCACTTGTAGTTGGTCCGTTTGATAAAATATGTAATCTAAACAATCTGCAAACCCAGCTGTGAAGTTTGTGTACTGTGGTGTACCGCAAGCGCTAGCGAACGATAAATCGTGCGAAAGGGCAACAGCTTCTATCTTTTCTTCAGGATCTGTGAAATCATGAAATTATAATAATATATCCCTTTGAGACCCTCTCAGTTTAATTATAACTTACTACTGTTCCAGTCCTTGTAATCTACGGGGATATAATTCCTGGACATCAGTTGATAAATACCGCATTCCGGAACGCTGTTGAAGTCGCCGCATAGTATGATGTTTATATTGTGATTCGGATACTGCAAGTGATGAGTTTTCAAATATTTACATCTGTTATACCGATTGCCTGGATATATTTTTTCAGAATCTTTTTCTTACCTTTTTTTTAACATCATCGGCAGTGGTAGAAACGTAAACAAGGGCAAAGTACCCTTGTAATAAACGTATATGATCAGCATTCGGATGGAAATACAAATGTGTATTACCAACTACAAGAATTTCCGTAGGATTGTCAAGTGACAACAAAACTGTGACCTGAAATATTTTTTACATTTAAGTATGGGTAATTATAGCAGTGTAGTTTTTGATTAGAATTGATCTAAATCTTCAAAGGATGGCACACAAATTACAAGGCCACATATTCTGATCTAATCGCAAGTTAATCACTTGGTACAGAGTAGAATTTCACTCACTTGTACCGAGGTAGATCTGCACAAAAATCTTTCCTTTGCTTTATCATTGGTGATAGTTTCCCAAATCTTCGCGAATCCGTCCAAATGTACATTCTCACTAAGAATGGTGGATTTGAAGTCCAGTTTCTGGTATCTATCATTGTTGAAGAACGTTGAAAGCCCTTCGCTTACCGTGCCTCCTTTACGGTTGAATACCCCATCATAATTCAAGGTTGAAAGAGTTGGGAGTAAATCGTAGTCAAAAATTTTATTGTCCACTTCTTGCAGACATATAATGTCAGAGTTGTATCCTGGAATAATTCATTAATGCACATTAATATACCACTGGGAATTTTCGCAAAGAGATAAGCATAGGTTTGCTCACCTATCAATTCTTTGATGATAAGATACTTTCGATAATCTATATCCAAAGCATATGGTGGACAGTATGGAAACAAGACCTCCCTCGTGTGTGCAGAGTCAGTGTACAGGTCAGCCAGTATGTTGTACGACACTATTCTGAAACTAGGAAAAGCCAGTAGAATCAAATTGACTCTATAACTTCAGACTCAATCAAGTCGCGCTAGAAGTTTGATTAGGAATAATACATAAGAAAACAAGAATGGTAGCGAAATGTTATTGTAATACATATTGTCAACTGTTTGTTTGTTGGCATCTGAATTATAGGTTGAAATGTGATAAATTGGCTCTTGAAAATTTTCATCCGATTACCATTTGCCAGAGAGTTTCTTGCTAGTGAATAAATGCCTTGTTTCAAAAGGACATAGTCCTGGTCCAGCCTCGACATCTGTGATAGAATTAACTTCGACAATGGGTCCAACCAGGTCGCCTTTGATGGGCAGACATTGCAGCTTCAGTTTGCAACCAATATCGGATACTTTGGGAATGTACATGAACCCTTGAGCAACTTCTTGCCAATCTTCAAGCTTAGTTCTTGACTTGTTATTTTTAAACCATGTAAACTTTGACTCGGTTTGATTCGTATGGAATGATTCAAACTTTGCTGGGTAAATTGGAAAGCCGGCTAATATGCATTTAGGTAGAGCGAGGTTACTCACCCAGGGAGCATTGTATTTTATTAAGTATTCAACGCCTGATATCATTAGGCTAACATTGGACTTATCTTTGAATATGCTCTCACACAATACATCACCATCGATTGGCGAACCGTTCAACATCAGAGTTGATTTACATTCGTGGATGCTAGTATCTTGGGACGTTGAATCTTTCACTTTTTTATTTTTTTTTATTTTAGCCTTTAATACTTTTCCAACACTATTGTCTATTCTTGACAAGAAATTAGTCACTGTTGAATTGATTTTTCTACTAAAATTGAATTGCCTGTCTACATTTCGTTCCGCATTTACGAATCGAAAGGTTATGTCAAACCTATCGGCCTCTTCATCGTAACGCAGGAATGCTTCATTCATTTTAAATAAGAACTTCGGATTTTGGTGTTTTAAACGGAGTGATATTTTCAGCGAGCCGTATGACACTTTTGAGGTTATGGAACTACTCTTATATAAGTAATTGCAAACACGTGTACATAACATGGTTAATCAAAGCCTCGGGGCACAAACGATAGGGAAAGTTTCTTCAACGGTTTTGTACGATCTCATATTTGCAAACATCAATTTGATAGTACTTTTTTCGTTTCACTGGTTCTTTAACGGCATGCCGAAATGCGATGGAGATGAAAGAAAGTAAGAGGATATTCCGTCGGTAATGTAGATTGTCAAAATATGCCATTCAGAATGCGGTCCGGTATTACCATCCGGGGGCAGGGTAGGGTTCTATACGGTCGGTAAATGTGTTTGTACAACATCGGTAACAGTGGTGTGCTTCTTGACCGTAGTAGCGTAGAAGGAAAGAGGAAAAATCATGGTTATAACAATCATTCGGACTTCAAACTTTTAATTGTTGGATGACCTTTCGGTCGGAGCACGGCCGACCATCTTCAGATTTAACAATAAATTATTATTACACAATGTTACATAAATTAATGAGTTACGAACACTAAAATGCACACTCTAACGCAATAAGGAATAAGATGTAATCTAACAGTTTTATGTTAGAGTAACGATTCAGGTCTCTTTCCCTCCTGTCATCTCAAGAATGCCGCGTAACCTGTGTCAGTTTATATATACGCTGTATTTATGGAATAACTCGACACCACGTCAAAATGTTACGCTAGGTGTATTTCAGTATTATTAACTGGAAGCTCTTGACAGAATTGACGGTAAAAAAATTTATCACCCTTTGCTGGATCTGCAATCTATTTAAATGACTACAAGGTCGTGTGCTGCGGAGAAGTGTAGAGCGAAAAGTGCGATAAAGTATATGGGTAGATAAACACGATGATGTGGGATGACTTGAAAATTTTCACCAAAGTTCAACTCACCATCCATGCTTCAAACCATTTATAGGTACATACATATATCTACGTGCCTATATATAACCTATGGAAAATTCATGTTTCAATCGAGACAAAAGGACAAAAGTTCGTCAACGACAGACAATAATTGCGGAATAAGTGCAATAACCAATATGTATATACGCCTATATATATATATATTTTTTTTTTTTAATAGCATATATGGTATTCTGGAGTAGGGGATGTTTGCAGTTTAAAATTTTATCAGATCGCTCGATATCAGTATAGCCGAGGCTCATAAATTCAGGTCAACATGATCAGCCAGGTCCGTTATAAAATGATTTTCTAAAAATAATACTGTAACCGTAATAACCGGATTGATTATGTTTTCGATTACATAGAGTCGATCTATTAGAAATATTTGAAACAGACAATAGTACTTCGGGGCTGATGGAAATTTTGTTACTTGAGGTATTTTATCGGTAGATTGACTGGCCCGTGCCGCACGTTATACAAACACGTGGCAAGCAAACGTTATAGATGCGTGCAGACGTATTTTAGTACTAGGTACTGATTCAGGATGAAGGGTTGGGTTTGGGAGGACAGGAACTGCCGCAGTACGGCCTACCTCAGCCGACAAGGTCTGGCGGAGTTTTGGAGAACAGGGACTATCTCAGGGAGATTAGCTACGACAGAGGTTTACCCTCGAAGGTGCAGCTCATTGTTTATCGGCAGGTCCTCGGCAGCATTGAGTCAGGTGCGGGGCAGGTATTTTTCTTGGATGCTCCTGGTGGCATTGATGTGAGATTTAATCCGCTGAATAGAGACAACACGTTGGAATTGATCTCCGAATGCTTGCATTACGAAAATGCGGCGCGGCGCCGTACCGCACGTGTTTGGGGGAGCGCCGGCGCGCGCGTTTCCGCCTGATATATGAATACTAGTTGCCTATACCGAGGACGGACCTGCCAGCCCCACATAAGACAGTCTGCGCTGCTGTCGACAAAACAGTTCAACGCAGCCCCTGGTGTAGATTTGTTGTGGTGTCTCTCCAGATTGCAAGTAGTATTGCACCTTTACAAATTCTTCGTCATAAACTGTTATATTACAGTACAGTGTGTTTATTGTTAAAAAAAAAAAGGAAGAAAAACCAAAAGAAAGTCTTGTCACTAGGAGGAATAGTGAATAAGATAAATACCAACTAAGAAAAACAATTGCACTATAAATATAAAATAAAACTACAAAGTGAGTGCGCGTGTAGTTTTCGGTATACTGAAACAATCCGGACGAATTTGAAAGCTTAAAGAAGGTAAATTTCATAAACGAATACTTTGAAGTTGTACTTATTTCACGGTTCTAGGATTTACCAAATTCTAATTTGCGCTGAATCCAGGAATGAGAAATGATGTTCGACACAATTTTTATCCCGATACCATAACATCTAGTATTATGTTTCATGTATCTTATATATATTTATAATTGGCACGAACAGGTAAATGAGTGCAGGGAACTTGTAACATCGCATGTTGATGCAAGACCGCGCGGTAGTCTTGGCCTATAATTAGTTATATTATCGCGAGTATGTTTAGTACGCGTTATATAGATTGCATTCCATTCCTACAGCAGAGCTACACTTTAAGTAGGTATTTATGACGTGGTTCTTGTGTATTTTTCTATCGACACAAGTGTGGCATTTCTAAAGATTCGTGCATCTCTATTAGGCCTTATACTCGGAAGGAATTGCCAAAGTCAGGTATCAGTTTTCAAACTTTCTCCTCGCGCGTTATTTTTCGAATTTCAATTTCCCAGCTTGGAGGACCCTCCAAGGCAAGACTGCTCATGTTCGTGCCTTGAGAATACCGATCGAGTAATATTTTGTTTCCAAACTATAAACTATATCTCTGGAAAACCAGCGCTAATCTAAACTGTATATAATAATATTTCTTTGATCGTCTGACCAATTATAATAAATTAGGTAGAAAACTAATTTACTGATATGTAAAAGTTTCCGCAATCATTATCGCCGCTGATCTTCGCGAAGCAATCTACCTATGAACAAATATAAGAGGGTGCGTTTCATTTGTCTATAAGTATGAATTATAGAAGGAAATTATATTCGCGCATAGCTGATCGGCTGTGTAAAAATTCTTGATCATTTTGAGGTTGCATATTTTGTCTTTTCATTTCAAATTAAGAGCAAATGAAATCCACCCGTAATGAATGAAAAAAATTTAAAAAAAACATACAAATATCCGACACATTGGGATAAATTTTGGGGTCCATTTGCTCCGACTGTATAGAAATCTGTGAATCTTTTTCAGATTCGAATTTATTTTTAGAATCTATTCGCCAGCAAGAGGATGAGAAACCAATATTAATTTATGAATTGCTCGTATACAGATAATAAGCATATGCTAGGTATACCCATCTCACGTTCACCGCATACGCTAAAGATAAAAGCTATAGTCTGAAAATAAAAAAAGATACCCACAATTTATTGATGAAAAAAAAATGAAAAAAAAGAGTCGTAATGAATAGAGTAAATGCTTGGGCAATTGGGAAGGTAATCGTTAATCCGAACGGTTTGGATCTTCCTCCATTCTGTAGCTATTCCTATTCGTTTACGGTCGATCAGTAGTTAGTCGGAGTCGATTTTATGTTCGTGAACTAGTTGCCAGCCAAAATATCTCATGTCAGACATCGGAACGAGACCAGCTTGGCCAAGTCCATTTCAAGGGTGGGCTGGTACTGATGATAATGCGCAAAGTGGAGGCCGCATAGGCTTATAAGAATAGCACGTCCAATATTGAATACATAGTTCGATGCCTGATACCTAGCTCAATTTTTAAATTATAAATATATAAGAGGTCCCCTGAGTAGCGTCTAACCATTCTGTAATTAGCTGTAGGTCACACGGCTGGACTTAGACTCGTTTACATATATACCGGGAAAATTCCTAACGTCTGTTAGTCTGCATGTAGGAATTTAGAATTATAAAGAAATTTTCTAGCCTGTGTTGGAGGAAACCTTATTATAGTAGAGCTCGTGAATGATGCTAGCTATTTTACACACGCGCAGACGCATGTACATACACAGTATTTTATTTACAGTATTGCCTTCAGTATTTGTTTCAAGTTTTCGGTTAATATTGTACATTTGTTTATAATGAGATATCCGATAAAATATGATAAATATGGTGAAAGCCGGAGAATGTGTGAAATTTGTCAGATCACGTAGTGGAAATTCCTTGTTGTAAAAATATATCCTTCTGTTAGAGGAAAAGTTTGTTGCGTGGAAAGGCTGAATGAAAGAAAAAAAAAGAAAAAATTGTAAATGAGAGGGAATGTTATAAACATGGGTAAAATAAAAGGAAAACATCTTATAAACGGGCCCGTTACTTATATCCGCTCTGGCGCCACTATAACAATGGGGGAAAAATGTTGTTTTTTAGCTGCCAAAATTTGTACGAATGTCGCGCCTGATGTCTGAACCACGATAAAATCTAATTCCGCGCATTCCGAGTGCATGAAGGTTTTAAGTGTATCAATTAAGTGTATCAAAAAACTTATTTATACACATATCTATATATGTGTATACATTCTTTGTTTTTCCATCCACCGGATAGATGTCTGGAAGTCATCAGATGCCGCTTTCGAAATACTTACTTTATAGGTATGTTGGGTTCCAAAATTTGAATCTACGCCTTGTTCCTTATAGATCCAGATAATGCATTAGGTATCTATAAGCTAGTTACATAATATGTCTGCGAAGGAATGAACGTCAGATTTGACTATAAATTGCAGAAAGGTGAAAACTGTTCAAGGTGTCTGTATTCTTGATTTAATACCGTGAACAGAAAACTCCAGGGTACTTCATACATTACTTTCTACTTTGTGTTGAAAAAATGTAATGAAATTGTCGAGTATTCTCTCACTTCAGGCGTCAGTCTGAATTCTTCGGCGTCGAGTACGCCAAATAGCTGATTGGGAGCGTCGCGACGCCAAATAAATCACGAACGCGCCTGATTTGGGACCACGCATATCGACGAGGCGGATGCGCTTCCGTCCAATCTTCCAACCTTCCAATCTTTCATTGACCATTAACTATCAAGACATTTACAAATTTTCTGTTGCTGACTCAATCTTATTGAAATATTTATTACCAAACAGACGCCATCTTTCGCTGTTTGGACAACTACCAAAATTTTTAGTTCTCGCCGCCCCATTTTCCGTCTACAATTGTCACATGTCCACAATCCGAATTCCCGATCTTTCGCCTATCCGCACAAACGATCACACTCGCCATTCGCCCGCGAGAATTTTTTCACCGTAATGAATGCGCCATTTAAAATAAGTCGCGTGTATCTCTTTGAAGTGTGCTGCAGCCTCTGTTAGTCAGGAACTATTTATTTCTTTATTTTACCAGTGGTCAAACGGCTCAGGGATGTCCTATTTTCCTATAGACGGCATGACTGTCCCGGTTCTATTTGGATTTGGGAACATGAATGTACTATGTGTATTTATACATTCGTTTAGATTTATCTACGCATTTCAAGAGGTCCTCGCCCACGGACGACTCACAACGTCATTGCATATACCTTGTTAATATATTGGTCCTACTCGGAGTCGTTGATTTGGACACAAAAAGGCCAACAACAAGTCAATCCAGTAACCTGAGGAAACTGAGCAATGCGAGAATGAGTCAAAAAATCAAACGTACATTTACCGACCCGTATTGGTATAATATGTACATAATATGTATGAATGAATTTTTTGTTTTTTCCCTAAAAAAAAATACCCCACTAAAAAAGCTCCTAATTTTCAAATTAAATCGTGCCAAGATCATGTTACATTTCCCATTTGAATAACGTGGGATTTGACACTTATTGAAGTGGCCAATCGGACCGCCTGATACATTAATGCCCCATCATAAACCATTTGAATCGAGCATCGGCCAAACGTGTTCTCGTCAGTTTAACAGACGGGTGAATCATACAACCTGCTCGCTCTTGACAACCTTGACCAATCTGTGACAACTAAAGGCCAACACTAGGTCTCTAGTTCAAGAATATCGGACGAGACCCGCAGATGCGAATATAAGTTATGATTGAAAATTTCAAGATGGGAATGACAGACTTGCCGTTCCATTTCTGAAAGTTGAATATGTACGTAGAGGATATTGACATCTAGTCGATATGATGAAACTGCGTCGTTGTATAATTCCCGGACAATTCCTTGAATTTTGACATTCTTCTGTTATCGCTAACCAGATATCATTTTCTCTGTTTCAGATTCAATCATGAAAACCGATGACAGGACCGGAAACGTTTCTCGCGTTAGGATCGCTGTACTCGGGAGTAGCAACGTTGGAAAATCTGGTAAGCATCATATAAGGAATCATACCTCCAGGCATATGTATATTGGAACCAAAGATTTTATCAGATTTTATCGATATCGCGTTATTAATCTTTTAAATCTGAGTGACGGCGCTCGGAAGTAGAGGAAAATTATTTTCATTTTTGACCAGCAATTTTTCCCTAGGACAAAAATAAATAACGAATTGAACCCCGACTCAAAACGAAATGCTTTTCGCTCCCGAATCAGGACAAAGGACCCCCACTTTCCGAAAAAACTTGTTTGCCTATCACTACATAGAGAATTGTCACTGGTAGCTAAGACGTACTGCCAAACATAAGAATCATTCCGTTTTCAACCGTTCATTAGCAACAATGCTGTATAAAACTAATCCTCTGCAGTCTAGCCGCGTTTTATAAATAAATTTATAATAAATAATTTAATAAATCTTCTAATGATGGTATTTTTTATGAATTTACAGCGTTAACCGTGCGTTACCTGACCAGACGTTTCATCGGAGAGTATCGCTCGAATACCGGTAAGTTCTCTAGCTTATGCATAATAATATGTTCGAATTTAACCGTAAATGATAAAAAAAAGCTTGTGGAATCGTAAAGATTTACACTGTGAATCGTATCAATATTCGCGCAATAAAACTGTACGTACATATGCATGCATAGCTATAGTATTTATATCTATGGATAAGTATAGGATTATTTGACCACTACACCGCGTCAAAGAGTCGGAAATTCTTCTTTATTTTTTGAGAAGTGGCGTAATTAGGCTTCTGCCGAGCTGTGGTGTTTTGATTTTTTTTTCTTGGGAGATCATGATTCACCGGAAGTCGTTACAAAATTCACTCCGGTTGCGTCACGTGTCTGTCGGACAAAGGAAAGCGATGCCCGGTCCAAATATAAGCGGGCGTATTTCATATACGTAATATATGCTCTGCTGATGAGTTATTTTCCAATTAGCCAAAAAAGGTCCAATTTAAAACGTAATACTACCAATTCTAGATTATGGTAGAATATGTTTTAAAATAAAATTTCAGTATTCTGCGATGAAATTGTATGCGCAGGAAACCTTTCCCAGCGCAAGATAGATTCTGCGAAAGGTTCCCTGCGGATACACTTTTATTGCAGAAGACTGAATATTTTTTTAAAAACATATTCTACCATAATCTACAATTGGAAGTATTACTTTTTAGATCGAAGAACACATGGCTGAAGCCAAGGCCCTAGTGAGGCGCGTCGCAGCTCAAATCAGACGCCAGGAATATAGAAGGGAATAATATTAATGATCGGTCAGGAATAATAGTCGCTCGCGCCTTGCCACCTGGCACATAAAATCTTGAATAGTTTGAAATGTAAATACGAGCTGAAGCTGGTCGAAGAATGCACCGGAAATGCACTAGTCTTACGACTGGCATGCCGTGCGCGTAATGATTGAGGAGTCTGCAGCCATCGCGAGGACTGACTTGGCTTTCAACTCAGGTTGAAAACTTGCAAGTTACAATTTCAACTGTACAGATTCATGTATATATATCATGTTCATATATTATATATGAACAGATCGAAAAGAGTAAATAATTACGAAAACGCATCCGGCTGCTACTTCCAGTTCTCCAGAAGTTTGTTTATTGTTGACGCACACTCGCTCATTCTGAGCTTACTCGAGTCAGTATGAGACGCTAATTCATAGCGGACCTTAGAAGTACATATTATATACATACGTCAAAATTCATGGAAGATGCACTCTATATAGAATGGAAATTCAAACAGGGCAATTGCTAGGCCCTGGCTTATTGGCTAGTATGCTTGATTATAAATCAGGTCCCCATCAGGCAAACGCGTGAGAACCTTACTAGTTTTATAACCCCGGAAACCACGAGGCTTCTAACAAGGGATCTGGCGGGGTACTGATCGGGCTATTTTTTTTTCTACCCTAATAATAATGCAGGTCCTTTTCGGGTCCTGATTAGTTCGCTATCAGATCTCATGATTTACTAAATATTGAATGTGAAATTAACAGACTGCGGGGCCAACTTATTCATACCGGTCAGAATTAAACACATTATCAATAGAGATCGGGCAGTTTATCATATCCTGTAGGCCACGTATCGGAGTCTCAGGAAGAACTGTCTATACAGGCGCCTGCCACCAGGAATTTGTGATAATTATAGATACACTCCTCCCCAAGCCAAGCATTGCGACAGCGTCGAAACGGCACGACATGGCGGTTCCATATTCTCGCTCCCTCCACTGCATTGGTGTAAGTGGTCGGGTTCTTTATTTCATTGAAGGCTACGATCGATTTTTCAAATTTGCGGATGCATATTTATACCCATAATACAAACCACGATATCGAAAACAAAGCAACAAAAGAAAAAGAAAATTATGATTGCGTAACCATCTTTCAAAGTTTTAAAACCGTCGTCATTCATACCGGAAAATTTGCACACTTGGTTTTAAATAGCAGACCCAAAGCCGTTATCGCCTCTTATCGTCCGCGGCATATCTTGTATATATAGGTATGTACACATGCTTTTGCACGAGGTCAACCAAAGTTGTATAAACTTTAAAAGTCTTGGCTGACAACGACCACTACGGTATAGGCACGTGGTGGCCGTGTGCTTCTGTGTGTAGGTACTTATCGTTCGAAATCTTTGTTTGTTTCAGACTTGCTATACAGGCAAATCGTTACGGTGAATAACATGCCGCTGGAGGTGGAAATCGTCGACGTCTCGGGCGAAGCGGTAAGCTATTCTACCCTAAATTGCGAATCTCAGAATCATTGGAATGTATATGTATATAGAGGGATGTCATTCAGAATATTTCCATTATTCTTTACCTGAAAAGAAATTTCTGCATATATAATCCTAACCCTTAGAGTGCACATCTCTGTAGCGAATTTTGAAGTGCAAATCTGGGTCAATTTTACCCCAGTGATTCTCGGCTTCGAATATTCCAGAAGCTATCTGCTCTTCTGAAAAAATTGTTGAACATTTTTTGTAGCAAAGGCTTAAGGGTTAATGGTCTTTGTTGTCAATTATGTTAAAGGAGACGAGCTTCCCTTCTGATCAAGTTGCCTGGGCTGACGGCTGTCTGATAGTCTACAGCGTTACGGATCGCCAGAGTTTTTTGTACGCAGAAGAGTGTCTCCGACATTTTCAGAACGGGGACAATCCTTCCGTACAGACAGTCCTGTTGGCAAATAAAATGGACTTGGAACACCTCCGAGATGTAAGAATGACTATCTAATTTTATACCCCTTTGCTAGAAATTAGTATAAAAACATGAACGATTCCGCCCTCGGCAAGAGACGACTACGTCTCGAGTCTTGCCAATCCATCCCTTGAAAACTATACATTTATACCTATACGTGTTCAACGCTGGCTGCACGAGGCACATTCGCGTTGCGGAGCCCCCATGCGTTTGTGGTTTATTTTGCATGCGTTGGAAAATTGGCCACAAAATAGCCGACGATAAAGCTCGCTGGGGTGCCACGCGTGTAGTAGCCGCACGTGTAATCGTGAGACGACGGGGGTGCATTTGTCAGGTCTATCATCCCCTGTATTGGATCCGCTGAAGGAATGGGGGTAATTGATTCTTCGGCGTACGAGGATGCTCATATAATGAGAGCAATAAGAGTCTGCACGTGGTGGTCCACCCCTCTCGTTCATTCTGGTCTCTGTAAATTCTCCGCGTGTGTCTCGCGTGGGATTAGATATGTGTCTCCACTCGGAGATGGCACGTGGCCATACAAAATCCAAGGTTCAATAATCATCTCAACGGTTGCCACGGACTAACTTGCAGGTAACGATAAGAAAGGAAACGATTTAACTCGATGAGAGGGTGCTCTTTCAATCGACACACGCAGACATTGAATCACTGTTCATGCATGTACGCATACAATATACATCTACATAATAAACTGAATAGGTATACACTTATCGCGTATAAACATACAAACATAGTATTACAGAAGCTCGTTATTTCTTTGGCAATTGTTATAATCTCATTGCAGAGATGTTTCAAAAAACATATTTTCAACCTTCCACTCGTGGTTCTCCTTCTATTGCAAATGATGGCCGAATATTTCCCCTTGGAAAAAAGTGATATAGGTGAATATGTTTTATCCATTCAGGGGTGTGCTTCATCAACGTTTTCCACTTCTTCAAGTACACAAGTTTGAAATAATTGTACAAAGCGTTTTCGGTTTGATAAGCAGTATGTAGTTATCGGTACTTCAGACTTCTATAGAGTGCGAAGGGATAATCGGGAAACGACATTTCGCTGACAAAGATTTAAGTTATCTTGCTATATGAGAATTTAGACAATTACTTATACACAACTGGGCAATGGTTACGAAATAATGCGTTCTTTCCATATTGTGCTCCGAATTGCTATAATGCTTATCGTTAGTTTGACAATGAGGCCGAAGCTTTAACGATCATATGATTATCGATACACGAACAATGGAGAAGACTAGTGATGTATTAATCCTTACGATGTAATCTTATATCAAGCGCGACCTAGCGCGCCATCCCCTTCGCGTCAAAGTCCGCATAACGGCGCAGTTGTTGGTCTTCTGCTATTTACAAACGAAGGATCAATCATTCCCGGTTTGTGTACTGTATGGGGAGGGTTACTCGATCATGAACATCCATGGTTATCCCTTTCATGTGCGTATTGCATCAGACTGTTGCATCAACCGAACTCTGCTTTCACATAGGAATATCACGTGTTAGGAGAGATGTTTATGTAAAGCTGTAATCATAATTTGAGGTGATTCTTGGGGTTGATTGCTATGTATAATCTCGAAATAATAATGATATAGCGTCACGTGCGGGCATATGATACACGCGGTATCAGAGTTACTTATATTTAGACTAGTTTTCCTAACATTTGAGAATTCCGGCACGCAATAAGCTGTTCATATTGCTTTAGTTCTTCAACACGCGTACCGCGACTTTGCATTCATCTAAAAAATTGCGTATCCCATTCTGCGATCTCTTTTTCTTCGATCACAATTGTTCTTGGTAAAGAGCGCTTGACACTCATGTCTATGCCATGTCTAAGAAATATTTCACGATAGAGTAATTATACAGGCGTCTTGCAACGAATCCATTCTCAATCTATTTTGAGAAAATATTCTCATCTCACCCACGATCTAGATAAAGATAACAGCCGTCATCTCATCTCATTGTCAATAAAAGTTCGAAGCGATCGCCAATTGTTTTGACACGTTGAGTCACTAGCGAACTTATTTAAGTTACGAGTGTAACTTGTATACTGATCTAGGAGTTTAACGCATTATCTCCTTGTATTTTCCAGGTTGAAGAAGTCGAAGGACGGGAGCTATCGAAACAGTACGGCTGCCAGTTTCACGAGATCTCGGTCGCCGAGGACTCGTCCTCACTTTACAAGGCGTTCGAACACCTGGTGACGGAATGCCGTGTCCTACTCCAAAATACAAAGACGCGTAAATTCTCCGTCAGCAAAATGATCGGTACGTTGATCGGTACCCAAAAGAGCGTGACTCCGCAAGGCGGTACCGTGGTTGTCTGCAATAAAAATGACCTGCATCGTTCCCGGGTGTTAAAAAGGCGGCAAAATTTAATCGCAACCGCGAGCCTCTGATGCTCCGAAATAGCGAGGAGCGAGTAACGAGTTCAAGGCAGGATTTCTACTTGTTCATTTCGAGGATGATCTCTTTAACGGACTTAGCGCGACAGCCGGTAGTCCTAGGACGACGTGGAGCGCTCATAGACTTGCTGGCGGGTCGGGAAGAGGATCCTCTTGTTTACTTTGATATTTCCGTACCCGAAATCATCACTCGTCTTTGGTACACCGACGACGGGGTACAATCCGATGGTGATGGCAACAGGGGCTCGACGCGGCACCCGAGGCGATATACTTGGAGCTCGCGTTTAGCAACGCTTGTCTACAAAAATAACCGGTGAGACCTGGTATGTTGGCAGTGGCGTCGGCATCGTCCGCTTTCATTCATCTTGTAGAACCAAGACCGAAGACGTGTAAGCAGTAAAAGATGAGTAACCCCGTGTTGGGATCGTCGTAGCTGCGGGATGAATCGACGCTATAGGCGTTGTATTGGTACGAATTTTCGGCTCGAGCCGGAGATGAAATACAAAACACCTCATATTCAAGGCTAATAAGTTGCAGAGCTGAAGCCTTAGTATATATTTTCGAAGATTGAGGAATAATTACTATACCTATGGTTTTGTTTATGGTTTATTTCTCTTCTTCTCTTTGAAACTTCCAATTGTACCGTTGCTATTGCACTATATTTGAGTCAGGTACTCAGATATTTCCGCAATTTATATTTGTCATTCGTGTATGTAGACATTGATTGTGTCGCATTGTACAATGCGCATGAAAGATTACTACAAGAGACACTTTCTCGTTTAGAAATAGCGAGTAGATTCGACATATTATTTTTCTCTCTTTGCCTATATGTACAATAGTATCGAGGAATCATCCGCGACCGAAGTGGCTAATACTGCAGAAGATCGGTTTTCAATTTCTGCGCAGCCCTGGTCTCGTGACGTGCTTTCTTGTACACACACTTGCAGATGTTTCCGAACGATATGTTTAGATCCTCCGAAGTTTAAATAAAATGCCCAGAATAAAAAAGAAGAAGTTTTGTGATTCCAGTGCCTAGCAGATGCTTAACAGGATTTGAGCCAGATCGTACGTTAAATAATTATACGGACGGTTTCCGAATATGATACATTGGTAAGTCGTTAGTAATTATTATTTTCAAAAACTTTGGTGGTTCTGGTTACTGGTTGTTATTCAGGGAAGAGGTCGGAACGTTTGGAATATATTACATTCTCACACATGAGCGTATACGTGCTCTGAATGCGTATACGGGGTCTATCAGAAGCTTCTGAATGGTTTTTGTACGAAGTTTTCGCTAAAAAATTCCCAATTCATCAAAAATCAGACTTCCAGAGATTTGAAAGTAAGCTGACGGTATATCAATAACCTATTTTTAGTCACTCAAAGGGTGACCGTATCTCATTTATAGCATCTAGGAAGACGTGGGTTTGAACGGAATACGTAGGTATGCACGAATATATAAGATTATGCGAGTGATTCTTTATTTATGGATAGAATGAAAATTCCTCCGATGTATATCAGACAGCGGGTGCTTGTGACTGCGCGCTGTGCGGATCGGCCGTATATTTAAACCACTCAAGTAAATGATAAATAAACTGTATATTATATAATTATTCTGTATAGCGATGCGTTTGTATAATACTATAATACTGTGATTAGGATTAAACAATTAGGATTAAAATTACGATTATAATATTATATTATGTATTATCATTATATGAAAGGAATTGTTCTCAAAAGGCTGTGATTTCAATTTTTTTATAAGAGTTATATGTTGTACAAATTTTCTTGTGTAAATTATATAGATTTGCGACCGTAAATAATAAAGGAATATTTATAAAACGTTACTATCACTCTCAATGCCAAATTCCATAAATAAGTTTGTGTCGATAAAAAAAAAAATATCTATGTATATCGTCAGTTAATCGCCCTCTATCTATTTATTGAAGTTTTTATGATTCTTTGAATAAAAAAATGTTCAGATTCAATAGAGCGTCGTGAGGAAGCTAGGTCGAGATATACGAAGTCACGCCAATCGAGGTGAAATGTAAACAACTCGAGGGCGATACTCCGAAAAGGATTCGTCAACAGGGGGATGTTAGATTTAAAGCAGGCAGTAAATGGCATATTTGAAATATCTTGCGGATCGCTGAGTTCGCGAGCCACCGGCGAAAAATAATTCCACACATTCTTGAACTGTCTCGGGAATGAATAATCTCTCATAATTTACACCAAAGTTCAAGAATAGGGCGCGCTGTTTTGCCGCTGTGTCAACGCCCGAGTTTCTCTGCAGCATAGCCCGCTCGAAAAATGCTATTTTCAGGGGTTGATTACACCCCTTGGGATAGAATTCCACAGATCTAAAAAAAGACGTGTCGAATATTTTCACCCCCTCTACAATCTCCCAAAGTTCTGTTGAAATTGGAGGGGGACATTTGGCAGGGTTTCCTTTTAAGTGCTTGGGTGTAGTTGTGGATAACTTTCGGTAAAATGCGACAATCTTCCCGTATAGTCGAGTTTCATAACTAGATATCACGCGTTTCACAACGCGAGCGAAAAGAACAAAAAAGGAAAAAGGACACGAAGCTAGGATAAAAAAAACGTAGGTGTAACTGGAACATTTATTCTGAATCTTAAATCAGTGTTAATTAGGAATAAATCGATGAATATTTGTAATTCCAGACTGGGAAATTCAAAAGAAAACATATCATTAACCAGAGGATATCGGCATCATGAATAATTTTGTGATACTGCTATTAATATATAGTTTAATCCATTCCTCATCTTCTGGTCGAGCGGAACTTCAGCCCACAAGCCATAGAAGTGGCAACTCCATTGTTCTTGGATATTACTATGGATAAGGAATCATACAAAGAAAATAATCTCGATCCGGGCTTTGTCTTTCATTATTCGCTGGTAGTTACCGCATCTGCTCAGATGACAGATCCAACCCAACCATTATCAACCCCACTTTCGACACCAAATGATAGAAAATTACTGGTATGAAGAGGCGATTGAAGCAGAGTCATGATAATTATTGCAAAATATACCGTGTTCGCTTATTCATTTGCCATGATACGTCCAATCGTGCAGATAATAGATATAATTGTTAATAAATGACAAGATTGGAGCGGCCAAGGTATTGACGTCAATCAGCACGTGTTTATAGTGATGGTCGACCTTGCCTAATTATGCCATTAATTACCGGTTTGTAAAGGACGAGGACCCCAGGGATTCACAGGATTATGGAAAGTCACGTGTCTCCTCTGCCAGCACAGACCTGTGCGTAACCACGCACTCACTTTGTTGAATAAATTGTTGCCAGTACTCCATACCAGGCATTCGCCATATATGTATACATATATATACTAAGGGCCGAATTATTAGTCATAAGATCAAACTTGAGATGGAACTCAAGATCGAACTTGAGATAATAAACTTATAATAAATAAATTATAATTTAATCAATAAGTTTATTTATAAGTTTGAATATAAGTCGGATCTTAAGTTCGATCTTAAGCCCTGATCCTTTCGCGTTGATGTATCGATCTTTGGAATTCTGCTCCATCGAGGTAACGGCTCTTCGGAAATCTGCTTTCCGCGGATTCGAACTGTTCTCTTTTACCGTAATCTGCATTTCGCTTAGTCGCTATTTTCAAATTCGGAAGGAGGCTTTTAGGTACAAGACCGCATCGCATATTTTTATCAATTACGTAGAAGCACTTCGGACTTATGGTTTTTCCAAATGTTTAAATTAGGATTGATGACTGATTCTCGAAATTTCGGTCCTTATGAATTAGAGATCATCATTAGTATCTTTCAACAACTAGTATTTGTAGAGTGACAAATTATTTTATTGCTGTTTTTGCGGTTCAACTATTACTGTTCACAAAGTCCGCGATGAAAACAATAATTGTATTCTTTATTTTGTATTTGTATCTCGGTGGGAAAAAGGAAATGAATGGCCCCCAGTATATCTATGTATGTATTATTGCAAGGATTAGTTTAAAGTTCAATAATAGTTTTAGTATAGTCTAATTATAAATTTCCTCGCTTTATATTGAACTAGAATTATTATCCCTGCCGTTTCTCAATCGAAACATATCCGATGATAATTTCAATTCACAACTATAACTTTAAACCACGCGTTTACATAATTTTGACAAATTGCTGTACAGATACAGCGACACAAGTACACGCTGTTGGTTCTCCAACATGGTAACATTTACTTGAGATAGACTGAATTCAATTAGCGAAACAATACTTTTTTTACGTTTCAATAATGTCTTCGGTTATTTATATCTCGACTAATTGAAAAAACAAGTACAGCGCGGTACTGTGATACAATAAATGATTATTGCAAATCATTTGTAGAAGCTATCGGTAGTTATAGATGAACTCTTTACTGTACAGCAAGTCATACCTGAATAATTCGTACGGTAATGGTATAATCGTACAAGAAAAGACTTGTAGTATTACAGAGTAGACGAGAATTCATGACATGTTAATAACGATACGTTCTCAGGCATGTATCATATTTTTGTATTCAGCCACTGAATACTGACCTAGAGATCTCGATGTTTTTGATTATCTCGACGAATGATTGTTCGCATTCGTTTATACTGGTTGTATTTAGAGAAGAAGAGTAGTAGAGATTAAAATAGTTGGATTAGCCATTACCGTATGAAATATTCGCAATATCTATGCAGATAACAGCGCCTAACGCATGCATAATACGATATCCATTAGTTAAGTATACTTTACTCCTTTGTAAAATTGTCCGCAACGAATAGAGAGTAGATAATTTATAGATCCATGAATTGGAGAGCGTCATTAGTATATTTTAACAACAAGCATGTGTAGAGTAACGAATTATTTGACTGTTGACGCGAAAAAATGACGTTCTTGAACTATTATTGTTAGCGAAAAGTATGATAGAATAATTACTCTGTTCTCTATTCGTATTGCGGCCTGAAAAATAAAAATATACAGCTCGCTGTTCCTAGCGAGGCCAATATAAAAATCCTACGCTAGAAAAACTCTACTTGTCATTCTGTAAGACATACTTTCATATGTATGTGTTGTCGCCCCAAAGATTAATATAAGTATAATTATAGTTTTAGTGTAGCGTAATCAGAGTACTAGCCAATTGTCGAACTTGTAAAATACCAAACATGCAGTATACAGTGATATAAGTGATGTATTATACGTATTACGATCACATCTACAGTTGTTTGAATGAAATAATCATGTATTCAAATTGTTTATACGAAAAACATGTATTATTGTGGTGAACTGGCGTATTTTTCAATAAACATCCCTTAAAATATCAAATAATCGATTGT
Source organism: Rhogogaster chlorosoma (assembly GCA_944452935.1). Lineage (NCBI taxonomy): Eukaryota > Metazoa > Arthropoda > Insecta > Hymenoptera > Tenthredinidae > Rhogogaster > Rhogogaster chlorosoma. Next base: position 25,944,598 of record OX101797.1, read on the forward strand.
TGAATCATTTTCCCCTGTCCTTTCTTTGCCCGTAAGTCGAAAACCCTGAAAAACCCATTATTTTATAAGTTTGAGTTCAAAGAGTTGGCGCACGGGGTGACAAATGCTCTCGCCATCTCGCGGTCAAAGGGGCGAACTAATTTGCCCGCAAACATCGATGCGCCTAACCGTAGGCAACCCGCACGCCATCCGTGTAAGACAGAAAATTGTTGCAGCCGGTCAGGCTGTGTAACTCAGAATTCCGCGACGCCTGAAAGCTGTCAACACACAGGACTTAATTACACGAATGCCATGCGGGTTGCATATGGTTAGGTACAGTGGAATTGATGGTGGGTCGTCATATCGGAGGTCGGTAAGTAGTACATTCACTTACCATAGGGGTGTCGGACGTCGGTAAGATGATTTACCCACTCGCCGAAAATTTCGCTGCGCCTAACCGTATGCAACCCGCATGGCATTCGTGTAATTAAGTCCTGTGTGTTGACAGCTTTCAGGCGTCGCGGAATTCTGAGTTACACAGCCTGACCGGCTGCAACAATTTTCTGTCTTACACGGATGGCGTGCGGGTTGCCTACGGTTAGGCGCATCGATGTTTGCGGGCAAATTAGTTCGCCCCTTTGACCGCGAGATGGCGAGAGCATTTGTCACCCCGTGCGCCAACTCTTTGAACTCAAACATATAAAATAATGGGTTTTTCAGGGTTTTCGACTTACGGGCAAAGAAAGGACAGGGGAAAATGATTCAACAATCGATTATTTGATATTTTAAGGGATGTTTATTGAAAAATACGCCAGTTCACCACAATAATACATGTTTTTCGTATAAACAATTTGAATACATGATTATTTCATTTAAACAACTGTAGATGTGATCGTAATACGTATAATACATCACTTATATCACTGTATACTGCATATTTGGTATTTTACAAGTTCGACAATTGGCTAGTACTCTGATTACGCTACACTAAAACTATAATTATACTTATATTAATCTTTGGGGCGACAATACATACATATGAAAGTATGTCTTACAGAATGACAAGTAGAGTTTTTCTAGCGTGTGATTTTTATATTGGCCTCGCTAGGAACAGCGAGCTGTTTGTTTTTAGTTTTTAGACCGCAATACGAATAGAGAACAGAGTAATTATTCTATCATACTTTTCGCTAACAATAATAGTTCAAGAACGTCATTTTTTCGCGTCAACAGTCAAATAATTCGTTACTCTACACATACTTGTTGTTAAAATATACTAATGACGCTCTCCAATTCATGGATCTCTAAATTATCTATTTTCTACTCATTGAGGACAATGTCAAAGAAATAGTTATTAGAAAAAAAGTCAAGTCCCGAAATCCGGAAAATAAATAAATGCATTTTTCACTAAAGGTAAAGAATATTTTTGATCCACGGCAGTGGTTTCTGGTATGTTTGGACTCGCCCCATCGAATGAGAACAAGAAAATCGAAAGAGTGAAATATTATTTTACGTATCAATACCGTATTTGTATGTGTTATAAGCTGTTATTATCACGTTACTCTCATTTACCCTATAAGATTCATAATCTTTTAAATCCCTGTATGATTTCGATATCACCGTGTGAACTAGTCAGGTGTATCGTGCTGTGTGATAACGAGTTAATATATTACCGCTGATAGTCTCGACAAATGATTTGGAATAATTATAATCCGTACAGAAATTTGTAAAATGATTTGAAAGTAATTTAATATTTTATATGTCTCGAGTCGACCAAGGCAAAGACTTTGATTTGAATCCTACATAGAACGGGCAGCAGATGCTATGATAAAGAAGCTTGTAGTTGTCAACAATCTTGGATAATATTAAAACTAGGTTTCGTTATTTATTACAGACGTCCGATGTTCCAGAGTCTGCTGACTGAAAATTATTGACAACCAGTTCGGCTTGTTTTTCGTACAACGTTTCAAGCGGAATTGATTATCAGGTGAGATGCAAAATTCTATCAAAACTGATTCCAAAGGAACTTTAATTACGAACTCGCTACTACACAGCCCAAAACCGTACGCTAGATGGATCTCTCTTGGATCTCTCTCTCAAACTTAATGCTTATGCTACTTTATTATTACTCTAAAATGCAGAGTTGTCCGATAGTCATTCCCTCGGTGTTTGGACTGCTCCACTGCCTGGTGTGAATCCTTGTTCAAAAGAATTCTGTAGAGGTTTTGTTGGAGATGAGAGAAGAAGACAGGATCTCGTTTCCCTCGACGAACAACACCTGTGAAGATAAAAACTAGATAAACACACGGTACCTCGGATACATGAATTTAATCAAAGTTTTTCAAGCGAACTTTACTCTATCAACAATATTGAATTGTGTTTGTTTGAAAAATAAATCTCATGCCCAATTAATTCTACAGCGATCTACACTTGTATTTATTTCCAAAGCTTCAAATAATTTCTCTACTGCGAGGTAAGTCTATATTCAAATAAAGTAAACATATTTTCTCAAGATTCATCAACCTCTTCCTCATGCTGTTGTTGATACAACAGCAAGATTCCAAATTTGTCATTAAAAGGTAACAAGTTTTGATTCCTTCAAATAATTAAGCGTGCTAACTCGTCTAGACTTACTTTATAATAAGAAATCCAAGTATCACACGTATCACGTCGATCTGTCACCTGGGGATATATTATTATCACCTCCGTACAGTTCCCCTCCCAGTTGAGTAGAATCAATTCAGCGCGAGAGTACCTGGTAGACTGTGATGACAGAGGCAAGCCAGAGGTACCCGTAGCCAGTTGAAGATACAGTGCGAGCATCATATTTGCTCAGGGAAGGAGCCGTGTGGTATACATGAATTTGAGGAGGTGCGAAATCCTACAGAATCATTCAGATCTCCGTCGGCCGATAATGCTGTCAAAGAATAGAATAAAAGAATAAATCTAGGAATAAGAATCCCTCGGAAAAAGATTTGTGAACTCAAAATAACACGACGAATTGGTTTACCCTCGGAGTCGCGAAATATGCTCGGAGTACGAGGTAGTTGGAATTATATGATTGCCGATATAATTGGATGATAATTATTGCGAGGTTGTCAATCGAAACTCCCTCGCCCATCATATTTCTGTTCGAAACAGGTCCGAGAGGTTATGTTCGTAAGAAATTCCGATTTTCACAGTTATTCGCGGGTAAGACTAGAATATACTTGGAAATGAACAATTCCTCCGATAACAAAGGATTATAATGAAACATAATGAAATTCGACTCGTAGGGATCGAATCTTCGCTCACTTTGCTGATTGAAATACGCGACAGGTAAAATGTCGAAAAAGTCTCGGATACTATTTTTTCAGCATGAAATGAACCGACAAGATTTTTCTTGCTATGAACGAGCTCTCGCGATTTTCGATTCTCAATTACGCATCGTTATGGTGAAATTGAATTGAAATATTGAAATGAAATATTCCAACTCACCTATTATGTCCGGCGTACCTTCGTTGATGTCAACTTTCTCGAACCGTGAATCTCCTGAAACGCAGAACGTCGTACCGTGGCGATTGTCGACCAACCTGACGCTGGCCATCCGAAATAATGGAATTGCCTTCGTAATATCTGCTACCCGTAGAGGAAGATCCTCTCGGAGAAAGTTGAAGCATCTTCCCGTGCGTCCTTGCGCACCCGCTCAAACCGGTGACGGACTGAACGGATATTTACACACCCAGAGTCATACCCCGCGGTAATTCACTCGAATAACTGATTGGGAACAATCTCACGGAGTCAAGGAGTCATTAAGCACGCAGGTTAATTCGCCATACGACTAAACAAGTTCCTACTCGAGTCCTGCCTGTCACGGGAGCCGGCCATGTTGAATTGCTGACGTCACGAGGGTCACTGAACCTCGACGCTCTGCTGCGCGGCTTAGGCCGTTCCTAGCGGGGTGGGGTAGGGGGACACCGTTGTCGTAGGTCAGTTCACGGTGGGAAAGTGATTCGCAAGTTGCATGCAATAAGGCGCTCTCTTTTTTTCTTGATTCTCTCTAAGATTCTGGTAATCAGTTATCCCGTTATATGCACGTGCATACGCGATTGTAGGTATCGTATACAACAGGATAGGAGAGGGATTGTAAAAACAGATATACTGGGATATGGCTCATTGTATTGTGTAGGCGAAATCTATGTAGAATCTAAATAAACGAAATAAAAAAATTTCTCCCTGTACTATTACTTTGTCATTTATAACATACCTGATGATTGTCCTCGCCGATGGAATGAACCGAACAAATCCACAGATCTTACGTTAGAATTGTGAAAAAATTATTTTACAACAATCTCTTGACACTCAATGCTTTTATACAGTTTGAAACCACCTCCACCTCGTTAGTTTATTCGCCACAAGGAATTAGCCACACAACAATGCAGTTTCGACTTTACAGTTTAATATCCATTAGCTTGATTAGCATCTGCTGTTGCAGCTTATCGTTGCATAATATCTGCAAGAGGTAAAAAATTTCCGCCTAGCTTTTCGACCGAGCAACAAGCGGCTCGTTCAATTATGAAAAAGCGATGTTAATTCCGATTATATCGGTGTTCAGAAACTGTGCGTCCATTCTTTAATGCCACATTATCGCGTCTTTCTAGTAACATAGCTAATTTGCATACTCCTCAATTCTCGCTCAACATGATAGAGTTTGAGGTCTGATACACTGACCTATGAATATATAGGGCATTCAATTTTCGTTTTCATGCCACATTTGCTTCGAAAAGGTTTGATTTTTTTCCTCTCTCTTACACCGGCGCACAAAAAAAAAGTGGTCTGTAAATTTGATCAGACCCATATACACATATATTTATATATATTTCGATGCGATTCGGAATCAACTCTAAACTGCCTTACCCTGTGTGCCCGAATAGTAAGGTCATTATCAGAAAACTGTTTTATTCATTGAACCGGGAGGGTTAGTGTAGTTCGGCTAAAAATGCTCGAGGTCATCGAGAGGGCAGTCGTGCACCACTGAAAAATCGAGCTTCAACAGACCTCATTAACCTGGTCGTCTTTAAGATCTTTAGCCAATGATAGCATCAAGATTTCCTCTCGGTACAACATTAACTGTATCAACCAAAATTTTTTCCATTTAACTTAATTGCATTATATTTTTTTTCCTTCCTACATTTTTTTCCAAAACAAGAAAAGAAATTTGGGCGCATAGTATTGTTTTTTCTTTGTTACAGCAGCTGGCATTACAGTGTCATAAATTCCCAATACAGTTACTTTCCGGAAATCACTTTAGAGCTATGATTGTAAACCGAGCAAATTCAGAAACTTGACTGTGAGTTCGTAGATATCCAAGAAATACGATGTTTGAATTTGTACCTAAGTTTGTTTATTATACTTGTACTAAGCAATGGCATCCTGGTCTATTCTGCACAGACTTACGGTTTCATCATTTCAATCCTCTTCCAGTATTTCCGGGCTCATTTTGAGAATACTTTCATAGCAATTGCCAAATTCTCATGCTTTCTGCGTAATAGATGCTGCGTCTATCATCAAATATATACATATGTATATAGACGCGGTTGAGTCTCGCGCGTCGCATAGAAAAAAAAAAACTTTTTTTCATATAACTAGGCTCGAGACTCTAGCGAATCCCTTGATTTGGTAAAAGCTCATTTCTGCTCGTGAAATTCACTTATAATAAGTTGCGACTTCGGTCACGTATACCTGCGTTAGGTGGAGTTAAATATATGATATTTTGCTTCAATGATTAGATCGATATTTCTGGTAAGAATTCTTTTAGGATTTGTAACTACTGCAGGGGGGATTTCACGTGGAAACAAAGAACCCGAATCTAGACTGGCGTCAAATTCGGTGACCCTCGGCCAAAAGCCGTCCCGTTTCACGTGGAATACCCCGCATATGTATAAACATATACCTACCCAAGGCCAGGAATTTATACTATAGAGATATATCGGATCTCTACCTAATCAGGGACTGAAAAGCTTATAGACGTAACAATTAGACTCATTGACTCGAACCTTTCCCAAAGAACTTCACTCTAAACTGATTTTTATCGGAATCCCATGGCACATGCGACCGTCGCCGGTGTGCAGTGGTGCAGCCTTATGCAGACAGCTTTTTCCCGAATCCCCAATAAAATGGAAAGGTATTCAGCCCTTCAGGTTTGGATAAGATTACCGGAAATGTGGAGAGACACTTAAAGTTCGTGAACCAACGCATGGTGAGCGTGGTAAGAAATACAAACAATTTAGGTATATAAGACATCTGTTTTGGTAGCGTGACATCCGATCCTCAGTTAGGGGACTACCGCGATGTGGCGCCCTTTACGTACGACTCACAATCAGGGCTGATTGGCAGAAAATAACGACCCTCCTACGGTATTGTGTGCTTTATAGATTTACATTCGTAGAAGGTGTAGATTTCTCATATGCTGCTTGTATACCTGCTTGAGGGTATAGGTTACAGATTAAAAACGGTACTTCTGAAGGACTGGTGTGTCCGGAAAGAATTTTCTAAAGACTGCCTGGTCTCTGAAATGTAATCACGGTATGATTTCAAAAATTTTGGCCCACGAATTGTGCACAGTGTTTTTGAATTTCGGACGTGTGCTTAAACTGCTTTTTAATTTCTCATTTTTTAGGCGGGCTTATCTTTCTGGTGAAATAAGCTTCTGGCATAATTTGAATTTGATTAATCTCAATATACCCATGCTTTCTGCCCGTACGATATTTGTTGCAAAAACTGCGACGTCTATCGGCTTTTCATACCACTGGGCAGTAGGTACCCTATTTTTATATATTCGGCAAGGTACCGAGTGGCAGATCTGCGGTATAACTGTATAAATGTCATACTTCTTTGGTGTTCGTCCGAGCACCTCGTGTTGAGGACTCGACTAAAGCATATACACAGAATTCCATGTCCGTTGCAGACCGTAATGCGGTAATCAAACCGGCAATGATCGTCGATAACGCGGTTCGGGGAGATTTCAACTCCACCACCACTTCCACTTCCACCTTCACATCTATGACTTCGATGGTAATTCACTGGCGCCTGACTCGCCCACGGCAAATATAATAAACATTCCAACGAATTCCGGAGGTGTCATATTGCGTGTCTTCAGACATAGGTATACCGGATCTTCACGAGGAAGTGCGCCATATACCGATTTGCACGATTTGCACGATTTGAGTTTTATTCATTTCCTTTCATCCAACTGAATTTCATTTGACCAGAATGACTTTTTTTCGGCGTATATGTAGGCATAGCTTATAATAACGACCCGACTCCGTAGATTTGTGGTCCTGTTTTTTGACGGAGCATTCCCTCAGGAATCAGAGTCCCAGCTTCTTGTCCCTTGTTAATGGCGGTGCGCTTTGTTGGGATTTGCATCTCCTTTCCGGGACTTATTCAGCAGTCCCACGCGCGAAGGTGATACCAAGGATTAAGGAGTTGAGCTCAATTGGACTCGACACGGTCTCTAAACCTACCTCGAAAGTTGCATAATTTAGCGCTCTCATCGGGCGCGTCTTGAATATTTACAAAAGTTATAAGTCTCACATCTTCTTTCACAGAATTATTATTTATGCTGGACTGATAAGTGACTTCCGCTCATTTATCGGTTAAACAATTCGCCCCATATTCAACTTGCTGCTTCGTCGGCTCCAATTTCCAAATACAGCTCCAAGATAACCAGCTTTATACAGGAATCCATACTATTGTATTATCCACTGCAGCGGCTTGGTATTCTCAAGCTATAAATCGCTCATAACTTGAAGCGTGAAAAAATATACACGCCTAGGACTAATGGAAGTATTAATATTTAATATCGTTGGAAAAGAAAAAAATGGCAAAAATTCAGTAATGGGATGAAAAATGTCAGGCCGGTTGCAGCGTGTCATACGTTTGCGGTGGTATCCCGTCATGGACGGAACCTACGGGTATGCGGACCACGTCAAAAAATACAAACACTTCCCATCTTTATGTCTCTGCCGCTTTATTATTCTAGACTATCCCCGAACAACCTCCATCTGGACGCATGCCGTAGCCATGTCAGTGGCGGACGTATGGTGCTTAGGGATATACATATACCGACGAATGCTCGCCGAAGAACAAGAGTCAACCCGTTCGTTCTATATTAAAAGTACGTAGTCGTACTCCTCGATCCTCCCGTTTGCCTTGCGCTCCTCAAGACTCCTCAGGGTGGCTTGGTTCAGCCCGAAGAGAATGACTTTTTACCGCTTGATCATCATCCAGCGAAAGCCTCCCTACTTTCTTGTACTCAAGCTTCTTCTGAAGCGTGCTGCCGGCACTTCTTGAGTCGTTTTCAAACTTGAGGATCATTCGATTATCGCGATGGAGTCATGAAAGGGGAGAAAAGTTCAGACAACGGTAGAGGCTAACCGTGGTTAGTCCTGTAGGCTGTGGACTCATTCAGTCATTAAGGGGGTATCTGAGTCTCGAGCTCCATAAAACGTCAACACTTTTGATTACGGCATAGCATTTAGGGACATGAGGTTTTATGAAGAAGTAGATACCCCCTTGAAGGATCATTTGTCATATATGTGGAATCGTCGATGTCCAAGTACGACGTTAGCCCCATACTTATCCCCTCGAACAAACGACCACCGACCGACCTCTGCCTTTGTTTATTCGCATCCGTGAACTGCTTCCGGCTCGGTGGCGGCACTGGAATTGGGTCGCTGAATGGTTTTGAGAATTCGATTGTTTTAGTTATTTCCCTCGAAGAGTATACATTTACTGCGCTATATGAGGAAAGAGATTTCAAGCACTAGATTTCAGACTAGCACAAACGTTTCACAGTATGTGTACACGTCGCAGGGTATTATGGAGATCGTGTACCGGTGAGAGAAAGAGATAGTGTGAAAGATATCGTACGGAATCCTTTTGTTATTCGCTCTTCAATTTAAAAGAAGAGTAAACACTTCTACCAAAAGAATCCAGCGCTATTCCTGTGTCCAGGTGTAAGACTGTAGCCCAGAGTAAACATAAACGCCATCCTCCTACTTCTTCACCCTCTCGATTCTCCCATTCCTGCCTTGGGTCATGCCGGCATTTGTAATAATAGAGCTCGCGGCGAAAGGCGGAGTGGGCATGAGCTCGTCGCACACGGGCGCGATGCCTGTTCCGTTGTTTCGTGCCAGGGCGTCTTTGCCTGGGAACAGAAATGTCGAAAATAACTGTGCAGCTTGTGGCCAGGAGCTTCGACGAATCCGCGAAACCGCCCGTTCTCGTTAGAAATTAGAAAAGTATTTGATTATTGACTTTTCGGAGCCGGTAGGGCGAAGAATTCAGTTTTAGTCTTCGTAGGAAATCTGAAAAGTACTTTCTTAATTCTTTGGAGTGAAAATTCATTTCAATAGAGTAAAAATTCACTCCAAGCGATACTGAGAATAGCGCAAATCCAAGTAGAGTGAAATTTCACTCTTACAGGGAGCTTCGCCAAGTGTCCCCCTCCGATTTTGATGAAAGTTTGGGAGATTGTAGAGGGGGTGAGAATATTCGACATTAATTTTTTTATATCTACGGGATTCCAACCTAAGGGAAATCAACCCCTGAAAATCACAGATTTTGTCATTTTGAATCGCAACCATTTTTAATTTTTCAGTTTTTTCAAGCAACCCCGAAAACCCCCGGAAGCACCTTGTCAGTCAAAAATCTTCGCAAGCTATCGCATAGCGAAATCTGCGATTTTAAAGGGTTGATTACATCCCCTCAGGGTGAAATTCTGCAAATATAAAAAAATACGTGTCGAATATTTTCACCCCTTCTACAATCTCCCAAAGTTTCGTTGAAATCGGAGGGGGACACTTGGCGGAGTTCCCTAGTTAGAGAAGAGTGAGGATTCCCTCTCTGTTTCTTGTTGTGCGGGGTACAGTACAAGTATACACGAAGAAAATGTCACCTAAATCGTCAATTGGAATATCACTCTGATCAAATGGCAAACGGAGATTAGGTATGGAGTGGCATAACGTTCCTCGAAACGCAAATACAAATTTGGGTACTTGCTGAGTATATACCGTATGATGAGTGACGCGTGACATAGAATATTTACTTATTTATTTACCTCACTCAACAAACGTAAAGAATTAGGGAAGCCCAATCCAACATGACAAGCCCTGGGCTGAAAGCAGTTAGAGCCTTTAGACTTACGGTCAGTCAAGTCCACGTTTTCTTATCTGCTTTCCGAATTTACGGCTTTGTCTTGTGAATCAGCCGCATTTGCAAGTTTTTTGCAAGAAAACAAGGCGCCTCTTATGAACTGACGGACGTACGTTACTGTAGTTGAAATGTAGCTTTCCGGCGGCATAACACAGGCTATTTGTTTAAGTCCTCGAATCGTAGCTATATAGTCAGAGTCTGTGATTCTCAAATAAAATAGGTATTTCTGTAACTAATATTCCTAAATCTTGAGATCTTGAGGGTGAAATGTATAGTTCGCAGAAAATGAAAATGAGTCGGCTATCTTACTTTCAAATCCATCAAAGATTTCCAAATGGGATCATTCATTTAATCGATCGCTTTAGAATTTGTAAATGAAAAGTCAATTTGGTTGATGTGATAATTTTTCACTTGCTTTCACTAAGAATTCAGTTATGCCAAACGAAATCTCATCTCGCAATTTCATCCCATTGATACTATTTTTTTCTTGCAGTAATCTCTCTCTCTCTCTCTCTGACTCTATATCTCTATAAGTAACATAAGAATCAAAGTTTGACCCTTTATCCAAGAAAGGATCACGCCATGCCGTATGTGCATATGTGATGTTTGTGGGCGTATCAATATGAAAGAAATGGTCATATATAGGTACATAAAAAGTGAAAGTCGGATCGTGTCCGCATTTTTCATGTCCACAGTTGTATTTTCAAATCAAACATAATATATCAAGCATATCTATCGTATTTCTCCTAACCACCTTCTGCACACAGGAACCTAATCCCGCGATGATTAGTGACAAAAATCGTAAGATAAAAGACTCTCAAGGAATAGTGAGACTGAATATCGATGAGAAACCTAAATAATCCGGGATATTCCGAACTGTTCGGACAACTTTAGCGGTTGAATCCGTTAGAATTTCGCATTTTGAGAATAGGAACTGAATAAGGATCTTACATTCATTTTTAATTTTATTTTTCTATGGAGAATGTTTGACAACGGGGGGGTAGGCTACACGCATCTGTGTACCAGTTTGGAGAAAATCTCAACTGAAAGCCATCACTCTTTACGAAAGACCTTCTATGGAGTTATCCGCGAAAATGTACAAATAATTGTGGTCTGCGGTCAAGTATTTTTTGTGCGTCGGTGAATAGATTCGCGGAAACGTATGCGTCGAGTATATTGTAACGAAATTATAATACGTAGAAACAGTGAATACCAAGCTAGATCGCCATCTTCTTCAGCTGCAGCCGGTTGCAGCCACCCCTCGAAGTTCCACGCATCTACTACCGCGTGTGCCACAGTGGCGAAGCGCAGTGATCATGTATCCCGTGGGTGGGCACTCGGGTAGTATAGTGAGTAGGCACATACGCGCACGGCCTCCGCGAGGGAATCAGTCAGTGCTACGAGTCAGTAGAGAGACAGTGAGTTGCCTGTCCCGTTGCCAGTTTGTCAATTGATCTGCCGATTCGGGCCGATATTGTTCAAAAACTCAAAACTCTGATATAAATTTCTCAAATAAACATTCGAAGAATCCACGTGATGTGCGGTTGATAATTCATCATTTCTTCGATCGATACCTGATAATATCCCGAAACGTTATCGAGACGTGATCCGCGACCCACAATGCGGAATAAAGCTGGGTGCTAATTTCCTTATTGTTATTGTATTCGATGATCATTTAGCGGGTACGTCCTGGTGGATAATAGTAAGTCGAGCAAACCCTGAAGGAGACTAGAGGGCCGTCGATTAGCGTCGCAAGAATGCGCGAAGAAGAGCAGCTCTTAATGGGCAAATTAGCGGGAAGGTGGTAACAAAGTTTGAAGCTGTCTGCCGCTGCTACCACTACCCGTGGTAATTGTGGTGGTGGAGGCGGAGGTGGTGGCTGTGGCCAAGGTAGGCGGTGGTGCTGGTGATCGTGTTATTCCTGTAGACACTCGTTACAGTTTCTGTTGTTTGCTTTCTTGGTGTTTGTGCAGTGGCTTTTGGTCCACGAGACCATCTCGTCCTTTGCAATACCCCGCAGTCTCCATGGCTCCAAAGAGATCTACCAAACGGAGGAGGGCCCTGGCGCATGGAGAACATGCAGGTAATCATCGATCAAGACAATTCCCAATCTCGAATAACATCGTTAACATCCCTCATCTCTTGCCCAAGACGCACGATCTCGGCGGTTAGACACGCAACAGTTTATCACTGTGTTTTTATCAGTCGCACAGTTTTTTCGTATCTCTCCCGTTCCCCCCATCATTTTATTTCCCGCTATCGTCTTTGCTCCATCTTTCGCTCCGATTTATATTTCTCCTTCCCTTTACGTTTTAGTTGTACTCGATGTAGTATAAATGTAGAGTTTATTCGACGGGGGACGGAGCTCTTCTTTTCACAATATACTTGAGGTGTTAACGATAACGAAGAGAGCTGAAAGCTTTCTCCTTCAACTGGACTACGAATGTGCGGTTATGACAAGCGGAATTTCGATTCACCTCACAAAGGGAAATTTTCTTTTCTTATTGCATTTGTACGCGCGTCGGATCGCGGAATACAACGCATGTTTCGATTCTTTATTTTCTGGGGTCATCAGGCTAAGCTCATAATTGTTGTTTAAGAAATGTACATACATGTACGGATCGCTTTAGCTTTATGTAGATTTATTCTGTATATTTATCTGTCAGTAAAGCTTGACTTTCTCCTCATCAAGTGTATCGGGTACACAAGTAGATTTTGTTAATCTTATGCAATATTCACATTCCATTTCTTATTGTTTCCATAGATTTTTCTCCACGTACTAATCCGGTAATATAGATGATTGTCAAAGTATCAGTCACGAGCTTGAAGATTGTGTCAAGTTTAGTCAACCTACAGCGAAATTGTTAGGATAAAAATGTTATTTTACTGTTGACTGGAAATCCCCAATCAACCAAACTGCGTATAAACTGAGTGGGTATAATGCACAAGGGTTCACGATGCGCGTTACCAATGAACTAAACGGTAAATATTTCGAATGCTTTTGAATGCAGCTCGTTAATATCTGCATTCTACGTTATTAATGTTCCATCTCCAATTACATAGGATGTCTAAACATTTTCAATTCGATAGAACAACTTTATACTTCTCGCATTTCCACTTTCAATTCAATCCGCTACTATTCTGAGTCTTTCTAATTATCGTTTTTCTTCACGGTAGCTGTGAATATATAGTTTTGTCCGAAATCTTTACCTCTTATTTCCGTTTACATATAGTCCTATTTCTTTTTTCGTCTGACGTTTCTTTTTCATAAACATAATCTATATTTAATTTCTATATCTGTGTTACAACTAAGCTTCTTTCACTCCGACAACAAGTTTTTAAATCTGTCTACGCTGCAGTATATACAGTTATTTGAACACGTGGCAGAGATAGTAGAAATTGGCAAAAAATAAAAAAAAATTCCCTCGCTGTGGAGAAAACACGGTGTTTATTATTAATAATACTGAACCGAGTCCATTATAGTTACGCGATAAGACGCTTGTCTAATCTCTCCAGGCTCGCGTCTCATCATATTGCCTATATACACAACTGTAATGTTAAGTATAAAATAATTTGATTGTTTTCTTGGTCAATATTGTCCCCTTTTGAATAAATATTTTTAGTCAGCCAAAAGAACTGGCAGACAAGTTCCAATTTGGCCTTTGGTCAACGACCACGCGTCGTCGTCTGCTCCAGCGTCCATCTCACCGCACCTGGCTCTAATTGAATGCATTCGTCGCCCGCAATCAAAATTCAAAGTTTCACGATCTCGAATGCTCCGCAGTAGGTGGACATCAGCATTATTCAACAGTTCAGTACTTTGTTATTAGATGATCATCTTTTCTTTACTTTTTTTCTCCGATAATGAATATTAATCACGTTATCACTTTTATTCGAACATTTAGAAGCATTACGTCTCCTCGCTGCAACGCTCCGTCGCAATCAGTTTCAAGCTATTAAGATAGTTTGAATACGCATTTGATTTCTCCGAAAATAATGCAGAAAGACGCGATAATATAATACGATCTATATTATATGACACGCTGAGAGCAAAAGTGAGTCGAAAAAACATTGCAAGGAAAAGCGGGACACACTATTGTTCAACGCAAAAATGGGATATATCATTAATCTCAAAGTAAAAGCGAATCAACTGTAGTTCAGAGCAAAAGTGGTATAGAAAAACACTGCGAGCAGAAACGAGTTGAGTGTTTAATTCGTTCTTGCCCGCAGCATAAATTTGATTCATGTTAGCTCGCAGTGGAACCTTAACACATTTTTGTTCGGAGCGCAAACTTGAAACGTTTTCGCTTTCAGTGTTATTGTGTTTTGATTCTGCATCAAGTTTTCATGTGGTATTATTTTGACTTATTTTACATTAGATTAAATTTTCCATGAAGTGAGGCACCTCGACTTCGTTCGGACGTTTCCGAGGCGACTACTAATAATAATTATCCATTATTCCTATATGCATGATATTTTAAAAATCAAAATAATCAGGCAAAATTTGATAAGACATTTTTTGAATAAAATATTTCAACAGGAAAATTTTGTCGTAGAATTACGACAAGTGATATTATTTGTCTGAGTAAATATTGAACAACAGGATAAACAGATTTATGCAAGACTAACTAATTAATTATTATAGATAAAAATTTCAATTCCACTTCAATTTCAATTTCTTTCAATTTCAATTTCAATTTCAATTTTGGGGTCAGCCTGACCCCAGGTGCACACTAAGGGTTAAGTTTTCGCTGCGGGCAAAAGCGAGTTAAGTTTTCGCTATGGGCAGAAACGAGTTGGATAGTTGACTCGTTTTTGCTCGCAACTTTTCTCTATGTCACTTTTGCTCTGGACTATAGTTGTTTCGTATTTGTGCTCAACTGTTTCCACCCCGTTTTTGCTTGCAATGTTTTTTCGACTCACTTTTGCTCTCAGCGTGTCATATATCTGTCATACAGAGAGAATATACATACAATATAAATGGTGTTTATTCACTTATATATTATAGTTAATTTTTTTCTTCCATTCGACAATTAGTATGATTACCAGAGTGGTTAGAAAAAACAAATCTATTTTTTTAAGCTCTTACCCCCGCAAATCGTTAGTGCTTAAGAAAAAAAAAATATCGTTCCCAAAGATGGGCTCTCTAGCTCAACTCTAAGAGGTCGCTTTATCAATTTCAATTTCCCATTTATTTAAGATGGATCAAGTATACATGCATCACACTGCGAACAGACGAACAGAACTTTGGTGCGATTAAATGAGATGAAACTTGAACAGCGATGTGGAATAGTATTTCATATAACGCAAGCATGTTCTACTCCCTTTTCCGCGACTCTTCTGGGGAGGGATATTTCGTTTTTTCTGTCCTATAGTTACTGACTTCTTCTGTTTTCTGACCAATCAGACTCTCTTTTCCCGTGTGTATTATTTATGAACCTATTTTGCCTCCTTGGTACACAATATACTATAATTATTCATTTGGAAAGACGTTTATGATAGTTCAATGGCGCGCGAGCATAACATTAGGCAATATTTTTCTGATCAAATATCGTATTCAACAAGCATACGTTATAAATAATCTGATAGGACCTATAGGCTTGTCTATACAGCTGACTAATAATAACTGTCAAGTCAAATGCCATGAGCAATACGTCTTTTCGGCGATTGGTCGTATATTTTGTACTACACCAATATCACCGCTGCTCCCCTCCGGATCATAGTTTATGACACTTCTCGACGGCTGCGTCTAGCGCAAAAAAATAATGGAAAGCTAATGTGCTGGGTCTTGAATCTTTGTTCGAAAACATCTCGATATTTAGAATAACGAACCTCTCCTAGATATATGCTACCCGTTTTTTGTCCTACTTTTTAAACCTCCGAAACATTTGATGGGCTGCTCTAGTCTGGCGAGCTACGATAGGTATTATATACCACCGATTATATCTTATCTGAACCCGAAGGCAGTAGTAAACGGTGCAGAGATATCGGAAGGCTTACGACTGGTTAACGATGGGGCTTGATTGGTTTTTCATTTCTAAACTTCTACAGTTCATAACGATCGGTGAAAGACTTCCACCCACGTGACATTGACTATATGTATACCTGCATGGTATCCACTCTGAGGTTCTTGCGGATTCGTACAGTTCACAATAGAGAAAAAGAAAATAACGAAAGGAATTTGAACCAACGATTCGCAAAGATTCAATTGCCACTTTACCCAGAAAGGTATCGCTAGGTCTCGCCATACAGGATTCAGAGCACATCGCCTGGGATTGATCGTAGCACGTAGCAATCGTACTTGTTGCGTATACGCAACGATCTTGGCTCATCCTGCAGACACTAAGCGATAGCCAACGATAGTTTATAAGGATAAGAGAGCAGAGGATAGCAGCATAGCCGCACGAAGACACGTGTGGAAAGCCAACACGCATACTGTAGGGCGAGAGCCCATCGGTTACTAATATGTACAGGCACGTTGGTGCGTCGGAGATGGCTGACCGCGGAGATAACGCCTTGACCCGTTACGAGTCCGGAGCACCAGATGAATGGCTTCTCTGTCCAAAGATTTCCCCCCACGCCGATCTCTACTAGCTCCAAATATGCGGTCCTTAATGCCAGCCCTAGTCAGCCCTGGTGCAATGCCCAAACGTGAGATGGGGCCCGACGGGTCAGAAGCACCACTCAAGAGTTGTCACGAGGGGCAGCGCCACGACCTCTTCTATATATATATATATTTATATATTTATATATATATACAGATCGGGTCGATGTATCTGCCCGAAAGACCGTGTAACGGGGAGTTCAGGCTAAGATCTGTGCAAGAGTATGATAAACGACATACGGTTAGCACAGGGTAGTGTGAGTTTCGGATCACGGTATCGTGCTGCTTGTTTGGTAGCCATCCTCGTAAACAACTGTGGCGTTACTAATTTGGGTAGTTTTCAAGCACGGGAGATGGAAGTATGAGCGTTGAATAATAAATCGTTATTCTTCAATCTTGTTATTAGAAGATTGAAGTTTCTTTCGCACTGGTTGTACTGCTCAAGCTGCATACTATAAATACGTATATTAGGGTGTCCCTTAATATGATCATTCCGGATTTTTCCTTACTCATGTGTGATTTATAATCTTCTGCTAAATTTATCGATAGGCCATGTTACTTCTCATCCATGATCTAATCTCCGTAGATATCCCAATGTTGCAGTTTGAATGAAACGATGTTTCACCTTAGCTCCTGATGGCTATCCTGATTCTTTACCAGGCAATACGATAGCGCGCGAGAGAGACACTTCCCATCTGGTTTCTTGTGCTTTATACCTTTAATTCACCCATTTTCTAAATGATGATTTTTTTTGTGGCTATCAAAATATTAATGATTAATGAGCAATCTTTGATCTTTGATGACAGTCAACCATACACATCTTGTCATTGGCCGTCTTTAGTGCATGGCTTATGGTCCTGAGGGGGCGGACGAAGGTTTCTCTCCTTGTTTGAATTTGTTCATTAATTTACTAATATACTGCCATAGTATATATTACAAATATACATATGTACGATACTGATTATTATATTAAATGTATTATTCGAAACTCTTCGCACATTCGTTATTGTGAATCGTTACGGGGCTGATTCCGCACGTGCAGGATCTGACCAGATGACTTTCCCTCCGGACACGAGTCGACCCCGTGGAGGTCGGCGAAGACGGCACCGCCTCGAACGTCTAATTACTCCCCGCTTTAACAGTCAGCGCTCTGTTCAACGACTACGCCACTCTGTGGCCCGATCTTGATTAATTCGGGCTACACTACGGGCCGCAGGACGAATATGCGCATACATAGGATATATAGTAGCATATTATAACATCTAAATCACGTAGTATATAAAATACTATACTTGAACAAGTAAGCTCATGATACGAGAAGGCCATCCATAGCAAACGACCCGCGTGATATAATTTGCAAGCATAGGCGATCAACGCCGGAGTTATATAGGTACCAATAAGCGGTGTAGGACAATCACGTGCAGCGGGAGGAGCATTTTGCAATCGGGAAATCGGAAGACTCACATTAGGATTGGAATATAATTCTGTGCACATGGTGCAGTTTCCTTTTTGTTTATCGATCAAATCCAGGAAAATTCCTTTCGTATTCCTTTTTCAATCCTTAGACACGGAATCCATTCGTGTAGCGATTATTTCTGTCGATTCTGATGAACAGCGTTGATTACAACGTGGCATTCATATTCGTATTGCACAGGTTTCATTGATACCCAAGGATCTCCGCTAAGGCAACCGCTGCAGGACGCCGTGGCGAGGCTTCAACCACGAATTGAAGGCGATACAGCGATGGTGATAGATTGTCACGGGAATCGTCAAGCGTGTGGGATGGAAGCGGCCTGTAGAACTTTCGAAAATAACACATCGATTTGTGTATGCCCTCATGACTCTTCAATACCAACCGCTTCTTTGACCTGTCCGAATCGCATCACGGGTAAATGTTCACGATTATAAATATACCTATAGGTTTATATAAACGAATACATCAGGATGCATTAGGCAACTACCAAGATTATGCTTCACGTTACAGTACCGCTGACGCCGAGTCCTATACATAACATTATACCTCCTAGTGGTAACCTGACGAATAGTACAACGGAGCTGCCAGACGCGGAAAAGGTTGGTCTGAATTTTCCTATATTGAATGAAAATAGGTATAACGTACTGAATTATACATACACTCAGCAACAAAATTAACGGCGCACCTGGCGCTCCGCGAAATATTACCGATTTGCAAAATGCTGTAACTTCCAGAAAAATTGTCGAAAAAAATCATTCGGGGAAGCATTTTGAAGGTTGAAACTTCATCTTCAAGGTGGTTTGTGAAAATTCTTCCTACGACCATTTTCGACGTCGTGGCGTAGGTTTGAATGCTGGGTCGCGAAACGCCAGAAAAAAAAAGTTTTTCAAAGTTCTCTACGGGGCGTTCAAAAAATCGCAGAGAACTTTCGATATAGCCATTTTGTAGCCTGAAATTTCCTCTTCAAAATGGTTCCTAGAAATTTGTCGCACGATTTTTTTTTGCCGAGTTATTCGAATTTTAGTCAAGCAATGTCAATGAGGGCAGGATAGAGAGAAGGCGTAAAACGTGAGTGTGTGTGTGTGTGTGTGTGTCTGCCTGTATGTGCAGGCAGCGATCAGGACCCATGGCTCGTCACTTCCACGGTATTTCACGACTTCAAACCCTCGCTGCACTGCATGTGTATGTGTTTACGATAGTTAAACCTCAAAATCGTGATAATAAGTAGGCACACACGCATACATTTTACGCCTTCTTTTTATCCTGCCCTCATTGACATTGCTTGACTAAAATTCGAATAACTCGGCAAAAAAAAATCGTGCGACAAATTTCTAGGAACCATTTTGAAAAGGAAATTTCAGGCTACAAAATGACTATATCGAAAGTTCTCTGCGATTTTTTGAACGCCCCGTAGAGAACTTTGAAAAACTTTTTTTTTCTGGCGTTTCGCGACCCAGCATTCAAACCTACGCCACGACGTCGAAAATGGTCGTAGGAAGAATTTTCAAAAACCACCTTGAAGATGAAGTTTCAACCTTCAAAATGCTTCCCCGAATGATTTTTTTCGACAATTTTTCTGGAAGTTACAGCATTTTGCAAATCGGTAATATTTCGCGGAGCGCCAGGTGCGCCGTTAATTTTGTTGCTGAGTGTATAATGAAATCGCTCCGGTTTCGTCAGATACACTGAAAAAAGTATCGGTTGAACCAACCGAATAAATTTGGTTGAAAAAATTTGATTCCTTCAATCAACATACGGTCAAATCGAATAGATATTCAATCTAATTAATTATGCCCCGGTTTCCCAAACGTCCGGTTAGCGTTAATCTCCGGTTGAATTCGAGATCGACTAATCAGAACTGTCTTTTAGACGACTTGACCCAAGTTCAACGCTAAGCTCTGGTTTACAGGTTGAATTGACTTTATAAAAAAAAGTAAGCTTAAAGGCCAACGCACACCATTGCCGCACGTAGCTCCAGTAGCTCGGTGAGATGGTTAGCCATATTTAACTAAGAACATCGGTTGGTTTTACCGATTTTCAGTTGATTTGATCGATTTTTTTTCAGTGTACTAATTAAAGATAATGATTCCGTAGGTGGAACCAGAACATCCACAGAAAATATCGAATAGCATAATTATCGGAGGCACGTTTTGTGGCATTTTTGTCATCGCCTTGGTTATTTTTCTGATGTGGTATTGGCAGAGACGGCGTATCAGCGCGTCTAAATGCAGCCGAACTTCTTTGAGCGTAAGTATTTTTGACATAGATCAAAGTGAATCGACATTGTATTTTCCTAGTCCCACCTCGCTGAACATATTTAGTTTTTGGTAAATTGGTGATCCAAGGTTTTTCGGGCCACGAATTTAGAATATCATTTGAAAATATTATCAAAACATTGTTGGAGACGAACAGTCCCGAGCTGCACTGACACTAAACTCTGTGGGTACTGGAATTTTTCGGGTCGGATCATATAGAATATAATCACGGTACTGGATTAGGTATAATTATGTATAAAAAGCGCTATACTGGGAGATAGGAAATGTTGAACTCTGCTGTTTTGATAGTAAGGGGACCGAAACTTCAACTGATGCAAGAAGTGTTCAATTTTTTGAGAATTATATACACGTTGGCTCACATCTGCAGATAACTAATACTGGAGTCATTACTCTCGAAATCAACTGGTTCAGAAGTTATTCGATTTGCAAAATATGAAAAAATAACCTTTTGAGATATGTACATACATATCTTTGGTTTGGAGGATCCGAAAAATATTTTTAACCAGTACTTTAGGATCAGAAGACACCCATCTTTCACGCCGTGAGATTGGAAAAATTTTCGACAAAAAACTTTTGCCCACGAATTTTGCAGTGTATTTTTGTTTTTTTGTCCATGTGGTAGATCTCCATATACTAAAGAGACCCTGTAATTTTCAGGGTGTTTTTTTTTTCAACATTTTTTTTTGCTTATTGACATTTTTTTTCCCCATGTTACAGCCGTCCCCGATGAATCTCAAGAAGGGATTACTTCTAGCTAATAAATATACACCAAACCCGCAATACTTTGCTTGCGGGTCTCCAGAAGTGCCAATACTTTGTCGTGACTGCATCTTGTTCGTGCAGGATATTGGCGAGGGTTGTTTCGGCAAGGTGTACAAAGGTGAGGCATGATTATTCTTTCAGGTAATGATTTTATAGCTATATGTATGTACAATGATGAGCACGACGGAAAAGTCAGTGTTTTTACGTCTCCCATCATTTTTTGATAAATTGACTCATGCAGGTGAGCTGAGTCGTGGGGAAGCGACTGAAATTGTCGCCGTCAAAGTCTTGAAGGACTCTGCATCCCGCGAAGCTGAAGAGGACTTCATGCGAGAGGTGGACATAATGTCCGCATTTCGCCACAAAAATATCCTCTTCCTAATCGGCGTTGTTCTCCGGGATACGAACAACGGTCCTTGGATGGTATTCGAGTATATGCCACACGGCGATCTTGCCGAAGTCCTCAGGGCTAATTCTCGACAGCTCAGAAGCCCTACGCCCGGACTACCACCTCTAACGAAGGTGAGAATCGATTAAGATAAAATTCTAGCCCTAAGATCAGTACATTCGTAATTAATTTCATTGGGTAATAATCCGTCATTGAATATTTATCTCATTTACTCCCAAACTATTTATACTTCCCTCTAAACCCTCGTGAAAAAAATAAATAAAAAATCATAAACCAATGCCGAGATATGTATTTTTCATTTCAAAGCACTTTAAAATCAAGTAAAATCACCGCGGTTCAAAGGCAAGTATAAATAGTTTGCAAGTCAATGAATGTGATAAATGTTGAACGAGAGATTATTATCTCAAGAAATTAATTACGTGTTCGAAGATATAGGATAGAATGTTTAAGTCCCTTTAATCAATGATTCATGTTCTACACGATAATAGGAATCCTTGCTTTGGATATCCACGCAGATAGCAGCTGGGATGACGTACTTATCGTCACAGAGATTTGTTCACAGAGATCTAGCCTGTCGTAATTGTCTAGTTGGTCCTGACTTGATTGTGAAAATTGCTGATTTCGGGATGTCGCGCGATGTGTACACATGCGATTATTACAAGGTATGACGATTGCATAGTTTGAAATAAAAAATAGTCACTCCTATCCTTACATTGAAAATTCTACATAGATCGGCGGGTCGCGGCTACTTCCGATACGTTGGATGGCGCCGGAAAGCGTGATATTCGGTCGATTCACTTTGGAAAGCGATGTTTGGAGCTTCGGTGTTGTACTCTGGGAGGTTTACTCATTTGGCAAACAGCCCTACTACGGGCAGAATAATGATGAGGTGAGTAGACTCCATTCGCAAGATCTTGGGGCACCGTGAAAATAATGGTTGTTTTATTTTCGGTTTTTATGCTATTCTTCAGCCCGATTCTGTATCTTATCACGTAGTATATTAATCAGATTAGAAGGTCTATAGACACGATACTCTTCAAAACATCCGAAACACTGTTAAGCGGAAAAAAAAAAAAAAAACTAAAAAAACTAAAAAAACCAAAAATACCATGACTGGATAATTGTAAAAAGAAGAAAAAATTCCAATAGAATTTTGCCCTTGGAATAGTCGTTCGGAAGCTAAAGTTCATTTTAGCAGTTGCAGAATCAAGATTTTTTTTTGAAAGATTTACATAACTATTAGGGTGGGTTGAAATTTTTTTTTTTTTTTTTCTTTAGCATGGGGGTAGAATTTGTACCTTATAACAAAAGAAAATTTAAGAAAAAAAAAATTTTTTTTTACTCATCATTTTGAGGTGGCCCACTCGTTTTTTAAATAAATATTTAATCAAATGGGGTAGTTCCAACGGGAAATTCTTTTTTTGGTCCAAAATCGTGGAAAACATGTAAAAATTGTCGAATGTGATTTTTTTTCTACCCAACTTTCATTCTAATACAAACGCAAGTGCATTTCATTTTTTGATTTTTTACTTAAATTACAAAAATAATGGGAAAAAAACTTTTTCATCTTCCGATTTTCAATTGGCTTTTGAGGGGACACCCTGCAGATTCTAGAACTACCCCATTTGATTAAATATAGAACTACCCTATTTGATTAAATATTTATTTAAAAGACGAGTTGGCCACCTCAAAACGTTGGGTAAAAAAAATTTTTTTTATTTTAACCTACTTTTTTTATAAGGTACAAATTCTACCCCCATGCTAATAAAAAATTTTTTTCAAGCCATTCTCATGACTATATAGGTACTTCAAGATGCTTTATATGAAATCGTCTCATCGTCAGCTACTTTTCTCTCACTGTTCTTCAAAGTTTGATTACACGCCACTTCGTGGCCATTAAGATGTTGTTTTTCAAATTGGAAAATAATCAATTTCGAACTTGAAACGTCCACTTTGGAATAATTTTTTACTCAACCAATGTTAAACCAGTTTTCTAAATCAGTCTGAATTAATTTTCGTATTTTTCAACCAGTTCTATAAGATTATAGATTAAGGCGTGAAAACTCGAGAAAACTTGACCAACCGTCAGTTGCTTTTTGTTCCTCTTTCTTCTTAGGTAGTGAAATTGATTCTGCAGAACATAATGCTAATCCCACCGGAAGATTGCCCGTCTTTCATCTGTGAGATCATGCAGGCCTGCTGGAAATCGGAGGCAAAGGATCGGCTCAAATTTACGGA
The DNA here is from genome assembly GCA_944452935.1 of Rhogogaster chlorosoma. Classification (NCBI taxonomy): domain Eukaryota; kingdom Metazoa; phylum Arthropoda; class Insecta; order Hymenoptera; family Tenthredinidae; genus Rhogogaster; species Rhogogaster chlorosoma. The sequence continues at coordinate 25,968,534 of OX101797.1, forward strand.
TATCCTTGATAAGCTGGAACTTGCGCACGAAAAATCGAGTAGCAAAGGGTCTCTTCCCCGGCCGCCCCAAGGACCAGTTACTATTCGTTCAACAGATGCCTTGGACACCGATGGTTACTTGCTACCAGCACCGGCTGCCCGGTGTGAATATTTGCAGCCACTTCCACCACTCCCAGATTGAGCTGCACGAACATGATCGAAACGGTGCACAATCCTTGCCGTTCGATGAAACTACATGTGGACTATAGTGAGAGATGGTCGGTAGTTAGAACTTTGGGTAATTACTGATAGAGCAGCCTATCCAAGTGGCAGATTTAATGACAGTCTTGATAAGATCTGCAATTAATGTATCATATATGGCTCTCATGGCTTACACTGTGAACTGTATCCGAGAAGTTTCGGTGTTGATTAACATAATTGATTAATCCACAAGTTTGGAAAAGAAATTATTTTATGTATTTATATGTTTGTTGTTAGGATGTTATATTAATTAAGCCAAATGCGATAATACTGTACAATCTATATTAGAGTGGGCGAAATAAACCGGCTATTTTTCTGTCAGGAGGCACCTTTGAAAATTTGTTCTTTATGCTCGAATAACGAGCCTCGAAAAAAAAATAGCTCTTGATATTAATATTTAAAGGTCGCTCGTCGCCATTTTTCAGTTTCCATTTAAATAACATGGGAAATGTTCTTGCGACGCTTTTCGATTTTTACATCTCAAGAACTGATGTTTAAAATTCAACGCTCTAAAAAAAAGGTCTCTCGGTTTTTGTTGATACATCTAACCGTTTCAAATGAACCACCCTAGTATACCCACATATATAAGTATATAGGTATACATTGTATGTGTATATTATACATATATTTATGTCTGTATAATTGTGTTATACATAGTATTAATAATTGTTAATTCAAAATAAGGTATAAATTAGCGTCAATAGTAAGAAATGGAAATTATATAACCACCGCTATCACGATGTCTCTCAAGTAAATCCATAGAGCTCATACCTATTGACTAATTTAAATCAAACTATTGTTTAACGAATTTCAGAATTAACAATAAAGAATAACGTCGTCACAAACTAATTCAGTAAAGGTAAGGCATTTATTCATAATTATAACTCATACTTGCATCCGTAAAAAATTCTCATAACTCGAAAAGCTTCGTGAGAAGCTTTTTTTTTTAGTGCGGATGCGTAATTTTCTTCACTTCTGTTGTCAGCAATGAAAACAAGAAAAAAAAAGAATTACTTTTCATATCATTTAATATAAACTCACATGAGATCAAGTTAGAACATACCTATAATATATTATCATGGAAATACAATATAAATAATATTGAGGTTTCATTTCCTTATATGTGTGTATAACACAGTCTGAAGTGTAAATGAGTCTGATTGTAAGACTGCTTCGTAAATGAAGATACCTTTCACTTCACTGTCTTTATGATAATCCTAATTCTCACACGAAATTACTTTGTCTACTCGAAGGAACACGTTCCTTATTAATCCAGTCGAATATTCAAGCCAAATTATAATTAATGGTCATGTATGCCGATTAGGGCGTAAAAGGAATAGACATTTAATTTTTTTTTTTACTTCTACCACGCGAAACGCTAGTTTCTGACAATGAAAAAATCGTTTCACAAAATAAGCTCCGCACCTTGAAACTCGAAGTTTTTTTTCATCATGTTCACTTAAAGTTCAAGTTAAAATTTAATAAACGATAAGAAAGAAAGACGTGTGTTGAAAGCTTTAATAACATACCACAACGGGTCACTTTACTCGAAAGTAAATGAAACAATACAAGAATGGCTAAGAATTCAATAATTCTGAGATAACCAACATACTTGGCAATACATAAACATTGAGTAAAAGTATGGTGAAAGTAATCGAAGGTCTGTATCAAAGTATTTCGATTATTGAAATTAGTACATCGAAGTTTACATATTTTTCTCTCCTGGAAATATGATAGGCCATAGTATAGTTCTTAGCAAGTATGAGAACTACTAACACAAATCACATCTTTTGATAATTACTTTCTTGTCTATTTGTAAGTGAAAGTCAAATTAAAACCACATTCTTTTATGGTGAACACTTACATTTGACACGGTTGACATGAGTACCAGAGATATCATAATGCCAATTCATTCAGTCAAATATGGGGGAAAAAAGAATCATTTGGTCATTAGGAATTGAATATTTTCTCACCACCAAAATTACCTGTTGGCTTGTATTTATTCTTTTCCGACCTTGTTTCTACATGGGCGAACTATCCAAGGATCATATTTATGATTTCAATCATCAGAGAAGAAATTTCTTTTTCTCGAAAATTACAGAGTGAACTATCGTTGACCCTTATATTCTATATGTTGTTGTCAAAGACAGATATAATACGTGATGATACAATTCTGGATCAAAGAGGGAAAATTCAATGAAAAGTGAGAGCACACATGAGCTGGAATAACAGATTAGGATTTAACTAAAACCGATACTAACGTTATTATAATTTTGCACTTTTCTCAAATTTTATACTTTTGTAAGTATTACATATCTAATATGCCTATGCTTGAAGTTAAGAACGCTTCATAGTAACGATGTTGACAGCATTGGATTTTGGGCTGGGAATAAATATTGATCTGGGTATAAACAGCGCACACCATTACGGAAAACAATACGTCATCTGATAAGGACAAACAATTTCGTGAATTGAATTCGTAACTTGAATCCATATTTGAAATTCTTGAGATATAAGTTAGATATATGATAGTTGGAATATAAATTTCTTAACCGAGTGAGAAGACTTCTCAAAGTTTGAACTAACTGGAATAATAATAACTATTTACGAGATGCCTGAACAAGTCTACCTCATCAAAAGAATCAAGTATGTAAACTAAATGGGCTGAAATTGTTCACTTACACAGGGATGAATATCATCTTCGGAGATATAGGATTCGAGTTAATGGTAGCATCTGAAATATAATTAACCAAATTGGAAAGTAAATCCATTGGGCATACCACCTGCTTGGAATTGGTAACCACCGCCGTGTTGACCAAAGAACGATTGGAACATCGCATTTGGATCCATTTCTGTGAAGAGACAAAGTATAGAGTCTTAGTAATCATTTCAGAGAATTATATACAAGGAATATTATTTATATGTGTTGACAAATGGATATATTCAGGATAAATCACTCGAATATTTTAAGTAACGATACTGAGTGAATCCCACTGCTAGAAGTGATTTAATATTTAAAGCCCGTAGATATGATTTGCAACAATGTAGGTAGTTCTAAAAAAAAGTTGAGATACTCACCACCGCCTTCCATATCGTCCAAATCGTGGCCATTGTCGTAGCGTGTGCGTTTTTTTGGGTCTGATAGAATGCCGTATGCTTCACCCACTTCCTTGAATTTTTTTTCTTGTTCTTTTTTCTCACCATCTGAAGCATTGGCGTGTTTATCTGAAATTGCGAAAACCTATTGATATTCCGAGTATTTAATGAAATTGAAGGAATTCTTCAATGGTTGTGAGAAGCATGATCAGAACTTTGAACCATTCAGATATTGAATAAGTTTTATGCAACCACAGCTTCAAGCTTATGGTGGGAAAAAGATACTTTAGAGTTAGCTTGATGCCATGAGATAACTGAACAAGTTGAATACGGCAGAAAAATATATGAATATTTCTGAACCTCGAGATGCGTAACCCCCTCAAGTTACAAGAACTTATTAAATAAGAAGAAGAATCATAAGATTGAAATGTCTCAGAGAGAAAGAAGCCAGCGATGTGTATTTAGTGAATACTTTACCAGGATGATGCACCATGGCTCTCTTTCGGTATGCCTTCTTGATATCGTCGGTCGATGCATTTTTGTCAATACCAAGGATCTTGTAGTAGTCTTTTCTCTTAGATTTTTTTAGGGCGAGCTTGGCTTCCTGAAGCAATCTCTTGTTATCTGAAATAAAAATTAAGGTGGAAGATTTTAGTAAACCCGCCTGTTTCCAACAGAGGTTTCAACACCAATTAAACCATCCTTCTTTCACTTGCGATACGGATACTAGGCTGAATATTAAATATTAGTGTTAGGTAGTTTTTCCCTCACATTGAAATTTCCAATGAGCAGAATAAATAATGTTTAAAATTCACGTCACCTCTGCTCTTGTCCATTTTACAAGCTTGCTCATAATCACGAACAGCTTCTTCGAAATCTTCAAGCTCTGTGTGACACGCAGCACGTTTTAGCAAAGCTTTAAGATAGCCATCGTTGAGTTTCAATGCTTGAGTACATTCTTGCAAGGATTCCTTGAATCTTTTTAGCTGAAAACGTGTTATTCATAATTTAACTAATTGTAAACCAAGTCTTACGGTGAAGTTCAAAAGTTGTGAAAATTTTCGTAATTGAATACACAAATTTATATTCAGTAAACATAAAGTAACTTTCAGAGTGAGAGTAGACTGAGCGAGAGAGAGAGAAATTTGTCAAATGCTAGAAAAGTTTCAAGAGAACAAAATTTTTCTTCAAGAATAGAAAAAATAATAAAATTCAGCATTCTTGCGATTGCTTTACCTTGGCATATATTAATGCTTTATTGAAGTGCAATTTAGCATTGGCCATAATATTTTGGTTATCTATAGTCAAGGCCTCGGTGTAAAGGTCGAATGCTTCGGAATATTTTTCCATTTTAAAAGCAGCGTTCCCTTCCTCTTTCTTTTGTTTCAAAGTCTTTGCTTTCTGGAATACAGAAATACATTATCAATAAGACTCCATGCAAGCTATTCATTAAAAAAAAGATTTGGTTCGTGTTTCGTAATTCTCATTGAGGCAGCTATATTTGATGAATAATGAAAACCTTGAACAAGGTGCCAAAAGCTGATGTAACAAACATTGCGACTTGTTATTGGTATAACGAGGATCAAATTCTTGCAATAATTGATAAAAAAAACCATTATTTGATTAGCCAGTAGTTTGCTGAATTTTAATATTACCTTGTAAATGTCCAATGCTTTGGTGTGATCAGGTGCTAGGCGAAATACTTGTTGGAAATGTGCGAACGCTCGATCTACGTTATCTTGGTAATACAGACACATGCCACGTACATAAATCGCGTCCACATTTTGTTTGTCAATATGCAAAATGTCACTGGAATAAATAAAATACAATTAAAATAGAGAATACAAATAATAGGCATAGTTTTATGGAAAATCGGCAGAACTTTGAAGTACAAAGTATATACTAAGGCTTTGAACTTTGTTTTATTATTTTTGCCTTGCTGCCGAGACACTATGGGCCAGTTTCTGTGATACTAGCTAGCTGTCAATACACATAGTATAACTTACTTTGCTATGTCCTGTGCTTCTTGAAACCTTCTCAAAAATGTCAAGCATTCCGCTTTTCGTAGCTTGAATGCTGGACATGATGTGCATACATCACAGCAACGGTCCATGCAATAAACCACCTGTGAGAAATTTGAATACATCTTGTTAATAGAATTATTTGATGACTGACGTTATCTAATGACTAGCGAAATACCAAAACATAGACAAACACTGCATAACGGGGAATGGGGAGTTTTGGTTATCGTTGGCTATCTTTAAAGTTAGACCTAAAGTATCTTGGAATCTTCTTGAAATTCCTAACTCCATTGACATAGACACTATAATTCTAGTTCAGATCTTGATTTATTTGAATAAGCTTACTTTACGGAAATCTTTTTTGGCATAAGCCACTTCCGCTTCGTTTAAAAAATTCTCTACATATTCAAGATGTTTTTGCTCCGCCAGAATTCCACTGTTATTCGGATCTAGCTCCAACACTTTATTCAGAGCTGACTTTGCTCCGTGAATATCACCGATTATCAAGGAGCATTTCATAACTCTCGCGTACGCCTGAAATAATATTACCAATACAGTTTTTAAACAGGATACAAGTGTGTAAACTTATTGAGTATAGACAATATATCAAGGATTGATACATTGCTTCGACAATTATTATTCTATGCATATTGAGTACCCAATGTGTTTTGATGAGTAAATAGCGTAATTAGTTGATGAAATAAAGAAATGGTTCAACCTTTGATATTAGAATGAATGATTGATTTTGGGTATCATCGTATGGTCCAACTTATCAACATACCTTGGTGAATGTTGGGTCAATGGCAACACATTTTTTTGCATCAGCCAGAGCCTCGTGATATTTACCCAGCATCATGTAACATGCAGCTCTGTTACCATAATATGCCGGAGACTCAGGGCATAGCTCTGGAAAAATTCAAAGACTCTAAGATTTGATTACAATCTTCGCTAATATCTATTGACGCTTATGCAATGAATTTCAAACTTCAAAATGTCTTAATCTCATAAGTATATCACAATTTTATCCCGATAGAGCTGCCCACTAGTAAGAGAAATAATTTGTACATGGATATCACAAGAGAATCCCTTTTTTTTAAACAGCTCTGTCATACTTTGAATAAAGCTTAAATTTTCCATTTTAACTGCCAATTATAATGTGCAGTGATTGAGGAAATATCCACGCAATAGGCATTATTGGTAATTATAATACTGGGGATGTGTTCTACTTGGAACTAAGAAATATGAATGATAGCGATCGATTGCTTGTCCAACTACATATGAATAGTACTTACCAATAACTTCACTATAGACAGCCAATGCATCCTTGTATCTCTTGGTTTTGTAAAGTTGATTACCGGTTTCTTTTTTAAGTTCCGCCAAACTGAAAGATCACATAATGTTGAATATATAAAATTTAATGAAGATAGTTCAGACTATATGCGGTAGGGCTCATTAGAAATTGTAATTCCAAGCATGTATTGACTGTAGCGTTGTAGAATTTCTTGTTATACTGGCAAGTTTTGCAAGCGAGTAGACAAGTAATACCCACTTTATCAAATATTCAATGATAGGAGGGTTCACTGGGAAAGGAGTAAAAGGTAGATAGACACAATTAGTGGCAACATAATAGTTCTGGGGAAAACGAAATTTTCATGTCTTAAGAGATATTAGATTTCGATAAAGTTAAGTTATGATCTTATACATTTGCATGGAAATGATCATCAAGTAAAGTATTTATCCCCAGCTGATTGGGTTGATTCTCTTGTTGGGATACGACACTTTCACCATGCACAAAATATACAGATCATAAACGAAGATTCGATTAGGATGTGGAGAGAATTTATATCAAGGACTTACGAGAAATTAAACATTTGATCAACAGTCGATGCCATGGCAGTTGTTATTCACATGCAATATCACCAGGATTAAGACATCAATTGAATATAAAAAAAAACTTGAAGCAATATTAAGCCTCTTCTCACTTTCAGCAAATCAAGCTGAAACGAAAATGTAGCATCATGTCTAGGTGTAGAATCGACAAATATATTCCCTGGACATCTGACCTCAAACCAGAGTCACATTGATTATGCTAACTTGCATGTCGGAAGATATAACCATCATATTTCCTACCATTTCTGCTGACGTTCATTTTATCAATAAGTTCGTCAAGTTATAAAACCGACATCAACCAGTCGGTCTTGACTGGTGAAACAAATGGAAACAAGCTTATCATTGTAATGCAAAAGGAAATTCTGTTGCAGAAATGCTTTGTGAATATAAACAAGCATGCGATGAAACTGCAATTATTCGATGGAAAATAAAGATTGTTCATGTGAAGAAAATGATCACAATAAAATTACTGGCTACATTCAAAGTGTTGCTATAGGCTATAACTCCTTGACCACTTTAACTTGTAAGACTCATAGGAATGTGGGCGAACGCAAATGTCAATGAACCTTATAATTACTTATGGACACACAATGAAAATCGAAAAAAAGTGACGTGACGATAATTAGAACACCCTATGGCGTTTCTTTATAAAAAGAAAAAGAAACAAATACTTTGACAATAACGTAAGCGGTGAGTGTTAACCTGGGAAAGGATCGGACGATGAATCTGTCGATGAAATGAGAAATACGAAAGAGTTTGGTGGGATGTTGTGTTTTTAGGGACTATGAGATAGGTATACACGAGTACTTACTCCCCTCTGCTTGGTGACTCTGTTTCGGAATCCAGAACGTCGACACATTCCCAATCCGCATCGTTTGGTTGCTCGGCCATGCTTTAGGGCTTAATGTGATCCAGAAAATTTGTTTCGTTAACGCGATGTCTAGTTAAGTTAAAAATTACGACCGCTTCTTACGAAAAAAAAAACGATAATTCAACTACGAGATTGACGGATCCACTTGGAATTCACCGTGGTTTGCAAACAGCAAGATGGCCAACGATCTGAAATTTCGTTGTATATTTACTACCGCCATCTACGGACTTCACGTCCGACTCTGCAAAAACGCTGACTAGGCTAGTTTTCACAGCACTGTTTCGTATCAAGTGATTGATGCGCCCGGTATAAGCATGGCCATTGACAGTCCCCTCTCTATCTCTCTTTTGTTTCAAATTTACACTTTCTATCACTTTCCGGAGCGAGGCCTCCTTACCAAAAAGGCTCCCTACCTGTACCTTGATCCATATATGTATGGTTATTTCTCTATCGGGTATAAGCATTACAATTTATAAGCATCTGGATAAGAAGAAGACCTAACCTAACATGTTTTTTAACCTTAAACGCCTCTGAGCCGATTTCAGGTTTGCACTTATTATTAATTTGCCTCATTGAAATATTATTCAATAGATTTCCGAGCAGTATGTCGAATGAGATCAAGTTTTGTTATTTATTTTTTTATTGTCTTTTACCGACAGCAACCATGGACGAATTCTACACGAAAATTCAAGTCTACTTGATAAAAAAGGACAGAGAATGTGAGAAGTTGAGATTCCTCACATCTCGAACGACCCCGTCGAACGAGGCTCATACTTCTGAAGTCTGTGATACAATAAGAACAATTTTAAAAGATTCGACAAGCTCAAATACAGACGATAAATCAATAAAGAACTTCAAGTTTCTTCTTCTAAACACTAACTTCAGAGCTCAAGAATACCTATGTGAAGATATTGTTAACGGACATCTAGTCGACATGTGTCCACCCTTGTCTCCCTACTTATTCATTCAAATACTCTGGGCGCTAGACTACGACGATATCATGTGCAATTCTATCCTCTATATTCCGATAGATTTAAGTTCTGAAATATTGGACATAGTTCGCAGATGCCTAGACCTAGATTTCCAACGTTCTTTTGACGTGGCGCTCAAATTAATTGGAAACTGTTACAAAAAACTTATCTTGATGATTCACCAAGACACCCAAGTCCTGGATGAGCGGGAATCCTTGAAGCGATTTATAGGGAGTATTCAAGAGCTGATCTTGCTGCTTGCCGATCTACAGTCTAAGAAGATTGAGGGACTTTCACGGCTGATTAAGTATCAAAGATCTGGCTGGGTCCTTATCCGACTTCTGAACACGATCAAAGATTGCATGGCTGCGAAGAGAGAGAATTTTCCTGTAATTGGAGATGAGGAATCAGAGAAATTGTACAGAGTAACATTTGGGAGAGATTATATGGCCAGAATCAATCCGAACTTTGTATCAGAGGCCATTGATACTTTTTCAAAAGCATTGGTTGACCTGCTGCTCAATAATGTCAAGAAAATAGACTGCTATGTATACATGGGATGGGCAGAGCTCGATTACGACGATGATAGTTCAATTTCTTTGCAGCGAGCTGTTGGGCTAAGATGTTACAATTTTGTAGAATTTTTAGGGGCTGATGAGAAAGAGAGAGAGGAATATTCCCATGTCATAGAATGCCTTAAGCAATTGTCCAGCAAGCCTGACGAACCGTTTTCAATGAGTTTAGGGGAGTTGTGCAGTGAGGTAGAGAAGGGAAATAGAGAATGTTTGAGTAAATTAATCCAGAGATTTGTGGAATGGGATGCTACTGCAATTTCATGCTTTGATGTAAACCGGACTTTAATAGATAAAGGCGAGTGTTCAAGGCTGCTGAACAATGTTGTTAAATTCTTGGAGATTTGTTCAGAGGATGAACTCTGCGCAGGAATATATGGTACAACAATGAAAATATTGCTGGGTCAGAGGTTGTCCGATATGGTAGAAATAGTTGTGGAATTTATTCTGATTCATAACGCAAGTAGGGCACTGGAATCTATAAACTTCGAGCAAGATTTAAGAAGCTATATCAACAGTGGGCTGGCTTTATGCTCGAGTAAAAATTCACTGAGGATTATCTTATGTTTTTTCATTCAAAATCCCCGGGCGGTCTTGAAGACGTTGATAAAAGCTGCTATTGGCTATCCAGAATATACTCACAGCGTGGTATTGCCCGAAAGTCTATGCAAATTATCAACGATCATGAAAATTCGTGATTCCAATGGGTTCTCGCTGTTATCAAACTCGCTGAGAGAAATTTCCACTGATAATGTACCATGGGAGAGTAAAAAGTTCGTGAATCTTACGCGTGTTTTTTTAGATAAAAAAGTACTGTCTGCCGACGACCTTATTAACGATACTTTCATCCCTGGTTTGCAAAATGATATAATCTTAGAAAATGTTCAATCCATTGTCACTTGCCTACGAACTATGAGCAGCGAGACTACTCGAAAGATGGAGAAGCAAGAGTTACTATATGTTCTTGCCTTACAGATGAGTTATTTGCGGAAAAAAAACGATCTTTCTATCCATGGTCGAGAAGAGGTGCTGCATTTACTGATCAGAATAATTCAGCACTTTTCAATCGATGCAATAAATCCTACAGTCGATCACGGAGAAGATTTATTTTCCCAAAAGTTAGAGGCCAGTTTAGAGCCTCTGAACAAAATTTACTTTGCTCCGAACTGGGGCTGGATAAGAAATGAAATTAGCTTGAATGAGGTAATACCGGATTACAAAAGGCGATGTGTTCACATCATCAATAAGACAAAACCTGTTAAAAACCGATTTGCAGACATAGAAGATGTCCTTGAAGCGCATGGCTTAGGAACCGACGATTTTTTACAACATTTAATACTCCAATTTACAGAATTTGAATATTTGAGGTTCGCTAAAGACGTGATAATAATTCACCCGGACTATTTCGGATGGGAAAATGAGTTAGATGCTTATGCCCAGTTTTCTTTAGCCACGATAAAAGCTTGCCGCAATAACTTTGAATCATTTGACTCGATAAATTTCTGTCAATATTCAGCCCAAAAGTCTTCAACCTTAGTCAAAAGCTTGGCAAAACTCACTACCTGGCTTATCAACATTGATGTAATGACAGACTATGCATCTGTCTACGAAAGTCTAGTCCATGCAATGAATGTTTTAAATCTGAGCACAACTTTCAACGAAAAATTTAAAATCAGCCCAAGTCAATCGATGGACGCAGTTTATTCGTATCAAATGGTTGCAGAGCTAGCTCACAGCGTTGATAAATTTGGAGATCAAATATCGCGCCACTGTAATCAACCAGTTGCGAATACAGATCCCAGATCGCTAACTGCCCATAAATTTTACTTGAATTCAAGTTTCATTTCAATTTGTTTGAACTGGCCGATAGAAGAGCACACTCTCTTGTTATCCAAAATTGATAAGAAATTGTATTCCAAACATTAAGATGGTGGTCGGACAAATATTGCTTACTGATTGAACAGTTGTAAAATGTAGTTTTTAGATCTCATGGTTTTGTATTACACGATATGATATTATCATTATTTATAATAAAATGTTTTTAAACAAAATGTATGAATTGTGGAACTTTATTCCTGCACTCATGAAGAGGAAACAAATACTTACAGCTCATGAGTCGATAGTTTCGAAAACCACTATACTATCAGCTATCGCTATCTCTTCCATTATCTAGTTTCCTTCCCTTTAGTACATTCTAAGGTATTAGTTAAGAAGAAAAGTGCAATGCCCACTAGATTGGTAATAGCCGACTGTTGTCAGAGTATAACATTGATAAATTTAGTCCATATCCTGACAGCTAGAATGTGGTGATTATTAGAAGTGATCAAATTGAACTACCTTTACCAGCTGATTGAGCCAGACCAGACAAAGTCAGTTTGAGGAAATGACTGTTCAGGGGAACTGATTACTGAGCCAATGAGAGCAAAAACTGCAGGGTTTTTCCAATCATTGAGAAATGAATTTAACGAATGGATAATCGTTTGCAATGTTCAATCAAACTCATACACTAGACGAAATAATTAATTATAATAGAGGGGTATAAAAAAGGCATTATTGCATAAAGTTTGACTGAATATTGCATAATAATTTTCCAATCCCTGCCATTCTTTGTCTGTTTCATACGATATTATATTTGTGCGATATTGCCAAAATGCCATTACAATGGTTAATAATAAAAAATGCGAAAAATTTGCGCACAGTAGATAATTGTGCACTCAATAATGAACAATAATAACTAGCAGATTGATCAGTGTCCTGAAATATGCGATTTCAGAATACTAAAGAATAATATTGGATATGTTGTGAATACTAGTCAGTAAAACTGAAAATCTTTAACTCTAGAAAATTGAAACTACAGCAATAATTAGTGTAGTCCAACATAATTAAACTTAATTATTCTCCGATACAAGTCCTACCCAGATATTGACGCCCCACTTCACTCAGCTATAAGTCCTCTGCGACTTGATTGGATCAATCTAATTGTAATCAGGGTCAAAATATGTACAATCTATAAACATTTCTAAATATTCCACATGGTATTCTTAGTCTAAAATTAAATAACGAAGTAAATAGGGAGACGATGAGAACAAATACTAAATAAACTAAAACAGTGGAGATCTATGATGAAGTAATATGATGAGAGAAAAAAGAAACTGGGCTAAGCTGCAACAGATCATTAAGATTTTTTTTTGTTTTCTTGTCTTCTGTTGCGTCAAGAAAATTACTGACAATGAGGTAGATTCTTTTGCTAACTGCTAACCGGTGTTTCCATATCGCATTTAAATTCTGCAAGGTTAATAAACTGAGTGAAAGAACAAAAGAATACATTTTTTTACTTGAAAACATACATGTGTTGAACGATAACAAGGATGCGTAATAAAACTTTAGTGCACAATTTTTCTACCGCGGGCTATTATTCACTGTCGTCTTTCCACATCTGAGATATAATTACTTTTTATTATATTTATATATATATTTATATATATATATATAACTTGACACTATAATATTTACAGATTCTTCACATTGTAAAAAATATAACATATTATTTCGTACTCAATATTATACGCAGGTAGTACTGAAAGGCCGATATACATCTAAATTGTGGTGTTTTATTTATTTTATTTTATTTTATTTTTTATCTTTTATTTTTTATCTTTTCTTTTCTTTCCATTGATTAATTAATTAATTGATTAATGTGACTCGGTTGCGCAACAACAAACGTTTACGTACCTAATTAATAATTACGAACGTTTCATTCATTGTATGTTTGTTAATTCATTAATTAATGATTTAAAAACGAAAAGGGAAAAAAAAAATTCTGGTCCATAAGGTGATATGCTGGCTTACGCACGCGTGGTTCTATAATTAGGACATTCAACAACGCCGATAGCTCCCCAAGTATGATAAATTTTTTTAACAAGATCATTCATTTTATTTATTCATTTATTTTGTTTGTTCTCAGTCGAGTTGATAATTAGTCATTTCAAGTATAGGTAGGTAAGTTTATAAAAATATTATGCAATTTTGAGGCGGTCGAATCTACTTAGCACTCAGCAGTTGTGGCCTATCCATAGAAATGCATATGTAGCTAGATTATATTGAGTATTGATTTAGTTACTTGGAGATCTATCTAGATGACTTGCCTTATTGAATTATTGATCGGTATTCAACTAATCTGAGACTAAACAACATCAAGGAAATAGAAAACAAAACAGTAGTAGGCAAACGCGGCGTTTAATAATAATCAATAACCGACGCAGTTTCTTGCTCATCTTTTTTTTTTCTATTCAACGTTTTAACAATCATCGAACAGGCTCGTCTCATAAGTTCTGAACAAAGCCAAAAGGTTTCGGTTTACCACTATTTAAAAACTGCGCGACTACGTCTAATACAAGATCACAGCGATACTGTTTAATCATAGTGTTAAAGTGTTAAAAAGTTAGAATAGTAACTATCTAAGATTTACATCAATAAGAACGAACTTTATTTAGCCGCTTGAATTCGATCGTCGTATGAACAAATAATTGGCGATATTACAGAATAGTAAAGAGTATTAGAAAAACTTTAGTCTGCAGCCAATCAAACTGAGAATCCGCCAGCGCGAATATGTGTATATAAATTTGGTGAATGCAAACGGGTAAATAAAACTTGATATCACACCTTGAACAGGGAGTAAGAGTGAAAGGTAAGCAATCATTTTTTCAGAGTGAAGAATGATATCCATTTCGACGTTATGAAATGATCTTGGCAATTTTTGTTTCGGTGGATAAATGAATTTAATGAATTATTAAATATTATATCGAGCTAATATAATGACTGCTATGGTATCCAAGCGATATTTAACATCGTACAACATGAGTTTTTGGTCACACGAGAAAAATTACACACGACCTATTACTACTACTAGACGGGAGCAAGTTTTTTTACCTGTTTTCTTTTTTCTTCCGTTTATACATTTTTAGTTCTTTTCATCAACAAACTCGTAACAAATGGTATTAAAAAAGAGACGTGCATTCTTATATATAAAGCAACGACATTCCAGATATTATTATTATTATTATTATTATTATTATTACTATTATTGTTAATATTATTATTATAGCTATATTATAGCTATACTATTATTACTATCATTAATATTATTATCATTACTATTAATATTATTATTATTATTATTACTACTATGTGTACCTAACAAGTTGTGTAATTTACTTAACTCGGTAACGCTTCTTCCTTACTTCTCTTCCTATTCTCTTCATTTCATTTCATTTTATTCCATTCTCTCTCTCTCTCTCTTTTTAGTCAGCACCTAATTTGCGAGTAATATGGCCCTGATGGACGAATACACAACAGGTGTCGAGTGTTTGTTTTTATACTTTTATATTTCATTTCATTGAGCAGAAAGCGAGCGATATTTAGGTTCAAGTCTTAGTCGTTTTTCATTGACAACGAACACCGGGCAATCTACATTTTGTTTTACCTTTCATTTGTTTATATTTGTTTCTGTCTAAGTTGTCGGTGTTGTCAGTGTTGCTGGTATCGTTGTTGTCTGTGCCGTTGCTAAGGTAAGTATAATAGCTTGCTATATTTAAGCTGGTGAAACTACGACGATGCTGCTTTTGGTTCTCCTTTTTTATTACTCATCTCACGTTGGTTGGTTTGTGTGTTTGTTTGTTTGTTTGTTTGTTTGCCCACCTATTATTTATCATATAATATATATTACAATAATATTACATATATATCTATGCACCCACAGAGCAGGACAGTATTGCCAAACACACACACACACAATCATCTTAACTAACTAACTCAGTATTTTCAATCATATATCCTATTTCCAATGATTTGCTAACGATATTAAATATTCAAATTCTTTCACTTTACACACAAATCCGTTGCGTGTCAATAAAACCAATGTTTCTGAATCTGAGAAGTAAACCACTTGGAAAATTCATGACGATTCGAGCATTTAAAAAAAGTCAAAGACTGCAGTTGGAACAACTTCAATTATTCTATCGTTGTTTGGGATCCTTGAAGGTACCGAAGGTGAAAATCCAGTATAATTGAGTGACTAAAAATACAAATATTCCAGCACTAAGTCTAGCTCTGTGCGTGCACATACAGTACTATCCATGTAGGTATATTAAAATATCTGTTTACAGTTAGTTCCACTAAATGAAACCTCTCCCTCGTATTATTATTATTATTATTATTATTATTATTATTATTATTAATATTCTTATCATTTATTTATTTTTTTTGTTTCTTTTATTTTCATTTTTGTTCTTGTTCTTTCTCCTCCTTGTTTCCCCACGATAGAAAAAAATGTAACATCATTGTCACTGAGTTTATACATAGTGATAATAAATTGTTACAGACAATACAATCATCGTAATCATCATCATTATCATAATCATCATCATAATCACTTCTCGATAGAATTCACAGCTCGAAACTACTCGGCCGAGTCTCGGTTATACCTTATTATATTATCTACTACTATTACCTATCGTCGTTCAGTCTGTTCGGCCAAGGTTTTGATTAAGTATTAGAGGATGGTACAACAGCAGTATCTCTTTTGTTCTTTTTCAGGGCTGAAGTTCATCTGCCTGACTATCTCTGCAAACATCTCATTGACGTTGGTCCTGTTCTTAGCAGAGGCTTCGACGAAAGGACAGTCCCAGAACTGCGCGAGGCCGTTACCCTCTGCCGTCGATACCTCTCGCTGGTGATCGAGGTCCAGTTTATTGGCTACCAGGAGCACAGGAACACGTTCTGTACCCTTGACACGTGTTATTAGCTCCTTCATTGCCTTTATGTCTTGAAAAGTCTGGTGATTCGTTAGACTGTAAACTACGACGAAACCCTGGCCGTTTTTAATGTACAGGTCACGCATGCTAGCGAATTGCTCAGTCCCGGCCGTGTCTAGTATCTCCAGAACGCAAGGTGAGTTGTCAACCTCAATCTCTTTTCTGTAAAAGTCCTCTATTGTTGGGTCATACTTTTCCATGAAGAGACCCGAGACGAATTGCACTGTCAGCGCGCTCTTGCCCACCCCGCCCGAGCCGAGCACGACTACCTTGAATTCGCGCATCTTTAAAATACGCCTTGCCTTACGACACGGGCTTTTAACGCTGGCTAATTATATTAATCGGGCTAGCAAGTCCTCGACTCTTGGACGTTGCTCAAACTCCGCGTCAATTTACGTATTAAATTCATCGAGGTGAAGACTTTTCAACGCGGAATAACGAAATTAAAAACAAAAAGAACTAGCACAAAGGGAGCCGCAGCGACAACTCGGATACGGGAGACATGACACCGCTGCACGCACTTACTTCGTTCCTGGCTCACTCACTCACTCTGTCTCACTCTGTCCCTCTCTCTCTCTCTCTCTCTCCTTTGCCCCTCACTTCTGCACTCTGATATCACTTGCTAGTCACTCGCCATCTTGCCATACTATCAAAGATATTCCCTGAAAGAGAGAACAGTGGCGCCATCTGCCCATTCCGCCACATTATATCGGGAATTTTAATCAAATTTCGGAATGTTTTTATTAACACAAACCACCAAAGAGAAACATAATTCCCACAGTTTATCAATTTTGGGGACTTTGACATGCGATAAGATTAACGAAGAGTCTAATTTAACCGCATTCAAAACTACCGCCTGACAACCGGAAGTTGCGATAATTGCGATAGGCCTTCGACACAGCGCGTGAATACTAAAAATAAATTCTTGGGATTGTACGAGGAAACAGCGAAACATACAAGTAAAGGAATGTCATCCAACGTGATCGGAGAACTGTTCGTTTCAGCCAATAACAACGCCCGGGGGCAGGGATCTGTACGAATTTTGTAAAGTAAGTTTGATGCTTTGAGAACCAGACCGGGATCGGCATCATCGAGTTAGGTACGCGTGAGTCACGCCTGCATTAAGTAACACATGTATTGGTATGTATAACTTCGGTTCGGTAAGTTTCTGAGAAGAAGAATTTCCAGATGAACTGGAAAACCACGGTGTAAAAAGATATATGTACATGCATACATATATCCATATCATATGTGTGTGGTCACGGACAACCGTGTATATACACGTAGGTATATTATTTACCCGGCGATTACTTTCGGTACAAGTAATTAGGCTCTGTTTAGGTTATTGTCAAGTGACAACGTGGTCGAAGCGGTCGCATGATGTCATCCGACTAAAATAATTCACAGACATAACAGAGCGATGCATCATTCCGCGGTGTATTGAATATGATTAATCAAATAAGCTCTCAGAAATCTGGAGGAGTCGATTTAGTCAGTCTCTTTAGTCTGAATAACCTCACATCAGACTCTCTGTTTTTATATCGTTGTTCTGAAAGACTTGGAAAACGGTGCTACGAGGATCTCAATTACGTCCCTGTTGCATTGCACATCATACGTATGCTGTCTGTATATATATATGTATAGTTATATAGATATGTTACATCCTTACAACTGATAACATATATACGTCAACGGTAGGCATGTGTTTTCCGGAAAGTTTACCGCGAGAGGCGGAAAAGGACATAACGTGATTGACAATGGGAATACTGGCTAAATAAATATAATGTCAAGGTTTTGCATAGGTGTAAACGTTTTCATGATTCGCGTTCATTGACGAGCTACTGTTACGCGTAGAGTTGTAGCTCAAGTTATAACAATAAGAAAACCACTTATACATTCAACGGGCGTTTACCGCCCCTTTTAATATCAGTCTAATGACCTCAAAAATAAATCCTGATAGTCCGCACGGCGACCGTCCTCTGCGCCGGGGATGGGCGTCGACCTTCCGGGTTTTGTTAGCTTTTGTTTGAATCAGAATCTACTTTGCCGATTGTCGGGAACTCGGAGGTCTGTTTTTCAATCGATCGAAACATAATCGCTACTTTGAGTTACGGCACGGAGTCAATCGCCATCTCGTCAATTACCATGAAGCATGAAGTACTAAGGACCCTCGCCGAATACAGAACAGTGGCGCCATCTGACCTTTTTACTACATCATATTTATCAATTTTAATCATATTCTGAAATCTATTTGATACCATAAACGACCGACAAGCAATACCCTCGCCGCAAATCAATTTCCAGGGTTCTCACAAATGGATAAGGATAACCAAAGCAGCTTAACGTAATTTTGTACAAAACTGCTGCCTGACAATCGGAAGTTACGTTATAGGCGTTGCACACACATGTATAATTCTATCCCTCCTATACAGTCTCCTATCTCCTCCTCCCGGCCGAGCCTCACGTACGCCGTACGCGGTACGCGCCTGTGCTGGCCGGTTGAGGGGAGAGAACGTTCTGTTACACAGAATATTCTCGGTATAGCTCATACATGCATAGCGCGTGAACACTAAAAATAATCTTCGGGGTTGTGGGAGGAAGCGACGAGGCATACATACTAGTGAAGGAATGTAATTTGACGTGATCCGAAAACTGTTTGAGGCCAATACCAACGCCCAGGGATCAGTATAAGTTCTGTAAAGAAATTTCGAAGTACTAGATAAGCAGATCGAGATCGGTGTCGTCAATCACACGTGAGTCACGCCTGTATTAAGTAATGTTTATCCTCAGTACAGCAAATCGTTTGAAATATCCAGATGAACCGGGACGCTACAGTGTAGAAAGATACCTACATTCATACAAGAGAAATTTATACATATGTTTGTAGCTAGGGACAACCGCATATACAAAGATAATGTACAAAGATGAAATACAAAGATAATTATATTATAATATGTATATACCCGGCGATTACTTTCGGTACAGATAACTAGGCTGTGATTAGGTAATTGTCAAGTGACAACATGGTCGAAGTGGTCGCATAATATCATGCGACAAAAATATTTCACATACATAACAAAGCCTTGGTGTATTCAATGATTGATCATATGAGTTCCCAGAAATCTGAAAGAATCAAGTCTGTCAGTCGTCCATTGATCAGGGCCGAGTAACCTCAAATCAGGCCCACTGGTACCATATTGGTACGCTCAACGACTTTAACGACAGAGCTACGGAAATCTTGAAAACACCCCTGTTACGTTGTATGAATTATACGCACATGCATACATAGATATAATATAAGCTACAGCTAAAAACTTGAGTATTATATAATAGGAGCAATAGGAGGTATAAATTTCTAGTGAAAATTGTAAAATCTGGTAAAAGTGTAGAAGGTGTAACTAACACGAATGCAATCTAGTAACTAACGCGTCAATTAGGTTATGTACGCTCTCTAACGTAGGGAATTAGGTAAAGTCGAGTCTTCATCACTATTTATCAAATTATCGTTCACAAGCCTAAATAAAGTTGATAATATTTTGTTATTCAACAATTTAATTTATCATAGCCTTCATATAATTAAATTTTACGTAAATGAATTTAAATTACGGATGAAATTTAACCTCGAGCAAACTCGACCGAACTATCTGAAGGTATATAAAAACGGACGGCCTAATGGCGAAGTGTGAGCCAGGAAAGTGGGCCTAGAGATGTAAACAGCATCCTAACTTACCCACCGAAATGGATCGCAGTATATCTTTACTATATATATATATATATAAAATACTGTAACGTTATTTTAGTACTCCATACGGTGACCGGCAACTCTACTGCAAATAGGGACGGGTGCCGCCCTTCTGGGTTTGATTAGTTTTTGTTCGGTCCAGAATTCGGCTTACCGGTCGTAGGAGGATGCGAGGTCTTATTTTCAGTCGGTACAGAAGATAATCGCTACTTTGAGTCACGGAAGTACTGATATAGGGTAGAGGGGGGCAAAACAGGGCAGGGGGGGGGGGGGCAAAATGGGGTACCCAAAAAATTTTGTTGACAAATTTTTTTTTCCTCAAATGTCACTCAAATGGTCAAAAATAGTTTCTGACATCATTTTACGTTATTTCATTTAATAAAATAAATTTCGAAAATATATATTTTTTTTTTCGAAAATATATATTTTTTTATTCTCTTTTTTTCACGAGTCACTCAAGTACAGAATGTACTTATTTCATCAAGTAAAAATTAATTTTACAAGATAAATCCGATATATCCAAATTTTAGATTAAATTAAAAAATTTAAAAAGTTGAAAATATTTTTTTTAACTGCAGCTGAAAATTCGTTTTATTTTCTTTGAATACAATTGAAAAAAAGAAAATTCATCATATTTAAACCCCTCAAAACTGAATACTTTCTTAAGTGCCCCGTTTTGCCCCCCCCCCCCCCCCCCCCCCCCCCCTATGTCTGCACCAGCGATTAGTAATCGCACCCTGTCCAGTCCGCGATACGTTTTGAATAAAACTATTGCTGCAAAACACACAAGTCACCCGCTCAAACAACAATCTAAGTCATTGCGTCCAACAATCAATATATCAACATTATTTATTCGCTGTTTGATGGATTTATCCTGACTCACAGTAGATTCCCATCTCAGATGATGCGGTAAAAAGTTGAAACCGGAATATCCGTGTTACATAGGATATTCAATAAAAATCGTATTTCTTTGTATGTACCTTAATGTTCATCGCTGTTTATCTCATCTTAGATTGAAAGATTCCCCAATATTTTAAGTTTGATTAAAGTTTTCGAGACATGCCTGATATATCGTTAATTTATTATCAACTTTCCATGCTCGAAAATTTTTTCAAAACATTCGAAAGAAAGTATTCGAAAGTATTATTATACCCGGACGTAACAAAAAGACGGAAAACTGACTTTGTTTTTACTGATAAAACTTGTGTAATAAAATTTTTAGAAAAAGTGAAAAAAAATCACAACCTT
The DNA here is from genome assembly GCA_944452935.1 of Rhogogaster chlorosoma. Taxonomy (NCBI): domain Eukaryota; kingdom Metazoa; phylum Arthropoda; class Insecta; order Hymenoptera; family Tenthredinidae; genus Rhogogaster; species Rhogogaster chlorosoma. The sequence goes on from OX101797.1 coordinate 25,989,997, forward strand.
GTAGGAAGAAAATTGTTCCAACGAGCGTAATTTTCGTACGAATGTCTTGCGATTTTTTTCTTCTGTTTGCTAAGTCACGGTGGAAGATAAAAGAACCCAGAACAGCATGTGGTAGCGCGATTGTTCTGAGTGTTATTGTAACTGAATAACGTAAATTTGATTGTAGCAACTCTTGGAAGATATTTTTGGAAAGCTGAATATTATAAGCTGCAAAATATAGAAGGTTGGTCTGATAAGTCCAGACATGTTAATATGTATGCTTATAAAATTTCCCAGACCCCTTTATTTCTTATATTCTTTAAGGCGTCGCATCTTATCTGCCGCTTTATCATCGCCGCGATATTATTTTAGAGTTGTATTTAGGACTCGGCAATGGCTTGGCAGAATCCTAACCAGCACGGATGGCAGCCCGATGGAGGGCCAATAACAACTCCACCCACGATGCCACTCGTGATGCCCCCTCAGCCTGGAATACCCATGGTCCAGCCTGGGGTGCCCTATGGACAAGTTGTAATTCCTGGACAACCCGGAGCCCCGGTACAGGCTCCACCAGGTGATCTTTTGAGTCTTATAGTCAACCGGGCTTCGTTCCCCCTGGAACTTGCACTGACTCAAGGATACGAGAACTAACTCGAATCACCTTTTTTTTTATCCCCAGTCATTTTTGGATCAAGTGAAATCAGATTTTCGGTTATTTTTCACCTGTTCACATTCACTGCATCGTGATTTATGCTTAAATAGGTATAGTTGAATTCAAGTTGCGTAATTGAAGAGCGCGAGATAAGCAGCCGCGCCATTGTTCTAATTTACAGCAAACAAAGATTACTCGTTATTTTTCTCCATGGTTCTGTGTCGAGTGTCAGTATACGATTGCTGGCGCCGAGATAAACTGGGTAAAAACACTATTAACTCGAATCGAAGAGTATAAATGCTTAATCAGCGTTGTCATTAGTTATATAGACATTTAAGAGTTGCTCTGGAAAGTGGAGTTGATTCCTTTCGCGAACGGGAATCGTCGAGCTAACGCGTCGTCAAGTCCGGGTGAAAAATGTCCAGCTACCGCAGCACACGATGTTGATTCGATCGTAGAAAATTTTCTCTGCAGTATGGAATCCGAATACTTCGAAACCTCGTGGAAATTAAAGATCAAACAATTACGCAGACATTTTCATTACGTTATAAGGCAAACTGTCAGACGATACAAAAGGAAGAAGGAGTACACGCGATTCCGCACCGACGAAGAACAAAGGTTTTTTATCCACTGATTTATTCATTATATTTCAGATATTTCTCGTAACTACAACGTCTCTAAAATTTAGCATCGAGAACGCGATTACCGAGCGTCGAACTCTAGGGAATACGACAATTCTCTAAATCTTGATACATTTTTTAACCGTTTGATCCCTTAATTCTCTAATTCAGTTGAAATGCGGGTTCAGTGTTCGTTCCAGTTTACAAGAAATCCGAAATACTCGGTTCGGTATTGATATCCATTCCATTGAAGCTTCAAATAGGACTTTCAGTTTTTGCTGTGTCAAAATTTCAAATATTGCTTCCGATTTCGCTTTCGATGTGACATCGGAAATTTCAAATAAATGCCCGGTCCGACCGCGCTTTTTCGTCTTCGGCTAATCGATTTACCACGCATTATTAGGTGGCTGGCCGATACCAAACAGCAGCTGTCCACCAGGCTTGGAATATCTTATGGCCCTTGATCGATTGATGGTGGATCAACAAGTCGAGTTACTCGAAGGTAACCAGATCCTTCTGCAAATTCTACTTTCTATAGGTTCCAGTTTAAAATGATTTTACACACCAAACGGCGAGGGTCCAGAGCTGTACTATTTCATCGGTTATTTTCTTTTGACTGAAGCCTTTACGGGGTGGGAAACGGAAAATAAATATGTGGTGAAAGATCCTCGAGGGCAGGTCGTCTACTACGTAGCCGAAGAGTCTGACTGTTGCGGCAGAATGTGCTGCGGCAAATATCGTCCCTTTGAAATCCGGATTGTCGACGTTACGATGCGGGAGGTCATCAAGCTCACACGACCCTTGAGAAGCTCCAGTTGCTGCTGCCCTTGCTGGTTACAGGTGCGGAATTAGTTTTCGTCGAGTAAATCAAGATTACTCGAAAATTGATGAAAATGTTTCATTTCGCCATTTTCCAATCCCGTTTTCTCGTTAACACATACATCAGGCCACCACTGTTTTCTTATCTTCATATCCTTTGAATGCATTTTGGTAAGGTCTCTATTGATCATTTCCTATTCCAAAAAATACGTCTATTCGTTTTAATTTATTGAAATGTTCGAAATTTTGGTCTGCGATCTCCAGGAAATGGAGATCTTTTCAAACGGAGTACAAATCGGCTCTGTCGTCCAGAACTGGAACCCCATTCGACCATCATTCACGATCTGTGACGCTACCGGGGACAGCGTCCTCAGTATCAAAGGACCGATTTGCATGTGTTCCTGTTTCGATATAGATTTCGACGTTAGTATAATTGCAGTCCTTTTCCATTAGACTTTTTTCACAGATTTCGATGAGGTGAATTCACGTCTCGCCCAATTTTCAGGTGTTATCGACTGACGGCGAGCACAAGGTTGGTAGAATCTCTAAAAAATGGTCTGGATTTGCCCGCGAAGTTTTCACGGACTCTGACGTGTTTGGAATAAGTTTTCCTGTCGACCTCGACGTTAAAATAAAGGCTGTTCTTCTTGGTGCCTGTTTCCTAATCGTAAGAATAAATATTGTTTATTTTATGTTCAAAATATTCGAATGCCAGACGATATATGTTTTTTGATGCAGTGGGCATAAAGTTTATATTTCACGCCCAATGCATGGAAAAATAATGTTTGGTACTCGGGCGTAGGATTTTCGCCCTCTCATTATTATACTCCGGATAATTTTTTCAGGACTTTATGTACTTTGAGGGAAAGTCTAAGGCGACCGAATTGGGCTAAAATGTGATACGACTTTGCGTATGGGCAAACTTCATTATTTTTACTTAAAACTATAAAAGTCGAATTCACTAACAATAAGCGGTTTTTTATAATATACACTGATGCAAAGGATCGAATATTTTCGTAATCAAATACTCTTATATTAGAGAAAGCACAAGTCATAATGAACGCTGATTACAGTACCAGCAAAATACTGTTAACGAGATATAGAAGCCTATTGGAGTTAAATTTTATATCTATAAACAAATTTTTTGAAGAGTTTTTGAAAATATTTTACTCGGAGTGACAGAAAATTAATACTAAAGTAAAGTGAAATAGGAATCTCATTTTTATTCAGAACAAGGATAGTAAGTATGTACATACATACATATTAGAGTGTCCGTTAGACTATAAACTTACGTTTTAGCAGGCATGCTCGGAAAAAAAAAAAAAATTTCAGGAAATAACGGACACCCTAATATATATATTATGTATATCAAAGCCACGAAATAATTTTCTATCCGATGTTAAAAATCGATATATTTTAGTTAAAGTATCGAATAGTTTTTATACGCTCATTTATTGTTATTCATAGTTACTTATGTATCTCCAGCTACCTTTTCGTCCAGATTTATACTATACGTGTTATATACAACAATTACTATAAGACTATATTCACATGATATGTATGACTACATATATACAGTGTGACCTAGAACCCCCGGGCCAAATTTGATGGGTAAATTCCTTGTCGAATCCTAAGACGGAAGTTCCCCAACGAAAACTTGAGAATTCGAAAAAAAAATAAATAAAAAAATAGACGGCCAGAAACTATAACGCAAATGTCCCAAACCGCGAAACTTATCTCGTGGTCGACGTAGATGACTATCAAACTATAGAGCGGACGTCCTGGCTGCCGAAGACTATGGAGCGGGGAATAACTAGGGCATTCGATGACTCGAAAACCGACGATCTCTCGAATTTCGCGCTAAAGAATTTTAATCTTAGGATTCGAGAAGGAATCTACCCATCAAACTTGGCCCGGGGGTTCTGGGCCACCCTGTATACATATGAGCGCGTGTGCGGGTGTATGTGTGTGTGTATGCGCGCGCGTGATGTTTAAGCCTCTGCCTCAGGGATGTATTCGGCTTCCAATTATTATTCAGCGATTTTTATTACAATTACGCGCCAAATAATATACAAAATGCCTTTCTGTCACATTAACGTGTTCCAAATTTCGCTGTGTATTGATCTGTTTTAGATGATAATTATAATACGATATACAAAATACTATATGTTCATCTATATTTACGCTTGACAAAATAAATTCTAAACGTTTCAAGCAAATTGGGTGCCTGTCTTCTTCCCTATTTAAAATTATCACACTCATATCTATCATTCTAATTGTAAGTCGCGTGAAGGTTTCCTATTCTTGCTGTCTCACGACCTCAGTCTGTTGACTGTGACTGAAATACTTTATGCCAGAAGTTTATTGTTCAATGTTTACTATAATTTCAGGATTAAAGACATCAGATTTTATCACCTACTGTATCTCGTCGGGCGATTTCCTCTTTGCTTGATGATGTAGTATAGTCTTAATTGCAGTTTGATTGTAAATTACGTTGCGGAAACGATTTATAAATGCAGTAAGACCATTGTCGGAAGCAAATCATTAACGTGTCGAAAAATATTTTTTGACGATATCTCGGTGGTTCTTTGAGTTATCGACTTTTGATTCACGGCACAATAATCCTTTTCACCCTAAATTAAGGGTGAATTTTCGTTTATTGAATAGCTCGTTTTTTTTTTTCAATTTTACACGAAAAATGGTGATTAGCGAAGGTGTTTGGAATTGAATTTCCTACAATTTTGGTCCTCATCAATTTTTCCATAGGCTCGATATTTTTCGATCCAATTGCTGCCACTGGTGAGAAAATTGCGATAAGGGGACGTATAAAGAATGACAAGGGTAGAGTACTACTATAACGGTAGCAAAGGTTGATATAAGGTGTATGTCTTTTTATTTGTGTTCAACTTTTGGCTCGTACATAATGCAGTCGTTGCTTACTGCGGCCTATGAGTGCGTAAGACATCGGTTTAAATCTTTGGTCAAGGACTAGTTCGCGTTGGCATCACGCTGCGGTATAATAAGACAATAAATATTATAACATGTGCCAGCGACTGATTAAAGATCAATTACCACTTTTCTTATCACACCCAATATAGTAACAATGGCTAGTTGTTTTATCTTGTTTTTTATTTTTATTTTTTTTGCTTTTCGTGTTTATTTTTAATTTCAATTTCTTTACTTAAAATCACAACGTTTCCAGCACTAGCGCGAGTGATGAATATTATTATAGTACGTAACAACAATAAAAGCAAAATAACAGCACTTATTGAGTGCCCTGAGAAATACTTACTGCACTTTACATCGTTTATACCTTATACTAAAGTATAGTACGGTATACATTAGTTGTTCTTATTGATTTTCTTTCCTTTTTTTTTCCTATTTTCAAATCGTAACATCAATACTGACCATACGCGAAACAATTTGTACGATTTCGGATTAATAATATACGTTACGAACTACCTCGCCTATTTTTCTCTTCAATCTCGTATTTTTTGGTATATATCTTTAACTAGAAGGAACTCGAATATAAACGTGATAATTAACAATACCAAGAATAGCAATAATAATAGTAATAATTATAATAATAATAATAGTCATAATAATAATAGTAATAGATATAGTCGTATAATAAAATTAATAATAATAATGATAATAATTATACTATTAATATTAATTAGTAGCGTGTTTTTTTTTTTTTTCTTGTTTGTTTACGATATAAATGTATAACGAGACGAGGGGTTGTAAGAACAAGGGTGAGACGCTCCCAACTCTTGATATATGTTATATTGAATGCTGCAGCGACCAGGGGCTGACCGAAATTCTTTGGTGTAGTTTTTATACGGTCTTCCGTTCTTTTTTGCTGTACTTGTTGTTATTGTTGTTATCCATGCGATATACTTTTTTTTTTCTTTTTTCTTTTTTTTCTCTTCTAGTTTCGATTTGGTTCAGCTTTTTTGTTTTTCAAAAACTTCCGACTTACAGCTCCTTCTCGATCTTGATCAACTCGGCAATACCGTCGTGCATCTCCTTCACCGCGTCGTACTCGGTCAGTCCCATACGCCGCTTGTTGGAAATGTCGTAGATACCACCCTCGGCCTCGGTGTGCTCACCGCGAGTTCCACGTACCTAGGATATTAGCAATAATTTTAGTAAATCTCGAAAACATTTCATCAAGAATTTGTCAAACTTCAGAACCACTTCCCTCCCGCTTGAAACAAGAGTGAAAAATTTTCGAACCAATCCCCACCTAAATTCAGGGTGTTATATGGATCAGTTTACGTGATCGCACCCTTCAGCGATTCGGTCTCAAAATGAAAGGACGATCCTAAAATGTACAGTATGGTTATCAGTTATACCTGGAGGTTGAATTTCCCGGCAACTTCCTCGAGCTTAGTCTTGTTGGCGGCCAGCTTAGGGACCTTGATATGCACGGAGGCGCGCACTGTTGTGCCAAGGTTCGTGGGGCAGAAGGTCAAGAATCCTAGACGATCGTTGTGGGAGAAGGGGATGCGCTTCTCGATGTCGTTCACAGCTGTTACAAGACGGCGGTAGACCTGAAGAGAACTTAAACTATATTCTAGTCTTGATTGATCGTTGTAATTATTTGCAATAAATTAACCGGACGTCAATATCAGGCGAATCAGCTGGCCTTTGACGACGGCGTATAATCTTATATCTATACGATAATGCATTGATATTGATACGGTATTGTATAATCTATTCGACAAGATGAAAAGCTGATACTATCGTCAACTATTGTATACGCCAATCGGAGATAAACCTGTCCGATTGTCATCTAATCTATTAGATTTGAGTTATGAACCGTTCAAGTCATGGATAGGCCCAGTTTTGAAGGTCTTATAATCATTTATTCCTTTTCACATGCTAGCGTATAACCTCAAGGTTTCGGTTTCGATTCAATTATTCTATGAGTTTCTTCCGCCCCCCTAATCTTCTTCGTGATTTGTACATAATATCAAATGGCCAGAAAACTCCTGCAATGTATTTGGAACTTGATATCGTGTTATCACAAGTTTTTCGGGAGTGTTGCCACCCCGTGCGCAGAAGCCTATAATTTCCGTTCACATCACTCACCTGTCCAAGGTCGCCTCCCTGCTGCATGGAGATGATACGAAGATGATCCTCCTCGTTGCACCATACCAAGAAGGTCTTCGCGTCATTGTGGAAGATACCACGTCCGGTGGGCCAGAAACGGCAGGCATTTGCGGCCTGGAGGAAACGGTCACCCTCCTTGAACAGGAAATGGTCGTCGATCAGCTTCTGCTGAACGTCCTTAGCCATTCCGGTGAGCGGGTAGAAGGTACCCTTCAGTTCGCCTTCGAGCCCTGACAGAGTGCTGGAAACCTTGTCTTCCATTTCCTTGTACTGGGCTTCGGTTAGGCAAGGGTTGAAGGGGTAGCCCTCAAGGGAACGTCCGCACCTTACGCGGGTAGAGACGATGTATTCACCCTGTTAAGCGATATCATTGATTGATGATGAGAATAATAACGACGAACTCGCGAAACTATACTTCGTAATTACATAAAATGCGATACTCACAGTCGGGTCAAGGTTTCCAAGAGTGTCGACATCCCCGAAGTTCTTTGGTGGATGCTTGTCGGTCTTCTTGAAGCCGGTATGGTAGTCCTCGATTATGGGGTCGAAGAGGTCGGCGAAGACGGTGTAGGACTCAGCGTCGGGGGCGTAGATGCCAACACCAGAGTCGTGGTTCTCCAGACCGGACTGAATCACGTCAAGGAGGGTGGAGCCGAAAGAAGTCTTCTTCGTCTTTAGCGCATCGAAGATCTCCTTGGTGAGGTACTTCTTCAGCAAGGACTTGCTGTTCGAGGCAGCCAGCTTGGCGAAGCCAGTCTCGAGCTTTTCCAGCACTGCCTGGTCGACCATGGTGTTCTTTTTACTGCGATACAAAAAAATTCATTCACGAGTTATATAAGGAGTTTGCAAAATTTTATTTTTTGCTTTACCAGCCAATTCGTAGATTCAAATATTTACTGGCTGAAATTATTGCTTCTTGCAGGGTGCATACAGATCTGGGAGCCCCAGAGAAAAAAAAACTGTCTCGCGAACAAATTTCGACATTCTTCTTTCATATAATTTTGTTTGAAGACGTGAGAAATTTTCTCTGAGAAGTTGACGAGATCTGAGAATAAAATCTATCGATTCTGTGAGAGCCCGTAAAAAAGTAAGAGCTACATACTTACGGTTCATTAGCACAACGATAACGGTGGGATGGGTAATGAATAATAAAAGATAAATGTCTTGCTAAGGGAAGTTAAACTTTTCAATTCGAGAGCTACAGAAGATATAAAAGTGATAAAATAAAAGATCACAAAAGTTTTACCCTGGTATTGTTTTTACGTCGAAATAACATCCCTCGCAGAATTCTACAGCTGCCATTGTTCAAGCTTTCGGAATAATAATTGTATAGTGTCGAAATTCTCTGATATGAACCGCGGAGATGCTTAGGAACTTTTTGGCTGCCGATTTCCTTCGACGATAAACAAGAAACAAATGCAAATCGGAGAGTCAGGTGGCGATGGAAAATGGCTCGGTTTAATTCGGTTCGGAAATTCAACGATGGGAGAGCCACGGGGAATCGGTTTTCGGATTTTCGGCAAAAATTCTATCCAATTTCTAAATCTATTTCTAAGGGCTCTGGCGGACTCACACTTTGTCAATTTCGAACGGAGGCCCGTAGACACTCGAGTTTCTGACGATAATTCGCACGAGGATCTTCGCCGGGGTACCGAAGAAGCTACGTCCTGCAATGGTCATCGCAGCAGAATATCGCGTAAACTGTGACATTAAAATACCGTTTTGACGGTTGAAAAGAAATTTGAACCCTCTTTTTGTTTTACGCCTAATGTTGTTCCCTTATTTATTCATTTATTAACTTTCATTCATTACCACTTCAATCGAATGATGATGATACAGGTACGGTTGAATAACGATGGTATCAGATATCATTGTGTCATATAAGCATAACACCTTGAAAGACTCTCAGGCAATTGAATAAATCGAGATAAAAATCGGGTGCGCGGCGAGTGTTGTCAAGATACGAAATGAAAAATCCTGATAACGGCTTATTCGTAATTATTAACCAAGCCAAATCGTTGGGGTGTCGCGATTTATCGCAATTTATATACACTCGAAAAATGCGACTAACGCGCGGCTGGTTTTTTCAAAGTCTGAACATTTTTCAGTCTGATAACAGGTACTGCATACTACGTCAACACCGATATAAACCTCAGATTCCGAGAAGAGATGAGAAATATTATTTATTAATTATATTACACATTTATATCGTGTAGGTATATTTGCAATGAAAATTCCGCTACAACTGTTTCACGTATAAGATGTTTTCCCGATCATACATCGCGGTCTTTGATAATATTCCTGGTTTCTTTGAAACATCCTCGGGAATATCAAGCCACCGCATATACTGTTGCTTTATTTACCGTGTATTGCTTACGTGCAAAATTACATGATTGCGGCTGCCTCACTGAGAAGAAAAAAAATGTTACCCATCACATTAAAATGTATATAGGTATTCATTTTTTTTTTTTTATAGAATCGATTAAACATTTAGTCGATTTATTTTACTCGTAAATGAATGAAAATTGGTTGATATCCAAAGCATATTCGTGAAAGAGCATCATCCTAGTTGAGTTAATTAATACGTGTATATTTTATTTTCTAACAATTATCGGTGTACGTGACGCGATAAGCATAAAATGCATAATTTTCCGCCAACAACTAGGACGACGGACGATGTGGTGGTTGAAATTCTCGTACAATACGCGATATTTCTTCAAATGTTATATTCATGCGCGGATGCAGGTATTGCATTATAAAGATGTCGCAGTTATTCCTCGATCACGATGGAGATTTATTATCATATAGTGTTCCTCGGAAAATTGCGTGAGCTGTTGCTAGATATTCCGTGTTTCAATTTTTTTTTTTTTTTTTCAAATCAACCGAAAAGTACTTTGACTAGCATTTAGCTGCAGACCTTTGCTACTATTTGAAGACGAATTGATGGAATTCTATGAAAGATTGATGAAACAAAAAAAAAGAAGAAATTTTGTCCAAAAAGTTCGTATAGCAATTAAAGAAAACAATAATCAAAAGTTACTTACAATTAGCTACGAATATAAAGTAAGAATAAAAACACTTTATCCTTATTATACTATATTTTCTATTCGTCTGACTTTGTATGGTGCCGTGAAATATAAGGTGAAGCCTGGATCACTGAGGTACTACGTCTTTGTATATAAAATATTTATAATCTATATAGATAGATGTCTGTATTATTTGGTTATTAGATGCAGAAAAGAATGATTATAATAATTTGAAGCTGCATAATATGCTCGAAAATATAAAAACGGTATCGGCCGCACTATGAATTTATATTTACTCAGAATTATGTACGCGTATGTCGAATAAAGTAATTATAACGAACTCGATTCCTCACTAGAAACAATAATTGTTTTAATTTATTACCGGAAGTTCAAATGATTGATTCGTAGAGTTAATTCTTCGCCAATACGCAGCTGATAATTAAATAAAAAATATTTTTGTTCGTTGGGTGACAGATAGGGCAGAACAGCTTCCGATTTGTAAATTTATTATAGTGCCGAGTATAGTGAATATGAATAAAAAAAATGGGCAACTAGTTATCAAAAATAATATGACGGTGGATAATAAATAAATAAATTGTATACTTTTTCTGATATACATACTCGTCGCCAGCAGCAGAATCCTTCGAAGTACAGCCACCCATTATAGTGATGTTTATTATAAATAACGATCGAAGATCTTCACTTATACAGGATTAAATTGTTCTATATGAATCGTGACACTCTTAAGATACCATATACGAAGTGTATTCGATGAATAATGGTTAATAGATATTTCTTGTCCCGAAAAACTATACGAATATTACCGATGATAGATCCTATTTTCCAACTTTCCAACAACAGGTGATATTCCAGAATATATAACACTCGATCCTCGCGATCTGGTGCCTAAGACTAGTAGGAATACAATATCACTCGTATAGAACTGTATAAAGACTTATGGCAAACTGAGCAATCGACACTAAGAATTAATCTGCGGAGGTGTGAAGCGAGCTTGTATGTGCGCGTGTATATGTATGTATATATATATATATTATACATTAATACATAATAGAACTAGGCATGTATGAAATTTCAGCAAAATTCTACAGGTATAATATGAGAGTGTGTTTAATCTCTGGCTCTAATCGTGCAGCGGGTTGAGTGCTGGGGTACTTTGATCGACTGATTAAAATAATCAAGTATATATATATATTTAGTTATTTATGTATATATAAGTTCCACGGCGATTTTGACGATATATGTATACGTATGTATTATTATATTATATATGTATCTGGAGTGGTGCAGAACGTCACTCCCTCGCGACACGGAACACGCGATTGTCTGCGAAACTCAACAGCTCCTATAATCCAGCCACCGCCGGTTCTTCCGTAGTCCAGAGGCGGAGCCCGACCTGCAGATTCCTCTCCTCTTCAAATGTTTTCTTGGATATGGGTGTGGTACGAAAGACCAGGACACGAAACACGAACTCTATCTTTCTCTATCAATGATTTCGAATGATCTTCTACCGAACTCGTAATATCTTCCAGCTCCTGATGCAAACACGATATACGGTTTTAACTACACTCGTCTATATGTTCTACGTGCGTGTGTAATTCTTCGAGTAAATCACGCATATATCAATCTAATATCAATGGACTTTTGTGCACGCACTTAAACACGGGCAGATATATAGATCTGTGAAAATTTCCGCGTGTATTTACATAATATAAATATATTCATATATATACTGTAGATATGTATACATATACGCGATATATATATACGTATATATTTATAAATGCATTTATGTATGTATGTGTGATTGTGTGATGCGAACACTATAATATCTACGCTATCACTAACTAAGCGTTCAAGAGCCGGCCGGCACAAACTCGAAACGGGATTTTGCGTTCAGGGGAACTTCGGCCGCCACCCTCGCCCTCAACCTCATCCCAGCCTTGGGCCCCACCCTTAGGGTACATCGTGCACCCTGAAGCCCAGGATCGGTCGATATTCGCAATACATATTACGCGCCGACGGCGTCGCGACGCGGACTGACTCACGTCTACGCAGGTCGGTTACATCACCACGCCTAGTCCTCTTCGCGAATAGGGGTTGAACGCGGGGACGTTGGGCTTATTTCAACTCAAATCATCTCTATCCTCGTATTTTTCTTTTTCATCCACTTGTTGAAAGTTTTTAGTCATTTCTTTCTTTCTTTCTGTCAATTAATATACGTATTCAATCTTTCGTTAGATTACATATTCCCTTACGATTCTTGACTCCGAATCTCGGTGTAGGTGTATATCGTTGTCATTTTTCGAAACAACTCGAAAATAATCATCTCTCACAGTTCAATTTCGCATTTCATTCGTTCATCATCAGCGACTATGTATAAAATAACGATCGGTAAATAGTATAGAAGGGTGCCAAAGAATTGCGTGCGCAACATTTCACGCAGCATCCATCGCGCGCATCTAATTTTGGCGCGAAGAGAATCTAGCCCTAGTTTTTACCTGTAAACTCGGATAACGATTGATTTCAAGCGATGCTTCGATTAGGTATCGAACAATGCAAATCATTTCTCTCGCGCTAACGACAAGGAGGTACTTTTGGAACGTTTTATTCCTCGTTTTAACAAACATACATATGAGAGCGAAATTCTTTCAATCTAATCCGAATCCAGAAAATCTTGTTTCACGGTTGAAATTGAAGCGCTATCTACCTATAGGCGTAACTTCATGTTTAATCTTATAACTACAGCTGAAATGAGTATGTGGAATACCGAAGCATATCATGTGGAGATAATGGAAGTATCAAATGGCTTGAAACACAATTCTTTTCGGCAAGGAATGGGGGTAAGAGGTTTCATATTGTGTCTGCAATTCCTCGATAAGACGGCAGGCGCCCTCGAACGAAAAACTCGACACTTTTACTGCCCGCGTATAGATATTAGCCTTCGATCGTTCAGACGTATATAGGTATGAGTCGACTCGTTTGCCAATCCGATTAAACCTGTAGGTATTGATAGAGACTCTGGCACTCGAGCTTTGATACCGACGAATTCAAGTGTCGAATTGCCTGATAAGTAATTCAAAGTTGTTACACAATAAATTAACACACTCGATGTATACGACGATACGACAGCATTTTATACCTATGCATATGGCAATTATATACATCTCGAATTCCTACAAAAAAGGAATTTCTTGGAAAGATGCCAAAGTAATAAGACAGCGCGTTCGTTGGTCAAACGTTGGTGATACGATAGAAGAGTTACATTTCTCATCGGTGTGGCAACAGATAAGATACAATTTTACATACACCTATGTTTATTCATATGATGAAAATGAGGCTTGTGCCAGAATATCTAAGTTCGAGGCGGCTCTTTTAATCTAGATATATGCAAAGGTGATTCTCGAGCAGACAACGGCTATAGCGCAGGCAATATAAAAAAACAGTCAATCATAGTTGATGAAAGGAAGAATATACCTATCTATATAGAGCATGAAAAGATACGATGGTCAGAGAATGTATAATGATAGCCGGCCAATTCTATAAATCTCTAGAAGAATTCAAACAAAAGCCTTTGAGCCTTTGTGATATAAAGTAAAGGTCTGAATATGTTGCAATAATTGTAGGTTTTTCTTTTTTTATTATGCCTATAAATCTTCCTATCTATATACTGTATCAACTGTTTTTTATTTCATTTAGTTATTCAGTCTCTCAAATTTTCAAAAGCTCTGAGATCGAAGGAATTATCGCGCGATAACGAGCTGCCCGAGGTGTATTATGTATACGTAGCATGGAGCTATATCTAACATGTATAGGTACACATAATACTTGTTATAATTAATAACGAACGATCGAGAACAGTCTAAAAACACTCGCGTCAAAGATAGGTAGTTGCTTATCTGTTAAAAATAAAGCTCGGAAAGATTGTGGCTATCGCGTAGTACATACGTGTGACATAAATAACTGACAGGTGTCGAAAAAAAAGCTCTTTGAATTATTCAATTTATCACGCCGACACATCGGGCGAAGAAACTTTTAATCAATGTCCATCGGAAAATTTGAGCCATTACGTAATCCGTGCGGAACCCCGCAGTCGAGAAGAAATTTCAAAAGCTTGGAGGAATAGTTATTTAACTTCAAAGCCGAGTCATATAAGAACGAGGAAAATTGTTAAGAATTTTGAAGCCATAAAAATTTATCTATCATATATTTTTGTCAACTAAGGAAAATAAGAAATTCTCTTCTACTTGAAAGCTGAAATGAAATAACATTTGAAATCCAATGGTTAAAGTCAGTTCCGGTCGGCCGTCTTCAACGTGCCGCACCTATACGCTACCTACTCTACTTACTATTTTTATTGGTATGGGAGATACATTAGTGTAGCGCGGGTTGCCGCTACACAGGCGTACGCGCTGTCGTGCGTAGATCCCTTTTCACAGAACGAAAATATTTCCTTCTTTGCTTTGTTGTTTTTTTATTTTCATCTCATTTATTTTAGGCGTATATGTTAACGGAGCTATTTTTTGAGCTCTTCGATCTCCGAAAGGAATCAGCAGTATTTACAATTTAGAAATTAGTTTGAGTAATAATCACGAACAGTTTTCTACGTCCGGGCTTAATGAAATGAATAATAATCAACCATGCGCGGCTGCCAGAGCGTTAAGCTTTAAGACGACAAATATATTGACTTTAAAACTTTCAATTCTGTCAAAATTCATAATGACGAGCTTTTTTCAGCCCACTGCCAAGACGTGAATGGTCTATTAATGTCTAGGAAGCTTGGGCTAGAAAAAAAAGAGTCTCGACTGTTACGCAATCTGGAAAAAAGATGAGAACTCGAGTTGAGGGTTAACTGTGACAACAGCGTGTGATCAATGGTGGAATATATTTTTAAAATATAATTTGGTAGACCGACTGAGGGAACTTTGAGTGGAATGTTCATTTTTAGCTGTTGAATCAGTATAGTTGCTGTGACGAAATAATAATTCGGAGAAGAATATTAAACTGCAGTATCTTCTCGCGGGAGGATTTAAATTGACTTGGTACTGCAGGGGCGGGTAAAATTGCGCGAGTCAAGTGCGAAGCAGGAAGTGACGATGTGCCGGAGATGACAGCTCACAATGCTGCAGCATAAAAGCTAAAACGAGCTCCGCTAATTCCTAGAGAACGCGACCGCAGACGGTTACCATACGTAACATTTAGCAGTGGTTACCATTGGCCGGCCTTCGGCTGATGCAGCTGCGGATCTGCGAGTCTGCAATCTCCTTTTCGTCTGTTTCCTAATATAGCTTCTCATCCCTCGATGAACAATACAAAATCATAATTCGATAGAAGAATATTTACAGAGTCGAACATCTGCTAATTACAATCCAGGTCTTAATCCTTTCTGGCAATTGAAAGATCCAAAAATTGACTGACCCCGCCAAGGTTATGGGGTTGAGAAGTCTGAGCGTCAAAAGAGCTAAGGGTGCAAATGAGAGTGTGGTCTGGCCACGCGAGTTCTCCTCGCCCATATTACTAGCCATTCGAGTCTTGCTGGTATTCGTGTCAGAAGTTTCACAGCTCGACCTTTAAACTCGCTCTAAATATCGTTGACAATGTAGATTACACAATTTTACAAAATTCAGACCAGATGCTGACCTTCAAACGTTAGATAACTCGACTAAAAAATATTGACAAGAGCTCCGTCCTTTATTAATTTAAACTTGAGCTTATAGCAGTGTTCATGTTCTACTAAATTCACATCGAATACGAAATAATCGCGAAAGTAAGTTTCGGATTTGAGCTTGCGGATGTATACTTCAATTTCGTTTTGTAACACGAGGGGATCTCGCGCTCGTTGTTGGCGCTGTTGAAGTTATTGTCCCGATGTAGTTTACACGTATAGCTGCTGGTGTTTTGAAAGAATAATTGACAGCGCTAACGAGCTCGCTTGACGTTTCGGGTCGAGTGGCGCGACGGTTTTTCATTGCGTAATAATATTGAACAACATGCATGATTGCATTACACAACATGTGGAAGAGGTCCAGGAGTCTAAACTGTCGAAAAGGGGAATAGAACGGCGAGTAGTAATGAGAAATCGGTATATTGCTGAACAGGAAGTCACTTCAACCCCGAGGGAAATTGTTCATTGAAACTGTTGAGAAACTCTGTAATTCTGTAAGAAAGTTCCTTGATCAACTTTAGGAAAGAGACAGCAGACTGACAATAAGACCTCTCAGAGTTCATATAGTAATTCGGAAGAAGTATCAGAGAACTGGAATAAATGAAACATGTCATTTTCTCCGAGTGAAACATGTGATTTTCTCTACTTCGTGCGACGATGATCAGAAAGGAATGATATCGAAGTTACGTAAGAATTTGGAAAGAAAAATAGTTATTCTTATCGATTTTAATTTTATCCATCCCCTGGCCAGATATCGATTTTCAACGTTGCTAATTCCGCTCGCCAGGCCCGCTTGCCTGGTCGGGCGGGGGCGGTCATTTAAGCCAGGCAACTTTAACTCTGAGCCTTAGAGGCAGTAAACATTTCCCAGGAAGCCTGCCCAGCAGGTGCCAAGAGCGGCTAGTTTATATTTATACGTAGGTAGTTTATTCGCTCTTCCTCTGCTACATAAGAATTTTTACAAAACCACTCTGCCAGGAGTGCGCGAGATGTAGCCAAAGTTTCACAATAGCATCATCAGAATTAATGTTATAGTGTTGCGTTATTTATTTCTCTCCATTTTATTTAGTAACATCCGAAGACTGTTATATGTATTCGAAAACATTTGAACAGGTGATGATTGGACGTAGGATCAGCCATTCATTGTATCGCCTGATCCAGATTACGTAAACGCGATGTTAGATACCTCTTATCTCCGGCTCTCATTATCAGTCGCGTATAAAAAAAATTGTCATCGCATTGCCAAAGCCGCTGTAACTCTATACCTTTATAGTCTCATAGTTAGTCTTACAATTTTGATTAAATGAACAGCCACGCCTAAATTCAAACTACATTTGAGGCGCTCCTTAGAGATAATCCGGCCGCTCCTACGCGTGACTAGGTTCAAACAAGGCGTAATCTTAGCCTCGATTACGATTCCACTGATAATAAATAGTACTTTTTTTCAAGGGCGTAAGGCAGCGAAAATCCTACGCTCGAGTTGCAAACATTATTTTTTGACGCAGTAGGGGTGGAAATAAATGCCCATTTTACGCCCACTGCATCGAAAAGAAAATAATCATTAATGATTTGCAATTTATTGTCTCTGAAAATTAAAGCATAACCTTGTCGACCAACAGCTGAGCGTCACAAACGCCCAGATAATTTCGGGCGCTGAAATGGTATACGCGGCAAGAGTTAGGGGAGTTGGACGGTGTCTGGTCAGACGGAGTCAAAATTCTAAGTATGACCGGTTATCAATCGGAAGGCGCGCTTTCCCGGGCAGAACGAGAGAATTTATAGAATTATCCAACTAGTTTCTGCTTCAACGACGAATTACGAAAGGAGGAGAGATTATGCTGATTGATCCTTGTTTCATTTGGTTCCTTGGGTTTATTGTGAGCTTCTATGACTGCGCGCTTGACACAGTGAACTAGAAGTCCAGGTTTTATTTCCAAATCGATACGCGAGAGTAGAAGAACCGGCGCAATACCGAGCGGGTGTACGATTTCCGTTTCCGCGCGCGCATGACGCGGGAATATGAACAGCCTGCGCACCCTTGAAATTTGGTCCAGGAAACGACCTACCACACTATGGATTTCGCACCGCATGTATTTCACCAGTGATTTCAGATTTCCTTCATTAAAATTAGGCTCAAAGTAATAGCGGCCGAGAATTCCGAGGAAATTTTCAGTCAATTTATAGACATGATAGACGATTCATTTTCGACCCAATGAACACAGAATTTGAACTAATCTGAACTCGAAGCATGATTTAAAAAAATAATATCTATGCAGCTTATTTCTTAGACACAGGAAAATTGCTTGAATCGTGACTGAAGTGAATTGCGAGGTTGAAAATATTCTATCGAATTAATTCTATTTCTACGAGTCTAAAGAGCCAGAATAGGGAGAATAAAAAAAAAAAGCTATCAAGATTACTAGTTATTTCTTTGGCAATTGAACGTTGAAATTCGTACATCGTTGAAGAGCGTAGTTGGTCGGGCGTAGCTAACAACTAATTTCCGCTCTGAATTATCAAACGCATAATGCATGCGCACGCCAGCTCAAACGAATCTCCGGTCGACAACCCAATGTATTTGCGTCGACGACGCGCAAGAAAATCATCATCTGGACTCCGGATGCAGGGTGGGGTGCAGCACTGCATGGATACAAGCTACACATATGGGTATGTAACTGTAGGTACGGTACTTGTATGACGACAAGGTGGGGGGAAGCCCGGACGGTTCCCTTAGGCTTAGGGGATGAAAGTTCAAGGATTGAGAATCTGGGAAGCCGCATTGAGTACCGTAATTCGTAAAAGCTTAGTCGCAAAGAAGTACGAGCTTTCGTGAATCGCAAAATATAAATGAAATTGTCATAAAAATATTAAAAAAGTTA
Organism: Rhogogaster chlorosoma; assembly: GCA_944452935.1. Lineage (NCBI taxonomy): Eukaryota > Metazoa > Arthropoda > Insecta > Hymenoptera > Tenthredinidae > Rhogogaster > Rhogogaster chlorosoma. Next base: position 26,008,773 of record OX101797.1, read on the forward strand.
TTTTTATTTTCTCTAAGTCGCACATATATACATATATACGAATACAACTCTTCTTACGAGGTATATTATATAAAAATCTTTTGCGAATATATCTATACAGCGCTGTATACTAGAAATAGAAAAATGAGATTGCCATCCCCCGATAATCCAGATTGAATTTTGACTGTAATTCCAAATTATATGAGAAGAATTATAAAATCAATTTTTTCCTGATATATCATGATAAATTTTTTGACTCCGTGACTCTACGCTAAGCACGATGTCTCATACACCTACACTTGGCCTTACCTCCTGGCCTTGATCAAGGTGTATCGAGTATCTAATCGCGAACGATAAAGTTTTTTATGACGTTTGTGCGACAGCTTGTGATTTAATATCGTGATATGATGTGGGTAGAAAATGGTCAGAGTTATCAAACGGTTCATGCCAATAGTAGGTAGGCACAGAACAAGCTTGAATTGATCTTACGAAACACGGTCTGGTAACTAACAATAAAACAATACAATTTCTTCATTAAAATGTTCGAAGAAACGTCGACTCGACCAAAATCTAACGATTCGTCAAAAATCTTATAGCTATATGATTCTCCAGCTACGGAGGTAACTCCTTTTCTTCGAAACACTCATATACTCTGCTATATACTTGAGGTGATAAATGAATCGGATGCAGCCGCAGTTTTTCATGAAATTCTATATAGTTTTGGAATCGCTGTGGGTCAAACAGGATTGAACCAAGTGCCAAGGGGGACACTGAGTCTGAAAAGATCGGTACCTATATACCTAGGTGTATATGTGCCCAAGAGACAGACAGACAGACAGAGGCTGTAAGCTACTTGATATTTTTAAACGAAGCATATATATACTCTGTTGAATATATTATTGCATATACCTATTCGGAATGACCCTGCCACGTAACCGCATTATTTATAGTTACTTTTGAAGTGCGACAAACGATTCTAGACCTACAATTTATTGTGTCACATCATTGCCAATCTTTAATTTTATACATCGCGGGTGCAGTGCCCGAATCTATTTTTATTACTGACACCTTCTCGCATCCCTAATCACCCATAGGCTCTATCGTTTCACTCCTGTTTGAACTGAAAACTGCAATGCAGCGGATCACTGAACGAAAGTTAAATAAAAAAAGAAGTAAAAGACTGTCAAAGTTTGGCACACAGAAAATAAAAAAATTCAGAACTTGGTACGAACTTTCATCGCGATTAAAAGCGATCGTTTATCATATATTTCGGGAACTTCATTTGGTCTACCGGCTAGCTGCGATAATCGAGGAAAATTTTACAAAATTCCCAAGCAACGATCGGAGCTGAAGCTCAGAGTCCGCATTGCGGAAGTTTTCAGCTACCCCTGAAATTCCCTGCTACTTCTACTAGCAGTAGTGTGAGCCGTACAGGGCCAGACTTTACTCGACATAAAAGCTCGACTGTGATATTAACTGGCGGATTATAAACTCGGTTTGGAAAGAGTCAGCAGCTAGTGATAATCCGAGTAGGCATACAGCGACGATTTAAGTAGTAACTGAAATTCTCAGTCAGACGGAGAGTCTCGACGGTCGCAAGCGCTCGAGCAGTGAGATCGATCGGAGTGGAGAACGGTGTTTGAAAAATGGTAGCGATTCTCGATTAGCGAAATGAGGAGAAATCTCGCGATTAAAGAATAGTAATGACGATCGAGTTCTTTTGCTATTTTGTTCCTGGTCTCAAATCGATTTTCGAACGCTTTTGGGGTCGTGCTCTTTGGGCGATTAAAACGAACCGAGGGAGGAACATGACTTACCTATAACTGCAAAAGACGGATTAGGAGATATCGCACGGCACTGATACCCTCGAGGTAGGTGGAAGGTACGTCAGATACGTGAGCCAGAAGCTGAGTGGAGTCGCACCAAACCCGCGGTACCTCCCGAGGTAGTTCGCGTCCTACCCCCACCTGGGTCTTGAACCAGTTACGTGACGATTCGCACCGGGTCTGTCCTATCAGGATCGCTTCCCCAAGGGCCAGCGAAACGTCGCTGCCGCGCGCCGTTTGGTAGTGGGGATTTGCGGGGCGTCGAGGGGGTGAAAGGGGGTGAAAGGGGGTGCGCGATTTACCACGAATCGTTTGATGCGAAAAAAATAAAACGATACATACATTTTTTGCTACTTATTTCCGTAGGAAAGATAAAAAAAATTAAAAAAAAACATACAGCCGCTCGAGTGGCAGATCGCTCTTTACGTTGAGAAAATAACAAGACTGTTAGATATGAAACGAAGATTTTTCAAATAGATTAGCCAATTTTCCAATTCAAAGTGGGAGTTTTGAACTTTTGAACTGGTAGACCAATTTGAACAAAATTCTGTAAACAATTGCCTATAATTGTGGGTCCCTATGAGGCTCTTCCACGAAAAAACCCGGTATAGTCCCCAAGGCAATGACCGTTTTTTGCAAAATATTATACCAGTTGAAAACTAACTATGGAAGGGATGGCTGTTCGATATTTTTTGAGGCTTAGGTCGATAGAACTGTTGAAACGATTTCAGCTACGTTCGACAGTCAGAAAGCGCGGACTCTTCGATTTCCCGCGCGACAGAGAGCAGAGATATAAGGTGTATTCTTTTGACTCTGTGATCAGTTGTTCTGTGATCACTGTGATCAGTAATCACATGTGATCATGATCAGTTGAAAAGAACAACCTAGTTGTGCCTTGAGGTTATATTTCGAAACTATATTTGAAATTTCTTCACTTGGGCGGTCTAAATTGTGATCACTTGGCAAGTGATCCGGTAAAATGTGTGATCACTTCAGATGTGATCATGATCACTTCGTACTCGTGGTGGGGGAAGTGATACGAGTCAAAAGAATAAAAATAAGTGATCATGATCACTTTGATCAGTGATCACAGAGTCAAAAGAATGCACCTATAGTATCAACGAAGAGCGTGAAAAACTGACAGAGACGGCCGATTACCTCGCCTCTTGTAGCGCCAATTGGTGGTGTTCAGTGCGTTCGCTTGGTCGATTTTCTTCAATAGTTATATTCATGCGATGTTATTGGTCTTCGTCTTGATTGAAGATAAAGGATGCAGCCGGGGAATGGCTTTTTCAGAATGTTGGAGAAGAATTTTCTAATCGCTGTGCTGCCTCCCAAAAATAGCCCACTTTCAAGACTGCAAGTTCATCGCGAAACGGTGGTGAAAAGTGGAATTCGGCGATAACGTTGGCAGGAATCCATCCTTCATCTGCAAAATGACAACTCAAAAACTTAATTAACTTAAAAAATGTCGAATTGGGAAGAAAAATGACTCACCTAGTCATAGGCAACGCCTACCATACATCAGTATTTGAAAAATAGTTAAAACTCTACTCAAATTTTTTCTTCGATTGTCTCTTTCTTTTGTTGTGAGGTTTTAGTGAGATTAATATTTTTTTCCAAATCTCCATGAACCTCCACGTTGCATGAATTGGATTCTTTCAAAAGTATACCTAGCTGCAGGCTGTTGCTGCAGATTTAATCGAAATAGGTTTAAGAAATCTGAAATCTCGCTTTTGTTGAAGTTCTATAATGTATAAACTAAGTGAAAAAAGTACAGAAAACCTCAAGCAAATTTGATCGAAATCAAAGGCTTTTGAACCGATTCCAGGATTTCATTGCCTTTCGTTTCTTTTATTTTATTTATTTATTTTTTTGTTATTTCCCATGATTTTCTATACATTTTGAGAAATCATGAGGAATCAGGATTCATGCGATTCGAGCGATTTCCAGCAACTTTTAACGATTGCTTGTCTGATTTCGGATAAAATAGTTCAATGATCTCTTAAGTGAGCAGCCTCTCGGTCCGAGCATTGGTATTACCATTACCTTAGATCTAATTCTGGGCGCCGCGAGGAGTGCGAAGCTTTATTCCTTGGGCTGAATTGAAGGTTGTGAATATTATGCGAGGTCTAGGTCTGCTTTTAGACCTCTCGGACGATCGAGCCTTACAGAGATATCCACTGTATAGTTATAACCTACGACGGAAATTTACAACGTCGCTCAACTTCGCTCTTTGTGCGATGCATCGTTGGATGGTCTGCTGCTGCAGCTTTGATATTCGAGCTTGCAGCAGTTCTAGATCTCATACGAGCTCTGAGCCAAGTACCGAAGTCAGTCGAGACGACGTACGATATACGACATCTCACATGGACGTACACACGTTGCACATAGAGGTACAGCATTTTATCAGCATTCGAAAGTCAAATAAATGTAGTCCAGTGATTTGGTGAGGGAAGAATGAGTAGAATTCTGTAAAGTATATAATTTCACAGAAAAAAATCAGGAAGATACCGCGTTCCTCAATTTTGTTCTATTTATGTCGTTCGAACTTCTCCAGTTGGTGTTTGTCCTACTGGTGCTATTCCGATCAATATCAGCAAATCGAATCAAAGTGCTGAAGGGCTAGTTGTGGTGACAGGTTCCGACAAGCACGCGGCTCTTTTTCCTCGGTATGTTGATCCCCCATGAAGATCTGGAGTAGACTTTTGGTCACGCGACACGATAACTCGAGGCTTCATTATACCTTCAGATCAACAGTAGGAGGTACTAGACTTTCTTCGAAAGCACGGCGATGTATATAGTTATATAAAGACTGCCTGCGCACTGTAGAAGGCTTGATACAATATCTGCAACCCCTAGCTGTACGGGAATCAATCCATACAGGAAAGGGTGTATGTTTCAAGAACGTCAAAACTGATTTATGCAATGCTCTTCAACCCCTGGACAACCGAGCTCTCTCGCTCAGGACGGAGTTGATTGAACTGGGGTGCGGCCCGCACCCCATCGAAATTCCGAATACTAATCGAGTCCAGAAATTTCTGAGAATTGGCTGATTGAATTTTCGATATTTTTGTTTCCCGGTGGCGGAGAATCTTTCTTTACGATTAATTGCGCTGGGGCAATTTATGACAAACAAATCGCAGTGGTACGAAAATCACACGAATCAAGATAATGACCACCGCCCCATCCCTGATTCCCATTTATACATTTATACATTTAATCTACGTTTAATAGATCTTTATAGCGGGGGATCGTTCGCCTGGGGATCAGCTGTAAGTTGGCTGGGTTGATGTAGGTCGCGTTTTACCGGAATCATGCAGTGGGTGGATTCTGCGCGAGTGGATGAAGGTCGCGCGAGGGTGGCTGATCAATATCTTTGGCCACGTCCACCCTCGCGGGAGTTTCAAGCCCTGGAATCTACGCATACACCTGTACATTCACATCTCAACAGCCCTGTGTATACAATATGCGGATTATGATCTTCGACTCGATTCATACCTTCGAAGACCGTGAAAATAATGTCCAAAATCTACTGGAGTGCATGTTGTACTCTGGCAACGTATTTCTACTTCTGAGAGACCGTTGAGCCGAACTTGCACCTAGCGGCGAGTACGAAACTGCTCCAGGGGTGAAGCGATAATTTGGAAATGTTTCTGTTACGTCCCTTGAAGTACAATTTCAGAAGCTAGATGTCTATAAATGTTTGACAGACATTCAGAATTGTTGCTAATTTTTCGGAAAACTTATTAATAATGATATACATCACCAGATCGTTATCTATTTTTCTAAGATTAACAAGTTTTCCTTAATTTTGAATAAAGAGAGCATAAAATTACTTCAGAGGCTCCCAATCAGTCGAATACTTGGTCCCCGTTCCTTGACGTAGACATTTTGCCGACGAACCTAACAATAAGTTTGGGCTTCGCTAACGCTGAGCGTCCGTCAGTCAAGATATTCCAAATTTGACAGCTTCCAAGTTCAATTTATTTTTAAAGGGATGACATAACTTGACGCCCCTACCCGAGACCGACAGCTCGTAAGCTCCGACAGACACAAGCCTTCGGTGAAAAATTGCCCGGAGAAGACTTTATCGATAAACAAGTATAATATTAGTAAAAATCTACAAACTAACAAAGTTCTTTATACAATACTCCGTGAAGTCTCAAAATCATCATATTTCGAATGAAGAGAAATTGGTCGATTGATTCTCGTTCGAAAAACATATCGAGTATCCAAATTTAAATAATATTGGAATTAGTCGGGGAAGAATAATCGAAAGATTTCTGTATGTTGAGCAAGTATCCAAATTCAAGAAACAAATCATTAAACCTTTCGATAATTGACATCAGACTGTTATATCATGTTCTCAGACGCATTGCTGGCAACGGATGTCATAGATATAGAACTCGCATAGAATACAGAGTCTTTATTCAACCTGGACGTGACATTCGAAAGTTTGAATAAAACAGTGGAGAACTATACCCGCAGCGATATACAGGGTCAATTCGCAACGTCTGTCCACTTGGATAGAGTTGAGATGGCGAATAAGGTCCGAATCGGCAATCGTTTGCCTCGAGACAGCCAATCACTGAATCGCCAGGCATATAATTGTTCTTGAATTGATATTTTCGAAAAGTTCGCACATCGCAAAACTGAACTAACGGCGAAGTGTACTGCACCCTGAAGCCGTACCGTATCCCATGATCGAAGGTTCATCTATGAATATCACACGACTAGAAAACAAGTAGTATGAGTCGTCGCCATGCAGACCATGTCGATGGATATGCCGTCCAATCCATAGTTGGGCTAGTATCGCGTTTATTAGCCTCGCCGAATCGATCGTGATAAGTTTTCCTAGGAGTTCTACAACTTGCAAGTTCCTCACCTCCCCGTGATAATAATACCTAATAGTATCGTCGGACCGTCTTCAGAATATGTATGTCTAACAATAATTTGGGAAGCTAGCCAGAATTTCGGCCCGCGCAGACCCCTTGCGCTAGGCACGGAGCTGCGTGAATAATATCCCAGCTGCTATTTGTTCAGTCGTACGGGCAGAGAAATGTATTAGATTTTCTTCTTTTTTTTGGATAATTGGAAAAATTTATAGGGAAATAAATATAGTTGATTGTCTAGCTTAGGTTCTTCTTATGCTACTCATATCTTCTCCATGGGAGTTTGGTTATTTCTGCTTATTGTTAGTTGAAAAACAGCTACTTAACTTATGGTCGAAGAAGTTACCTGGGAATTTTTGGAATTTCGGAAATTCTTAGTTTTCAGAGCGTGCTCAACTATGGCGAGATCCAAAAGCGCTAAGATTAATCGCCTGATCTTGGTTAACGAAGGAATTAGACACGTGGTCGGTCTTGCACTTGCGCTTGCATCTGTTAAACAAGGCTCACGGTCAGAGCCGTACGTACAAGCCAAGAATATAATTCACTTGGAAGCGACCTGCAACGTTAATTCGAAGCTGTAAAGACGAAAGACGAAAATATCCCACGAGATACGCATACCGGCGTAATTTTTTTTAATCTGTTTTTTTTTTTTTTTCTCTGTTTTGTTTTTGCAAAACCGCACTTCTGTACTTGGCAGTAAATGTGGTACAGTCGGAAGAAGAGATCCGGTTAATCAGGTGGATAAATAAATACACCTATGAATTCCAGGACTTGAAATTAAATTTGTAATATTCAGGATATGAGATAAGGTAATGGCTGCGATGAAAAATTTCCGAAAAAATAGTGAGAAATTGGTCGTTAGCATTGTTTCGTTTATTTACAATACTTACAGGATGATACAGGATGACATTTTCACTTCGACCCTGCGGCAAGGATAATTTGATAATCCAAAATTATCTTGCTGTGGGTGAAAATCCAGCTAGTTACCTCAGTGTGGGAGCGTAACGACTTCCTGTAATGAAGTTTATTAATCTTGCAAACTGGTGACTCATCGCCGTTGGCCGAGAGATTGTTCAAGTATCAACTTGAATGAAAAAAAAATTCAGATGTAGTTGGAAGGGTTTTATTATGATCGATATACTTATAAGTGTGATTAGATTACTATAAGATGGTTCATTCGCAAAGAACAAGGGTGTAGAATTTTTACGTATAACAAACGTAAGGGTGGGCCAAATAAATCGCCTATTATTTTTTTTCTTTTAAGTTACAAACTTCCATAAGTTATCCGGTCCATTCTGGTCATTCCATGAAGAGAATAACTTGGAAACGGTTAGATTCTTCAAAAAATACCAACAGACCTTTCTGTAGAGCGTTCAATTTTGAATAAAAGTAGCTGTGCAGAATCTTTCTAAGTAGATTAGTTTATGGGATTTAAAGATCTGAAAGTGCCACAAGAACATTTTCCATGCATTTCAAATGGGGAATAAAAAATAGCGATGAGAGACCTCTAAAAATGAATATTAAGAGCTCGGTTTTTTTGTGGCCTCGTTATTTGATCATGAAGAACAAGTTTTTGAGAGTAACTGTTGGAGAAGAAAATGTTTGGTTTATTTTGCCCACCCTAATGTTGGGATATACTCATTATTTTAGAACATCTCCTCGGTACAGCCTCGGGAGTCTCGACCCTGAAAACTAAAAGCAAAACTGCAGTAGTGCCGCTATTTTCGAGCTGACAATCTCGCTGTTGTCGGGCAGCCATCCACCCTGTTTCTTGTGTTAAAACGTAAAACATGGTTCGGGAGGAGAGAAGGAGAAGAGTGCTTTCTTACGACGGTTCACCATACCACGAGCTTTTTAAGAAAACGGATTCTTGATAAGTTTTATGAAAGAAAAAGTAGACTTCGCGGAAAGTATATTCATATGATTAATGTCGATGAAATTCCTCGCTGTTTTCACTAAAAATCATACATGAAATGAATTTCTATCTGAAGTTAAAATCTCTGAAATAACTTCGGGTTTTGTATTATCTTTGGTGTGGCTGTGACATCAATGAAATATTTGAAATTTTGAAAATACATAACTTTGGCAACTGTTCTCGGTGAAAAAAAAATTAAGTCAGCCAGCAACGCAAGTAGATAAATACCGATATACATATTATACACACCCACCTAATAATTTTCTTTAAATACGTGAAACATTATGTAACAGAATGTACAGTGCCAATAAAGCCACCTTGTAAAAAGACTATGGGTGATATTCATTGTATAATATCATTGTTTCGGCAGAATTGCAACGCCTCGTCATATCTGCTGCAGCGAGGAATTTATTTTCGAGACTTCGGAAACAAGGAAAAAGAAAAGCAAAAATAGTAAAAGGATGAATGATTTTTTATCCGGTATCAATTAGAATAATTTGGCAAACTTCCAGTAGCTAATAACCCACATCGCTGCAGCCATTTGAATCTTTAAATCATCAATTTTTACATTTCAAATAAAACTTACCTACTTTCTTCTATTTCAGTATCTTCGCATTCGAGTTCCAAGACGAGGTAACCTGAGCATTAGAATTGAAGCTCTGTTACTTAGACCGCTATTTATGATTTACCTATTTTTTATTTTGATCCAACATGCGTACCAAATTTTCTTTCCCCTTCCCTGGATTTTTGTGGGTCGCACCATCTGAATTCCTACGTATTCCGGCGTGCTCAGCCAGCTCTAATAATAAGACTATTATTCGTATCGATTTCCGATATGGAGTTATACAGGGTGATTCATCTTATTCGCCCCAGGCCGATTTTTCCAAAACTAAGCAAGATACGAAAAAAAGTTTGATATAAAATATTCAGGGTTCACAATTCAGGGTTGTCAGAGGGGGACAAAACGTGGTGGTATCAGTATTTCTGTAAGTGGAGCCGCCGCGGTCAGGCGAGGGTCAACTTGGTTTTTTAAAATGGAATGACATATTTTTTTTCTCCAGAATCTGAAAGAGCGTTAAATTCTGCACCAAAAAGTACTGACATACATATGGACTAAGTTCAATGAGTTCCGAGGTAGAGCCGGTCAAAGCAGTATACGTGCGGCCGCGCCTCGCGGTCGCGGTGCAGCGCCCGCCAGCGTACCGATTTACAGATATCTTGTCGGAATTGTGAGGGGACTTGAGTATCCATGTTTTGAGGGATATGAAAGGGTCAGATTATTTTTTACGTAGAGTTGCTGAGGGTAAATAAAGTGTAACTAGTTGATTTTGATTTTGTTTCGTTTATTCTTCGTAAAACGATAGATGCGTTCCGACGTAGACTTGAATAATTAAAAATGACGAAAATTTAAAGAATATTGCAAATTCGACGTGAAAACGAAACATAAAAAATAAAAAACGCAATGAAATAATTCTGAAATAATTCGTTGTTTAATTAATAAACGGAACAAAATCAAAATCAACTAGTTACATTTTATTTATCGTCAGAAACTTCACGTAAAAAATAATCTGACCCCTTCATATCCCCCAAAACATGGATACTCAAGTCTCCTCACAATCCCGACAAGATATCTGTCGATTATTGGTACGCTGGCGGGCGCTGCACCGCGACCGCATGTATACTGCTTTGACCGGCTCTACCTCGGAACTCATTGACCTTAGGCCATATGTATGTATGTATTTTTTGGTGCAGAATTTAACGCTCTTTCAGATTCTGGAGAAAAAAATATGTCATTCCATTTAAGAAAACCAAGTGGACCTTCGTCTGACCGCGGCAGCTCCACTTATGGAAATACTGATACCACCAAGTTTTGTCCCCCTCGGAACCCTGAATATTTTATATCAAACTTTTTGTCGAATCTTGCCTAGTTTCCGAAAAATCGGCCTGGGGCGATTAAGATGAATCACCCTGTATATGGGTCTGATCAAATGTACAGACCACTTTTTTTTTTGTGTGCCGGTGTAAGAGAGAGGAAAAACAATCAAACCTTTTCGAAGCAAATGTGGCATGAAAACGAAAATCGAATGCCCTATATATTCATAGGTCAGTATATCAGACCTCAAATTCTATCATGTTGAGCGAGAATTGAGGAGTATGCAAATTAGCTATGTTACTAGAAAGACGCGATAATGTGGCATTAAAGAATGGACGCACAGTTTCTGAACACCGATATAATCGGGATTAACATCGCTTTTTCATAATTGAACGAGCTGCTTGTTGCTCGGTCGAAAAGCTAGGCGGAAATTTTTTGCCTCTTGCAGATATTATGCAACGATAAGCTGCAACAGCAGATGCTAATCAAGCTAATGGATATTAAACTGTAAAGTCGAAACTGCATTGTTGTGTGGCTAATTCCTTGTGGCGAATAAACTAACGAGGTGGAGGTGGTTTTAAACTGTATAAAAGTATTGAGTGTCAAGAGATTGTTGTAAAATAATTTTTTCACAATTCTAACGTAAGATCTGTGGATTCGTTCGGTTCATTCCATCGGCGAGGACAATCATCAGGTATGTTATAAATGACAAAGTAATAGTACAGGGAGAAATTTTTTTATTTCGTTTATTTAGATTCTACATAGATTTCGCCTACACAATACAATGAGCCATATCCCAGTATATCTGTTTTTACAATCCCTCTCCTATCCTGTTGTATACGATACCTACAATCGCGTATGCACGTGCATATAACGGGATAACTGATTACCAGAATCTTAGAGAGAATCAAGAAAAAAAGAGAGCGCCTTATTGCATGCAACTTGCGAATCACTTTTCCACCGTGAACTGACCTACGACAACGGTGTCCCCCCACCCCACCCCGCTAGGAACGGCCTAAGCCGCGCAGCAGAGCGTCGAGGTTCAGTGACCCTCGTGACGTCAGCAATTCAACATGGCCGGCTCCCGTGACAGGCAGGACTCGAGTAGGAACTTGTTTAGTCGTGTGGCGAATTAACCTGCGTGCTTAATGACTCCTTGACTCCGTGAGATTGTTCCCAATCAGTTATTCGAGTGAATTACCGCGGGGTATGACTCTGGGTGTGTAAATATCCGTTCAGTCCGTCACCGGTTTGAGCGGGTGCGCAAGGACGCACGGGAAGATGCTTCAACTTTCTCCGAGAGGATCTTCCTCTACGGGTAGCAGATATTACGAAGGCAATTCCATTATTTCGGATGGCCAGCGTCAGGTTGGTCGACAATCGCCACGGTACGACGTTCTGCGTTTCAGGAGATTCACGGTTCGAGAAAGTTGACATCAACGAAGGTACGCCGGACATAATAGGTGAGTTGGAATATTTCATTTCAATATTCCAATTCAATTTCACCATAACGATGCGTAATTGAGAATCGAAAATCGCGAGAGCTCGTTCATAGCAAGAAAAATCTTGTCGGTTCATTTCATGCTGAAAAAATAGTATCCGAGACTTTTTCGACATTTTACCTGTCGCGTATTTCAATCAGCAAAGTGAGCGAAGATTCGATCCCTACGAGTTGAATTTCATTATGTTTCATTATAATCCTTTGTTATCGGAGGAATTGTTCATTTCCAAGTATGTTCTAGTCTTACCCGCGAATAACTGTGAAAATCGGAATTTCTTACGAACATAACCTCTCGGACCTGTTTCGAACAGAAATATGATGGGCGAGGGAGTTTCGTTTGACAACCTCGCAATAATTATCATCCAATTATATCGGCAATCATATAATTCCAACTACCTCGTACTCCGAGCATATTTCGCGACTCCGAGGGTAAACCAATTCGTCGTGTTATTTTGAGTTCACAAATCTTTTTCCGAGGGATTCTTATTCCTAGATTTATTCTTATATTCTATTCTTTGACAGCATTATCGGCCGACGGAGATCTGAATAATTCTGTAGGATTTCGCACCTCCTCAAATTCATGTATACCACACGGCTCCTTCCCTGAGCAAATATGATGCTCGCACTGTATCTTCAACTGGCTACGGGTACCTCTGGCTTGCCTCTGTCATCACAGTCTACCAGGTACTCTTGCGCTGAATTGATTCTACTCAACTGGGAGGGGAACTGTACGGAGGTGATAATAATATATCCCCAGGTGACAGATCGACGTGATACGTGTGATACGTGGATTTCTTATTATAAAGTAAGTCTAGACGAGTCAGCACGCTTAATTATTTGAAGGAATCAAAACTTGTTACCTTTTAATGACAAATTTGGAATCTTGCTGTTGTATCAACAACAGCATGAGGAAGAGGTTGATGAATCTTGAGAAAATATGTTTACTTTATTTGAATATAGACTTACCTCGCAGTAGAGAAATTATTTGAAGCTTTGGAAATAAATACAAGTGTAGATCACTGTAGAATTAATTGGGCATGAGATTTATTTTTCAAACAAACACAATTCAATATTGTTGATAGAGTAAAGTTCGCTTGAAAAACTTTGATTAAATTCATGTATCCGAGGTACCGTGTGTTTATCTAGTTTTTATCTTCACAGGTGTTGTTCGTCGAGGGAAACGAGATCCTGTCTTCTTCTCTCATCTCCAACAAAACCTCTACAGAATTCTTTGGAACAAGGATTCACACCAGGCAGTGGAGCAGTCCAAACACCGAGGGAATGACTATCGGACAACTCTGCATTTTAGAGTAATAATAAAGTAGCATAAGCATTAAGTTTGAGAGAGAGATCCAAGAGAGATCCATCTAGCGTACGGTTTTGGGGTGTGTAGTAGCGAGTTCGTAATTAAAGTTCCTTTGGAATCAGTTTTGATAGAATTTTGCATCTCACCTGATAATCAATTCCGCTTGAAACGTTTGTACGAAAAACAAGCCGAACTGGTTGTCAATAATTTTCAGTCAGCAGACTCTGGACCATCGGACGTCTGTAATAAATAACGAAACCTAGTTTTAATATTATCCAAGATTGTTGACAACTACAAGCTTCTTTATCATAGCATCTGCTGCCCGTTCTATGTAGGATTCAAATCAAAGTCTTTGCCTTGGTCCACTCGAGACATATAAAATATTAAATTACTTTCAAATCATTTTACAAATTTCTGTACGGATTATAATTATTCCAAATCATTTGTCGAGACTATCAGCGGTAATATATTAACTCGCTATCACACAGCACGATACACCTGACTAGTTCATGAGGTGATATCGAAATCATACAGGGATCTATAAGATTATGAATCTTATAGGGTAAATGAGAGTAACGTGATAATAACAGCCCATAACACATACAAATACGGTATTGATACGTAAAATAATATTTCACTCTTTTGATTTTCTTGTTCTCATTCGATGGGGCGAGTCCAAACATACCAGAAACCACTGCCGTGGATCAAAAATATTCTTTACCTTTAGTGAAAAATGCATTTATTTATTTTCCGGATTTCGGGACTTGACTTTTTTTCTAATAACTATTTCTTTGACATTGTCCTCAATGAGTAGAAAATAGATAATTTAGAGATCCATGAATTGGAGAGCGTCATTAGTATATTTTAACAACAAGTATGTGTAGAGTAACGAATTATTTGACTGTCGACGCGAAAAAATGACGTTCTTGAACTATTATTGTTAGCGAAAAGTATGATAGAATAATTACTCTGTTCTCTATTCGTATTGCGGCCTGAAAAATAAAAATAAACAGCTCGCTGTTCCTAGCGAGGCCAATATAAAAATCCTACGCTAGAAAAACTCTACTTGTCATTCTGTAAGACATACTTTCATATGTATGTATTGTCGCCCCAAAAATTAATATAAGTATAATTATAGTTTTAGTGTAGCGTAATCAGAGTACTAGCCAATTGTCGAACTTGTAAAATACCAAATATGCAGTATACAGTGATATAAGTGATGTATTATACGTATTACGATCACATCCACAGTTGTTTGAATGAAATAATCATATATTCAAATTGTTTGTACGAAAAACATGTATTATTGTGGTGAACTGGCGTATTTTTCAATAAACATCCCTTGAAATATGAAATAATCGATTGTTGAATCATTTTCCCCTGTCCTTTCCTTGCCCGTAAGTCGAAAACCCTGAAAAACCCATTATTTTATAAGTTTGAGTTCAAAAAGTTGGCGCACGGGGTGACAAATGCTCTCGCCATCTCGCGGTCAAAGGGGCGAACTAATTTGCCCGCAAACATCGATGCGCCTAACCGTAGGCAACCCGCACGCCATCCGTGTAAGACAGAAAATTGTTGCAGCCGGTCAGGCTGTGTAACTCAGAATTTCGCGACGCCTGAAAGCTGTCAACACACAGGACTTAATTACACGAATGCCATGCGGGTTGCATGCGGTTAGGCGCAGCGAAATTTTCGGCGAGTGGGTAAGTCATCTTACCGACGCCCGATACCCCTATGGTAAGTGAATGAACTACTTACCGACTTCCGTTACACTTATGGTAAGTGAATGAACTACTCACCGACCTCCGATATACCGACCCTCCATCAATTCCACTGCGCCTAACCGTATGCAACCCGCATGGCATTCGTGTAATTAAGTCCTACGCGTTGACAGCTTTCAGGCGTCGCGGAATTCTGAGTTACACAGCCTGACCGGCTGCAACAATTTTCTGTCTTACACGGATGGCGTGCGGGTTGCCTACGGTTAGGCGCATCGATGTTTGCGGGCAAATTAGTTCGCCCCGTTGACCGCGAGATGGCGAGAGCATTTGTCACCCCGTGCGCCAACTTTTTGAACTCAAACTTATAAAATAATGGGTTTTTCAGGGTTTTCGACTTACGGGCAAGGAAAGGACAGGGGAAAATGATTCAACAATCGATTATTTCATATTTTAAGGGATGTTTATTGAAAAATACGCCAGTTCACCACAATAATACATGTTTTTCGTACAAACAATTTGAAAACATGATTATTTCATTCAAACAACTGTAGATGTGATCGTAATACGTATAATACATCACTTATCTGTATACTGCATATTTGGTATTTTACAAGTTCGACAATTGGCTAGTACTCTGATTACGCTACACTAAAACTATAATTATATTTATATTAATCTTTGGCGCGACAATACATACATATACATACGAAAGTATGTCTTACAGAATGACAAGTAGAGTTTTTCTAGCGTGTGATTTTTATATTGGCCTCGCTAGGAACAGCGAGCTGTTTATTTTTATTTTTCAGGCCGCAATACGAATAGAGAACAGAGTAATTATTCTATCATACTTTTCGCTAACAATAATAGTTCAAGAACGTCATTTTTTCGCGTCAACAGTCAAATAATTCGTTACTCTACACATACTTGTTAAAATATACTAATGACGCTCTCCAATTCATGGATCTATAAATTATCTACTCTCTATTCGTTGCGGACAATTTTACAAAGGAGTAAAGTATACTTAACGAATGGATATCGTATTATGCATGCGTTACGCGCTGTTATCTGCATAGATATTGCGAATATTTCATACGGTAATGGCTAATCCAACTATTTTAATCTCTACTACTCTTCTTCTCTAAATACAACTAGTATAAACGAATGCGAACAATCATTCGTCGAGATAATCAAAAACATCGAGATCTCTAGGTCAGTATTCAGTGGCTGAATACAAAAATATGATACATGCCTGAGAACGTATCGTTATTAACATGTCATGAATTCTCGTCTACTCTGTAATACTACAAGTCTTTTCTTGTACGATTATACCATTACCGTACGAATTATTCAGGTATGACTTGCTGTACAGTAAAGAGTTCATCTACAACTACCGATAGCTTCTACAAATGATTTGCAATAATCATTTATTGTATCACAGTACCGCGCTGTACTTGTTTTTTCAATTAGTCGAGATATAAATAACCGAAGACATTATTGAAACGTAGAAAAAGTATTGTTTCGCTAATTGAATTCAGTCTATCTCAAATAAATGTTACTATGTTGGAGAACCAACAGCGTGTACTTGTGTCTCTCTATCTGTACAGCAATTTGTCAAAATTATGTAAACGCGTGGTTTAAAGTTATAGTTGTGAATTGAAATTATCATCGGATATGTTTCGATTGAGAAACGGCAGGGATAATACTTCCAGTTCAATTTAAAGCGAGGAAACTTATAAGTAGCCTATACTAAAACTATTATTGAACTCCAAGCTAATCCTTGCCGCGATAATACATACATATACTGGGAGCCGTTCATTTCATTTTTCCCACCGAGATACAAATACAGAATAAAGAATACAAATATTGTTTTCACCGCGGACTTTGTAAACAGTAATAGTTGAACCGCAAAAACAGCAGTAAAATAATTTGTCACTCTCCAAATACTAGTTGTTGAAAGATACTAATGATGTTCTCTAATTCATGGATCTCTAAATTATCTATTCTCTACTCATTGAGGACAATGTCAAAGAAATAGTTATTAGAAAAAAAGTCAAGTCCCGAAATCCGGAAAATAAATAAATGCATTTTTCACTAAAGGTAAAGTATATTTTTGATCCACGGCAGTGGTTTCTGGTATGTTTGGACTCGCCCCATCGAATGAGAACAAGAAAATCAAAAGAGTGAAATATTATTTTACGTATCAATACCGTATTTGTATGTGTTATAAGCTGTTATTATCACGTTACTCTCATTTACCCTATAAGATTCATAATCTTTTAAATCCCTGTATGATTTCGATATCACCGTGTGAACTAGTCAGGTGTATCGAGCTGTGTGATAACGAGTTAATATATTACCGCTGATAGTCTCGACAAATGATTTGGAATAATTATAATCCGTACAGAAATTTGTAAAATGATTTGAAAGTAATTTAATATTTTATATGTCTCGAGTGGACCAAGGCAAAGACTTTGATTTGAATCCTACATAGAACGGGCAGCAGATGCTATGATAAAGAAGCTTGTAGTTGTCAACAATCTTGGATAATATTAAAACTAGGTTTCGTTATTTATTACAGACGTCCGATGTTCCAGAGTCTGCTGACTGAAAATTATTGACAACCAGTTCGGCTTGTTTTTCGTACAAACGTTTCAAGCGGAATTGATTATCAGGTGAGATGCAAAATTCTATCAAAACTGATTCCAAAGGAACTTTAATTACGAACTCGCTACTACACACCCCAAAACCGTACGCTAGATGGATCTCTCTTGGATCTCTCTCTCAAACTTAATGCTTATGCTACTTTATTATTACTCTAAAATGCAGAGTTGTCCGATAGTCATTCCCTCGGTGTTTGGACTGCTCCACTGCCTGGTGTGAATCCTTGTTCCAAAGAATTCTGTAGAGGTTTTGTTGGAGATGAGAGAAGAAGACAGGATCTCGTTTCCCTCGACGAACAACACCTGTGAAGATAAAAACTAGATAAACACACGGTACCTCGGATACATGAATTTAATCAAAGTTTTTCAAGCGAACTTTACTCTATCAACAATATTGAATTGTGTTTGTTTGAAAAATAAATCTCATGCCCAATTAATTCTACAGTGATCTACACTTGTATTTATTTCCAAAGCTTCAAATAATTTCTCTACTGCGAGGTAAGTCTATATTCAAATAAAGTAAACATATTTTCTCAAGATTCATCAACCTCTTCCTCATGCTGTTGTTGATACAACAGCAAGATTCCAAATTTGTCATTAAAAGGTAACAAGTTTTGATTCCTTCAAATAATTAAGCGTGCTGACTCGTCTAGACTTACTTTATAATAAGAAATCCACGTATCACACGTATCACGTCGATCTGTCACCTGGGGATATATTATTATCACCTCCGTACAGTTCCCCTCCCAGTTGAGTAGAATCAATTCAGCGCGAGAGTACCTGGTAGACTGTGATGACAGAGGCAAGCCAGAGGTACCCGTAGCCAGTTGAAGATACAGTGCGAGCATCATATTTGCTCAGGGAAGGAGCCGTGTGGTATACATGAATTTGAGGAGGTGCGAAATCCTACAGAATTATTCAGATCTCCGTCGGCCGATAATGCTGTCAAAGAATAGAATATAAGAATAAATCTAGGAATAAGAATCCCTCGGAAAAAGATTTGTGAACTCAAAATAACACGACGAATTGGTTTACCCTCGGAGTCGCGAAATATGCTCGGAGTACGAGGTAGTTGGACTTATATGATTGCCGATATAATTGGATGATAATTATTGCGAGGTTGTCAAACGAAACTCCCTCGCCCATCATATTTCTGTTCGAAACAGGTCCGAGAGGTTATGTTCGTAAGAAATTCCGATTTTCACAGTTATTCGCGGGCAGGGTGGCCACTTTTATCAGGTCCTGAAATTCAAGGTCTTTTCCAGGTTCTTTAAGGTCAACAATTTTTTTTTCAAGGTTCGACGAGAGGAAAGAAAAGAGGAATAATATGATATTTATGAAATAAATAAAATTAATTCTGAGTTGCATTTAGTTCAGCCAAATTCAGTCGGCTCGGTTCGGTTCGGATCGGCATAGTGCGCGCAGGCCTTGATACGGAATATTGCGAGGAGCAGAATTGATGAATATAGCATGGAAATAGCACTTGTGACATTTTGGTCAAGTTATTTGTAATTCATTCATTTTCCAGGTTTTGCTAAAAATTGTATCGAATTTAAGGCCTTTTCCAGGTTTTTCAAGGCTAATCAAAATTCAAGGCTATTTCCAGGTTTTCAAGGTTTTAAGGTCCAGTGGCCACCCTGGCGGGTAAGACTAGAATATACTTGGAAATGAACAATTCCTCCGATAACAAAGGATTATAATGAAACATAATGAAATTCGACTCGTAGGGATCGAATCGTCGCTCACTTTGCTGATTGAAATACGCGACAGGTAAAATGTCGAAAAAGTCTCGGATACTATTTTTTCAGCATGAAATGAACCGACAAGATTTTTCTTGCTATGAACGAGCTCTCGCGATTTTCGATTCTCAATTACGCATCGTTATGGTGAAATTGAATTGAAATATTGAAATGAAATATTCCAACTCACCTATTATGTCCGGCGTACCTTCGTTGATGTCAACTTTCTCGAACCGTGAATCTCCTGAAACGCAGAACGTCGTACCGTGGCGATTGTCGACCAACCTGACGCTGGCCATCCGAAATAATGGAATTGCCTTCGTAATATCTGCTACCCGTAGAGGAAGATCCTCTCGGAGAAAGTTGAAGCATCTTCCCGTGCGTCCTTGCGCACCCGCTCAAACCGGTGACGGACTGAACGGATATTTACACACCCAGAGTCATACCCCGCGGTAATTCACTCGAATAACTGATTGGGAACAATCTCACGGAGTCAAGGAGTCATTAAGCACGCAGGTTAATTCGCCACACGACTAAACAAGTTCCTACTCGAGTCCTGCCTGTCACGGGAGCCGGCCATGTTGAATTGCTGACGTCACGAGGGTCACTGAACCTCGACGCTCTGCTGCGCGGCTTAGGCCGTTCCTAGCGGGATGGGGTGGGGGGACACCGTTGTCGTAGGTCAGTTCACGGTGGGAAAGTGATTCGCAAGTTGCATGCAATAAGGCGCTCTCTTTTTTTCTTGATTCTCTCTAAGATTCTGGTAATCAGTTATCCCGTTATATGCACGTGCATACGCGATTGTAGGTATCGTATACAACAGGATAGGAGAGGGATTGTAAAAACAGATATACTGGGATATGGCTCATTGTATTGTGTAGGCGAAATCTATGTAGAATCTAAATAAACGAAATAAAAAAATTTCTCCCTGTACTATTACTTTGTCATTTATAACATACCTGATGATTGTCCTCGCCGATGGAATGAACCGAACGAATCCACAGATCTTACGTTAGAATTGTGAAAAAATTATTTTACAACAATCTCTTGACACTCAATGCTTTTATACAGTTTAAAACCACCTCCACCTCGTTATATGTTATATAAACCGGCCTGGGGCGATTAAGACGAATCACCCTGTATATTGCGTGGCTGCTGTCACAGCTGTTCGCACCACGCGAAACTTGCGGGTGAAAAATCCTCCCTCCGGTCACAATAAGCGAAAGTCTTTGTTTATTTTTATTTCTAGCATTAGTGAAGACCAGGCAGCTGGTTTCTCCTGGGGTTTAAATGTCAGTTTAATGCACGGGGTCTCGATCTTTCCTTATATACTAACTCGAATATATTATATATATATAATTTGTACACTCAAATAAATAATTACGAAATCAACTTATTAACTTTAACAATTTATTATTTTTAGTCAACAATTTATTTCTTTGCACATTATTATTACACATATTCAATTATAGTTTATAGAGCAGCGATATGAAAATATAGGAATGATAGTATTTCTATTGGTTTAATAATCGATTTGAACTTGGGCATACAGGGTGCTCGATCCCATTAACAAAATTTTGATTATCTCCGCATTTTTAATAGAAGTATAAAGGAAAAAGTGTTTGAAAAAAATTTGCAGTGTTTAAATTGAAATTACAAGAATAAACTATACATTTTTTTTCAAGATTATAACTTTCAGAGTTATAATATATGTATATTGCAACGCATTGATCCGTATCTTCGTTTTTTTATTGAAAGACTATTTCAATGATACTGCGTTGAGTGGATATTATGGTAACATGAAACACCCTGCTTACTCATCGTTAATATATTGAATACGTGGGATTCCAATCCCGTCCATTAGACTCGAAATTCCGGATCTAAAGTATCAAATTTAGCGTAACTACACATGTATTCATAAAATCTTCATAAAAAACGTTATTTTATTAATTGACTACTATGTATTTGGCCTACTGCAGCTGTCAGTCAGACTAGAGAGAAAATGCCGTTAAGGGAATGCAACAGCCCTTCTTCATCGGATTCATATGTACATACAATTTTTCGTTTCATTGACAAACTGATGAACGAGATCGATTCAAACTTGAACAGTAAATCGCTGAGATGGTATGGAATGGTAGAAGTATCTCACTTATTGTTAGGGAAAATAAGGCTATCCCATCTCAAATCGGCCAGTACAACACCGCGTATTCTTCTAAAGAAAGAAGGAATATATATGACTTTATACCGGTCAGAATAAGAGAAATAATGGCCACTGGCACAGCAAAGCACTGCAAACACTCTAGGTACATGGTATTGTTATTAGGAAAATGAAGGCATGGATTTCGTCAAACGATTAACTTTCCCCCCTTCATCTATTTGGTTGTAATTGATTGCGAAAGTATGAATTCATTCCGTTGGTCACTTTTCGAATAAAACGAAAAATAGAAGTTCGATAAGGCGTCGACTATTGCATGCCCTTAAATATATTTCCAATGCTTTAACACGAAAACCGACATAGGTATCTATAAAAATCACAAATATTTTTGGTTAGTTACGTTGTATGTTAGATATATAACAGATTTAAAATGTAAAATAGATTGACTATTAAATTAAATTGTGCTTGTAAACTCGAATGTAATGCTGATTCACCCTGTACCGTAACAGTGCGTGACTTTTGGCAACAATTTTTTTCCAAACCAATATCTGAAACTGTTTGTATATAGTAGTAGCTATTGATTGGCGAGGAATAAAACAAGATGCATGCAGGCCAGGATGAAATTGTCTACCCGGGCTGAAGGCGAGGGCTTACATTACCCTGGCCTGCATTCATCTTGTTTCATCCCTAGTCACTCAATCTACTATTTCACGATGCTCATCGATTGAAACGAAACGAACAAAATTTCAATCCAGAAACCGGAATATTGATGACCAGACTATTCAGAAAAATGAGGAACAATTATTACGGCCCTAATTAAAAAACAGACAGACTGATTTTTGAGAAGTTGAAAAAATAATCACGATTATGTTATAAATATAGACGTTGATATTATAGGCATTGAATTTATATTTACATCACAATTGGTCCTCATTTACGTATACGGATTGGTATATACTCATGAAATATACCTACATACAATATATACAATAATACATATGTATATTTGCATATGCGTGATATAGTTTTTTACACGCCGAAGAACCCGATAACTGATGCGATAAGGGAGACCATTAAGAGTCTATTCTTGCAGCCGTTCAACCCGAAAGCAAACGAACAAAAAGAAGTAAAAACCTATTTTATTCGTTACAATTATTACGTTGAGCTTTGTTAATTTTTTTTTTTCAATATTTTTATACGTATGCCTTGCTACGTATAGACATTAGAATACCTGATTATTCGGCGTATTATAATATGATTAGTTGTGCGATATCAGCCAACTGCTTGCTTAGGTAATGATAGGCAATCGTGAATTTTCTCCCTCGTAATTATCATACGTTAGACTTAAATACAACCTGTGAAGTTTTTCCGGTCATACATCCCCGTAATTGGGTTGCCTATCCTCCGGCTTATCAACGTCAGTAACGTCATGTAGGAGCAAGAAAGTCAATTTGTAAAACTTAATGTCACTAAATATCAACCGGTTCTCATTCTAGCCACTAATGGGTAATAAGTTACCTTGAGAGTTCCACACACGACGCTTTACCGACTTTCGTGAAACGAGATGATACGTAATCTAACTTACCTGCGATGTCTGAACGAAGACGCCTTGAAGGCTATTCATATTTACTTTAATTACATTTTCTTGGTTCACTATTTATATTCATGTATATTCGGATTCGAATTATCGACAAATTCGCTAAGACGGCGTCCGGCAGTTGAGGTCTGTTGTGAATATGGCCGTAAAGTATTGAGAGAATAATTTTCCTATGTATTGTTCCTGTTGTACCGGCCATACGCCCTCCAGAAATGCTATGTGACCACCACGCGATGTTACTACTATGGCAACGTTCTTAGACTTGTTCGCCTCCTCGATTGGGATCGCTAATTCAAAAACATAACAATGTAATAAAATTATACTAGATCGAAATAAATATTACTATTCATCAATCGTTATATTCAAATGTCCAACCGTTGACCTAATTAAGATATAACACCTTATGGGAAAGCAGAAGCCGGTATAAAATGGATTTCAAGTGGGCTCGGGGATTGAAGAGTGTCCGAAGTTACCGACCGAAATAGCGCACGTTTACTCGATTGATAGGCTAGAAAGTAAATTACCTTCGAGAGGCTGGAACGGATCATCGGCAGCGCTCAAACACAGTATGGGTATTTCTATGCAGTGGAGTTTGTTGTGGAGAGTAGCGTTCGAGTAATAATCTTCTATGTCTTTGTAACCGAATTGTTTCACCGTGAAATTCTGGTCGAACTCTCTGACCGTCTTGCAGCTCTGGTTAAAATGAAATTCAAATCATTTTAAAGACATAATTCTATGTATCATTTAAGAGCAATATCATTTCTACTCCACTTCCATCTGGATATACTTTAGAGCAATAAAAGGCTGGCGTCCCATTGTTCATAGAACAATATTTTGGTTTAAAACGAATCACCCTAGTGTACCCATATGCAAGTTGGTTAATGCTCTTTGATATTTCGTTTTCTTGCCTTTAGTACGTTATGAGCGTCCCAGTTGAATGGTTTTTTTGTTGCGTTAGATAAAAGTTCCGCCTGCTTGACATTGCGGCAAAGATTCCCGGTGAGATGTTTGTTCAGCATTAAATTTAGGAATGGTTTCTCGATGCTTTTTGTACCCTCAAACACGTTCCAAGGGACGGAAATGATCATTGCTGATTTGAAGGTGGCGGCCGCAGCAGGTCCTTCACGGGCGAGATAATTTCCCAGTATTAACCTGCGTCATTGTTAGTTGCGAAATAAAATAAAGAATAAAGAGCTCGAATACAGAAGAAGAAAAAATCCTACTCGAAGAATAAAATTTCCCAATACATCATTCGTAGTTTCTCTCATATCTTACGATTCCTTTCGGTTTACTGAGAAGATATATGAACAAATATATCCCGAGCTTCTCAAGTTTCTTATTATAAAAGAATAGTTCGGTTCTTTGATCGTTCGCACTGTTTATCCTCTAACAGCGGATTACCAATAAGATCTAGATATTTATCTGCAGACATATTTACCCGCCCATGGAAATTCCCGTTGCTCCCAGAGGCACGTTGGGGTGAACTTTTCTCACGTGGTCAATAACCTCGGACAAGTCATCGCAGTTCGCCGCACAGTACATCCGTGGAGTCTGAAATATGAATTATATACGGAAAGTGAATAGTTTTACAGATTTTCAGATCGTCGAATAAAGGATATATTGCATTGAGACGGAGAAAAGAGATTATTTCATTACTTTTGATCATATTGGTGAAAAACGGGCTTTTCAGTCGAACAGTGTCGGTCTGTCTGTCTGTCGGTCTGTCCGAAAGACTCGCCTAATTGATCTCATAAACGGCTGCGTGAATGAATCTGTAATTTATAGAAATTTACATTAAAGTTGAGGGCATGAAAAACTGCCATGTTACGTTTAATTTCAATGTTTCTTTCAACCCGGAAAATTTCGACGTTTAATTTTTGACCAAGAACCTTGCTGTTTTTTTCTCTTCTTTCGACTGGATGATTATATTTTCTTAAGTTCGAACCGGTAGTATTTAGCAAGGTACGCAATCACGGAATAGTTTTTGTCACTTTTCGGGGCGAAGACAAGTCGACTTGCACCCGTGGGATGCTACTGACCTTTAGCTGGACTCCTCCAAGCCCTCGATTGTTGAAAATGACGCACCGAATGCCGACCTTTTTCGCCGCACTGACCAGACATTTTATATACTCGGCTTGACTGGCACCGGTAAGTCCGGGCAAAATGATAACGATTGGTGAGTGCGGCGAACAATTCGCTTCTGCCCAGTCTAATGCCACTTCACCGCCGTCTTGCAGCTCTAGTATTTCCCTAAAATGTCAACAAAAAAAAACGACATATATAGATTAAGGATTTTATGTGCATTTAGCAATTTGTAATTTTCAATTTATTAATCAAATACTGAATATGTAGTTCCAGTGTGCGAAAAAATGAATGAACATTTTTGTTGCATAATACGTTTACTGTAAAAAAAGTTTTACTTTTTTTATTGTTATATCATATCTTGCATTCGGGAAATGAATCCGTTTGGAAAACGAAAGATTCTTTGAAAAATCGCAGCTTCAAGACTACAGAAAATTTATCCGAAAACATGTACTCAGCAGGTAATAGAAATTCAAGTATTGTTTCTCTTATGGTCAGCATAACGAATATA
This sequence comes from Rhogogaster chlorosoma, assembly GCA_944452935.1. Taxonomy (NCBI): domain Eukaryota; kingdom Metazoa; phylum Arthropoda; class Insecta; order Hymenoptera; family Tenthredinidae; genus Rhogogaster; species Rhogogaster chlorosoma. Next base: position 26,034,533 of record OX101797.1, read on the forward strand.
AATAACCTGCTTCAATTGACCCCTTAACTAATATTAATTTAACTAATTGATTTTCATTGACAAAAGCTGCAGAGGCTCGGGGTTTTTTTCTGGCAAAAACATCCTTGAACGCGTTATTCGAAGAAATTTAGAAATCATAATTAGTCATCCCCTCACCCGGCAATATTTAACATCAGATAAAGTTTTTGGTCGTATTTCGATTATAATAAGATAGAGTTTGGATTGTGATATCAAGTCTAAGAATCGGACACTGCGATGGTTATCAGGAATAAAAGTATTACTATTTCGCAGTGAAGGTTTATTCGCAGCGATAAAACATAATATTGCACCAGGTGATAAAGTTGTCTTTATCTTTCAAGATTCAGATTACATCGCCGCTCATGTATGGGTCAATCCATGCTAACTCGACAACCGCCTGACCCTGACCATCGCGTATTTGATCCATATTCTCTTATGTCGTTGTTAAAACTCTAAGGGTCACATCTTCTTGCAGGTTTTTCTCCTCAAAACTTTATCTATTTCTGAGGTCTTTAGACTATAAAAACAATAACGCCCGTTTCGATATTCTTCTTTTCTCAATCATATCCAAATGTGGAACTAGATTTTCTCATACCTTCCTAATGACTTAATCGATGCCAACGAATATTAACGAATGAGGGATGTTATCGACACAATTCTCATACGAATGAATACCTAGGGAATGAACAGATCCAAGTTCCAAGATTACAATATTTTCGTCCAGTCGATAGCAGTGTAACGCATCATCAGTCAGAATCAGTGTAATTGATATTAAATATGACCTTGGAATCGATCAAATAAATCGAAGGAAAATTGGTTTCACTTTCGGATTTGGTTGAAAATGATCGTCGTGTAACGCGGAGTCGTTGGAATTTCATGGAAAACTGCAGATATAAAAAATAATATATAAAATTCCTAACTATTTCATTACTGGATATATTAACTTGCTTACGATCATAGTACAATAGTTTATTATAGCATGGCCTCGAATATACGGCAAGTTTCTTTCGTCATTTGCAAAAATTATCGCAGTATTTTTTGATAATTACATTTTTTTCTATTATCAGCAAACTGATAGGAACTCAAGTGAATGGTTTTTAATTTTTAATTCAAATACTTTTCGAGCTATGAATGTCCTTCTGCTTTAGCTAAGATAACGTTCAAACAATTATTGCGTGACCCTAGTTAGTGTGATCGGAAAAACCAAACACTACATGAAAATGTAGTTGAACTGGATGAGGAACCGAGCCTGGACACACTTGGCAGAAAATACCTCATATATACGTCTGCATGATTAGATACGACGATAATAAATTTCAAGGTTCTAAGACCAGAACCTGAATTACAAGGCATATATTGCCTAATTTATTCGCATTGAATAATGATTCTTCTTTATATGTAGTGCGAAAATAGCACTAATAGTGAAAGATAGTTCCTCAACTCGTCGTGGTATCATTCTATGCAAAGAATGAAATGTGCGTGATCTTTAAAACGCTATTATCGGACAAGAACCTGCTCTGAAATTTCTTTTTATATCGAAAGGATCGAGAGTTCGAATGATGGCGATATATACTATAGCGAGAACTATGATACATATACTAGGCCGATCAAATTTTCCTCACCGACGATAGATCACTTTCGGTAGATATCTCGAGCGCAGTATGCTCGCCATTACTGTCTGGGCCCGGGACTCGAAGCACCAAAGTGTCGGCCAGAATTTGTTCTTCACTATCGGTATGTTCTCTTCCAGAAAATCTCTGAACGGTCCCGGCGCGCATACCAGTAGCGGTTTCTGAAAAAATTCATGAAAACGAACACAAGATTTACGATGTGGTTCACTGCAACAAACCGACTCCAAGTTTTCGGAAGAAAAGAAAAGTTACAATCGCGGGAATATACTTTGCGATTATCATTAGAGATTTCGCGGATAATAATCTGCAGACGATTTCAGTTTCACTATAAGATTCCAATGAAAAAAGGTCAAATTTTTTTTAGATTTTTTCAAATCATTTCGGAATTGTTCATAATATTTTTTTTTTTTCACTGCATTGAAACAGCCTTGATCTCAATTTGATTCATTTCAAATTGATTTTCATTATTTCTTTTAAAAATTTCACAGCGTTTTGAAATGATCTCTGAAAAATTGAGAGAAAAGAAATTCTAAATTGAATTTTAAAGTGTTAAATTTGGAGAATCTCTTCAAAAATATATACAGCTACTGAGATAATCGGCGTTGTCGAGCTTTTCAAGAATCGAAATTTTCACAGAGTATTTCAGTGTTTCGCACTGTTTCGAGTTATCCAGAAATTTGTATAGAAAAATAATCCTAAATGTATTCAATTCACATAAATTCAATTCTAATTCAAATTCAATATTTTCACCGTGGAATAAATAGGTATTAAATATATAGCGAGGGTGGGTCGTCGCGGTCCACCCTCCCCTATAGGAATAGGCACTAGAAAAACTGAAAACGTCCGATTTCTTTCTCGTATACGTACGCTTACCCGACAGATTTATGTATCTGTCTAGAAGAACCTGTTTACGTATAAAGATCCATTGGAATTAACAAAGGTAATTATTCTGCGGAAACAAGAAAGAAGTCAGCTGTGGTTTTCTGAGGTATCAAATTTGCGATCTTCGAAACTATGGCCTATAATACATATAATGCAACCACACGCAGTGAAATTGATTGACTGTAGTATAAGCATATATCGTGTACACTTTAGTGTTATTAACAGATTAACTTCATGATAATGCATATGTGAGTATGTATAATGATCGGTTCGTGTTCCGCTGCAGCACTATGTGAAATTCTATGAGGATTATAAATCTATGATCCGTGATTATCAGTTCAGAATTGTTTGTTTATTAAATCAGGATTAGAAACGAACAGGAAATGAGAAAATTTATCTGGCATCGAACTCAAGAAGATAATACATATAATGGTGCAGTGAAGAAAAATTCGTCCACATGTCATCGTATCTCGGATTTTTAATCGAGAACAATCTCAGCGATCCTGATTCGTCATTTATATAACGTTGAACGCGGCCACGTAAATGTGTATATAGTTATTAAAAAACATAATATTTATGTGATGCGTATCGAGTATACTCACTTTGACAACTTCACAAAGATAATAAGTGCAGAAGCCCACGCCTAGTAGGGCACCGTAATAAATCTTTGGCACATCTAGTATTGCGTCAAATAATTCCAGCATGGTAACCTCGAGCTGTATCACCTCGTTAATCGCAGAAGACTTCCTCGCGTTATTCAACGTCGAGTTTTGCACTGTCAATACTTGCTGGCCTCGCAATCAGCGATTACTACCTTCGGTCAACGCGACGTTGTATCACTGAACGCCGCGTAACGTCGAGTGACTGATAGGTTCACTCTCACAATATATCAGTAAGTTTTAAGTGGTAAATTGACGTTGATGGTCGGACACGGGTCGGACATGCTCGTGCGCCAAAGGCGCTCACCGCTCAAATGACGCTTGTCACGCATGTATGCATGCACATACATACGATATACCGTGACATGTATACACATACATGGCTAGGCGCTGACTTCGGCGCGGTATCCTCCGTCGACTTGTTTTGTCACACCGATATTGCCGTCCGCAGTAAACGTAGATAACATCCCTGCCGACGTGTATTGGCAGCTGCGCATCGCGAATGAATCGATAACGGCGGGAGATGACGAATTGAATTGAAAATCCATGTAATGAGAAAGACCCCACCATTCAATCGATATTTATATACTTTTTGCATTGATAATGATAGGGAAGACCATGGCAAAGTGATAGGGGTACCGGGGCAAAGGGGGGCAGTGAGTCCAGTTTTGATAATTTCAGCTGCGATATACCAGTACCCATTGCGGTAAATCGGCTTACTACCCTGTTTTCACCCTCTTTTCAATATTGGCTCAAATTTTTCAGTGAGCCAATACTCGGCGAAAAGGTAAAGAGGCAGAACTCTCACCATCATAGTGCGTCTTCCGATCTTATTGAGTTCCGTGATCAGTTAGTATCAAATGCGCGTCGATTCCTTCGTGAGATTCCTGTACCGTGAATACTAATTGTTTAAGATAGCACAAAAGAAAGGAATCACATGTTGTCAAATTAAATTCAATAAAATGAAATTGATTTGAAATTTCGATGAAACCGAAACTGATACCTGCGTTCGAAGTTTTGATGAAATCGAAATCGGAACATTCACTGAAAATTTGCATTTCATAATATGTATTTCAGGATTCCTCAATCCGAAGGTATCCACATTCCAATTCTCTCCGAACAAACTGATGTAATTTCATTTGAAAAGCAACCGTCAATTAGTTGGATATATTTCAGCAAATTACTTCATAGATAAAAATTTTGATTGCATCATGCTCATTTGGCTTGTGAAACGTTTTGTCTAATATTAATTCGTATCAGATTGATGTATCGACCAGCCAATAAAGATATCTACCTGACCTATTCAGAGTGAAACATCCCGTACATAATACACATCGGTATATAATTATGTATACATATATCCACCTCCAGACATCCGGGATTTGTATTTGCAAATTTATAAATATGAAAATGCACTATGCAGAGTACCCCGCAGACTCGTAAACTTCCGCTGCAAGTACAGACATGGATTACGCAATGTAATTAAATAGATCATTACAATGAGTGCAAAGAAGAATGAAGAAGGTGTGAGAATAGAATTTGAAATCTTATAGAATAGAGCGTGCAGGCTTGGTCAAAGAATCGACACTTGTGGTTACGCAATGAATAGTGACTTGGATGATTTAAACCACTGCAAACGTCACGGTGAAACGTTATTATCGAAAGATCATCATAACATTGTTATAACATAGGTATAAAAAACCGCTTTTTATAGTGCTTTTCATCACTCCACAATCCCACGTAACCACTGGACTCATTATAAAGTATAATCAGAATATACGTTAACATTCAAAGATCAGAAGAATTCTTTTCCTCGTAAATGCAACTATTCAAATTGAACGAGACATGGCTATTCTGCATGAGGCTTATCTGCCTACGAAATCCTGTAAATTTCAGATTTGTCCATCGAGCCATTTTCGGGATTATTTGGCGAGCATGTGAAAAATTTTTCATGACTCTAAAAGCCTGTTTTTCGGATTTTGAAGGCCTGAAAACACAGAGATTCGTTGAAAATAACGACTACCATCAGAGCAATACTTACCTCATATCATCACAGGGCAGCGAAAAATAAATATGAATATACCTATATACAGTTCCTGAATGACTGTTCGACAATGGTCCGAAGTCCGTGTAAATTCGAGCGAAAAAAGTTCAGGGAACGAGCTGGAAACGATATTTTTTAAATTGTTTTTGCATTTGTCGGTCTCCAAAACTTACTATGGAGAGTTAAATCGTTATCTACCATTGACAGAAGCTACATGGAATTTTAAAAATTTAACACCACTTAATTTCTAAGGTACATACATACCTGATTAGTAATAGTATAATCGTAATAATAGTAATAGTGTAATATAGGGTCGTGTTCTTTTTTTTTTTACTTTTCTCATCAGAGGAAAGGAGAAAAAATCGTTTCGTACTTTCCTCGGAATCCTCTTATTCGGGCGAGACTGCAGGGCATATATAATCTGCAGCTCCGATATAGCATGGCTTGTGAGAAAGCCGTACACTTCCTGTAGACACTGGGTGACATTTCCATAATTAACTCATTAATTATAGCCATTACACGGTAGCTAGGAGGAGCCGTGCGCATAACACTTGGCTCAGGGCCAATAAGTAATCGCCAGATTTGTATAATTGAATAAATACTGAAATTAAACGAGTATCTAAAATCCCGGAGGAAAAAAACAGCGGGATGTAGAAAAACCTGTGTATATGCGAGACCGCCAACAATTAATCCTACAACCGCTATGCATATAATCTACCATAATTCAGTGTTATCCAAGTAGATCCTTCCTATGTCATACGGGATAAAATTTTATTAGTGGAAAAATTAAAGTTTAAGACATTTTTATATTCAAACCTAAATCTAAATTCACATATATATTTCAATTTTCACGTATATTACATTATACGTATTATTTAGAGATACCATTATCACTTCTTTTAGCTTCATTCCTCTGCAGTTCTCCCTTCTTCTCTCTCACCAATACATAAGAAGACTTAACAAAATCAAAATATTAATCGTATCAATAACTAAGCTATAGGTACTACGTTATACTATTGCATAATCTAGATTTTTTCATATACTAAAATAGACAATCGTGAATATCAACAAGTATATTAACCGCTTGCTTATATTATAGGTATGTGCAGCGCTAGTTTTACTTGCGAGTATAATTTTTGATATAATAGTAGATATACGGCATTCAAAGCATTAAGCCTATATGTACTATAGTCCAGGAGCCGGGTCAAAAAACATAGGTTTAGAATGCATTATTCTGCGTTTTTTTTTTTTGAAAATGATTGAAAGCTGCGACAAAAACGGTTTTCTAAGATGGCACAAACTGAAGCACAACCCCCTCAGCCGGGCCAATTTGCATTTACACTCAAGTCGCACCCCTCAATTATTAAAAAAAAAAAAGAAAAAATAAAACATTGCACACGTAGAATTTCGCAGCAAAAAATACCTGGCTCCTGAACTAATAGTTTTGTTCACAAACCCTAATTCTATTCCTCTCTTCGTGACGTAAGGCGCTGTGAGATTCAATTTCCAGTCTTCGATATCAGACAATAATTAACGAGCATTAAAATACATCAGTTAGGCTGAAATAAAAGAAACGAAGAAAAGAGATTCTCAACAACGATAATTATAAGTATAGGAAAAATATAAACGAAAGGAAATACTAGATTAACACTACCTAACAACTATAAAGGAAATTCAAGTCCGAACGTGAAACACGCGTATTAACTGAATTGAAAATCGTTTTCAGCATTAAGACCGTCTGAATCGACACATCTATGAACTAAATGGAATACATTAAGTGCAGATGAAGTTAATTTTTGAATCGTAATTATTGATGGCTTAAGTGATCTAAATTTTAACGAAAACTTGGTGACTGTATCTACCCCTGGAAGTAACAATAAATCTTCAATTGGATTCCGAATCCATTTCCAAATTCAATTACTGCAACATGCACCAATGTAATCATCTTTCATTCGCGGTTTAATGGAACTTATAAGTTGAATTTGGTACCACTGACCATGGTTCGCAAACTGGTACCAATATTCTCTCCGAATCCTCTTGGAATCGAGAGTAATTTTGGTGTTATTACTTCCCCCCCTCAATACCGGCAACTGAAAAGCGCAAAGGTATTGCTTTGCGCCTTCTTCATTCCTGTGAGTGCATCGTTCCTTTCGAACAACTGCACGAATATGGCAACGGCGTTATGGAAACTCAAGTATAGAACGAAGTTTCGAAGATTAGCTAACTCGGCTAACAACAGGATACACGATTTTATGATCATTAATTTGAAAACGGCCCCTTTTAGAAATATGACTGGAGGCTTTCGACTCACAGCTCCGGCCTCGAGTATGTTCTTTGGTGAACTTGTACGACCGGATGTTCGAAACTAGATGCCAAGAGTCATGTACGGGCGCAGTGTGATTCGCGCACATATTTAGCCCAGGTTCGGTTGGGCGTAAGATCACTTTTCCTCAGGAAGGTACTTCGGTCCGTTTCTTCACGGTTCTGGTCGAGCATCTTCCTGAATGTTTCGTCGTCGTACGTGCACATCAAGCTTTTCTTCAGCTTTGCCGAGCCGGCAACAAAGTCAGCTGGCTGACTCCCTGCGAGTACGTGCAGATCATTTTTCACCTGACTCGCCCACGTCCACATTTCCACAACGTTACAGTCACATTTGAAAGGGTTTCCGATAAGATTCACGTGCACGAGTCGTGGATTCGATTTGAAAACACGCGACTGTATGAAGGTCAGTTGGTTGTTTCCGAGATCAATCCGTTCGAGGAGATAAAGCTTTTTCAGAAATGCTAGACTCTCCAATGTGGATATCTTGTTCCCAGACAAATTGAGGCTCGTCAAATTACGAGAGTTTAGGAAAGAGTCTACGGATAGAGTTGTTATGTTGCAGTTGCTCAGATCAAGAATTTCCAGACGGGATAATTGCTCGGGGAGCAAAGGCAGCGTTGCTGGCACGACCAATGGGTTACCGCTCAGTTTGAGCTCCAAAACGTTGGTGTAAGGATGATCCCCGAAGACTTTCGTATTTATTGGTGTCTTCAAGTCGCAGTAGTCGAGCTCCAGGCTTTCCAGCCTCGTCAAGTTAGTGAACAGTCCTTCTTCAAGGGTGTGAAGTTTGTTCCCGGAAAGAATGAGCCTCTTCAGCATCGTCATTTGGACGAACGTCTCATTCCCAACGTGGCTCAGGTTACTGTATGACATGTCGAGGTACTCCAAGGATTTCAGGGGGTTCAGTAAACTCACGAAAGCATTGCTAAGTGGATTATGGGATATTATTAGCTCCTGCAGGCTCTCCAGGTCTTGAAAAGCAACGGGCAATTTTCTCAGCCCGCAGTTGCTCAACGAAAGTATCTGCAATTTTGGTAAATGTTGCAGAACGGCGGTTAGATCAGACGCGAAAAGCGGATTTCCATCCAAGTGAAGAACACGGAGTTTGCTCGCGTTTCTGAAGGCCTCTTCAGTTAGCCGGTCCTTGAGATTGCAATTCGAAAGATCTAGGGATTGCAGATTGTGCAAATTGTGTCCCAGCGTATTGCCGACATCGAAATGACACAGCTCATTATTGGCGAGATTCAGCTGACGGAGATAGAGATTCTCGGCGAAGGCATCACCCGGAAGATTGGTGATGTTACAGTTACGGATGTCCAATCTTTCCAGTCGCGTCAATGATCGCAGGACATTCTTCCAGCCGAGTGTCTTGAGGTTGTTATTCATCATTTCGAGTTCTCGCAGGTTTTCAAAGTGCGCGAAAGCCTCGTGGGAGACAAAAGTAAGATTGCAGTTGTTCAGTTTAAGATATTCGAGGTTTGTTAGATGGTCGAATGGCCCGGGTTCGATTTCCCCAAGAGGATTTTGCGACAGATCGAGTTTATTGAGTGCCGTTGTATTGTAAAAGAATTCATTACTCAGACGCTGAATACCGCAAGCGCTCAAATCCAGGTAGAGCAGAGAACGACTGTTCAAAAAATGCCCTTCAATCCTGTCCAGAGGATTATTCTGCAGCTCTAACGAGATGAGTCCCGGACTGTCACTGAAAAAGAAGATAAAAAAAAAAAACACACACACGCTATTTGGTGAATAAAGAAATTTTCATTCCGAAGGGAAATCCCAGTCAGTGATTACCACCACTAGAATTATCTATAATAACCGATAATCGGTTCGTTCGCCTCATAAGCCAATGACTCTTTATCAAATTGAGGCGGCTTAATCTTCTCTGATACACGTACGACTAGAACCTTGGGTAAATCATTAATGACAGTGCTGCTTCTAACCTGAACGCTTGGGGATCAATGGTGGTGATCCTGTTCGATGAGAAATCAGCATCAAGGAGGTAATTGAGTCCGGCAAAAGACTCATGAGTTAGGCTGGTAAGGAGATTGTGAGCCATTTGCAAACGTCTCATCTTGATCCCTGTCGGAAATGGTGAAACCTCTGCCACATTATTTCCGTTCATATCCAAAAGATAAACATTTGGACTGAGCTCGTCGTAGGGAATTGTGGTCAGGTTACTCTCGGAGCAATCCGTGACCCAGTTGATCCGAAAATAATGGCAATGGCAGTCTACGGGGCACATTTGTTCCTCCAAATCACCGTTAAAAGAAACGACAGTTCCTATCAGAGTTGCCAGGAGCAACAGAAGTTTCGGTGTCATCTTGTCTACAACATAAAACCTGGAATTTTTGATATCGTTAGTTTTCGGTTAGTGACAAACACTCGGACTTCGTTCTCGGATTCATTGTGCAAAAAACTATCAGGTAATCGCAGTGGTTGAGTTTTCGAAATCAAAGCTACGGTAGAGGAACTATGAGACGATTCCCGCGAGTCGGAATTCTCGGAGGTTTTGTACCAATTCAGAAGTTTTTCAACACACTGAAAAGTTTTTCGTGTTCGTCCAGAACCGGCGCAAAGAAACGAGAGAGATTAGAGAAGGTATAGAGGGAGATGAGAGGGGCTGACAATTTTGGATACTCCAGAACGCCGTAGTGCTTCTCCTTCAAAGCGTTACTCGATGTATTTCGTTACATCGGGGATGCGGGACGGACAAAGATCGTGTGAACCATCAAAAACTGTTCGATGAACGAACGCTCATTTCCGACGAGATACTTATAGATATAACCACAGTCTAAGGAAAAGGATCACCGTCTCGTCATCGGTATACTTCACGAATTATGTGCAGCTCACAAGCACAACTGAACTCTTATGAGGGTAAAGAGAAGCGTAATTTGCATCCCACTCGTTCATTACACCCAAACGAGCTGGCACTGATGAAAGCATGCACTGAATCTGCGAGAAAGGTGCATGTTGGGGCCGTCCGGATTATATTTTTCTCCTCTAAGTATTTCCTCAATGTACACACATATATACATAGACATATATCGATAAAGTGCTTTGGGGTCAGAGTTTGTCTATTCGGTTCAGACGAATAGCGGCCGTTATACGACTTTATGAAAATTGGGATTATAAATGACCTACACGAAACGTTCGCCTCTCGATTCTTTGGATCCCCGTACTCTGTAGCCTTATTTCATCATTACGGTTACGGCCTATTCGGAGAAACTTGAGGAGAGTGGCGACCAAAAAGCAAACTGCGCGGCTACCGTAAAATAAATATGGTAAAAATATTGGGTCATCTTCATTGTTTGAATATACAACGTATATATATTTATTTTAGGATACCTTCACTGCAGTGATTAATCATGAATCTCTTTGATAGTTTTTACGAAATAGAGATACATCGATTGCTTGCGAAATTACAAATTCAAGTTGATGGTGTGAAGACCGATCACAAGTTCTGACGTAGTTTGATAGACAGTTACTTAGTTTGCGAACTTGTTTGGTTTGCTGGTGACGTTGGAACGTAATAATTGAGTAGTTGGCTTAGAACTAAGTTATACATAAATAATTAGTTCATGGTTAATTTGTGTTCATTCATTCACGGATCCGGATCGAACCCTGCTTCTGCAGCAGAATGCAGACGAGGCTGTCTTTCTCATATACTATCTGTCATAGTTTTGATATCTCGCAGCGAAGAATTTCTACGTATAGATACATATCACTGAAACTATAATATACTCTACGCATTCATTTCTGGTGGAAAACGTTGTATAGCTCTGTTTTTTTTTCGAAATAAGAAGATGGATATGAGCGATGATTCTTATCGCTGGCAGCCTCTGTTCTTCCACTTTCTTGCGAAGACCGGATAAAATTCTGAGGCTAATAACATTGTCTCTCCTATGGGCAGTCGAGAACCGAGAGCGAAACAGGAAGGGATAGGGGAACGACCCCCCAGGGTTCGAGAAGCGGAGAAGAAATGTACGAGTAGTACGGAAAGAAAAACCCGGGAAAATTGTTTGCTATCTTTTTATCCCCTGGTGTCGAGATGCGGGTTATATGCCAGACTCTGGTTTTCGTCTGCGGACGTGTAACCCAGCTACCGTATATATGTAACTAATATTGAACTATTCTTCGAAAACATGAATTACAGTATTTGAAATGAATTACTCCGGATGGCGAGAGAGTTTTAATTTGTTTCCATCGCATTTGTGAGTGCGCCGACTATTCGTCACAGGAGGGCTGAAAATTTGGTCATACTTATTTTGACGCCTTTGGTAAAGAAAAAGCGGAAGTATAGGTACTATAACACGATTTTTCTCGCCCCTGAGATCCTCCCCATGCGGCGGTACATAAATTTCAAATCTTCCCCATCGTCGCGTCTTTTACATTCTGATTCCGTGTTGCCAGATATATTCATACTTTTTGTGAAATTGTCTTCTTTATCTTACGGGGATTCGGGCTTGGGGGGAGCCGACTTGGCGTCGGGACGCGACGCGCCACTCGTCTCCACTTCGCAACCTATGCGGCATACACTATAATACTACTTCGTGTATTATGCATACGTGTACTTATGTCATAAAATATAAAATTTCCTGTGGCGTACCCATACGTAAGATGCCCCATCATTTACTCGGTGAAGATGCCAAAAACTATATGACTAAAACTATATATATGTATATAAGTTTGGACGACGTGTGATTCTTGAAGGCTTTTTTTTCCAGATCCGCTCGTTAAATAATTACGCACAATGTAACTTCTGAGTGCCAATTAATTCCATGACTTGATCTTCGATTAATTGTCGGTTAAATTCGCGGCGGGTTATCAAACTTTTTGGACAGTTTATTATAATCTAACAATCAATTCCGGTGAAATAATTCGGTTATTCAGACCGGTGGGCAATAATTTTGTCGGGAGAAACCGGGCGAGTCGTAACATGAATCACGTTTTCTCTTCCTTTTCCCAGACCACTAAGGAATTCAATATATATATATATATGTATACATATATATACGCACACATATTATAGACAAATATATTCAGTGAATTCTTATTTATGAATCCTGACGGTCTCTCTGGACCCTGGGCTGAGATTTTGGATCGTATTTATACCGGCTAATGGAAGCGCCAGACAGCACAATGGTCAAGCTGACCGAAGAATAAATGATTTACAACCAGCTCTTAGCTGCATTTTATATTTAAAACTGATGCGAGACCCAGACAGGATCGAAGATTGAACGTTGAGGGTCTGCGAATTTTAACCAAATGGTCGTTAAGATGAATAGACCAAAAAGTGAAAGAAGGACGACAGAAAAAATGATATACCTATAGTTTTCAAGTGAAAAATAGTATAGTCATTCCCATTGAAATATGAATTTTCATCCATTCAGTCCAACACATCGATGATTTATTGGCAAAAGCGCTAGAGCGTTCCAAAGTATATAGGAACTACTTTTATAAACTTCCCAATATATGTATATATGTACACATAATGAAATGAATAAATAATAATGAGGTTTACGTGTGATTGAATGAAACTGATGAAACTGATGAATCTTCTTCACGTTTTCCGCATATTTCATTGTAATATATCCACAAGTCCACATATATACCCACACCAGTATGACATGTATAAGCACGCCCACGCACCGCCGCAGCATGCAGCAGTGATATAAGTTACGAAAAGAGCGTAGATAAAAGTAGGGGAATCCCCGGAGCCCCGCATCGCCGCCAGCTAAGCCGCTTGACACAAGCTGACGCTAAGGGGTGAAATATAAGTAATTTATCGATTAGGTAGCACGTGTTAAGAGGAAGTCCGTAGCCCAGCATCTATAACTTCGAGGACCTGGGGAGGCATTCTCCTGAGTCTTCGAAAATAGTAGATATCACAGTCAGCCCCATTACGCATAGGTATATTCATCTACAGTATCGTCGACGTTACTCAAATTTTAACCACCGCTTAGAATTGACTATTATTTCTTGTATTGCACCCAAATTAATGCCCAAGGCAGCACTGTTACGGTAGTGAAAGACAAACCGCTTTTAAAATTGGCTGGACAATAAAGGGTTTCTCACGTCTGTCCACTCGGAGCAGGGTTGAGAGGCCAAGAGGCCGAATCGGTAATTGTTTGCCACGAAGCCGCCGATCACGGAATCCCCATCTACTAAAACAATTACCAATTCGGCCTTTTGGCCATCTCAATTCTACTCTGGTATGGCAGACGATAGGAATTAAACCTGTATAACATAGTTAAGTCAAATGGTAGTCGGTATGACAAAAGAAACGGACATAAGTATACACAGCAGTATAATAGTAGCATGTAGGTACTGAATCCTGCGTCCATACTGTGCGGCGGCTATACGGTAAGGCGATAACGATTTCTGCGCAATATCTTTGCATCAGTGCGTCCGCAATGGACCGAGTGGCGCCTAGGTCTCGAGAGTCGAGGATCTTCTGGCTACTGCATCCCCGTGCGAAAACATTATTTATAGTTCTCCTTACGAGCAGATATAGAAGAGGGGCGGCCGGCCAGAATGAAAGCCTGCGAGGAAGACGACATTCGCTATCAGACGTTCCTGCGATTCGACTACTCTGGCCTCTAACGGCTGCGTCATAAGATATCAAGGAGACGGGGATAACATAAGTAACAATAAGATGCTAACTGAAACTAAACAGAGCCAACTTTTTTTGCATCAGTAATCACCAATCCAATGATCGAGTTTCTAAATCCTGACGCGGAGCGATCTGTCATGCATAATTATACATAATTTGAGATATACAAATGATCGATTCTCGACTACTGTGTCTTATTTTGTAAAAGAAAAATCCACGAACACCGATAATACCGCAATCATGAAAATTAATTTTTTTTCCCTAGTCAACAAAGTCGAGGCTCCAGGCCGTGACAATGGCGTAGTGCGAATTTCAGCGCGTTCACCCCTTACATTAGTCATCGGGTAAGATATTGCGATCCGTGAATATTCTTGTGAATGTCAAAACGGTCTTGGGTCTTGTATCAAATTAGCGTATCAATTGCTGCTCGGATAATGCAAGCCTTACTTACCTTTTTCCAAATGTAAGGGCCGCACAATCCTTGACACAGAATATAGTTGGAGGGCTTAACGTCAGGCCGGTTAATATTGCGGTAACTACGCGCAAGCGTTCTTTCACTAGCGAGAACAGAACAGACAGCTGACTGTCGACCAGCACTGCTAGCGGCGTAGCTTTGCGCGGTCGGTCGGTAAGACCGGGGTTTTGCGGAAAGCTTTGTCGGCAGTTGGACGCCACCTCGCAGCGCGTTCTCTATCGATTTCGAATAATATTATCCGAAATTGTATCCTGATTAAATCAATTAGGTACAGACAATCTTTGAGTTTGCGGTAAAATAAAGTGCTATATCGAATCGAATTCAATAAATAGCACCACGCCGTTCGGATGTAGATGGATGAGCCTGACAGCCGTTAGATTCAAAGAAGAAGAAAGATGTACACATGTGCGCGCGGTAGCCTGTTGGCAGGCGCAGGCACAAGATATAATGAGAATATGTAATACCATACGGTGTATGAATGTCATGCATAGCTTTATCGAGGTCGACAAAGGTCTCCCGCGTTATACAAGCACCGTTTTGACGTCGGAATCTCATTAATTTCAGTCCAGATACAGCGGACATTATCGACGTTTGCAAAGAGGTCTTTAGACTAAACAAAGAGAGGTTACAGTTTCGCTTACGCATGTATGTTTTAGGTGCATAGGTGTATGGTCCGTGCAGATACAGATAGGGTAAGGAGAAGGCTTCTGCGTCGAGTTGGGTCATAAAAAGTTTATTCCTGTTTTTCCTTCTCGTAGGAAATCGGTTTTTATCGGTTCCCCGGTCTCCTTTTCCCGGATTGTTATATAGTCTTCGTTGACCAAAGCTGCACAAGTTTCTCCCTAGATACATATACCTATAAGACATTGGCGTTAAAACTTATACGCTCTATATTCACCCGCACTAGGCTAAAGTGCCGTAAGAAATTACACTACGGTTCGAACGAACGCTTTTCGTTATTAAATACCCGCTGACAGACTTACTATCCGGTATACATATGTTCACTCAAAGCTATACACGCGGTTCTAGACTTGAAACTCGTCAATCGTCATTATCGGCACAGTATTCTTTCGTAATTGTCATTCTCAAAGGGCCTTATATCCACTAGCATCACTCGTGACTTAGGCTTCTTTTATTTCAACCCTTTACCGTGGCGATAAACTCTAAAGGCGTTTTAGAGTTTCGGCAAAATTTTTGTGAATTTCTTCGAAATAGAACAAAAGTAGATTAATTTGATGGTTATAACTTCTATCTGTAACTTGAGATTTTAAACTTTATTTCAACGAACTTTCGATCACTGTACGATGAAAAATTGTATACTCACCACGGGAGGAAACCATGATATCCCAACCCGCGTTTTACCACGCAGGTTGGGAAGTCATACTTTCCTCCCTAGGTGAGTAATATACTATTCCAAGTCGAAAAATTACGCAGTATGTACTTGTTGCTGAAGTCGAGATGAAATTGCCTCAAATAACCGTAATGTGTTTGGACCCAAAGACCTCTGGATTCATTTCGAATTCGCTCATGCTGCGTCTCGGATTTTCACATTCTAAACACGATCATCGTTTCAATTTTCTTTTCACTGTCTGCATTTGGCGAGCGGTCATTCGTTTATTGATTTTTCCACGAAGCGTGCATAAAACCCAACTTAACTTTCGCACTAGAATCGAAAAGTACTGTATCTTTCATACATGTGGAAATCCTATCAAGTGAAGTTATACGTTCCTATTCACCGCGTCTTTTTATCATCCGGTTTTAATATGCGCTCCCAAATATTCAAGAGGTCGGACATCTATCTCTGAAACGGGGGACAACTAGCTACCGTTGAATAAATTCCGTCACGTTCACAATATCGAACACATTTCTTCACCCGTCAATTTCTCCGCTCGTCTTGAATCCCCCCGAAAACATCGCGCGGGGACTTACCACACTCTATTTCTCTCCCTATCTCTTACTGTCTTCTCTGTCGTTTCTTGCACCTCAGTCCTTCGGTTAGATTGCGAATTAAGATAATAAAACCACAGGAACGATGTATACAGCAATCCTTTGCCAACAAGCACAGAACTCCTCCGTACGCTCACTGATCGTCTTAAGTAGAGAAAAGGCAAATCTTTGAACCTATTGGTATACCTACACGGAAAGAAATTTTCTTTAAATATTACCGTTAAAATCACAGTAAACGTGGGACGTCCCGCAATTCCTTATCTAATTACAATTTTTTCAATAATTATTCACAAATACAATGTAAAAAATACAGAAGAGTACGATTAATTTTTACTGTAGTGTCCGGTAAAAAGTAATAAACGTGAAAAATTAATTAGATTAATAGTTATTTCTACTATTTTAATCTTAAAAATTACAGTAAAATCAAATGTTTTTACTGAAACTACTGAAAAAATTACCGGAGTCTTCGGTAAAATAAGCAACGGTATTGTCCACAAATTCGGAGGTGGCGGTGCAATCGTCTTGCGATCTCGATTGTCCGAAGAACCTGAATGTATCAGTCATTTTCAGTCGTCTATTTCTAAATGTCACAAACAGCCAAAGATTGAAGCGAATACTTATTCTTTCTTCTAAGATATTTCAATACTATTAATAAAACAAATATGAGTAATAATAACTTAGAAGTAAGTCGATTAGCCGAATATAATTTGTACATACAAATTTAAATTAGATTTTTTATTTTTCTGTCACTGAATGTATTGTAAATAAAAAATGTAAAGTGACATATAACCTAATAAAATTCTCAATAAATAAATTCATGATAGAAAATAAAATATTTAATAAAATTTACAATAAATTTATGACACTTGAAATTTTTATAAGAAATCAAAATTTAATTTTTACTGTGGGCTACAGTAAAAATTGTGTAAGAATCGCCTGTCTAGAAAATTTACAGTAGTCTCCGGTAAATTTTACTCACACAACTTTAAAAAGTATTTTTGTTAATAGTAAATGGTAAAGCAGCGCCCTAGCGTCCCACGATTACAATACAGTCCGGTAATTTTTCTCGTTAATTTAACGGTACATTTTAAAGAAAATTTCTTTCCGTGTATGCTTATCATTCATAATACCAATTTTAAGTAGCCGAGACGAGCAAGACAAACAGTTGTACATCGTGTACCGTGAATCAAAAATATCTGTTCCTATATGCCGAAGGTACTTATTCTTTGGAGATAAAGAAAAAAAAAAATTAACCGAGATAAAGTTCCGTCAGCGCGAAAGTCGCGAGTGCAATAGTTTTATAAATGGAAGTGAGTTAGAGTTTGACCAATCGTAGCTCAGAGTCAGGTTGAGCGGAGAGAAACGGTTGCACTGTCGCCGGACGCCACCACTGCAGTTGCCGCGTCACTCACTCTCTGCCATAGTTGAGTCTTTTGTGATTGGTCAATCTGAACTCGCTCCCATTTGAAATCTATTAGACCCTTGACTTGTTCGCCTGATACCTACAACTTCGTCTTAAAATAGTTCTTTGGGGAAAATAGGAGCATCGGTCTCAATAATTTCATTGTTTGTATTTCGGTCAGTATATCGATAATGGCAACATTTTTCAAGTGCAGGATCCTATATCGTTTTCACGTTCGATTCTTGGCATATATCGTGTCTGTATTTATACACCGAACGTATACGTTGAAAACGTATGTGTAGCTAAACCAACGCCGCGTCTAATGATGGAAATATTTTAACTAATCCGACACATCGTTAGCTTCTGGCAAGGTCATCATTCGTCAGGGTTTACCGTGCTTAGGTCGGACATAGGTGCTCGGTAAGTGTGCAGTCGAGGGTTAATTTCCTACAAACTGCGCGGGGAAAGAAGAAAAACAAAGAAAAAATAAATAGAGAAGAAGAGATGGAATATCAAAAAAAAAAGAAGAAGAAAAAAAAGGAAAAGAAAAGGATTCACGCAGGGCGCATTAAATTATTTCCCGCCGGGTTTTTTAGCTGTATTCTAGTACGACGATTTAATTAACATTCCGTATAACGGATGAAGATATTCCACAGCTGTTGATTACGTATTCTCTGTACGTAGGCCTGTAGGGTCCTACCAGCTACGTTAAGCCATAGTCGACTGCCGATGAGCGGGCGCAATTGACCGTCCATTGTGAACGCGGGGCCTACGATTTTATCCCGGGCGAGTGAACTTGCCACAAATTTAACTCACGCGAAAAATATCAGTCACGTTATCCAATCCAATGGAGTTATTGCTCGGGTGAATGTGCAGCAGGCGGACGACTGAGAGAGAAAACCAGCCCTCAGAGCGACGGCGCTGGGAAAATAACGCCACTCCATTTTCCCCCATTACGTTATTTTTTTTAATCATAATTAATACCCGAGAGAGACAGAGATGAGGGGAGAGCGAGATGGCGATAACATAGAAGATGGAGAAACGTAATAATCAATTCAGAGATTAGATAGATGAATGCAGAAGAGTCATGGATCGATATAAAACGAACCAAATAAAATATCTATAACTCAGCTGCAGGAGATTGCAAAATAAGTAGATGAATAAATAAATGGATAGCATACCTACCCGTTAAATAAGCAATCGAATGAATAGATAAATAAATAAATAAGTGTAACAAGATTAAGCAGGAGAAACAGGGAGAGGAACGGAAAAAAAGTCGGGCATTGCCAAGTGCGGGGTCACGTATAGAAGTGAGTTACTCAGTTCATCCCGGCAGTCCCCCTAGCATCATTTGTGTCGTTCTCCACCCTGCAATCTCCACCTCTCAACTTCAGCTCTCCGCAGATTATATTTGTCGAGATATCAGCTTGAAATTTTGGCAAATTCTTCCTCTTCACTCGAACGCACTCTCCAGAACCTCTTGTGAATTTAAAATGACGGAGTACCGCGAGGTTTTCAGTTTTAAAGTCACGGAGACCAACCACCTCGTATAAACGGGCAGTCGGCCAATATACATGAATATAACGTTGAAATGGCACGTACATATCTCTCTCGGCGCTTTTGTCTATCGTCTTTTGCACAGACGAAAGCTTGACCAAATTCAATCAACGGACCAAACTGACAATGAGTTCATTACTTTGTTTCCGAAGTTCAGCGAAGCTGGGACATTGAGAAAAGAATTCGTATTTTCTAGCCGTTTTAGTCCTCGCGTGAAATTTTATGGAGCTTCAATGATTTCCGATTTTTACAGACTCTCCATGGTGTCCAGATATTTGCGAAATCTTCTTTCCACCTCTCGAGTGAATCATCTTAACGATTTCCGATACTCTAGAAGACTCAAAACTTTGTACGGATTATGAACAAAACTCAATTTTATATCAATCCCACTGACCCACCATTATGTGTATGTAGCTCTCCCAGGAGCTTTGGCATGGGTTCAAAATTAATTAGTTTCAACCATTATTCAGACTCAGCGGATTAAGAGCACGGGGAAAAATGTTAAGGTGTATTAGGAATACGTATTGTAGATATAGCTACAGCAATAAGATATAGCTACTTTGACCATACGTATAATATACTTGTGTGGAATCGTATCGAACCGCTGGTCAAACATCAGATCTTTAAAATATATATAATATATAAAATTAATTTTTCAATTCCTAATTAAATAACTTTTTGCCTATTGAAATTATTCTTTGATATTTATCATAGTTTAATAATTAAAAGATTACCTATAATTAATGGCAATCCTATGTAAAATAATAAATTTTTGCTAATGGTAAATTAACTATTTTTTATATATATATTTTTCAACTATAAACCCGAGGTCCCAAAAATTTTGAGACAGCAAATATTGCAACTATTTTTATCCATCCTGTAAATTTTATGATATTCTCATCATTTTCGTAAAGGTTCTTTACCTCCTCAAAGGTTTTCAGACTCTGCAGGAATAAGTGATATAAGATTTCGAAAAAGACATCGAAGTAATTCTTCCGTAGTGGACAGCACCAACGGCGGAGCCAATATCTGAGCGTTATGTTTTCTGGCCCTGATTCTCTCGGAACCCCGGTCTGCTCCTGTTTTAATTTCTGTCGTTTCAATTTCAACTTTTTGCGTTTTAACAACGCGCAAGTAAGCTGCCCGACTGTTTTCTATCCGGTGGGCGCCGGGACGGGAGCCAAAGCACAAGGCGTCGTTCGGGGCTTTCGAGTCGTCGCTATAGTGACGGAATCGAACACTCCTGAGAACCTTTCGCAATATTAACATTAACCTTTGTAGTGCATTGTTGGATATGATATTATGAGATTTCAGTATTTTCGACGGAATATCCCCAAGCTCACGTCATTTTCGTAACTTCAGCCTTGATATCCGCTGTTCGCTTGTTCGCTGTCGTTAACAACGTCAGGATCATCGGAGGGATGAAATGTAAAATAATGCCTCAGGGACTTAGGCGATGATTTGGGATTTTCCAAGAAAATAATCGGCGTGAAATATTCCTCTTCACACTTTAATTACACTATAATATGTAAGGGAAGAATCAGCGGAGCTAATTCTCCAGTTTCTCGATTAACGCACGCGAGACACTTCTACCCGTTGCTAGTTGGGGTTGGGCCGCAGTGAATGGGGTTGGTGTGTCGGGGTGGAATTCGCCCGTTCTCCCGCTCTTCCCGCTTTGCTCACCTCGCCTGCGCAGACCTCAGAGTCTTCCTTCCACCGTCGAGTTTTGAACCAGCCAAGATCGGTCTCAGTTCACTCCCAAGTCCTGTCCGACGCTCAACGTTCGACAGTGGCATCGCGACGCCCTTATTCCCAAAAATTTTGTGCCGCATCCGTCGCTTCCGATACAAACGAGAAGAATTCAACACCGCGTACGACGTCTAGGCGGGTTCAAAGTGCGTAGTCGCTAAATTCTCATACAGAAGTTTCAACACAAATGGAATCGAGGATCGTACTACCGCCAGTTGACCACTATAACGCGTCGGTGTAATCCACACAGTGTCAAAACGAAATATCCCTCAGAAGACAATGGAGTGAAGTGGCGGACAGATGTGCTATAGGACCAAGACCTCTGCTATCCAACCTTTTCGCCTACAATCAAGACGACAGTGCACCTGCTTGGGATGATATTGTTTCTAGATCAGGCCGCTCCTTGAAGTGGTCCTTTCAGTCCTTTTTCATCGCTAATAAGAGATGGCCGAGTCTTACGTGGCCCGTGATTTCCGTAGGGATAGATCTCTAATCGCCGTCTTATAATCAAAGTAAGTATAACAACACCCGCAGTGAGTAATTGCGGTTAATCCCCGTAGCCATCCGTCAATGCAACTGGCCACTTGCACAAACCATCGAGTGCAGGTATAATTCCGCAACGAAGTTAGACGGATTCTAAAGGAAGAGGTTCTTCGGGTTGATTGTATTGCTGATTCCTTTGTTCTCTGTTCGTGAATCGCTGTTAAATCAAAAGTGGAGAGGCAGAAAGAGAGAAAGAGAGAGAGAGAGAGAGAGAGAGAGAGAGAGAGAGAGAAAGAGGAAGATAATAAGAGAGAGCAAGAGAGATTGGGCGTCGTGCTTTCACCGGGTATTTCTATGTCTCGGTTTTCAGATGAATTCGGTTATCACGAAACCGCGGATACCGCGTAACGCCAACCGTGAAGAGGAGTTGTTAATTATAAGACTCTCCAGATCCACAAGGATCAGAGATATTATTTCCAGGGTCGAGTGCGTCGAATAATCTCCGCGTTCGACAAAGCCTGCTTTAAGGTTCACCAATTCTTATTTAGGTCTTCGACATATTTACGAATTACAGCTACATATTGGCATTCCAATCCAATAGGACGTTGAGATTACGAAAGATGAAAGCAGGTTCGTCAATGTAGTCGATACATCGCTGTAAAAAAAAATTTAAAAAAAAAAACCATTTTCGATTCATCCTCTCTAAATTTTTCAAAATGTAACAAAGCTATCGAGACACTCTGAAACAATAATCATCAGTTTTCACTGTGCAAATCCACCCGCGATTAGATGTATACAAGGAATCTAATACGAATAGCGATAACGCAGCTAATCCCAGGGATAATTAAGATTGCATTGAATTCCATTGGTCCTTTCGGCGCAGTTTGTATAGGTATGTGCCTACATACCTATGCCTACTTACGATCAGTGTCAGTAAAGAGTCGTCGTTTACTGATTTAGATTCGTAGAATTACGTCTGGTAGGTATAACGAAATCGTGATATAACTAATAAGTATTCAGTATTCACACGGGACTTGGAGCAGCTCCCCGTTACCCGGCCGTTCCCTGCTTCGTTCGTTTAAACCGAAAAGGGGCGTCAGATTTATGGCTAGTGCAACAGCAATGGGAAAATCTTCACTGATCGATGCACAGGAACCCCTAGCTAAACATCACGTATAGGTATGAATGTCTTATAGCGTCCCTAGAGCATAGAACCCAAACAGTAAGAATACAAAAGCCCGATCCCAGTTTCTTCTTCGCTTTCCCACGAAGGAGATTTTTCATCAGTCTGCACTGCGACAACATGTTACATACTAACAAGATTTCCAATCAGCTCAAGTCCAAGCGTACACCCACTCGCATACAATGGTAATAATGAAGGGACTGAAAATGTAAAGCATTAAGATGGATGATTATAATTACCCTCTCATGGACGGATGCTTCTTGAAGTTGAAAAGGAGCTGAGATAAATGATGAGTTTCTCCACATCCGTGGACCACCGTGGAGTACGTACTGAGCAGGATCTCTTTAAATAATCCCTCGGCTTCGTCTTTGGTCGGTATAGATGGTCATTAGGGTGTCAATTTATAGTTTAATTTATATAACTGCATATCTGGGTAGGTATAGAGTGAAATTGGTTGGTTAAATTCTACCCCCTCTTGACGGATTGAGTTCCTGAGATGATTTATACGCTCGGTTTAACGCAGTTCGAAAAATAGCTCAAACTAAGCAGATGCACCCTTTCGTCTCGTCACACGGTACGTTCCTCCTCCATTATATTGATTAACGTCAAGAAAGATTCATTCCCTCTCTGCCAGCGGGCCTTTAGCTGCACCTCACCCTCCTCTTCCTAGTTCTCTTACTCTTCGCAGACGCAGTAACTGGCTACCTTTACGATATTGCCTTTTTACTCCGGCGGACTACTGACGCTTCTACGGCGAATAAATTTCATTCCCTTGCCACCCCACGCACCCCGTATCCTCGTCCTTCTTTTGCGGAGCGACGACTGAATCCCTTGACAGTTTCACGTGAGAAAGAGAAAGAGAAAGAAGGAGGGAGAGAAAAGGGAAAAAAATATATTTCATCAGCGTGGCGCTCCGTTAATTTTCGGCTAATAAAATTTTACCCAATGATTTGGTAGGTACTTTCGAATCAGTACCCTGTTTGTGGTTAGCTTTGTTATTTCTAGCTTTAGAAGCCGAAGTGCCGACGGAAACCTGCCGTCTGTTTACTTCCCATCCCTATGTGTACTACATAAAATAAGTTTATCAGTCATTGCCTCATGCTAACATTAAATTCAACTTAACATGGTTCATCAAAAGTTTCGATCTCTTTGGGCAGACGAATTCTTTTACTTTTTTTTTTTACTTTTTTTTCGTATTCAATCTTCAATTATGGATATAATTGTAAATACCGTTCTTTTTTTTTCTCTTTTTTTTTTATCATTAAAAATGTGTTACATGTGGAGGAAATAAAAAAGGTGGAAGTAGGAGCTCAGAGCTTATAGCCTTCTTCTGAATCCATTTCTTTTATTTTTCGTTTGGTACCGGTAATCGCCTCGTTGGAGCTGTCGCTCGTTAATACATCCATCATTTTTTTTGATCGAAATAACGTGATATTTTATGTCACGTTATCGCCCGAGAGCAAATAGCTGGTGGTAAAGGCTATTTATAACCTGAAGTTGGGCCCCTGTGTGGCGTGGCGCTGAAGAGACATACAGTCGGATAGTTAAAGACGGAATCACAGTAAGAGACGGAGGAAAGGCGGCGGTCGCGGTGGCGTTCCTATTTTCAGAGATACGGATCTCGTCGGTAACCCCTCGCCCGCGCGGTCTCCGTCATTTTCATTCCGAGGCTAACTGCTTCATCTGTACGCCGAATTGTTCACCGTCGGGTGCAGCTGTTTCCTCTTATTGCATTGCGCGTTGACAAAATCCCTCTCTCCCTCTCTCCCCCTTCCCTCTTTCTCTTTTTCTTTCTCTTTCTTTTCCACTTTCTCTTTTTCTTTCTCTTTCTCTTCCTCTTCCTCTTTACACTATGCCTTACCGTACCGCGCGGCGGTAGAGAGCGGCACAGCTATTCCTTTGTAGCTTTTGCTCCCGGCGCAGCACGGCGCCTCCATCCACTACCAACGAGAAGAAAAGCTATTCAATTAAGTTAATCTACCAACTTGTATACCACCGACCTTCTTTTTTATCTCGCAAAACTCTCTCCAAGGTAATCTCGGTTTCTATTTCGGAAAACAGAAAATTCAAAGCGCGAGTTCTCGGACGAAGAATCGATCAGCTTTCTTTTGCAATTGGTGAACTCTCGTTCGCATTTTCTCACTAGGTTCAGCACTTTTGCTTGCCAGCAGTTGACAGTGTCCGCGCTGCATTTCTCGCGATTATTATTCACCCAAGCCGGACCCACATATTATGCAGCGAAAGTGAAGATTATTTTAATTCGGATACCCATTTGGCTCACTTAGTGAGCACAATTCTTCATCAAATTTCGATTCACATCAAAAGTAGATTGATATTGATTTATAAAATTGAATGTTTGCAAAAGGTTTGTAACGGAACGGTTGGTATATCTGATCTTGCAATGTTCTGAACACATTGAATTGTACAGATCTGGAACGGACGTTTCGTTAGCCAACCTATAACCTAACTAAATCGTTGGAAGATTACAATGCTCCGGTTTATGAATTGTTTCTAAAACTTGTTCGAGGTGTTATACGTATCCGAAACTCTGAGGCCGATCGATTCCAGTACGGCGGAGTGAGCGTTGATGATCTCTTTATATTTACATGGTTTTCCACGTTTCCACGGCCGGGTATAACAGTATTTTGTATATAGTTACATACCAAACGTATTCCTAATTGCCTGGCGACGAATTTTGGTCTATTCCGAGGTGTGCCCGCCCAAACTTGTTCACGCACATGTGTTAGTCTCAGCGATCATCGTGATCTGAAACTCGATCTCGCTGTCAGCGTCTGGGTCGTCATGGTGCGAGACGGAAAACGAACTTAATTCGAACAAAAAACAAAAAACAAAAAACAAAAAAAAACAAAACCGTTTCCCAAAGTCTTTAGTGAGCGCCGAAAGATGTTGATGAAAACTAGCGGAGTAATATTACAGAGCGAGACATCTTACTCATTGCCGGAATTACATCTGCAGGTGAAACAATTAACGGCAATCAAGCTCTACATTTTTCTGCCCCCAGTTATTGATCCCTCCGTTTCTCGCGGTCTTATACTTCAGTCCGGGTAAAAAAGACGGTCTATTCAATTATGGTACATAAATTAGGCTTTCAGGGAGACAAGTATGAATATACTTATAGCGGAGGAGAAAACAATGGGGAGTATGTATAGGCACAGTAGAAAAAACTATGACGGTGCAAACAGATCACCGCCACTCTTAACGGCGAACAAATAATACCGCCCATCGACGATGACTAGCCGAATACTCCAAGGGGTCGGAAACATTCTTAACGTGACGAGGATGGCTTAAGGTGCGATTATCGCGGCGTTGATTCCTCAAATTAAAGAAGGCTAGGTTTATGTTCAACGTGGGACGGAACGAGGTGTCAGGTGGGAGTCTGGGGCGACGTTCTGCGAAGAAAACAAGGCTTCACGGAGCTTAAGCAACGTCGTGGCTATATTATACGGGCTATTTCGACTCAGGGTGACAGGGCGAGGTAAGGGCAAGAGAAACGGGGGCGCAATGGGTCCCTTCGTTAACCAGGTTCTACCGAAAAACCGATCCCTTCCGGACGACCGACGTCACCTTGATCAATAAGAGCCAGGCAGGGTGCTGCAAAAGCCTACGATCCAGAAAATTGTTTTCGTATCTCAATACATGACTATTATCAACAAGTGCCTACACCATACCATGGGCACATTTGCAAACAACTGGGCTACATGTTTCGACTTTTATTCCAAATTTTCAATACTTCTTTCGTTTCATATGCTGAGGCAATTCGCTGTTTCAGTTTTTGATTGTCCTTCCGCAAGGATAACCTTACGAAATGAGTAACTTCATCTTACTCCCCTTGCGTCGTGTTCATGGACAGTGGATCGTGTCAACGCAACAAGACAATCAAAGATTAATACAGCGGTTAACCGTATCGAGGCGTTCAACTTCAACTACCTGGGGGGCGCCAATCAATAGGCCGCATGCCTCGCATCTACCCGATTACAAATAATCACAGACCTTTTGCCACGGCATGGCAGGTTCCTCCCTCGCGCCTAACGAAAGAGGGCAGGAGGATGAGAGAAAAAGAGAAGCCGACTCTGCATGGTTTTGGACCAAATGTAGGCCTCGCTGAACTGCGCTCATCCAACTTTCTCTCCACTTCCCTCCCCTCAATATTTTCCAGTTACTCCTACGCCCGACGTTCGGGGCTTCCGCGCCCTGCCCGTGGTGCAAATAAATCGGGATTAGGCACTACCCGGGGTCGACCCATCCGAGTGTGGTAGCTCGCCGAACAATACAACGTGAAATATAACGAGTTGGTCGACTCCTTGAGTATACGTGTAGTATACATACCTATACTGCGTATACGGCTATACCTGTATATAATAGGATCGGATCCTCGGTTCACCGGAGAGTGGTCGACCTGGACCTACCTCGAGCCTTGACTGGACCTAAAATTAAGGATGCACCTGAACCATACAAGCGTTGAAAATGTGGAATCAGTCTACTATTTTTGGAGTCATTCGCATAAAAAGCTCATGATCGAATCATCGAAGCGTTTCTAGAAGATACGGTATCGCGGGAATATATGGTAGATAGATGAAGCTTATTGAAGAAAGGAAACACATATAGTTTTTACAGAAGTAAGTATAGGTGCGTTAATTGTGTACGGAGTGTACGGATTAAATATGGATCGTAAAGTAATTCTCCTATCAACTTTAAACCGTATCATATGATGCACAAATGTGGGTTTTCAAGCATTCTCAAAAGAGTCCAATATCGGATAAATGTCTGTATATGCAGATTTTGTATCCATGATTCCGAACGAATGATTTGGATGAAGTTATCAGAAAAAAAAAAAATCGTGGAACTTGTGAAGATGTATCAATATAAGCTTTTCAGAGTCACACCACTTCCGGTTTCGGAATAACTGACGTTCAAATTTTTCCACAATTTGTGACTATCGCATTTCTTAAGATAAGACTGCAGAGTGACTTTGGAATTATGAAGTCATATTCTTCCGAATTTTTCCAGTCACACAATTCTAAATGACAGTTGACAACGAGACTTTCTTTGGTCTACTTCTGATCCATGATTCCAAACAAACTGTCACGCCCATCTTACTTATATTTAGCCAGAATATCAAGAATGAGTTGACGTTGTGCTTTGCAAACTTGAGTAACTTTTGGTTCATCGGAAGCTCGATGAACAGCGTGAATCGTGATGGAGTGCCCTTCGGTACTAACATTTTGAATACTCAAAGTGTACTTGGCCCCCCATCTTACATGATCCATCTGTAAGTAGGGCGACAACTCGACTAACCGATCTAAATATCATACGAATATAAAAATGTAGACATATTTGAGTAGACGCACGCGTGGCAGATTGCCGGCTGCGCAGGCGTGGTTTATCGACTGAACCGCCGTTCTCTGTTCTCTCGTCGTCGCGGTCTTCGCCCCGCGTCCCTCTTCATTCATCTTTCTCTCTCGTCCTCCGCGTGGCTCTCTATTCTCTATCCTCTCTTTCTCGCGGTTGCCATATCTCTATCGCAATCGTTCGGTCACTCACCGAACTAATATATTTCATTCTACCATAGCTGTATGCCTGTATAGTGCATAGACATATATGTACTACATGTTCAGCAGGCATGATACATTCGCGAAGGCATTTCGCACCCTAGGATACTTCAGGTTGTAGGCGAAGTAGGAAGAATAACAAATTTTTGTCCGAGAATCAACAATAATGCGATTCCTTTTGCGCAACAGAAAACAAACAAATGTATACGTATAGACAATGTACGTACATGTACAAAGTAAAGAAAGACTTCATCGTGTTACCCGTTTTCATTTTTTAACTCACTTCCGAAGCCGCAGCAGCGACCGGATCCCCTTTCACAAAAGCTTCCCATCTTAAGATTTCCGGTACTCGTCGAGAACTTGGGGTTACTTTGATGCCCACTCCGGCCCATTCTTCGCTCGGGTTTGCGCCAGCAAGCAGGACTGTTTCGTTCATCCCCCTTGCGCGGAGGAACGAATGATTACCCACCTTGCTTCGACTAAAAATACACTCGGCTTTCGAGTCTAACAAGTCGGAAGGGACAATCTGATCCGATTTCAAAGGAGGGGTGGAAGTAACCCGCATTTCTTTCACGGGGCCACGTACTCTAGGGTATACATATCTATGTATACAACTTCCGTGGTCAACTTTCTTCTGTCAGCAGTCAAATGAAACTGTATCACCGTGAAAAATGCTAGATTTTCCACCATTTATAACACGTATCGTAATAGAAACTAGGATCTACGCGGCTAGCCCCTCAATTTCGGAAGATATAGACCGTAGAAGTCGTAGGTAACATTTAACAAGGCGGGGCATTCAATTACCGAACCCTCTTTCTATCGCCCTTCCGACCCCTTCCCCCGCAAATTCTGAACCCGCCAGTACTCGAGCCCTCTGCCCGCAGCGGCCTCTTCCTCACAGCCGAAAATCCCGTTCCAGACCCGAAACTAAACTGAAGATGAGCCAAACTCATCCCCTACTCGGCTAACCGCTGAACGACCAAATCCCCCCCGTGCTTATACCGACAGACTCGAGACCCTCGCGAACGCGTTCAAACAAGAACTGTACAGATTCATCCATCAAAACTTTGCCGGGGTTATAGTTAGTCTGATTAACGCAGTTGTTGAATAATTCTTTGTAATGGGGCTTTATCTATTTATTTCGCGAATAGGTACTTATATCAACCCTTGTCAATGATTCACTGAAAGACTATGTGTAAAGCTGGAGTTATAATCACTTGACTGCACTGAACTTTCCGGAATATGAAATTTCCGATCTTTTATAGCAAGAAAATTCCCATGACGCTTCATATTTTTTCATCCCTCGACATTGCGGTGATAAAGTTTAATAATTCGTCCATAAAAACCCCGCCACAGCTATCCTATTTCTACTTCGGACCTTACAGAAACGTGTGAAATATACGGAACCACTGTTTCAGCAGCAATAAAAATTCGCTCAACACCGTGGGAGTCTTGTAATAAAAATAGATACGTGGTCTTGTGACATATTTACGAGTTCGTTTATATTTCCACTTCATTTTTTATACTAAAAAATAATTATTCGAGTTTGAAAATTGTTGGCCGGCTTCAACCCCTCACTAGGGTCGTCTGACTCGAGATAACTTTTATGGTTATCCCCGCCGCGTCTGAGGTTGCTCATTACATTCATTTACATACCTATAGAGGCTAATATCTCAGCCCTCCGTGTGAAATATACCTGGCTGATGAGACCGGGGCCAAGTTAACTATGGCCGCACGATTTTTACGGCCCAATCTCGGTAAATTTAGGTACAATTTGTTACCCGTTTCGGAGGCGTTACCACAAATATTCCATTTTATTACTCACCTTTTATTACTACTCGCCCTTTATTACAACCGGTGAGAACTATTCACACCCTCTGGATCCACCTACCTCGAAGAGAATAACACCTGCACCCACCTACAGCCACCTGAACGCCTCGATCTACTCATTATTATATTTGATTTGAGACCTACGAACGAAAATACTACCAAATAAACGACGACCTGGCTAGGGGTTCAAAATCGTTGATGACCGATAGCTGACCTTCGTGATTATAGGAGCAAAATTATCACGCATAGCTGTACGATTCCTTTATTATTGTAGGTATGTAAAAACTTGTGTATTCGAAGCGCGAATTCCACTCAAGCAACAGATACAGAACAACTACCTTATACCCTCAGACTTTTTCGCTGCTGCAGCTGAGTCCGTGATAAAGCGATGAAAGGATGAAGGGCTGGAGAGTTGATTCATGCGGAAAAAGTACATTACACCCTAAAATTAAAAACAAACCATCGGTCGGCTTGCGAACCAACTGTTAAATAATTGAATACATGGTGGGGTGCGTTTCTCGAAATGAAATGGGGTTTACGCCTTTTGTTCTGTTTTTTTTTTTTTTTCCTCGTTCCTGGAGTAAAAAAAGCGAAAATTACGTATGTCACGTATTTCCTACAAATGACACACACTAGAGTCGTCAGACCTACTTCACCTGTTTTTTTTTTTTCTTTCGTCGTAGCGACTTGACCTACACGTGACAGAGAAAGCTGTGAATCTGTGTGTTATACGCGCCTACCCTTAGAGATCTCCACCATTTGTTACATACGTGGAAAGTTTATAGAAAAAAATTGAGCGATATTCCCCGCACGTTCCATCACCCTCGTTCCGTGTGAGGGAGGACCGTCGAGGATCTATATAAAAGAAAGAAGAAGCAGTCGGAAAAAAAAGCTCAAGGAGTATGTATAAGTGCTTTTCTATACCGCCGTTATAGACACAACGAGGTCGTGGGGGTAGTTTTAGTTCTAAATACATCAAAATTCGATTAAAGCACAAAAAGTGTTCGTCACGTTTTTCCTCTAGGCATGCGTTTAAACCGCGTCACGTCAACGGGAACAGGCATCAACCCTTGTGCGGATCGATGTAACGAATTATGTACCTTCAATGACTCTCTCCCCCGTAACGACCCCTATTTTCTTATCAACTACAGAGCTACCTATACCGGGTGTTTCATGGCCGACGTCTCAGTCATGCAGGTGGCGGATAGTCAGGCTGGAAAACACATGCGGCGAAATAATCGGTATCGCACGAGGTTCACCGATCGACCGCGGTCCGTAGTACATACATACCTACATGTACACATCGCGTAATATCATCCTACCTGAAATGGTGGTACTATCTCAATTCGTCCAATAAGAATTTGATTATGGCCGGGAATCAGCAGAAATTAGAGGGGCGGTTTCACCCTAAATTGCTTTCAGCTGAATAGGAAGATATCGCTGTAAGCGTTCATCTATATACTCTATAGACTAGCTTCGTATAGCTTAGAACTGGGACTAAGAAGGTAGCACGTGAGCTACAACAAAGGAGAGGGGGGTGGAAATTAGTTTCCGTGAACCAATTTCTCCCAAGGAATCGTGACACATACAATAATTGCCGTAGATATGCTATTTTGCTGGGAAGTGGTTTGGAATGACCCAGTCCTGAAATAAATCCGACTTACACATACGGAATTATTCATGACGGAATTTGTGCGCGGCTAAATCTAAAGAAGACACAAGCCGACGCAGTGTATACTGAAAGTATTTGGAATTTAGCCTCTTTGAACTACCCCTAATGTTGTGTGTATATGCAGATGTATCAAATGGTTAATAAGATACGCGACACGCGAACAACAACGACGGCACCAACGATAACAACAATTACTATTCACCGCGCACCTCGCCTCTCATTCGAGGGGTCGCATCCCCAGGGTGCCAGTCGATACAGCGGGCCTCTATTAGCGTTACGATTAGGCGCATCCTTCGTTGCGTAGAGAATTGTCTCCCGATCTCCGGATACCTAGTGTACTCTATGTACTACTATATTCCGTAGTAGGCAGTCTCCGGAGTCTGCACACGTTACGATTGTGCCGTCGACCATAAATGTATGAGCACCAACACCTATGCCTATTGTCGTCGTGTATAGTCGATCATTATACCCGTAGTGACAGGTATACAATCGATAATAGATCTCTTATTATTCCCTTCGGGATACCCTATACTCGTGTGACGATTACATACACATATATACGTCGTTTCGTCCCCACGGGGAATAATATATGCGGCGAAGAAGTCGGAGCTAAACTTGAGCTTTTACCGCGTTTATACTACAATACCTGTATGGTATGTATAATGTACGTAGATATCTATATACCTATATAGTATGGGGTTTCGAAATAGTCTTAGCTGTTGACAAACAACTTGTTATCGCTTTATCAGCGGTAGGTGGTAAGTGTACGTGTGTACAGCACACACAATATGCCCCATTGTTAGACTTTAGCCTTTGGACAATTTGCCACGCGAAAGGTACAACGTCACGCGACTAGAAAGTGAAAGCACTAACCCTTACGGCGAGCCTCGGTTTGTTACGGTTTTTTACTTTCCGTTTGCCACGGTACGATCCCTCGCCTCAACGACCGAAATAAAATGGCGTCGATATCTTCCTAAATCGATCTTCAACTGATACGAGCAAGGATTTATATTACTCGTAGCGCGATAACGGTTATTCGATACGGGCCTTCGCCCTCCCCCCTACCCCATCCCCCCGGCTCTTGCACCGCTGCGCAGTTTATTTCAAATTACTCCCCTCTAACCTCTTTATGTATTCCGTGATAACGATGTTTTCAGGTTTTGTCGCACGCGGCTCTGATATACATGCAATGCTGGTAGCATTCGATTCGATCTGAGGCCATGGCTAATAAAGTAATAAGCGTATCTTAACGGGCGTATGACGCAGTTTTATTTCGTATCGATCGCAGTTGTTGACGAAGGTGGCTTACCCTCGGTCTATCGATGATACTGCGGGAATCACGAGACTGTCGATATTGAACTACAACACAAAACAATTCGTATCGCGGATGGTCAGGTTACGGCGGGACTTGGTCAGCCCATTCGCTCAATGCTTTATTTACAATGCTAAAGATAAAACAAACAATGTATTGTGTATTTAGGACTAACCGCCAAACAAGAGCTGTGGTAGTTGTCTAATGGAATGATCGCTCGACTTTGTGAAAGATTGTGTTTGGCCGTGTCAAAGAAAGCGCCTCGCCTGTACGCCGAGATAATCACATACCTCGGAACATTCCCTTTTTAGATAAAGAGGGCTTGCAACCAATTATTTGATGATAGTTTAAAAACACAGATCCTTTGAGTCCGAGTTCATGCCAATCCACTATCTGTCCATACCGTTTCGTGATATATACACTGATATACATTCACTCGTTACCAGTGACTCTTCCTGTGTGAAACTGTAGGCAACTGCAAAGTTCAAGTGCCGAATACAAGTCTGGCGTCACACTCGAGTCAATTCAACTCGAGTCTGTCAGTGTGAAACTAGCCTTATATGTACATTGATCCACTATTGCCACTCGACTAGCCTCTCGGCCGGTGAATGCAATAGATGGACGAAAGTAAACAGGTTTGTTTGCTTCATTGTTGCAGGGGACTGAGGGAGTTCATATGGAATGGCAGCTGAGTGGTGGGTGCTGCGGGCGCAGTTCGTGGCGGTAATGGTGGCCGTCATGACGGGTGTTAGTGGCCTTTGTCCGGCGCGGTGTAGGTGCGACGACGAGTTTTTGCGCGTATCCTGCATCTCAGCTGGCCTTGACGTCGTTCCCATTCAGCTGAATCCGGAAATCCGGCACATCAACTTGGCCGGCAACAGAGTGGCCAGCCTTCATCTGACCTTCGGGTTCTATAGTAACCTTGAAACTCTTGATCTTAGCTCAAACCTCGTTCACACATTGGGCTCCGATAATTTCAATCTTCAGCAGAACTTGATATCTCTGAACATCAGCTTTAATTCCGTCCAGGTGATTTCCAAAAACGCGTTTCATGGCCTCAACGCACTCAGGGAACTCGATCTAAGCGGTAACAACATTACAGAGATCGATGAGCAAGCTCTCAGGTTTACTAGCGAACTAGAATCGCTGAATCTCAGCAGAAACTCGCTCACAAGCCTCCCGAATGGCTTGCTCAAGAACCTCCACAAGATCCGCACCCTGGTGCTCAACAAAAACCCCCTTCTCGAAGCGCCAGCAAACAACCTGGTGCTCGCCCCGAGCCTGGAGAATCTTAACCTGGCCGACAACCTCATCCAGGAACTCCACAAAGACTCTTTGTCCTCTCTTCCGTCCCTGGTCTACTTGGATCTCGCCAACAACGTGATAAGGAGCATCAGCGAGGACGCTTTTGACCGGCTACCGGGGCTCTTGCACCTCGATTTGTCTGGAAACAACCTGACCTCCGTACCCAGCGCACCTTTAGCCAAACTCATTATGCTCTCAACCCTGATCCTCAGCCGTAATCCCCTCGGTTCTCTCCGCAACATTGCCTTCCAAAATCTGTTCGAGCTTCGAAACCTTGAACTTGAGGAATGCCTCATAGCAACAATCCACGCCAGAGCTTTTGGAGATAACATAAATCTCGAGCGAATATCACTGGACGGTAATATCGAGCTGGAACAACTGCCAGGGCGGATTCTCTACGGAGCGAGATACCTGAAGGCCGTGTCACTGAGGAGATGTAGTCTATCGACACTGCAGCCTACGCAGTTCCCAGTCGACAGTCTCGTGTCCCTTCAGGCCGGCGGTAATCCCATTCTGTGCAACTGCTCCGTACAGTGGCTTTGGAATGTAATCAGATCTGAGGAACACCGGAACGAATCCAGGCTGAAGGTTGATTCTTTGGACATCGTTTGTGCTGATGAAGAGTTCAAGGGTAAAACGCTGATCTCACTTCCTGAGAGCTCACTGCGCTGCCACCTGAGCCCACTTTACCTTTCGCTATTTGCCGCGGGGTGCCTCATCACGACGGCTATAATCCTTGCCCTCATAGTTTACGTTACTAAGGCAAAGCGGAGGAAACAACCGGCGTATACTGTGCCTCGGCCAGAGCTCCTCGTTTATGTTGGCCAGGGTAGTGAACTTGACAAAAATACTGAGTCGTACAGCAGACGGCTGATTGCCCAACTAGAGGAAGTCGGCTACAATGCCCCGGGGAAAATGCAATGGGACGTACCACCACCCCGACCCTCACGCGAAACGAAAGACTTCAACCTCTACGAGACTCCACAGTATGCGCGTCCCAGCGTCCACGAAACTTCTACAGGAGTTTTGGTGAGGCCCCAAAGATCTGCGGACATTTTGGACCCGTATGCAAGGCAGGACGACGCTTACGCGGTGGCGGACGTAACATCGCTCCAAGAAGAGGCCCCGGAAGTTCTCTCTCTCTACCACATGCAGAGCGCCAACAACAGAACGAACATTCCACCGGTTGTGGACTACGACGCGCCATTTCACTACCAGAAACAAAAGCCGCACGTTGTTTTTGTCTGATCGGAGTGAGATCCCAGAAACAATTAATGCAGAGGGTCGAATAAGGAAGAACGATAAGGGTAGGATGAGGTACCGGATCTGCGTCGAAAAGTTTTACCGCGTAAAGTTGTCTGAGAAAGGAAATCTGTCAGCCGTTTTAAAGCCTACCGTGAAAGGTCGTTTGAGATACGCGAAATCTGAGTCGTTTTCCAGGATTTGTGATTACCATGGAGATTTCCACGGATTAATCTTTCCAGATTAACGAGGTCTCCGCGAGTCTGACCGTGGTTGTCTACCGAGGGAAATAGGAAACGAACGCTTTCAGACTGGCGCGGCTCGACGTTTCGAGAAAATACATATACCTACGTAGTAAACCGTTAGGACAATACACTTTACCGCGAAATTGAATCATACTCACGATTAGTAGGTAAATTCAAAGTGGATGTAAATGTGAAGGTAACTGCGGGATTCAAAACCCACGTTATTGGGTTGTATAGAATAATTATACCTACTTTATTATAAATTCGCTGATCTCTTAAGAAGCATAAATTTTGTAAATAAAGAGGAAAAACAAAACGTGGTCGATTCTATAATCGTTGATTATCGCGCTTATCAAAAATTTAGATGCAGCGCAAAAGATGGTTCGTGTCGCTGGGTAATTTGCATTATAGGGACCCTCTAATACGGTGAAATATATGCGGGCCATTTGACTCAATCGGACATCTTGAGTTTTCGCTCTTTATGGCTAAAATTATTATCTTGTTTAATGAGTCCAAGATGCCAATCCAATGATCTTAAAATAAAAAGAAAAGGTTTGAAATTCAAAACAATCGTGAAATCGCATTCGTCAAACATTCTCGCACTTATGGTAGAAATTGCCACATATTTCCCTGTGAATTTACATAATATCTGAGGATGTTTCCGCGAGGAACAATCAGCAATAACCGCGTATATTGGCCAGTCTCGTCTCTGTATGAGAGGGTTTCTGAGTCGCACTGTCGTTTAAATTGCTCATCTCTTAAGCCATTGTGTAAATATAAGGAGAGATTAAAATGGTGACAAAGTTATTCTAAACGGCTTATAGATCGTAGGGTTTAGCTTATCAATTAGCATAGTTACTGCAATTCATCAATTATATTAAGCCAATAACGATGAATGTAATGTATGAGCGAATCTATCTCAGTTCGGGTTCGTGCCCGATTTGAAATGGATTACATTACCTTACCTTATACATACATTACAGCATACACAGGTAGGTATTGACACTGATATGGGATTGATACGTAATTGATGGCGATTTGTGCGATTTTAACGCAGAGTTATTAAGGATAGTTAAAACTTACCTATGACATAGGAATTATAAGGGTTATTATGGTGCCAATTTTCATTGCAGTAAATGTCTAGACGAAAGGGAACTGGATTATCGTCACACGCGTTCCTTTCCAGCGTTTCAAATAATTTCTGTCGATTTTAAACCCATCGGTGCTTTGTGCTATTCAAATTTTCGCCCAAGTCGGTACTATACCGAGAGAAAAACTTGATACTATACAGTCGACTGCGCATGCGCGAATTTTGTCGTTGATTACGATTAGCGTGCGACCGTGTGGGTAGAAAACTGGACGGTACTCATTTAGCTTCAAAATCGGTCGTCGTTTTATGCATCAGTTTATAAACGTGCCAAAACAAAGACCAAGGAACAGAAATATGAAATATCACGCCACGCAGCTCGACGTAATGGATCATTACTATAGCCGTTCAATTTGCATACGGGGTATGCCGGCGCAACTCAACCTGGCATCGACGTTCATTTCGGCGATCCTTTTTTAAAAAAAGTATGTAGTATGAGTAGTAGTACATAGAAGAGTGAATTTTCACCTTTGAAGTCCAAATTGTGAATATCATTATGTTGAATTCTAAACTTTTCGAATATTGGTAGTACAATAATACCACATAATTTTCACCAAGTTTCGTAGCATTGAAACGAAAGCAAATTCTGTGTCCAAAATTCATCGCGATCGATTGAGGAACTTTGGTTATATAAAAAAGTGTCAAACTTAGGTCACAAATAACTGTAGAAATTGCAGAGAAATCAATGAGTTCGTTCGTGACCAATTTTGTGATAACGAGAAACCGCAATTTTGCCGTATAGTATTGATACCACAACATATTTTTTTCAAGAGGAATCGGATGGTCGAATCTTTCATCAAACAATCGCAATGATATCTGCAGACCCCACGAATAACTGATGGCAGCGCTGCAATCGATCAGTCGAATAGCAGATGAAACGAGATAGCCTGTCGTAATTTGTATCTTCACATTGTGAATAAGAACTGTAATATTTTCGAGTCCACATGATCAGTGATTAAAATTATATCACTATAATTCATATAATAAATCTATACAAGATGCATTCATACGCTGTGTAAACCTTACATTTGAGGGCTTCGTTCCGTCTGCCATATTCTTAATCCAAACTTCTGCCATCAAGTATCGCATCCGAATCTAGGGGCATCGTTCGAATTTCGAAGTGATTACATGTCGTCGGAGCTGATGGTGCGCGTAAGAATCAAGTATACCGTTGTAGATCTTTTTTTTTTGTATGTTATTGGTAATTTTCAATCAAGGCTCATTACAGACAGGCTAAAAACAAAGGTCTAGACACGCATTTTAGATTTATATTTAATTACATTATTCTTTGAAATTTAGAGACAGATTGTGTAGTCAGAGATATTAGCATACTTATACATATATTTACGCTGGGAACAGATACGTTCAGAATAAATAGTCTTCCGGTTCACCCGCGGACTTCCGGGTATTGATTTAGAGGAATGAAATCGCTCGGCTGCAGAGTAGTTGCAGCCAAAGTTTGCAGAAAAAGTGCATTTTACACACCTTAAAGTAGCAAATGAAATCAAACTAGTATACTACGTGTAAACCTGGGATATGCTGTGCGATTTTGTATGATCCCACAGACAGGGTGTCTTGATTTTAATCCTCTTCCACCGCAGCAGTTAGAAAGATGTTCGCCTCGGTGGAAATTGAATCGCGATACCCTGACTCATAGGCTGGAACGAAAATGGAAAAGGGAAACACGCCTAATGCCTATCGTGTCGGAAATTTGGATTTTCGTCTAAAAATATGGTGTCGACAATTATTTTTGAAACCAATAATATCTTGTATAGAGCAAAACTGAAATAAATATCAAAGGCCGTAGAATTGATCGATTATTAGAAAACCGTCAATTAAGCGTATAATCGGAATGAAAATTAATCAAAACGTTGATCAATTCGCCAGGATGTTGTCAGAGTCTTGAGTATTTTGTCAAACTTCGTGATGTGATATACATTTCTTTTGCAGAAAATTCTTGACCTCGATATGTATATATTTCTGTCAAGTTTCGTTTTCAGCTTTCATATTAAAATTTGGGACCACAAGATATTGTCCAATTTTGAGAATAATTTCCATACACACTCACAATAAATTATACTGTTTAGACTGAAAACAATTTTTTTCGCACTGGGACGGCGAGTGAAATAAAATGATTACTCCGTGACTTGAATTTCGTTCCATCCTACTGTATAATTATATGTATACAGGTTGCATAGAAGAATACATGCGGGTATGTTTAAAATTCGTACCTATATAGGATTTTGAGCGAGCCAATTTGAAAAACAACACTAGGTTGATTCCATACATATACATATATATAAAATATACTAACATATACATAGTTCCGCACTCGTTCGTTCACCTACTGGCCGTTTAAAATATGTAAATTAAAGCAATAATAATTAAGATTATATTATATACATATATACATATATATATACTGAATATATTATATATTTATATATTTATTAATTTGTATGAATAACAATGTTACGTTTTGGATATAAAATATACTGATACAGTATGAATAAACTTATGTTTCAATAATATGAAGCGCCATGTTCGTGGAATTACGTCATCGCTGCTCCGCCACCCCCCAGACGCATTAACCACGCGCCCCGCGCGTTTCCCTCTATTTTCTCTTTCTCGCTCTTTTTATATTTCTCAGTCTCCTTCTTCTACCGAAAGCATAAATCACGCCTTAAACGAGATGAAACGAGCTTTTGAGTCCTAGTCCTCTACGCAACTGATCGTTAAAAATACCGCTTCTTGATATTATTCACTTTAGTCGCCATGCTCTCGCCCCTTCCGGCCGCAGATGCGTCTGTCCATGTAACAGACATGATCAACAACCTTTTCAACTGCCATCCTCTTTTGAACGCAGTTTCAAGGCCGTCAAAATATTTCTCAAGAGAAACTCTGCTGTTATACCAGCTATACCCATTTCACTGTCTGGCGCAGAATAATTGTGGAAGCCTCTATCACCCCTATTCCGAAATTCTGCAACTACGGAATTCTACGTCCTCCGGATCGCAATGATACATCATGGAACTGGGGCGCAAAATAGGTGATTCCGAAGGATAGCGAGGGCGACAAACGCGACTCGTCCGGGAGACACCTATGCGCAAGTGTTACCTATATCAATTTCCTCAACTGACAATGAGTGCACAAATTCGACTTTGCGCACCCAAATGAGGGCGGGAATGTACTATTTTGCGCACTCATTTAGAAAAAGCAACAGAATTCTGCCCATTCTAAAATCCAACCGACAGCTTTGGCCATATAGTTTGTATAATTCATTTATTCCATTTTCAAACGATAGAAAAACTAAAGAACCATAAAGTTGCCTCCAAATTTAAATCTCTTCATTCCTGACTCCGGAAACAACCGCTAGATGTCGCATGTTTCTCGCAATAAAAATGTACTACGACATAGGCAAACTCTTGTAATCCTGTCTGTTCGTGATCTTTAAGATGTTGTCCTGTCCCACTGAGATCCAAGGCGGGTAAAGAGAACCATTGATCCCTTGTTGATGCCTCATATAAACTGGATCAGTATAGTACCGAGGCAGTATGAATGTATATATATATATATACATATATATGTAGGTATTTTATCTATATACCAAAGTATATAGACTCGGCGCTAGGCTGTGGGTTTAATGCGATTTGGGCGTGTCGTGATGGCGCAGGCGGTTATTTTTGTACATACGTGTTATAATGCGTGTCTCTCTGTCACGTCCCTGTGTCTACGTCTGTCCATCTGTCTGTGTCTATGCTGTACATTAATCCCCGTCTCTGTTCCTCCGTCGACCTCAGCGCTCCTTTGCGCAGATCACATTTAGGTAGTTCGCTATATATGCGCACTGGCACACATATTATTTTGCATGTAACATATATTATACATTATACATACATACATAAATGCGAAAATTTGGATCTACATGGTATATCAAAGAGTAGCTATACTCGAATCGATTCAAGTTCGTTATCTACATCTCTATAGCTACTGATATGCAATGAACCCGAAATCGATTATATATATATATACATATATATATATATATATATATTACATAGCGTGGAGAGACATACAGTGAAAGTGAAAAGATTGAAAATGCGAGAGAAAAAGAGAGAAAATGACAGACTGTTCACTTGGATAAATTTGAGCATACTATATACACCCGGTTATTTTAAATTCAACGTTTCAAGTAAAGTTCCAAAGTCAAGTACGATAAGTACGGCAAAATTCCGTTTGCCTATACGTTCAGAGATAACTTGTCTGGCCGGGAAGCTGTCGGATATTATTAGGGATAGCTGAAGGTTCGAGGGGGGTTCCAAAAAGTGAAAAGGAGCTGCACCTGCAGTATCTACCATTACGTACCATTTGGCGTATGTGTGAATTATGGTTAAAGAAGTTCTGAATCTGGAAAATTGTTTCAACGGGAGATTAACTACAGCTGATAATAATAATAAATTAAAAATGAAAAGAAAGCAAAAAAAAAGGAAAAAAAATCTTCAAATTTTATTTCAAACATTTTTTACTCCATTTTGCGAGACTTATAACTGCACCGCGGTGCAGGCTGAATATCTCACGGAAGTATAATAAACCTATATTTATACACTATATGAATATATATGTATATCGATATGAATATTGAATACATATAGGTATATACGATATTTTAAGTAAA
The DNA here is from genome assembly GCA_944452935.1 of Rhogogaster chlorosoma. Lineage (NCBI taxonomy): Eukaryota > Metazoa > Arthropoda > Insecta > Hymenoptera > Tenthredinidae > Rhogogaster > Rhogogaster chlorosoma. The sequence continues at coordinate 26,076,499 of OX101797.1, forward strand.
TGTGAAATTTCTTACATTGCATATAACAATGTTTAATTAATATACCTAACGCTAAATTGAATAATAAAAGTATATTGTATATTGAGTAATTATATAGCGTCAGTTATTGAATTATCGTTTTTATATTAAACGTTGTATTCACACTTTTTCTACGTATATATACATACATACATAATTATACTATATACCTGACTATGACGTGTCTATAGCCACTAATCTCTAATCATTATTCATTATACCGGGTGTTTCCTCGTTTACATCTCAGTCATGCAGGTGCCGGATCGTCAGGCTGGTAAACACATGCCGCGAAATTTTCGATATCGCACGAGGTTCACCGCTCGACTATTATAATATTCTAACGATTTTATTAGAAGCAAATGAGAACCCCCCTATTATGGAATAGTCGAGCGGTGAATCTCCTGTGATACTGATAATTTCGCGGCATATGTTTACCGTCCTGACGATCTGCCACCTGCATGACTAAGACGTGATCGAGGAAACGCCCGGTATACTATATGTATCTACCTATACAATCTATATATGTGTATGTTCTTTGTAAAGTATATATAGCCAATGTTCCTTCAATCCTAGTCCTCGTCAATCGTCTCTTTCATGTCTGTTTAGCGTTCGCAGTTTTCGTTTCCACACACGTATCGTCCTTTGTTTCAGCTACAGAAATCCGCTAGCTCTTTCCATCTACGATCTACTATACACCCTCAGCGGCTTTCTGTTTTCAATTAATTTCCACAAATACTTGTAGCTCATAGTGCTTGTCGGGGGTCTACCGCCGCACGCCGCGCCTACGCTACTATACCGCTGCATATATATACATACATATATATACATATACATTATACATACACACTCTATGTCGCAGCGCACTACCAGTCTTGTTTCCTTTCAATTTTCATCGCACACTCAAACTCTGCAATACACATACCCATGCACGTGTAGACATAAGTATGTCGTCGCTGCAGAGCTAGTTCAAAGACTCTTTAAGCTACACGCAAAGCGGCTATAACGATTCAGCAACCGCTACCGCAGAATTTCACCGCAATTTATTCAGTTACGCATCTCTAGAGTCCAAAGCTTATAAAGTAATACAGCAAGGATATAGTGCAGGGTTTTACTCGTTCCAATTCGAGCCGGAGCAAAGCGGATATCCACTATCTCATTTGTTCAGCCACCAGTTAAAGTCGAAGAGTCGTTCGATACACTAATTTTTAGCACTGCGAGAAGTAAAGTTGCGGGCATTTTAAGTAGAAATACGCCTCACCGGTCGGCCGTTCGACGCCTAGGCTGTATTCAACGTTATATAGGTATATTGATGCAGAATCGGCTACGAGTGAACTCGGGGATTTGTGGGGAAGTCTCAACAGTCTTCCATCCCCTTTATAATCCTCTGGCGTGAATTCCTTTTTGGGAAACTTATATTATCCGAGGTTTTCTATAGCGTTGTGCGATAAGAAACGATTGAGTATCCCCTGCAGAAATCCATATCCTATGTAGTTATAATCCTCGGAGGTTGGAGATTTGTGCATGAAAAATTGGGGTGGCGATATGTATTTGCTAAGGATTTCTTGTTTTCGGGGATTTAAACAGTCTGAAAAGCTTTAAAGCCAATTCTTCCGCATTGGAAATGCTCCGCAATCTCTTGGGATTCGAAACGTCAACAGCCGAGCTCATTAGAGGCTACTTTTAGCCTCACAGTTGCCGCGAAGCCCCGTCGCGGCGAATAAACACGACACTTGCACGGACAGTATCTTAATTCCAGCGTTCTACTAGCCGAGAAAATTCTAACGGTTTTTTCGAGGAGTTAAACGGGTGACAAAGCGTCGCGACGCGACGTGTAGAAAGTTTCAAGGATTTAAAAAAAAAATAAAAAAAAAAAGGAATCCGTATACTTATACTCATACCTATACCTACCTACCTACCTACACTCGCGACACACAGAGCGCACGGGCTCTTACTAAATTGGTCAATTTTGAAACCATTAAGAGATGGTAATTCGGGCGTTTGCTCCGAAGAATTGTGAGACCATGTCGGATTTAAAGCGTGACAGGAACCGCCGGGACGTACTCACACATACACGTATATACTATATACACAAATATTTCTATACGTGATGTGTTTTTCCTTCGCTTAATCGCCGAGCCTCTTAACCGAGATGGAATTATATACTTATTCCGACGAAGACTAATTGCCAATTACCCGACGTTCCTCACAATCAGAGCTTTTGAATTCCCGCTATATAACTTCGAGACCAACGATCTTACTGGTAACCGATTGTCTTTTAAAACGTATTGCTTGAGCCGGAAGCTTATCATAGATATCGGAATAGTACCTCATGCAACTAGCCGCTACGCTCGGGCGACAAACTCGACTCGTGCGGGAATCACCTGAGCACCCAAGCACGTGTTGCGTAGACTATTTTACGCACCCAGATTAGTGCGGAAGTCTACGATTTTCCGCACTTAATTAGGAAAAACTATGAAATTTGTATTATGCATGAAAAAAAGAAAAGATGTTTAATTATTCTGTACATTATTGTCTATAGAGGAAAATTGAGAGAATCGTATCCGTCCTCCTTTAAATTATACAAGTAATACAGGTATGTCAGTCAACAAAAAAGGTCAGTTTCATTTTCGACCTTTCTAATTCGCAGTACATATTTATATGTCTATAGTCGTCACCGTAACCCCGTGGTCGCGTCTTGGTAGAAAATTTGGAGCACCTAATCGAACACGCCGTTAAAACCACGGGCGCAAACATCGGATCCGTGTAAGTTTTGTTTACAGAACTGATTATAGGTTAAAGTAAAATGGAAGTAGCGCACAATTGCTTGCTCAAATAATTATTAGCCAGCTGTCGATGATGGTTCGTCACACCGCGTATAAAAGTGCTGGAATATCTGAGGACGGAAGTTTGTACCGTGAAGCATCGAGGCCGGGTGTTCGATTTGAGTGACAGAGATTTGAAAAAAAGTAAATCAAATTCAGATGTAAATATACGGAGATATTAAAAAACAAAAAAAAGAAAAAAAAAAAATGAGGTGCGCGTGTATCCTCTTCACCCTCGCTGTCCTCCTAGCCTATGCGGTGGCGTTGGAAGAAGAATCATCAAAGCAGGCAGCTATTGTCGATGGAAATAACAATGATGGTGACTACTACGACGACGATGATTATGATTATTCGGTGCAAGACAAAAAAGGCCACAAGCATAAGCACAAGAACAAGCTATTCCTCCGTAAGTTACTGCGCGTAATACGTACGTCGTCATTGTAGTTTACGAGTACGGAGTTTTATATCACGGAGTAATCACACATATGTTCTCTTACGATATGCAGCGAGGAACGCCGGCTTTAGTACGGTTCATGTGCATCCATGTAATTATTTATTTATATACTCTCTCCTCATAAATATACATCGCGTGTTTTCCCCACTGCAGGATCACAATACATACAACTATATTAAGCTGCAGTAACGTGAACGCAACACATTTTTACTGTTTGATACCATCGAACATGAAAATCTAGAACCATTCTCGTGGAAATATTCAATATTGTGATTCACATAGTCACACGTAAATAGCAAAAGCACTCCAGGAATAGTCACCTCGGTGGAGATATTTGTCTCCGAAAAAGTCTGATACGGTACTCGAAAAATGCCTCGCGAAATTCATAAAATATGTATGCTTTTTCATATTTTTTATTCCAATTTGTCAGAATTGCCAAATAACCATCAGTAGAATCTGTGTTTTATCAAATTCTCTAAATTTTTCGGACTCTTTCAGACCTTTTTGGAAACACTTTTCTAGTGTGCATCCGAGAAATTTATACACTAAGGTATCTCTGAGCTCTAGTACTTCTAGTACTGTAATGCCGGGGGATCTGAAAGAGGTACCCGACAGTGCCCCGAGTTCCTCTGATGTGTACCTTGAGTTTCATATCACAAGATATACATGTCGCTATTCAGTAGCATCAAGTCTTTTCTCTGAATGTTTGATATGAGTCAGGCAAAATTTTGCATTCTGATAGTCTGCTTATGTATGTATAAAATCAAGACCGAACGTGAGACTCGACGTATAAAGTCGACGTAATTTGAGTTTATATAATTAGGACACAAATGAAAACTATGTAAGGGCATATTGAAAACCAATTGTCGAAGTGCTATTGGTACAAATATCGTAACAATTTCACAGTTTCGGGTGGCCTCAAGAGCCTGGCAGCTTTCATCGCGATCAAAGTAAAGATCATTCTAGTCGTCATCACGGTTATTGGAATCATTGGATTCACCCTGAAGGTCTTCGGAGCCCTGAAATACGCCGGATACGTTGGCGGTGTCGGCGGCGGCGGCGAATGCTCCGTTGTACACGAACCCGCTTATAATTTAGGTACGTACTCCATAAATTATTAATCCTACACGCCGTTTATTATCATCATCAGAGTTTGCATTTTCATCTTATGAAGAAATCCACATCCGTGCGATATATCTTGGAAAGTTTAATGCTTTTCTATAATTTTATTTGCGAATATCTTTTCGAATATCTTTGGTTCTCCATACGCCAAAGAGTGTACTTCTCCTCCCTGTGCGTTGTAATTGTGATAACAAATATGGCTAAAGATTCTGAGTATTTTGTTTGTTGGCAGTGAAGGTATACCTGTTATATCACTATAAGTATATCTAGATACATGCGCATGTGCGCATGTGTATAGTCGAAGAATAATCACCGTAAGACAGTATAATTTATAGTTCGAAAATAAAGGAGAAGAAAAAAAAAAAGGAACGATATAGCTGGTACCTACGTGAAGCAAGAGCTGGCGCTACAGCACGAAACAAATTGGTTGCTGCTAATTGCTAAGTATTATAGGGGAACGGAATTAATAGTACTTTGCTAACCCCCGCGGTGGTAACACGGCAGGCATTTAAACGCGGCAGTTTAAACGTCGTGGCAGACAAATAAGACTGCCACCTGTATTAATTACCAATAGACACAGGGATTCTTGTATACAGCTAATTGTTTCAACTATTCGCAAGCTCCAACAGCTGTATACCTGCGTTGCAGAAAGGCATTAACAAATGTGACCAAACACTCGAAATCTTCGAAACTCTAGTTATGCTAATCGAAGAATTTACTTAAATACTAATAATGTTTAAAAAAAAAATAATTATAATTATTATTGGTTAGTGTAGTAGTTCATCGAGCAAGAAGATTTGTTGGCTAACTCAGACAGATTACGTTGAGGTAATCTGCAGCTGAGTATTTTTCATTCGATTCAAGTGAATTCCGCACTAAATAGCGTTGGGGGTGGTAAATGTAGGTAGGTCTGTTTTTAACAACTATTAGTCAGTATAACTATCATTTCGAATGCTTCGCTGACTATCATTTCGAGTCTTTGCAAATAATTTTTTCTCTCTCTAAAGCTGACATTCGGGATCGTGAATTTGCTGTACTCTTTTATGACATCATGGAACGAGGCTTTTCACGAAAAAAAAAAGGATAATTTATAGTCAACTACTGCCTGCAGCAGTACGTATAACTGTTCACGTCAATAGTTGCAGTCCTGGATTATAGTAGCTTCGAGAGTTTTGAAGATTTGTGGTTCATTGAATAATTGTGTCAATAGGTATTGCTCTCAGTACCACATGAAATCCCCACTTACAATTCTCTACGGATATTCCAGGTCAATATATAGTTGCAGAACAACTTTCGAATAATAGTAAATAGGATTTACATTTATATTTACACAGGATTATATAAATTGCACCTTCTAATGTTCAAGTATTATTGTTACTCCTATCCTGCACTTACGTGTTTTACTTCAGTAGTATGGAAGCAACATGTGTAGTGATTTTTTTATTCTTCATTATTCACCCCCCTGTAATCGCGTGCTAGGATAATCACTGCATGATTAATTCAACACATTAGAGAACCGCAGCGTTGCTTTTTATCGAAACCATATTCACTCACATATATGCATTATAATATTGGGTTCCATTCATCATGGAGGATTATATCACTGTTCAGGAACGTATCAATTAGAAATATATTAAGACAGACCTATAGTTGGATCAGAATCCCGGCATCATTTTCTCGGCGAACATGACTATACGCAGTATTCATCGAACAAGGGGTCAGCCACTCTTCGTGAAATCTTGTGATATCCTAGTTATACCGATATCTCATCAAGTCTGAAGAAGTTTTCTTCATCCCTTCAAAGCCATCTGAAACATTTGAAAACGTTTGTGATCCCGTGAAATCTGTTATGATTCCACAATATTTTTTCAAATCTTGAAGCCTAGTGTACACAAAAACTTCTGAGTGGTTGACTCTCCATACACAAAATGATCATATAACGAGCATACATAAAATGTGTGGAATGTGGAATCAAAAATTTAGTTCTACTCCTACAGGATACTCAGCCACTCCACCACCATCAATAGAACACACTGAAGAATATGGACCCTGGGGTGGTAACAACGACTGGTCATCGACGGGTGGATACGCACGCAGTTTAGTCGAGAATTACGTAGACACCGAGTTCGTTACTCACGCATTAAAAAAGTAAGTCAATCAATAACCCGATCTGATTCATACTGTTATTCATTTTTCCTAACTGAGTGCGCGAAATTCGATTTTCAGTTAGGAAATAGTACATTACGCAACTAGCACGCGCGCACGTTTTCCGTGTACTATTTTTAATAAATGAGTGCGGGAACGTACTATTTTGCGCACTCATTTGGGAAAAATATTTGGCGCACTAGTGGCTTAATGTAATATTTCATCGTTGCAATTCACAATGAAGGAATAGAAAATTACAGTTTTCAAATTTGATAACTAGCATGGACATAGCTGAGATGGTTTTTTCGACTCTGAATATGGACGACGATCAGTGCCGACGACGTTTGGTCTGTGAAATAGACGCTAAAGCTCGTCGACTACCGTTACTAAGTTATGCGCTGGATTTATTCTCGTGAGTATACTAATGGTTATAATAAACAGTTGCCTCGTGATATTTTCAAAAATTCTGAAGAATCAGCAACAACCGAACAAGAAAAACCGAAGCCATTATTACTGTAAATTTCCAAGACCTATAGCAAGACCTATAGCTATCATTCTCGCTTTTTCTTTTCATCGAATCCTTTTACACCCGATTGCAGACATGGATTCGAAAAGTACAGAACATCCGGCGAAAAGAAATTCAAGGAGTGTGCTAAGCTGTACTCCGATTGCGATGACCGTAAAGAATCCCGGAGTATGAGAAGGAAGAGGTCCGTCGAGAAAGTTAAACACAGAAACCACACCCCCGCGTGAATGACTCGGCAAAGAAAATGAGTTTGCAAAATATGTATGTAATTTTCCCACTTGAGAATATCACATATCAGAAGAGAAGAAATAATCGTCGCCAAGCTTTTATCCTGCTGTAAATAATCACCTAGCGTTATATAATAATAGCGTTATATACCTGCGCGGTTATTGAAATTCTGTTCAAATTTAATTCTGTTAACCATTGTTCTTATACGTTGGAGTTTATAATCTAGGCCCTAGATATTTATCACATATATTTAATATTTATTGATTAGTTTTACAACCGTGTACAGGCACGTTGAGGATGTATGTAAATAATTGTACAATATATTGTGAATAAGCGAAGCTTGAAACATGTACGATTTATTCTGCATCTGTATAACTGTACCTCCATGCAATCCTATAGATGTAGTTTCATGATCACGAACGGTTCAATATAGGATCTATCTAAATGTTCAACAATGACGAAACCACTTCAATGAACACATTTTATCAAAACCTAATTCAATCTCATAGTGAAGTTAATTCATTTTCAATTAAATCATTCAGTATTTATAGGTCCAGTCAAATGACTCAAAAGGAATGGTTGAACTTGAAATGATTGCAGAGAAAGTGTATCTCATCATTTTAAGACCCCCTTCTAGAAAACCAAGCTGTTCTGAGTGTTTTTGAGGGGTGAAAATAATCAAAAACCGCCAAATAGCGGAAAATCAGCACATCCGCGCTGCAAGTTTCAACATGCTGTTCGAAGACGGTGATAGTAATTGAAAATCTGCAACAGTCGTTTTATAGAGCATGAAATCTTCAACAAGAATCAAACCATTTTTCTTTTTTCAATTTGATTCATTCTTCCATTTTTTAGAATTTCATGCTCTACAAAACGGCTGTTACAGATTTTCAATTACTATCACCGTTTTCCAACCGCACGCTGGAACGTGCAGCGGCGTGCTGATTTCTCGCTATTTTTGGCGGTTTTTAATTATTTTCACCCCTTAAAAACACACAGAACAGCCTGATTTTCTAGGAAGGGTTCAAACTTAGCCGTTTTTCTTTCAGGTATTTAACTGTAGTACTATCAGGATATTTTTTCTTCAATCAACAGAGTAAACTCATATCGCACTTCATATATTATATACTTTATACACATACCTTAGGGTGATTAAAAAAAAAAAAAAGACATTTTTTTTCTTTCAAACAGGCTCAAAAGTTTCGTTTTCATGTCAAAATACGCCTGTCAAAATTTGAGTTCTTAATATTAATATTAAGAGTGTCCTCGACGCACTTTTCTATTTTCCATAAGAATAACATAGGAAAAATCATTTTTGCTTATTCTGATTTTTGTACGCTACAAAGGACTGCTCAAATAGTAAATCGCTATACATATTCTTGTAGAGAATTGAACGCTGTTCAAAAAAGGTCTCTTGGTCTTTTTCGATAAATCTAACCGTTTCAAAGTTAGTCTTTCCATTAAATGACCAAAATCGCTAAAAACAGCTTCAAAACGGTTAGATTTATCGAAAAAGACCAAGAGACCTTTTTTGTAGAGCGTTCAATTCTCTACAAGAATATGTATAGCGATTTACTGTTTCAGCACTCCTTTATAGCGTACAAAAATCAGAATAAGCAAAAATGATTTTTCCTATGTTATTCTTATAGAAAATAGAAAAGTGGGATGAGGACACTCTTAATATTAATATTAAGAGCTCAAATTTTGACAGGCATATTTTGACATCAAAACGAAACTTTTGAGCCTGTTTGGAAAAAAAAATTTTTTTTTTTTTTTTGAATCACCCTAATATACCTACATACTCTGGATTTGTAAAGAGGTTTGGCACAGCCAACGCCATCTGTAGTATACGATGTAATGGACGAAAGTCGAAGCGCAAGAGGCAAAAATCGAAAGTATCAAGGCCAATTCACGCTATGCGGAGCCGCGCCGAACCGAACCGCACGGCATCGACCGTCAGCGAAGTGCGCGGAAGTATTTTGACTGTATGCATACTACGGCAAATCGCGGCGATACGTGGCGAAATTAGTGGACTAGGGAGGGTAGAGCGACGGTCATTTCTTAGAAGAAATATGAAAGACGAAATTTCTCGCAAACTTGCAATATTTAAAAATTTTATTCGCAGATCGTCAACGAATGTTTGATTTTCGGTCGAAATCTTTTACTTTGTTCGAATTCGTGGGAAAAAGAAAATAAAAAACAAGCGAGTTTAGGCTAACCATAAGCCAACCATAGGCCTTTTCATCACAAAATTTTTTTGTGCGCATGCGTCAGTATCAGTACGTCATGTTTAACCTCAAAATATTAAATGATTTATTGTATCAATTATACGCATGAGTAATGTTCATAATCATAATGATTGACATTATTAATTAGAATAAAATTATATATATCGTTTGTCTTTCTTATTTTTCACATAGTAAACAAGTAATGATGCCTAACCTCTCAATCAGCTCACTCTTTTCCCTTCTTGCGAACGTTTATGACATTTTAGTCGCCTTTTCAATTGTTCACAATTATGGGCTTCAACTGAATTATAAACTAGTAAAGCACCATCCACGATTTTTTCCAATAATTGATTTGTTTGTGAAGATATTGCTTTCCCAGCCATTCTTGATCAAAACAGTACGAAACTTTTGAATTACCGCTAGTTCAACATGGCGGCTGCGCTTGCGCTCGTCACGTGATGAAAAGGCCTATTGAACTTCCTGTTTTCAAACTCATTTTTTAAATTTCACAGATCTGACTTTAGATTCGACCCCTTAAAAAACTAGGGGTACCAATTTTCATTCGAATCCGTTCATGTATTCTCAGGATATCATCATTTTTGTTTTATTTTTTGAGATTTCGTTATTTCAATAATTCGAAAAATACTGAACCGATCAAAGCCAAAATCTAATCAGTTCTAAGTTTAGAAAAGCCGCGTCCATTGAGACCAAAATTATAAATACGCCTGTAATTCATTCTGGAGATATCGTCGGACAAAAAGATTGTTATAAATCGTGTACGTGCACGCGTGTCGTATACTATTTTTTTAACTCAGTGTGCGAAATTCGATTTCAAACACTAAATACTTAACAAATTCACTACTGTTTATTTCGTACACTATCAACAGTCATGACTCATGAAAAATCGAAATTCGCACACCAAGTTAAAAAAAATGGTATTTATATATTTCTGAAACGAAAGTCTGCGATCATTTGTACATTGAATAAGATCTGTATTTTATTAACCAATTCAACGCTTCTCAATAATCATTAAGAACAGTATTAAACCCTTTTACCATTTTACCATTTACAAATATAATTCAAAGTCGACTCTAGCCGCGCTGTAGAATTGGCCCTGTTGACCGGTCCGCCGTACCCAAGCCCCACTTTTGAAATATCCCTCTTTGGCCCAGGCTTGCATTTGTTCGGTCGTATGGGGGCCGTGAATCTCGGCTGTCTCATTTTGCGACCATTTCAACTCCCACGAGACCGTGTCGTCTTCAATATCCTTTTCTGTTTCCTTTGACCCGTTTGTTTCCTTTCTCTTCTCGCTATCAGTCGCAGATGGATCTTTGTAAAAGAAAAAATCATTCATTAACTCACATTATCCGACTTCCTGCATCGATTCAACCACCAACATTTCTTTCAACAAAAGCTTTTGATGATTTCTTTGAAATCACTGGCACTCTTTGAAAACATATTCTATTCAGTCTGTTTTTTCACAGCTTATTCCTGGTACATTAAGACATAATTAGAAATATCTAATTTAAGATATTATGGCCTTCTCCTTGGGTAGACAGAGATTTTTAACAACAAAAAGAGTGGTTGGTGCAGGCCACAGGACGTATCTTTTATCGACAATTTAAAATTACTAGGAATTCTTGTAAAATGATATCATTACAGGGTGAACAAACAATCTATATAAGAATCTCGTCCATAGAATCTCAAATAATTTCAAACGATTTCTCAAAATACATATAATCAGATGTGAAACAACCGAGTGGTAAAATAGTCTTTCACGGTATACCAGTGATTAAAAAAACAAGATTATTTTCAAGCAGAATATACCCTCTTCGAAGCATCCAAATGTGTATGAGAAAAAACAGGGCTCACCATCGGGATTGACGTTATCGTCGAGCTTAGCTTTCTCCTTGATGTCAAAGTCGTCTGAATACATGTCTAATTCGGCTTCCTGTTTTAAAGGATGCGCTTGTTTCCCGCTCAGCTCAATCTGCAGCGTCCCAAAAAATTATCTGAATTATAAAAACGCACGTTGCATACATCAGTGTTACATTAGTACGTCAAAAGATAAGATCAATCAATTGGCCAGATAACGTCCCTTTAGAACAACCATATAAAAAAAATATGAACATAATCCGAGGGGTCGAAAGTCAAGCCCAGGTCGAAACGGCGCGGAAAGCTCCATATATATTATCGTTTGTACAAAATGAACACTAGACAATAAAAATCCAATGAAAACCAGTGTCAAAAATCATATATTCAAATCAACGGCAGTATTATACCTTTCTCTTTATCTGCTCGTAATTTTCCTGATATATATCCATGTTTCCAGTTCGCGTCAACAGTTCGTTAGCAAACTCTGTCAGCTGCATGATTTTATCAGCATTTTCATTGTGTTCAACACCAGCTTGCGCTTCTTTTTTCTTTTTCCATCGTTCAGCAGTGGTCATTCGCTTTTTACCTTTACCTGTAGATTATCTGCAGTTATTATTTGCATCGCATTGTAAAACTTCGGTCAATAGAAAACAGTGACCAAATTTCCAAATTTCCACCTTTCTCTTCCTCTCCCTCTCCCTCTCCCTCTCTCCCACTTACCGAGTCTGCAAAGTGCTTTTGACACGGTTTCTCCTGGTCTTAAGAAGTCTAGAATTTTCTTGTACAGAGGTGTACTGTCAAACATTATGTCTTGTCCATCATCCTCGCTGTCGCTGTCTGCCAATCCCTTCATTTCGTCGCTGCCTTTATTGCTCGTGCCTTCCTTTCCCCCGGATTTAATCTTAGAATGAATTCGGAAGATAAATTATTGTTATTATAGTAGCAACAACTCGGGTGTTTGAAAAAGCTCAAGTTTCGAAAAACCATAGCCTTGAGAAGATCGGATCATGAATAATAACTAATGTGACAGAGATTTTCCTACATCCTTGAATCAATTATACCTGAACCCAGTCTATGTTGTCCAGCCAGTTGTCTCTGATCTGTTTTTCCTTCTTCCAGAGGTAATGACCTTCCTTGTCAAAATGTCCCTCTTCCAACTCCTCCTTCATGTTGAATGCGGTGAAACCTACATCAGTCTCAGCCGCGACTGGACCATCTTCAGTGCCTGTAACCAACGATGCATTGGTTTCACTTCAAAATATAAAAATTGTTTTTGTTCAAGAGGAAAGAACTGCTTGAATTACTATTGATGATATATTTTCATATACACGGATACCTTCGAATTCATCTTCGTGCATAATGTTGTAGTTGTCTTCATTAGCCTCCTCATCTTCCTCGTCGGAGTCCAGAGAGTTTTTGACTGCCGGTTCCAGCTTGGTCTTGCTTTCTTTGAAATCTTCGGTGAGAACCTCGTCGAGTTTTCGTTTAGACATGATCGCAATGTTATTGTAGCAAATCGTTGGATGTAGTTAATTAAAGATCGGAAATAGCTACGTGGATGAACACATTAAACAATGGAGAAAGCAATAGTCATTAAAGTAACTGCGAGATGATTCTTTGATTTTCCACCAAATTAGTCATCGTTCAAGCAACATCAACCTTCTGTACAGAAATTCGAGAATTTTTACCGTTCCAAGAGCTTTACTCGTAGCCGTTACCACTTCACTTTACATCGGTTAAATTCTGTTTGCTTTTTTAAAGAAAAATAATTTTAAGCTACGTAAAAATGCATGGAGAAACATCTACGCCGGAATCCTGGTCGGAATGTCAATCACGGATTTCAGCACCTGATCACGATGTAGAAGGGTTAACTCTCTTCCCGAAGTGACCGATAGCTTCGCGTCGATTTTTCCAACATGGACAATTTCACGAACAGTTTACCCTTCGTCTAGCCCAAGCGACATGATTGGTGATGTCTGTTGGATCCGAGCAACCAAACGCTTTGTGTATAAGAAATTGATGCTAAGACTGCGCTAAAAAAAAAGACACCCACGCGTCGCTTTATTTGACTTCAATTTCCGGACTTAAATGGGATTCGACCTTCAGTTTTTCATAGATTTGTGTCTGACAAGTGCTGAAAATTGACGTAAAACAATGAATGTTAATCACTTTTTAAATCTTCCTATGGCCTATCTCCTCTGCGAATGTGGCCTACAAAGATCGAGATCCGGATGCCTGGTTTGCATTAATTTAAGAATTAACCAATTAGACGGTTCGATTCACCCGGCGCGTGGAGAAAGCACCCTCCTGATTGGCCAATTCTTAAACTAAGTTAAGTTACCGCGCTGCGTAATTAGGCATAATCCAGAACTCGAATCGAACATACAACTAACGATAAGTCGAAATCGACAATCGATGTTGGTATGCCGGTTTCAAAAACGGTTATGTCTGAAAAACGGACAAGTTGAACATAAATTTGTGAATTGTGAATAAGACTCTAAACAAGCTAAGAACGGGACGCTAAAACTTTTCATTCCAAAAATATTCGATAATTTCGTATCCCGGCTTCTCACCAAAATTCACAATGGATCGTCCGAGTATGAGCGCGTCATTTGGGAAAACTCTAACCTCACCGAGGAAGAGAATGTCATTAACGCAGTCGCTGAAGAAGAGTAATTCGTAAGATCTCAACACATCCATCCTTCCGTTTTCTCGCTCTTCAGGTTTCTCACCATTCTTCATATTCTTCCGTTATTTATTCTTCCAGAGTGATAAGTACCTCGGGTCGCTCCAATCAATCTGTCCAAATAATATGCAAGACTGCTTGCCATGTTGTGGAAAGTTTTGGACCTTCTTTACCGGTCCTTGTGACAGAGGCACTGACATTTATCGACCGTAACGCGACTGTCAGTGTCAGCGTTTCTCTCGATGGTTGGGCCTGGCTGGTTTGTGGACGCAGGCTACTCGTCTGGCAGTGTAAAACTACTATTCATGACCCGAAACAGAGACGCGCTTTCAACAGCCAGTGTCGCGAGCTGCTCCTTCCTCAAAGCGATCTCGCTCACAGAGCCGACTGCATCGCTGTCTGGCTAACTCCTGGCCATCAGGTTATAGTCAAATCTCTAAATAAAAACTCGTAGAAAACGTTTTTATTCTCATTCGCTCAAAAATAGATGAAAACACAAGAGTTAAAAGATCCTATCTATTAACACATACGACCTTCAGACTTTAACTCTTGGAAAATCAACATCAATTGAAGCCAAAAGGTCGTATATGTCTTCGATGTTTCTGAATATATTCTTATGTTTTCTGCATGAATACAAGAAGAGGTAAACAGATATACCTCTATATATACCTCTTGGTATTGTAAAGAGTCAAACGGTCGTATTTTTCGTCGTAAAGGCTAATCAAACATCTAAGACCCCTGTTTTCAATATTTAAATTCAAATCTCCCTCTAACTAACAGGTTCCCAGCTGCATGGCTGTCTCTCCCGAAGGCGTAGTTCGTTATTGGTCCAGTGTGGCCCACGAGGGATCTTCTGTTGAAACCAGTGCAGAATTAGCTGGCCAGGAAGTGGACTGTTTAACTTATGTCCCAGGGCACGGTTGTATCCTGGCTACGACTACCTGCACAGTAGCACTCTTGCAGCCGCAGTTTACCAGCGGTAGGAACAGCATATCGTGCAGAGTCCTTCGAACTAGTCAAGGCTGGCTGGGAGGTATTGGCCGGAGAATGTCATCTCTGATATTCGGAGCAATGCCTCAGTCACCGGTAACAGAAACGGTACGAGGTTTTCAAACTTTGGAAAGTTTTCTTCGATAAATGAGGCCATAATTACTTTATCGTCACATTTTGATCCCCCAATGTTTTTTGAAATTCATTTGACCCTCAAATATGTTGAACTTCATTTCACAGAAGCTTGTGAAGGTCACTTGTACTTCGCTGAACGATAAAGCATCCCGAGTGCTCATTCTAGCTGGATCGTCTCTGCAGTATTGGTCATTCCCGCATGGAGAAGCTGAGAAAATGGAATTCGATGAGGACATTGGTCACACAGTCTCGCAGACTTTTCAGCGCCGATTTTGGGTACTTTTCGCTGTGCAAAAAACAGTGAATTCAATTCCCCACATCTGATCATATGAGGCCCAAAATCTAACCCATTTTAACAATTTTTACAGGAATCCAGCGCATGTATGCCTCAAGGCATGGACACGTGGCTCATCGACATGCAGCCATGTGAAGAAGGGGTAGTGATCCTCATGGCAGCTAGCTGTACAGAATTATCGCCCGAGGTTCACTTCGCAATCGGTAATTTGTCATATTTGAATGATTTTTTTTCAAACCATTTGTACGCTGTAAATGAATACGGTCAGCACAGTTCTTTCACAGCTGATTATCAGTATTCCGAGACGCATTTTAAAATTATTCGAAATTGTACGGAATTAGCCTTGCATAGGTTGATTGCACCAAAGAAAAATTGGTTGTCGTAGGTAACAGGTCGCATCATTCATCGAGACTCTGAAACTTGGAGGGAATATTCTATGTTGATCTAATTTCCATGGAAACCAATAATATTTGATGAATTTAATTTTCGAACATGGAATTTGTTGGTTTTAAGTCATTTTTCTCGCAAACGTTGGTGTTGCACGCCCTCAACTATAGAAGACTAATATTATCTCTGTGCATTATTGGTTTGTTCCTAAATGACATGATTTCGAAACATTTTCTCCGAATTTCATCAAGTTTTAATTATAGGTTTAATTTATGTGAAGCATAATCCATAATATCGCAAGTAACTTTCGACAATGTCTGAGAATAGACATTTTTTCCAAGCTATAAAATATATATCCTTGTAAGATCCGTCTAGAACAGTTGATGCGAAAAATTCAAACCATGCGTTCTATTTTCAGGATTGATTCCTCTGGCTGGTACTACACTGACTAATACACTGAAGTGGTTTATGCCGTTGAAAGTTGGTCCTGTACTCTACCGCGATGATGTAGAATCGACGATACTTTCTTACAGATTTATCTTGTCCGGGTGGGAAGCTATAATCTATAATGAACAGACGGTGCTTGTTGCTAACAGTGAGTAACACGAATTACTGCGAGAAAGGAAAACTTGTTATTTTCATTAGGGTCCATAATATTATCAGCGGATATTATTTTCACCAATGAAACCCTCGCCCGTTTTAACAATACCTTTTTCATCCTTGCAGGCATGTCAGAACACGATCAAGAAAAAATAGACCTGGTTAGAGGCGGTGAAGACAATATACTCGGCGGGGCTCTTTGCTCCGGTACTCCCGTTCTATTCACAAGAAACTTAGGACTTGTTACAATAACGCCGACCGATTTCAACACTCAAGATTTCAGCGCGTTAGTTATTCGATCGGTTTATCTCATCTCCTGTTTTCACTTCGTTTCAGAAACTCCAAGACTCTTAGTTTCCTCTGAAAATTAACGAACTTCTTTATTCTTCTCTTCTCAGGAGCTATTCGGAGCAAAATCTAAGCCTCGACTACACTAGTAACAGTTTTGCTTACGGAGGCGATAACTTTGCCTCTCAATTAAACGGGGACAATATACGCGATATGACTTTTAGTTCTGACGGGGCTACGCAACTGAGCGCAGCATTTCTCTTCAGCCTTCGTCAAAACAAGGTTGTAATGAATATCTGAAATATTTTATCGTTTACTATAAGTTGTTCTTTAAATTTCATATTCTCAGGCTCAATGCCAAGAGATTCTATCCGAACTCTTCCCTGTACAAGAAGAACCAGTCATGGATATCGACGCTACTCTAGACACCCTAGTTTTAGCAGTGGCTAAAAATTTAATCGACGATTATCCGGCCAATGATCCTCGGTGGACTGATCATAGGGACTTGTGTAAGCATTATAAGAACAGATTGAGAATGAGGGCACTCCGCCAATTACAAATCAACGACGAATTTTTTTATATGCCATTTTTGCTGAATAAGCTTCCTGTTTCCGATACAAAAAATTTAATTTTTTCGTACTTCTTGAAAATGAAAAGTTTCTGCTCAATTAAATCTTTACAGCCGAGCTACTTGTCATGACAATATTCTAACAGCTGTTTCTTTTTTTATTAATATCTTCAGCTATGACCCTCAACGCTGTTACCTCAATGCAAATTCCCCACCAGTTAGAAGGGAAACAAAAAGCGTTGGACCTCTTCATAGCGTTTTTGAAAGAATTTGGCTTATGGAACAGGGTGAGTTTTTCTACTTTATTGAACAAACGCTTAGAAATCTTCTATCCTCATACACAACTCTCTGTTCTTAGTTCTGCGCTGTTTCTTATCGAGGAATAATCATGGCGACAACACACGTCCTGGGTGAATATGCTGAGAAAATAGTAGCTGCTATATCTATTTACAATCTCCAAAATAGGTGGGAGCCTTGCGCTTTGCTTGAATTTCGATAACTCTATTCTAAACGATCGAATATAACTGGAAATTAATTTCTCAAATGGTTCTTACGGAAATTATTCAGAAACGGTGATATCATCGACCCCGTTATGACTCAGGCATTGACCCCGGACTCACAAATCTCAGAGGAATTAACCACCAGAGACATATTCTACAGGGAAGTTAGCAACGTTCATGTCTTCTTACCGATACTTGTTAATAGCGCTTGCGAAATCACTCAGTCTGAAAGAGCGACCCATCAAGTAGCCCAGTACATTCTTCAAGTAAACTCTTTGCTACTGGTGAGAGAATTGTCTGCTTCGCTATAGCACAGCCTGGCTTTACACAATATAACGTTTTCATTTAACATTACAGAGCATTTTGCACGAGGTGATAAAATACAGACAACATAACGCAGAGAGGTTTGTACCTGCCAGATGCTCCAGCGGGATAACTGAGTATCTACCATGGACTGCGGTAACGGGAAAACATGGGCTGCGTAATTGTCTGCAAACTATGGTATAGAACTGAAGCATCGATTTTTCAGTAAAAACATCTGATGTCAATGAATTTGACAACTCTTTTCATAATCATTGCTGATAAAACATGAAACTTGTGTCTTACAGCAAAATATCACATTGAAATACGGTGTGACCGGTACAAACGATACTTCGGTAAGGAACGAGCTGTACGAGCAGCTAGTTAGTTTAGTCGATTTGATATTGGATGGTAAAAAATGCCATTTAGAAAGCATCCGTGGTACCGAAAAATTCGAGGTACTATTGAAGCAGTACGAAAATGAGCGAACAAATCTGATCCAGCCACTAGGTGAGTTAAGACTTTTTTTGACGCTTGAGGAGAGAAAAATATATGGCTAACAACATAGCATAATTATTGCTCTATTCAACAGTCAAAGAGGAACAATATGAGCATGCCGCTGTGTTGGCTGAAAAATACTGTGATTTTTCTTCCTTGGTACAAATATGCGAGATAACAAATAACCAGAACAGACTGGATTCCTACTTGGAAAGATTCGCTGGGCAGGATTTTGTAGGATTTCTATTCTCATGGTGAGACATTTGCTTTTCATTTGGAGGATGAAACCCGATCTTTCAAATTAATTTTTTTTTAATTACTCATATGCTGTGGAGAAATGTTCTATCTCAATTCTTTCATACCTGATTACTAGCACTTTCAGGCATAGTTTGAACTTAATTTTTCAACACGAAAATTATATTTCAATGGTAAATGGTTATGGGGAAAAGTATGTTATGTGCTCACAACTATAGAAAACGTCTTATCTCTTTGTGCATTATTGTTCGTCCGAAATGACGTCATTTCAGAATATTCCCTCGAAATTTCAAAATATTTCATAGATCGGGGCGACTTGTGCTCTTGGACAACCTCTTTTTCTTCTGTAGACTCAATCTATGTCAGACAAAGTCAAATCACATCCCATTAACAAATCGCATCTCTAGGTACGTCAAGGATGGGCGTCAGGGAAAATTGGTAGAAAGATGTAGACGAGGCGGGGCACTTGAGTTAACCGAAAAACTGTCCGAACATCCCTCCCTGTCTTGGGTGCAGGCCGCTTTAGCTGACGAATTGCGACTCGCTTCAAACACACTTCACACATTAGCTGTGGAGGAGATTGAACTTGTTACTCGTAAAAAGGTGGAATAACTTGGCCTTACTGTTTGCAAGTTCATTTCGTTTATCAAATATTACTTACCAATATCTCTTGTTTACGACAGTCCATGCTTTCGCTATCGAAACTCGCTCTTCTCGCTTCTGACGAGCCGGAGGATGAGATTGAAGAGTGTGTGCGGAGGATAGATAATGAACTGGAATTGGTCGCACACCAAGAAGAATTGCCAGCACCTGTGTTGGCCAGCTATGGCTATGATATAGACAAGCTACGAGTGCTTTCACCCAGCGAACTCATTTCAGTGCGTAGACTCTTAATCGAATTTCTATTTATGTTAAGAATTGCTTAGTGATTTTCATCCTGAACGTCTGACATGATTCATCAATTTCTTTCTCTACACTGATTTGTTATTCTCCTAGTTGTACACCTGCGATGAAAACTTATTGGCGAGTGAATATGATTTCAAGAAGGCTTTAGATTTGCTAGATTTCGTTGAAGAACAAGAGGATAAATCGTCTCTGAGATTGCGAATTTGGGCTCGAGCTGCAAAACGAGATCGATGGGATAGTGTTGGTAACAATCCTGAACAGCAGGCGCAGGGTACAATATTCTTCAAGCTGGTTGACCTCGCACATTTCATGGGTGAGAGATTTATATACACATTTTGCCGGGTCTGTTTCATTAGGAGTTTAGATGCAATGAATTGATGAAAAAGGATCAGATTTTAGTACAGAGTTCTCTTTACCTCACAGGTGCTAAAATCCAGGACTTCCTTCCGCCACTAGAAGCAGTTTTAACTGAGCCAGAAATTGGTAGTCTAGCTGGATCGAGCAGCTTTCAGTTTCTTATTAAAATTGGATACGAATACGTGTATCGCAATTATCAGATAAGCAATGAATAGGGATAATTACTTGCATATATTGTTCACATGCTACTTCTACTCCTGCAAAAATAAACAAGATATAAAAAAAAAAAAGAAAGAGAAGTAAGAAAAAAAAAAAAAACACGATGAAATACGGAAACGATTGTATTGTAAATTAAATAAATTATTTTTCACTCTAATCAAATTTGCCAGAAAGTAATTCTACGTAAGAAATATATCTAATATTCTCTAGATAACATTAATACTATACTTGAGAAGATGATAAAGTCAGTCTCTAGTTTACTACATGTTATACTTTTCTGTAATTTCACAAATAGCTCTGAAACGGCGATATAAAAATCAAATGTATCCAAATTGAATGATACAGCCACACTTTCCGATGCATGAAAAACAAGTTATCCTCAACATCAGTCAATTTCGCATGCTACATTAAACCTATTCCTCCTAATTTATCGAATAAACCCATTTCAGGTCATTTTATATCGCTGTTTCGTAGTTATTCGCGATATTTCAAAACAGTGGAACGCGGTCAATGAAAACTGACTGTAACATCTTCTAAATAACGTTCAAAAACCCGGTTCACCGTTTTAAAAATCTCAGGTTGTGTTCTCAGATGCCTTGAGTTAATCGTTATAAAATTATTACTTATATAAAGCGTTAATTTTTATGCTGCTTGATGTATCAGTACTGCATTTCCTTTCTCCTAATTTGTACATATTCAATGAAATGGACTCGATACTATGATCACAAACAATTACTGACTCAAATATGAAAAAGGACTTTCAAAAGAATGAAGAAATGGGAAAATAAAATGAGAAGTTTTGAACTGGATGTCATGGCACGTGTTGAGCTGGTGTATGTCAGGCTTTCAATACGCACTATGTAACGAACATCACTTGGTCTCCTGCAATCCATCTCTAAAACGAAAAATGACTTTTTTCAAAACCGCGAAAGAGGCTAGATAAACTTGATGAGCCGACGAAATTATACAAACCGGCGCATTTCTGCAATGATGTCACGTTCTGAACTCTGTAATGCGTTATGGGACAAGGATTACCCTTGCTGCATTCAGCATAATCTATGATACTGATTTCATTGTGACCACTTAGATCCTGACAAGATAATCCATCCTCAGTTCCGACCTTTGGCCATACATTCCACGAACACACTCGAATAGAGCCGTAGCCAACAGTATGAAACTTAAACAGCAAAATTATAAGCGGTCTTCATTGATTGGAAAATTGAGTAAAGCCTACCCACCGTGACTTCCACTTTCTTAGTATTGTTCCTCCACTGAGGATGCAGCTGGTATGTTACACTTTCCCGAATCCCAATGTAATCTTCGTATTGGTTTTTCGATCCATACGTTAGATTTAAATTTGATGAGGGTCTTAAGATTCTAGGCACTGCGAAACATAACATTGTTCTAAATTCAGTGAAACTATATGTTTTCCTTTGTTATAAAATATTCAAGATAACTTTCCAAGCTTAGGTATTATCCCTTCAGCTCACCGGTCATAAGGTAGCTGTTCATATCGTCGATATTTAGACTTCTAATTAGGTGGTCTTCCGCCGTCAAAACAAGGTTCTTCAAAGGTTCGGAGTAAAATTCTGAACCATAATACAAAAACCGCACATCTGGAATGGACAGCGAGTTCAATAAACTGAAGAGATATTTTATTCAAGTTTTACCTCAATCATTATTCACCTGGATGTTGGGCTTTTATTTGCCGTATCAACAGTATGGCTGATTGCAGTTCTTCCTCGTTTGGTACCGTCCGTGGAGCAAGTAATATGATGACCTGTCCAAGACTCCCAATTACATGATTTTGGGTATTCTTATTCCACACTCTGTTCAAGTAGGCATAAACTTGCTCAAATACTCTGGTACAGTTCAGCGTGGAGGGCCCTGAAACATTTTCGTATTATGGAATCGTCCACACCGATGCTTTCTAGCACCTAGTACTTCTACCCACATGTTATTTTGGTGAAATTCGTCACTGCGTGATAGATTGTTGTAGGACTATGTGTAACGTTGACCAACCACTCCCCAGTTGTTCCATGGAGCAAACCCATTCTCGATCCATACATCGAAATGTCCAAGTCTTCGAGCATCACTCTTTAGCGTTGGAATAGATTCAAAGTGATTGTTAAGAAACCTCGTTCAATTCGAAGATCCTCACCACTGCTATGATCACTTTAATACTTAGATACTTACGAAATGAAGTCGGCTGTGTAGTCTCTGGACCAAGCGCCATCGAATGCAACAAGAAACTCTAATTGTGGCCTTGGTCCTGGATCATGGCACTCAGATTCAGCGAATAAATAGTTGTCGGCATAGGTTGAGAATGTTTCAGCAGCGTAGTTCACCATTCTCAGTAAAGCTTCAGGTGTCATGTAAGCGACGCTGTTGCGATAGGCCAAAATTTGAGCTAACGCGTGAGTCTAATTCGAGAAATAAAACGTTATGAATACCTTCGCAGAAAATTTGTTGCTGAAAAGATTCTGTACTAGTTGTACCTGCTCTGTTATTAACGTTGGCGGCGCGACATGCGGAAAATTCGACTCTCGTTGACAAGCCCTCATATTTTTATCAAAGGCTATGCCTTCGTGGCTGTAATACATGTCCAATACTTGGCTTAAGCGAAGACTGTGAAAACCGTCAATCCAGGTCTGCAAATTCTTTCCTATCACTAGACCTTATATCAAGAAGAGAAATTCATATCATTTAGGCTCATTGAACTGGGAATCAAGAGTTGGAATCATGTTCTACTTCATTGCCGACATCACTATCTTACCATCGATCCCACCGATTATCTCAGCCCGGGTGGCATCTAAGTGTCCGTTACGATCCGTTAGATAAAATACTCTGGGCTGCATGGTACTGTTCCAATAGCCAGTGGCTCCCATAGTCATCTTGTCTCCGACAAGTGGTCCTTGATAAACTGCCATTTCTCCAATGTCTCCTTGATTTGAAACGAGAGTATTTAATTATCAAAAGATCCTTCAAGACAGAGAGTTCTGCTGGAAGTAGAAATTTGGGGAAGGCTGTCTTGAGGACTGAGCTTAATGAGAGTGCTTTATCACTGATTATTGTGATTATTTTTAACATCAAATACACAAGATGACAAATTCTCACCTGCAAGTGTAGCTACCCATATATTGTCCAACTTTGAAGTAGAATCCATCAGAGATTGGAACCACATAGATCTACCAACAACAATCTGTCCCTTCGGTGCAAATAGGTCAACTTCTTCGGCGTTGTAGGTCAACGATGATAGCTCTGTGGTCACTGAGGCTGACAGAGTAAGATTCTAAGCACTTAGTGGTCGTGGAATTGATTAATTTTCGTACCCTACCATGATACCTCTTATAAATTACATACCTCGTCTATACATTTCTGGTTCCGCAATCAGGAGTTGAATAGCTACATTCTGGGGCTGAAGGGATGCTGCAATTGATGCTATAACCGGGCCAGGTGCAATTGTTCCGTATGGAGTAAGAATGACTCCAGTTTCGATGGGGCATATCGGTGTGAGGCCAGATTTCGATCTGCCTAAAAACATACAGATTAATATTCTTTAATTCCTTACAGAAACTTTAGGAATGATTATTCTTTCAAGACTTCTAAGTCTTCACCAGAAACTTTCTCACTCGGTGCACTACACAATTGTTCCGTGCTGGCTAAAGGATGTTCCCAAATTGTAGAGGAAATTGCACGATGTAAAACGCAGCGTTCTACCAAGGTGAGACTGTCCGAGGGAAACGCCTCGAAGTCACCAGGCACTAAATCCTCGATGATCTGATGCTTTGCACGCTGAGATCCTGTTCCACTGAATGGCAGAATTCCACTGTCAGTAGAAACTTTTTCTTCTTTCTCTATCCCGTCGAATCGAAACCTGATAGAAGTGATGGGACAAGGTATGATTATCATCAATCACACTTTTATACTACTTCCCTGATAAAATCTGCGCAAACCTGTGAAGCAGAGAGGAGGCCATTTCCCTCATATCCAATGTAGTGTAAGAATAATGCTCTGCTTTTTGTATCAGGTCTATCAAAACTCGCATATTCGTTGGTATCTGAGCACCTTCTGCACTTCCATTCTGATAGCATTCTTCTAATCTTTTCGGAATGCTTGTCTGACAGTTGCAAAGTATTAAGCCTGCAGAGAAATGGTTGCAACATTGAATATATTCTGTAGTTTGAATATTATAAACGCATCAATTGCTAAGGATGTAAAATTTATCAAAATAGATTCTGGAGATTAAACTATATCCAACATCATGAAGCTGATAAGCAGAGATTATCTGCACATGCTATTATATTGTATTTTAAATTATGCATGGTTTGATAGAGCTGCTTATAGCTTGTCGTTTCACACAACGTACCGTGGCACAATACAAGCACTAATAAGTAATCAAAATTCATTGTGACAGTTTGAAGACATAACAGGAAATATCGTACAATGTTAGCTTCATAGTATACTGTATCTGGTCTACTGACTCACTCATGGAAGGATTTACCAAGATAAAGCTCTCCTACCTGTGATAAGATAACATGAATATTTGAAATACTTAGCTTGCTCCAATTACAACCTAAATGCATGTTTCTGTGTAATAATTAATTGCATACTCTGAAATATATTAGATATTACAGATTAAGATTAAAAGATTTTGACAAACCCAGGGTACAAGAATAGCCTATATTTGGTCGACACGTATTATTTATTCAATCTGCGAATGTATTAGAACTTTCATTCTGTAGTATTTGCTACTGGTATGCTATGATCAATCACTTGAATATACAATAAGTGCACAAGTTTTTTTAAGATATGATAAACGCAACATTGCTGTTCCAACAGTTTCTATGGTTGCTATACGTAATAGAATGAAGCATTAGTACAAGCATAAAGTTCATGTCTAAAGACACAGTAATTTCTTTTAAATACAAAATGAATGGAGTGATTAAAGATTCAAGAGAAAATATTGTAAAACGTTATATTTATGGTGTACTGCCGAGTGCACTGAGTCACCCATGAAAAGATTTCACAAGATAAGGCTCTATCCAACTGTGATAAGATAACATTCTTATTTGGAACGGGTAACATGCTCCTACTATGTCTTCAGTGGAAGTTTCTGATCGGGAATCTGTACGTTGTGTCAGTCTGAAGAATCTACCTCTAGTCATACAGATTCCGAGAATCTCTGAAATTATTTATCAGGTGAAAATATATTAGGAACACGCGACAATCTTCGGAAAAATGCGTAACATGATATATCTATGAACCTGTGTTGGTCAGTATAGAAAGGGAACCTGTTAGTCACGGCATATCATATCTTATCATCTGATAGTGATATTAGATTCCATATGTAGTCATAAAGGTGTGGTGCAGAGAATCAGAAGAGCGGATCGATAGTTTACAAAATTGAAATTGAGAAAAGTTTTTCATTTCAGAGAGTCTTCAGTGCTGGAATGCAGATTGATTAAGCTATATATATTAGTCTATGTTGCAACTCTAAGTGGTATTATTATCTGCATTGCTCTGTGCCGGTTGCATATCACATTATAACTTACGGTACTTGAGCTGTAATTCACATATTTTGCGTGATTTTCAATGTTGAACAACTGTAATATTGCATATTTCTATTGCAGACGTGGGAAGATGAAGATACTCTTGTGTTTCATGCTCTACAGCATCGCAGGTGAGATATTTATATTGCTATTGATGCTACACCATATTTGATCAGCGTAGCCATTATGCGGGTATACGAATAATGGAAAAGAGTTAACTTAGTCGAAGTTCGCGTATTGAAATTACTCAGAAAATTACCATAGGTAATACAGTTCGACTAATCGTGTAGTATTCCTTTTTAATTCATATGAATATTAGTCATTCATTAATTGATGATGATTATTTGCAATTTTTATGCTGCTATAATTTCATCTTGACAGCATAGCTATTCATGGTTGATGATTGGAATGGTGTAGATACAGTAAGACTAGATTGAAACGTTTTCTCATTTGAAAATGCAATGGATTTATGAGTTTATGCAACACAGGAATATTCGCGCAAGAAAATGCTGCCCGAAATATCCCTTCTTCGCTCCTCGAGTGTTACAACACGACGACTATGCTGATCAAGGACAATAGGCTGCCGCACAATATACCCACACTGATCGCTATCATTCGTAAGATAGAAAATACAGCAGGACTCAATATGGATCTGCGTACTTTGTCTGTAGCGCTTCTTCACAGGTACACCCACATTCATCTTGCATAGTGAAATAGATAATATCGTTCAGTTGTGAAGAATAGAAGCACAACATCAGTTTTTTGTTATGTCTTCGACAATAAATAAATCGTTTTCAAAGATTCATTTTTTTACTGTGTGGAAAGATTCTATACATAAATAAGTACGAATTTCGGAATAAATAGTCTGCTATAATACTTGCAGATTCCGGCAAGACGGTATCCAGCTGAATCCAGATGTTCAAATCCAAGATGGAATAATCCCTTTTTCACCAAGCGGACTTTCTTTCTTCCGAAACGCAGCTCTGCTTAAACTTGTCGCGGGCAACGCTGTATCATTTCCAAATAGCAGTCTCACAGATGTTGAAAGAGTAAGTATAAATTGGAAGCATTCAATTGGAACATTGAACTGATCAAAATGTTTGTACTTTATATTAATCACCACTTTACAATGACTTGTTTGCTCAGTGTACGTTGCACTACATGCTATCGAGCAGTTTCGAGATGGCACAACGTGTAGATGAAAATACAGTTTGTAGCTCGATTTCCCAAACAGCTCAGTACAGGGCAGAGCGAGATGTTGTTGAAGAAGATGTGACAGAATCTGAAAGCGTCAAAGATGAGGTTGAGACGTTAACTCCACAAGAGTTGTAAGTGCTTAGAACATATATTAGGTGGTGAAATAAGGATCAGTCCATAAAATCATTAAAACATCATTCACTCATGGATTATAATTTATTCAGAGAACTAATGAAGCACAAGACGGGGGAAAACCCGCCCAAATCAAGCACTGAGGACCCAAATTGGATGTATCCAGCATTTCCACCAAGTCATCCGCTTAACGCACGCTTAACAGTAACTCTCACATCAAGCTCATGTCCTGTAGAAAACGGAGTTATAAGGACAAAGTAATTACCAATCAATAGAATATTAGCGCATGGTTAAATGCCACTAATTGTTATTCAGGAAAATAGAGCAAGGATTCTTTCAAAACGTTCCCATTACTATAATAAATACATGTTTGTGCAGTTGGGGTGCGGTCTCTGCTGGTTCTGTACTTGCAGGTATTGCATCAGCTCTACAACCGGAAACAGTTACTCTTGCTGAATTGATGAGCACAGATTTACAACAAAAGGGATACACTTCTGGTTCCGCTTTACACAACAGATGGATCGCTACATTAGCAGGTATGAATGAGTGGCTCGACAATAGCGCAACATCGGTGACAGTGCAAAATAATTAATGTATTTCAATAATCAGATCAATTTGTTAATGTTGTATAAAGAACTGTAATTCGTGACACTAAGATAACATTTTCATATGTCTGAAGGTGATTTAGCGGAAGTGGCTTTACGTCAAGGACCATCAGTGAATGCTATTAGCGTTGGTGCGATTGGTGCCTTCAATTCAACAGCGCTGCCAAGATGGTATTTTTTAACAACCAGTGAAAATCT
The DNA here is from genome assembly GCA_944452935.1 of Rhogogaster chlorosoma. Classification (NCBI taxonomy): domain Eukaryota; kingdom Metazoa; phylum Arthropoda; class Insecta; order Hymenoptera; family Tenthredinidae; genus Rhogogaster; species Rhogogaster chlorosoma. The sequence goes on from OX101797.1 coordinate 26,104,585, forward strand.
GGAAATGACTACTGCAGAGATCCGAGGAGGTCTTGACGGGTTGATTCTGGCTGATAGCGTGGCATCTTGGTACTCGCGTGTTTCTAGTCTAAGGCTTTCCCAGATTCTGGACATGTACTACAGTTCGCAAGGGGCGTTTAATTCAACTATGCGTGCTTGTAATAGGAGAAGCCTTTTCACTACTGTGGCTGAAAATTCTACAATGGTAGATCAGGTGAGAATAAGACAAGGGTATAGAAGTGTTACTGAGAAAGCACATAAAAAGGCAGAGATTGCTTCACTTCTTTGCAAATTTATTCGATAGACAGCCATGCTTACCGAAGTTTTATTTCTAGGCATACAGTGCAGCGCTGCTCCTGTACGAGCCAGTATCAAGGGTGCACATCAGTGCCGAATTAATACGAACCTTTGTGACTACCGCTACTAATGCACTCAGCAGCTACATTCGTAAGTGACATCTTCTTGTATTAGAAAGCTCTACTATTTATTGCATATTTGGGAAATCTTGATAGCAGACAATAATTTTCAGCCGCTTCAATGAACAATGATCTAAGCTGTGTGAATACCGATCTGGCTAACGATTATAACAAGGCTTCCACTCACTTGAGTATCATCATTGACACTTCGTGGCCATTCGCAACAATTCAACCTTTCCTGGCGTATGTATACCTTTTCTATTCCATGACGTACACTTTCCAGTTTTAAAAATTCCTCGACAAAGAAATATTCGTACTGCAATTATAGAGTATATATCTGCTCAATTAACGGACACCATTGCTCCAGCAATACTTGAGAATTATTGTAAAAAATGATGAATGATTTCTGAACTTATAGAACTTTACTGGAGGGCATCGAAGTTGGCATGTACAACAGTAATTTCACCATAATCAACGGCTATGATGGAAGTCTTATGATAAACAGCAGCAACACATTGTTGGATTTCTACAGCTTCAATTCAACACAATATGCTAACTGTGCGTAGAATGCCCCATGCAATTACGTGAGCCGTACAAATTATGTTTCAACAGCTATCACGCCGTGTTTAAATTATATTTCTAGTTACAACCGGTTTGGATTTGCCAAAGGCTCTTGCAAGCCTCCGGATTCTACAGACAGAACGATTAAACAAAGAACAGAGCCAGAACATAGGTGGCAGTACATCGGACGTAGTCTTGATTCTCTCTTACACTTCAACAATCTCAGACACTGACAGAGATTTCTGTCTGGAACAGTTGAGAATAATGAGAGAGGAAGTACCTGGTGAGTCCGAAAATATCTCAAGCATAAGCCACGCGACTGATTGCCATTTTCACATTTTTAGATGCCAAAGTTCTTTATTTGACTTACGGATCTAAGGACAGATGGTCAAGTCTAGCGGTCAACTCCACCACGGACACCTTTTCGATTACGACAACAAGTATTGTGGACACTTTGACATCAATTAATCCAGTTATATCCCGAATCAAAGAAAGTAAGGATGTATTTTTAGTGGACCAAATTAATATCAAAGTATGAATGGTGGCCTGAAGGAAAACGATTAGTTCTAGATGTTGATAAAATTCAGTTACATTGAATCTAGATTATTGCACAGACAATGGGTGTATTCAAATTCGATGTAACACAATTCTAAGAGATAACCGAGAACTGTTTTGAGTGAAGAGATATAATTTGAATCAAATTCTCGCTAATAATATCACGGTATGCGGTGGGACTTGGTGGCACAAATATCAGGCAAAAGAATAACAACATTATTCAAGTTCTAACTTCTTTGCGAATCAACTATCACGTTATAGAAAATTATTCCATTGTTATAGTTCCTAAGCGCCTGATTAACTCTGCGTGCGGAGCATCATTTTCGTCTTCTGGATCATCGGCCTCGTTTGTTGACTATGTAGAACCGTCTGGCATTAATTACTACAGACTCCACCCTAACTATTTCTCGTCAGACACGGCAACCGTAAAGGTAAAAAGTTGACCAATGTTCGACCATCATTCCTATGTAGCTCAAGTATACTGTTTCCTTAAGAATATTACTTCCTGAAAAAGCCAGGTCTAGTCTTCATTGGACACAAACCTTGAGGAGTATCACCTCACAATTTGAATGATTTAAAGGTCCAAGGGGCAGGCTGGGGATTCCTCAACGTATGTACGTCACGTTCAGTTGTTAGACCAAATGCAACTTCCACTAGCGATGTGAGCTGCACCACAGTGACAACCAACACGCACACCATAACTTTTTCCTGTGGTAATGCGGACGTGATTAGCTCTTGCGAGCCTTTCTACCTGTCTGTGGCAGCTAATACTTCAGATACAGTGTCCTACCAGTGCACAGGTAAAAATATACAAAGCAGAGCAGAGGCAATTTAAGTCTCTAAAATTTGTATGTGAATAGATTTGAGCTTATTCTGTAATTTTCAATCTGTGTATTTTATATATATACTATTTCAGATGCTACAGTTTGCCGTTACCCGGACATGCGTAAATATACGATATCCTATGAGAATCTTATATGCCGTAGCAGTGCCAGCACATTCCTTTTCACTCCATTTATTCTGATTCTATCCGTCGTTTTTAATTCTGTACATTAGCTTGACAGAATTAAAGCTAAACGATGGCAGAATATACCTATATCAGTTTTACATTTTTGAACATTTATTGTACAAGGGTGAGCGGAAGTTATTTGTTTCTAAGATAATTGTATCAATTTGAATTCGACTGGATGCTCGTGTTCAAATTCAAGTTGTTCTAACAGTATTTCTAATGTGTAATTTGAAGATATCGGTACCAATTCCCGCTAAGATTAAAAGTAGGTATATCAGCCGTATTCATAGACATTTAGTAGCCTACTAACGATTCTTTAGTCGGCTACTAACTTTATTTTAGTCGGCCACCAATAGTAAGTTACTAATTAAGTAGATGATTAACCCGGAATGAGTATGACTACTGTGTCATCTCTTGGAGATGTCTTCGGACGGCAGCTCCATTTTTGTGGTCTAGGTCCCTGGCTTCGTAGTTCTCGAAGTTCGGGTCCTCGGCTCCCTAGTTCTCATAGTCCAGGTCCTCCGCTTCATAGTTCTCGTAGTCCAGGTCCTCAGCTTCGTAGTTCTTGTAGTCCAGGTCCTCCACTTCGTAGTTCTCACAGTCCAGGTCCTCCGCTTCGTAATTCTCCCTGTCCAGGTCCTTCGCTTTCTGGTTTCAGTCCTTTGAACTAGACGACTGAAGCTACAAAGAGGTTGCCAGTATTTAAGTTTCCCAGGTTAATCATCTACATAATTAGTAACCTACTATTGGTGGCCGACTAAAATAAAGGTAGTAGCTGACTAAAAAAGAGTTAGTAGCCTACTAAATGTGTATGAATACGGCTGTATAAGTTTTAGTAGAATAATGTAGCGTCTTGTTGGTAATTATACGTTTAATCTTAGATTTTGAGACAGTGATCGCCCGTTTTTAATTGACAATAAATGAAAACAGGCTTCAACATTCAGCATTACATTAAGTTAACACGAAAGAGCAGATTACTAATGAACTAATCATCCCGGTATCATGTTTCATTTCTATCAAATTTTTTTATTCTAGAATATCACCGACATACTTTATATTGTACAAATTTACTAATAAACAAAAACAAAAATAGGGATAAAGATGCAACAATTTTTTTGTCATAACTAGTCTTTTATTCATTTCTATACCAAAATACTGACTAGTTATACCTATGGTATTCCCAATATGAATAAATCGGGCTTCTGTATCAATCTGCTATAAACTGTGTACACACATAGCAGATTTAAAATTGTTCTTATATCATATACAAGACATTGATAATCAACCAATTCAGATTTCAAATCCTTACATATAGGTAGTATGCAGAAATGATCGGTATAAAATTTAAACAAAAGGTTTACACAATGTCATCACGTGGTCAACGCCACAAGAAACCTTCTTCACTTGCGCGCCTATTGCTACCTGAAATACAAAATGATTCATGAGGTGATTAGAAGTATCGGATGTAATTAAATACTGAGAGAGAGGATTGTTAGGTATGTGTTATTCTGTCATACTAGGACAATTATGTATTAGCATACTTTCAAAGGAAAAAACTGATCCTTCTCATGGCCAAGTCCAAGGGATCCGAACTTGTTGCATCCCCACATATAGAGATCACCGCTGTTTGTTACAGCTGCGAGCTGGCTTAGACCACAGTATATTTGAGAAACCTATAAGAAAAGACACAAGTAAGTAGCCAACATTCCTGGGAAGAGATAAAGAACTCTGGTATCCATCAGGATCATTTTTACCCTGGCTTGGCGTTCATAAGCATTCAGACCAAACAACGTAGAAGGAATCATTGCGGGCTCTTTCATTCTCTGAACTTCAGGACCGAGTCCGAGTATCCCGTATCCCCAGACAAAAACATTGCCCTCGCCTAAATTCAGAGGAGCCAATTAACCAGGAAAAATATCTGTCTACATGTATGAGACAGAGTAGTGATCTCTTACTGTTTAAAACCATGCAAAAACTTCCACCGGCAGCAATGTCAACTATATGCCCTAGGGAACGACACTCTTTGATTTCCGTGGCTATGTTTATCTGGTGATTATCGACTAGCGATGGTAGCTGGCCATATTCAGAATTCCCCCATCCAAAAACCTGGCCTTTGTCTGCCGGGATCATTAACAAGCATTTAGCTGAACTGACATATGAGTGGAGAAGGGCATGACCGATGTAACAAGTATAAGGCCTGAAATGGCGTACCATTAAGTGCTAGAACACAGTCCGCGACACAGGCAACTTTTATCACATTCTCTCCAGCTAAGTCTCCCTTAACTAAACTCGGGTTAAATTCATTTCGGTAATGAGCAAGCCCAGTTTGCCCGTCTGCACCCCATCCAAATGTGTAAACCTGGCCAGCTTCTGTTAAAATGATACTGTAACGAGCAGTTAAGTGTTCTATTATTGGTTCACCTATTATTTTTCATTAGCAGCAAAGAAGAACAATTATACAATGGTGGAGCAGATAAACGCCTAATGACCCATGGTTATCCCAATAAGTACCTATGATCTTGACCGGCTGTTACAGAGGCGATTTGTTCGCCGTTGATGTCTGGTATATGATGAACTATTTTATTGTTCTTATAATCTTCGTCTATTATTATTGGCCGGCCACATTGACCATAGCCGTTATTGCCGAGTGTGAAGAGACCTTCGTTTGTTAATACTAATGAGTGAGCACGTCCAGCTGCTAGTCCAGTTACTTTGGCAGACGGTCCTTTTAATGGTAGATGTATGGGCCGCGGAAGCATGACTAAATCTTGTGGCTTCTTTTCGTCAAACCCTGAGCAATAAATGGTGGAATTTAATTGAAACCATGAAGTTAGACCCTTTTAATCGTCCAGTTATTTTACCCAGCTGAGAATCTGTGTTGATTCCATTTCCCCAGAGGATGTTATTGTCCTTGTCGCGAACAGCATAGACGGTGAATCCATAGCCGCAACAAACATCCGCTACTCTGTGCTCTTCGGCAAACTTAAGTCTGTTTGGCTTATGAAAAAAGTAATATGGTTTCGTCTGTGATGGTCGTGGCTGGATTCCTAGAGCCCCGTGAGCTGCTAGACCCCATGCATATACTCTGCGATCGCTGTCCTCACTTACTGGATACTGAAATACTATGAATGGAAAAAAAAAAAAATAGAACAAAGAAAGGTTTAAAAGTTGTCAAGAGGTTCTTCCTTTTGTTGTGAAGAATTATTTTTCAGTATGGTTCGACCTCTTAGATCAATAATTATTGCATTGACGAACAAAATATTTTGATTTTGTTGTGTACATTAGGGTGGTCCTTATTTGGGGCTCGGACGAATATTTTATCAGACGCCCCTCAAATCGACTCCAAATAATTCAAAAACTATACCCTAATTTTTCCAGATTTTTATCTAGACTCTAACCCCTCCCGCCGGGAGGGTGGATTTCCCCATTTGAAATACGTGTTTCGGCTATATTCTCAAGATATATTTTATTCTGAGAGTAATAATTATTGAAAAAATCTGTAACTGCGAGATTTTAGTGTTTATTGGTCCGACTATTTGAGAGAAAAATTACATTATTATACGGGCCAATCTAGACAAATTGCATACCCTTTAATCTGACTTTTTTTTTTAATTCAACAAAATATGGTCAGGTATGCAATTTGTCTAGATTGGCCCGTATAATAATGTAATTTTTTTCTCAAATAGTCGACCAATGAACACTAAAATCTCGCAGTTACAGATTTTTTCAATAATTATTACTCTTAGAATAAAATATATCTTGAAAATCTGGCCGAAACACGTGTATTTCAAATGGGGAAATCCACCCTCCCGGTGGGAGGGGTTAAAGTCTACATAAAAATCTGGAAAAATTAGGGTATAGTTTTTGAATTATTTGGAGTCGATTTGGGGGGCGTCTGATAAAATATTCGTCTGAGCCCCAAATAAGGACCACCCTAGTGTACATCACTTCATCAATAGCAGGATTCGAGATACTACCCAGATAACAAAATGTTCGCACGATGAGTGATTATACGCGCTCACGCGTGCGGATTAATCCGCACAGCGTGAGCTCATATCACCACTCAGCTGTGTCATCAATTGCGACGCATAATGCACGCACGTCATGATTGTTGCATGCGTGACACACATATCGCTCGCACGCCGTGACGGTAAAATGAGGGTTGTTATAATGGCATATATACTATATATTAACGAGTTAAAATTTTAATAAACTCTGAACTTTTATACATATTAATTAACGTATAATCTGAGAAAAGTTATTACATAACAAATGCGTTTACTTCGAGTTCAATTTGGGGATATGTTATACATAAGATTCAACGAAAACAATTCGAACGATATTTTGCGAAAGTGAGGTTATGTCTAATGATTTTTATACTTAACATGAATTTAATGTTAGCGTGTCTATGTACTAATATCGCTGACAAGACTCACCGTAAACCCGAATTTAGAAATGATTGATGGTTATATAATTATATCAATTATAATATATAATATTAAAGACCCACGCGGTCACGCTATACGGCTGCGTTATGTGCAGATACTGCACTTTGCAGCAGTGTGTGGATTCCCGCCAATTTTCCAAACCGAACCCTTAACCTAGATAAATATATATTATTATAATGTTAAGAGCTCAAACTTTCACAAAAAATTTTTTTGTCATCTCGAACAATATTTTCATGGTAACTGACAAAAAAATAGTCGGTTTTTTTGGCCCATCCTAATGTATATGAACGCTATATAATATTTTTTACTGATGGTGCAGTGCAACACATTACGCTCGCACTAAGACGCGTCTCATGTCGTGCGACGCAGTACGCTCGCACTGAGATGCGCCGCAACGCCGTGCGTGCAAGAATGCTGCGTTTTCGCACGCACAGCGTGCATCGCACGGCGTGCGGGTAAAGTGCGACGCACGATTGTTATCTGGGTAATAACATTAACTATCTAGGGGCACTCATAATTCTATAATTCTATAAATCTGTGCAATGAAGCGATAGTGATTTTCTGAATCATGTAGAGTCATACTGTTTAGGTATATTTTTTTCTCCAATATTTGCTACAGAAATATATATGTGGCAATTTAAAATAACATAAAAGAAGAAACTAATGATAACAGGTCATACGCTGATAGATATGACCTATACCATTAGTTGACATGCTTTTGTTAATGCTAAGAGAGTGTAACTACTAGTCTTCACGATCTTCTACTGTTAATTGGTCAATTTTCCAATTTCTAGTAGAACCTAAGTGAAATCTATGCTGTTGGTCTCTCTCATCTAATTTGTAACAAAGGTCTGCAACAAAATCATGATTATTGCCAAGGCTTGTGGGTTGTCTTCTTTTTTTTTTCGACAAAACGCAGTTTTTGAATCGGAAATGTGTGAATCAGGACAAAAGAAGGAGTTGATTTGGTATATAGGTATAATGATTAGAAGTAGGAATTCTCAGGATACAGAAAAAGAAACTTCGCGGTGAGTTGGTTACATGATTCTGATCGATGAGCGGTATTTCAAATAATTTGTGTTCAAAGTTACCTGGCACTACGTTGGTTTTTGGTTTCCGAAGTTTTGGTATTTTTGAGGTTAGTTTTTTGCCGGTTTTTCGTGATATCAATGTTGAATAATTTCTGACAAAACTAAACATGTTTCGACCGTTGAGTATTACTCTAATAATCGTCCAATATTTGCCGTTTATTGAATCAGCGCGTGTCGTGATCAATATCTTTCAGATTTATCGCGATTTATTCAGTGTTTAGCGTTAAGATTCATAGCCTGAAACTCTATTTGAGTAATTCGTACGTCCATGATTTGAGTTGTTGTTGGTGTATAATAGGAAATAACAATTCAAAAATTCGAACGCGTATTCCCAAACTATCACGAAACGAGCCTCTATTCTACCGTTGAGAACGAAAGAGACGTCGAATCTTTCGTCAAATATTTACCAAAATGGCTGATCTTCTATGTTCGTAACCTATGCCGCATCGAGGTCCGAGGCCATGCTGCATATCGTCTATTAAAAAGGACAGAAAGAGCTTTAACTTATGTCTGATTCCGGAATTCCCGAAATGACTAGCCTAATAACAGTGAGTACGATATGAAAGTCTTAACTGCGTGCATTCACTCATTCCGAAGGCGTATCTACTTGCGCCTTTCTTCCCGTTATATTTATTATTTAACCTTAATCCCCATATGGTTTTCGAAAACCAACGACATCACTCTGCCGATGTAAACAAGCTGCTGCACAACGTATAAATCTTTTCTCATATTGTCCATCACGCGTATTGTATTATATTTCTATCGCTTTTCTCCGCCTCCCAACCTGCTTACACCTTCTCGCTCAATTCTATAAAAACTTGTCCAAGCACTTTTGTTATTTTCCAGGTCTTAGTTGTCTCATTAATTATGAATTGTGATTGATTCGTATGTCTTGCAGAGATATGTGCCATGGAAAATGGAGGATTTTGAGATAAACAAGGAGAATGACTTGTTTCTTCTGGTCGACGGTCACTTCAGATTACAAGTGGAACACAGTTACGCTAGAAGATATTCAAGTGGAAAAAATGATCTTTACCAAACGGAGCTTCAAACTACTAATAAAAAATCTCCGACCTCAGCTCCTGCGGAGAGCACAATAATTCGAAGATTGGTAGAAGAGGCGAGGAACGGCAGTTGCGCTGCGAAACAAAATTCGTCTAAACTTCAAGTAAAAGAACTAAATTCGCCTCTTGGAGCTGAGAAAAAGGGTGGAAACTCTCAGCAACAAACCTCCCAAGAAATAGCCAAGAGTTCCACTTCAATAGAAAATGTGCCGTTGCGTGAAGGACTGCAGCCAAGCTCATCAATACTCATTTGCGATGATATGTCCCCAAGAAGAAGAGAAGCACATGCCAGAAAGAGAGCTATTGATAACCAGCCAGTAGCTTGCCGTTCAAGAGCTGCCGAGAGTGCCACGATACTCCGGGATAAGTTTAACCAAGTCAAGATTCTTGGTAACGCCCAGGCATCTCACCTTACTTTTCCGCATCAAACTCCCCAAGAAACAGCTAAGAGTTTTGATCAAATAGAAAATATGCCATTGTATAAGAGACTGCAGAGAGGCAGAAATTCACCAATAATCATTTCGGATGATGATACCTCCCCAAGAATTGGCTCTAGAAAGTTCAGAAGAAGCACACATGCCAATAAGAGAGTTATCAATGATCAGATAGTAGCTTGCTGTTCAAGAACTGCTGAGAGTACTACGATACCTCGGGATAAATTGGACCAGGTCAAAATTCTTGGTAACAACCGAGCGTCTCGCCTTACCTCATCGGACAGTGAGAACAGTGATACCCCATTCACCAGGATAGGTACCACAAAGCCTGCAAAGAACGATGCATTAATCAGGGACAAGTAAGTCACATTGTGCCGTTATTTTGTGCATTATTTCAGTTATCTTTGAGATGTGTGTGCTCAGAGAATTTCTACCCAATTGAACTTAGGAATTGAGAATATAATCAAATCTCTGAGTCAAGTTTACAGCTTAGATTTTGGTCAGCAATATAAGGAGTTACTTAAAAAATCTATTAAAACAATTTGGAACCCTTGCTTTGGAATTAAATCACGGAGTATGCTTGCAGGTTTCAAGATTTTATTTAGTATTGTTCAATAACTGCCATAAAAAAGTTGATGGCAACTTCCGGTTCATTTTCAATGTGCAAGACTTTATTTTGAGAGTCACAGCTATAGTGCGAGTCAAAGTCTCTCAAAAGATACAAGTGTGCGTTCTTCTTCTGTTGAATCATTTGTTCACAAGTGACTGAATTGTATCACTGTTTCAACTCAATCAAATTTTGAGTTCAAAGAAATAGAGCCAGGCATACTTCCAAACATCAATGCATTTACATTATTTAAAATTCATTTTACGAATCATGTTTTGTATTTATATTCGACTTCACTTACATATTGAGTTTCCATTCGGGTATCTCGAGCTTGTGATCTCCTGAATTGATCGAATGAATGAAACTGAAGTTTGATTATTGAAGAGCTTAGGCACACTTTTAAAAATCAATTTATTGTCATTCGAAATTCAATTATTAAATCTTGTTTGCATTCGTGCATGAGGTGCAAGGCTTTGCCTTTTTACTTTATTTGAGCATTGAGCTTTCAGAAAAGATAAATTCATTTTTCGAAAATTTTTAATATAATCAACGCGAAATTTGCAAATGGAATCTATAGCACAATCAATCCGAAGAAAGTACAATGATTCTGGAGCAAAAATTTGGAATAGCAATTTGACAATTCGTTTTGTGGATTTTCCAGTGATACAGAGTCAGAAGATGAATCTAGACCTTCCAGTTCAAAGAGGCCCTTGAGTTGGATGGAAAGGCGAATCATGGTTCAGGAAGAAAGAAAAGGCGGTCGCAGACCGTAAGTTGAATCATTTGAAAAATGTGTAACAATTAGGATACTCTGCAGGGCCGTGATCAAAAAAATTTAATGAAACGATTGTCTTGTGGGCTTTTGCCCAAAAGAAGTAATGTATTCTTCAAAAAATGAATCAGAATATAGTCCTGTTAGTTCTTGTAATAATATTATTAACAAACTCCTGTGCAATAATACTAATCGATACATTTTTTCCAACAATTTGATAACAGCACTCGGAACTTTGCACGATGGGAGCAATGCGAGATGATAAACTATTTGATTAAAAATAACGCCATCGGTGATGCCAAGGGAAATCTGGTGTGGCAAAGGATGCTCAAAGACGGGGTACACACGCTAATCATTACGTAGATTGAGTTTTCTTCCAACTCGCTCAAATCTTTTGAGTATAATCACTTATCTGTTGTTGTTACAGTTTCTCCGACACCGGACCTACCAGTCATTGCATAATCACTTTAGGAAGTTCATCCTTCCTCAGATTCACAGGTTCCCATTGACCCCTAAATGTATCAAGAAGTTCCATCAGCTGAGATAAGTCTTGTAAGTCTGAGTTACAAAATTAAGTGTGTTTCCAAATCCCTTGTCTGTTCACGAGAAAACTCTGAAAAATGGCTGAGAACTATCTTGAATGAAGAAATTGAGTGTTTTTAAGGATGAAATCCTCGCCAAGATCGCGGCATGTGTAGTGGTTAAGCGAATTTCAGGCGAAATAATAGCAGTCGGATTATTCAGGGTTAAGGCTTGTCTGCGCATTCCAAGTGTCTTGTTAACTCTACCTGAAAACCATCATGTTTGTTTATCAACTACGTGTAATTCTCCGGTACGAATTACAATAGGGTACCGTAAAGGCAAAGTTTTGATGAGTCGGATTGATCGTATTTCCTATATAGTCGAGAAATACTATTTTCTAAAAAATATTGTGATTCTTATAACATTGAAAAACATTTTTTATCTCACATATTGCTTATCGAGTAAGTGATATTACGAGGCTGCCTATTTATACCCAGTGATTTTTCATTCAAGTCAAATGCGTGCCTCGAATCTTTAAGAATATACAATCTACCTGTGTTACATTATAGAATTATAGTTTGCAACTTGCTTTACAGGTTTACAGACTCCGTCTGATGAACCACTGCAATGGAATAAAAAAATTCTCTAATTTTTTCAGATTTTTATTTCATTCTCACGTAAGATCGATTATTTGCCAGAAATGGCAATCTTGAATAACCCTTTTGTTTATAACAACTATAGGGCTCAGTGAATCAATGATGAAGAAAATTTTATAACGATATTTTATTATATTATTATATTATTATATTATTATATTTATTATTAAATTACAGATATTTTATTAAATTTATATATATTATATCTCTATAATTTGAATATTTGAATCGTTCGAGTACGAAAAATTTGACAACAAAAGGATTATTCGCAAGCGAGAGAGGGTGTGTTTAGTTTGATGTTGGGACTTTATTGCATCTTTTGATACATCGAGACAGAGAGATAACGACGAATTGTTCGTGGTGATGGTAACGGAAGAATTTCATTCTTTAATAGAAATCTGTAATGAGCAGGTGAGCGAATGTGCATGAGCATGCACATCATTGCCCAGTCTTTTGTATATCGATTACCATGAGGACTTTTCTTCGATGCAGCATCGATGATTTCTTTTACGAATAATTTCTGCGCTTTGGGAAGATTCAACTTTTCGCATTTATCCATGATTGATTCATCGTTAACGTTTTGAACGTGCAGTTGCATTTCGGATATCGTATGTCTCAATTTATGGCAACGTTCTTCTGCTCTTCGCGCTGTCTCTCTCTGCGAGCGAAGTTTTTTGCGCATCGCTAGGAACTGCGATCTTTCTTGAAAACTCCTATGAGTGAGATCGATTCTTTTCCGCTGAGGGTTTTTCATGAGTCGCATTCTTTTTTGATTGTACGATTTCTTAAATCTTTGACAGGTAGAACAAATTTTCTTCTCGGCTACGATGGTGCAATTTTTGTGGCGCCATTCGCCAAAGCCATCCTGACATAATATATTATTCTGAACTATGCAAGCATCTTTTAACACGCTCACACCAATGCAAAGCCCCATCGAAGATATGCGTGATAAAAACGATGATAGATTTTCAACAGAACGCAGGCTCTCGAGTGATGGTGATAGATCCGGAGAAGGAATTGTTTTCCCGTTTGCTGATGCGTGCACGTTGCCCTCTTCAGTTATCACAACAGATCTTCGCGGCAGAGGTTGTAAGGAATTGGCTTCATTTTTTACACTAAAAGTAGAAAATGCTACCCATTTTTTGCCACAGACTGATGTGTATCGGAACCATCCCTGAGGGAGTTGAACAACGTCTTTATTTTTATATATACAGGTGAACAAATTTTCACCGCTGGGTTTTTGTTCTGCAGCATCGTCTGACTGTCGTACGTTGCTTTCTCCTACAGAATTCTGACTATTGTCTATTACTTCCGTTAGATTCACATTATTTTCCTGTGTAATTTGCGACCGATTAGGGCTTATATTCTGAGCAACAATATTGCATTTGAAATCATCCGTGGGAAAAGTGATTTCTTCCGATCTGCAAGTCTCTGATTCACAGCCTATATCCTCAACTCTCCGTTGAATTTCACTACTAATTTGCTGAGTAGCTGAAAATATTGAGGGAACCGCAGTTTTGATGATCCTTGGATGCTTGAATGGAACCTAGTAACATATTCATTGGGTACATTAGGTATTTCCATAAAAGTCAAAATATAACCAAAATATTATTTTTATTGCTACAGCCCTAGCAATCTTTGCGACTATCTGAAGCGACCCGGTCCTTCAGTATTTCAATTCCTCCTACTATAGGTACAAATTTGTCGGACGTCATTATTGTAGTTAAAAGTTTGTCGGAAAATACTTACATTGGCGATTATTACTCCATTCGCGTCTTTATGCACAAAACTGCGCTGGATCTCTGATGGCAGAAAATGTTTTTCGCAAACTACATGCGTTGGTGCTGAAACACTGTTTGTTTTATCAACATCGGATTTTCTGACATTTGTTGAATTGGCCGCCGATATCGCTTTTAACCATTTCGCACGCATTTCAGGATCTCGAGGAATTTGAAACATCGAGACACGTTCTTTACAGCTAGCATATCCACTTTTGCAGCCTGGCACTACACACTTTTTAGTCATTATGAATGATAAAATTCAATTATCATTCATTCGATCATATTTTTTTTTGACAAAACGGGTTAGGAAAAACGAAAAACTGTAGGGTTATCTGACGCGCAATAAAATGACGCATGCGCCATGACAGGCCTCTTAGTAACTAGAGACTTCACGTGAAATACGAATACCGTTATTAAAACGAACTTTTTAGGTTCGTTCGTTTTACAAATCGAGGGTTGCCCCGGATTGCCCCAGATTGCCCCGAGCTGCCCTCTGTAAACGGAAAGGGAAGAGGTGGCAATCCGGGGCAATCCGGGGCAACCCTCGATTTTCTAAAACGGACGAACCTAAAGACTACCGTTATTTCTTTTCAAATCTCATTTCTCATTGGCTCAAATTTGAACCTAACTCGATTCTGACCCTCGATGGAAACTGTCATGGAGAGCTAGCATGATTCGAACCAATCTCAGAACACGTGTGTAATGTTCCAACGAATGGCTCGCCAGTCGCCTAACATCTTCGTCATAGTCTATGCTTGTATACATAGCTGGAAATTTTCAAATCGGGCTAACATTAACACCAGAACAATTGGAACGCTAAAGAATCAGCGATAGTATATCTATCTATTGATATAAAACGACTTTATCCCACATTTAGAATTCTCGAATAATTTTCTCTAATTGTAATCGTTCAATAATATCTAAACTATCGCTTTGATCCTTAATACTTAATAAATATGCTTTTTAAAATTAACGACAGAAGTTTCAAATTCTTTCTATGGGATCTCTGCGATACGGAATACGTGGAAATTACTAACCTCATAACTGTAAGTACAATTTCAATCCGAAACTCTAAACGGCATGCTTTCACCCATTCAAAGTCCGTATTTATCTGTTTCTTTCTTCTCTCTATTTTCTTCACTTCTATCCAACCGAAGAGGGTCGTGTTAATTAATCCCGATTCCACATCGTCTTCGAAAATCAACGAAATCCAGTCGTCAAGTGCAGTGTCTCGTTCAACGTGACGTGACTTTGACATAGTAAACAAGCTGAGCGCAGCATGAATATTTTGTCAAATTATCTCCCGGATTTCGATATTTTTATCTCTTCTCACCTTCTCTCAGGCTGCCCGCACCCTCTCACTTCAAGACTGTAAAACTTTTCCAAGCACTTGGTTCCTGCTTTGCAATAAGTGCTATTATTAATACAGCCAATCTCGCTGAACTACATCTCTCAGATAATGCTCCTCTTAGTTTCGTGTGTTATTATCCTTAACCCTTCGTGGTCACACTTCCGCCACCGATCTCGGTGGTCACACTTGGGTTGATTCCACCCAGTCCATTTTCGAACCCGTATTGTGACCAATCTATCGGCCCGAAAATTCTCAAAAAATTACTGAACAACCCTTGGACATTCCAGTTTAGATACGAACAACTTTCCTGAACGAAATCCAAGGCTAACATATTTTTTTAGAGCCCCATCCAATACCGAGAACTAGTAGATATTTATGCCGAAAGGTGGTCACTGGGTGGATTCTACCCAGTGTGACCACGGAGGGTTAATAAACTGTCGACTTTACTCCACTCAGATTCATCACGTTCATCTCATAGTTGATAATATAGTTTGGCAGTTGAATCAAGGTGTTAAATTACCGATCGCAAAATGCAGGATAGGTCTGGTACTTGGCTAAGCCATGCAACTCCCAACATTAGTTGCTTCATTTAAATATGACTTGATATTAGATTGAATTTCGCAGGAAAACGGCGGGGAAGTTTCATCGGAGGGACACCCTCCAGCCATTATATTTGCCAATTCTGAGAGTTACGTTGGTAATGAGCCAGTCTTTCACATAAATTACATTCACGAATGCGTGAGACATGGTCAGCTTCTAGATCTTATAAATTTCAAGTAAGTCCAACAATCTCTTTATTCAAATTTATTCTGTTTTTTATTTTCCGCTGTGTTATGTGTAGTATATGTCGCTGACCAAAATGAAAGTAAATACAGTTCTGTCAGTAGAGAATCCTTTCCCTTATTTTACCCCATTGAATTACCATCTAATTAAAATCGTTAGTAATACTTCAGTGCACTGTGAGACCATAATATTGTTTGTTGAATAGAATTGGAGCCCATGGATATTATGGATGCGTCATGAGCATATTTGTCTACGGCGAAAACATGTGTTCATTGTGAGTAGCCTTAGAATGTTTTGTTTTTTTGTTTATATGTATCTATCAGACTTTGAGGGCGAGGCTATAAGCTCACGAATTGCTACTGTATCAAACGGCACGTTCTGTAATTCAGTTTTCTACTCTTTTTGACTTGATGTCTCGATTAATTTCCATTTCCTTTCCAAATCTGTTTAGTGTCGAGGATACCGGTTCATGTTGTTCGTCTATACGAACTGAACAAAGCAAGAAATCTTCTCCGCCCATTAATGACAGCCATATTCACGCACAGGGAGATGTTACCGTAGCAGAGACCTCCAATGCTGTAAGTTTTATCTGACATGCTGTGTTTCACGGAATTCAAAGTGGACACGAAAGATTTCACGTGGTTCCAAACATTTCACATTTTTTTACATAATCCCATACGATCTTAAGAGTGGTTGACCCCTCAGTGACATCGATGCCGTTTTTAGTCATTTGCTTTCCATTCACTGCAGTTAGCAAGATACATATTCATATGTAATTGTATGTACAACATACATTTGACATGTTTTACCATGACTGGTATCAAGTTAGGCCTTCGTGTAACTACCAAACAAAGAAGAAGACAAAAGACTGTGGTACCGACTTCATACCCGTCATGATTAAACAGGCAAGTGTACATTGAAATGTACGTTTCACAATTAAGATGTCATGGTCAGCTCACAAGGTTTAGAATTCTCACCTCACCAATCCCCGCAGGATTCGGAATTCCTATCTGACAGAGTGCCGTCATATCCAGGACTTCCACCTGACCGAGCGCGAAGAGATTTGGAATGCCTTCCTACTAGAGCACCATCAAATTTAGAATTTGTACCTGCTGGCACTCTGCCAGATTTAGAATTGCTCGCAGCTGGATCGCCACGAGGACCAGAACTTGTAGCTGCTGGAACTCTACCTGATTCAGAATTCTTACTTGATGAATCACCGCCAAATCCAAGACTTCTATCTGACAAAGCTTCGCAAAATTCAGAACTTTCACCTGCGGGATCGCCACAAGATTCGGAAGTCCTATCTGGCGGATCGCCGCCAGATTCACAATTTTTTCCTGAAGAATCTCAGTCATCTATTACTGCAGTAGTGTTTGATTCTACAGAACAGAGGCTTCTGAGAGTGAGAAACATCAATTTCAAGCTAGAAATCCCAGAGCCAGCAAGTTTCGAGGAATTTGGACCTTGGATTTCGGAAACGGAACCTTGTGACCAAAACACTTGCGAAGCAGACCAGTCGGCCAGTGACGATATCACTTTCCATGGGATTTCGCCGGCAACGTCGTCTGATGATATTATAATCGTCCATGTGCAGCTAGGAGATAGAAAGGATGCTAAACTCATTGCGGAATCAGCTCTTCCTTGCTCAAACATAAACGAATCCTATTCTCTAAGTGCTGCAGAGAAGGAAGCTGTAGCTTCCAAAGATCTCCCAGTCAGTGTAGAGCAGGATGATGAAATGTCGTTGAATGACAGATTAGAACAGCTAAAGACCTCCGAACCAAAGACTCTGGACCGTGCCATATCGCCGGTATTTGAAGCAAAAAAGATCAAGAGAAAATCACCTCTGCAAAAGGCACGCTATAATGAGCTACCTGTCGCTGGGGGATCGGGAATTGCAGCCAGTCCTACAATACTGAGAGACAAGTCTAATCAGGTCAAGATTCTTGGAGGAATTAAAGAGTCCCTTAGTAATCTGGAGCGATTTAGACTCACCTCATCCGACTCTGATGATACGGACTACGGTTCAACTAGAAAAATAGTCAATCATGAAAAAAGGACGTCTGTGGATCAGAACTCTTCTTTCAGAATACAAGAAACTGATGGTAAAAAGAAGCAATTAAAAAAACGTAGACCGATCCAGAGTCCATTGAGAGAGAGTGATATTCCTGAGGATGATGAGGAACCAAAAGTCTTAAATAACGATAAAAAAACTGTTAGTCAGTCGCAACGAAAAAGAAAATCAGACGATAATTTACGCATTCTAAACGCCCGGGTTGATATACCCACGGTTTCGAATACGCAAAGAAACACTGTGGTCAGCTCAATCAGATTGTCAGATGATGTGGCATCAACAAGTAATACAAGTAATAGGTAAGTCTTATTGCGCTTGATACTTTGAGTATAAATTCAGTTAGTATCAAAACACGGGAGTTTGGAAATTCTTCTATTCTATTCAGTTGAGTAATGAAGAAAATAATCAAATCTTCAAGTGAAGCCTGAAGCTTGAATGTTTGATCAGTAATATGAGCAGTCACACGAAGAATCTATTAAGATAACTTGAAGCCCTTAATTCAAAATTGAAACGCGCAGTAAATCTGTGGATGTCAACATTTTATTTAGTACCATACAACGGTGACTGGAGATGAAATGTTTGTGGTAATTTTCGGTTTACTTTCATCGATTGCAAGCCTCTTTTTTTTCGAGAGTCGTTGCTGTAGAATGGGTTGAAGTCTCTCAAAAGATACAAGCAATTGATGCTCATGAGTTTTGCTTCTGATGAATTACTTGTTAACAAGTTATTAAATTCTATCACTGCTTGAACTCAATCCAATGTTAGGATCAAGGGTTCGGTATATCGAACTGAGATTCCATTTTGCAATAGAGCCAGGCACACTTCTAAACATCAATGCGTTCACATTATTCGAAGATCATTCTGCAAATCTTGTTCTGCATCTGTACTTTACTTAATTTACATTTTGAGTTTTCACTTGGGTATGCCATCTGCCGGCAAACTTCGCAAGCAACCATTGCAAAAACAATCTACGGATGATAGTAATCATTCTTGCATGTGAGAATTCAGAGTGATACCCAGTCAATACTTCATTTATTTCATAATTTTTCCAGCGATTCTGATCCGCTGTCCGATGACGGAGTAGCGAGTCATTCATCTCGAAAAACGGCCCGCTCTGCGATTTTGTAAGTAGAATTGATTTGAATTGATAATTTCACTGAATATTGCGAGCTTGTATGTACGCTTATATCGCATAACAGTAGCTCCGTGATGAAGCAGCAAAAGTTAAAGCCTGAAATTCATCTGATGCTTTTTCAATATCATTATAGACCAAAGAAGCTCCAAGATCCGGATGTGCGTCGACGAAAATTTAAGCACCTGCGTGGGTAAGTTGATTTATTTTAAGAATGTTGAGAAAAGGGAATGCAAGATTAGCTGTGTTTGGGAAAATTTAATCAATTAGGCAAGATTTTTTGTATCTTTGTATGCTGCTCTTGGAGAAAGTATACCTATGTAGTCTTCGAAATTCCACATGGAATTCGGTTAGTTCCTGATCATTCGATACAAGATGCTGATCAAATGTATCTTAGTTGATAGCGGTATCAACCAAATAGAGAAGTTGCATAATTTTGTTAATTCATGTAGTGATTCTATCGTTCATGTACTTTTCATTCAAACCATGTGAATTTATCAGACAAGACGAACCAAATTGGTACACATTAAATGCAAGTGTTTCTAACTGAAGCAAGATTCTTTTTCTATTCGAGCATGCAAACCTCAGAAATACCGAAAAAAACCGAAAAGAACATTCTAAATGATTTCGAGTAAAAATTTCTTTGGTCTCTCGGTGGTCTAATTGGATAAGGCAGTACAGATGCAAAGGTCCCGGTTCACACCCGGGCCGAGGGAATTTTCACTCTCAATCATTTAAAATGTTCTCTTCGGTTTTTTTCAGTCTTTCTGAGGTTTGCACGCTCGAATAGAGGAAGAATCTTGCTTCAATTAGAGACACTTGCATTTAATGTGCACTAATTAGGTACATCTTGTCTGATTAATTCATATGGTTTATATTGCATAATTTTGGTTGGTTAAATTTTTCTATACGAATTTCGTGGTCAGGTTTGGTGAAAAATTAGTCGCGTCAAATTGAGTACGGCTAGTTTCCGAATAAATAGAGTCTCAAAAAGATTTGTTTGAATTTTGAGCTAAAACCAGCCTGGCGAGCTGTAAAACCAACCCATGCAACGGCGCATGACTCACCTTGTGACATCAAACTAATGGGGTCTCGTCTACATTCGCGCTCAAACTGACGAATTTTTTGATGCGTTTTTCACGATCGTTGCGACACATGTTTTCAATCTTGAACGTTTTCGATAACAAACAAATAATGTTCACAAATGTTCATTTTTCACGCACACAGATGATTTTAACGAATTAGGCAAGTTCCTTATTCTACGATCAATCATTCGTTTGTTCTTATATTTAGCAGGCAAGCTTACCAGCCTTCGGAGCAGCGTGCTATGGTAAAGTATTTGATTAACAACAAAGCAATCGCTGACGCTAGAGGATACCGAGTTTGGCAACAAATGAAAAAAGATGGGGTAAACAGACGTGTCTCATTCTCTACTTTATGATTGTATCTTTTGGAAAACGTATTAAAAGATTCTGCTTTTGTTTCAGCAGTTAACCGACCGGACTGAATACTCGCTGAATAACCATTTTAGGAAAACAATATTACCTAACATTGATCGGTTTCAAATGAGCAAAGAGAATAGAGCTGAGTTCGAAAAGCTCCTCAATTGATGCATTCCTACGTAAAATGATTTCAAATCAAGTTTTTTTCTTCGTTGTTGTTATATGCCACTAAATTTTTTAGTTCGTTAAGTTTGAAAGTCTGTATCATTGCCACATTATTGGAACGAATCTTCACCCCGATAAAAACCATAAATCTAATCAATTATAATCCAAATCAACCAATTACTTATCCCGAACACAACGTGCTCCACTGTAATTGGTTTTTAGCAAACCAGTGTGAATACAACTGCAACATGGGTATTTCCAATAATGCTATGGTAATGTGGAGAGAAATATGCAAATTCTGAAAGTCTTTGTTAATTACTGGTTAATAGTTCGTCATCAACTATGCCTATTGGTACAACCGCGAGTACTTACCCTGACGTACGTTGATAGTTGCCAAATATGCTTTTTCGATTATGGTACTGATGAGCGTGGTGACATGGTGAAGCTTTTGAAAAATGTAATTCGGTACACGATTAAATTTTCCGTCCAACGAAAGAAATCTTTGATTCTCCCAAAGTATATTACCTAACAGATACGGACCATGTGATGATCGCATGGTGAAGGTAATTTTTTTTCAATATATTTATAAGCAATACATATTGTCCGTATTATTGTAAATATCGTGTTTACCGAACGATATAGCGGAAAAAGTAAAAATCTTCACGTATATGGGTAATTCTCATTTTCGACTGAAATCGCTGTGCACACCATTTTTCTAAGCTGTAGTATTTAATTACCGGATTGGTGATTTACTGTAGTAAATAATAGATGAAATACTATCCTCCCAAGCTAAATTTATGTAAATAAACCACATAGTTAATTTTTTATTAGGCGTCAAAGCGTCAAAAATGTCACTTCCATGGGTGTGATCACCACGCATTCGCGAGGAAAAAAAATCAGAACACTTTGATTCTTTATAATATCCACTTTTAAAGTGAGCCAATATCAACTACGATAAATAACTCATTTAATAGTACAATATAATATTTATAATTACACAGATTTTAATATGAACCGTCATATCAAAGTTTGTGATCAGTTCTTTTGTCACTTCCATGGACCTATGTCACACCTCTCTTATTTAAGAAAATATTGCGCGGGGAACAAATCCCAAATGGCTATAGACACAGTAACTAACCCGCCATCTTAAGCCAGTGATCTGTTTGTACCGGTGTCGTAATCACAACAAGAAAATTTAAGTACAATTTTTATTCTCACAACTCGTCGAGCATAACGGTCACAACCGTGGCAGCTGTTTGAGGTATGAAATTTTATTACTACGGAAATAAAATTAATAAGACGAATAAAAGTAATTTTGTAATGCAATTACATATTTTTTCGAAAAAGTGTTATCTTCTTGTAGTATGTCACTTCTATGCATTATTTTTATACAAGGAATGTCACTTCCATGGAAGACCTTTTCTTCGACCCCCTCTAATTAAGGGCTGTCGGGGCTGCGAGCTCAGCGACTATTTTTTTCTTATAGAGTAAGACCTAAACTTGAAAGATCTACCATAATTTATAATGAAAAGACGTTTTCAGTAAATCATCAATTTTCGACCTCCGAAATGAGAATTACCCATATACGTATATTTTTACGAATTTTTACACACATATACGTATACATATATTTACGTATTTTACCTATAGCGCTATGGTACATTGCAGTGCTTGTGTTTCAAAAAATATTTCTTTCATTTTGCAAGCAGTAACGGAAGTCGCTTGTCCCCAAAAATGAGGGAGAATGAGATTTTCTGAATTGCCTGTAGCTTGACGGCAATTGAGCAGTTGATAGGTATAATGCGACGTCCTGGCCAAACCATATCCTATTTTGCTTCCCACAGTTCCTTATCACTGAGATACCCAATGCTCTCCTCAGAATCACATCTGCACTATGGCGTCCCCACTTCGCCTAGCCGAGCTATCGTTATTCTAATTAACTCACTCTTGAGTCAACTTTCAATCTCTTCACTTCTTCTTACCTTCCTTAATTCTATACAAATCCTCTAAATTCAAGTTATTATTATCAATGAAAATTCAAAGTTAACGAATAATATCATATAATATTTTATCATCATCCACATTCCCTCATACCATATCAGTTTAGTTACCACAAGGTGTAAAACGAGAAGAATCCTAAATATAAAACGAACAAGATAAAGTCCAGCTAGTCAGGATGTTACCATATCTGGGCATAGGTGAGTATGATTTTTACTGTAATATAAAAAATTTTGCCGCACGTCTAATTTTGATCATTAGAATGATGAAAAAAGCTGAAAGGAACATACAATGCCTGCGTTGGGTTGCAGTAGTGCCGAGGAGTAATAATAATAATAATTATTATTATTATTATTATTATTATTATTAATATTATTATCATTGTTGTTATCGTTCTCATTGTCGTTGTTGTCGTTGTTGTTGTTGTTGTTGTTGTTGTTAATTATTGTGGAAATCCAAAAAGCAATTGTAGCATGAAACGATGTGCTCCATGTGACGTAGTCGTGCAGGTTCTTTCGTTTTCCGTAATTCTCCATGAAATGACGATTTAGTCCATCATTCTGTTCTTCGATCGGTAGAAAAACTATAATGTCGATAACTTGGTCGAACAAAAACGACTTGACATCGCCTCAATTCGAAACCACGGTGTCGCGCTGACTATGAAGATTCCAATTGGTTCTAGTTGGAATATATATGTTAGGATTGGGAATACTCGATTACGTATTCCAACTTATTACTTCTTCGGAATTCATATCAGGCATATTTTTTGTGAAGAGGAACCGTTTCATGTTCAATTCTGGTCCACGAATTGAAACGAACAGGTGCTTTCGTTGAAATAAAAAAGGATCAATCGAAAATTCATCAAAAAAGGATTCAAAAGAATAGAGAATACAAATCTGTGACGGACGACTCGAGATCCCAAAAAATAAGTGTATTAGTCAATTTGCATTTATAATTACACATTGTCTGATAAGGTATATGGGGCATTCCACGCCAAATCGGACAGTTTGAAAAACTTTTTTTTTGATTTCCTCAATTTTTTGGTATTTGTTAGTACCCCGCGAAAGAGGCTTCCTGGTAAATTTTGAGATTTTTTTTTGTCACTGGTTCAAAAACCGCTTTTTTTTGGTTTTTCACTCATAACTTTCTTAATCATGGTCGAAATTCAACTTTTTTTTTTCTCAAAATGTTTGTTTTTAGATCGCCTTTACAGAAAAAAATACAAAAAAAAAAATATTTAACGCGTTTTGATTAGAGATTTTTGAATTTTGAGTTTTCAATCGTGTTTTTGAAACTGTATGTACCCTTCGATTTTTTTGTATTTTTTTTTGTGGCAAACTTCGATCCATTTTACGAATTTTAAGCCCAAGCTGATCATGGGATTCTAACAATTACTATTTTTTTCGGAATTTAGAAAATTTAGAAATTTATCTTTTGCTAGTTGTTATTCTTTAAATTACTTTTCTTCGTTGTGTACTTATTGTTTTGAGTACACAAGTTCAAAGTATAGAAGAAGATATAAGAAGATTTCCCATTCAAACAACATGTAAATTCAGATTTTTTTATTCGAATCCTTACAACTCAGCGGCATTTTGTGCTATCATATCGCCCATAGTCGCAAATTACTCGTGTTTAAGCCCTATACAAAAGTGCCCACTGCGACGTAACTGTACCTCACACCGGTGAGGTAGCGCAGGTCAATTTTTGTATAAATTTCTTGCTCTCTAGTTGTTATTCCATCAATGGCTATACTTACAGGCAGTGCCGTGGCTAGCAATGGCGCCGCCTGGTGCAAGTCTTCCAAGTGGGCGCCCCTTATGTACAGGTTCAAAATAGGGTGTTTAGAATTTTATTTTACTTTCATATTCGTACGGTGGAGTCGTGGAGGAGCGATGAATGCAGAAGAAAGAAGGCGCCGTCGCAACAAAATCATATAATCCGTGATATACACGAATAAAAATGGAATCTCAATTAGAAAAAATTATCAATAAAATTTCATTTTTTTCTGATGATATGACATTTTCGATGACATTCGCCTTTGAGGCGCCCCTTGACTCGAGGCGCCCAGGTGCGACTGCTCCAATGCACCACCCCTAGCCACGGCGCTGCTTACAGGAAAAATGTGAATGACATGTTCATAGGAAATTCAATTTCCTACAAAAAAAAGTCCTCCGAGCCAAATCTCTGAGATTGATATTTCTCAAGTTATTGAGCTTTGACTTTTTTGTAGTATGAAATTACATTACTAATTACATTACATTACTCATCTTTTTCTTCACTCGCAACTTGAAATATAGATAATTACTCTAGAATGTGGTGATGGGAAATGGAAAATCAATGTACATTACAAACATTTAACTCAATAATCCATTAAAATTTCATACTACAAAAAAGTCAAAGCTCAATAACTCGAGAAACATCAATTTTAGAGATTTGGCTCAGAGGACTTTATTTTGTAGGAAATTGAATTTCCTATCAATATGTCATTCACATCGTTCCTGTAAGTTTAGCCATTGATGAAATAATAACAAAAAAACAAATTTATACAAAAATTGACCTATGTTACCACACCGGTGTGAGTTACAGTTACGTCGCAATGGGCACTTTTGTAGAGGGCTTAAACACGAGTAATTGCAACTATGGGCGATATGATAGCACAAAATGCCGCTGAGTTGTAGGGATTTGAAAAAAAAAATCGCAATTTAAATGTTATTTAAATGGGAAATCTTCACACGCTTTGAGCGAGTGCTTCATATGAATGTTAAGGGCTCATATTTTAAGAGAATTTCTTTTTTTTTACATTACCAACAAAATTTCAGGACGGGAGCGAAAAAAAATAGTCGTAAAAAAAAGCACCCTAATATACATATATATATAGGGGCGAGCGGGGCAGAGCGGCCGGGTAGGCGGGTAAAATGGGGTACCCAAAAAATTTTGTTAAAAAATTTTTTTTTCTTTGAATGTCTCTCAAATGGTCAAAAATAGTTTCTAATATCATTTTACGTTATTTTATTTAATAAAATAAATTTCGAAAATATATTTTTTTTTCGAAAATATATATACTTTTTTTTTCTTTTTTTTTTTACGAGTCAATCAAGTACAGAATGTACTTATTTTATCCAGTAATAGTCAATTGTACAAGATAAATCCGATATATCCAAATTTTAGATTAAATTAAAAAAATGTTTAAGTAAAAAATTTTTTTTTAACGGCAGCTGAAAATTCGTTTTATTTTCTTTGAATACAATTGAAAAAAAGAAAATTCATCATATTTAGACCCCCCAAAACTGAATGCTCTCTTAAGTACCCCGTTTTGCCCCGCTCTCCCCCCCCCGCTCTCCGCCCCCCTATATATATATTCTGTACTATATCTATATGCATCCATATTAATTCACTTATAATGCGGGACCCTTCATCTCTTTCTCCTTTACTACTTTCCCATTTTACCCCACGTGGTCTGCCCCCACTCTTGGCGCGTGGCGCTCGCGTGTGAGAGGCCTAAGCAGAGGTGATTCCCACGCGCTTGACACTACGAAGGATTAACACCCCCGTCGGTGCGGTGACCACCGTTTTTAAGGTGTGGGTATGATTACTTATACTGTCTATGCAGTGTGCGCTCCGTGCGCACCGTGCTTATATGTATACCACTTGGGCTTGAAACGCAACGCGAATCCTGTGCGTTTTTATACATGGGGCTTTCCACGCCAACTCGACCAGCGTCTGACCCTGACCATCTCGGATTTTATCCACTCTTTTCTTTAAATCGCGTTGTCTGCAGGTTTAGGATCTCGAAATTTTTTTAAA
The DNA here is from genome assembly GCA_944452935.1 of Rhogogaster chlorosoma. Taxonomy (NCBI): domain Eukaryota; kingdom Metazoa; phylum Arthropoda; class Insecta; order Hymenoptera; family Tenthredinidae; genus Rhogogaster; species Rhogogaster chlorosoma. The sequence goes on from OX101797.1 coordinate 26,131,253, forward strand.
AATCTTTTCTAATGACCGTTATATCTATTTATGATTTCCTGAATGGACTCAGCTTGAACACCTTAGACAGATAGTTCAGCAGTCGCATCAGTCATTGTAATAGGTCCGTAATATCGGTTTATTATAGCTCCACCGATGAGTAGCGGCCAGGATTTCCATTTTCATGGTATGCGCCCATTGAAACTCTTTCTTTAGGACATCTTGAAATCTGATTTGAGCAAGTTTCAAAAGATTTGACCGAAATTAAATTTACATCAATTTTTTTAAGGGGTCCTTTCTTATTTGCCTCCCGTTTTTTTTCTCAATGCATGTAACCTTAAGCAAATAATGATGGTTTCTATAACGTTTAATAATCTCGAATTTTTTCTCGTTTCAATATCGATTTCCATTTGTGTGCTTCTAGCATGCACACGAATTGCTCATTTTCTGAATATGAATATTACCCCTTTTGATTTTATTCCAAGATATCACATCAATTCTACTCAGGAACTTTGATACGGTGGACTCTCTAATAAAAATAGCAGGTTCGGGTCCAACTTGCAGGCGCTCGTATCAGCTGAAAACGCTTTACGCTTCAATCTACTGTGCGCGTGTACAATTAGGGTGGTATTCAAATAAATACCACAGGTATATTGTTATATTGTGAAATTTCCAATTTTCATGTGATGGTACGAATCTCTAAATATGTACCTATATCAATTCAGAGAAGAGTGTCGCGATTCAGTTATTTTTACATAAAAATTGACTGATCACCCGTAGCATACACCTCTTCAGAACTTATACTCTGGTATTATACTTGCAGGCACATATTTCATAGTATTGCATCGCAGCTTTACGGAAGAGCTGTACGGTTGAGTTCAACTTTTCGAGCTGATTTTGTGACTCATTCAATTCTTGTAAGTACAACATTATTCATATAGTTCTGGATATAGATGTGCTATTGTATATGGTTACGTGCCGGTCGGAAAATTTGACTCGATTCACTAGTCCACAAATATTTGTCAAAGTACGTATATGTATATATGTACGCAGGTATACATCATCGCAGAGACAGATTGAGACATTAATTTGTTCCCTTTCGAGGAATTGAGCCACTAGGGGATCGTGTCTGTTACAAAAACTTTGCCCCCGTCGCATATATGTATATATGTATATGTCTGTGACCGTTAGAGAGCGTTCAAGTATTACGTAACGCAATTTTTGGAGATTTTTGACCCCCCCCTCCCCCCATGTAACGCGCCGTAACGTTTTTCTGTACCCCCCCTCCCTCTTAGTAAAACGTTACGTAACGACCAAGCGACCATTTTTACCTAAAAGTCATAATTAACGTCTTAAAAAATGCGTGAGAGATTCTCTCTATGCGACCGTTTTGAAGGGTTAAAAAAAAACAATGTTACGTAACGCGTAGTTCAAACCCCCCCTCCCCCCCTGTAACGCATCGTAACGTTTTACAAGACCCCCCCCCTCCCCCCAAATTCGTTACGTAATACTTGAACGCTCCCTTAGACGCCAGCTCGGATTTTCGAAAATTAATTAAATAGGCTTCCATGATTAGCGATTACGCATATTCGTTCAGCGTAAACATACCGGTGCCGAATCATGACATGTGATACGTTTTTCTATATTTTGCTCCTTCTCAGCTCCTATATATAAATGGTGTTTTTGGCTAATTTACTTTTCTGGGAAGCCGAAACAGAAGTGATAGACCAGATGATAGACCGATGTCTTCGTGGACATGCCGATTTTCGGGTTCCTGATGAACGGTTGTCCAGTAATTCTAGACTGGCTAAACTGAGGAGTCAAATTATATTGCACGTGCATACGTTTGCTCTGCAGACACACTTACTTTGAGACACATTGATATGGTACTAGATGCTTTTTAAAATTCGACCAAAGCCTAGCTTCGAGCTATTAATTGTTAATACACATGAGGAAATAGATGAACATCAATTTGAATATTTAAAGGGGGCTTGAAAATAAACTGAAAACTGATTACAAAATATTATACAGTGAGGTTCAGTGGAAACTTAACAAGCCTATATAACGTTATAGGCAATGCCTGCTTTCACTCCCCAAAACAGTCGCGGAAAAGCAAGTAAAACATGCTTGCGTTATAAAACATCTATTTCTTGCTAATAAATTGTCCATTGCGTTATCACTCATCTTATATATCCTCAGGGAACGGCCTCAAAATTCACAAACAAACTCTCTGGTACAGAAGAAAAAAGTTTCCTCTTTCAGTCCGAGAACTGCGGCTATATTTGCAATTGTGTAATTGTAGCTGGAAGTGGTATCAACCTGTATAAGTGATCGAATATAGTTTGTCATTAAATCCGACAATATACTGTGCAGATTATCATGTAACCAATGATTCCTCGCTCATCTAGAATACGCTAGTGATGTAACGCGATACATTTCTTAATCCCCTGTGCCGCAGCTGATTTAGGAAACCCGGAGTGCATTAATTAACCGAGTAACCGAGCTGAATTCATCCTCTTTTGAAGTTTAATCTCTAATGGAACGGTCGCTGCAATTAGGTAGTCTTATACTCTTATTTTGTTTGAATATGTCTATGCGTGGGGCAGCGGGGCGGACAGGGAGAAGGAAAAGGCTCGTGTTCGAACGCATTTGCGCCACGCGGCGGCACGCGTCTCTCGTTGCGTCATCACAGTCGACAATTGTTTCCCCCGAAAATTATCAGCGCGGAATACAAGACTGACGGAACAAGCTCAGGCTACGCAGCTGGTTTCCTCTCGATAGGTATTTTTCGAATTAGAGTCAGAAATTCATTCAGTCTTTGACCCTGATTTCAGTTGAAATATACGAGGAAATATAGTTGTGTACAGATTTATGGTACAATTTCATAAAATGTGAGATTCCAGGTTGAAAATGTTTTAATGAGATTTATAAATCAACGCAGGTAAACGTTATGTGCCTGCAGACTAATGTATTGCTTATTATGAAAATTCACTTGAGAAACGCAATGCGACGATACGACGATGGACACAGTGATAATGAAGAAGTATTCTTCAGATATGGAATCTGAAATTTATAGTCGAAAGGCATGAGACTTTATGAGGTACGGGAGAGCGGGGCGAAACGGACTCCTCGACGGAAAACGGAACGGGCACTGTCTTATCTTTCCTAAAAATGACTTGTTTCAGTTTTCCGACATTCCTCACGAAAAAAAGTTAGGAAAATAGGGCTGATGGGAACGAAACGGGCACTAAGTCGAAAAATAATAAGTTTGTCTTAATTGATTTTTCACAATATTCCGACGTATTTTGCATCAACAATAACACAAGAAAGCAAAATAACGAATGAATCTCGAGAGAAATTGTTTTTTTTTTTCGTTCATCGAGATGCCCATTATTCGTCCCGCTCTTCCTATATTTTGAGCTCGATTTTGAGGTCTTATGTCTTTCTACTAAACTATACTGTGCAGCACACGCCGTACCCCGGCTTGTCGTTATCAATCTGGCATAGTATTTAATTGCAATACTTGGGACACATTAGATTCGGAGAGGTGCCGCAGTGATGATATACACAGTATCGCAATCATATTGTCCATAGAACTCTGCAGGAGTGACTGTATAGAATATTATTTGCAGGCACCCCGCTGCGCGAGCGCACGAAATTGGGAACAGTCGCAAGATCGCAATGGCCGTAATTTCAATATTCCTAATACTAACTTTCTTCCATTCCTAATTTTAGAATTTTGATATTGAATCTTGTAGAAAAAGTTTTGAAAACTCTTTGTACCTAATAGCTGTTTCATTAATCAGCCTTGAATATGTCGTTGCGGTGTAATGAAGGTCCCACGTATTATTGTTAATAGATTTGGCTCTCGTTTTCAACGTAGGTCAAATATTTCTATTCCATATATTGATCATACAGTTTCATTGGAAATTGGAAATTTCCCGTTCTTTTCACTTTGCTGATATTACGGTCGACCGAGATTCTATCCAATTCAATTGAAGTTTAATCAATTTCTAACCGGCGCGGGCGCCTCGTGATGATATTCTATCCTAGTCCTCATTACACATATGTCTTATCCGTAACTCGTAATTTCGTTAGCTCGCCTCGACGCTGCCAATCCGGAACCGAAACCCGCGCTGCGCCGCACGCAGCGCATCGATGTTATGACAATTATGAGTTTTCGTGCGTGTACCGAAGGGCACGTGCGTAAGTGCGCAAGGGTGAGGGACGTCGCGACGCGTGGCGCCGCGTGAGAACGTCGCTGCTCACACGCGTCTCACCGCGTGTCCCCCGCGCACCATCTAGGTACCCACACATGCATAATTTTATTTCATTCATCTTATATATTCGTTTGAACGATCATATTCCATTACGACATATACTGAACTAGTCCATGTACTATTGGGACCGTGCAAGTAGCACAACCGTATAGTTATATCAATAATAAAGATCGCGGGAAAATCTTCTGACGAAAGTTGCCAAGTTTGAAAAGTGGATGAGATTATGGTCTTGGGATTGATTTGTCCCTGTTCAGCTTTAAGTTCCTGGAGATTTTTAACGCGCCACCAGTTTCACGACACTTGATACTCTTCTCAGTACGAAAGTTTTAGCAGAAATCCAGAGAAATCCAACGATATCTAATAAAGTTAGAGTTTTCCGAACCAGTGATCGCAGATATTATGAATACCGAAGTATATAAGAATGATCGAGTCTCCGGCTCGTTGCCCACTCCCGAACTTTGGCGGTATATAAGAGAAGCCAAATCACGTATGATTGAACAGCTAATCGTCAGAAATCGTAAGAACTGAAACATCATTATGTTCGCGAAAAAACGAACTGTTTACAAGTGAAACATAATATATATTTTTTTAATTTTCGCGAAAGTTACTTAAAATATTAAGAACTTCGATTAAAGAACTTCGTATTATCTATTAAATGAAAAACACTATACAACAGGCCATAGGAAATTCTTGAAAATGTCTATTACCTCCTAAAGGGCAATTTTTTGACGGTTGGTGTAGGGTTGCAGGAGATCACTAAATACACAAAGATCCAACAAAATTTTACTGTGGAATTGCGGCTATCTCGAAAGTAGAGGTAAGATTGGATATCTCGGCTCCTATATTGGTCGTAGAAACATTTTTTTCTAGGTTTATAGGGAAGAATATCGGCAACAACTTTCATTAGAAATATTTTTTGATAAGTGTGGTATTGATAAAGAAGTCATGCTGGAAAAAGTGTCGACGATTAAGTGTCGTAAATGGTTTTTGACAATAAATCCTCATAGATCAAATTTGTTGAGAATTGAATCCTCTACAACTTTCGTATAAGATGTTTTGCGATTAAATTAAGGGGGGCGACATAATTGTGAAAAAGCATTTCCGACCCTTATTTGTCGACACTTTTTTCGCCATCATTTTTTTATCGCCACTTTTATTAAAAAATGTTTACGATGAAAGTTGTTGCAAATATTTCTCTCTACAAAACTGAAAAAAAAAAAAAAAAAAAAATTACGACCAATATAGGAGCCTCGATATCTAAACTTACTCCTATTTTCACGCCATGGCTGCGATTCTGCAGCGAAATTAAGTTGGATCTTTGTGTAGATATAGTCACCTCCTGCAACTCCCTACCGACTGTCAAGAAATTGGTCTTTAAGTTCATTTAGTCAATTTCAAATACTACTTTACTGGATTGTAAATCGTTGTGCATATGGTGAAGGAAAGGCGAAATACCAATGGAGTGATATAATGAAATAATGCATCACATGTTTGATTACGACAAATGTTATGCCAGTCCCGCGAGTCCGTATTATATATTTACGTGTGCATTTTGACTTGCACTAATGCAAACGTAGGTACAGAAAGCTTTTATCTGTGCATGACTAAAATGAAAATATCGAGGACGAAGGATTATTTTGCCATTCCGAAGTGCCTCTAGGAATGAGAAAAACAAGTTTCAAAGTACACAGGACATGTAGTATCTGCATACATATATGTACATATATAGCTATACCTATGTATCGGTATGACGCCCTTGGATTTAGCTTGAAAACAAACTGTTTGTTTTCCCGTATATTTGCCTAATTGTATGGACAGTAAACTTTTGGCCAAGAATAGATCGGAGTAGAATTTGGTACACGCCTGGACGTAGGTGTTAGTACGTCAAACAGGATAATTGATATGAGCGTGAATCGGTTCCGGTATAATATAATAATAGGTACAAAATGGCTACGCTTCTGGAATACCGGGAATAGTTAGTGGTCGTGATTAGGATCAAGTACCTGTAAAAAAGTGAAGGAAATATCAGCTATGTATGATTCATGTAAGTATCCTACGACATTGTTTACTGTACGAAGATCTCGCGATTCTTTCCTTTAATTGTAACAATATTATTTGAAGAAAATCTTCACACACCCTCTGAAGACGATCGAAGGAATCTGAGATCGAATGATACACTGTCCAATCGGGTTAGGCACTGAACCATGAAGGCGCCTTTGTCAAATGGAATCGGGAAATCAAAATTGAGTGGCCACCCTGTAACGACGAGGTATGGTTAAGTATTGATCGAATAACCTTGGCTCCAAACGTTTCTTAATCATTCTAAAATATAACAGCCTGGTAAAATAGCCGATAGTAAATACATGAATCGAACCGACCGCGTTAATTAGATATCTCTGTACAGATTTTAGAATCAAAAGAGGAGGGGTGCACGTTATTTTTGTCGAGTTTGGTAGGTGAGCTGTTTTCGATTTATTTCATTCAGCCTTATGTATTTCTGTTTGCTTTTCCACTCAACCGCGCCTCAAAATTAACAAGGTTCGATTATAAGGTTATCCTACGGTGAAGAAGTCCGATAAAGAAGTTCTCAGCTAATATGTTATTGTAAATTAAAAAAAATTGGACTTACTTGGGTTCGAGATTTTGATAGTGGCTGTTTACATTCTGGTACCTATACTGAGACCCTATAGCTTGAATCAATTAAGGACTGCATTCATGCCGTCAACGAGGCATCCGAGACCCAAAGGACCTGTACCACAGTCCACTGATCAAATCCTGACACCGAGTCCCCCCTGCATCCCTGCGTGCACCACAGAATCTGTATACTTTCACTTATAAATATTACAATCTTTCCTCCCTCCGCCCCTCGCGTCGCTCAACTTCCTCCACCCTAGTTTCTAAGGGGTAAGAGTTTGATAAATCAGGGAAAAAGTAGGGGTGGGGGGAGTTTATATATAGGAGTGATTGCGGGGCGAAGGCAGCACTCCGATGAGAGTCACCCTGCCAAGCGCGTCGACGGATTCAAGTTTTACGCTCGTGCCTAGGGTTGGTTGAGGTAGAAGGTCAACACGGGGTTTCTGCGAAATCAATACTTACACCGACTTACCGCGTGTCTAACGAACAATAAGGTTCTGCGGCTGTACATAATTAGCCAGAAAAGGTCAATCGGTTAACGCGAAGAAAACTCTATAGGGGTGCCGGTTGTATCTATAATCACTCTACCGTAAGATCAGCCGTTGCAGTCTGCTGCAGGCTTCTGCACTACTAGACAGAAAATGCTGAGAAAAGCGCTGACCAAGTCTGGTCTCAGGATTTTGAAGGTAAGTGCTTCGCGATTCTGGTCGGCATTACTATTTTCGAACTTTCTTGTCACCATTTATCGATCCAACGATTATTAGTCAAAAGCGAAGCTCGAATATCGTCATCGCATTAATTGTCACGAATTTCTGAACGTTTCTGATTCGTTTCACTTTATCCATTTTTCCTGTTCTTCTATTATCATTTGGATTCGTATAGTACGTTCAGCAATGGCCCTATTAATATGCGTTTTATTGTTAGTCGACGTTATTGAGCGCTCCTTTGCATTATATCTGATATTCTCAGGAAACAATGTTTCGCATCAGTCACTGATAAATTTTGATGTAATATGTTACAAAAACTCGCGACTCCAACAAATTTGAGGTACCTATTGGAGATTCGTTTGTGGCTACCGCCAAGTGTGAATATTTCCAACAATTCTTATCAACAACAATTTTATGGCGTATCAAAAGTAATTATGGAAAGGTGTTAACCAGCTTATCAATTAAATGACTCGAATAATATTAGAGGACCGTGGGTGTATATTTTCAGGCGATAAAAAAATTCTCAACGAAGACGAAAAAATCGGCGAAGAAAACCTCGCAGACAACGAGCGGTCCGAAAATCTCATTGGGAACAAGTTCATGGCGTTCTACAGCACTGGACCACGAGGCAGTATCGTTGTCTTGGTCATTAGCGTCGCTGGACACGAAAAGCGTGGATACGTACCTGACGTTGGTAAGCGAAAGTGTACTGGACAGTATCGCAGATTGCGGTAATGACGGAAAGAAATGCTGTTGCTGTTGCGCTGAGTACGAAGAGAACCAGAGGAACGAGAATAGGGAGAACGAAATGTTCGTGTAGCCCGTCTGTGTAGGGACAGTAACAAAACAACGAATCTAACAATTGTCAGAGATCATTTTTTTTTTTATCCAAGTTATTTCTAGTCCAGTAAAATTAGAATCGAAAATGGCCAAACGGTTAATTGTATTGCCAAAATTGTTTTTGACAATTAGAGCGGGTTATAAAAGATGCCCAAATCCACATTCTCCTGGAAAAAATTTCCTTGTGCTTCGTCCACCATCTTGAAAAACAGCTAATCCTCGACAGATATCAAAAAATGCTTCGGACAAAAGTTCCAGATAACAGTTCTTCCTGCAAAACTAGAAAAATCATTGCGATCCGATCACTAGGAGCCGAGATATCAACGATTATCTGTTTTTCCATATGACGGGCGAAGCACAAGGCAATTTTGTTGGAAGAATGTGGCTTTCGGCATATCTTATGACCTTCTACTTGGTCCAAAAAAATTTGGCAATACTATTCGTTTTGTATAGATATTAAGTACTTTTTGAGCTAACTTTACTGGCCTATTCATCTTGCAAAATTTAATTATCGTGTTGCCGATATTTCCGGTCATCGGAGCGTGCAGGTGTAGGTACCTTATTTTTCTCAATTCCTTATCTTCTGTTCGCCATACCATGCCATACCAATTACACTGGTCACCAAAATTGGGTAACAAAAAAGATGCTTACTAATTTTGAAATACTTATCTGTCCTTATCATAAAACGATATTTATTTTGAATATTCGATCAGGTCTAGTTTTTGTGTTACACTTACGACCAGTAAAATTGAGTGTTTATCGTTTTGCCTTACTTTCTTGATTCAAAGTGTTTTGTTTTCCAGTAAATGGTTGTGTTTTATGTTTGCTAATAAAGCGCTAATTATAATTTCATTTTTGTTCATAGAAACTGGCTTTTTGGAAATACTAAAACAATCATATTACAATGAAATTATTAGTATCCAAATCATTCTAATATCAATTCTATTCTACTAAACCTTGTTCCTTACATAATCAGTTGAAAGTTTTCATGTTATACACAAAAAGTGATTTTTTGTTCACCAGTGTTATTTTAATCAATGTAATATGTTTTCTCAATCAATCAAACGATCCGCCACTAACTTTCAGTTTCGGGTGTTCAATCTTATATAAGTTGGAGGTTTTAATTTCTAGTTCGAATTAGATGACTTTATTCAATTATTCATGTGTAGTAAATAGGTAGGTCATATTTGCTCAACATTAACAATGCTCACAGACGCCATATCAATATAAGATATGTGGGACATTCCACGCCAACATTTTTCCATCAAGCCGTTTATTTTTTTATAAATTTTTCAAGTTGATTGAGAAAGCCCATTTTCAAACATCTGAATATATCTCAATAATCCAGTGTATGATACAGAACAGCCACCTACTATCAAAAATGTGTGAAAAATTTGAAAAAAAATTTTTTTTTCTACACAATCCGGAATTTTGAAATTTTGAAAATTGAGCTTGACCGTGCCACAGAGATCAATCGACCCTCGTTTGACCCATACGACATTACTCAAATTTATCTATGTGAAACGGTCAATCCAGTTTTCAAAATTTCAAAATTCCGAATTAAATGAGAGGAAAATAAAAAAAAAAATTCGTTTCATATTTTTAATAATAAGGCGTTGTTCTATGTCATTCACTGGATTTTTGAGAATTTTTTCAGATTTTTTAAAGTGGGCTTCTCTGCAAGCAGCTTAAAAAATTTATGATACATGAACGGCTTAATAAAAAAACTGAAAAAAAATCTGGAAGCGTTTTTCACTGAGTAGAATCTTCGAAAAAAACGTGAAATGATTTTGACATGGTCTGGGTTGCACACTGGTCGAGTTCGCGTGGAATGCCCCATATACATATACATACGTACACACATACGCAGACTTGTATAATACATGTACAGTATAATGAAGGGCGTTTCATGAAAAGATGAGGGTTCAAGTAGCACATCGGCAATTGCAACTATGACCAAAGATGCCCGTCGACTGGTAAGAAAAATTGGTGCATGTTTTGCCCTAGAAATTGACGCTGCAGCTGTTCCTGCATTCTATTTTTACCTCGTTTTCTAGTCAATTTTCAAGTTATGCAAAAAACTGATATCAGTTCTGTCCACCTGCAACCTTCGTAAGAATACAGTGGAGCGAAATATAGAACTGACATTTTTCTATTTGTACATTCAAGCCATCAAGGTATCTATATCATAATTTATAGGATTTGGAAGTAATATTTTCGATTCGAAAATTAGGTTACAAACTCATCGCTGATACCCAATTATTCGGTTCTACTGAAACAAAATGCCTCATAACGTCGATGATCAAAAAAATTATGAAAACGATGTGATTAACTAAAAATTGACGCATTGTGAATGAAACACCGCACTCTTGGGTCTGGGCATTGGAGGGTTAACATTTTATTGTCAGCGATGCAGCTTCAGCAGTGCTATTTGAAACTACCTACAGGTAACGTGGGACCGAACCTTGCATATTGCATCTACGAAATAATACGTAAATATAATACCAAATTATTGTTTGAATTGTAAATAAAGATTTATAATTATGTAGAAATAATCTGTATAGTCTCACACGTATGGGTAATGTATAATTAAGGCTGTGAATTTGTAATATTCAATACTGCACAATTATGTAAATTATTATGAAATTGTATCATTAAATGACGAGATTAATTTATTAGATTCAACGATTTCATTCTGCTATATTTCGCTATACCCTAACACCTTTTGTTCCTAATTACAATCCGCGATACTACCCATTGACGAATTAATAAATTCATTTACAAATTCGATAAGCGGAAATGCCAAGAAGTATTTAAGGGTATACTTGCGGTTATACAGGCAGAATGCTTTTCTTGTATGATATGAAAGTTACATTGGTCCGCGTCTGCTCTTTCGACTGCAGGTGAATTTATTCACTGAATCCGTATGATTCGTGAAAAATGGCAGAATTTCATCAATGGTAAGGACAGATAGGGAAGAATAATTTCGTGCCGTAGATCCATGCGATAATATCCCGCACTAATCCCAAATTCCCAACCCCGTATAATAACCTTTATACCATTGATATTTACGGTCGGGTTGATCATGAAAAATGCAGTTATAGTACCCTGTATTCATTGGGGTGGTTGTTAAATTATAATAGAATAGTTGCAGCCTCCTAAATCGTTGAATAATTGTTAGAAAAGAGCGTGTGCAAAACACCAGAAGACGTGCAGAACTGCGTTTAAAATTAAATATCTCTTCTATCTGTTCTTCATTTTCCAACCTATATTTCTTTTCTTCGAAAAGAAAGAAGGAAATCATTATCTCTTCGAGTCATTTTCTAAATTTATTCAACAGTTTGATCAGAAACAAGGGGAGAAAAAAAAATTAGAATCAGCACGAAAGAAGTGTTTGGCGGAAAAAAACTATATTTTTACAATAAACAGTCGCGTTATGTGAGAGAATATACTAAGGGTGTGCGGGTACCCGAGTCGGTTATCGAGGTCGATAAAAAGAAAAAAAAAAAAAAATTTTGACCCAACAAGGCAGACACCCCCCTTAAGCTATATTATAAAACACGAAGTATTTTTTTTCTCGTAGGATATTTTTTTTGCAATTTTAAAATTTTGACCACTTTAATGATATCAAACTATGGAACTAATTGGTCGGACCCACACAGGATGACGTCTACGAGGCAGCGGAATAAACCGCTCAGAAAATGAAAATGACGATGGCCCTCTCAGAGATATCGAAATGAATTTGTAAGCCGTGCGTGGAAGAGGTAACGCACCGAGCGGAATTATCTTCCCCTACAGACCCGAGAGCGGCCGTACTGAGAGCGCCGACGGTATGTATAGTTTCCCCTGTACAAGAACCTGACGACGGAGATGATATGGAAATACATGAAAAAGGATTCGGGCGAATTCATGAAACTGATTCGAAACTCCGTCGTTACCTAGGATTGCACCGACTTTTCGTAGTATAGGGTCCATTCTCGTGTAAAATGACCGGTGAACAGATACTCGGTAGGTCTATTATTACATGACCGGGGATTATTTGAACGTTATTGAAATGAGGGGAACAGAAACGTGGTCCAATACCTGCCAAATTGTGCAGCTGGTAATTACTGTAACGACGTGTATGCAAATTTTTTATCGATTAGCCACGTGGCCGACAGTAGACACGTGACAGGGATTCCCAGTTTTCGAAAATTATGTGAATACGTTTCGCCGCCCTGAGCTCGCGTGCGAAAGAAACGATGGCTTATCGTCAGCCCTTAGTACTCACCGCGGTAATTAGTACCGGTTTTCTCGTGCAGTTGGCGGACATATATTATATATATATATATATATATATATATTTCGAATTGTGCATGGATAATTTTTCAGCCTATAGGTACCTACCCGCGACTAATGAGACTCATCGTCAAACAGGTTTCGAAACGATTTCAGGTACAACAGGCCGTGGAGCTTCTGTATAATCTTTCCGCTTCCCAGGAAACAACGTTTATTTACCATAAGAAAAGGCAAAAGGCGGGGTATATTATCTGATAATGGGGCGGGCCTTTTCATTCGTTATACTGTCACTGACGAGGTCGCTGAGCTTCGTTTATAATAAGCGTTGGAGTTGAAACGACTCAGGCCCATTTTGCTACATTGGCCATTAATCAATGGTCGATTAATCAATCGGGTTGGCGAATGTGGCGTCAGGATCACTTGTGAATCCGAAGTCATTTCGACTTTAGCGGGAAAGATCATAATGGTCATAATCGACGGTAAAGTAAGTAAAGTTGTATAACAGGCGAATGCAATGCACCATTAGCTGCAAAATATGAATCGATGCAGCATACAGAATTCAGGCAACAAAGGTCAAGGGTGAGAATTTTAATGAAACACATGATTGTTACAAGTTTCGTACGAAATGTTGTTTTATTATAAAATCGCATTAAGAAAATATTAAAGCGTTTTTCACACGTATATACTAATATCGATATCCATTGTTCGATTCTCATTTCTGCACGTCGTCTAATTGTATCTTTTGAATTATACGTTTGAATTCAGGCAGAAATCGCATTTCCTCAATGTCAATGCTTATAATACCTAATATTTAATACTCGATTGATGGTTGGTCGTTATTTACACTGTACACTTGCCTAAAATATTCTCTATACATTGATGATCTACAACTAGACTAGCATAAATAAATATTATATTTGTATTTCAAGTTAGGTACTCGTATGACTATCATTTCATATCACTCACAGAGTATATATATATATACACACACACACACACATATATATATATATATATATGTATATAGTTTGGGTATTTTTGGTCGGTTGGGTTCGTTTCGTTTTGTTCGATTCTTCTTCCCTGAGTTTCAGTATACGCATAAACATATTATACCTATATATAAATTATATATATGTATAGGTATAAACAGTTGATTTGTAGGGGATGTCTTACATAAGTATATGTTTAACTATATTTAGGGCCTATGTATATTTACATATGTTATACGATAGATGAATACGCGCGTGATATGAAGCTGTTATATCCAAGTTACTTGCCATTTGAACTTACATTTCACTCTTTCGTACGTCTCATTAGCGAAACTATAACGATCCCCGATTCACAACAGCACCCTATAAAAAAAGCAACAAAACCAGAACTCAGAGCTAGCTTATTGTTAGTCTCCAGGCACTCATCTACTCATGTACGTATACATTCCTTGCGCGAGCCAATGTTAGCTCTTTGAAAAGAATAACCACTTTTACCCCGAACAGGATGTGCGTGAAAAATGGTCACTTTGGAGACATCCGGACCTGGACCCTCCGTTACTTTTGCTTTAAACAATCAGTCCAACGATGGACTTGATTTCGGAAAAATTGGAGCCATAAGTTCGTTTGTTCTCATCGGGGATAAGCCTCTCTCACAATCAGTAGGCCAGCTCTGCGCCCCATGGTCGATAAGGTTTTCCGTGTTGTTGCTGCGCGTATTGTCCTGGATACTGACTCCAACCAAGGGCGCCGCTGCCTAGAAGGGGCGGCATGCTTCCAGGCGCGGGCGGCATCCCTACGGAAGAAGAACTTGATGGTTCGTAGCTTCCGGTAGTTGTGGCGGAGCTAACTGAGGACGCAGAGGGTAACACGGTACCCGTCGTCGGGGGATGTTCTCTGTGGAAACTCTGCAGGTGAGAGAGCAGCCTCAAACGGAGAGGATCCCTTTCGTCAAGACCTTCCATAGTCACTAGGTATCGCCCAACCTCCGCTGCGCATTCCCCCCACCCAACGGCGTGATAATCCATCGCCAACTTGGTGCTGTCATAGCCTTCAGGCCCTGAAACGAGAATAATAGAAATTTTCTTCAAGTTTTGCTCAATGTTGGATGATAGTTTTTTGATTCGTATGCTGTGAAATGGACCTAGCAAAATCCCAGGCTTGCGGCAGGGGCTTCGGGGCTTTGGTATGGTCGTGGTTTGCCACCGCCAATCGGCGATAAGAATTTCACAAATCGAGTACACCTGTTAATAATTCCTCGATTTTTCTGACGATCATTGAACGTGTGCACATTTTTTCAAAATTAAAAAAGAAGAAAAAAAGACGAAATACTCGGGCACTTTCTGCTGAAATGAGGCTGTAATCCCGAAAGTTTCGGTCTGATCGGTCATGTGGTATGGGAGAAGCTACGAATCGCGTTTTCGAGGTGAGAAGAGCCTGCATCGAGCCCCCTAAATACTCCTATAAAGTCGCCACTATACCTAGGCGTAGGTGCAGATATATTAGCGGGGACATGGTAATAGCTTATTGTTAGTGTCAGGCAGGAATTACCACAGCGTGGTAGCAGGTAGCGTGGGAATTATACTACGTACCAAACCCTTCGTGTTTGGCCCGGTGCATCGGCAGTCAGTGGCGTAACTATGTCCCCGAGGGCCCGTGTAAAATCATTGATATATATGTCTATTTGGACAATGGGATTTCTCTCCAAGATGATTGCCGCCATTGAAAATTCAACCTCTTATACCTATACCTCAAGATACGTTCATATCTTGCCATCCAGATAGCAACTGGTCATACTTCGTCTCGGAATCTTCATGATGAGATTCCCTACATCTATGGAAAACCGTGTCTAATACTTTTTCAGACATGGCTTGTCTTACTTTCGTACATACCGCTTTTGCCGGTTCTATCGACCATAGTTACGGGTCAGAGTCTAAAGCGTAATTCGCAGTTGGGGATAGTCTGAATCACATAAATTTTGTGAAAATGCATGATCACTTACGATTAGAGTTAGTCATATAAACGGGAGAATAATGCTTAATACAGTACTTGACCTGGGACAGAGAGTGCAGGTCAACGTCATATTACACAGCGCAACGTGGTATAAGATAACTTGAACTGAGGGAAAATCAAATTGACAATGTTTTATTTAATATCAATTCACCACCCTCCCAAGGGCGATCAGTCCCATCCGTAAACACTAAACGGAGTACAATCACTATTCTACGCGGCTGGTTTCCCACACGGGGATCACATCTGCCCCACTGCCAAAGCGTTTCCTAGCGCCCGGTTCTCTTCCATGTGTATGAGTACACTTGTATATATCGCGGCGAGGTAGGGATTGGGGAGGGGCAGGCTGCACCCCGCACCCTCCACCGTGGGAACTCCTCTAGGAAGAGTTGTTGACTTCCGTGCTTCCCACAGGATCTCGACCGAGTCTAGCACCTGCTCTAAGCTTGGTTGGAACTCTGAGGTGGAAACGACATCGGTCGCGAAGGGACTATATACGTATGCTAATACATTGCAGCGAGGATTACAAACCCTCGAGGTTTTCGCGAGTACGAACCATCAACCAAGTAGAGTAGACCGCGGAAGAGAATTAATTGAATCAGCCAATTGCTCACTTTTTCGAATTCATTGACATGAAATAAAAGATATCAACTATGTATAAATTGGAAAAGTGATTAGTTCAATTCTGTATCAACATTTGTTAAGCCCATAAAAGTAGTACATCGTAACTGCTGAAAGATCGTTAACTAATGATTCATGCATAATGAGATTAAATAGTTTCACCCAAAACTGAAGTGATAACACTAGTGGTCATGCCTGTGATAAATTTCGGATCAAGTTTCTCCAAAGTAATGATATCCAGTGATTTGTTTATTTTCAATTTCCAATCTTTTCGATGATTCCTGTGATTATTTTTTAACAGATAATAAAACAAGCGCTTATAGGTCACGGCTCTTAACTGTCCAATTCTTTC
This sequence comes from Rhogogaster chlorosoma, assembly GCA_944452935.1. NCBI lineage: Eukaryota > Metazoa > Arthropoda > Insecta > Hymenoptera > Tenthredinidae > Rhogogaster > Rhogogaster chlorosoma. The sequence continues at coordinate 26,147,940 of OX101797.1, forward strand.
AAAAGGAAATCTGTGAACAGCAGATGGCTGTTCGGTTGCGGAGTTACAGTTAGTTAAAACTCGGCATCGTAATGGCAAAGGGCGGGTGGTCAACAGGTGTCTTCCGGTCTGGGCAAGCTGCTGATCGAACGAACGACTGAACGGAGGTCCTTCGTTCGGCAAAGATTGCAGAACAGTCTATATATATATATACACACACGCATATATATATACCTATTATATATTATACACATATATACCTATAATCGTTTTTTTCTTTTTCTTTTTCTTCTGTTTTGTTTCCTTTCTTACTTCCGGTTAAGGATAACCGGTACAGCGTGCAATTTTGAAGGACGAATTCTATTCAAGTGTAGCTATAGCATATATATATATGCGCACAATCATGCGGCGAATGAAAAATAAAAGACGAAACCTAGCTAAACAGGAACTGCGCTCTGGGCTGGGCATCTACGCGAGTACGCGAATAACGGCCCCTGCACGCGTCATTTCCGGTAACTGAATATGAAGCTCTTGCTATAGGAAGATTCTAGTTCTCTCGGTAGTATTTCATACTTTGATCTATTGTTTCGGTATTTTTGAGGTTTAAACTGACCTTTGTTTCTCAAGGTCCGTAGGTGCTCGACCGTGAGTTGTAGTATTTCAGCTTTTTCCAGTTTCCCACTGTGCGGATCCCTCGCTGCGGCCGGTACCAGCCTTCGCAATTCTCCAAGGGAAGCATTTATCCTGTCACGTCTCTTCTTCTCTATCATTCCACGCCTACGTTTGCGGGATGCGTGTTGACAGGAATCACCACCCGGCGAGTTACACCTATTAAAAGCACACAAAATATGATCCATATCTGTAATCACAACTCGCGAGAAGTTTTTATATAGGATTTACGTTCAAAACTTGTGCTCGATACGGTTCCGCTCTACTTGCAAATTCAATCTAAAACAGTATGCCTTCATCTATCGATAACATCCGTCTGTGTAATCATGTATTCGAATGTGTGTGACGAGTCCACGACTTGCGTCCTCACCGCAGTGTAAAAAACTTCTCTGACATGTGTGCTCTAGGTATATGCAAACGGTGTTCATACGGATGAATATTCATCATACCCAACCGAAACAATCATTACTGTATGCACCTACCTCTGCATATATATGTAGTTGAAACAGATTTGCATATATTGATTCGCATTAATTTGTACTGGGGGATTAGTCACGGATACCAAGGTACATAGGTAATACATGAAGAAAAGTTATCTACTTTAGCAGTATTAATTGTCGCCTTGTGCATGCAATGAGTGTTCTGTGCTACTTTCAAATCCTTTGTTTTTTTTTTTTTTTTTTCATTCAGTAAAATTATAAGTTTTCTGGATTGAATTATCCATATTTCATTCAGAAGCTTCTTTACTTCACCGATTTTCAGCTCTCTGAACTGTTTCGGGCTTCTGTTGATTCAAAAATGATAAAACCTTTACTAAAAGTCGTGAACGTAGACCAGAATGTCCAGAAATTAACATCGCACATATAAATTTGAAATTAGTTTATACGCAAAGCGTCGACGAAACACAAAGAATCCTCTCTTGACCGTATCATTTTATACGGCAAACCTTGAGGACATAGATTTTGACTCACGGTTCTTTGCCGCTTTCCTCTGAGAAAACATCATCGCAATCGGAGTCGCTCATGGTCCTCTTCATGCCCCTGGATTGTGGAACTTGTTGAGTATCCTGAGTTCTGAGTTCGGTTACGTCGTGTTTGAGTTCCGGAAGCTCATGGCTGCTTCTGAGTTCGGTGAGGTCGCTTTTCAACACGGGAATATCGTGCCTCATTTCGGCCGGGTGTCTTAGCTCCGGTCTTTGCATATCCTGTCTTATTTCCAGCCTCTGAAGTTCCCCGGAACCATGCCGCATCTCATGATGGTGACGTATATCGGGGTGCTGCGGCTGGTACGACGGATGCGGTGGAGGCGGGTAACCCCAGTGGTGAGGCCCCGATGGACCAGACAACGACGACAGGTGACCCGGGGCAACGGCACCCGCAGTTATATCCGACGAAAGCAGCGTACTGTTCTCGTCGGATCTCGGTACGACGACGCGCCACATTGCGGTTCGACCTTATCACGAAAAATGTCACAGATTTAAGAAAAACCGCACTAGCAACGAATCCCCGTCACGATTGGTCTCTAGACTTCTCCGTCACATATCTCGGGCAAAGGATAAATCCATGACACTCGCGAATCTCATTCGAGTGAATTGATCGATAAAAGTCACTCGAGGATGACGAAAGACCAGACAGACAGTGTCAAAAATTGACGAACTTTACGATTTCTTCCGTTTCTCCGAACTCTATTGCGGACACAGTTTCAAATCTGCCTATTTCCCAGTTTCGCTCAGCTGGTCTAACGATTTGCGGACAATTATCGGAGAGACACTTGTTCGTTAGCGACTGTCGTCGGGGGCGTCGGACGGTCGCGTTTCTTTCCGTTTGATACGACGGACGACGTATAAAACGTCGCTTGTACAATCCGTGCGGCGTGTGCGGTGGGACCGAAGTGTGCACGGGTCGCGTGGCGGCGAGCGTATGTCGTGTGCGGGCGTCGATCGCGCCACACGACCTGGCAAGACCTGGCAGGACCTGGCAAACGTGGAGGGATTCAGGGGAGACGAACGGTGGTGGGGATTCGCTGGTGTTATACATCATGCTGCACCGCATCACCTATATAGCATAGTAAAAGCTGCGCATAGTGGCCGGGGGCTGGGGCTGGGGCTGAGGCTGAGGCTGAGGCTGAGGCTGAGGACAGGGGGTCAGGTCAGGGGTTACGCGGGAGAGGAGGAGGGTGAAAGGGCGATTTCGTGGGAAAGCGTGTGGCGCGAAGTGCGTATCTACGCGCATGCATGCGTGCTGCACTTACATATGTGTATACGAAGATGTTACGTCTGTATTGAATTAGAAATTGTACTAGGGGAAGAGAGAAGGAGGAAAGGGAGGAAGAAAGAATGAGTTATAATCGTCTTCCTGCTGCATTGCCACAGGGTGCAAACGAAGATGCAATGATTTAGAAAACTGTAGAAAAATCTGGTGAAAATCTCAGGGCCTTTTTTCTTTGTTTCCATTCATCAATTTCGCCGTTACATGTATATGTATCAATTATAAAGCGCACGCTAGAAATATTGTTCCTATCGCCTTGGTAAAAGATTCAAGCATCTGAATGCAGATCTTGACAAATAAATATATTTAAAAAATCTTAAGAGTAACATCAATGTTGCCAAAGTCATTGTTTGCAGTTGAAATACTGAATGAATTCGGTGAACTGAACCACAATCGATTTTATAGATTGCTTATTCAGCAAGGCCATGCTTCAGGAATACGAAGCTTGTGTTGTCTGATGTTTGTATACTTTTTACATAAACTGGAATCTTCGTAATTGATGAAAGAGGAATAATATCTTAGGTCCTTCTGTGTAGAAACGGCATTTCTTGCGACTATGTGGTTTTCATCGACATTTGGTTCAGTACAAATAATATGCAGCCTGCAGGACGCTATAACGACTAAGATAGCAAAAAATTGCAGACTACATAACATATTACACGGGGTATTCCATGCCAACTCAATCAACGATTGAGCATGCCATGGTTTTTGTTCAATTACAATTAGAAATTGTTTTGTGATGGTTCAAACTTTGAAAATCTGCTATAAAATTTCTCAATGCTTTCAGTCATTCGGCTGAAGCCTATGAGCCCTTAAAGCCACCTCAAAAACACCATAATCGATGTTCTTGACTAAAACTATAAAAAAATTGACAATAATGTCCTTTGACCCTGGACTTTGAGTGAAAATTTTCCATTTTGAAAATCAAACATTTTCATGGTTCAGTCATAAAAAACGATCACGGTGTTTTCAAGAACGGTCAAAGGTGCCTTAGAAAAGAATGAAAAATTTTTCTGGGAGATTTTCAGGGGTTGTAGTACTAGCGCAGGAAAAATTAGGATTGGAAATAAAAAATGTCATGGTCAATCGTTTATTGAGTCGGCGTAGAATACCCCATACGCATATGTGCAATGTGCAATGTGTATGTATGTATATTGTATACATACAGATCAATAATATACATACTCGAATAATCGGCTTGTTGATATGATACATATAAACCTGCAATAAACTCCGATAACCTCGCCGATAACTATATGTATATCTCTCCCTCCCGCGGCTACCGTGGGACGAATTATCGCTTTTCCTTGATCAATCGAGTCGGCACTCGCGCCACCATGAAATCACTTCCACCCCCTTTGATCGTGGGCGACTGAACCCACGTAGGTACATACATAGGTATACGTGTACGTATAAGCATAGTAGGTATACAAGTGTATATCTATATCGTTTAGTACAGTGCGCTGGGGTCTTTGGTGCCTATATGTTACGTCCGATGTGTGTACAAGAGAGCGTATGGATCATACTGGGCGAACTCTATGGGGTGGGTGGATGCACGGGTGGGGTCGTGGCGTTTCGGGGTGTACGCAATAAAATTCACACAGGAATTGGTAGTAGCACGCGTTCGCACGATTATCACCGAGCGGCATCGTACTTTCCAATCCATGTGCCTGGGAAAGACGTGTGGGGGGGGGGGGGGGGGGGGGTCGGTGCACACCGAAACTCTGGCTATTGGATAGCTGACTAACTGCCAACAATTATGGAGGATGATAAAAATTGTAATATAGGTATGCACTTATGTAGGATTAGCAGTTCTGAGTTTTCTGGCGAAATATGATAAATCGCGAGCGCTGAGTAATATCGGCTCAAACAGTTTAGTGCATAGTTTTTTTTTTTTTTTTTTTCATGGTGCTCCATTTGGGTTTAGCATATAGAAATGATACACATTTTCGCGGATTGCGGCGACTAAGATAACAGATAACTTCAGTGACTAAGATGACTTTGAAATAAAGTCAACAGTTAACGTATCTAGTATCATACTCATCATTTGGGTCTCGAATATTAAGATTCGTCGCTTTGTGAGATCAAGTAGAGTAATAATGCAAAACAGGATACAGTGAAACTTATTCCCAATAGTGGACACCTTGGGGGACGAAAATATTTTCCGTCATTATTATTAAGAGGTGTTCGTAATTTAGAGAAATACTCATGTTTATTCTACAAATGTATCTTATTATTTCGAGTATCGTCTTCTATCGTCTTATTATCGAGAAACATATATGTACGTATATTTGATAGGTACGTTGTGCATATGAAACACCTAAAATGTGTTCGCGGTACAGTGATATATTTTCAAAAACAGTCGAAACCAGCTGTAGATCATAAATGTAATATGTAATATGTATATTGTCGGAATGCAACGAACGAACCAAGTATTTCGCAAACGTGTCCGCTATTTAGAGGTCTTGCAATGGAAAAATGTGTCCCTCGAAGTGTCCGCGTCCTTTATTAAAAAATCTCCGTTATTAGGAATTGTATTACCTATTAGAGACTATGTTATTTTACGAGGATTTTTAAACTGAACATTTTATATCTGGATGATTACATCTCACCCGAGAGCATGTCGTTTCGGAGAAATTTTTTTTAAACTTGGTCAAATCGTCAGAATGCGATATTTTCGTTGATTGATAAATTGAAATCAATGATTGCAATCAAAAAACCTCTTAGAGTTTTTGACCGAAATCAAAATCCCAAGGTCAGATCACTCTTGGCTTCACATGGTTCCTCATACACACGTCGCGCACACGTCCAAAAAAATGTGAATATGTAATTCCATTATACATAATATATCGTTCCATTATAATGGGACAAAAAAAAGCAGTACGTAATTGATCACGTGCGTATTCGTTGTATCCTTGTTTCAAGGGGAAATTACAATAAATTCCCCTTGGAAAGGACTTCTTTTTGTATAATACACCTCCTTGTATTGGGCATAGTATAATTTTTTACAACTGAGGGTTCTTTATACGGAGCCACGTTCCCACAGAGTTTCTCTCGTCTCCGTCTCTCCCCCCTCTGCGAACCTTCTTATATCCTCGCCCGGTACAGGAGGAACCCGGGTCGAACTACAGGGGCCAAAGACTGAGGCTCGACACACCTTTACTTTTTGGCATGAGGACCAAAACCTGACCCTCGTCCTACTCCTTGGCAAGGCTACCATCTGCAGAATACACAAATCCAAGTACGGGACAATGTAGGAAGTTGAGCAAGTTGCGCATATTCTTGCGGAATTACTTATACCTTGCATATCCCCTATCCAGGTCGTTCAGCGATTCAGCAACCTACGGTAGGATCGATGCAGCAAAATCCAGGCGGCAATTAATCCCCAAACAAGTAATCGCTACTTTTAAAAAGCAAAAGGGATAATCGATTTTCGGATTGTCAGATCTTCTCATACTGCAATGGACATTCTTGTCATAAATTTGTAGATTAAACGGACGGACACTACAAAATGAATACATATACATGGGTGCAGTATACTAGGGTGGGCCGAAAATCCGCATTTTTTGAATTTCTGTTATTAATAACGAAAATATTGTTTATTATACTGAAAAAAAAAAAAAAATCTGGGTCAAGGGAAAAAATTTGGAATCGATATCCTAGGCTCCTCAAATTTAGTCAAAGTTCAAAGTGTTTAAAAAATTTTTTTTTAACTCTGCAATGATCTCAGAAATTATTAATCGTACACAATTTGCTATAAGGACTTTTTTTTTTTTAGAGAATTGAATTTCCGATCAAATTGAGTTCAAAAAATTTTTTTAAACACTTTGTGCTTTGACTAAATTTGAGGAGCCTAAGATACCGACTCAAAATTTTTTCCCTTGGTACAGATTTTTTTTTTGGTAAAATAAACAATATTTTTGGTATTAATGAAGAAATTCAAAAAAAGCGGATTTTCGGCCCACCCTAGTGTATACATACGTAATACATCATATATGCATGTGTATTCATATGTCGATGAGTCAGATATCCTGCCATTAACTTTTGTGCAGGTCACAATATTGATGAGGTAAATTTTCCACCGTCTGTATTATACAATTCTTCGGAAATGCTGCACCACCGCCATGGAGTAAAGTGTCCGGGTGAGCATCCGGTCTGCACGCGACGTCGCCACGTGAAGTCGCGTGTCCTCGGCGTCACTAATTTTTGTATAGAAAACGTGTGGCTAACGGTCTTTGTTTTGTTGTATCTAATACACGGAGCTTGGACTAGACTTTCATCTCCTTTTCCATATACCTACTTAGGTACATACATTCTTACGCGATCACCAGCGAACAACCCTGAAGCCTGGAATGTGATGAGGTATGAAGGCCGGAAACTCTGGTGTAATCAGAATCGTTAGCGTGAGTTTTTAATTTGAGCTAACTTTATCGATTTTATAGTGCACATCTTTATGGCAAATAAGGACGGCAAATAGTTCGTTTCTTTAAAAAGACCATTAGGAAAGCGATTAGCATCTTCAAGCATAGGAAGAGAAAAAATCAGATCCTCACAAGATGTTGAAGGGTGGTTCTACACCAACGGTAAATAAAACTACACAAAATCGTCGCCCACGCAATTTTTTTTGCTCATTTGGAAATGAAATCAGTTTTACAGAAGGGTATTAGCCTACAGCTTCTCGACTACGAAGGGCCTCTTTATTTATCCAGCAATTCGGGAAATAACTACGATTTTCCAAAATTTGCCCACAGAGGCACAGGGGACTACTTCGGGGGTTGAAAATCCGGATGCAATACAATAGGTATAGGATAAACTTATTACTTTCTATCATCGATTTATTACTTTCCTCTCGGTAGATAGCAATATCAGAGTATTATTTTGTATCTTTTTGACAGAAAATGGCAATTGCAATTTCCAACAGCGGTAAGATTATCTTGAAATTTATTGAGAAAGTTGAATCGAAACTATAACGTTTTCGTGTTGATAAAAATTTGAAATAATTCACAACAGGCTTTTCAGCGGCTCCGACACATGCTCCTTCAGCAACAAGTAACAAGTTTCTTCCATACCACACTACCGATCGAAATAAAACTTTGGGAACTAGGTACTGTTTCATTTAAGCAAAAATAGTGGCTAAGTATTTTTTTCTTTAAATTTAAAAAATGCTTATAGATTCAGCGATTATCAGTGGAATTGCGGAATTATTCACACATGCACTTGATTTATTGCACTTTTGAAATACTTTTGAAACACTACCCGGCGGTGGCAAACCGTACATTTTGAGTGCTATTTCATCTCATTTGATAATGAAATATAACCGAGAATTCACAATATTGCGTCTGATGATGAAAAAAATACGGACATCTTACGGAGACGGAGAGAGTTGGCAGCAATACAATCACGCGGTAAAAGTTTGGCCCGCGTCGGAAATTCCACGCGACTATCAACGCCTGCTGGCTGCTAACTACCCGGTAAAACCGGAACGAATTAAAAGGAATTGAATGTGTGAAAAACGAAATTAAGACGAATTGAAAATACTTGAAAAAAATCAAAAAGAATTAGCACAAAAAAACTCTGTCGAATTCTATTGAATTTGTTTCAATTGGTTTCAATCCGTTTTTTGACATACTCGATTCGTTTTGGTTTACTGGCTATAGTACTATATAGAGGCTGACGGAATATAAAGAATATCCATAGGGTTGAGGGAAAACGTGGCTTGGTTGAAAAAAAAGAGTCCCCCGTATCAATATTTCTCTAAGAATACGACAGAAAATGGTAAGCGGGTGAACGATGTTTGTCCGAAGTGTCCACTCGGAAATATTTCACTTAAAAATTCATGAAACGTGTGCTAGAGCCAAGTCAGATACACAGAGGGGCGCATGCCTCGATACGCTGCATATGCAAGACAAACATAGGAATAACTTAGTCACACGGCTCTGTAAGCACGTGCCTATATGTACCTATATATGCCTCCATAACTGCAGGATGCGCAATTTTGGTGTCCGCCACCGCCTTTCCTTGCAGTAAAAACACTCGCTCTCAGAGTGGAGTGCGATTGTCCGATGAATTGGCTGGTGGTGGAGTGACCAGTGGTCGATGGGTCGGTCACTCCCCTGCATCTCAACAGTTGGCTGGACATTCGACACAAGTCAAACATTAATTGGCGCATTGTGCGCGGTGGTGCTGATGGTGGACCGACTCGCGGGATGGAATGAAACGATTGATCTGGTTCGCCTAACGTGTTCATATACCTATACAGTACCATATATATATATATATATATATATATATATATATATATATATATATACCGTACCATACTGCACATTTGTACAACTCGAGTGCTTTACGATTTGTTACGGCTTGACTTTGACTCCGATTCGAATATAATCGGGAATATGAATTTATCACCGGTCACGTTACTCCCCGTCCTAAAGTCTACTTGGTCATCAATATACGCGGTCCGATATCATATTGTTTGGGCTCGTAAATTCCAGATCGTCCGGGACAGTCATTCTTCCCTTATCAAAATTATGCTTCATGAAACCGTTCTGAATTCGCTATTGGGTACATATGTATACAATACATAGTTCATATCCACACGATATCATCGGTATTACACCATAGCAGAGTTTTATTTGTCTCGGACTCATTTCAAAGTGACACAATTGGGACCAACTCCTGATTTCAGGCCATCCCGTAACTCGCGAGCTTCATCTTGAATTTCATTTATTTTCTCATTAATACCTGAATCGTTCCCCTGCATCGATATGAGCCCGAAACGAGCGTGAAAGAATGTTTTTTTTCTTGTTTCCTACGTCAATACGAACAATATGTTATACATATACCTATATACGCGAGACAGGAATCCCGTATGAGAGAGTATTGAAAACTTATTTAACCACAGGCTTCTCCCCGCAGAAGGAATTACTCTACATCGCAATATCTATCATTTGGAATGTGAACAGTGAAGAAGTAAAATGAAAAGTTCCTTTTCGACACAGCCTAGTGCATGCAGTATGTATGGCAATTGGCATACGTATGTATCTTCGATATACATAATGAATTTCAGCTTAATTGTACAGTATAATTGGCGTCAATATCGGGCGGGAATAATTAATTGAAATTCAAATCTGTACGCCAGTCAGACATTCCGGTTACTATACATATAGGGGTTGTGATGCGGTACAGATCTTTTGTCTCCCAATCAAGCAATGCAGGGGTTCGTGGAGTCGCGCGATTTCTCAATTTCGTTGATGTACCCGCAACGATTTGTTGGGCAAAACTTGCCGCGTCACGGAAACACTGCTGCAGCAAGGTACAAAGCGCGATCCTGCCATCTGTGGTCACAGTCCTGTATGGACCTCGTAAAAGGTCGTTAATGAACCCAAACGCGTACCGTTCATTCCGAGGTTCATTCGATTAACTTCAAGTCCAAACGAACTATAAGCGGGTTGCAGGTTGATGCGACGGCAATGAAATCCAAGTGCTTGATTACCTTCAGGCCGAAGTAAAATGAAAACTGCAGGTAACATAGAGAAAATAAATATGTAAATTATCGGGAAACTTAGTCATTTAGTTAACACCGGGAACTTTCTTGGATGAATGAACAGAATTATCCGCTGCACTTTTTCTCAACTCAAGCATCATTTTTAACCTCGCTCTTGACATAGAATTGTTACGGAGGAATCTGAATTCTGACCCCGGGAGACTTGCAGGGAAACTTTTAGGGTTCTAGAATGTTAATTACAAGTTTTTTGTTGAATTAGAATTGTTTTGAAATTCGGGTAGTAGATACATTTGTTACCCCATACGCTCGGGGAAATCCCCCCGCCGGCAGATACCGCCCTCGGGATTTGAATCTTGTTTGAAAGTAACACCCCAGTCGTATAATTTGGCGCAATTCGGCACGGTCAGCATTCGAAATTCGAATGAAGACAAGTGTCGTGTTGTGGTGGAGTGGAGCGGAGTGTTCATTTGTAATTTCACCGCTCGAAACGCATATTATGCAATTTTTTTGGCTCTTGAATTTAAACTGACAGCTGTCAACGGTGTTTGACAGACCGGAACCAGAACATACGTTCGTTTCGACGATTCAGAAGCGGAACTCGCTTCACTTTCATCGAGATATTCATTAATTTCGGTGCCTATTTTGTGACGCGCTTTTTTTTCGTTTACTATATAATTCTACTATACATAGAACTCAAAACTGATTAAACAAAACGTAGACATGTACATGGCCGCCCTAATATAGGTGAATATGTAGTATCTGCACCGCATCGTAAATGCACTTTCTCATCTGCGGTGTTCGCAGTCTTATTGGACGCCCAATTTCGACGGGCTGCATTCGATCAATCATCCATTGCAATTTTACAATATCATCACGTATTGTTGGAATTAGGCCGATTGATCGATTACTTTTCAATCGCAACTAGGCATTGTCAACGTCCCGAGGGCACTGCATCTCCAACTGTCGCGGTCGTCTCGATTCCCAATTCTTATTCCGTATAGTGTACGCTGCACCTACATCGATTTATAAGTATATAACTCTTGCTTATAGTTATCGTCGATCGCTTGTTCCGTGTCGGCAGAAATGATCCGTCGGATCGTTACGAAAAACGTTACGTATTGGTTCGAGGCGGAAGCAGCATTTCCTAATCTCAACGAAACACTTTTGTAAAAAGATGCTAGTCTGCTCGACTCACTTGCCGAATGATCTCAGTAAGCCGTTGATGAAAAGATCCGGAAGTTACAGGACTTTAAATGCAAATGGAAATGGGAAATTGACAAAATTTTCCAACTTTCATCCAAAACTATATGCCTGTTCCAATATATTTTGTGAGGTACTTTGAGGGGCCAAGAATTTCCATAAAACTTAGCCTGGAAACCCTCATGGGTTTCTGGGGTGATGAAAAGTTGTTTTGTATAAAATTACGAAGTGATCGGTGTGTTATATTAACTTTTAAAATAATTTATCGACACCTGGTAGATCCTCGGTTAGAGATTTTTGAGGAAACGGTGTTATATACGGAGACCACAATTTTTTTCGAAAAGTCTCCGTTTTCTGTAAAGATCGGCCTCTAACTACAGACAATTGCGATAAATGAGAAGAAAAGTTAGTGCTTTAACAGAGAAATTTTAGTATGACGATATCTCGGAGGACCTTCTTATGTATCAAAATAAAAAATAATCCTTCGCTCGTGGTACCTACATTTCTTTCGCGATACCTACTATCTTTTTGAGCTTGGGAAATTCGTACGGAAAGTTCCAGCTTAAGGATATTTCCCAGGGAGAATTCCTACGTCTGTACGGTCATCGTCGTGTTGGAGCGGTCGCGAGTCGAAATCGGCAATTGTTTTAGGGGCTACAGCTAATAGAGGACTCGGTTTCGTTTCGAAGCCTATTATCCACGATCGGGAACTCGTCCGCCTTTCGAACATACGTGTGGGTACATCTGGGTACATACCCATCGACTATCGGGTTAGTATCTACTTCATCGATAGAGGTCGGTATTAAGGTGTCGTTAAAAATTTCAAGGATTTAGTACTAACATGTATCGACTGAGGTGACATGAGTCAACGTATACTTGACGTTATCGTTTGGTTAATTTTCCAGGTCGTTAAGGGGCTCCAATGGTAGTCCCGTGAGAATCTTGATGCGGACCTTCTTTATCGCGTGATTATGTTGCTACAACGTGTCACCTCTGTAAGAGGTCGGTACTTTTCATACAAACCGTAAAATCGTAGTTTCTCGGTCATTTATTTATCAAATTTAAATTATAAGTCAATAAAGTAATACACCGTAATGAGTAATCAATAATTATTTATTGTTAGTTAGATCTCTAAGAAGCCGAAGCATAATATTTCGAGGCTAGAGCGAGGCTCCACGGTAGAGTGAATAACCCTACTGATTCTGTGAATCTTTTATCGCATACGAGGTGTCAGCTTAAAACATAGTTTGTTATGGGATTGAATTCTCTCTGATGGGTAGCATTCAGTGCTGGCATGTAGCCCCAGTGTTCCATCGCAATACCGCAGGATCGTTGTATTTCGTTCACTTCTTCGAATTTCAACTCAGTCTTCCAGTGAAACGGGGCTGTCTTTGAATCTCTGAAGGTACTAGACACACCACCCTTGTTGCGTTCAGTATGAGTCTCAAGAAATACTTTCATATTGTTGTGAAAATCGAGGCCGTAGAATTCGGATACCTCTTTTACGGCTTTATACGGCTCAGCAGCAAGATCTTCGTACCGTATTACCCTGTAATTATGCCAATTGTTGTTTACCTTATTTCCTCTCCTGTCCTATACCGAACCGCGGAGCATTAGACCATTTCCACTTATTGCTAGTTCGCTTTCTAATAACTAATACCACAAACGTATAGTCTTTTGTCAATACAAGTATAGACTAGCAATGCGCAGGTAGACATCATACTTAAATCTGGTCGGATATTTCTTCAGCAGTTCCTTCGCGACTTCGTAATCCGACGCCAAGTCCGCACAAAGTAGAGCTGGATCTGAGCAATCACGACTCGGAGGACACCATTCACGATGCTTCCTCGATTGAACGGTCCCACGAGGATCCCTTACTAATAAAACCATTCTTACAGCTAGTCTGGAAAGTGGAAACCAACAATCATCGCGAGATGAAGCCAAGTTTGTCAAAGAGTTATAAATAACATTGTACAGACTAACAAAGCAGTGATGTGAGACGGCCCATATAATGATAGGATATAGACTGGATATATTACACTTTTCAAATTAGTATGAAACTGCATGAAAGTTACATAGTAATGTAAGAAATTAATATTCAAACGAATGTTTCGCGATAATGGAGGTGAAACAAATTTTCGACGACCCGTAGCTCGGGCAATTATTTCGTTACTAATTTATAAAATTTTTATGGAATCTCTACCACTATAAGTGAGAAGTGTGCCAAGTTTCAGATTTTTCGAAGCGATACTGCGGTTGGAAATAAATTTTAATCATCGAGTGCCAAGAATCGCATGTTATATTGGAATGGGGAGATTCCAAAGCTTGGCGAAAGTACGTACGATTGAGCCAGGAAGCTGAGCTTTCAGCTATATTATTTTTTATTTATTTGGGAACATTCCAGTCTACGCCCGCGACAAAGTTCGAATATGACCAGATTGAGGACCATTCCGACTTACAACAGCCATATAAAACGTATCGCATTGCGGTCCCAATATTCACGTACACCGCAATTGGCTAGCTCGGGAGAGCATTACGAGACGTTACAGCCGTTCACTGCAGGGGTAGGTAGTTGTCAAATAGAAAATTATCTTGGATGGCCGTGAGTCGGCTCCAAATGTGGAAAAATAATTCTCTGATTCTTTCAGATTGATATTTTCAGCTCTGAGTCTTCCTGTTTTCATGTGGATTTTTTTTCCTTCGTGGAAATACTAATTTAGGTAATTTTTAGATTAAGTAGAAATTAAATGATCGAACCTCAATCGCGTAAGTTTTATCGCCGTGAGAAATATTATGAAATAGTATACCGTGTGTTTTCTCAAACGCGTCTCATTGTCAGTGATGCAGGTCTCGGATCATTAGATTGGTAAACACATGGCGCGAAATTATCGGTATCGCACAAGGCTCACCGCTCGGCTATTATACATATGTAGGTATTCGTTCCGTGCCCAACAGAGGTAGCGGCAGAGGTGACGGTTACAAGAACAATGTAGGGAAATCATGAAATTAAGGAGGTATTATCGAAACTTCAGAGTCAGAATAGTGTTTGGATTTTCTGCTAAATTTTTATTTTTAAATAGTGACTAAAAAAATTATTTTAATTTTTCATTACTAATATACTTGTGTTTTGAACACTTTAATTGTTAGGAAAAAAAATTTTCACAAGAAAAGACTTGCATGATTCTAGCAGTTATATGGCGAAGAAGGTTAGGTGGCAACATCGCTTAGCGGAAGAATGCGTGTGTCGTGCGAGTTCTATGGGTATGGGTGTGTGCGATAGTTGAGTTGGTCATGCGGCGTTGCCAAATCGATTTTCAATCAGCTCGTGTAGTCCGTCGCGTTCAGAAACCAGTGCGATTAACTTGATATTTCTCTTTTATTTCATCGGTAACCCTACATTTAATGTACATCAATTTATTACCTGTAATTTAAAGTTGCATGTGTTCATTTTTCATCAACGAAAGTTGGAATTATCACGCAGAAAAAAATAAAACACCTAACCTCGATACCCCTCATGCCATAAGACATGTGTTAAAAGTATACAAAAATTGTGATTTTGTAATTAAATATCTCAGTTTCTAGACGGTAAATCGTTGTGAAATGTCACCACAAGTTGGATTTTGCTCTGAATTTCGTGTTCACAAAATTTCACGTAGCTAAGTTGGAAAATAATTTTCACGTGAGAAACGATAATACCTCCTTAATGTCTGAAACATTTTTTCATATCTCGCTTCGTTTGGCAGAAAATTTCCCGGGTCACTATAAATGCTCCACCCTGTATATTTATTCATGTTATTTGTATATTACTTTTCATTAATTTGCGAGAATACCAATTTACGTTAGTTTTAGATGGATTCAGCTGCAAAAATAAAGTACATGGCTATTCACATTTCTAAATCAGAGCTAGTTCGAACAAGCACGTATCTTTCAAATAAAAAAGATCACGTGCCAACGGGGTGACCCAGAGTCCGAAATAAGAGATGGAAAAATTTGAGAATCTTTTTTTTTCACATTCAAAACCGATTCACGACCATCTAACTTTGAAATTCTAAAAAAAAAACCCATATGAGAATCACCCTACTGTTTACTCATTCGAGCAGATACTCCCTTCCGTTCCCAAAGAACGTTGACTCCTCAATTTAGAGCTCAATATTGCTCAACAGAAAAATGTGCAGCATTATAACGGTACGATAAGCAATATATGGAGATGATACAGTATGTGCGTTGTTAGTCTGCAATACACCAGGTGTTTTTTGCATTATTAACGTACGTGAGTATAGTCTACTCACTTTTCATCGGTGAGGAGCTCCCGTCCAACATTTAAACCGAGGCGTACAAGCTTCATCAACTGGAATGGGAAGAGTTTACACATTGTGCCGAGGAACTTGTGGTTGTAGCATAAGTCTTTATGATCTTTGCATTGCTTCCACACGTGCGTATTGTAATAGAGAGCCCAAGGGTGGGCCTTCGAATAGTCTATATATCCATCTGCAATATCATATGACAAACTCATCAACTATCAGAAGATATATATGTATAAGTGAAACGTGTGGTAGTATAGTATGTTTGTTGATAATTATTGACTTTGAAAAGCTGGAACATTGGAATAGCAAATCATATAACGGAATATATTGTAATATTCCGCAGAGGCGTTGGAGGGACTGATATAGGTATTACCTAGAAGTGCATATTCGCAGTCAAATAGTGCTCTCACTCTCTGCAGAGCATCTGCAGCTAGGGGAGGGCCTCTAATTTGAACGATATCAAAATCTAGGAGTGGTTCCTGGTGAAAAAAGGTTGCGGGATGCGCATTAATAACGTCACTAAAGAACGTGCTTCCGCTACGCCATGTTGTCAAAATAATATTTCTGATCGGCTTTCCATTTTCCTCGATCAATAAATCTTCAAGCTTTCTGCAAGGAAACATCCCTTCAAAATACAGAAGTTGAACATGAACGTAATAAGATTAGAAATCTATTCGGCAACAGAATGGAAAAATGGTTAAAATGATACATTGTATAACAAGGGAGGGAAACATATTTCATCCCTTTAGTGTCTTCGGTGCCCTCGGCTCCGAATCGTGCAACATCATCTGACCCTCGCTAGAAATGACCCGTTCTCCCCCCCTTGTTGTATAATGTACTAATTGTCAAACACAATTCGCATACCTAGCACTGATATCATATTTCCCATCAGGGTATTGGTAATCCTTCATATCGTTACGAATTATTTCTCGTTCAAGATCAGCAATTTGCGTCAGTTTTTCTGTCAATCTGGCATCAGCATCCTCCATATCTCTAACCTTTTGTGGAACCTAAGAGGTGCAGTGTATCGACAAATGAAACATACAGAGAGGATTCGGTGAAAGTTAACAGTCAGTTAGAGCAGACTAGACACTTTCCGTGTTTTCGGCTGTTCGTTGCAGGCTGGCCATCCGTTTTTTTCTTATTAATGGTCGAATTGAGTTTCCTGAGAAGCCTGACAAGATGACCGGATGACCAGCCTGCAATAAACAGACGATAACACGGAAACTGTCCAGTCTGTTCTGACTGAGTGTTAACTTTCACGGAATCCTCTCAGTATATAGAATTCATCATCTATCAAGAATCGTAAAGCATTTAGCTTATCATCTGTTCAAAACAACATCAGTAGTTCACGCCAAATCTACCAATATTATACACAGATGATCCGTAAAAAGTTATAAGCCTGATGGTAGGCAATCTTTTTATTTATTCATCTATTTTTTTTTTTTGTGGGGACAGTCGAAAGACTGCATTTACAGACGACGTAGCGGCAGCTATCACGTCGTTAGGTCGGAATCTGGTGACAGAGTGACATTTGAGGTCGATCGTAATAGGTACATACATAGTATACGTATATGTATGTGTAACTAATAAGACAACGGGAATCGGTATTCGTTCGTAAAGAAGTGGTAACGAATTAGTGAATTGATTGCAGATGTCAATTTCTATTTATTTACAATATGATTTGGGTATAAATACCTGTCGGGGTGAAATTCACGAATCTAATTGTAATGAAAGAATATATAACATTGAATTTCATTAGGGCCCTCCGTTGACCCTATGAACACTTTGCGAGAACTAGGTTATTTCAGGAGCAGCCCAATTCGAAAAAATATGCGCGCGTTTTGGGGCTATCCAATGTGACAGATTTTTCAATCACTTGGAAAATACAAGAGGTTATGCGAATTGAGGTGCTTTGAAAAAACATGCGGAGCAGATCCCTGATTTATCAGCGGTGCCAATGTCGCTTCAATTTTATGCCATCTTGAAGCAAATTTCAATCTAAGATGTAATATATTGTATTCAGTCGCGTTCAGCGCGTCATAATCAGGGGCTTCAGAATCCGTTTCCCTGACTGTACATAATTATATCAAAGCAGCATATTTTGATTCAGCGTGTAGATCGGCTAATTAGGTGGTATATGTACAACAGCAGATAAACATCGGCCACATGGCATGCAATCATCAGGTAGGAAAAAACATATTTTTATGTAACGTACTGCTGATAGCAATTTTTATTTGCACTACCACCCGATAACCACAAGCTGGTGTAAAACGTGCATATTTCACGTAATCTGTCGCGTAATATATATCAGAAACGTATGTTTTATGTGTATATATTTAATGATCAGCTGTCCGATTGGCAAACAGTTTATACTCCTGTGACACGTTTATGCGGTATAGGGAAAAGGCGGGTAGCCGCCGTGACTGCAAAAATGTTCATTTTCTGTATGTGTACCATTAGTGTTGCATCATGTCTGCGCAAATTTGTGTCCCCTTAGCCACGTGCATCAGTTGAGCCTCGTGAAGGAATGCGCAGAAAGTAAATATCCTTGCAGATTCCGGGGCTACCCATCTTCCCCCTATGTAAAAATGTATGCAAACTCGAATGTTATGATTCAAAGTTCTGTAATACAGAAAATGCCTTACCAATATTGGTTTCTGGATTCGAGGAGGCTCGATTTCCGTCGGGTCGATTACCTGAAGCAAAAGTAGTTATTCTTTGTACATACTTATGCGTTCAAAATGGAATATGCTAACTTGATCTATGTGAAGAAGCAGTTCGAATTGATTGTAAAGTCCAATTGTTTCATGAATTCGTATAATTTTTGCCAATTATAATTCATTCGGACATCGAATGCACGGATTGCGTCACTTGAAACCAACTGGCGCATCTATAGGGAAGAGCGGGGCAGAACGGGCACCTCGGCGCATAACAAAAATCGAGTACAAAACGGACACCGTCTTCATTTTTTTTTTAAACAACTTTTTTTCAGATTCCTGACGTTTCTCACGTAAGAGAACAGGCCGGGAAACAGGGGAGATCGGAACAAAACGAACATAATTTTGTCTAAATCAATTCTTGATGATATTCTGACGTTTTTTGTGTCAATACTAACACAAGAAAGCAAAAGAACAATGAGTGCGAAAAAAAGAGATATAGTTCCATAATCTTGCAATTTTGTCGGCTTAATTGCCGTTATTACCCCCCTCTTATGATGAAAATTTATTAAACATAAAATAAATGGGCAATTATTAAATGAACGGAATTCACTTATCTATAGTCTTCAATTTCATTTTTAACAACTACAATTTTGAGTAACATTTGAATAGAATAGTGTTAAGCCTCGCGTTTTATTGTCATCAGAAATGTTTCAGAAAAGTTGTGAAAAATGTCTGGAAAAACGGCAATTTTGTAAAACAAATAATTTGAATCCACATTAAAAAAAAAAAAATTAATTTGATCAAAAATTTTCTAAACAATAGATTTGATCAAAAAACAACTGTGAAACAAAATTTTTGCCCGACTGATATTCGAAAAAAGGTCTGCAAAAATGTTTAAAAAAAATTCTAATTCGATTGTAACTAAAAAAACAAAATTCGTGAACAATTCCATTTATTTCTTGAATCTTCTTTGAGTAAATAACGTTAAAAAACTGGAGAAGGTTGTTTCAAAAAAAATTCAGACGGTGCCCGTTCTGCCATGCTCTTATCCCAATTTCATATACGTAGCAAACAACGTACTCACCTTCGCAGACATCTTCACTGTCGCTGTTGTCCCTTGTATTTGATGTTCCATTGGGTCACTGTACTTCGTGCCGAAGAATATAATAATCAAACAAAGAGATCCAAGGAATGCCAACCACTGAAATACCGCTTGTTTATCAGACATTTCGACACCCGCGTGGTCGAACAATTGCTTATGCGAGTAAGAAGTTCCGTACAACTGTAATCATAATGAATTGGAGTACAGCCTACTGTTAACATCCAGTCGAAAGTTGTATGAAATAATTCTAAAAATCAAGGAATGTCCCTTTTTTGAACGAACCTGGCGCGACGCGTTTTCAACGACACTCTCACTTCGTTGGTGTGATTTCTGTTATATATCCGTCGACAGAACTATTTCACGAACAGAACTCGGCATGTTCAACGGCCGTTGAAATTTGTTGAAGAAACGACGAATTATAATAATTATTACACCATCAACGGTTTATTATCGTATAAAATTTCCTGACGAAATATTATGGACCTCGGTGAAATTCGATTGAGTGAAACAATATATCATCCATGCAATTGTCTATATACTAACTTAATATTTCGTCAATCGGATCTCATAATTCTGAAATCAGATGGAACGAGTGGGGAAGCTTATATTCCATCCAGGTAGCAGGTAAGATCTGACGAGTGGGGGGAATCTTCTTCCGGATTCCGGCTAACCTTGAAGATATCGGTGCTTTTATCGGCTATTATATTTCACAAGTGTTCAGTGTCTGAGTCACGAGGTGGTTTTGTATTTATTTACGATTCGGCGCATCTAAATCTATACACCTGTTTCACAAAATTACACGGAACAATTGGAATGTTTTTTCATGCAGATCTTCGAGTGGAAAAGAAATATTTTTAGTTGGTACAAAAATTTTGTCTGTTTCAACAGAGGCCCGTCCATTAGCGGATCTTTCGATTTTTCGATTTTCCGAATTCTGTTAGGCACCATATAGTAGCACAGTAACATTTCAAAGTCATTGTGTATGTGATTTGATATTCGTGTGAAAACTTCTAACGGTTTGTTGAACATTTCTCAAACTTCCGGTATCATTTAGCATTATACGTTCTTATTATTACATGATATTTTTTTTTTTACAAACATTCAAAATTGGTGGACTTATAACATTGTCTTCCGGGAAGTTTGTGGCCCGAGTTGTAGGATGGCGTACACTGTATAGCCTGTAGCCTGAAATATTAAATTTCGCTTAGTAATTTAATTTTGTTTCTGCAATGCAGAAAGCAAAAGAAAACAAAGGTAAATCTCAAGAAAAAATTGAATTTCGTGATCCTCGTGATCCTAACCTAGAAGAAAGGCGTATTGTGGAGTTGTTTGACTCAACGTTGCCAGATCGCTATCTATACCGTGAACGGAACGAGTTGAAATTAGAAAAAAATAATATTTTAAATTATTATATTTTGAAAACAGAACGGCAGAATGCAAGTTTTTTAGTTTTTATTTACTGAAGGAATATTTTTCTTTACTATCCTATTTCTCTTTTCTTTTAATTCTGTCGGGTAATTTTTTTAATACAAAAGATGATAGTTGGGAGGGTATGAAGTTTTACATGCTTTGAACGAGAGGTGATCCTGAAACTTACGGACTTTTTTATTAATTATCTCGCCTTCTAAACGGTCAACAATAATTTTGAAACTTCGGGATTCATTAGAAAACGTTATTTTTAATCTGTGAAAGAAAAAAAGAAATGAGCAAAATCTATCGAAAAGTGGTTTCACGCTGGAACTACCCTAAAATCTTGAGAACTGAAAACTATAGATCTTTCTGTGGCAGATTTTGAAACATAGGAAGGATGTGCTTCTGTGTACACGCAGTGCAGGTGCCGAGCACTTCTAAACGCATCGTCAGCTCAGAGAGCTTGGTTCTGTTGCCACTTGCATCAGCTTTCAGTTAACGGCGGACACCACTGATGTCTCGTATTTTCATTATTGGAGTACAAATAATTAGAATATTTTTGAAGATTCTCGAGGTATTTCTCCGTAACACAAGAAGACCGGTGCAGCGATCATAATCAATAGGCAATTTATCGAACTTTGAAATATTAACGAGCAAGTGAAATATCGGATTATATTCATTCGGTGAATCATACACTGTTTATGTACTGGAACAGATATGAAACATTTGGTAGGAACAATCTGTCATATCTCTTCGAAAACAGAGAAAAAATAAATAAAAAAAGTGATACAATCAAACGAATATGTAAGATCGTAAGGTACTTTCCAATATTTAATCTGCAGTGAACTCGAACGCAGATATATTATATCGATAATGAACACACAGAGATAATACCGACGAAAATATATTGGATTGCTTCCGGTACTGAGGCTTGGATTATATTGTATGCTACAGGTGGAATCTCGATTTGAAGCATTGCGATCGAAATTGCGATTTGTGATAATGATATATTATTATTACTGGTAATCTTATCTTACGGGGGTGATAATACGAAATATTATTCAATATTATAGATTCCTCTGAATTCTGTGATGGGATTAGAATTATTCAATGCAGAGTACATTATTTACTGAAACTCGGTGAAAAATCAACAATTTCGTCTAAAAATACGTAATACACTTGGAAATGAATGTCCAAACGTGCACCCTGCAGCGGTGGCACAGCCTCAAAAAATATCGCGAGCTAAATCTGATTTTGAGTTGAGCTCTTGTCGAAGCAGAATTTGAAATGACTTCACGTTGAACTAAATACTGAAATTCGTGACACGAGCGGGTATATACCTAATTCCCTAGTGGTGAAACTCATCGGGGAAGGTCAGTAAGAACAAACTCATATTTTGAGCAACGTTTCGGCTAGGCCTAGCCAACCATCCACAGGCTACAGAAACGAATTTTATTTATTAAAAACGTTCAGTGTGCTAAGTTAGGTGGCTTGAACCACCCGTGTGGATAAAAATTATATATTCCCAAGATAAACAACGTATTGTGACGGTCACGTTTGTTGGTCGACAGTCGTCCGGGTTCGGTTCATGAAAAATTTCGACCCGCGTATACCGGACGTGATGCCTTGCTTACGTCGCAGTATGTCGGGTAGCGGACCGTCAGGTATAGTTCAGTGAAAATTTAATCCGTGATCGTAGCCGCGGAGTTCTATACCTATATAGTGCCGATCAATGGCAGCCCACGGAGAAATAAATAAACAAACAGACAAGCCGATCGACGGCGCTCCTGAGTTTTGACAGCTATAAGTGATACGAGTGTGACATATTATTACCGAAAATAATTATTACACCCACGAAATGTTCTTTGTGCACCGGATGATCGTTATCCAGGGGATCGCGACTGATTGGCGTGTCGACGGATGAGTATAAGTAAAACTGCAGTGCACCTGTAAGAGCGTAACCTGAAAACGTCATCAACCCTCCGTGACGTGCGCACTATATTTTTCGAGAAACTGCGTCTTTTATGGAACAGTCAGGGTTTCAAGGTTTTCTATCGGCTTTAGGAAAGCCTTAAAAAACTCACGGTTACTATTCCAAGTGTCTACTATACATGATCCAGAACTTGCCAAAGTCAAAAGCTTAACTTCTTCTCCACCACTAATCCATATCTGGAACAATTTCAAAAAGTTCTACCGCGCAGGCTTCTTGCGGGTTTCCGAAGAATTTTTCCAGAAACGATTTTCTTTCCGGGAAGGGGTTGAAACTGTTTTTAACTTTTTTTTTCATCTCAGAGTATTATACCTGTGAATATAGATAATTGTGATAAATGTGTGCCGGATAATTAGAGTTTGATCAACACATATGCGCGGCTGTTCGATAATTAGCCGTTGTTAACGGGTCTACGTGCCTTCCTTGTATCTAAAACTCTACGAGTACGATGTATCCTCTCTTCGACCGGAATGCATTTTATTATTCGTTTGCCAATCACTTATTGTAGAAGACTACGAGTGCAGACGTACTTTCTTCGAATTTTCGTTTTTCCGAAACGCTCGAATTACGGCAGGATTTTTTCGTGCTTGACGTGGATTCCTGTACAAGGGAATTAATTGGGACTTGAGACTAATTTGAAACATAATTGTTATGATCATTAGACGATTATTGTCAGACCATCCCCACCTATGTTCTGTATGATGCTGGCATAACTTGATTGCAGAATTTTCAACCGTACAAATATCGCTCAGTAAGCGATTACAGCCAACGTACACGGATCGCCGCATCATCGCCTGTTCTATTTTCTAGTTAGCTGTGGTCAATTTAGTTATTGTAGATCGGTATGAGTGTCCACAAGAAAAGAGTATACTCGGTCTTCGACATACTGCAGTTGAAAATATCGTCGAAAATGTGGGCGTTTACGATTTTTCTTACCTGCATATTGATAGCGTGTATTTTTCTCCTGAGCGTCAGACTACCCTCGAAGTTGTATAAAAATTTCAACTATCCCGGGAAGCAATTGAAAATGAAGACCATATTGTACTGGACTAATATGTACAATAGTGAAACCTTCTTCTCGGGAGAAGGTACCCAGGTATTCGAAAACTGCGAGGTATTTACATGTCAAGCTACTGCTGATCGAAACTTAATGAAAATCGAAGACTTTGACGCTATTTTATTCCATGGAGTCGAGGTCAATATCTCCGACTTACCCTTGACGAGATCGGCAAAGCAAAAATATGTTTTCGTCGACATGGAATCACCGAAAAACTGGCCATTGGACCCTGCCTCCATTATGGACCAATTCTACAACTGGTCTATGACCTACAGGCGAGATTCAGATATTGTTTGGCCGTATGCATATATTTTCAACTCGGTGACTAAGAACATCGTATATCCGCTTTGGGCAAGAACTAACGCTGTGGCTAGCCTAGCCTACGAAGGGCTTCGTTCCTCAATAAATTACACCACCTTGGAAGGTAATTATTGCCAAAGTTTTGATCCTATGTATGATTCGATCCAACTTGAAGCATTCTTTTCTGCGGGACTTAATTTTTTATTATGAACGACAGAAATGCTCCATAAAGAAATTTGCCCGAAATCCGGTTGTCGATATGAATTTGGTGCCTTATGTTTTTCACAAATTTATTCTAATATTTTTCTCCATATCCTCCATTTCCACCGATCCGTTTACGAGAAAGTATACGGAAAAATTTTCATGATTTTCACTCATTTATGTGAAATTTGTTCGTCGGGAATGGGGCACCTACGCGGAATTTGAAGTCACAGCGAGATTCTAATTTATCCGCTGACTCGTCTCGCCCTGTATTTTTAAAATTCCTATTATGTTGACAGGTAAACGAAAAGGCGTGGCTTGGTTCATGTCTCATTGTAATACCACTGGGCTGCGCGATAGCTACGTAGCTGAGCTTCAAAAATACATCGACGTTGACATCTACGGGTATTGCGGTCATCTTTCCTGTTCGCTCGACGACAAAGTGAAATGTTACCAAATGCTGGAGTCTCGTTACTTCTTTTATCTCTCCTTCGAGAACTCCTTGTGCCAGGACTACGTCACTGAAAAATTATTCAACGCGATGTCCTATAACATCGTGCCTATCGTCTACGGAGCTGCAAATTATACGGAGTTCACGCTACCCGGTTCTTACATAAACGTCGCAGACTTTGATAACCCAAAACAGCTGGCGAAACATCTTCGTTACCTCATGAGCGATCTGGACGAATATGCAAAGTTCTTCTG
Source organism: Rhogogaster chlorosoma (assembly GCA_944452935.1). Lineage (NCBI taxonomy): Eukaryota > Metazoa > Arthropoda > Insecta > Hymenoptera > Tenthredinidae > Rhogogaster > Rhogogaster chlorosoma. The sequence goes on from OX101797.1 coordinate 26,173,297, forward strand.
GTGGAAGAAGCACTTCTTCGTCGACGATCACCACTATGTATCCCTATGCCAAATGTGCAAGATGCTACATGACGAAAAAAGCCTCACTTCGTCCAATATCTCGGATTTGAGGAAATGGTGGTCCGAAGGAAAATGCCAGAACCCGAAGGAGTTCCTTGACACAATTACTCGATATTAAATGTGCGGCGGCTTTTTTCTACTCGAATACATATCTCCTGGTTCCCACATTCCCTGGTTTCATTCTTCATTGATCCCGAGACGAGCCGATCATAATGAATTGGGACATTGCGCTCTGCTATTGAGCCGCGTTTTTACAAGCTCCATGGTAAGGTGAAAAAAATTTCTTAATCGTCTCAATGCTGAAGAAAATCATCCTCAATATGTTCCCAAGGGCCCAAGTGCAGATAATAACATACGTTCAAGAAGTTCAGAAAGCTTATTCAGGACAATAACCTTTAAATAAATGGTTAAGCCGTGTGCTGAAAAACTATATTATCTATCTTAGCATCCTGTAATCTTCTTTGTCCAAGGTATATATCCAAGGTATATTTGACAGTGTTTGTCGGTCGTACTTCGCGAACTATCGAAGCTATATAAAAAAATATAAACTATAAAATAGCGAAATCCGCGATTTTCAGGGGTTGATTCCACCCTCGTAGGGTGGAATTCTGCCAATATAAAAAAAATACGTGTCGAATATCCCCCCCCAATCCCTCTACAATCACTCAAGGTTTCGGTGAAATCGGAGGCGGACCCTTGGCAATGTTCGCTTGTCAGTCGGTACTTTATTGACGCAAGCGAACGGCATACACAATTGTTCCTCACACGTGTGATCACAATATAGTGAAAATATTTTTAAATATGTTATTTATTCAGCTGAACTAATCGTCTCATATTTATACACTCCACGAAAAATTCCCATGACGATGCTTCTTACGATGCACTTAGCCTTCTAAGATCGTTATGATACAATGCCAAATGTATTCACCTGAACAAACCGACCAACTATAAAGTCGGCTGCTTCGTTCAATGAGCGTATCTAGTTTATTGAAAAGTAAAAAATTAAATAAATACATACCAGTCGAGAGAAATTAGATTTTTTTCAAGTAATACATATAACATATCATCAGAAGAATTTAGATTTGGAACCGAGGTAATATGATTCATCCCTCGTATTCATAATATTTTTAAACACGGGCCGGGGAAATTTTATGAGAGGGGATACAGAGATTGAAAATGAAATTTTACCTCTTGAGAACATTTTGGTGAAGTTAATTCCGATTTATTTTATAAACCATGTGAGCTTCCAATAGCACTACAATTGTAACTTGTTTCGTGGGAAGTTCACGATGAATTCACAGTACAAGTTTTTTGTTCTTCTTTTCAATGACAAAGATCCACACATTACGGACTTTCGGAAATAGCCCCAAACTTTACCAATATAATAATAGAGAGTGGTCTTCATCTACTCTAGTAGTTTTCAGCCTAGAGCAAACTGCATCGAACTGACTCAATTAATTATTTACACTTAGATTCACCATCGAGCAACATTTTCCATAGGTCAAATTGCTCGCGATACTTGATCATGTGGATGCTTATGGTACGCTCCACGGTACAGGGATCAAATGATATTCTTTGGTTTTTGAACTCGTCAGCTTGGGTTCGTTTTATGCCTAACTCGCTGCTTACAATTCCGGTTAGAAATACGTCTTCGAGTCTCATAAAACCTTGCTTTAGAGAATTATTGTAAAGCTTTGGTACAATATCACGTGATAATAGGTAGGCTGGGCCAGTTGTAAAATCTGGCAAAATTTTCGGCTCGTATTGCGCCGGCGGTACATAATATTTGTTCTTGCTGTTCCTGGACGGTAACCACCCCTTTGCCAATCGTCCGTATATCACGTTTGTGTCGTTAGAGTGATTACCGATGAATGACAGAAGACGAGGCACGTTTATGAACATGTCGTCGTCAGTTTTAAGGACGAATTTAACCCCCGAACAATAATTGCAGACCCATTCAAGTGCGGATATTACTTTCAGAGTAAGATTAGAATATGAGTCGAGAGAATTGCCGCGGATTATGTCACCGTACATATTTTGTTCATCCAAAAGTACGCCTTCGATTCTCGAGTTCGTTGTGTTGCCCAAGAAAAATGCAATGCTCACGTCTTTCCTTTGGCCAAAGGCTCCCCAGGTCAGTCGGATCGCTGTTCTAGCTTCCAGATGACTCGGTGCGGACATTATCAGGATTAGAAGTACTAACCCGTGTCCAAAGTCAGGGCACTTTTCTGGTATCGGTACCGAATGACCGACTTGATAAATATTGGAAATTAATTCACCATGGTTGGCTGTCGCAACGACTGTTCCCATTTTTTCACTTTTCAACACATCTCTGACGACCGGCTGCTCATCGCTTTCAGATACTGCAGGCAAAGGAGACAAATGAGCCAGCTCACCACTTTTGGATACAGCAGATTCAGACGGCAAACGGGGTTCGCTACTTATAGATACGGAGGGTGAAGAAGGCAAATGAGATTCGCCACTTTTGGATATGGCAGATTCAGACGTCGTTGTCGGCCAATATTTGCGGCTCCTATTTGCAGATGCACTAAATTTTCGTCGCTTCCCAATTTTGTGTTCGATTGAAGATCTTCCTTCCTTCGATGTGATTGGGTGTTTGATTGTGTTGGTTAATCTGACGAGATTCAATTTCGGTTCAGAAATCCGGTGTTTTGCCGACACCGAATCTTTATTCATAGGTTGTTGTTTGATTATGTTGTTTGTTGATCCGTCGAGACTTCGTGGCTCCAAGATCGCGTCATTCGCTGACGATGCTACTCCATTCGATACCAGTGGGTCTTCGATTCTATTGTTTGATGCATCCCGATTTTGTGGCTCTGGGATCTTATTTTCCACTGTTTCTCCGTTCGATGTAGGTGGTTGTTCACTGTCACTTGTTTCATGTAATGCGTTAGGATCTTCTGGCTCAACAATTGTGTATATTAACGATGACGGCTCTGGAAGTTCTTCGCTAATGCTTGGGATCGATTGCGACACGTTGCGAGGTGATAGACCTGAATCATTTCATATATTAGTTACCAACTGAATTTCAAAAGAGCGAAACACCCTTCATTAAAAAAAAAAAAAAAAAACAGAAAAACAGAAGAAAAACTCATGAATTATCATCAGCTATATGAGCGGATCCACGTCACTTTACTAAAAAAAAATCTACAAGCTACGGATTTTTGCGGCATTCATTTTTGCGTCTATATAAATAGAGTAGCATCGACAGAAGTGGGCCACTGTGAGAGGTGGGCCACCCATCAGTTTTGTCTTCACAAGTGGCATATTTGTCGACCGAATTCATTTTTTTGTTTTCTATCGATAGTAGCTCAGTTTTCAGAAGGTCATTAAAAAATTTCGGTTCACAAATATGCCACTTGTGAAGACAAAACTGGTGGGTGGCCCACTTCTCACGGTGGCCCACTTCTGTCGATGCTACTCTATGTATTTCAAGTTAAAAAAAATTTCCAAGTATTTTTAAAATGAGTCCAACCAAATATCATATACTTGTGCTCGATCTACTTAATTCTCAAACTTCGTAACCAACAGTATAGATCTGCTTATGTTTTCACAAATGACTTCATGTCAAGAAATGTTAATCGCAAAATTATTTCTCATTCATCGTATAATCAAACAGACAATATTGTATTTGAATGTAAGTATGTCAACTGTTTTTCTATCAAAATAAAAATGTAAATAAATTAAATATTAATCCACAAATAATTAACATGATTAATTATAGCCGCGAAAATAAAAACACTAAATATACTAAACAAATCAAATTTTCAAAAGGAGATAAATTTACTTATAACCGAATGGATATCTGATAAAAAATTTGACATTAAACCCCTAAAAAATCCAAAGAAAAAGAAAAAATTCTAAATTGGCTATTAAAAATATTTGAGAAAATGTAGGTATAGATCTATTTAGAGGCATAATAATTAAAAAAAAATAAAAAAAATAACAATTGATTTTTACATATCTGGGATAGGTAGACAGAAAGAAAGAAAAACAGAGAATCACAATTGTCATGATTGTTTGTAGAATAATTTGCGTTGAGAGCCGAAATTTTCAGGAAAATTGTACTTTCATGTGTGGAAACTATCGATCAAATGCCCGTTCAAAAATCACTGGGGGCAGTTTTGGTACCATGATCCGGCTAGACCCTTGAATAATATTCCGCAAATAATTGAAAAAACTCTAAAAGTAATTCATCAACTTCATCACTACTAGTACCAAGGAAAAACTTGGGAACAAATATTGAGTTGAATATAATTTCTGACATGAAGTTGAAACAAACTTGAATAAGCAAGACAATCGGCTCACGGATGTAATTAAATTTGACAAATTTTAGATACTTACGACGAGTGACCGCAGTTGTCGGCTGATATGTTTCATCAGTTGTAGTGTAATAGCAGGCGTAAAAAGAAAGAAGAGTCAATCCAAGAATCAAAAGCTGCAGCACGCGATTTCGTGAATTTAAACATGGCTCAATGAGGTGAAAGCTTTGATGCGATTCAATTGGGAGCATATTTGCACTGATGCAAATAATCACTGATACAACTTTCTATAATTGTGAAAACTATACATGAAATTAATGATGAGGAGGCACCTTTCAATATGTCGTTACATATTTGGCGAACATTTCAACTCACGAACTAATGTGGCGAAGATGGAACGAGTACGATAGAGAAAAGGGGGGGAGAAATCATCCAATTCGATGATGATTCGCCGACGTCTGGGTCTATTTGATGAGTATACACGTGCCATACTTGGCATATCCACGAAAACTACCGACACACGCTCATATTGGGTTAATGGACTCACAATCACGAGTGCCTGAAATAATCCAGCGTTAAAATTATAATAATATTTTGCTAATGCAGTTTTCCAGAAAACGTATTTTTTTTTTTTTCTTTTTCAACATGCGCATGAGTTATAAAAACGTAACCGCCATCCTAATGAATCGGCGAATATGTAATGTGAGAGTCAGAATTTTAAGAAAATTGTATCTTAAGGGCGTTGACTAGGCCTCGCCGAGCGCGCGCTTATAGACTCTCAGGACGTTTCTTCTCATTTCCTCATTTTTCTAGATAATGGAGTTTTTAATGAAGATTCTTATAGATGAAAGATGTATCTGGGTCACCTATTTGGCCGAATTCGCGATTTCACTTTCAGCTTTGCGAAAACAAATCTTGAAAATAGGCCATCTTTGCGATGAGTTACAACGAGAAGTGATTTTTTTAAAAATATTTGGCGAAAGACATTTCATAGCTATATCCTTTATCTTTGAATCAAGATCAAGATCTTTACAATCGGATCAATGGCTTAGGAAGAATCACGACCATCCTGAAGCATTGAACTGCCGATATTTGGCGGAAAAATTATGCGATTTCGGGCTCTGCCTCGTTGGGCGGTCGCGACACAAATAACAGGCGTTGTTAGGGATAAATACAAACCTCCCACTACTCTTCTCCTTTCGCGAATTAGAATCTCTTCACGCGCACGTGTGAGCTGTAGTTCTTCGATTTAATTCGTGTTTTTCAATTATAAAATTCGGGTTGTCTAGTGTAATATGGGTAAGATGAAAAAACGTCTCTCAGACTCGCTCGAATGTATTTTAAACCTAAACCAAATCTGTGGCTACTGAGGAGTAGGGAGCTCAGCGTTCTCATTCTCCTCACACCCCAGTGGCCGCTACGATGCTCTGTCATGGTTGTTCGTCTGCTGTCTCGCTCCTCGCAGTTTACGCGGGAAACGGAGCAGCCCGCGTTTTTTACCTAGTCAACGCCCTTAAGGGCCTTTGAGCGAGCGCCGACAACTTCTCATCCGGAACGCGCCATTGGCGTGCAAATTGAGAACCCTGTTGAAATAATATAGCGTCTACGGCGCCTCTAGCATCGAGCCCGAGAACTTGATATGGGCGGAGCCTCGGAGTAGAGGCGCTCAATCTATTTGTAAAATTATATGTATACATATTCGGGTCCTCATTTTTTTCTACATTTCGGTATCGATTGTGCGGATAGGCAGCATAATACAGATTCAAAAATCATGAAAAAAATTGACGATATAAATTATATTTTATAAAATATTCCTCCTGAATAACAGTTTTTATTAGTGACGAGTTTGAGCTCCACTGACAAATGAGTAAAATATCTTGAAACGGAATGGCGCTGATATCACAGAAAACGCACGGAGGAAGCAACAACTACTTTTATACAACAGTTTCTGCATGTGTTTGTGTCGACGCTGGCTGTCACTTCGAATTTTACTCGCCGGATCAAATTGCGCCTGTTTCTTGGATCTACCTCGGAATAATATCAGAAGATTGCTAATATCAGTTTATACCGCGCGCTGCCTAGCTGAATACCGACTTTTCATCAAAAATGCAGAAAATAATGTTATTATTTCACAGTTTCTGTGTATCGGCGATGTATTGGTGTCACCTGATTCCGCAGCGTCGTATAATTAAATCGATTATTAATTGAAATTACATTCATTTACTTCCTGGAGACCAGCGCGCGCTAGCTGATAACTTGAGGATTATCCCTACAAAACCTCAGAGTGATTAGTGGACCGATAGAGAATTGATCCGGCGAGTAAATTGTGGTCGTGAAAATCGTCGAAAATACTTACTCTGTCGGTAAACAAAACAGTCGCTCAAAGGCGCTTAAGGGCCTTTGAGCGAGCGCCGACAACTTCTCATCCGGAACACGCCATTGGCGTGCAAATTGAGAACCCTGTTGAAATAATATAGCGTCTACGGCGCCTCTAGCATCGAGCCCGAGAACTTGATATGGGCGGAGCCTCGGAGTAGAGGCGCTCAATCTATTTGTAAAATTATATGTATACATATTCGGGTCCTCATTTTTTTCTACATTTCGGTATCGATTGTGCGGATAGGCAGCATAATACAGATTCAAAAATCATGAAAAAAATTGACGATATAAATTATATTTTATAAAATATTCCTCCTGAATAACAGTTTTTATTAGTGACGAGTTTGAGCTCCACTGACAAATGAGTAAAATATCTTGAAACGGAATGGCGCTGATATCACAAAAAGCGCACGGAGGAAGCAACAACTACTTTTATACAACAGTTTCTGCATGTGTTTGTGTCGACGCTGGCTGTCACTTCGAATTTTACTCGCCGGATCAAATTGCGCCTGTTTCTTGGATCTACCTCGGAATAATATCAGAAGATTGCTAATATCAGTTTATACCGCGCGCTGCCTAGCTGAATACTGACTTTTCATCAAAAATGCAGAAAATAATGTTATTATTTCACAGTTTCTGTGTATCGGCGATGTATTGGTGTCACCTGATTCCGCAGCGTCGTATAATTAAATCGATTATTAATTGAAATTACATTCATTTACTTCCTGGAGACCAGCGCGCGCTAGCTGATAACTTGAGGATTATCCCTACAAAACCTCAGAGTGATTAGTGGACCGATAGAGAATTGATCCGGCGAGTAAATTGTGGTCGTGAAAATCGTCGAAAATGCTTACTCTGTCGGTAAAAAAAACAGTCGCTCAAAGGCCCTTAATACAGACTCGCCGCTATATTCTTTGGCTCCTTCATTGTATGTAAAATTCATGATTTATGAACGATTTCGATGAATTATTATTCTATGATGTATCATACTGTTAAGTTGTACGTTCATAGAAGGTGAAATAAATATTATAATACATACCCGTGTGATTTAGTGCGGAATTATTTAACGAACCGTAACACAGGGAGAAGCATATGCAAGACAACAATTCATCATAGATAAAATCGTACTCACCCGCTTTGTATTTAGGGAGACGTTAAATGTATTCCATCGGTGGGAGAAAATTATCATCGAGAGCCTACGAGTCAAAAGTTGTCGTTAAGTTCATAATATTATACAAGCAGTTTTACTGCAGCCCAATATTTCGATTCATTTATTCGTTCTGTTTCTTTCTTTTTCATTTATTCGGTTCATCCTTGTGGCACATGTGATACACATACATGTCTATCAAGTGTACGTGGGCCTCGCGTTTGTACATCGGGCAGAGACCACAGCGCCATCGTACGTCGCTAGTATTTACTCTACTACCCGAAACGAGCGCCGATTGGCTGCTCCTCAGCCAACCAACGGCCTTTGCTGAGTTAGCGGAGTTAGCGATTTAACGGAGTTAGCGAAAGGTTTCAGAATCGCAACCCAGAACGTTTGCCACCTCACTATACGTAGTAAGGATTTTTAGATTAAAAAAAAAATGTCAGTGCCAAGCTGGAGCCTGTAGTAGCTGTTTCTAGGTATACCCTGATAATATTATTTTGACGGTCAAGTTAATGCCTATCTGAGGCCTGTATTGGCTATTTTTAGGCAGGCCCTGATAATATTATCGCGGCGGCTAGGTCAATGCAAATCTGGACCAGGTGTTGACTGTTTCTAGGCAAGCCCGAATAATATGTGACGTGCGCCGAGGAAAGGAGTCTAACGCTGCAAAATTCGATTTTCAGGTTTTTACACTTTTGGATAGTTTTTGAGTTGCTCTTTTTAATGAAACCATAAAAAAAAAAAAAAATACGAGCATTACTTTTTCTAATCATTGGGTTGTTGGGTACGCGAGAAATCGGTCTGCCGCTCGAGAACTCGAGATCCCGTGAAACACCTCCCGCCTCCCACCTCCCACCTCCCACCTCCCACCTCCCACCTCCCACCTCCCACCTCCCACCTCCCACCTCCCACCTCCCACCTCCCACCTCCCACCTCCCACCTCCCACCTCCCACCTCCCACCTCCCACCTCCCACCTCCCACCTCCCACCTCCCACCTCCCACCTCCCACCTCCCACCTCCCACCTCCCACCTCCCACCTCCCACCTCCCACCTCCCACCTCCCACCTCCCACCTCCCACCATTCACCACGACACCTCCGCGTCTCTTCGATAGGAATACGCGGCAACCATGGACATAGGAATACTAGGGACGGAGCGTAAGCTTGATGGATAGGCGAGGGATGGAAGCCAGAATGAGGGGGAGTCCGCCATGATAGTGTGCCCACTTTTGGGAATACGCATGCTCAGTACCGCGTTTTACGAAAGTATTGCATTGTTTACTCTCTCTCTGCGTGTCAGTTTTCGGACACTACGCTTGCGCAGACTTGCAGCCAATCAAAAGTGGGCACACTTTACCTCGGCACCCTCCCCGCACTGGCTTCCCCCCCTCGGTGAAACACTCCGTTCCTAGTATTCCTATGTCCATGGCGGCAACAGAGCTGCCAAATGCGTGAGAATGTAGTAGAAAGTGGAGGGGGAAGAATTCGTGAGTCTTCCCTCTCTCCTAAAAGTCGCATCTATCCGCTCGACTTCCAACGCTCGCCCTGTAAAATCTCGATTTGCAGCGTAAGACCCCTTTCCTCGGCGCACGTCACATATCATCTTGGCGTCTGAACCGAGGTCAATCTGTGGCCTGCATTGGATGTGTTTAGGAAGTCTGTAATTTGGATGCCAGGATTAAGGCTGTTCAAGAGGGCTTGCGTGGCAGTCATAACGCATATACACATGTACTCACCTACGAGTGAATTTCACCCAGTAAATTCTCGAGTATGAAAAATTATTTCGATAATCTGATGTAGACGAAATGTTCCTTACTCAAAAGTGTTCTGGGTGAAATAGTGGAGATTAGACACAAAGTAGCCTGAATTTCTGAAATGTTAATAGAATAACCTCGTGACAGCTGGCACACGGATACACACACTGACACAAAAAACATGGCCGCTGCGTCAAACGCATGGAATCAAAGTTTGACGATATAATGGTCTTTAGCGCTTGTTGGTTACCGAAGACTATTTCACCCACGGCAATATTGCGATTGGAATAGTTCAATCACGATCCCAAGTTGAAGAGTGATCTGATTTCCGAGAATTCATTGGGGGAAATTTCGCAGCTAACAACGAGCTCCGTGCGAGGACCCATAGCTGGCTAAAATCGTCCGGGGGCCCCGTCCATCTCACTTACACGGTCCCACAGTTTTATATCGAATACAAAACATATGGGGAGTTCCATATGAAATGTGCAATTGGTTGTCCACACCCCTTTGATTTGTCTCAAACTTGGTCAAGTTGAGTAATGGGTTGAAAAAAAAATTACTCTAAATAATGAAAATTCTACCTTCTACAGATCGCAAGTAACACCGAATTACAAATTTTGAATTATGTTTTTCAAATCGCTTTAGCTTCCAAACTCCTAAGTCTGCGCCTAAGACTTCAGTAGGTCAAGAATTTCGTAATTTGATGAACTTTTCGATGGTACTGGGGAACAAAGTCGATTTTCAATTCCAGGTGTAAAAAACGCGAAAAACGCCATATTGATCTCGTTCCCCAAACTTTTTTGGGGTCCAACTTTCATCATAAAATGCGGCTATTTTTCCCGCAAATTTTCGTGTAAAGAAAAATCACGGGACGGTGTGGACAACCAATTGTTGTATGTGTAAAAATGGGTAAAAAACACGAAAAACGCCATATTGATCTCGTTCCCCAAACTTTTTTGGGGTCCAACTTTCATCATAAAATGCGGCTATTTTTTCCGCAAATTTTCGTGTGAAGAAAAGTCACGGGACGGGTGGACAACCAATTGCACATTTCATATGGAACTCCCCATATACGAATATGAAGAAACAACCAATTTCAGTATTCCGAAGTGTGACTCAAACAATTGTTATCGATAAGTTGGAACTTAGATTTGATAATCAAACGCATCACATCTACGGCTCCGCAGAAGAAGCGGCTATTTCGGAAGTTGCTTGAAAAAGCGGCTATCTCAGAAGTTGCTTGAAAAAGCAGCCATCTCAGAAGCTGCTTGAAAAAGCAGCCATCTCAGAAGTTGCTTGAAAAAGCAGCCATCTCAGAAGTTGTTTCAAAAAGCGGCTATCTCAGAAGTTGCTTCAAAAAGCGGCTATCTCATGATTTAAACTTTTTCGCCACAAATTAAATTGGTAGCACTAATTAATACAATAAATACTATCATTATTTTCCGTTTATCTGCCTTTTTATTTGGTTTAGAAATGAGATCAGACAGTACTACCAACTTAATTTGTGTCAAAAAAGTTTAAATCGTGAGATAGCCGCTTCTGCAAGTAAAGCTTGAGATAGTCGCTTTTTCAAGCGCCTTCTGAGATGGCTGCTTTTCCAAGCAGTTTCTGAGATAGCCGCTTTTTCAAGCAACTTCCGAGATAGCCGCTTCTTCTGCGGAGCCGTCGACATATTGTTTTTATAAACTCGGCCCTGCAAATGTAGTTCGAAAATCTGCCGCTACCCCTACCATGCTACCCCCTCGGACAACCTTAAGCCCATATGGGGCCTTTATTTCATGTAGGATGCCCGGACAAATTTCGACACGGAAAGCCTTGAAATACCAGAATGCTGTCAAGATTCAGAACTTGAAATAATATGATACTGGTCATCTGCAAGCAAATCTCTCATTTGATTCATATGGCCTGTAACGAGCAATTTTCCTACCGGGGGAAAACAGTAGTCAAATAAATCCCGTACAAAGAGCATTCACACGAGCCTTATTTCTATCTCCGCGAACGAAACGACTCACAGAGACGGTAGGTTGGGCGCCAGGCACACAAAGGTGCCAGATAAGGTAATACGACACGGAACGCAGATGACCGGCTAGTTCAACGGAGAGGGGAATGCGGGGGCGAAAGAATTGACACACTCTGATTTAGCAGATTTAACGCACCTAGGCTATATTCTACAGGGCAACGATAAGGTACAAAATAAAGAAAAATAAAGCCCAATACGGCAAAGAAATACAAAATAATAAAAATAAATGCAAATCAATAATCTCGGTACTTAAATCTAGTCCACACACTCAGAAATTAACAATAAAAAAAGTATCGTCACCCGGCGGGATCGAACTCAAGACCGGTAGAGCAGTCGAGTACGATCAACGTGTGTAGGCCGGGTGATACGCGGCACGGTAAGATCTGAAAGCAATGCTAGCGAGCCGGGTAGTACAGCTCAGCTAGGCGGCTAGGCCAGCGGGGTGGCTTAGCGTACGGCACGAGCATAGACTTGGAGAGATAGACTGAGTGATCCCATAAGAGGCACTGAAGCTAACATTTAAAGGACAGAGATATGTCGGGAGTACTCCTCTCTCTTTTCAATTGGCGTCATGGTGGGAGATAACGGAGCAGTGAAGTGGAACAGCCACAACTGCTTCTCCTCATTCTCCTCTATTGCCTCAATCCCCACCACAAATATCGTCAGACAGAGAGAGGAGTACTCCCGACATATCTCTGTCCTTTAAATGTTGGCTTCAAGCGGCCCATAAGAGCGCTCAGTCTATCTCTATAAGTCTATGGGCACGAGACGGCAGGGAGTGGGAGCACGCACACACGTCGCAGGCTCAGCTGACGCCGCCACACTACCAGGCAGCACGTCGCCGATGACAGTCGGTCAAGCCACTCGTTCTCACACACACACACTCAACGACCGGCACCCGGAGACGATGTGTCTTAGGGGACAGTGCGTTGTTCCCAAGGCAAGGGAGCAAGGTAGTGGTGGCAAGATACCCAAAGCTACTCACACCAATATTATAAAACTACTAAAAGGCGGGCCTAGGTAACCCTGCGTCACTTAATAACTGCAATAACGCAGAATCACAGAAAGAAATAAACGCGAGACGCTGATCACAGAGCGGGTGATCTAAGCCTTAAGCCTTAAGCAGAAGCTTACCTTGCTCTCGCAGCAGCTGATCCTCCGGTACGGCACGGCACGGGACGGGACGGCAGCTCACGCACACTTGCACTCACACTCACACACCTTACGCACTGGAACTTAACTAAGAGCTACTGACCCGTGTAGGAAGAAAATTATATACAACGGGGCCTGTCTTGGCATAATACTGGGTTGCCCAGATTCGGCCTGTAAATAATGGCCCACGACCGGACCAATACTCAACTGACAAGTCTTGGTTTGCCAGTCTTGAACCAAGACCTAGCCAATATCCAGCCAGCCAATATTCAACTGACAAGTCTTGGTTTGCTTGTCTTGGGTCAAGATCCGGCCAATACTTAATTGACAAGTCTCGGTTCGCCAGAATTGGGCCAAGAGCCGGCCATTATTGAATTGACAAGTCTTTCTTTTTTAGTCTTGAGCTACGAGCTAGCCAATATTTAATCAACAAGTCTTGGTTCCATTATCCTGGATGCATATTATATAATTAATACATTGTCAACATTTAACCCTCCGTGGTCACACTGGGTAGAATCCACCCAGTGACCACCTTTCGGCATAAATATCTACTAGTTCTCGGTATTAGATGGGGCTCTAAAAAAATATGTTAGCCTTGGATTTCGTTCAGGAAAGTTGTTCGTATCTAAACTGGAATGTCCAAGGGTTGTTCAGTAATTTTTTGAGAATTTTCGGGCCGATAGATTGGTCACAATACGGGTTCGAAAATGGACTGGGTGGAATCAACCCAAGTGTGACCACCGAGATCGGTGGCGGAAGTGTGACCACGAAGGGTTAAAAATGAAATTTTTCAAAGTTAATAGTGACACTTAAAAAAATGTTAATGTTACATTTATGCATTGACATGGATAAAACTGTAAATTTGACAGTTTTTCTGTCTTTTAACGTTGTTTTTTTTCTATTTAGTATTTACTTATATTATTTAGGCTTGACACGATACTGATACTCAGTCTTATATAGCACAATAGTTATTCTCAGTCTTGGCACAATAATGATACTCAGTCTTGACACAGTACTGATACTCAGTCTTGGCACAATACTGATATTCAGTCTTGGCAGGAAGTTATCATTTGTATGCTTAGACGGACTTGGGCCAAGCTTGGATTGCAAGCTTGCCCCAGAGTTAATAAGCATTGCGCCAAGCCTTGGCCAAGCTCGGGCCGATTGTCATTTCCTCTAAGGGTGAACTAAACGTAAAACTAACTGAATTAGAAGCGAATTAAAGAAACTAAAGCCAAAACTCAATAAAGAAAACAGAAGGAAAGCTAAAGATAAGCGATAAAGCGCACTAAAGGTACAGGAAAACGATCTGTGAGCCAAAAGAAAGCGGGAGTGAAAAATCCGCGACCGTTAACAGCCAGAGCGTAGATCAAAAGATGGCGATCCAGATAACGGACGTTATCAGTTCGCTCGATCCCAGGTGTCGCCCTCGTTGCGGGGAGGTATTTCCGCCGCGCTCGCCGATTTCGCCATACCTTGGCGTAGTGACGTCATGACGATGATTTTCGGCCGACCAGGGAGGTAATTAGTCTAAGCGTGGCGAGGTGACGTGTGCAGAGGCGAGTCGGCTAAGGCTGGGAGGTGCAGCCCTCTCTCCTGGTCGGCTGGCTGGCGAAGCTGAGTAGATGCCAAGGCACAGGTACTTTCAACGAGGTTGGCAGACGACCCTCCCCGTTGCTGCTCGTCCCTCGGTGTCCCTCGTTGTCCCTCGTCGTCCCGCGTCGAATTCACCTGCTGACAAGGACTTAGAGCAGACAACGGTAACACTACGAGGAATGGCTTGTCTTGGGAAAAAGTTAGGGACAGCACTAAAACATAGAGAACACCTAAGTCGTTCCTATCGGGAGGGAAAGACGTAGGTCAGTGGTGGACGCAAAATCCACCACGTTACAGGCCTAGTATCTAATTTGCGTGAAAATTAGCAACGATTAGAAAGTGAAGAGCTGGAGCTGCTTCATCCCCAACGCCAGGCACCGTCCTTGCAGGTTAAAAAGATTCAAGTTGTTCATGAAGCGCGTTCATTTACAAACACATTGTTACACGCTAAAATAATAAACAGACGTTTGCCCGTCTGAAGACAGCCTGGCGGCTGAGGTACCCCGAAGTCAGCCCAAGATAGCCGAGTGGAAGCTCGGTGCTCGGCTCAGTAGAGAGCAGCCGAGTAGGCGCGAGCGTCGGGTAGCATCATAGCTCGAGCCGAGTACGGCCAAGCGATAGACCCGGGCCTCGGGCTCCGAGCAAACCCTCACCACCTCCAGGCGAGCCAACCATAGCAAAGCTTAACATAAGAATTCTGTATAAAAGTCGCGGCCTGCGAGCCATTTAGTCACTCAATCCACCAGACACCATAGAGACACCAACCAAATAAAGCAGTTTCCAACTTGAATGCAGTCTAGGATCCATTCCTCTAACCCAACAGCCCTTTTCAGGGCTAACCTGGCCGACAAGGTTCCTCCTTCGGACAGCCACCTGTGGTGGGACGTTTCTACCTTCCTGCCCGAGCTCCTTCTCCCACGCAGCGACCATCTCAGGCTGAATCGAGCACGGCAACACGCCGCCGCCGAGACGAGGCGCTATCTAAACAGGCTAAACCGCGAGTCGCCGACATCAAAGCCCGCGGCGCCTCCGCAACGTCTTTATTTTCGACGATCCGGAGAATTCCCCGGTACAAGCCCATTACCTTAGGGGATTGGTCCTCCCCCATTATGGCCATCTCTCCTAATTCCCTTCTCCCACCACCTACAGCAATCCCGGCACAGGCACCCACTAGGAAGACGATTCCGGAGAGGAAGGCTACCCGACCCACGCGCCCAGCCACGCAGACCAAGGCCACGAGTTTCGTAGGCACTAACCCCAGGGCTCGAATCGCCCACAAGATCTGGTATCCGGCCAACCTGCCCCTGATAGCGAGGCCTCCTCCACCCCGGCAGGTGATCCTCCTAAACTCCCCTCCCCCTTTGATCTTGCGACAGAAGCGGCCGGCGACGCTACATTAGAAGGAAGAAACTGCCAGACACCGACTCCCATCCCCCCTTTCCCATCCCCAATATTTTCACCTCCCATATTAGAGTATACCCCTCACAACATCACTAGGTGGGATAAAGAACTTGTATTCCAATGCTCGGGGCTACTTATGTATACATAACCAGCAAATCTCAAACAAATTACAGTTGATCTTATTCTACTGTTTACAACACAAAATCATTTTTTGAATATTATTTATAGTGTGCGCTTAACCCTTGGGGTAGTCGGCCCAATCCTTCTCTTCACGATCGTCGAATGGGGTTTTGACAAAATAAGTCGTAAGCATGCCCTTTCCTTTTATTTCGGTCGGACCGCGGCAAACGACTTCATAGCCGGCATTTCGGAGGATAGTAGCCGTATCTTCCGTCACTTGTAGTTTTCCTACGACACCACAACTATCCATTCGGGAAGCCACATTCACCGTGTTGCCCCAAATATCGTACTGTGGCTTCTGAGCTCCTACGACACCGGCGATCACCGGACCATGATTCAACCCTGCAAAGATAATTTTGATATTTCATTACAAGGTAACTTAGGGGGGAAGGCCCCTGTGACGGTCGAAAAAATGAGTGCTTTTCGGGAATTTTTTTGATCGAGAAAAGAAAGAAGAATTAGAATCGTTTTTTTTTTTTGTTTTATCAAGTGTTCATCGAACAATATTTACATACATTTTTATTAAAAAATATTAAATAATTTTAAAGGTATGAGCATTGCCATAGAGCCCGAAAAAAAATTCCCCTTTCATGGTTCCATCGATTTCTCAAAAACCAGTTATCCGAAAAAAAGAAATTAAAGTTCTCTATAATCTATATGAATGTAGTTATCGTTAATTAAAATCTAACCGTTTTGAAATTTCTTTAGCGATTTTGGAAAAACTAACTTTGAAACGGTTAGATTTATCGAAAAAGACCAAGAGACCTTTTTTGTAGAGCGTTCAATTCTCTACAAGAATATGTATAGCGATTTACTGTTTGAGCAGTCCTTTGTAGCGTACAAAAATCAGAATATGCAAAAATGATTTTTCCTGTGTTATTCTTATGGAAAATAGAAAAGTGCGATGAGGACACTCTTAATATTATTATTAAGAGCTCAAATTTTGACAGGTGTATTTTGGCATTAAAACGAAACTTTTGAGCCTATTTGAAAGAAAAAATAAAAATTTTTTTTTTTTTGAATCACCCTAATATATACATATATATACAGTGCGATTCTGTGGAAAGTTGGGAGCCGTGTGGGTAGGCAACCGACGTATTTGACCGAAACGGCAACGCTGTCGTAGTGACAGTCGAACGTCTGCATCTACAGATGACATAGCGGCAGCTTTCACGTCGTTTGGTCAGAATCAAGTGACAGAATGACATATTTGAGGTTGATCGTAATATAACTAGTAAGACAAAGGGAATCGATATTCATTCGTGAAGAAGTGGTAACGAATTAGCGAATTGATTGCAGATGTCGATTTCTGTTTATTTGCAACGTTATTTGGGTCTAAACAACCGTCGGGGTGAAATTTGCGAATCATTCTAATAAAGGTAACCAACAAATGTCAAACGATAATAATTCGTAATAAAGTCGTGATAAAGTTACGAATTGATCGCAGATTCTGAGTTATGTTTATTTGCGAAATTATTTACAAGGTAGCAGTTCCTCGATGATGGACGGACTCGTCGTATCACTTCGACAACTACGGTCAGGAACACAGCGATGTAAATTCGATTCAACGAGCAATCTACGAGGCATCTCTGACGTAGCAGCAAACCCCAAATTTTTTCACCTCCTAATAATTTGAATGCACAGTTTTGCGGAAATACTGCGCATAGTTCCAGAAGACGGTCAGAAGCTTATCTCGAAAGTTGCTCAAGAAGTCGGCATGTCGTCGGCACAACGCATTCAGTTTATTGTTATTGTACTACGTTTAATGAATAAAAAATGTTATTACATGATAGAGACTCATTGTAATGTAATCATTTTTACAAATATGCGACGCTTTATTCCACTCAGCTATCAAAGGCACAATTACGTTTATTTACAGAACAATACTTTCAATTCATTCATTCCTCGCTGAGACTTCTACAAGATTATCGGTAGGCAAACAGGTGCTCTACGTAGGTCTGTTTCGAAGCCAGGCTGACAGCATCGACTGTAGGATTTCCGCAAGACTGTAATTTCAAACTTCTTAGGCGGTGAAGAAATTTGGAGTTTTGTCTGCTACGTCAGAGATGTCTCGTAGATTGCTCGTTGAATCGAATCTCCATCGCTGTGTTCCTGACTGTAGTTGTCGAAGTGATGCGATGAGTCAGTCCGTCATCGAGGAACTGCTAGCTTGTAAATAATTTCGCAAATAAACATAACTCAGAATCTGCTATCAATTCGTAACTTTATCACGAATTATTATCGTTTGACATTTGTTGGTTACCTTTATTAGAATGATTCGTAAATTTCACCCCGACGGTTGTTTAGACCCAAATAATCCTGCAAATAAACAGAAATCGACATCTGCAATCAATTCGCTAATTCGTTACCACTTCTTCACGAATGAATATCGATTCCCGTTGTCTTACTAGTTATGTTACGGTCAACCTCAAATATGTCATTCTGTCACTTGATTCTGACCAAACGACGTGAAAGCTGCCGCTATGTCATCTGTAGATGCAGACGTTCGACTGTCCCTACGACAGCGTTGCCGTTTCGGTAAATATGCGGGTTGCCTACCCACACGGCTTACAACTTTCCACAGAATCGCACTGTATATTGGCTTATGGAAATATACTTTGGTTCGATTCAACTCGATAATTACCATATCACTATCAAATATGGTGCAGCTATGAAAAGTTGGTCTAGCAATAAGAGCACGGGCACCACCTCTACCGCTCCATTTCGTTATTAGTTTCACTGTCTTATGATTACGAACATTCTCCATAGTCTTGCCAAACACCGCGTTATTCATAAGCTTGTAGAAATTTTTTTCAAACTCATTTTTCGATTGCTTTCGCATATTTGTGTTGAGATCGATGTATGACCTTAACCACGGAGATTGCTCAAACCTAAGAATTCTATGCACTTTCGTTAGCTTCAGGCCAAATTTTATGCATTGCTTCAAATTACGATAGTGTAGTACATATTCTTCTTTGGGTAAAAGTGTCGTTGCCAGTTTTCTAATTTTACTACCAGGCGGTGTAAAATGTTCGGGACAGAGTGGTAAGTCTGCGTGCTGTTTATGGAGCTCTTTGGGATAATCCAAATCTACCTCTAGAATATAACCTATTGATGCGTCATCGGGATGGGTCATTATATCGATGGTATCCTTTTCCCACTCGAATGACCCACACGGTAAATGTTCGCTCATAGCTGCGCCATATACAGGGACTTTCTGTGGTGGCGGCACAGTTAGTTCCATTAGCCACCGCCACTACACACAAGCTCGCTTCGTCCATGTGACAACCGAAGACTTCACGCTTATGGTTGCTATACTCTTTGCTCTGTTCAAGCTGCATCATTCTTTTTTTCGGTTGGTATCCCTGGCACACGGACGAAGCGTGCGTGTGTTTGATGGAACTAGCTGTGCCGCCACCACAGAAAGTCCCTGTAGAATGTTTACATCGAAATACATAAGATACGATTCTTCTTTGCTTGGATCGAAATCTTCACCCATGAATCTATTGTTTGCTTGAGCGTAGCGATTCGAACACTGTGTAACGCCCCCTCTAGTGCTTTTTTCGATGTACAATAACATTTCCGGATCGTCTGAAAGTTCGAGATTAATTTTCGTATGCTTTAGCATTGCATCGAAAGCAAGCCCCGGTGCTGTGTAGTAGTGTAGAGGATCCAAGTTGTATGTTTTGAAGTAACTATCGCGGAAATTTTGAAATATATCAGCTAATAACAATACATCGGTTTTCAAGTATAGATCAGGATCGAAGTGAATCTATGAACCTCAAAGTAATGAACGTGCCGTCGACTTTCTTCGCGAATGAAATATATTTTTCCTTATTGATCGGTAGCAGTGTAATGTCGCCGGAAAAAGTTGTGATTAGAGATTTTACGATGAAATGAGAATCGAAGCCAGATAAATTATGAAAAACGATTGGAATCGTATGCGATTCTTGGAAATTCAGATTGCATCGGTTATGTGCAGCTCCGCGATATTTACCCGTAAAATGACAATGATCGTGACATTTTTTCTCCTCCGGTAAAAACGGTTTCTCACAGATGTAGCAATTGTTCGCGCGCATGCACAGTGGGACAAAATCCCAAATCGACAGCCAAAAGTCGAAAACGCACTTAATTCAGGTGGAAATCCATACTCACGGGTTCTTAGGGTCGCTGATCACGAATCTCAAATCAAAATTTGAAAAAACAAAATGGCGGATCCAGTACGGCTAAAAAATTGTTCAAAAACGCATTTAATCCGGGTGAAAGTTGGTACTCGGGGGTTCTTCGGGCTGCTGATTACGAATCTGAAGTCAAAATTTGGGAATACAAAAAGGCGGATTCGATATGGACGACTTGTGAAGAAAAGGCATTATATTTATGTCACATTGCAAAGGTTTTCTTTAAAATTAGGTTAATACAAATATTGAGATCAAAATAACGTATACCAAGTGTAGAAATTAGCATCGTATTTCTTAATAACTACGTATTCGCTTATAAAAACGAGTAACTGACAGAAAAAGTTCCACATTCGTTAATCCAGCTGCTGCAGGATCATTATCGCCAGATTCTAAAATGTCGAAGTATAATACATATGAATAAGTAATTATATATTCAGCCTTACTCATTATTACTCATTCCACAATATTATAGATGACTATAATATTGAGAAATACGATGAAAACCAAAGGGAAATTTGGAAAAAAATTCTAATTTTTTAGCATCGATTTCGATTCGACACTTCAAAATATGAATTTTTTCAGAGGTTATTTTTCGCTAAGATTTTGGGCCTTTTGGAAGAAGCCTGGCAGAAAGTGACTTGATACAAAATATTTCAATTTTGAAGCGTGAAATCTAAATCCGCTATAAAAACTGAGGGTAATGATAAAAAAAATATATTGGGGCCTCACTGGGCCCACAACGTGAGTACACCCCTGAAGAGACAATTTGAAACCATACAACTTTTATCTGAATCACTTCTCCATATTTTATGTTTTAATTGTTCGAAAACGAGGAAAACGCATTTTTCATCACAAAACCTTGTGCCAATAGCGGTGGCGCAAATTTGCGCAACTTTTTTTTGCTGTTTCCAGTAAACAATAGACTAATCTACAATCTAGAATAAGTCCGGCCGCTTTACAACGTTTTACAATTCAACTTTTCTCTACGTGTCTACAATTTTAAGTAGCAATTCTACGTTGATTTCCGGAAAAATCATTCGTTAACTGATATCACATACATCATCATAACAAATTTTTTATTACATGATGATATTCTACTTATTTTCCCCTTTCGAATCCATTTTGAAAATCGTCAATCGGTTTATTTTTCGATAACTGGCGACGTTTTCAAGAGTGCACTGAAACTTTGGCCCAGAGCGCGACGCGTCTGTGTCGAGCGAAGAGCACTTTTGAACTGGCACACAATAGCAGGTATAACGGATCGTCCCCTTTTGAGTCTGGAACTCGACCCTCGGACTATTACTGTACCGAACCCACCACTTCAAAACCCCGAAAACAAAACTTCATTTTTCGACTTTTGGCCGTTGATTTGGGATTTTGTCCCACTGTGCAATAGTCGGACAGGCAAACAGATTTAGTGAAATGGATCATCTGAACGATTTTTTAAATGTTAATATTTATTTAAATTGCACAAGGAATATCTGTAGCGTTATAAATCAAGATTAATAAGAGTTGAAGGTAACAATATTTATATATATACAGGTATATATGCAATGAGTAATATGTGAAAGTAAACGTTCTAAGCATGTTCAATTGCTTGTTGTAACTTTTCTTTTTGGACGTGTACTTCTTGTAAGTTCACTTAATTTTTCTTTATCGCTTTTTTCTTTTTTCTTGCCTCCTTTAGTTTTTGTTGTAGAATCCTTGTTCCCTTCTTGTTTTATGGTTTTTTGTACCAGGTCATTTAATTTTTTCTTTTCCCTCTCTTCTTTTCTGCGTCGTTTATTTTCTTCAACAGAATTTTTCTCTTCTTCTTTTTAGATCATATGCTGCCTCCATGCAGCTGAAGATATAGCACTAGGAATCCTTTCTCTAGGTTGTCTGCGAGTACTTTTCGCCATTGGTTTGGGAGTAAATAAATGTTTGTCAAATGCTGAGAAACCCTTTTTTTGTGTATCAGTGCTCTTCGGGCGGAAATTGGTTAATGATGTCAAGGGTGCGATTGTTAGGTTCGGTGGTTCGTGGTTTCCAGAAGGCAAAGAACTCGGTAGATGAATATCGGAAATTTCTACGCGGGACGAGGGTGACATACCAACGACTATAAGTACAACAGAAAGAAACCAAGAGAACCATCAAAAATATAGAATAGGATCAGTTGAAATAGATATTGGGTACTTATGAAAGGAGAAAACTGAAAAAGTCATGAAAACAATATAAAAAGCGGCTAAAATGAATAATATTTCAAACAAAACTGCAGGTATTAGTGGTAAAATCAAAAGAAAAAAAAATATTAACGCGGTTCTCTAAATAAATATATATAGTCGTGCCTATAAATGTTATTCAAAAGTATTACCTAAATCTCGTTGGAGAGAAACGACAGTTTCTTTCAGAAAAACTGGACTCTGGTCCTTGGGATTAGTACTTTGCAATTTAGATTCCGCAGGCAATGACGGCTCAGAGACGATATCCGTCAAAAGCGCCACCGACCCTGAAGATTCATCTGAAGGGACAACATCTTGGTCCGTGAGGTGGAAAATTATCTCGTTATTGATGATGTCTTCAATGTTAACAATGTCGACAAGAATGTTTGAATCCACATTTTTAATGACGGATATCGCATCCACTTGGACAACTGATGAATCAACGACAATGCCGTTACTAGATTCTGCAAATGAAGATTGGGTAGATTTCGCGTCGGAAATTTCTTGCAAGACGGTGCTGACTTCTATTCCGGCGGCCTGTAAGTTAGCTGCTATACTTTTGATAACTTTTTCAGCTGACTGGAAATCTTGAAGATCTGGCTGATAGTCCGAGGTGCATTTTTGTGCAGAATTTAGTGATTCAATGTGGTTTTGAACACATTTCGAATAGTCGACAGCATTGGGATTAAACGGATATAATCCACAAGTTCTGAAGCCATTGCGAATTGTTTCCGGTAAAGATGGAGCGGTGAGAGTTCTTTCCAGCAATGGCGCAAAGGTAGCCTTCGTCAATACACAATTGACATTTTCTGGCAAAGATTGCCACTCTTTAACTGTGTCTTTCCAGTTGGCTTTCACTGGCCGAAAAACACTGACATCAGCAGGCTGCATGATGTGAGTCGCATTAGGTGGAAGAGCATATAAAATTATTCCTTTGCGATCACAAGCATCACTGAGGTGCATGGTCATATGAGATTTATGACCATCAATGAATAACAGAACGGGTTTTTGTATGTTCTTTTCTTCCAACCATTCATTAAAAGAATTTGCGACGTATTCATAGAATACATCACTGTTCATCCACCCAGATTCAATTCGAAAAAAGTCAACGTGATATCGGTACTAGGCAATAGCATCTGATTTCAAATCATTTTTTTATAAAATAATAACTGTATAATGTTTTCTTGGCATGAGAATGTATTTTTTGTGGGTGACTATCACATTTATATAACTAGGCGAAAGGTTTTTGCACCAGAGGTGCTTTTTATGGGGTCTATCATACAAACATTCGAAACACCACGAACATCGCGCGAAGGCCATTTTGCCACAGTCACATTTCTCAGTGTGAACGTTGTCCGGAAAAGCAATATCGTTTACGTTGTTAAAGACTTCGCGGTCTGTCGATAATTTTGAGGCAAACCACGCATACCGAATCATTTTTTCAAACGATGGTGCTTGCGATTGGTTATGGATCAAGGCATGTAATTTAAGGGGGAATATCAGTGTGACAGGCTGAAAAATAAGGTATTTTTTTGAATTTTTTTTTTAAAAACGGCTCGATCAAATTATTTGGGATTTTGTGTATTAATTATTGAAGCATTGAAGTATACAAGGAAATTTTTTATTTTATTATCTTATCTTATTTTATTATCTTTAGTATCTTAGTTTGAGAGGTAGAGTTATGCTGTCAACCAGGTCAAAAAACACGGTTTCAAGAAAAACGCGTTTAAAGTTTTGAGAGGATAAAATTGAATGATGTATAACTTGAATAATATAAAACAAGTTTTTACCGATTAGTCTGCTATCCCTATACTTCTAAGCCGAATATTGTTTTGAAAATTTGTAGGCATATTCTTAAAAGTCGAAACTATCTATTGTGACGTGGATTTTCCTAGACCTCGGATTTAGACCGGCTCGCTAACCCCGAGGTCATCCACTCTACAATTGGCCAATCCGGAAACTAAATTTTTAACTAAAGTTGGGCACCAGGCGGATAACCGCCACTTTCAAAATTCTAAACAAAAATACAACAAACTGCAAGCACTCGAAGCGTCAGCTAGCAACAGTACCGCGGAGTGCGGTCGGGATTAATTTGAAGGATTGACTCGGCGTCAAACAACGACCCGAGAAGCTCAAATTTAACAAAAGAAAATATAGCAAAAATTTATTTCATAAAAAAAAATATATAAACAACAATCGTGTACCCGGGGGTACTTCCCCTCGAGTTAAGAATGGCCAGGGACCGTGTAAAGGCGGCCTCGCCACGAAGTACAAATTTTACAATAATAAAATAGCTTCCACGTAGGACAGCAATGATACAAAAATGAATTAACAAAGAACTCGACAGATAAATTCCTCACGGAACGATAAAATACGGCATAAAACAAAATTACCACCGCGAGGGTGAGACAAATAAATGACACAATTTATTAATATTTCTATCCAGTGACTCAGAATATCAACAGAAAAACAAAGTCTCGAATCTTACACAATAAAAGCCGTTACTACGCGGCTATCGAGCCCACGGGAGGCTAGGCCTCCACGTTATCGGCCACCGTTACTTTGACAAATTCTCTTAACAAATAACTTATCCTAACTCTACCCTCGTAGGCAAAACCAAATTCAGAAAGAAGGCACAAAATTAATTATACAATAAACCCACGCCTGGCGCTAATTTGTGACGTAAATCTCCTCACAGGAGGAAAAGAGAGCGACAGTGACTGACTCAGGCTATCTCGTTTGCACTCGTGTGCGGAAACTACAAACGCGAAATCAAACAATAATTCTCGAAACGTAACAAACGCGAAACAACAGACTCGAAATTCTCTATTATTTATGGGAGCCAAGTGACGGCCAAGTGACTCGGAGGTCGTCTTTATTCGAATCCCAAAATTACGAAAAAAAAGCCTCATGGCTGAATTAATGGCAATATGGCAGACGGCCGTTTGCCGGATTCAAATCAGAAGACGGGTAAAATTTTCTAGGCTTACCGTCTTCCAGCCACTGAACCAAAAGGTAGTGCCTCGCACAGGACGTCCTCTAGGACACAGTCACAGTCAAAAAATAATGCCCTCAAAGGCCAAAACGAAATTTACTACAAAAATTCAGAACTCCGGGACGAATTACCCGGAGCTCGAGCTACTCTCGTAGCCCACGACAAGGCCTACGGCAGAGCCTACGGCAGAGTCTCTCGCAGAGTGTCCCAGATCGCTAGATGCCGGTCGTTAGCACCCTCGTTAGGCGATCGATTATTGATTTGCAGATTGACCGCTATATCGGTGAATATGGTGCGGCGTGTTGTCATGCCGCGCGAAAACTCAAAATTTGGAAAGCCGGGATGTAACAGATGTAGGAGGAACGCGGTTCGCAGGCTCTTGGGGGTAGCGGGACTCGCTTCCACCACGCTAGTCCCTCGTTGCTGAGTCCATCACGCACTCCCCCGCGTCCTCGTGAGATGGTGTTATCCTCGGTAGCTTTGCGCCTCCAGAGGCGTAGATAGTGGCTTCCCTCGTCGGACCTCGTGGTCTCTCAAATGTCCTGAATAGTTTGTCGTCGGTACGTACTTGTCGCACTCCCTCATAATAGAGAAAATGTGAAAAAAAAAACAAAAGAATAAGAACTAAATTCAATAGTCTTATGTCGGTCACGGTCGCCTTTCGGAGATTTTCTTAGCCTCAGGGCTATCCTAACACACACATTCTTCCTCGTACATTCATTGCCCTACGTAACTATGGCCGTTTAAGGGTTCGGGAGTCGCTTGTAATAACGCGTTGCAAAATGCAATTTTACACTATTTGAGCAAAAAAAAAAATCGATTTTTTTTTTCACACTGATATTCCCCCTTAATTGCGTCACGTGAAGTTGTGATAGAAAGTGTTACATAGTCTTACCAATGTTATTGATTTTACAAGAAAGGTTTTAAAATTTCACCACATATAATTATTCAAATTCTTATAATTATCGGTGTAATGACGTTACAAATAATACTGTGACACACTTGTAAGTATGAATATAAGAGGGAGAATTGTTTCAAGTCACAAGTGAAAAAAACATGCATGTAATAAATTTCGATGAAAGTCAGACAAAAGAGAAAAAAAAAAAATTTCGGGATTCGAACCCGGGGTGCAAAATCTCCAAGCCACAACGTTGACCGCTGCGTCTCCGCCTCACTTACACAATTGCCGCGTTCGCAGGTTAATGAAGCGCGTCGAAAACTTCAATCGCCATTTTCTCGAAAACTGTCGAGTGTTTACGGATAAGCCGAAATACGTGTCCACTTATTTGGATCCCTCTTTTACCCTGTGAAGTTACAGAAAAATCGGCGGGTTACACTTCATGTGTTCCCCTCGTAAGATTCCTTCCATCACTCACTTGCTTAATAGTCATGAAAACGCCTGCTCTTGCTTCCCAAAACAGTCGCGGAAAAGCGAGTAAAACATGCTTGCATAATATAAAAAGTAACGTTCAATACCATTTTCTATTTTTACACCCCTTTTTCCTAGCGCCACGGTGGTGTAACCTCTTAATATAGTAGACAAGATTGAAGTTTGAATGACTCACCAATCCTTAATTTGAATCGTTGAAATGATTCTCTGTTGATTTGATCGAGAATAGTCATCAAAGCCAAGGCAAATTCAACCAAAACTATTACATTATGATCTTGTTGCCTTCTAGGATCCTGTTGGACAAAAGAAAATTATGTGCTTGTAAATATCTCATGGTCAGATGTGTTATTTATGTTTCAATAGTCAGGAGTTACCGGAAAGTCACAATGATGAAGAAAATGCGGTTGTTACTTTTACGTACATTCCGGTGGTCGTCCTCTTTGCCAGGACTTAAACCGGACGCCAGCATATAAGTGCTTCCAATAGTCTTGATCTTTTCAATTCCTGAAAATTTTGGCTTCAGAAGAAGCTTATCGAAGTCACAGATAATCTCATTTAATAGCCTGAGACATTCTAATCCCTGTTTATTGATGTCCGTTTCATCGTAAAATTCTTTGTAGTTTGGGATGGATGCGAACATTACTGCTATGCTGTCATAACTTTCGTGGTATAGCTTCTGAAACACAAAATTGAGGTTGTAAGAATCCGGAATTGTGCATATTGCGTAGCACAAATAAGAGTCGAATGAGATTCTCAAAAATTAGTGTTATACTATTGTTACGTCCCAACTCCACCTACTCCCAATGATCACCCGATTCCACCTTCTCCCAATGATCATCCGACCCGCCATTTCTTTTCTGCTAATCTCTAGTTACTTCCTTTCCGTCAGACCTGCGATCATCACTTTCCGTATTCCTATGGTCATTCCTCAAACTCGTGCGAGCTGCACACGGCACCACGATTTGCAAGTCAACCAAAATCCCCTCTTCATTCTGAGTTTACCTTATCTGATGAGTTCTCTCACTCAATTACTCCTTCCGATTCCTTCAAAACCAAAACATCTCCTAATTCTATCTTTCCTAACGTCGAACCTTAGTAGATAGGGTGCAGTATGGCTCTGGATTTATGACCCCACATGAGACGGCCCCCCGCTGGGGGGGGGGGGGGGGGCGCCATTTTTTCTCGCACCTAACCTAACCTAACCTAGCCTAACCTGACCTGACCTGACCTGACCTGACCTAATTCTGCTCAACCTGAGTGAATATCCTTGATTTTAACCCAAGTGAATGTCGCTCATTATAACCTAAGTGGTTTCCGCCGCTTCTGCAGATAGATAGATAGATAAGTAATCTATTGACTACAAGAAAGTGATAAATCCGTGAATTTAGTGAAAAAATCGGTGATTTTTTGCAGATTTTGACTCAACAAGAATTACTTGAAATTCTCACCAAAATATTTTTGGTTGGGATTAGACATTCGTTATATTCTCAAGTAATCTAGTGACTACAACAAAGTGATATAAGCGACTCCGAATTCCCCCAAGTTTTCGCGAAAGCTCATATTGAGTAAAAAGTGACGATTTCCCCGTGTTATTCAAATGTAAAAATAAAACGGCTTTCCGCGACCTCTAAAACTTGATCGATTGAGCTAATTATTTAGGTGGAGTCTTAACTCATCGAAAACTATCATCTGAGCCTAAGTCCAGAATTTCGAATATAATTTGGACCACCCTAATATAGATATACCTGGCCATAGCTCCGAGCCTTCTGCAGTATGGGTCCGAAATATATATATGGATATACCTGACCATGGTTCCGTCGCTTCTGCAGTGTGGGTCCCAATATATATAGATATATCTAGCCTAGGTCTCTTCGCTACGAGTATTATGAATTGTGACGTGCACCGCCGACGGTGGGGATACTCCCGCGACAGGCCGCGCCAGAAAATACAAGGCGATCCGCTGTGGGATTGCTCGGGGTTGAATTTAATTTAAAAAAAAAGACAAAACTACAATAATTTAGAAAATATTAAATTCGCGACGAGACTTTAATTGTTGGGCGCCAGGTACCTTGTGGTACCGCGATAACTGAATAACCAAAGAATCAAAAGAGCGACAAATGAATAAAACGAATTTATTATAACAAAACCCAAAAATCAATAAAAATTAAATAATCTAACGAAAACACAACAAGTTCCGCGACAGCTCAGGGTGAGGGGAACATGGGGCGAATAATTAGGGCGAAGCGAGCAATTTATGGGTTATGGAATTTCAACAAAGAAACCAATATACAGTACTACCTCTCTAAGAGAGAGGTCTAGGGCGGTTAGGGGAAGAAATTCTGAAGAAATTCGTCGTCGAAGCCTTCCCCCACCACTAGGCTAGAGCGCTCGAAAATCGCGCATGTAGTGGCGTGTCCGTGTTTCTCCACTTGAACTCGATAAGAGGACACGAGCCATTGCGAGTAAAAATTATAAACGAGTTGCGGAAAGTGTTGTGTTCTCCTGAAATCGCTCGTGACCTCTTATCGAGGCGTCCGCGACAAACTCAAAAGGCCTCGGGTAGTGGGGGAAGCCATAAAAATCGCTCAAGCGGAACGGCGGAGAAATTCTCTCTTACCGAGGGCTCTCTTAGAGAGGTAGTACTGTATTTTCAAAATAAAATACGTTATTTCCCTCTCAATATAGAGAAATATCGTGAACAACAATTAAATGTGGACAAATAATCACCTAACAGTTATTAATACCATATACAAGGCTCGACGGGAAATAAAATAATCGGTAGGCAGAAGGCCTTAAACCGAGAAATACACTACAATGGAAACAGCTGATAGACAAGCAGAGGGGTAGGACGAAAGAAAGACAGTCATATGGTAATATAGGACAGATAACTTAAGGGCCTTTGAGCGACTGTTTTTTTTACCGACAGAGTAAGCATTTTCGACGATTTTCACGACCACAATTTACTCGCCGGATCAATTCTCTATCGGTCCACTAATCACTCTGAGGTTTTGTAGGGATAATCCTCAAGTTATCAGCTAGCGCGCGCTGGTCTCCAGGAAGTAAATGAATGTAATTTCAATTAATAATCGATTTAATTATACGACGCTGCGGAATCAGGTGACACCAATACATCGCCAATACACAGAAACTGTGAAATAATAACATTATTTTCTGCATTTTTGATGAAAAGTCGGTATTCAGCTAGGCAGCGCGCGGTATAAACTGATATTAGCAATCTTCTGATATTATTCCGAGGTAGATCCAAGAAACAGGCGCAATTTGATCCGGCGAGTAAAATTCGAAGTGACAGCCAGCGTCGACACAAACACATGCAGAAACTGTTGTATAAAAGTAGTTGTTGCTTCCTCCGTGCGCTTTCTGTGATATCAGCGCCATTCCGTTTCAAGAAATTTTACTCATTTGTCAGTGGAGCTCAAACTCGTCACTAATAAAAACTGTTATTCAGGAGGAATATTTTATAAAATATAATTTATATCGTCAATTTTTTTCATGATTTTTGAATCTGTATTATGCTGCCTATCCGCACAATCGATACCGAAATGTAGAAAAAAATGAGGACCCGAATATGTATACATATAATTTTACAAATAGATTGAGCGCCTCTACTCCGAGGCTCCGCCCATATCAAGTTCTCGGGCTCGATGCTAGAGGCGCCGTAGACGCTATATTATTTCAACAGGGTTCTCAATTTGCACGCCAATGGCGCGTTCCGGATGAGAAGTTGTCGGCGCTCGCTCAAAGGCCCTTAAATAGAATAAAACAAATATCTTAGGATAAGGTAGAAAAGAATGACGTGATAACAATATGTGACGTCAGACCCATAATGTCGTGGAATGCGGAAGGATACGGAATCCATAATTGCGGGACTTTGCCAAATTAATAAGGGCTAGATCGATAACGTAGAACTTTCTAAAGAAAGTGCCAAGCATAGAAGACGCCAACAACCGACTCGATCCAAATTCACATGAACATTCCCGACGATTTGGGGAAGAAACACAACATACGACTATGTAATACTAAATCGTTAAACAATTCGCTTATTATAAATGTTACAGGAATTAAATAATGACTCTGTTATAACAAAAATCAATCAACCAGCTCAAGTTTTCAAGTAATTAAGGGGGATTTATAAGATGGGATGGCTATGATTTATCATAGATTAGGAAGGATCTGATTAATCACGAGTCGATCGATTTTTGGGGTGGGGTTTTCGCAAAGGCATAATTATTTGCTTCTTTTGAATGACGCGTGGGTGTTCTTTCTTCGTTAAAGCGGCCTGGCAGGGCCCGTTGGTACTCAGAACTTCCGCGCGGGAGATGTAAGGTGGCGGGCTGACGATTTCGATATCCTGGAAGGCGGAATTTCTGCATGTAACCGGTGGACGAGGCCGGTTTGTGACGTAGGAGAGGAGGGTGACAGGGGAAACAGTTTTGCAGTGCTCTTCCAGGTATATCTCAGGATACGACGTTCTCTGCTTCCTTGCTACTGACTCTGAGACTTCCAGGTTACCTGCCAGAAGTGTTTTCTAGGAGGGATGATCTCCCTCGGCGGTAGGTTCGAGACAGATACATAAGAAATATAGGAACAGGATAAAAATTATTATACAGGGTTATGGGGTTACAATTGGGACCTTGGGAACTTGAGCTGCGGGACTTCTTGCCTCGATACGGAATAATTTTAACGCGAGATCGCTTGCGCCGAGAGAAGAGACGATGGTCAATTACGAGGCAAACTGCCACGTTACAGAATATAAGCGAGGAGGATTAGTCAAGGGTCGTGAAAGGAGTACAATTGATTATGGTTCGAGCTCGTGTTTATTCATTTAGCTAAATTAATACTCGTACACTACAGATTTAAAATTAAGTATAAGAAGACTTATTACTAGTTGAGTTTCGTATAACATGAAATAATATTATTACAGAAGAACAGGAGTTAATTATTTCTAATGGTTATAGAAAAAAAGAATTACTTATATTTCGAATAATTAGGTTTTCTTTTACGACAACAACACTGAATACAGCTTACGGTCCCGATACTATCACGTATTTTACGTTTTAACTTATTCTGTGTTAAGCGTCTTTAAAATAAGCTGACTATCTTATCGTTCTCCTCTAAATTCATAGTGAAAATACTTGTAAACTGTTTCAAAGTGAAACCATGCGTCATATAATATAAGAACATGATGCTGGGGGCCTATTCAGTAACTTCTCGTTAACGAAACGATCGGATCGGCTTGTTTTGTCTTGTTTTCTATTGGGTAGATTTGTCTTTCCTGAAACCTCATTGGTTGCTGATGTTCCATCGGTGCGAAAAGTCATCGAATCGATCGGTTGAAAAGTTACAGAATAGGCCCCCAGAACTGTCCACATACCAGGGAAGAGGAGCTTTGCAACTGTTTTACATTCCAACGATAGGCTATGCAGTTCCGGCGTAGAGCGCGGATGTGATGGAACTGAAGCGAAGACGAGACCGAGCGAAGTATTTAGACTATCCTGTCTTGCAGCTACAACATCCCCTCTTCACATTTGGCACGAAGGAGGAGATGAACAGGTTCCAGTAAGTTTTATGGCAGGGTCCGGAGGCTTACCAAGAGGGCTGACCCAAGTACAGGATTATGACGTGCAGGTCCCGACAGGTATCCCGTACTTCGATTAGCTGTACCTCGTGACTAATTACCAAAGTCCGTGATAACTTGACGCATCGAATCGATCTCGATTACGTTGGAGAATTCGGCATACACAATACAATTTATGGTCGTGGTCAGGGCCGTCTCGAAGCGTGTCTCGATCCGAACACTGCCGTGCTTGATGAGGTTCCAGTGACCGTTATCGCTTGCCGATAGGTCGCGGGTGAGATCGAACACCGTGACGCAGTATCCGTTTGCATAGTCCTGATAAGCAATTGAGTTTCCCTCATTGAGGAAGTGTATACCGGTTCCCGTGAACAGGTTGTTGTAGGAATCCACAAATAAGTTACTCGAAAAATCGGGTTGTAAAGGCTTGGAGGGTATCTGGGTACCCTCAACATACAAGGATAGGTGGTTGAGTCCGAACGCTGAGAAGTTGAACGGATTGAGTTTTTTATCACTGTTATAGGCTTTGTTATCGACGAATCCGATGATTATCCGCTTCGGTATTTGACCAAGGAAAACATTACCAAGGGTTTCATCCTGCACGCCGCTATGTATTGTCATCGTCTTGACCTCCACTCGCGTCATAGGGTATTTTGCAGTTGTCTTGGCCAGGGTTCTTGCATGTGCCAGCAGAATACCTGGACTGATTTTTACGCTTCGTACAAATAAGGTCACGTCCATAATGTCCACTTTATGATCGTTTTTAGACTCTATCAAGCAAAAGACGTCCCGGGATCTGACGAGTCTCAATTTGAGCTCTACACCGTTTAATAGAAATTTTTCCTGATTGAAGACATCGCAGTGAAGGCGCCCAAGCATATCCACGGGCGTGGCCCCAGAGAAATATTTACATCTGCTTGCGAAACCCGTATTGGTAGTGCCGGTAGTCTCTTCAAAATATCCGGGAGTGTCGGAATACCATAATCCGGATGTGAAATGCGACTTTTTAGCTGCATCACCATAGTTTCACAGGGTTTCGATGTGAGCTCTGTACGCGTATGCGTTATTACTCGGGGAAACCAATTTTTGATTGGAGTAGACATCGGTCTGATTGAAGAGGGTATGCAGGAAATTGTTCGCCGGGGCCACTATTGCTGCTGTTGTTTTTTTTCCGACATTAAGTACTGTAACCGTTCCGAGCAAGCGAACGAAACCGAAGGCGCACCGACAGCCGCGCAGAGCAAACGGTGTGGCGGTGACGTCACACCGGCTATATAACCGACGAAAAACGAGCGCTCGGGGAGCGTTCTGAAGCAAAGCGCCAGCGTATCCACATTGCACATTTGCGAGCAAACTACCAAAAACGGAGTTTGACTCTTAGCTTCACTACAAATTATCGAGACTGTCTAAAAATTGCGTCTGTCTGATTATTTCATTTGAATTTGCTTTTGTTCCTTTTTTTTATATAACTTAACGTCAACGCTATAGTATATCATTAAATTTAATTCATTTCAAATACAACGCTCTAGCAAATTCTGCTTTATTCAAAATACCCAGCATAGCTGGATTAACCTACGAGCCGCTGTTTGTTGACAGCAGCTGTTATCGTTCTATACTATTTTCGTCTTACACTCGTTCGCCGCAGTTACGAGCGCCGCAGTTACGAGCTGCCGCAGTTACGAGCACGCGTCGCGCCGGAGATACGAGCTAAATCACTGTCTCCTTATCCCCACTTACCAACCGCACGGAGCGCGCGCGAGATTCGAACTCGTTGTTACAATATACAGCGCATAGTTGTGCGCAACAACATTCACGAACGCGCGCGCGCAGTCAACGATAGTCCTGAGAGTGGGGAGCCCCTGCCACGCTCGTAAGAGCGGCACTCGGCGGTCCCGAGCTGCTCGTAACTGCGGCGAACGAGTGTACTTAAATCCGGTAAACTTGTAGATCTAAATATCTTTAATTTTTCTTTTGTTATTTTTCTTTTTTATTTTTAGTTTAATCATAATTTGCGGGTTGCAACCACTTTAAGTCAATTATTATTTTTATTTTATTTTGTTCATTTGCTTACAATTAATAAATAAGATCTCAGAAGCTAACTCGGTCCATCGTGTCTCGTCTCCTTGTTTGCCTGTCTACTAATCTTCTTTATTTCCAAATTTCAGGTTAGCTACCCGGGTAACAATTCAACCCGGCATTTATATGGCGGCCACATGGTCAAACCTACTTGACTATATGGCGGCTATGATGGCCACTTCGTGGCGTTGTCCCGGCATGTACTCGGCAACGACAACCAACACTTGTCGCAACTATGTGGCAACAACATAGCTAACGACATGGTTTCTCCCTGGTTATAATGTGGCGGCCATGTGGCTAAACTAGCTGGCAGCTAGATGGTAACAACCATGCACTGACAAGGT
Source organism: Rhogogaster chlorosoma (assembly GCA_944452935.1). Taxonomy (NCBI): domain Eukaryota; kingdom Metazoa; phylum Arthropoda; class Insecta; order Hymenoptera; family Tenthredinidae; genus Rhogogaster; species Rhogogaster chlorosoma. Next base: position 26,208,048 of record OX101797.1, read on the forward strand.
CGCGTAACCTTGCTGCTGCATCAAAGCCAACTAAATGCTAAATGACTTCGCCACCTTGCCGCCAAGTCATCACCAGGAAGAAGCCATGTGGTTAACCATGTTGTGGTCATATAGTCGCAACGAATGTTGGTTGTCGCTGCCGAGTATATGCCACCAATAACTCACGAATCAGCCACATAGTGGCCATGGCTTTCAAAATCTATGCATTATGTTGCCATTCCACTAAAATTATACATATTTATATCAAAAAGCCTCAATTGAAAAAGACTGATGTGATATATATTGCCGGGTGGGCGATATAAGTTGCTTGACTCGTAAAGTTACTATTGTAATTATAGTCGGCTGACAATGGGTAGGTGTAGCGAGCCTAGCGTTACTTTGCTTGCGAGCGTTGCCGCTCATTCATCGGCATGGCGAGGTACTAAGTAGGCGGCAACACAATGTATGGGCCAGGTAAGTGCCGGGCTACTTTAGGACATGGCAGAGCCAGCTTGGCCCTCATAACAGCCATATGGCATCGCAAGGTGGTGGACATGTTGATACTAGTTGACATTCAGACATGGCGATGCCAGCTTGGCCCACATAAAAGCCATATAGCATCGCGAGATAGTGGCCATGTTGATACTAGTTAACGTTCAGACATGGCAATGCCAGCTTGGCCCATATAAAGCCAATGGAGCCGCCTGAGGTGGCGGCCTGGTATGGGCTGAGTAGCAAGTGTACATTGGATACATAGTCGAAAGCTATATGAACTAGCCTTGTAGTTGCCAGCATGGAGCAACATTGGTAGCCCAGGTTAATTAGCTATACTATCGCCATGTCAAAAAGCTATGTTGAAACCATATAGCGGCCGCAAGGCTATCGAACATCAATCTGCGATGTGGCCGACCGACAATATTGCCATACGAATGCCACATGGCATTAATGTGGCTTGTGGGCTGGCCATGTAAATTGTTACCCGGGTAGAGACAGCTCTGATGACGAGCTATCTCGGACAGCACTGATAGAGCTGTATTGCTATCCGTGTCTGGGGGATAGATCGGCTTCCGGGTCTGAACGGCGGATTGGTGGAGGTATAATTCCTACCGATCCCGTCGTAGTTAGGGAAAGCGTTTTTCAAGGTTTTCGCAAGAGGAGCTCCTGGACCTTTCAGGACAAAACAACCCTAATAGCTGACGATCTTACCCTGCCCTTCTGGTGAGTAAAATCATAAAAAGCTACAGTACAGGAATGAGCATGTAGATAGGCCATTCCAGCTGATATGGTTAGCAGGAGTATATACAGCCGTTTTTTTTTTTTTTGCAAGGGACCGAAAATATCCGAAACAGCTCTTTTCTTGCAGCACTTTTTCTTTTTACTTTTGGCTAGTGTCTTTGTGGTACTCTTTGTCTTCTTCTTCTTCGAGCGAGTCTTGGCAGGATTTTTTTTTTCTTCTCTGAGTTTTCTTGACACTCTTACGAGTTTTAGTAGATTTAGACGAAGCACTTGCTATGGAGAGGCGCGGTGCACGAACACGACTAGACTGGTCATACGCTCGCCCATACTTGAGTTTATAACCCTCTCCTCTCATAACCTTTTCAAGTCCTTCCTGGGCCTTCCGCTTCAGATTCTGACCTGTCTCGGTGGCTCGTGCTTTAAATGCCTGTTTCCAGGGTACATCGTTATCCAGGTCAGAGACGAAATTCATACCGCTGCGTAAAACCTCTCTACCAACCGCACGTGCGCCCCGTTTCAACATGGAAATAACCCGACGAAATAACCCTCCCAGGAAACTACCGATACCGTGGCCCCGCTGGTTGGCTGCTGTGACAAAAACGCGATCGATTCCGCCGCGAAAGTAAATTTATTAGAAAGTAATAAAAAAGTGTATTTGGAATACATTTCTTTGAATCAAATATAATTTTATTGAATCCAAAAAAATTTTCATTCCATTTCAGTATCGACGTTTATTGCTGATGAATAGATTATTTTCTTTGATCCGTTTTCCAGCTTTTTCTTTCTGAAGAAAGAAAACTTTATTTGTCATAAAGAACTATTTATTTGTATAGGTATTTTTAATAAATAGTTTATTTACATTAAATAAACTGTACATTTGCGCCAACTGTACGCAGCGGTCCCGTCGTACAATACTACTACGTCATGCATCGCGTTGGCTGTGTATAGGTTCTAGATTTTCGCTTGTCGCCTTCGCAGTCTTGTTTTTTCTTCGATTGTGATTGTTCAGATTGTTATAAGCAATGGACGCGGAAACCAAGCAGCTTCTGATAGAAAACGAACTACGGGAGTACGTGGACATTTTTGCAAGTAAGTTGGTATTATATTATATTCTAGGGATTCTAAGTCAATTCATTTTTCCACTTGTAGTACATGTGTCGACGCCGGCCGCACAGTGGTTCCAAATCCCGAATTCCTGGCCAAAATACGAAAAATGAAGTTTATATTCAAGAAATTTTAGCTGTGGGGTCAGGTAGAGGGGTATTTCGGGGAACCCTTTCAAGGGTCGGTAGGTTGCAGGTGTTGCATTTAGCCGTTGGGATCTCATTCGTAACGGAGCGCTCGAGCAGGTATAGTCGGTCGTGCGCTACGCCAGAAAAATACCCGTTGTGTTCAAAGTAATATATCTTCAAGTAGAATTGAGTTATTCGAATTCTGCAAAATGGAGTCTCTTCCTGGATGTAAGTACACTTATTATATCATTGCGATTTCTTATATTAATCATACACCGAGCAACAAAAATTGTGAACATCTACCGTAAATTATCGTGCTCGCTGCGGAAAAAAGTTATGTTCACATTGAGTAAAAGTTAATAATTCTACATAATTCTAATACTGGTCAAGTGCCACGTCATTGTATACACTCTTGAGTAATAACTCATCAAAAAATTAGGTGCACCAAGCTGCCCCTCTGGTTATGGTGAATTTTTTAATAAATGGACGCGGGAATTCAGGCACGGCGCGTGCTGGCGCGGCATGTATACTATACTGTGCGAAGTGCACCACAGTAGGGCGCGAATTTGAGTGATTTGTTTCTTATAAATATAATTATTATTGTCTCGGATCTGACTATCATTTTCATTAACAAATCATTACTGATTCTTAAAAATTTTCTATTATTGTCCAACTTTTGAATTGATTTTCCAGGCTCTCGCGTCTGACCCTGTCATCTTAAGTTTGCGTAAACTACCAGCTGAGTCAAGCAAATCATTATCGCGTGAAGTCATGGCTTTGTTGGAATCGCCAACTGCACACGAACCAAGAGTAGTTGCAATGTCTGACTGCAGCGACTCTAGCGACAATAACGATAGCCATTCGGATAGCAACTGGAGCCTTTAAGATTAAGTGCCTTTACGTCATTTTATTATATGAATGTAATATTTGATGTAATTTCTTAATAAATAAGTATTTGTATTCAAATTCGTATTTACATTTACATACTTTCCCAATCTACTATATCCTACACATGTACGTAATAACAAATTACTTCTATTCAAAACCCCTTGGTACCTAATTCCATAGAGATTGATTCAAGTTTAAATAAAATCATCCGCCATTTTGGGGCCGCCATTTTGTTTTTTGGGAATTTGACTTCAGATTCATGTTCAGCGACCTCAAGAACCCCCTGGTACCAAATTCCATAGAGATTGATTCGAGTTTAAATAAAATTATCCGCCATTTTGAAGCCGCCATTTTGTTTTTTGGAAATTTGACTTCAGATTCGTGTTCAGCGACCTCAAAAACCCCCGAGTAATCAATCTGATAGCGATTCGATGATACCTTCTAATTTTGACCAGGAATTCGGGATTTGGAACCACTGTGTACCGGCTGGTGCCTGCTGTTAATATGCTATAGTTGAGACATGCCCTACGCTATAGTCTAGTTACGTTACAATATTAAGTTAGCTTACGTTCTGGAAATTATGGTAAGTACGATGAGAGTGATTATTCTTGGCATATCTCTGAAGTGGTGATCGTTGGTGGAGAGATGACGATTCTGGATCTGGTAGTCGGGCGATAGTGTTGGTGATATCGGCGTCTTGAAGTCGTCACCGGGCTTCGTCGTTGGAGCGAGTTCACTCTTTGTTGGGCGAGGTGACTTTGAGGTTCGGTTTCAGTTGATTGATAGTCTTGGCAGATCTTGTGATTGCCAATTATCGCTAGGTTGATAATGGCGGTTTCGTAGCTCACACTTTTTGGGTGTATGAGTGATTAGCGTAGCACTAGTTATAACGTGCAGTATAGACGAGCTTCGTTACATTTTGTCCGTAATTTGGTTAACATTTCACAAAACTTGTGTTACTCGTCGTTTCACTGTTTGATATCACAATTTGTTGAGTTAGCTGGTTTATATTTTTGTGGTAGTTCATTCACTTTTGATATACCCTCAGTAACAGGGGGGCCACCGCTGCCACCAGTGTTATGTCTATTAATTGGGTTAGGTCCCCTGTTCAATATATAAAGATATACCTGAGGAGTATGTGGGTAAACGATAGTGAAAGCAATTATAACCAAATTTAAATCTTTATTTCTAATAGTGGTACTGTGTTATAAAAGCAGGTCGTGTCTCCTGTATGGAAGTTAGTGAAGGAGTGAAGTTAGAGGGAAAGGTAGACAGTGGCTATGGGAATAAGATAGAAGGATTATAGCTGACTCGCTGCATTTGGCAGTGCCGTGTGCAGCGAGTATCTTGTAGGGACGTTAGGACAGGATGCGGACGGTCGGGTAGCAGATAGATAAAGAGAGTAGAGATGTGAAGGAACAGGGGGGTAGAGGTGAGTGAAGGGAGAGCGTACGGGTGGTGACACCCGGACGTAACACCAGATTCGTAATCAGCAGGCCCAAAAATCTTCAGAATACCGAATTCGAAGCAATCCGCACCATTTTGAAAGAAGTCGGTCCGCCATTTTGGGTCGACTATTTTAAATTTTCCGAGTTCGACTGCAGATTTGAAATTAGCAACCCTGGTAGCACCTTGTCAGCCAAAACTGTTCAGCAGATCGACCTTCGCGAGCTATCGAATAGCGAAATTTTCGATTTTTAAGGGTTTATCACACCCCCTTGGATTGAAATTCCGCCGGCATAAAAAAATACGCGTCGAATTTTTTCACCCCCTCTACAATCTCCCAAAGTTTCGTTGAAATCGCAGTGGGGCACTTTGTGATGTTCTTTTGTTAGTGAATTACTATTTATCGAGAGTCTACAGTACTATGAATATCTAATTCATCCATAGCTGTTCGTTCAAATACCTGCAGGCTGTAACCAAGATAGATAGATAGATAGATATTTATTTATTATGTCCATGACAATATTGGACAAGATACAGAGAAATAGCTTAACCTAGCGTAAAACTAGAGAGAGAGAGATGGGTACATAGTACAGAGCAAGCAGACAGTGTTGTGTATACAGGTATATAGATATATACCTACACACATAGAAACACCCGCATTTGCACGAGGGACAAGGGAAACCGCCGGAAAAACCTCGTCCGGGTGTAGCCGGACCAAGCTCAAATCCCCAACCTGCCAATTTGGCGCCTGAACGGTGTGACTCGTCTTACAAATTCTACAGGCTGCCGCTGAGGTCCTCTTCGACAGGCCGGGGATTCGAACCCACGTCCTCCCGCTCCGCAGTCTTGAGTGCTAGCACCACGCTACTACGGTCGGTGTGCAATTATTGTGTAGCAGAAATGATAGGTATTAGCTATTTGGTATTGCTAGCCATTGCTAGAAAAAATGTGATAAGTTGATGATTCACCTAATTTTTGTGCCGTTATATTATCGCTAGAATCGAATTATAAGCGTGATCCCTGTATCTACATGAGAAATAATATATTTATTCACACTTGCTTACTTGCGTTCCTCTGGTGGCTAAGAAATGATCTGCAACGTGTGCCGGAAGTATATTCTCGAGAAGGATTTTGTTGATGCCTCTCATAGTTTCAACCTCGTCTTGTTCAACCTTCAACTTACTTCTCCACAGGAAATCTGCCCTAGATGTATACTCAACTTGTCTATCCAAGACATGCAGTATCAGCACCACCACCATCAAAAGGTATGCGGCTTGTGCCATGTAAGGTATATGTTGGAATCTATAAGATAAAAACTGGGCATGGGCATCATTTGAATGTTTATATAAAGATGTGCTATGGGGAAGGGGGAGCTCGACGTGATTTTGAACGTCCTAAACCCCTGAATTCTTTTGGGAATTCCACATGTGTTGTTCCTTGGCATTTTTCAGATATAAGGAAATCTCTGTCAACTCAGCCACTTTCTTCAATCAACCTATTTGATATTTCTTATAATTTGCTAGTTCGTAGTTTCACTTGAGAAACCCTCTTGTGACTTTTCCAGATTTTTGAACTCCACAATTTCAGAGACGCACTTTTTTCAGTTCATCATATCATGAAAACTATATATCTCTCAAACAAAGTCCAAACACAAAACAATCCTAATATTTTGGACACTTTTCAGTGCAATGTTAGCGTTCGAACATCGATTTTGGCTAATCCAAGATTTTCAAGGTGTTCAAAAAAATGGAAGAAAAAATGATTTCATGATGGGAAAACCTTCAAATGCTCGAGATAAGGAATACATATTTTTCTTAGAATTCGGTGAGATTTCTTAAAAAGGTGGAACTACCTTTTTAATAGCCCTTGAGAAAAATAGCGAACATGAAATCCAAAGTTTTGCAAATTGGTGTACACGTTCCATTTCGCATCACATTTAATCAAAAACAGAAGCCCGCCATTGAACTTGTAGAGCTAGCGCCACCATCTTGGAAAAAAGGTGCGATTCTTCAGTTTCTCACGTTTATCGTTGCAACAGTCAACTTTATCGGGATTGAAGTGGCCAGGTAAATAAAAGATAACAAAACTAAGCATAAAAATTATTCAAGATTTATTTTGTGCGGCGTATGGTTTTCGTATATATTCCATAAAAAAAAATGAAAGTTATAAAAATTGACTCCAATCCGTCTGGATGAGAGCGATTTCTGTTGTGAACATTCCTGATTACCTGTAAATATTGAATGGGATTATGGCTATCCGGATCAAGCTCAAATTATGAAAAATGATTTTTTTTTTGTATCTTTGCGTCAACCTCTAAATGGTGCGACATCTTCTTCATCATCGATTCTCAGAAGGAATGAAGTGGGGAAGTCGTCAGTCACCTTACAATCTGGTCTCTTCAAATCTTCCGGACGGTGTTGCGACTTGAGGTAGGAGGCTCTGAGAGAATACTACCCACAAATCACCGAGAATCTGAGGCTAGATTTTCTGCAACCACAAGCTGTGGGCATTCTTTCGTGCAACTGCAAGATATCAGATGGAGCAAAGGGTCTGGCGCAGTAGGTTGAGTAGCAGGTGCTGGTACTAGTCCACTACCAGCCCTCTTCTATTCCCAGAGCTCGGGACCCTCGTCGTGGCCCAACCACTTTTGCATTTGGTGGAACACTCTGAACGAGTGTTGTTTTAACGCTGCTTCCGTTGGTGGCGATTTTTTGTGGGTAGCAGCGCTAGCAAACAGGTTGTATCATCTCAATATACATTTTATCAAAACAGGAAGAGGCAGCATAAAGTTACAACTTTATTCTCCGAGCTACCTACAAGCCACTGCCGCCTTGCAGAACATTTTTTTCTTATATGCAATCGGAGGTTATGAAACAACTTCGTGTTTGTTTAAAAAAGAAAAGTAAAAATACTTCAAGCTCATGTGGGACCGTCCATCTTTGTGAGAAGTCACGGGGATTTTTAATAACGTGGAATCTACGAGTAAAGAAATGGCAGTAGCGTTTAGATAGAGCTTTGCTGTAGGTGTATCGTGAAAATCAGGTGAAACCGCTCGGCCCGTCCGTCCAGTCGGCGGATAATTCCTATTTCATGGGGGATAACCACTCGTTGCACTGAAAAATCCCTTGGGTGATTTTGGCGCGTGGTCGATGAAACTCTGCAGCCATTATAGATAGAAGCCGGCTGTCAATATCTCGCGTAAGGTTGACACGTGTAGTTAGATTCGTTGATTCGAAGTAAATCATAAATAAAGTGAATATAACCGATGGAGATTTATCAAAAATCGGCCAATTATTTCAAATTAATATCTCAATACAATCAACGAATCAACCCTAACGGTTTCATCAGTTCGCGATGCTCCAGCTATGGCTAAAAATTAATTAGAATTAACGAGTTCATCAAATTAATTAACTAAGTCAACAATTCATTATTACTGTTAATTAATTATATAATTTTGTATAGCGTTTGTATTATTTTATTACTAGTTGGAGCCGAAGCGAACACAACTTCCCGTGTCCTGATAAAACCACCAGGTTTGATTGATTTATTGTATTAAATTATTATTCGCGATTAAGGGGGGGGGGGGGGGTAGGGTTTCAAAATTTTTTTTTTTCATTTTTTTCTTCGTTTTTTTCTGAATGAACAATATGTCGAGAATATTGTGTACAAATTTTAAGTCAATCCGAGTAAAACTAATGGAGTTACAGCGTTTCAAACGACCGGCCGAGATTTTATATCTGCCCGGTAACCGCTCGAAACCCCTAGTAGAAAGCAGCTGCAATTTCTTTTGTAATCCCGAAGATGCATTGGATATGTTGAATGACAGTGTTTCAGCTGTATGGAGCTGGCATTGATGACTCTATGTGCGTAAAACCAGAAATGAATAGCATAACTTTTATCAGGGTCTTTTCGCTAAAAAAAACTTTAAACGCGTTTTTCTCAAATCGATGTTTTTTGAGTCGGTGGCAACTGTATCTCAAAATCTACTGAACCGATCTTTTTCAAATTTTGTACACTATTTCTTTACACAGTTCATGAGGTCGTGACGTCGAGATTTTTTCGTTTTCGATTTTATTTTATTTATAATTAACAACAATAGTCGTGAATTTAGGGCCAAAAATCGATACTTCAACTTTCAAGTGTTGTAAAAAATTCGAAAATTGAAAAAAATTGAAAAACGCGACGTCACTACCTAGAGGGACAAATAACTTAAAGAAATAACTTTGATTTTTTAATTTAAGATGATCCAGTGCTGAGTTGTGATTGGCACCGCAAAATATCTTTTATCTGAGACGCCTGCTAAGAATTGCTGCCATCGGGTCAATTTTCAATATTTTTCACTAAAAATTTTACACAATACAGTTCAATTACTACTCTTTAATGCACAACATGTAGAAATAAATTTACTTTCGCCGTACGCCGAAAAAAAATTCCGTAAAAACCTGCTTTTTTGGCCTTCAAAACCTTACCCCCCCCCCCCCCCCCCCCCCTAAAGTAGTTATTTGCAATGCACGTTGACGATTGATTCGCGTGAGTTTCAGTCACTCAATTTATTATTTACGGCGCGGAGATGAACATAACCATAGTTGTAATTATATTAGGCGAAATATAAACAATCAGCTGTTCCCCATCGATGGCTACAGAGTTCCATACTAGTACAGAATAAATAACCGGCTGACGCGCGCACCAACTCAAGGGAAATTTTTCGTGTGTTGGGTTCCGCTGTAAGAACTCCAGTGAGTCGCCGACAGGGCGGACAGACTAAACGGTTTCACCTGATTCTCACGGTATATGGTAGACCTACTACCGAAGTGTCTTTGAGCAAGCATCCTGCTACCCACAAAAAAGTGGTTATGGCTTCTCTACCATCAACGGAAGCAGCGTTAAGACAACACTTTTCCAGAGTGCTTTTGCTATTGCGAAAGTGGTTGGGCTAAAACAATTGTCCGGAGCTTTAGGGATGGAAGAATACTGGCAGTGAACTGGTCCCAGTACCCACTATTCATCCTGCTGTGCTAGACTCTATGCTCCAACTGATATCTTGCAATTGCAAGAAAGGGTGCATGGCAGTCTGTGGTTGCTGAAAAGCTGGTCTCAGATGCTCATTGTCAGTGATTTGTGGATGGCATTGTTTCAGAGCTTCCTGTCTCAATCCACGATACCGTCCGGGGAATTTGGTAAGACCGGATTCTGAGGTGGATAACGACTTTCTCATTTCATCCCCTACACGAATTGATCATGACGATCAGGATGATCCCAATTCGATGCTCATATTTTTCGACGTAAAAGATGCCCCACCATTCGAAGATTGACACGAGGATACATAAGAATTTATAATTTTTCCTAGTTAAAGCTTCATTCGGATGATCATTAGCACATCAAATATTTCACAGGTTATCAGGAACATTCACAACTAAATCGCTCTCATCCAGGCGGATTGCGGTCAAGTTTCATAATTTCTATTTTTTATACGGGATATACAGGGTGATTCACTGCTACCGAGCCAAATTGAGTGGGTAGGTTCCTTGAAGAATTCTGAGACGAATATTTCTTAACCAAAAATTCGAGAGATCAACGGTGTCCGAGTTATCGAATGTCCTCGTTATCCATTGCTCCATAGTTTTTGGCAGCCAGCTCATCTGCTCCATAGTCTTATAGCCGTCTACGTCGACCACCAGATAAGTTTCACGGACTAGGTCATTTGCACCATACTTTTCGGCCGTCTAGGTCCTCCGCTCCATAGTTTTTGACAGCCAGGTCGTCCGCTCCATAGTTTTCGGCAACCAGGTCATCCGCGCAATAGTTTTTTATCGTCTACGTCAACCACGAAATTTTTTTTTTTTCATCAATTTTTTTTTCTTCAAGTTTTCAAGTTTTCGCTGAGAAACTTTCGTTTTAGAATTACCCAAGGAACCTATCCACTTAATTTGGCTCGGTAGCAGTGAATCACCCTGTATATCGAAAACGGTACTCCACACAAAATAAATCGTTATCAATTTTTTTTGCGCAATTTTGTTATCAATTATTTATCTTGCCACATCAATCTCGATAAAATTGACCGTTTCAGAGATATATAAGAGCGGATCCACGTCACTTCACTAAAAAAAAAAACCGTCAAGTCACGGATTTTTGCGTCATTCAATACATCTGTAGTACTATGGAAAAAAAAAGTACAATTAAAAGGATTTTAAAAAATTCTCAAAAATGGCGGAGTTAGAGGTATGTGAATTTTTGTGCACCGCTATGTTTGAAAATTCACATCTCCGAAAGCGTTCGTCGGAGCGGAAAAATCCTTGAATAGTTTTGTTCGTAAAAGAATGCGCTTTCATATAAAAAATTACATTTTCAAAAAACAAAATTTTTTCAATATTTTTTTGGCGTTTTCATTTTTAATTTCGCTGCCATTTCCGCGGGACTCACAGAAATTCATGAAGATAATTTTTTTGGATACCTGTATCCTTCCCCTTCAATCGTAAAAAAAAAAATTTATGGAGAAATTACCTGGGCCGGAGATAAAAAATAAAACGTGCCGTCGCGCGTCACCGCGCGCGCTGATCCACTTTCGCGCTACTCCCGCAAACTCGCTGTGTTACGTAGTGGAGATGTCATATGATGCTTCTTTACTTACCCAGGTTAACCATTCTCCGAAAATGGTTATTTTACCACCTTAGCCCTTCCGTATCCATCTACTGGTCATGTTTTCTCGGAGTTATATAATTCTATACGTGTTGTAACATTGCATTCTGCAACGCGTGTTACAAGCGACTCCCGAACCCTTAGACGGCCATAGTTACGTAGGGCAATGAATGTACGAGAGAGAATGTGTGTGTTAGGATGGCCCCGAGGCTAAGAAAATCTCCGAAAGGCGACCGTGACCGACATAAGACTATTGAATTTAGTTCTTATTCTTTTGTTTTTTTTTTTCACATTTTCTCTATTATGAGGGAGTGCGACAAGTACGTACCGACGACAAACTATTCAGGACATTTGAGAGACCACGAGGTCCGACGAGGGAAGCCACTATCTACGCCTCTGGAGGCGCAAAGCTACCGAGGATAACACCATCTCACGAGGACGCGGGGGAGTGCGTGATGGACTCAGCAACGAGGGACTAGCGTGGTGGAAGCGAGTCCCGCTACCCCCAAGAGCCTGCGAACCGCGTTCCTCCTACATCTGTTACATCCCGGCTTTCCAAATTCTGAGTTTTCGCGCGGCATGACAACACGCCGCGCCATATTCAGCGATATAGCGGTCGATACACAAATCAATAATCGATCGCCTAACGAGGGTGGTAACGACCGTCACCACCCTCTGAATTCTGAATTTTTATAGAAAATTTTGTTTTGGCCTTCGAGGGCAGTATATTTTTTCGAGTCTCTGTGTGACTGGGTCCTAGAGGACTTCCTGGCGAGGCACTGCATTTTTGGGTTCGGTGGCTGGAAGACGGTAAGCTCTAGAAAATTTTACCCGTCTTCTGATTTGAATCCGGCAAACGGCCGTCTGCCATATTGCCATTATCGGCCACGAGGCTTTTTCGTAATCTTGGGATTCGAATAAAGACGACCTCCGAGTCGGTAGGCCGTCACTTGGCTCCCATAAAGAATAGAGAATTTCGAGTCGGTAGTTTCGCGTTTGTTAACTTTTTGAGAAACGTCATTTGAGTTCGCGTTTTTAGTTTCTGCACACGAGTGCAAACGAGATAGCCTGAGTCAGTCACTGTCGCTCTCTCTTCCTCCTGTGAGGAGATTTACGTCATAAATTAGCACCCAACGTGGGTTTATTAATTTTGTGCTTTCATTTTGAATTTGGTTTTGCCTACGAGGGCAGAGTTAGGATAAGTTATTTGTTAAGAGAATTGGTAATAAGAAAGGCGGTCGGTAACGTCAAAGCCTAGCCTCCCGTAGGCTCGGTGGTTGCCTAGCAACAACCAAATTTTGTTCGTTCCTCGTCAATTATTATTATTTTACTTTATTATTGTTATTTTCTGCTATTATTATTTGTCTTTCTCTACCACCACCGCGTAGCTCCTAAGAGTAGTGAAATTTATTTTGTAACGTAGTTTAGTGTGCCGCGAGGCCTTACATTTTTGTTGGTAATCTATTACTTGCTATTTTTTTTTTTTGTTAATGCTCTCCTACGTGGACGCCCAGATTTGCAAGAGCATTGTGAATTATTTCTTTTCATTGAATAAATTTTTGTTATATTTTCTTTCAGAAAATTTGAGTATTCGAGTCGTTATTAGACGCCCTGCTAATCCCTCATAATTAATCCCGACCCCTCTCCGCGGTACTGAAGCTAGCCGCCGCTTAGTTGTAGTTTTTTTTTTTAAAATTTCGATCTTTTTGTTTCGTGGCGAAGTAGTCGCCTGGCGCCCAACCATAAAATCATTTTTTTCTCGTTCTCGCTTGCTAATTGTCGACTGGACTATCCCCGCGGAATAGTTTTCCGGTCTATTCCCGTGGGATAAAAAGAGTCCACGTCACATTGCATGTTACAAACTGCTCCTCACCCCTAAGAGAGACCTTATTTAAGACGGGGGATCGCTAGTGTGAATGAAGTATGCTTGATTAGGATGACCCTGAGGTCCGAATTAATTCCGAGAGGCGACCGTGACCGACCTAGATCACGAAATAGACTATTTATTCTTTTTTTTTTTTTTACACTTTTCCCTGGCATGTGGGCACCGAGGCATTATTTATCGGAGGAGATCTGACAACCACGACTCGCACTGACGAACGTCTACGGCTCGATACACCGGAGGTGTGAATTTTCAACGGGTTGACACCGAAGCTCGTGAGGCTAGCAAGGGCCCTGCTAACTCACCAACCAGCCGAGGGTGTGGGAGAGTGTCTACGACACTCTACAACGAGGGATTAAGGTGGTGGATGAGATTCCCACCACCGAAAAGAACCTACAACCCGCATTCCTCGGCCTAGAGGAGCTAAAATCACCGTGGTGGCCATTCAAATAATTCGCGCCGAGGATCGAGCGCCACCCCATGACGTCACAGCGAGGTCGATAATATGATCGATAATTGCGGGACTAACGAGGTCCTTGCGCATCGGCACGACGCCGGTGGACTCACTCTGCGTTAGACTAGCGCTCCGATCACTCGTGTGATAGCCACCTTTTTCGTACTGAGTACCTTGTTTTTTTTTTTTTGGCGTTCGAGCTACCGTTTTTCTTTTGTATTGCGTTCTGGTTGTGAGTGAGTTTCCCCGAGGAACGAGTTTTTTGTTGGAAAATCCTGAAGGATTTTGGATGAGAGGAGGCTCTCTTCGTCAGGTGGCTGGAGAACGGTAAGCGTTAAGCAATCTTACCCGTTGGACAATTTGAATCCGGCAACGGCCCTCTGCCGCGTGCTTGTTCTCAGCCACGAGGCTATTTTACGGATTTTGGGATCAAATTAAGCCGGATTCCGAGGGAAAGCCGTCACCAGTGTCCCATGCCATTGTTTTGAGTTCGAGTCTCGCGTTAAAATAGTTAATTATTGAGTAATTATTGAATTAAGAAATTTTGTACGATTCGCCCGCGAGGGCAAGTGAGGCAGTCGGTCACTGCCGCGCTCTCTCCCTCCTGCGAGGTAGACTTTGTACCGAGGCCGAGCCTCGTGTATTGTTAAGAGATTTCGAGTCATCAATAGAAAATCGACGCTAGTCGAAGTTTGTAAATTATTTGGTTGTTTATGTCGCAGAGTTAGGTTAAGTTAGGTTTAGGTGATTTATTTAATTTGTTAAGTTTGCGCCGCTGGCCAGTAAAGAATCCGCATTTTAGGCCGTGGAATGAATTATTTTGCTGATTCGGAATAATTTCAGGCCGCAGGCCCGTCTAATTCATTATTCGACACTGTAGGTGATTTATTATTAATTGTTATAACCGCGGTTATTGGTTACTGTATTGTTTAGATTTAGGTTACTGTCTTACGAGGACTTTATTTAGCGAGCCATTCATTAATTTTCCTTTATTTCTGTTATTGCCATCCTACGTGGGAGCGTTTATTCAGTTCTTTTTATTTGTAAGACTCGCCAAACGTAGCCAGGCCGCCTATACACGGCCTGTAACCAATTTATACCCGAGGGGAAGTGCCCCTGGGTACACCCTATTTTGTAATATTTTTCATATTCTTCATATTCAATTTTTTTGTAATAAATGCACGTTTTTGTCTATTACCATTTAATTACTCGAGTAATTACTTCATTCGCTAATCCCTCAACTTAATCCCGACCCCTCTCCGCGGTACTGCAGCTAGCCGCCGCATTATTTATCATAGCCTGGATCCTTTGTTTTATTTTATAACATTTCGAGTTTCGTGGCGAAGTAGTCGCCTAGCGCCCAACCCTAAAATTATTATTTTTCTTTGTTGTCCTCGTTTGCCAATTGTCGACTGGACTGTCTCTCGGGATAGCTATCCGGTCTATTCCCGGGGGATATAACGAGTCACGTCACAGTGTATATATGCCTGTTCTGAAAATTCCAGTACGGTTATGGTTCGTTGAACATACTTGTGCTGGAATTAAGTTTGTGTCCATTTCACTCGGCTTGTGCTATATGACTGATGGATCTTGTGCAATATTTTGGTGGCCCTCAAATGAGCCGATGTTTTTCGCGATAATTCGGTGGATGACACTTATTGTCCGCATATCACGAGTTTACAACTGATTGGCAATTCCGATCCTATTCAAACACCGCTGGATCCATATATAATTGAGCATGTTCTTATTTTCGAATCATATCTTCCGAGTACTGTACATCTGCAGAACGTCAACTGGAAGAAACTATTTTACAAAACCGATTCGATAAAGCATTTACAGTTGCGACCCGGATTTTATCAGACCCCGGATCCAGACCGGATCACTAGACCACGAGGTCGTCCAGTCGACAATTGGCTAAGAAAACTAAAATTATTCATTAAGGTTGGGCGCCAGGCGGATAACCGCCACGTTCAAAATTCAAAATTCAAAATTCTTCACAATACGGGTACTCGAAGCGTCGGCTAGCAACAGTACCGCGGAGAGGGGTCGGGATTAATATGAAGGATTAGCTAGGCGTTGAATAACGACTCGGAAAGTTTAAATTTAACAGAAATAATAACGAATTTATTCAAAAATAGGAGATATAAAAAATCTACGTGCTTTCACGTACCCGGGGGTACTTCCCCTCGGATTTAAGATGACTACAGGCCGTGTAAATGCGACCTGGCCGCGATTTGCGAGTTTTACAATAAGAAGAATCAACTAATACGCTCCCACGCAGGGTGGCAATAACAAATCAAAATTAACTAATCCGTAACTCGACAAATCGGTCCTCTTGGGACAACAAATCAATTTCACAATTAACAATGAGACTTAACAACTAACGAGACGTAGCCTGCGGCTGTAAATAACAAAATAGTAACAAAATAATAGCCGAACAATAATACTGGATTCGAATTACAGAATAAATAACAAAATAATGACTTGAATACTCGATAAGCAACAATATGGTCGAGCCTACGGCTCGAAATTAACAACAGGATAACTCGAACAATATGGCCCGCGGCTCAGAATTAATAACAGAATACTGCCAGCGGCTAGAAATTCAACAAAACACTCAACAATAGCGACACCGACCGTGTACGGCGGTCGGCACGCCTTCGAGAGGCGAAGCCTCTCGGAAAGAAATATTCACAATTTAATAAATAATAAATTAACTAAACCTAACTTAAGGGGACCAGTATGGCTTGAATTTTTGAAAAATTCGGTTTTTCGTTTTTTGCAGTTTATGTCACCTAAAGGTCTCCTCCATCTGTAAAAAAATTGTCTTCGACGAAATGGTCATGGTTACCAAGTTACCGGCAATAGTTTCTCATTTGGCTGTCGCGATCTGGCTCGAATGGCGCTGACGCTTGATTTCGATATTGATCACATGGTTTATGATCACTATTACTTTTCCAATACTTTTCGAAGTTGCGTGAGCGTTTCCGTGATTTTCTGTTGTTTGGAATTGAAAATATAAATAAAAACAGTACTTTTCAGTACTAAATAATCTTTCATTTATTTCTCCCGATAACTAGCGTGTTATTGTTATACGAGTGTTGTGCTCCGAAGTGTAATATAACCTAAAAGTAAGTATACTATAAGAATAGTAATATCTACACTAAGCTTCTGCCGACGTGTGTGTGCGGCCGAAGTTTTTTTGCTTTCTGTTCACAGATTTTTTCGAGTTTCTTACTAACATCGAAAGGAAATATATATAAAATTCATTCAATATGAAAAAAAGAGAGAGGAGTTCGGGTGTCGGCACAAAAGGAACCATTGGCCGGCCAAAAAAGAGGCCAAAAATATTTCCGGGCAAAAAAACTACGCCTGATAAACAAAGCGCCAAAGTTTCAACAGCTTCGAATAGAAAAATCAGTGGGGATTACGAGACTAGCAATTCTGCTGGCTATAGGCTGTTCCACGTTGAAACGCTATTTGGTGCTCTGCGGGAGCATTTATCTTGCAAGATATGTGGTGGGTCAATAGTTATGACCGAAGTTAGCTTGAGAGGACTGGGAGGAAAATATGGTATCGCTTGTGAGAATTGTGTTCAGCTAAGAACCTTTGACAGTAGCCCTATTATTGACGATACACGTAGCGCATATGAAATCAATAAGCGATCGGTACTAGCGATGCGTTGTATTGGGCAAGGCTTGGAAAGTTTAGCGACATTTTGTGGAGCGATGGACCTACCGCCGCCTGTAAAAAGGCCAACATACAATGCAATTGTAAAACGTCTAGCGGAAGCCACATCACAAGTTGCCGAAACAGTCTTCCATCAAGCTGTCGAAGAAGAAGTCGAGGCTTCATCGACACCTGAAGCTCGAGCCATCACTGTACAGTGTGATGGTACATGGCAGAAGCGAGGCTACAAATCACTCAATGGTGTTTGTACTTTCATTGGCAGCGAAACAGGTAAAGTGGTCGACGTTGAGATTCTGTCATCCCACTGCAACGCATGCATCCGATGGAAAGGAAAGCAGACTGGCGAAGAATGGCAGACTTGGTACGAGCAGCATAAGCCACACTGTCAAGCTAATCACACTGGCTCTGCCGGGGCAATGGAAGTAAACGGCATGGTTAGGATATTCCAGCGTTCCGAAGAAAAACATAATGTGAAGTACGTCAGCTACATTGGGGATGGAGATACTAAGAGTTACGCTGCCGTAGCGAAAGCAGAGCCTTATGGACCGGAGGTCAAGATCAACAAAGTTGAATGCTGTGGACACGTCCAAAAGAGATTCGGAACTCAAATGCGCAAGCTGAAAGTGAATCTGCGGGGGCAAAGACTTTCTGACGGCAGACTCTTGGCCGGAAAGGGTAGGTTGACCGATGTGATCATAGATCAAATGCAGTCATATTACGGCAATGCTATCCGTAATAATTCAGGCTCCGTTGAAAATATGCGCAAGGCAATATGGGCAATCTGGCACCATAAGTGCTCCACAGATGACAAGCCTCAGCATCATTTGTGCCCAAGTGGGGAAGATTCTTAGTGCCAATATAATAAGGCGGTCGCAAGAGGAACAGTGGCAGAATACAAACATAAAAGTTCGCTACCAGAGGCTGTAATGGAGACGATCAGGCCTGTTTTCGAAAACTTGACATCTCCAGAACTACTTACTCGCTGCATCGGAGGTAAAACTCAAAATGCAAATGAATCGGTCAACAATGTCATCTGGAAATTCTGCCCAAAGAGAACTTACACTGGGCTAAGTGTGGTGCGCATAGCAGCTAATATGGGAGCTGTAACTTTTTCTGAAGGCGCTGCAGGAATTCTGAAGATCATGACTGCGCTCAAAGTCACTCCAGGAAGCAACGCAAAGGCTTACTCAATTCAAGCTGATAAAACACGCCTCGAGCAAGCTGAACAACAAGCAGCCAGAAGTTCTCGTGAGACACGGATCGCCATGAGGAGGCTGCGGCTTGCTGACAATGAGTCTGCGGAGGATGCAGCAGGGCCTTCATATGCTGCTGGAGCTTTTTAAAAAAGTGAGTAAGAAAATTAAGCATGTATGGGACTAAAAATATAAAGAAAAAAAAGTTGTTGAAAAATAATTTTTGAAAAAAAAAAAAAAATTTCAATTTTGAAAAAAAAAAAAAAAAATTGAAAAAGAAAAACATTTCACTTCACTTTTATATAATAAAGTTTTTGATGTATAAGCCCCTAGAGGAGTAAATACCAATTTTTCTGTGAAAACTTCAAACGCGTTTTTCTCTGAACTATAATTTTGGAGCTTGTCGTAAGGTTTAAGGAGCACCGTTGGTCCGATTGGAATGTTTGACGGCTCATTTTGTTCAGAAAACAAATCCTCATCTTATGAATGAAGGAATTTTTGAATCTTTCTGTTTTGGCCACGTTATTTGCAAATTAGTGGTTGAAATTTTGGAAATTTTGGATAAATGATTGTAACTTTTCATATGGTTTTTTGTTTTCAGATCCCTACATTCAAAAGATGTAGGATTGCTGGCTGAAGAAGATGAGACGTCAAAATCTTGAATTGGATCAACGCTGCTCCAAAAACCTTACGACACATGATTTTGAAAAAAAGTTTTTTTTGATGTGAAATATACTTTGGTTATGAAATAAATCAATTCTGGAGTAGTCCTGATTTCTCAAACCAAGGTGTACTGGTCCCCTTAACCTAACTCTGCGGCGAATAAATAACAAATACTGCTTCTAAATAGCAGCTATACGACCAGCACGAAACAAAAGACTCGAGGTCTCGACAACAAAGCTCTTCCCACAGGAGGGAGAGAGAACGACAGTGACCGACTGTCTTCGTCGCACTCGTGTGCGACTCGACTTTACTCAATACTCAATAAGCTCAATAAATCACCAAAAATTTCAATAAACGTACTCAAAATATAATTCTCTAAAACATGAGGACACTGGTGACGGCCTACCCGTCGGAGATCGTCTTAATTCGATCTCAAATACTACAGAGCCTCGTGGCTGCACAAAGGCAAGGCGGCAGACGGCCGTTGCCAGATTCAAATTAGCATGGGTAAGAATGGCTAACGCTTACCGTCTTCCAGCCATCGAACGAAAAGGATCTTCTCTCTCTGGCAATCCATCGAGAATCCACACCAAAAATCCCTCGGGGAAAACGTACTCAATTCTCAACAAGAAAAGCAACTAAAAAATTACTCGAAAACGGCCTCGAGGGCGAACCAAATCTCTAATACGCTAAACGCAATCACACCCAAAATCGCAAAAGAAAGGCACACACGTGGTGGCCACGCTAGTCTAACGCAGAGTGACCACCGGCGTGGTGCCGGTGCGCAAGGACCTCATTAGGCCCGCAATTATCGATTAATGGATCGACCCTGTGATCTACAACACGGGGCGGCGCTGTAATGCTCGGCGCGAATCCTTCAAATCATCACCACGGTGAATTTTGCTCCTTGCATTAGAGGAACACGGGACGTTGAATCTTGGCGGTGGCGGGAATCTCATCCACCACCTCGATCCCTCGGTGCAGAATGCTCTCGGCACTCCCCCGTGTCCTCTTCGAAGTTGTGGAGGTGGCCCTGCAGTAGCCAACCTCCGGAGCTGTAGTGGCGTTCGTCGTAATAGGTCGCAACCTCGGTGCGTCGGATATTGTGTGTCCGTCGGGGTGCGTATTTGTCGTCGCTCAGACCCCGAAAACTTGGCCTCGTCGTCCACATGCCAGAGAAAAGGTTGCAAAAAAAAAAAAAACAAAAGAATAAATAATCTATTTCATCGTTTTAAGTCGGTCACGGTCGTCTCTCGGAGTCAGTAAAGGCCTCGGGGCCATCCTAAACATTCATTCGATTCACATTCATGCTTCACCCCCGTCTTAATTAGGGTTGTGTCAAGGGGCGAGGAGCGCCTTGCAACATGCAATGTTACACAGTTCGTGGTACTCTGAAATTACATGCGGTCATTTCAATATCTCACAAACTCGTCACAACAAAATTATTTTCCGCACCAGAAAAATTTGATTCGATGAAAATTATGAATTAATTTCAAACAGAGGTGTCCCACTAACAATAAGTGTCATCCAGCAAATTATCGCGAAAAACATCGGCTCATTTCAGGGCCACCAAAATATTGCACAAGATCCATCAGTCATATAGCACAAACCGAGTGAAATGGAATCAAACCTCATTCCAGTGCACAAGTATGTTCAACGAACCATAACCGTACTGGAATTTTCAGAACAGGCATATACAGGGTGATTCACTGCTACCGAGCCAAATTAAGTGGATAGGTTCCTTGGGTAATTCTAAAACTGAAGTTCCTCAGCGAATACTTGAAAACTTGAAAAAAAAAATTAATGAAAAAAACAAAAAAAACTTCGTCGTGGTTGCCGTAGACGACAAAAAACTATGGCGCGGATGAACTGGTTGCCGAAAACTATGGAGCGGAGGACCTGGCTGTCAAAAACTATGGAGCGGAGGACCTAGACGGCCGAAAACTACGGCGCAAATGACCTAGTCCGTGAAACTTATCTCGTGGTCGACGTAGACGGCTATAAAACTATAGAGCAGATGAGCTGGCTGCCAAAAACTATGGAGTAATGGATAATGAGGATATTCGATAACTCAGACACTGTTGATCTGTCGAATTTTTCGCTAAGAAATATTCGTCTTAGAATTCTTCAAGGAACCTACCCACTCAATTTGGCTCGGTAGCAGTGAATCACCCTGTATACACGTATACAATTGTATAACTCCGAGAAAACATGACCAGTAGACGGATACGGAAGGGCTAAGGTGGTAAAATAACCATTTTCGGAGAATGGTTAACCTGGGTGAGTAAAGAAGCATCATATGACATCTCCACTACGTAACACAGCGAGCTTGCGGGAGTAGCGTGAAAGTGGATCAGCGCGCGCGGTGACGCGCGACGGCACGTTTTATTTTTTATCTCCGGCCCAGGTAATTTCTCCATAAATTTTTTTTTTTTACGATTGAAGGGGAAGGATCCAGGTATCCAAAAAAAATTATCTCCATGAATTTCTGTGAGTCCCGCGGAAATGGCAGCGATATTAAAAATGAAAACGCCAAAAAAAATATTGAAAAAATTTTGTTTTTTAAAAATGTAATTTTTTATATGAAAGCGCATTCTTTTACGAACAAAACGATTCAAGGATCTTTCCGCTCCGATGAACGCTTTCGGAGATATGAATTTTCAAACATAGCGGTACACAAAAATTCACATACCTCTAACTCCGCCATTTTTGAGAATTTTTAAAAATCCTTCAAATCGTACTTTTTTTTCCATAACACTACAGATGTATCTAACGGCACAAAAATCCGTGACTTGACGGTTGTTTTTTTTGAGTAAAGTGACGTGGATCCGCTTCTAGGGGAAATTTTTCTGAGTTACCATCCCCCATCACCACGCAATATGAGTTAGTTTCTTCAGGGTTGGGATTCTAGGATCTCCGCTAACTCCGCTAACTCCGCTAACTCCGCTAACTCAGCGAAGGCCGTTGGTTGGCTGAGGAGCGGCCAATCGGCGCTCGTTTCGGGTAGTATAGTAAATACTGACGACGTACGATGGCGCTGTGGACTCTGTCCGGCTGCTAGTCGTACATACAAACGCGAGACCCACTTACACTGGATATACATGCATGTGTACCACATGTACCATAAGGATAAATCGAATAAATGAAAAGAAAGATTCAATTCAATTCGATTATTCGTTCTGTTTCTTTCTTTTCATTTATTCGGTTTATCCTTGTGATACATGTGGTACACACGCAGGTATATCAAGTGTAGGTGGGCCTCGCGTTTGTCCGACTAGTGGCCGGGCAGAGCCCACAGCGCCATTGTACGTCGTCAGTATTTACTATACTACCCGAAACGAGCGCCGATTGGCCGCTCTTCAGCCAACCAACGGCCTTCGCTGAGTTAGCGGAGTTAGCGGAGATCCTAGAATCCCAACCCAGGTCCCTCATAACAATGTTACACTATAGTTATACTTTGTGTATACAGTGCGATTCTGTGGAAAGTTGGGAGCCGTGTGGGTAGGCAACCCGCATATTTACCGAAACGGCAACGCTGTCGTAGGGACAGTCGAACGTCTGCATCTACAGATGACATAGCGGCGGCTTTCACGTCGTTCGGTCAGAATCAAGTGACAGAATGACATATTTGAGGTTGATCGTAATATAACTAGTAAGACAGCGGGAATCGATATTCATTCGTGAAGAAGTGGTAACGAATTAGCGAATTGATTGCAGATGTCGATTTCTGTTTATTTGCAACGTTATTTGGGTCTAAACAACCCTCGGGGTGAAATTTACGAATCATTCTAATAAAGGTAACCAACAAATGTCAAACGATAATAATTCGTAATAAAGTCGTGATGAAGTTACGAATTGATCGCAGATTCTGAGTTATGTTTATTTGCAAAATTATTTACAAGCTAGCAGTTCCTCGATGATGGACTGACTCGTCGCATCACTTCGACAACTACGGTCAGGAACACAGCGATGTAAATTCGATACAACGAGCAATCTACGAGGCATTTCTGACGTAGCAGCAAACCCCAAATTTTTTCACCTCCTAATAATTTGAATGCACAGTTTTACGGAAATACTGCGCATAGTTCCAGAAGACGGTCAGAAGCTTATCTCGAAAGTTGCTTAAGAAGTCGGCATGTCGTCGGCACATCGCATTTAGTTTATTGTTATTGTACTACGTTTAATGAATAAAAAATGTTATTACATGATAGAAACTCATTGTAATGTAATCATTTTTACAAATATGCGACGCTTTATTCCACTCAGCTATCAAAGGCACAATTACCTACGTTTATTTACAGAACAATACTTTCAATTAATTCATTCCTCGCTGAGACCACTACAAGATTATCGGTAGGCAAACAGGTGATCTTTGATTCGTAAATTTCACCTCGAGGGTTGTTTGGACCCAAATAATGTTGCAAATAAACAGAAATCGACAACTCCAATCAATTCGCTAATTCGTTACCACTTCTTTACGAATTAATATCGATCCCCGTTGTCTTACTCGTTATATTACGATCAACCTCAAACATGTCACACTGTATGTTGATTCTGACCCAACGAAGTAACAGCCGTCGCTACGTCATCAATAGGTGCAGACGTTCGACTGTCCCTACGACAGCGTTGCCGTTTCGGTGAAATACGCCGGTTGCCTACCCACACGGCTCCCAACTTTCCACAGAATCGCTCTGTATTTTTTGACGCTTATAAGGGAATGCGTGCAATCAAACTCAAAATGTGGTATTGGGTGAGAAAATAGTGACTCGAGCTGAGTTCCGTTGATGGCGGGGAATACTCTTATAAGGGGATATCTACTGTATTTTGAAATGTTTGAAAAGACCTTTTGGGTAAAGTCTGTTCAAAATCTTAACTTTCATAACGGAAATATTTTACTTGTAAACTATGATTGTCAAAATACTTTGTATCGAACAGAAACAAGATTTTTGAAGACGGGATTGGACCGTTCGTATTAAGGCCGATCCCTATCTTATCCCCATACTTACTCGGTCGTGTAAACTGTAAAAGTCTGGGATATTGCGGCAAGTATGCCCAGAACGCAAAGTATCATGACGGCGAATTTCAGAAGAAATCCAGCTCTTAAGTGAGCCCAACCAGCTGTGAGGGCTAATGCTGCAGAGAACTGGTGTACCTAGAAGAATGATTGTAGGGTGATTTAGTATATAATGCTCGTAGTACACGGTAACCTGGCCATAGGAAATGTAATGCATAGTAATTTTCAAAAATTTCCTGGCTGAATTAATCTTACTCATGGTAAGAACTACTTAGTAGTTATCCAATAGCTAGTGACAGCGCCTTTTCGAAATTCCAACTAAAGGATTGGAAGCTGAGGCTTTGCAACGGTGAAAAGCATGTTACCATCTATCACGTTAATCGCATAAATTTTGAGTTCCTTGAAATTTCTGAACATCATACTTGATGCATGATAAATTTGCATCGCCAGATTACCGTGGATGACCCTGTATTTGGTACAGACACAGGATAGGGTTCCAGTCCTACTAGACCAACTGTAATAACGGCAAAAACATTGTGAATGTAAAAAATTAAAACCGAGTTCCAAAATGGTTTCCCCAGCCAAAAATTCGAGAACATCATACTCTTCTCCAGCGTCAGATTACAAACATCATTTCGTTACAAAAATAGTACAAAATAATACGTGAAATCAGGCACCGAAACCGAGCGTTCCCTTTGTTAATTTTCATACTTCAAATTATGTTCCTCAAATGCTAATCAATGGAAATGAACGGAAAGCCAATGGGATCATTGATAAAACCTGTGATGAAACAGCATATTGGCGACGGGAAATATTGCTGAAGGAAGTTAGCTCGTATGATGATATGAACTCGGCGGGCATAGATTGTTCTGAAAATTATCAATTGCACTCTGTTTTCAAATTATTCCGGCAAGTCAATGTGTAACGATCACACCCACAAAATTGTCGCGAGCATGATCAATTACTGTTTCGAAATTTTTGGCATTGATAATATATTCATTATTGTAGACTGAAACTGCGATATAATAGTGGATATGACAAGGGCGCGGAAAGATCACGTCTTCGAATCGTGTGACAGTTTCACACTCGTCACAAAGTTCTTTTGAGTGCCCGTGCCTTACGTCCTATCTTTGTTTTTTAAATTTAAAAATTAAAAAACATTTTCCGCGCACTAGTGCTTGGAAAGCTCAACGAAAATCGTGGTTTTCGCAAGAGGTGGTGTTGAAACAAATGAATGAAACGAATGAGCAATCCGTTGAAAATTGCAGTTAAATTAACAAAATACCTATAGTGTGTTCATACCAAGAACTAATGGTCCAGGCAGGGTGATCTTAGTGATTTAAATTAAAATTCAAGTTTTGAAGACGAGTTCAATTTCATTCTGCATCTATCGTACACCGATTTTCGACTATAGTTATAACTTCATGCTACTAACATGTCACAGCCATAAAACGATACATACTTATCCTGGATGTACCCGTTATCGGTACACTTCGGTGATGCTTTTTTGACGTCTCTCTTTCTATTTGACTTACAGTAGATACACATCGAAGCAAAAGTATATTCTGCATTCGAAGACGCACTAATTACTGATCTTACCTCACACTTCAGCAATTGATAATTTTCAGAACAATCTATGCCCGCCGAGTTCGTATCATCATACGAGCTAACTTCCTGCAGCAATATTTCCCGTCGCCAATATGCTGTTTTATCACAGGTTTTATCAATGATCCCATTGGTTTTCCGTTTATTTCCATTGATTAGCATTTGAAAAACATAATTTGAAGTATGAAAATTAACAAAGGGAACGCTCGGCTTCGGTGCCTGATTTCACGTATTATTTTTTACTATATTTGTAACGAAATGATGTTTGTAAGCTAGGTTTTTGGCTGAGTTTTTGGCTGGGGAAACCATTTTGGAACTCGGTTGTAATTTTTTACATTTACAATGTTTTTGCCGTTATTTCATTACCGGGTAAATGTTATTATATCTCAGAAACCACGCAGCAGATTTTGTCAAAATTTTGCGAACAAGATCATATGGGCAGAGCCTTACGCCCCTATAAATTTCATGAAAAAACTACGGAGCGGTGGACCTAGACACCGAAAACTACGGAGCGAAGGACCTGGATACCGAAAACTACGGAGCGAAGGACCTAGATACCGAAAACTACGAAGCGAAGGACCTGGACCCCGAAAACTGCGGTGCGGACACATTACTGAGTACAAATTTTTTTGGGGAGCACGAGTAGACGTGACGCATCAATAATAATGACAATAATAATAATAATGATAAATGAAATATGATTAAAAATAATACTATAATAATAAGTAGATAAACAAGGCGGGTTCTGGACCAACGCGTGTTAGTGCACACGTACACGCACACACACATGCGCGCGCCGTCCGTGTCCGTGTGAGGGTGGGGGGAGTCCGCGGACCCCGGGTGATGACGTCACCCGCCTCGACTCAAAATGGCGTCACACACCCTTGAGTTGACGGCACACTCCCTTAATTTGACGGCACACACCCTTAATATGACGGCACACACCCTTAATATGACGGCACACTCCCTTAATATGACGTCACACACCCTTGATACGACGTCAGACTCTCGAACTTTTGATGATGACGTCACGCTCGGGCCTCTCGAACTTTCGATGATGACGTCACTCGAATAACCTAGCGATTAACGGTTCCCTGTCTTCTTGGAATTTTTCGGACAAACATTTCTTGGAATTGGTACCATGTGAGATCTTTTGGAATGTTCTAGAATCTTACTATAAGTTTTTACTACAAGAGGTCACGCTCAACGGTTCCAGGAAATAATCTCGAACTCTGTGCAGAGAGAGAGAGACGCAAGACGGAGTTGTGTTTTATCAACAATAGTCGCTATTACATCTACAGTGCGATTCTGTGGAAAGTTGTAAGCCGTGTGGGTAGGCAACCCGCATATTTACAGAAACGGCAACGCTGTCGTAGGGACAGTCGAACGTCTGCATCTACAGATGACATAGCGGCAGCTTTCACGTCGTTTGGTCAGAATCAAGTGACAGAATGACATATTTGAGGTTAATCGCGATATAACTAATAAGACAACGGGAATGGATATTCATTCGTAAGAAATTAGTGGTAATGAATTAGTAAATCGATTGCAGATGCCTATGTCGGTTTATTTGCAACATTATTTGGTTATAACTATCGGGGTGAAATCTACGAATCTAATTGAAATAAAGGTACATAACCAACCAATTTGGAACGATATTAATTCGTTATTAAGTCTTAAAGAAGTTATGAATTGATTGCTGATGTCAATTTATGTTCATTTACGACATTATTTACAAGCTAGGAGTTCCGCGATGACTGACTGACTCGTGGCATCACTTCGACAACTACGGTCAGGAACACAGTGGCGCAGATTTGATCTAACGAGCAATCTACGAGCAATCTTTGACGTAGCAGACAGTACTCCGAATTTCTTCAGCGTCACCGCCTAAGAAGTCTGAAAGCACAGTCTTGTGGATACCTTACAGCTAACGCTGTAAACCTTACTTGGAAACAGCCTGCAGAGATTTTCAGTTTGACTATCAGTTCGGGTATACCTTTCTGCGAGTAATGAATTAATGAAAAGTATTGCTTATGGTGTAAATCAATGTAATTGTGGTAGGATGATGGACTGTTTGGTGAAAAATATCCTGCGGATATCTTCATCTTCCCTAAGTCAGTTCAGCAACGTCTCAGAGAAGATTTGTCGACTGCCACTATCTGGTGACTCAAGCTTATGTGCCGTATCGTACTTGGAGGGTATAACATGTGCGACCTTGACGATCCGTTGTACCGACAATTCCAAAATCCCAATCTCTCGCGCAACTCTTGAGGCTGGTTTGGATTTCTTCGCAAATTAACCTCCCCCCGTATTGCACACCGTACTTATTTCAACAAGTCCATGTATAGGCCCTTTTTTCGCATGTAGGACGGAAATTTCAGAAGATTTCATCCTTCATATAGAGTTCCCTCTCTTTGGGAGGAAATCGACTCATTACCTAGAGAGGTAATAAAGACAATGCTAGTCATGAGGAATCTTCCATCCACTCTACATGCGAGAAAAAGGGCATCTACACGCATATGTTGGAAAAAATAATCTTGTATTTTTATTAAACATTCGTTTCTTGATCCCCTTCGGGGTTAAAATCTTCCTCATCATAATTCTCGACATTTTCTTACCCTATGCCAATATTGTATTTAAAGACAAAATAAATCATTTTAAATTTATACAAATATTGCGAATGAGCTTATCTTCAGAAACAGGTACCGCTTTATTCTACTCTTCACACGCCACAATTACATTGATTTACACCATAAGCAATACTTTTCATTAATTCATTACTCGCAGAAAGGTATACCCGAACTGATAGTCAAACTGAAAATCTCTGCAGGACTGTTTCCAAGTAAGGTTTACAGCGTTAGCTGTAAGGTATCCACAAGGCTGTGCTTTCAGACTTCTTAGGCGGTGACGCTGAAGAAATTCGGAGTACTGTCTGCTACGTCAAAGATTGCTCGTAAATTGCTCGTTGGATCAAATCTGCGCCACTGTGTTCCTGACCGTAGTTGTCGAAGTGATGCCACGAGTCAGTCAGTCATCGCGGAACTCCTAGCTTGTAAATAATGTCGTAAATGAACATAAATTGACATCAGCAATCAATTCATAACTTCTTTAAGACTTAATAACGAATTAATATCGTTCCAAATTGGTTGGTTATGTACCTTTATTTCAATTAGATTCGTAGATTTCACCCCGATAGTTATAACCAAATAATGTTGCAAATAAACCGACATAGGCATCTGCAATCGATTTACCTATTCATTACCACTAATTTCTTACGAATGAATATCCATTCCCGTTGTCTTATTAGTTATATCGCAATTAACCTCGAATATGTCACTCTGTCAGTTAATTCTGACCCAACGACGTGAAAGCTGCAATCTGAAATTGTCCGTCTTTGTGGATATGTCGTTTCACCACTCTATGCGTTCGACAGCGTTGCCATTTACGTGTTTACACGAATTGCCTAACGTCAGGCTCATCCAGTTTCCAGTGAACCTCACTGTATAGTGTAACGTGTGCGTTGGTGTTCATACCGGCGTGCACACGCACAAACACAAAATCACCGTCACGGAGTGGGAAGACAACGAAATCCCCACCATACCATGATAGTGACGTCACTCGAAGGGTATATAATACCGCGCAATCCAACGGACTGTAGCGTAGATGTGCCAAAACGGCCATTACGACTCGAAACCTATTTAGCTTCACTCACCTTGTATTAACTTAGCGTCATATAAATTCAAAACCTCAAAATTCTCGCATAAAACGCAGAATATTAATTAACTTATCTTCACTTGAGACTAACTAAAATTGTTGTCGTCAAAGCAATCTAAAATTAAAACGAATTCTATCATGGCAGCATAAAACGCGCATAACCTAAAAGCATATTCAAAACTCAAAGGAGTATCGAAGTCTAGCAGCAGCTAGCAGTTCATTTATAATTAAAATTTGATTGAGTGATAAATTCACTAATAAATCCTCAATAGAAATTCTTAGATAAGAAATCGAGACCATTATTATGTTAAATTATTTTTGATATATTTTTTTTTTGTCTTGTTTCGAAGCAGGATAATTTTATATTTTATTTTATAATTTTTTGTTTTGTTAAGTTCGAAAAGAACGACATTTTGGTTGAGAAATTAAACTCAAGTTCTCAGAAGGAGGAATTTGATCTTTCACATCTATTTTTCATATTTTAGTTGTTGTGTTCCTTTCTTTTTACTAATCAAACATTTCAATCTTTTCAGTAAGGTAGAGGCAGCTTCGGTACTGAAAAGTGTGACGGCTACGGTGTAGCTATCACTGGCACCATAGTCCGTGCACTTGCTCTTTATCCAAGTCTGTAAAAGGCAGCTCTGTGAGTCCATTACCAAGACAGCTACGGTGTAGCTATCACTGGCACCCTAGTCTGTGGCATTAGATATCTCCAAGTCTGTAAGGGAGGCAGCTCTGGTTGGCGAAAGTCAATCCGAGTCTGTATTAGGGTTATTTGGGTTTTTCACTTTTGCCCAAGAGAAGCTCCAAAAATCATTTCACCCGTGATCAAGAACTCACGCGGACTAGGTTAACTTCACCAGCCTTCTGCTGGTGAAGCATAACCAGAAAAAGTTACAATAGGTATAATATAAAAACAACATTTCCTAAGAACAACTTTTCGATCTTAGCCTATGTAACATGTTAGAGTACGGTTGATATAGTCTTTTAGTGTCTTCTTTCTTATTAAGGTGAAGTGAAACGTTTTTCAGCGCCTCGAAAACGGGAATGATCAATTCTCCGAAACTACTCATTCAATCGCAATGAAACTTTGGCGAATCACGCATTATTTTGGCAGAAAGGGCCTGATTACTTTATTTTTTCAAAATTTTGTAAAACTTTTTGTAGAACGACTTACCAACCACATATATCGTTCGCTTATTCACTGTTGCCGTAGATCATCGCATTCTCCTGATAATCAGGCCCTCCGCAATGAAAACCCGAACACTTTGAGACCAAACCCGTGTCATTTGATGAAGAAATGGCTGAGAATTGACGATTCTCCGTTACTCATAATTAAAAAACCGACATTTCGTTGAGGTGATACTTTCTACCGACATCACGCCCCGTACACTGATAAACCGAGGGGCGGCGCTAGTGGAGGTTTCTTCTGTCACTTTACGCGAAGTGCGCATGGCTGCTCCCGCTCGGGAGAAAATACAAATGATCGAGATCGGATCGCAGACGGCTGATCTCACCCAAGCAACAGCTAACCTAAAATACGAACGAATGAAAAATCAAATCGTGTTTGGAATTGACGTTAGGAGAGAACATTATTGCTCGTTTATCTCTTCTATTCGAATTTTCCATGACTCCTGAAGTGAAAACGTAAAAAAATCCGAATCATCAACGTCAGCTAACCGAGCTTCTACTATTCAAGCCGATTAGAAGACGCGTGCTACGCCATCTGGCGGTATGCAGAGGTATCAAACTGTGTACCTCTGCTTTACCGCGGTGAAAGGGAACCCGGCCGTGGCCTTGAAACGTTTCACTTCACCCTAAGACTGTTCTGTTGTAAATTGATGTGAAGCATCTCTGAGGTGATTCGCTTGGACCAAACAGATTCCCTATCAAGCACTAGCACATAACTCCAATCAAATGTATGATTATGTTCGATCTCGTGTAAAGACACGACCGAGTGTGCTTCCGGGTTTTTCCTAAGATTATCTTTATGTTCTTTTAATCTGGTCTTAAGCTCCCGTTTGGTTTCACCCACATAAGATGCTGAGCAATCATTACAATTAATCTCATAAACTACATTACATTTATCATGTTTACCTAAACGGTCCTTACCTTTCGTAACAACAGAACTTAGATTACTATTGACACAAAAGACAGGTGTCAAGTCGAACTTTTTAAGGGAGCTCCCTAATCTTTCAGAAAAACCACTAATATAAGGTACTGGCACCATTCGCTGTTTAGATAGAACTGGACCATTAACTACCATGATGACTGAGGTGTTAAGTTCAGGATCAGTCAGTGTGATAACAATGTTAATCTTATCACTATGTCGGTTCTTACATCTTAAATGTTTAACTCTACTAGTTATTATCCCTTCAAAAAAGTTGTCAGGGTAGTTGTTGTCTCGCAGCAAGGACCTAGCTAAGTCTGAATTCTCAGTATGGACTTTCGAATGGGATAGCGAAATAGCTCGGTCAACTAAATTACATACCATCCCACGTTTTTGAGACAAAGGATGTAGAGAGTTAAAATTTAAAAATCTTCGTGAAAATGTGGGTTTACGATACCAATTAGTGATTAATCTATTGGAGACATCTCGAATCACATAAACATCTAAAAAACTTAACTTACGCTCTACCTCAAATTCTTGCGTAAACTGAAGACGGTCATGATAACCGTTAAAGACTTCAGTCACATGCTCAAGGTTAACCCTAGGAATGCACATAATAATATCGTCAACGTACCGGTAATAAAACAGTGGTCTGAAATTCAATTTAGACAAGCAATCCCGTTCAAGATCTACCATAACTATGTCAGCTCACTCCTAATCAATAAATCACTCAATAACTTCGAGATTGAATAAGTAGGACTACCAATGGCAGAGATAATAGGTCTCAATGGTACATCTCTTTTATGTATTTTCGGTAAACCATATCCTTTATCCTTTATCGAAAAGTCGTTGTCGTTACCTCAACACAGTCTAATATACATATTATGTGTGCGCGTGTCTAATCAGCATTATAGATTGTGATTACATGTTTATATGTACAGGCCTGCACATTAATGGTGTACCCAAAAAAATCAGCGTCATGTAACATGATCTAAGATCCACTAGCGTCACCATGCGCCCACAGAGGAATAAACGAATTGTTATCATTGTTACGTTGTGTGTTGGGCACGCATATGCTCGTTCAGCGAAAAGTCGTCTGCTCCGTGGTGCGAGTTGGAACCACGATACATGATGCGAAAATCCAACCGCAGCTATGTTCATGTATACACTATTAATGTGCAGGCCTGTACATCTGTATTGACCCAGCGTACGATAAAATATCCTGCAAGCTGGTTTATTCTGTGGCGCCCGAGTCGACATAGGCTGAGCCGGCCTGCACGACACGAGACAAGGGTACGCTGTGCACTACTCTGTATCGTCCGAAGCGCCATCACAAGCGTCTCACCAAACTGAATTGACGATGGCCCAGCGCGAAACTCTTACGGCGCGTCGGGCGGCAAAAGGTCTCCCAGTGTAGTACTTGTCTCACGGTAGGAGCGTTCTCTGCCATGTCTACTAATGGCTCTGATGCTGCGGGTGCTTGGTTCTTACTTCTAACAAATTCGCGCAATACAGCAGGGAGTTCGTCAAGCGTATCTTCTTTTGTTACGTCTAGGTGAATGTACTCACAGATTTCGAGAATGTGCTTTCTCTGTAATTCTTGTATCCACAAGGTTCTACCTTCTGCGATACGTCGTTTCACCAAATCCCAATTCAATGGCATTCGCTTTTCCCCCGAAGCTTCTCGTGCTGCTGTAGCCAGTGATAAGTGCAACACGTGCCTCTGGCTGGAAGGGAGTAAGCCAAACAACGGTGGATTGTCTCCAAAACTTACTTCTGCCTCTCATTTAGGTGTAGTTGGAGAGTCTACGGATGCTGATCGTTTGATTCTGTGCGACATATGATTACCACGCGCTGTACAACGTTCGTTGTTCTCTTTTAGGATTTCTTCTTCCCAACGTGGATGTTTTCAGTCTTCTTTCTTCTCACTGATTTTTGACTTGTTTTTACGACTTGATGCATCCCCCCGCTGCCACCAATTGTTGTGATCGCGATCCTGAGATCCTTCAGACAACTACGATTTATTTATTTAGGAGGTTCATGTTGAATTAAAAGTTGGGACTCAATCGTCAAATTAAGTTATTAGTTTAATAATCAACAATTAAAGTCTTTACAAAGGTTCCTGAATATTCCAACTGATTTCTGATATATTGTGACTGGCTACTCTGCTTGATGTTCTGACCCGGAGCGCCTAGTCTTTCTTTCCTTCGTGAACTTTCGAAGCTGCGTCCGCGAATTCTCTAGCATAGCACGATGTACGATTCATTAACTTGCTGAGTTGTGATTGCACATTCAAAGGCTATCGGGTTTATAACATCCGGTATTCGAATTGCAACAGTATAAATCAAGATTCTTTAGAATTCTACAACCAAACACGGAGTGCCAAAAAGGCAAAGTCTGCTTTGTTTGAATAAAAAGACAGATCGTAGACGCTTGAAACCTCCCTTCTCAGCACCTCGACGGTTGGGCCTCTGACTCATTGATGTCGCGTCGATGTTTTTAAGCTAATCATATTGTGTTCCGTAACAGTATAACGCGGTATTCAGCAATAAGAATTAACTCACTTTTATGTGAGTTTCCAAAAACTTTTTTCTTGGCGTAACTGCGACGAGGGATCTTTTTCTCAGTTTCAAACTCAGTTCTTCTCGAAACTTGAAACATAAGAATCAACCTCGAAATCATAACCTCAAATTATTATAATAACTCTAAGTGTTTTGGTGAATTAATAAATTGCAACAAGTGTAAAACTCATCTACCGATATAAACTCAAACTGAAATTGATTGTCGGTTCGAGTGCGGTTGATAACTAAATTGTTGCGCAGATAATATCATAAATACTGTGAATCAAAAGTGAAATCGATATAAAATTATGCCACCTACGCATAGTGGTGACTGACGAAAAAAGACCCTACCTGCAATAGACTAGAGATAAACGTCGAAAAATAAGCAAACCTCACAAGAAAAAATTCAGAAAATCATCAAAAATAATTAGCGAGATGCGATCACCTCAAAACATTAGGTCAATATGCAACACGTTGACTTCATATCATATAGCTACCGTTAAAACGACATCCTTGTTCTTTGTATTGGCCGTATAGAGAATGACAATTGCACTCGCAACAACCAAACAGGCGGTGAATAAATATAGACTGATGCGCACGCCTCGGATGTTCGTCATGTGAGACAGATATGGTGCAGCCTTGATTTCGCAGTTGGTTCTTCCAGTGTACCGGAAGATTACTGCGAATATCAGTAGACACATGACACCTGCGAAGTGGCACCCGTGGATGATTATAATCCTGAAACAACGTGAATTCACCCAGAATTAAAATTATTCGTATGAACTTGGATAGCTAACCTACTCCGGCATGTAGAGTGCTTGAATGCAAATAATTCCCAAATACAAGACAAAGGACGCCATCGTATAAAACGGATACTGTTGATCTGGCTGCACTCTGTATTGATGCTCCTGGTCTGTTTCTCTAAACCAATAAGTAAGAGCAGACATCTCCTCGCTATCGCCAAACCATTGCCTGCAAAAAAAAAAAGAACGAGATTTTAAGATACTTCTAATGATCAGATGAGCAATATTGTCATACGTATATGAGTCGTTCTTCATAAACCCGTATATCTTTGCTCCTTAGAGTGCAAATCGTAGATTTTTTTCCCACTTCAGAATATGAAAACATGTATCCGAATAATATTCCTGTTTTTATTCCAAATTTCCAACTGAACCGTTTTGAGATGTCACGTGTATTGATTCCTTGAAATGTTTTAAAATGATTTTAAATCCAATGTGTTTAATGCAATAAAAATAAAATATTGCAATTTGCTAAATATACAGCTGCACCAAATAATTTTCTTTCATCCTTGTATGTAAACGGCGATTTTACGGCCGCTGCGCAGGTCGTAAAACCCTATTCTACAGCCTAAGACATACTTTTACATCCTAGGACATACTTTTACATCCTGGGACGTTAAGGGGTTAAAAAAAGGCCTATTTTCAATCATTTTTTTTCTATATAAAAAATTATTTATTCAATTCAAACTTTTTTCTGTCTCTTAGATACACATTCAAAGAAAAATTTCTGAGATTTTCAAAAAAAAAAATTAAAACTCCGCCATTGTGACGTCATTTCCGGTGACCCTTCGAAAAAAAGGTGCGTCCGCGTTGTCAGCATAACTCCTGACAGGATCATCTAAAATGAAAAAACAAAAATACGTGTTTTAGTTAAGACCATAAACTCGTGCTTGAACGAAGGAAAGAAAAAAAAAGTAAAAATTGGAATTTTGGCAGACATTTTTCCAAAAAAATGAAAATTTCGGTCAAATTTGCTTGACATTTTTTTTTTTTTAAATAGTTGTAATTGAAAAAAAAAATCCTTCGTTCAAGCACGAGTTTATGGTCTTAACTAAAACACGTATTTTTGTTTTGTCATTTTAGATGATCCTGTCAGGAGTTATGCTGACAACGCGGACGCATCTCCTTTCCGAGGGATATGACGTCACAATAGCCGAGTTTTTAATATTTTTTTCCCAAAATTTCATAAATTCTTTATCAATAGTGTATCTTTGTAACAATAAGAAGTTTGAATAAAATATTTCATTTTTTATATGAAAAAAAAATTGTTGAAAATAGGTCGTTTTTTTCCCCGAGGAAACCCATGTAACCGCTTAATGTACAACGCATGGTTCGCCAATTGGTCAATGAAGGGTTACAGGTTGAACTGAAAGGATTTACGGTCTGCTAGTCATTCACGGTACCACTAATTGTAAGCGGTAGTGTTATTCGGCAGAACTACAGTCAGCTGAGTGAATCTCATTGTCAATTGAATACATACTGTGACGTGCACCGCCGACGGTTGGGATACTCCCGTGGCAGGCCGCGTTAGCAAACTGTTGTAATCGGGATCCTGAGATGCTTAAGAAGCGAGATGCTGAGACAACTACACGGAGAAAAAAAAATGGGAGATTCTTCCATTTTCGCATAGTAAAAATTCCTATGTTGACATAGAAGTTTTTACCATGCGAAAATGGGAGTTATTCCCATGAGAAAATGGTAAAAATACCTATAATTTATAGGAATTTCTCCCATGTAACATAGCAATTTTTCCTATAATCACACAGGAATTTTTACTATGTCAACATAGGACATGTCGCAATTTTTCCTATGTTAAAATAGCAATTTTTCCTATGGTGACGTAGGAATTTTTACTATGTCAACATAGGAATTTTTCCTATGTTAAAATAGCAATTTTTCTTATGCTGACATCGGAATTTTCACTATGTTAACATAGGGATTTTTTCTATGTTAAAATAGCAATTTCTCCTATGTTGACATAGTAAAAATTCCTATGTCAGCATAGGAAAAATTCCTATGTTACATAGAAGCGGATCCACGTCACTTCACTCAAAAAAAAACCGTCAAGTCACGGATCTTTGCGGCATTCAATACATCTGTAGTACTATGAAAAAAAAAGTACAATTTGAAGGATTTTGGAAAATTCTCAAAAATGGCGGAGTTAGAGGCATGTGAATTTTTGTGCACCGCTTTGTTTGAAAATTCACATCTCCGAAAGTGTTCATCGGAACGGAAAGATCCTTGAATCGTTTTGTTCGTAAAAGAATGCGCTTTCATATAAAAAATTATATTTTCAAAAAAAAAAAATTCTTTCAATATTTTTTTGGCGTTTTTATTTTTAATTTCGCTGCCATTTCCGCGGGACTTACAGAAATTCATGGAGATAATTTTTTTTGAATACCTGGATCCTTCCTCTTCAATCCTAGAAAAAAAATTTATGGACAAAATACCTGGGCCGGAGATAAAAAATAACACGTGCCGTCGCGCGTCACCGCGCGCGCTGATCCACGTCCGTGCTACTCCCGCAAGCTCGCTGTGTTACGTAGTGGAGATGTCATATGATGCTTCTTTACTCACCCAGGTTAACCATTCTCCGAAAATGGTTATTTTACCACCTTAGCCCTTCCGTATCCGTCTACTGGTCATGTTTTCTCGGAGTTATACAATTGTATACGT
Source organism: Rhogogaster chlorosoma (assembly GCA_944452935.1). Classification (NCBI taxonomy): domain Eukaryota; kingdom Metazoa; phylum Arthropoda; class Insecta; order Hymenoptera; family Tenthredinidae; genus Rhogogaster; species Rhogogaster chlorosoma. The sequence goes on from OX101797.1 coordinate 26,245,827, forward strand.
GTATATATGCCTGTTCTGAAAATTCCAGTACGGTTATGGTTCGTTGAACATACTTGTGCTGGAATTAAGTTCGATTCCATTCCACTCGGCTTGTGCTATATGACTGATGGATTTTGTGCAATATTTTGGTGGCCCTGAAATGAGCCTATGTTTTTCGCGATAATTTGCTGGATGACACTTATTGTTAGCAGGACACCTCTGTTTGAAATTAATTCATAATTTTCATCGAATCAAATTTTTCTGGTGCGGAAAATAATTTTGTTGTGACGAGTTTGTGAGATATTGAAATGACCGCATGTAATTTCAGAGTGCCACGAACTGTAAATAGTTTATCGAATCGGCTTTGTAAAATAGTTTCTTCCAGTTGATGTTCTGCAGATGTACAGTACTCGAAAGATATGCTCAGACGGATACGGAAGGGCTAAGGTGGTAAAATAACCATTTTCGGAGAATGGATAACCTGGGTAAGTAAAGAAGCATCATATGACATCTCCACTACGTAACACAGCGAGCTTGCGGGAGTAGCGCGGACGTGGATCAGCGCGGGCGGTGACGCGCGACGACGCGTTTTGTTTTTTATCTCCGGCCCAGGTATTTTCTCCATAATTTTTTTTTTTAGGATTGAAGAGGAAGGATCCAGGTATCCAAAAAAAATTATCTCCATGAATTTCTGTAAGTCCCCCGGAAATGGCAGCGAAATTGAAAATGAAAACGCCAAAAAAATATTAAAACAATTTTTTTTTTGAAAATATAATTTTTTATATGAAAGCGCATTCTTTTACGAACAAAACGATTCAAGGATCTTTCCGCTCCGATGAACACTTTCGGAGATGTGAATTTTCAAACATAGCGGTGCACAAAAATTCACATACCTCTAACTCCGCCATTTTTGAGAATTTTCCAAAATCCTTCAAATTGTACTTTTTTTCTATAGTACTACAAATGTATTGAATGGCGCAAAAATCCGTGACTTGACGGTTTTTTTTTGACTGAAGTGACGTGGATCCGCTTACATACTAAACTACTTTCGTGCCAAATTTTAAGAATTTCACATTACTTCTTCATACATTTTGATGACTTAATGCACGAAAAGTGCTCATTTTGTAGTGTATAAGCCATTGCTCGTATGCAAAATTCGCAGTTTTTGATAAACGATATCTTGAAAACGGTATGGTGAAACAGTCTCAAATTTCGCAGAAGTATTCTTCAATACCTTTTTTAGTTTTTCACAAAAATTCATGGAATTGATATTACTTTTGACCTGTGTTAGAACTACCTTAACCCGCCAATTTTATTTGGCAATATCTGCAACTCAACTTGATGAATTATAACTTTTTTAGTTTTCAATGGATCCAAAATTTACTCAGAAATTCGATGTTCTGAGGAGATTAACCATATCTTCGTATGAAAAAGAGTTGTAAGTTACAATACAAAAAAAATGCGAATTTTTTTAGGAAAAGCGTAACGTTTACGTTGGAAAGCTGAAGATTTGTACTTTGAGGTACTTTCACCCGTTTTCCGTTTCGTTTCAGAAAATATATTTTCTCAATAATATGAAAGTACGCGTCTTTTGATGTAGTTTACCGAGAAAATCATTGATGTCGCAGATGTTATGTCTACTAATTTGGTTTGGTCCCCTGTTTGATATATAGAGATATATAACTGAGGAATATGTAGGTAAATGATGATGAAATTGGTTATTAACGAACTTATATCTTTATTTCTACGGGTAGTTAAGTATAGTAGTAGAGTTATAATAGTTGGTGGTGTCTCCTGTATGGAGGTTAGTAAAGGAGTGGAGTCTTAGGGGGCAAGGTAGTCAGTTGCTAGGAGAATAAGATAAAAGGATTGTAGCTGACCCGCTGCATTTAGCAGTGCCGTGTGCAGCGAGTGTTTTGTAGAGATGTCAGGAGGATGCGGACGATCAGGTAGCACATAGATAAGCAGAATAGAGATGTAGAGGAAAAGGGTGATAGAGGTAAGCGAAGGGAGAGCGTACGGGTGGTGATACCCGGACGTAACACAGAAGAAAAAATTGGTTCAAGTCAAAAACAGTTCTGATGAATGACTCTGAACATATGTTTTGTAGAAATGGGCAGAAAACAATTTTTTTTTTTCATCTAACCTAAAAATCGCTACTTCGACGCCACTTTTCGGCTATCGTGAGAAAAAACAGTAATAGTGACTAATACAAAACATTCTATAAAAATGTCTTACTTTCAGTGATATCGGATTTTGTAATGTTCTATACAGACTGGGTGCAAACAATCCGAGACCAAATTTTCAAACCGCACGGCTTGAGGACCAAGCGTGCACTGATGCCGCATTAGGCATTAGACAGTTCGTACCTCAAATTCTTTCCCCGCTGGTCCGAGTCCCCTCCATCGACTTCTTCATGAATGTCGGCAATTTGAAAATTCGCTCGGGTTATGCTAACCCAGTCCGTACACTGGACGTTGAAAAATGGCAGCTGAATCTTTCGCGAATCAAAACAGGTTGGAATCATTTTTTTTAACGAAAGAACTGCATTGTTCTTGATTATTAATAGAATTATAAAATTTAATCTAACTGGTAAAATTTCTTATAGATCACTTACTTGACGTCAAGACAATTTGTAGTACTGGTGAGGAGGTTGGATTCGATCATTGCGATACTCTGGAAAAAAAAAGACTGATAATCTGAGAATACATAGGCAGTAGGAATTATGATTTATATTGATTACCGTGAGTCCGATATTCTTGGCCAAGGTCGAGTCTGCAATATTGGCGAAGGGCTTGTCTGCCCCCCAGCTTTCAACGTATTTATTCATCCTACTGCCGAACCTGGATCTGTAGTGTATATACATGTTTCATTAGTTTTTGTTTATTTCAACCCGATCGATTCACGTTATATTATCGAACTTAGCATCGAGGATCAGACGAAACACCTATTATTTCAGGACTTAGTAATTACCGGAGCAGATCTTTACCGAATGAGTAAAACCTTCTTCTAATTGTAAGCAGAGTTTCTCTACAGTACCTATTGGAATGTGTTTCGTATCACGCGACTTCTCGCCAAGTGCCCGCTTCCGATTTCAACGAAACTTCGGGCGATTGCGGAGGGGGTGAAAATATTCGATACGTATTTTTTTATATCTGTGGAATTCCACCCTAAGGGCGTGTAATTAACCCCTGAAAATTGCAGATTTCGCTATTCGATAGCCCGCGATGAACGACCTTCCAAAGATTTTTGGCTGACAAAGTGCTACAGGAGGATCTTCGGGGTTGCTGATTTCGAATCTGTAGTCGAAATTAAGGGGCACACCTAGTGTGACGGCCTAAAAAAAAGGTGGTTTTTGGGAATTTTTATTAGAAAAGCCACTGTATTAATTGTTTCAAAATTTTAAGAGTATATTTATACATGTCTCAAGAATATACAGCGAAATTTGTGAAAAAAAAATTAAACATTTTTTAAGTTTGTGACGCGGACTCGTTATATCTCCCCGGGAATAGACCGGATAGCTATCCCGAGAGACAGTCCAGTCGACAATTGGCAATAAACAAGAACCACAAAGAAAAGTAATAATTTTAGGGTTGGGCGCCAGGCGACTACTTCGCCACGAAACAAAAGATCTTACCAAAAAGGACCCAGACTACTATAGATAATGCGGCGGCTAGCTGCAGTACCGCGGAGAGGGGTCGGGATTAATTTGAGGGATCAGCGAATGAAGTAATTACTCGAGTAATTAAATTGCAATAGACAAAAACGTGCATTTATTAAAAAAAAAAAATAGAATATGAAAAATATGAAACATGTAACAAAATAGGGTGTACCCGGGGCACTTCCCCTCGGGTATAAATCGGTTACAGGGCGTGTATAGGCGGCCTGGCTACGTTTGACGAGTCTTACAAATAAACAGAATTAAATAAACGCTCCCACGTAGGGTGGCAATAACAGAAAGAAAAGAAAATTAATAAATGACTCGCCAAAGTAAGTCCTTGGGAGACAATAAACTAAATCCGAACAATGCAGTAACAAATAACAGCGGTTATAACAATTAATAATAAATCAGCTACCGCTACTAATAATGAATTACAGAGGTCTGCGGCCCAGAAATATTTCTAATTAACCAAATAATTAATTCCGCGGCATAGAATTTAGATTATTCATTTTCCGGCGGCACAAACTTAACAAATTTACTAAATCACCTAAATCTAACTTAACCTAATTCTGCGACCTAAACAAACAAATAATTTACAAACTTCGACTAGCGTCGATTTTCTATTGATGACTCGAAATCTCTTAACAATACACTTTGAGTAATCACTGCAACAAATTCGGAAAATGCTGTTCCGAGAAAAACGCGTTTGAAGATAAAATGATCATTTTCACTGTTATAAATAGCCTAGCGTGACAAATATATTCGGGGCCCATGCGTACGATAATTTAGATTCGGCGTTGAGTTGCCAACCCCACTACCCCCATCCGGCTCTCAGGCCGTTCGAAGCTGCGTAACTGCCGGGTGTTCTCTCGTGGAACGCAGTATAGCTGCCGAGCGGCTAATCTTTAATAAGCTATAACTCAAAAACTATTTGAGATATCGATTCGAAATTTTAATATGTTATTCTCAAAGGTTTAATCTATCGAATTATGAAAAAAAATCAAAATCGATTTTTTTCAAATTTCACACTAGGAGGGGGGGGGGGGGGGGGGGGGGAAGGTTAATTCGGTGAAAAAAAGCCATGTTTTTGAGATTTTTTTCTGGCAATGCAGATAGTGTTAGTTGATTTAGTCAATGTCTATATAATAATGCAACACTTGAACCATATTTTCATACATTTTCATTGCAAAATATTGAAAATTAAGCAAGTGACAGTGAATCTCCGGAGGCGCCTCGGAAAAAAGTGGTTTCGCGGTGTTCATCATAACTCGATAGAGAATCATCTGAAACAAAAAAACCAAAATGCATTTGTTAAAGGAAAGGTTTCTCGAGGTAATGACGAGAGGATTTTTTTTTTCTATTTTTCAATTTTTCGTAGCACTTGGAAGCCAAAAAACCAATTTTCGCTAAAAAAAATCGGCTAATTTGTTGTTGTAAAATTGATAATTATTTTAAAAAAAAATTTTCTCGTCATTACCTCGAGAAACATCTCCTTTAACAAATGCATTTTGGGTTTTTCGTTTCAGATGATTCTCTATCGAATTATGATGAACACCACTTTTTTTCGAGGCACATCCGGAGATTCACTGTCACTCGCTCAATTTTCAATATTTTGCAATGAAAATTGATAAAAACATTGTTCAAATGTTGCATTATTATACAGGGACTTTCTGTGGTGGCGGCACAGCTAGTTCCATCAAACACACGCACGCTTCGTCCGTGTGCCAGGGATACCAACCGAAAAAAAGAATGATGCAGCTTGAACAGAGCAAAGAGTATAGCAACCATAAGCGTGAAGTCTTCGGTTGTCACATGGACGAAGCGAGCTTGTGTGTAGTGGCGGTGGCTAATGGAACTAACTGTGCCGCCACCACAGAAAGTCCCTGTATAGACATTGACTAAATCAACTAACACTATCTGCATGGCCAAAAAAATCTTAAAAACATGGCTTTTTTTCTTACCGAAATAACCTTACCCGCCCCCTAAGAAATTCAAAACGACTGACTTAAAATGGCGAACCAACTTTTTCCAAAATGATGTGGATTGCTTCGGATTCGGTATGCCCGGGGTTTTTGGGGTCGCTGATTACAAATCTGAAGTTAGAATTGCAAAATTCATATTGGTAAATGGAAATGAGTAGATGGACGTGTATCTTGGAGATGGCAAGAATATGACGTGATGATTTTTTTCAGACGGTTTTAATTTAGAGCTACATGTGGGGCAAACCTTGGCATTGCGAGGGCAAAAAACTTTGGAATCAATAATACAATTAAAGTCATCAACAACGCACAGCTACACCATACAGCCTTTGATTTCGGCCGATGGCAAATTATTATCACCTCTATTGATGGTTTTAAAAGAATCTAGTGGAGGATTTGTTCCTCGAGCGCAAAAGATTATATGTTTGAACCACAGAATCTATATCTTATGGCTTCGAAATCTGGGAAATTGACAACCGAACATTTTAAACGTTGGTTTCAAGACGTATACCTTCCGCATACCGGTTTATTTGAATAATACCGTATTTGAAACCATGAATTTCAATGGACAAGACGTTAAACTTCCAACCATTAATAGATATAATATGAGAGTTCTGGACCTCACTCCCAGCCTCGCCACCAGAGGCGCCACGCCGGGATACCATTCGTGCAGGTAACATACCGGCCTCGCTGATAAGTTAGGGGCTGCATCGGTACCGATTTTCGATCGCTGAGCTTGGGTTACCGATAATGTGTGGATGGCGCCACCGCCGATCTGTGATCAGGTATGTTATCGGTCGATTTTTGTCGCCACTACCGATCTACCGGTAGATATGGGTGATTCTCTGTAAGGACGTCTTAAATCTATATAAAACTGTCCGACCAAATTGTTTTTGATTTTATAAAAAAAAAAAATTACCAAGGGCTACAAAACTATCAGCTTAATGATAATTAATACACAGCCAATTGAATTTTTTTTTCTTCGAGATTTTAGTATGTTTCCCGAAACCCGAACAATCACAACAAGCCTACAACAAATTATTATAACTATTAAAGTATAAATAACGAAATAAAATTCAAAAGAATTACCATTGTCAAATCTACGCAGTCCCCTGCCACATAACATGGCAGGGGACTGTTGCCAGGGGACTGTAGATTTCATCAAATTAAGAAAAATCAAGCAAACTATTTCAATCCATTCAACTTTTCAAGTTCTCAATGAACATGTACATTAAGTAGTATGATATGGAGACTTATGAATCCAATTTTATAAATAAATTATAAATAAAAATAATCACTAGGGGACTGAGTATTGAAGTGGCCCAGACACATATTTCCAACACAAACGGTGTTTTGACACTAAATAAAATGGCGATAAACAGCGCTACGGTTATTAATTTAATGCTAGTTAGGTCCCTATGAACCCGACAGAACATAAAATAGTTCGCTGGATTTTTTTTTTTTTGGCTTGGAACTTTTGACAGGGGACTGTTCTTAAAACGCAAGGACGAACTTCAGTTTAATGAATTTAATGAAATAAATAAATTTTCGGTACGTTTTATTGAACATAATTGTTAGTTAACTAATTAAGTTTATAAACATTATGAACAAAATTATATATTACAGACGAATAACTTAAAATTTAATCTTAAAGATTCAATTTTGGGAAAGGGACAGCCTAGGGGATTGAGATTTCGGTGGTTTAGGAATTTATAACAAAAAAACCAAAATTTGCCAAAACCAATGCACCAAGTAGAAATAGTCTTTTACTTTTGTAATAAATTTTTTTTATTCACAAAATAACAATTTTTCTAAAAACAAAACCCCAGGACAGCAAAAAAACATCCTTACAGAGAATCACCCATATGTTATCATCCGATTTTGCTTTCTTGCAACTACCGATCTGCGTTCAGATAACGCTGATATCTTACCGGTCGCCTAGTTGATATGCGATCATCCGATTTTCTGCATCCGGATGACGCTGTTATCTGATTTTCTGCCGTTACCGGGCTGCATTCGGATGGCGCTCATGTTTTACTGATCTTACCGAGCTGATATGTTATTATCTGATTTTCTGTCCACTATACCGATCTGCATTGTAAAAATGACGCCGATATCTTACCAATCTTATCTATGAAATTGAAATTCTACAGGCTAAATTATAGAACTAAAAGAAGGTAAATAATTATAGCAAGAGGCAAACATAAAAATGATATATAAGTACTTATTTACTATAATGAAAAATATATGAACTATATACAATATAATAATAATAATAATAATAATAATAATAATAATTCTGCCAGTCATCCTTCCAACACCACCAAATGACCTTGGATATCGCATAAAAATGTCTGGAAATCGAAAAACGAAGTTAGATGTGTCATTATGATTCCGCGATGATAAATCACACGCACCACTCCTCGCTGACACATTCGTTAGTAATGAAATAAATATTAACTCATCAGACGAAGAGCCGAGGTGTCATTCCGTATCAGTCTCGTATCCAAAATCCTGATCCGGGTATAATACCTCCACGGGCACCCCGTTAGGCCAGCGTCGTCGTTCCTCAGCCTCAGCTCTCATATCCGCAAGGTCCCACTCATTGGGCTCCTACCCTTCCACCGCCGGTCGCCACCGTAGACCCAGAACAAGCTGTTCTCGTTCTTCTTCTTCTTCTTCTATTTCTTCTTGAGCTTCTTGTTCTTGTTCTTCAAGCCGCTCTAACCGATCTGCATCTGCCACAGAGCTGGTCCAGCTCCCATCACTTTCACACCCGGAATCATACCCATCATACTCATCGATCACGAAGCAGTTGATTTTCAAAAATGTAAGCTAACTTGTCGGCGAACAGACGCAAAATGTGCAAGCTTGATTCAAACTAGCACTCTATCGTCAACTACCAACTAGAGAATACCCAGAAATAATCGGGCAAGCCAATGACAAACTCTGAAAATATTTTTTCTTAGCATCAGAGAGGTACAATTCGGTTGCTGTCTAGCTAGGATAGGCAAGCCTCCTGAAGTTGAGGGCCATAAAATGTCATTCGGGGCAGCTTGAATTTTCGTTGGCTGTTCGAGGCCTCGGAGTTTGCGAGGGCGTTACCTACCTACCATGTACCCCATACCGCCCACAATGTACGTATCACCTCGGATTTTTCAAAAACTCCATGATGCGTGTATGGTTTTGGTTGTGGTGGTGGTGGGGGAATGTGTGCATATAAAGCCCCAACCTAAAGAAAAGGGCCAATACTCATGTGGTGACCGGTTGAAAGCAGAGTTGTAAAATTCGTTAATAATGGATAAAAACGAGTACATGAATCTTGTGGGGTTGATGGAAGACGCCTACAAGTTGGTGCGCACAATATCACCAAAGTATGCGAATGAGTATATTATTCGCTGGTGTAATATTGGACTTGAAAATATCGAATCATTGAACAATACTTTGATACATTCGAAACTAAGCGTAAGTGAAAAATAGCAGCTCCAACTGTAACATTGCATTTTGAAACGCATGTTACAAGCGACTCCTGAACACCTGTGTGAATCTAGCATATCAAGTGTGAGAATCTAAAAAAAAAACTGCTGTTCCTGTAGCATGCCGAATAGTTCTATAGTTCCTGATAGTTTTTAACAATAGTTCCGCTGAATTTCCCTCAAAAAAACGAATTTTGAAAAAATGAGATGCTAACTTCGCGTACAATCTCACAGCATCTCAGCGGAATTTGATTGCAAGCCCTTTAAATCGGAGATATCAGCAGAGTGCTATGGTCTCCGATGAGTTTTAACGATAGTTCTGTTGAATTATAGCATGAAAACGATTTTTGAGAATATGAGATGCTAACTTCGCGTAGCATCTCACAGCATCTCAGCGGAATTCGATCACTGGACCTTTAAGACAGATATATCACAAGAGTTCTATAGTTTCCAATGAGTTTTAACGATAGTTCCGTTGAATTTTAGACTAAAAAAGATTTTTCATTTTTCGTCAGAGCTCAGAACTCGAGTCTAAACGCCAGCATCTCACTCGAAAAGACCAGCATCTCGTGCCAGGAGGCCGAATCAACAAGATACATGGATTATAATAGTATTTTTACTAGAACTATGATCAAATCGGTCGGAACTATCGAGTCTGAGGTCGACAGAGCTCGGAACTCGAGTCTGAACGCCAGCATCTCACTTCGAAACGCCAGCATCTCACTCGAAAAGACCAGCATCTCGCGCCAGGAGGCCGAAATCAACAAAGTACGTGGATTATAATACTGTAACGAATCTCCCCTCACAAATAAAAGAAATAGAGAGATTCCATGGAAACGACAAAAGATAATGATAACATGTCAATTAGCTGTAAAAGAATAAAAGTGACCTTTTTTTTCCCTTAACTTGTTCTTTTCATTACATAAGACTTAAATTGGTGTCAGAAGTGCTTGTGAAACGTTCCCATCCAAGGAAAATTACGAGAATCTCTTAAACAGTGTTTACGAACTCGATTATCAACTAAGATGCCGCGTCAACGACAAAGAACGAGGTACCCATCAGTGGAATCTTCACAGCTTGGCGCTGGTCCTTTCGCGTCCGAATCTCGTCCACACACTGTTCCGAACACTAACGGGGAACCACATTTACTTCGAAGAGAATTTTATGATCTAGTAGACGAGGTACAAAATCATTTACGTGAAGAATTCCAACAACGACACGAGGCGTCACAAGAATTAGAATTAGAAATTAGAATTAGAATTTCTTTAAATGCCTATAACAATATTAGGCAACAGTAGTACAAAATGTATACAAGAAAGAACAGAGTAAGGATAGTGACTAAACCTAAACTTACAGACTAGAGATAAGAGCTAAATACAATAGCAGAGCAAGAAAAGAGACAGAGGAAGGAGACAACGGCAAACGCGCAAACAAGCAGAGATCATTGCAAACGTACGTGTTCGTCAAGATCTGGAAGAACACCGTCGGATAGAGACAGAGGAACTCCACCGTTCCAGGAGACCGAAAATACCCATAATCTAACATGAGGCTGAAACTAGCGGCCAGAGCTGGCGGCCACGCACAGCGCTGGGTTGAGAGTCACTGTCGCTCGCACCGCACCGTGCCGCGCCGAGCCGTAGACGTCGGCGTAGCTCACATAGTCGAAGTTTGCAATTGTAGTATACTCGAAAAATTGCTCACCTTGACATGCCATAAATTATGAATAAGTAATTTTTAAATCCGAATTTTTCCAGAATTTTCGTGACAACGAAATTGTCGGAAAATTATCACAAGTGAATAAGGAACCTCGATTCAACGAACGGAGCCCTGTGATACGTTTTAACTTTTTTCAGCGCGTACAGTGATTTCGATACAGTGATTTTTTTTTTCAAATAATTTCTCTAAAGATCCCCGAATCCAAATTAATCCGATTTTTTTTTAGGGACGGCACTTTTGAATTTTTTACGAATTAAAGAAACGAACAACTGGTTCATCACATCACATTAAATACTTGAAACACAATGAAATAAAAATAAAAAATATACGAACAATTTTAGCGATATGAATAACACTATAGGAATCGAGATACTTTTTTAAAACTCGTCATATCTTTTGATAGACAAATCCAAATGACATTCTGTTTGCGCAGATTTACTCGGTTGTTCCTTGGGAAAAACTTTCTCGCTGGAAGTTTTCTGAGATATGTCGTTTTATATGTTTATTTTTAATGTAAAGACGACTGTACCGGGCGATCGACAAATCCTACGGGTTGCATACTGTAAGGCGCTAGTACTTTCAGGGTCACGCGCACATCTGATTATTGAATTCGGCCCCTCAATTGTACATATGAAATAATAATCGTATATCTCATACATAAAATGTATACTAATATCGTGTTATATTTCGAATGTCGCTCTTCGAGATTACACATGCAGCTTGCTTTTCCCGCCACGGAAATACACACGTTTTAGAGTTCTGAAAATTTGGTAGATGGCGTGGCCGTTCCTTTCCGCCCTGCGCCATCTTTTCTCATTGTTTTTTCGTGTGTCCGGGAAAGCACATGTTCAAGTGAGTGATCACATTACATCAGATTCCTTCATCTTACAGTGCATCGAAGGGTATAAGATTCCTTTTAAGACAAAAGTAGTTCAGGCCAGGGTGCCCGACGAACCCAAACTTTCTTTTACTGAAAAAACTGATATGCAGCTGGCAATAATTAAGCTGATGAACATGGGGGCAATTGTTCCCTGTCGATAGCCAATTGGCTCCGATAGCCAATTTCTGTCTAGCTATTTCTTAGTACCAAAGCCAGATGGCACAAAGAGATTTATACTAAACCTGAAACAGCTTAACAAGTATACAGGGTGATTCACTGCTACCGAGCCAAATTAAGTGGATAGCTTCCTTGGGTAATTCTAAAACGAAAGTTCCTCAGCAAAAACTTAAAAACTTGAAAAAAAAAATTAATAAAAAAAAAACTTTTTCGTGGTCGACGTAGACGACAAAAAACTATGGTGCGCATGACCTGGTTGCCGAAAACTATGGAGCGGACGACCTGGCTGTCAAAAACTATGGAGCGGAGGACCTAGACGGCCGAAAACTATGGCGCAAATGACCTAGTCCGTGAAACTTATCTCGTGGTCGACGTAGACGGCTATAAAACTATGGAGCAGATGAGCTAGCTGCCAAAAACTATGGAGCAATGGATAACGAGGATATTCGATAACTCGGACACCGTTGATCTCTCGAATTTTTCGCTAAAAAATATTCGTCTTAGAATTCTTCAAGGAACCTACCCACTCAATTTGGCTCGGTAGCAGTGAATCACCCTGTATAGATCAGGACCATTTCAAAATGGAAGATATTCGTACAGTCTTGAAACTCGTATCTCGTAACAGCTATATGTGTTCGATAGACTTGAGGGATGCGTACTTTCTCGTTCCAATATACAATTCATACAGAAAGTATTTAAGATTTAGATTCCTAACACAAACATACGAATTTACTTGTTTACCATTTGGATTATCGCCTGCTCCATATGTCTTTACAAAGATAATGAAGCCCTTGCTACACTGGCTTCGTACTAGAGGCTTAATATTATCAGTATACATAGACGACTTTATAGTAATAGGTCAGACATTCAACGAATGTTTAAGCAACGTAAATCAAACTATAAGTATGCTTAAGAAATTAGGGTTTGAAATCAACGATAAAAAGAGTGTGGTTTTTCCTACAAGACGTTGCACTTACTTAGGTTTTGTAATCGATACTGAAAAGTTTACTTTAGAATTAACGGGCAAAAAGAGAGAAAAACTTTATAATGATATCGAATCCATGGTTACAAGACAGAGATGCAAAATAAGGGATTTTGCTCAGCTAATAGGGGCCTTAATTGCTGCATGCCCAGCTGTCATGTACGGCTTACTGTATTGCAGAAGGTTGGAAAGAGAAAAAATAATAGCTCTGACCTTGAATGAGAACTGTTATGATAAATCTATGTCGATTCCTCAGTACCTTCAGGGCGATCTAACTTGGTGGAAGGTTGCTGTTCAAAAAAGTTGTAACCCTATAAAGACATATCAATATAAAATTGAAATTTTCACAGATGCCTCGCTCACTGGTTGGGGTGCATCATGTCAGGGTACATCAACTGGAGGACTGTGGTCTTCTCAGGAGCGAACAGAACACATAAACGTCTTGGAATTACTGGCGATATCTCTGGCCTTAAAGACGTTCGCTAGGAATTTAAGAGACTGCGAAGTCCTTTTAAGAGTAGATAATACAACTGCCATCTGTTGTATTAATAAGATGGGAGGCGTTCGTTTTCCTAAATTTAATAAATTAGCAAAACAAATATGGCAATGGTGTGAGGACCGAAGGATATGGATAGTTGCGTCGTATATAAGATCATCAGAGAACATTGAGGCAGACCGGGAATCGCGTTCAAATAACATTGATACGGAATGGGAGCTGTCAGAAAGAGCGTATCAGAGACTAACCTCGGTTTTTGGAATACCAGATATAGATCTTTTTGCTTCAAGGATAAATCGCAAATGCAGAAGGTATTGTTCATGGCGGGGAGATCCGGATTCTTATGCGATAGATGCTCTAACCATTCCTTGGTCCTCGTGGTTTTTCTATGCATTCCCTCCATTCGCCCTAATTTTACAAACTTTACAAAAGATTAGGACAGAACAGGCCAGAGGTATCCTAGTTGTTCCGCTGTGGCCATCTCAGCCATGGTACCCCCTGTTCAAAGCAATGACTGTGGATGAAGTCATAGAATTTGCACCTTCATTAGACCTTTTGCTTTCTCCTTGTAGGAAGATCCACCATCGACTATCAGCGAAGCTTACCCTGGTAGCAGCAATTGTATCAGGGAAGCCTACATGAGAAGGAATATTTCAAACGACACTATTGACGTACTGATGGCATCAATCACAAAATCCACAACAAAACAATATAACACACATCTCAAGGATTGGTGGACGTTTTGCAAAGGCAATAACATTGACGTTTATGCTGCCCTGCCAATTAATATGTTAGATTTCTTAACAAAAAAATATAAAGAAGGAGCAGCATACAGCTCATTAAATTGTGCGAGATCAGCAATAAACCTCTTGTACGCAGAGGGTGCACTAGACAGTACCTTGGTCAGTAGATTCTTTAAGGGTATCTTCAATCTCAAGCCTCCAAGACCCAAATATGAAGAAACTTGGGATACAGACAAGATTTTAGACTTTATTGAAGGACTAGGTCCTACAGAAAACCTGTCCTTGTCAACCTTAACTGAGAAGACTGTAATCTTGTTAGCCTTAAGTACAGGACATCGTATTCAAACACTTGCTAGTATTAATATAGATAATATAAGTATATCAGAGTCAGACATAAGAATAAAAATTCCAGAGAGACTTAAGACTACAAGACCTGGTTCAGTTCAACCGATCCTGTCTTTACCGTTTTTGAAAGACAGACCTGGATTATGTGTAGCTTCGACTCTCATTAGATATATGGATTTAACAAAGAGTTTAAGAAAACAAGAAAGTAGACTATTTATAGCTATAAGAAAGCCACATAACAAGATTTCGACACAAACGATTAGCCGATGGATTAACAGAGCTTTAACAAAGGCTGGAATTGACACACAAATATTCTCAGCATATAGCATTCGACATGCCTCTACCTCAGCAGCCTTGGCCAAGGGTGTTGATCTAGAAACCATTAAACGAACAGCTGGTTGGTCGAAAAAATCGCTTATGTTTGCAAAGTTTTATAATCGACCAATTATAGCAAGTACAAGGTCATTTGCATTATCAGTACTAACCAAAGAATAATATATAGATATGCTTTATTGGTACTAACCAAAGAATAAAATAGTTCCTGTAAAAAAAAAAAAAAAAAAGAAGGTTGAAATAAAACGAAATGAATACAAGAAATTGCTTCTCTAAACGACTGCATGTGTAATCTCGAAGAGCGGCATTCGAAATATAATAAATCGATCAAACGAACTTACTTGTACGTGAAGTTCGATCGATGTTATATGAGAATGTCGCTCGAGATGATTACATCCCACCCTTATATTAGTTCATACCCCATTTCCATGTCCCAAGCAAGGCAATTTCTTAAACCCAAGCTCTTAAATATGAGAAAAGATGGCGCAGGGCGGAAAGGAACGGCCACGCCATCTACCAAATTTTCAGAACTCTAAAACGTGTGTATTTCCGTGGCGGGAAAAGCAAGCTGCATGTGTAATCATCTCGAGCGACATTCTCATATAACATCGATCGAACTTCACGTACAAGTAAGTTCGTTTGATCGATTTATTATGCCGGGTGAAACACCGTATATTTATTCAATCACACGTATGGGTCATTCTAAGTTAAATTCACATCCAAAGAATTTCGTCAAAGGTCATTACTTCCCGCAACAAAATAAATAAACGCCTTTTCTAAAGAAATACAAGAAGCCAGGGGAGGAGAAACAAAATATCTGGGACAAATGTAAACCTAATTTTTTTTTATGAAACAAAAAAAATTAAATAATTTTACTTGTTAGACTACAAAAGTTTATTTATCGTATTATTTTAAAATCAATGATTCTGATATTTTATTAAATTTTTATGCATTTAAAATTACCGATACACGAACAGAAACAGTGAGCGGGACATGCCAGGGGAGATATATTTTGCATGTTTAAGGACCTGTTGTAGCTAAATTAAGTAAATTTGAGTAATGAATTTGAGTGACCATAAAGAAGACGATGAGTTTTAAAAGGTAACAATATTATTTGGAACGAATTTTCTGAAAAATGTGATTTTTTTATCGTGGACATTGAAAGTAACTCTTAACTTAGAATGACCCTTATATATTATTATATATTATTATATATAAAATTTTTTTCCCGGGCAGCAGCTTATATACAATTTTTGGTAGTTCAGTGACGTCACCTAACTGTCTGAGCTAGCTGACTTGAGGCAATGAGGGTGATCCGGTTAGATCCGGATCGATGTCTCGTCCTTCTCTCACTCGTAGACTAGCCGAACCGTTACAATACCAACATACAATTCTTCTCTTAGAAAGTTTCTTTTTATTCCACAAAGTGTTTTCCTAGAGTGTCTTAAACGTCATGAGATTATAGCTGTTTCGTCTGACTCTCTAGACCAGAATGGGCGAAATGACCCCGATGAATGCATCATCGTGCATCTATAATTGAGAGGACAATACTTTTTGGAATACCTGGACGGCACTGGACCTGGCTCTCCACCTGGCATGCGATCTGCACCATCCTTGAGACGGAGGTTGTCGTCATCTTTCTGCAAATAAATCATTTCTCGTTTCACCAAGATTCATGTTGTTTCAGAAAATTTTTGCCATTCAGTAGAAAGTGTTCGCTTAATATAGAGACGCCTTCAATTTAATGCCAATTTCACGGTGTTATGTAAGGGTGAAGCCCGAGCGGTTGGTAGTTCACGAAACATTTGAATTGGATTTTATAGGACCTATCTTTCGATAAATCGGTAATATGGGAACTTACTTACCTAGCCTTATACAGAGCCATATGCATTGTTTAATTTTATGAGGCCAATATATTGCTATGATGATTGGGATTGGGTGATGCAATGAAATGAATGAAAATGAGAAATTAACTGGTAAAAGCTAAGGTATATGCTGAAAGTGATTCTGGTTATACAGGGTGTCTCGAAATTCGCGCATGTGCTACATACGGGCGGATTCCTTGCGAAGAATGGATACGGAATATCCAAGTAAAAACTTCCGCGAGGACCTAGTTTTCCTGTAAAAGCACTTATTAACGAACCAATCAGCGTTTATCTTTAGCAGACTGTCTAAAATCCGTATCGTCGTCCGCCTTATTAGCGCGAGCGAAACAATAATGTGTGGTGCTCCCCGCTCACTTGTCATAACGCGCTCGTATACGTGAGCGCGACACATAGACAGGCGGTTTACGCGATGAAATTTTAAGAGTTCACATTTTGAAAATTATTAACGTCAAAACGAGTCGTAGAAGCATAGAATAGGGAGCATATTGAAACTTCATTAATATTGGGTCTATTTAATTGAAGTTTATGAATTCACTACAATCAGTTGACCAGATATCCTTTACAGAACAGAAGTGCACGTACAGGCCAGTACATTAATAGTGTATCTAAAAAAATCAGCGTCATGTAACGTGAACTAAACTCTACTAGCGTCACCATGCGCCCACAGTCGATATTTAGCAGACGTCATGCGCCATCTGCTAGGGATGCAAGGAATAAACGAATTGTTGTCATTGTTGCGTTGTGTGTTGGGCACGCATACGCTCGTTCAGCGAAATAGCGTCTGCTTCTCGTCTGTTCCGTGGTGCGAGTTGGAACCACGATACACGATGCGAAAGTCTAACCGCAGCTATGTTCATGTATACACCATAAATGTGCAGTCCTGTACATTTGCATTACCTATTTCCAGTATCTTAATTTTTACGGGTTGCCATCAGGTCCGAGAGTGCCGATAAGATTTCAAATAATGATCACAGGGTCCTGTAATTATTACCTCTCGTAGGGCCGGTCAGAGATTGACAATTTTTAGAAATTCATTAATACGATAAAGAGCGATAATCCCATTCGCTCAAAAGAGTCGTAATTCGATCACAGGCTTCAAGGTCAAGGCACAATTCATGATTTATTTAAACAATACTTCACGGGAGACCCAGGCGAGTCTTATGATTTGGTGAATGTGTTGCATTCCGAATACCAAGGTGTTGCAAGCCAGATGGTTGAGCCGCACTTTGGTAATACCAAGGAATGTGCAAGCTTTGGCGCAGCACGCAACACGACCTCCTTAAGGATGTTCTCCAGGAAATCGAATTAATGATGAGAATTTAATGAAACTTGGCAAAAAGGTAGCCAAGCATGTAAATAAAGCTAGTTTCAATTTTTGTGTACCAGGGGTACCTGTGAACCAAGATATAAATAATTATATTTATGCTTTCTTTACATGAGCTCTTACGGGAAACAGTTACATTTCTGTATTCTTTCAGTCATAACTTTTTAATTGACGATGAGAATTGGTTATAAGTATGCACGTTCGAAAGAGTAAGAACTGAGGATCATTTTCCGTCCTTAAAAATATTCCAAGGGTACCTATGAAAGATGTATACAAGCAATAAACATGAAAAAATATGCATGAGCTCACGAAGCGTAGAAGCGCTGACAACGTCGCAGGTTATACGCCGGTCTGTAGTCGGCACGCGTGGCTGTGGCTCGCACACTAACATGCAGCCTACCGGTGCAACATTGCCAAGCGTTCACGCGTATTCTCTGTCTTTCTCTTGCAGAGCTACCTTTCTCTGTCGCACCGAAGAGAACATCCTTAATCTAATAAATAAGCGGCCATTATAGGACTCGGAGTCAGAACATCGAGACCCGTAGCGAGACGCATTATTTAGAGTTTTGGCCTGATTGTAATTCAATAAACTTCACTTTTTATACGACTTGGTTACAACCATTAATTCGACAACGAACTCCCTAAATATAAAATTGTAGTTGTTTGAAGGATCTCAGGATCCCGATTACAACAAAACAGTTGGTACATTTTCCTTCGCTTTACGTTTTTTCAAATCCTTATCCTTCGAGGGCCAAAACAAAGCATTTTTAAATGGAGAAGGCACATTCGGAGGTATCAGTTTAGCACTCGGAGGTGACGATTTATTCCCTATATTCACAGATGGAACTTGCGAGCGGGTTAACTCTTCAATTTGACTCTCAGAAGTAATCTCCATAAATTCATGATTCACAGGTTGTAACGAGCAATTTTCCTACCGGGGGAAAACAGTAGTTAAATAAATCCCGTACAAAGAGCACTGATACGAGCCTTATTTGTTAACTCCGCGAAACGAGATAGCTCACAGAGACGGTAAGTTGGGCGCCAGACACCCGAGGGTGTCAAATAAGATATTACGGGACGGAACGGAAGCAAGAACGTAGTTCCGGTGGCTAAATATTTCGGCACAAAGCAGGTAACCGGCTAGTTCGACGGAGAGGGGAACGTGGGGGCGAAAGAATTGACACACTCAATTTAGTAGATTTAATGCACCTAGGCTCTATTCTAATTCGCATCGGTAGGTAACAAAAATAAAGAAAAATAAAGATCAATACGGCAAGGGAATATAAAATAACGAAGATAAATAAAAATTAATAATGTCGGCACTTAAATATAATCCACAGACTCGAAAACCAAATACAAAAAAAGTATCGTCACCCGGCGGGATCGAACTCAAGACCGGTAGAACAGTCGAGTCCAATCAACGTAAGTAGACCGGGTGATACGCGGCACGGCAATATCTGAAGCTAATGCTAGCGAGCCGGGTAGTACAGCTCAGCTAGGTGGCTAGGCCAGCTGGGCGGCTTAGCGCACGGCACGAGACGGCAGGGAGGGAGAGCACACACACTCGTCGCAGGCTCAGCTGACGCGGCCACACTACCAGGCAGCACGTCGCCGATGACAGTCGCTCAACCCACTCTTTCTCACGCACACACACGCAACGATCGGCACCCGGAGACGATGAAGTCTTAGGTGACAGTACGTTGTTTTCAAGGCAAGGAAGCAAGGTAGTGGTGGCAAGACACCCTAAGCTACACACAGTTATCATGAAACTACGAAAGTCTAGCTCAGATAACCCTTCGCCCGTAGTTGTCAAGAAACCAGAAAGGCTATCAAAGGAGAACGGCTTAACTAGCGAAAGAAAATGCAGAGCGGGTGATCTAAGCCTTAGACAGAAGCCTACCTTGCTCTCCAGCAGCTGATCCTCTCGGCACGGCACGGGACGGCACGGCACGGCAGCAGAGTCACTCACACTCACACTCACGCCTTACGCACTAGAACTTAACTAAGAGCAACTAAACTAAATGTAAACTAAACTTAATCCGAAGCAAAATCAAATAATCCAAAAGCAAAAGCAAAACGAACAGAAAGTGAAAGAAAGAAAACAAAAGATAAAGATACGCAATAAAGGGATAGAAAAGATAGAGGTAGCGGTACGAAAACGGTTAGCTGCCCAGCACGGTGGATCAGAAGATGGCTTCTTCCGGATGACAGCCGTTATTAGCCGGCATGGTGACAGGTGTCGCCCGCGTTGCGGGGAGGTATTTCCGCCGCGCTCGCCGATTTCGCCATACCTTGGCGAAGTGACATGATGCCGGCGATTTTCGGCCGACCAGAGAGGAAATTATTAAGCGTGGCGGATAGCGTGTGGCGAGGCGAGGCGGCTAAGGCTGGGAGCTGCAGCCCTCTCTCCTGGTCGGCTGGCTGGCGAGGCTGAGTAGATGCCAAGGTACAGGTATTTTCAATGAGGTTGGCAGACGACCCTCCCCGTTGCTGCTCGTCCCTCGGTGTCCCTTGTTGTCCCTCGTCGTCCCGCGTTGAATTCACCTGCTGACAAGGACTTAGAGCAGACAACGGTAACACTACGAGAAATGGCTTGCCTTGGGAAAAAGCTAGGGACAGCACTAAAACATAGAGAACACCTAGGTCGTTCCTATCGGGAGGGAAAGACGTAGGTCAGTGGTGCTCAAAATCCACCACGTTACAAGGTATCAAATCTGCATTATCCTCTACAGGTATCAAATCACCATCATTATTTACGGCGCAAGCGATAACTGCTTCTGATGGCTGTGATTCTAAAATAAATTCAATAATTTCTTCTCTCTCTTCACTCTCTAAACCTTTTTCTTCAATCTAAATATACAAAATACAAAATCACATTACAAAATTGAAATTAATACATTAAAGCCTCAGCAAAAATATAGTACTATAAATTATAAATAATATTTGCAATAAAGTTATTAAATAAAAGTTGAATGGCTCAGAAAAATAAGTATTTTGTTACAATATTTTTCCAAAAATATCAAAAAACTATTTCAATTACTCGTATAATGTCCTCAAGTACGTCGTTACTGTTCAGCGGAGCCTTGTTTTTTGCAGATAGATCAAAAGATGTCATTTTTTTTATGCTTCGCCAAAATAAAAACCAACTAGTATTTTCTACATTTCCATTCCATTGAGCTGATTCTTCTTGATTTTTGAACTGTTCTAGAAGCTTATCCTCGAGGTTACTTTCAATAATGTAACGTAACGATTAGACCGTCGATAAATTAGGAAGCGAACGTGATCAGCTGATCACGTGACAATCCCACCACCTCGCCGATGACGTCGGAAGGCGGACCTTCGACGTCAAGCAAGACGACGAGAAGTATAAAAGCTGGTGAGGACAAGCCTCATCAGCGATACGGAGTAAAGCACCCGTAGACGTCTCACAACTGTCATAGAGCGACGCGGGTTAAAGCAACCGGTCGACTCGTAAAATCACTTAGAACAATTTAGCTTCAAACATAACTTCAATTCAAATTTAAAACATAAAATTTAAAACTTAAACAAACGAATGATATGCTAAAGTTGATATCAATTCTTATTCTAAAAACGATCAATCTATTGCTGCTATTAAAAAGAATAAATCAAAACCAAGAAAATCGAGACATTAACAATAAATCGTAATTGTACTCCACTATTCCAAATTCCGTTAAATCAGAAAATCGAAAGACTAGAGAAAAGAAAGAGCCGAATAGAAAGTAAGGTAAAATTAAGAAAATAGAAATGAGAACAATTTTGTTTATTCTATTTTTGTATAAGCAAATCATAAATCGAACATTTAGTTGATTAAAATCAGTTTTCTGATCTTTGTCTGACATTTCCGTCTCTCATTTCCATTAGTAAAAAACATTTGCACGCTACAACAAGCCGAGTTAGCTTTATATCAGGGAACAGCTTTGGAGAGCAATCTTCCGAGTCTGATATACAGTCTTGGGTGCAAACCCCGGATCTGAGTGCAGGGAATAGTTAACAAAGATAGTAAAGCACAGGAGTCAGGCTTATGCGCAAGCATCGGTTCTGAATGGGGAAGTGGCTTTACCGAGAAATCAGTCGAGTCCACTACAACACGGCTCTGTTAACTCCGAGTCCGTAGAAAGACAGGAAACAAAATCTAGAAAGGAGGCTTTTTGTGGCAGAACCAACTTTTCCCCTCCAACCTAGTTGCTGAGTGCCCAAATCTCAGAAAAATCAGAAAAAATCTTAACCGAGCAAAGAACTCACATAACGGCGGTCTATTCCTTATAATTTTAAATTGCCGAAATAGCCCGGAACGTTACAATCTCAAGTTTTCAATAGTTTTATCAGAATTTATCGTAGGTCCAGCCTCAGCAGTACTTGCAGGCTCAGATGATTCAAAATATTTTTAAATGATTAAACGAACTTACCAAGTGAAGTTCTATCATAATTGTATGTAGCGCCTCTTCCTCAGATCAACTGTAGTACCCCCTCCTCCCACAGGTGTCGCCACAAATTTTAAAGCCCGTATGTAGGCTTTTTCTCTCCGATGTTGGCAGCCGTGCTAGTGTGTCACTTCCTGATCTCATATATTCAAAGCGTTGCCGTAGACATCTGGGTATAAATCTATTGTCTACGATAGATATGGGTAAAATATATGTTTACACGGGTGGGACTGATCTTTCGGAAGAGGCGCTACATACATTTATGATAGAACTTCACTTGGTAAGTTCGTTTAATCATTTAATTGTATTTCGCGCCTCTTCCTCAGATCAACTGTAGATGTTTAAAGTCCTTTACGGCAACATGTATTTCGTGTTTTTTTTTTTTTCTTACAGGTCAAGCTAGATTAACTATGATACATGTTTTCTTATTGTAATATTGCTCGGGCAAATGCCTCGTTATCGTTAACAATGGGTAAGTTATAAAATTGAGCGAAGGACTGTGAGTTGCGTGTCCATCCTGCAGTCGATCTAATGCATTCAATATTCACGCCTTTAATGTTTGCATTTGACGTTGATGCATGTCGAGTGCTATGTGCCGAAAAAATCTGGGTGTCTAGTCCGCTTCTAGAGAGCACGCTTTTTGCCCATCGACATAGAGTTTAGCTGGAAACTGCTCTATGCGATTTCTTAAAGGCGATAAGCAAGAATTCTTCCGCACCACGCAGGTCTTTGGTTTTCGACACATATGCCGTCAATGTTGTTGCAGCACAAATTGTTCGATCCTTCTCATAAAAGGGCAAAAGTAGCAGAGGTTGCTTCCTGATGGCGGCCGACGTCTTGATCTTATCCGGGATTTTTATCTGCACGGACGTTTGGTGTCTTTCGATATTTTGTATCTTTATCAGCGAAAAGGTTTGCATTCGGTGTCCGGTTTCGAGCGCGAGCAGAATGACGAGCTTTTGCGAGATCATTTCTAGAGACATATTCTCGTTTGGTCCAAGCGTGTTTATATAGTTTAGGACGATCTTAGGGTCCCATGTCTGTTTGTATTTTGGCCTGGATGGACGCAATTCGGATACGCCCTTGAATAAGCGTCTGATTCTGGAATCCTGGCCTATTTCCGGACCCGTAATTAAGGCTATCGCCGATCGCAAACAGTTCAGAGAACCTCGCGAAGCTCCGTTATTATATTCTTTGGTAAGCAATACCATTACATCCTCCACCGAAGATTGAAAGGGATTGATATCTCTCTCAGTACAGAAATCCCGCCATTTTTTCAATGAGCTGTTGTATTGCTTGAGTGACGAATCTCGAAGAGAGGCGATCATTATGCGCATCGATTCTGCTGAAATTCCCCTTATCGCGAAAGATCTCCTGATAACAATCCGGCAACCAGGGTAGTTTTTCTCCAAAGAGGATGGGGCTCTCTGTTTGAAGAAGATAGTAATTTTATGTCAGGTTTGAAATAAATCGGCTCCGTAATAAGAAGAGCGCGGAATAGTGGGTACCACGGTTGTGCCGGCCACTCCGGGACTACAAGAATAGCCCGTGACCCCTCATCTCTTATTTTCCGTAATACACGTAAAATAATTACAAACGGTGGAAAAGCGTAAAAATAATAATTCTTCCAAGGCACCGTAAAAGCATCAACCGCTATGCTATTCGGATCTTGAAGCCACGAGATATATTTATTAGGCTGGGCCGAAAATTCGCTTTTTTTGAATTTTCATTATTAATACCGAAAATATCGTTAAATATGCATAAAAAAAAGTCTATGCAAAAGGAAAAAATTTTAGGTCGATATCTTAGGCTCGCCAAATCCCGTTAAAGTTTGAAGTTATTTAAAAAAAAAAATTCCAACTTATTTTGATCGGAAATTTGATTCTCTACAAAAAAGGTTCTATAACAAAATTACGTCAAGTTAATAGTTACTGAGATAATTGCAATTTTGTTCTAAAATATGAAATTTTTCAAGATATTATCACATTTTCAGGGTGAAAAATGAATTTTATCATATAAATTTCATGGGAAATTAAATTAAAAAAATTAAAATTAAAAAATTAGAATTAAAAGAAAAAAAAAAATAACAAAATTTTATTTTATTTATTTTAAATTAATTAATTTAATTTCGTTTTTTTAATTTTTTTTAATTTTTAATTTTTTTAAATTTGATTTTCCATGAAATTTATGAGATATAATTCATTTTTTACCCTGAAAATGTGATAATATCTTGAAAAATTTCAATTTTCAGAACAAACTTGCAATTATCTCAGTAAGTATTAACTTTACGTAATTATATTATAGGACTTTTTTTGTAGAGAATTAAATTTCCGATCAAAATAAGTTGGAAATTTTTTTTTTAAATAACTTCAAACTTTAACGGGATTTGGCGAACCTAAGATATCGACCTAAAATTTTTTTCTTTTGCATAGATTTTTTTTTATGCATATTGAACGATATTTTCGGTATTAATAATGAAAATTCCAAAAAAGTGGATTTTCGGCCCACCCTAATATTTATCGCATTTCTTATTTACGCGAGTAGCGAATAAATCGATCTCCGGTTTCCCAAACGTGCAAGCTATTTTGTTGAACGCCGTTTGAGATAATTCGAGTTCCGTTTCTGGCTCCAATCTACGAGACTCAAAATCTGCTTCAAAATTGTCTTTGGAGCTGACGAATGACGCAAAAATCCAGATTCCTCGCTCTTCGCACCAATCCCAAATCTGCCTGGCTAAATTACTCAAGCGCGCGAACCGAACTCCTCCCATTCTATTTATATACGATATGGCTGTGGTGTTATCTAAACGCAGCAAAATATCGCAGTTTCTGAGGTCGTTCGCAAAGCATTTAAGGGGGAATATCAGTGTGAAAAAAAAAAACAATCGATTTTTTTTTTTTTTTTTGCTTAAATAGATAGTTTTGACCTTTGAGAATATGCCCACAAATTTTAAAAACAATATTCGGCTTGGAAGTATAGGGATAGCAGACTAATCGGTAAGAACTTGTTTTATATTATTCAAGTTATACATCATTCCATTTTATCCTCTGGAAACTTTAAACGCGTTTTTCTCGAAACCACGTTTTTTGACCTGGTTGACAGCATAACTCTGTCAAATTTTGTCCAATCGACTTCATTCAAAAAGGGTTCTATACAGAAAACTTATCGCTATCGTAGCATCGTAGAGTTTTTTAAAAAATTATTTACTTTTTTTTTTATTTACAATTTACTGCAAAATTTTTGTGTAAAATTCGATTTTTTTTTTTAAATGACCGCCATTTTTTTCCAATCAAAATTTTCAAATTTCCTACAATGCTGCGATAGCTATACTATTATAATTTGACAATCTTTTTGAATTTTCGATTTTCGATGTCTGCTGTGGCACTTGTGTTGTCAACCGTCGGGGAGTGTTTTTTTGAGACGCCATTTTGCGACTGCTCCTATGCTTCATAAAATGTACTAAAAATAAAATAAAAAATTGCCTCGTATACTTCAGTGCTTGAATAATTGATACACAAAATCCCAAATAATTTGATCGAGCCGTTTTTTCAAAAAAATTTACAAAAAATACCTCATTTTTCAGCCTGTCACACTGATATTCCCTCTTAAGGCCGAAAAGGGCGGTGTTTAATTCCAAAACGTTTTTATGAGATTTTCGTTCCTCCTCATTCCAAAACCCATGTGATCTGGCCTGTCCACAGGCAACTCCCCATCCTGACAATGAAGCGTCCGTAAAAATCTCACGACAAAATTCGGGTGGCCTAGTAGATTTATGTGCGTGGCGAATATTCTTCCCCCACCACTCAAACTCCGTTTGTAAATCTGTGCTTAAAGTGATACAGCTGTCATACGATCCATGGCTAGATTCCAGAGCAAGATATCGAGCTCTTTCAAATAATTTCGTATGACCCAAGCCGTACCTAATGGCAGGACAATATGACCCAATTAGTCCCACGAACTCGGCAAATTTACGAATCTTGCATACTTTTGTCGCCCGATATTTCTCGACTTCTCTCTTAACCCGATCTTTTTTGTCCAGTGTGAGCTCAATAGTCATTCTTTCAGAATCAAACAAAAACCCAAGAAATTTACACTTCTTTTACGGTATCAATTGACATTTTTTCTCATTGATAACAAAACCGAGCTGCTCCAATAACGAGCGGGTGGAAAGAATATTTGCCCGGCACTCGTCGTAAGATCTGCCGAACAGTAATAAGTCGTCAAGGTAAACTACCGATGAAAATCCTCTGCGTCTTAAGTTTGCCATTACCGGTTTTAAGATCTTTGTAAATACGTATGGTGCTGTCGTGAGGCCAAAGGGTAGACAGGTAAATTCGAAAAGTTGATTATTATATCGAAATCTCAAAAATTTCCGATCGGATTTTGCCACTGGCACTACGTAATACGCGTCCTTCAAGTCTATCGTTGCCATGAAGCAATCTTCGCTCATTAGGTTTATAACAGCTTTACGATCCTCGAGTTTAAAGTGTTCTGTCGAAACGAACTTGTTTAATTCTTTGAGGTTAAAAATAAATCGGCCCGTACCATCTGGCTTAGGCACCAAAAAAATTTGCGATATAAATTGGTCTCGATTATCATTGCATGATTTTATAGCACCCTTATTTGAAAGCTTCGAGATAAGCTTTGAAATCCCCAATTGTTCGTTCGAACTCAAGGTACGTTCTTTTGGCGGATTGTCTTGAGCTGGTCGAGACTCGAAAGGTATTTTGTACCCTTCTACACACGACAAAATATATCGATCGGATGTTATCTCCTTCCATTTTGAAAGAAATTTCCGAAATCTGCCGGCAATAATACTTACGTCGTCTAGTATCGTCTCTGACGATGACTCTCGTATTTCCGGTTGGTTTTCCAGTTGCTCTCGTATCTCTGATTGCCTTGTTGATTGGACGGGGTATGCTGAATCCTCGTATGTTGCGGCTTTTTCCCGCCCAACGTTGACGAAACTTGTCGTTGGTTCCCTTGCGATCGACGGGGCGGGAATTTCAAGTTTTTTGAACTGTTGTTCTGGGGTTTTGTCGTTATTCTTACAACCAGATCCTTTTTACAATTTTCCAATGCCTTTGCCACCCTCAATTTCTCTTCCAGCTGCTCTCCAAACAGGAATTCGTCAGGAGTAGTTTCATTCAGCACATCCTTGAAGGGCGTGCCCAAGTTTGCCAATATTAGACTTTTCCTGATGTTTGATTCATCGTGCTGCAGGTCCGATAGCAGTTTCCCAATATCGCTTAGTTGCTCAAAGATATCAAGATTATCATTGCCACTGTACCGCTGCAAAAAACCTGAAAAGGTTTTTCCCACCGCTGCTAGACAGGCCGTGATTTTTACCTGTTTGGCTGCGATGAGCTCATCCCTCTTAATTGTCGTCTCTTGTAGAGACACTCGGACCTCAGAATTTAGTTCTGGCGGGTCAATGATGCAGCAGTTCTTGGGCGGTGGATATTTTTTAATAAGAGCCACTCTGTCCTCTGTTGGCATTCCACTTTTCAATATTTCTTCCCAACGAACTTTTAGATCAATTGGTATGGCGGCATTTAAAACACGATCCTCTAGGAAACGTTTTCCCATGACCTCGAGGATCTTGGGATCCAGAATCACCTCTTCGTGTGGCTCAGTCGCTTGGGCCTGATGGACTACTTGATGATTCATCTCTTTGTTTACTTGTGTGTTCGTTTGCTGCTCAGATATGAGTGCCGCAGTATGAGCAGTGTGGGTATCTTGAACAGTCACCAGCTGTTCATTTCGTTCCAAACCCTCTTGTACGCTGGCCTCCTCGTCCTCGGATTGCATCGGTGTTTGGCTCTGACGCCCCCCGTACCTTTGATGACTATCGATAGAACCTCGAGAGTGTCTCGGGCTGTGTCGATGTCCTGACAGACAAAGGATAATAGTCGCCATTAATATTTCTATATTTATTATTTAAAAATTTCGCCCAATGCGAGATCTGTCTGTACGCTAAGGCTAGAGCCTTTTCGAGTAACAGAGCAATGTTTTTGGCCTGAGAATAACTCCCTCGTATAGGTTAGAGCCTACACAGGTGGCTCTTGGTAATGTCCTGGCGGCCTTTCGCCTTTTGAGCGGCGGGGCAATGTTCTTTGGCCTAATATAACTCCCCATATAGGTTAGAGCCTACACGAGTGTCCATTTTTGCCGATAGGTCCGAGTGATAACTCTCGTGAATAGGTTAGAGCCTAAACACGCGACCATCCATTGCGTTTTTCCCACGGCGTGCTAGAACAAACATAACCTCAACGCATACTTACTGCGTTCTTTCTTTCGTTTTTTCTTCTTTTCTTTTCTGAGGATCAGCTCTTCTAGTCTCTTGATTCGTTTATCGAGGTAATTCTCCTTGTCTTCGCTATCCGTTGATATACTTTTCGTACATTTTCTATTCATTTTTATGCAAGAAAAAAAAAAAAATACGTGTGGTTTCACCTGCACAAGGAAAAAGAATGGGATCAGGAAGTGACACACTAGCACGGCTGCCAACATCGGAGAGAAAAAGCCTATATACGGGCTTTAAAATTTGTGGTGACACCTGTGAGAGGAGGGGGTACTACAGTTGATCTGAGGAAGAGGCGCGAAATACAATTTATAATCAATAGCGTCAGGTGAGAAAGGATGTAGACCAGTCGACTTGAACACGTTTTGTAAAATTTCTTTGACATTCAACGTTGCCAAACACGTTTCTAGAAGTGGTGCAAAGTTTTCACGCTTTAAGGATTCACCATTATGCTCCATTCTCCAATTTCGAACTTCTGTACTCCTCGCTGCTTTCAGAGGACGAAACATTGCGACATCCATCGGCTGAAGGATGTGAGAAATTACACTTTGGATTGAGCTTGAAAGCTAATTCATCAAGATTGAACTTTCTTGTATCATCAATATTCTGAAAGACCCAATGGCTCCAGATGATCCTGGACTTCCTTAAACCAGGCTCTAATTTCTTCCTCTGATACTGCAGCTCGGCTGCTTGTAAGATTTTGAGCTATCCTATCGCTTATCTCCGGATGACAACGACGAAAAGCATTGTACCAATGACGACCTGGCATATTGTTTGGAAAAATAGTTTTTTTATAGTATTCAACAACATTCGTACACTATTGAGTAGTTGTACTTTGGTAATAGGGAATCTATGATTTTTCATGTACAAGATCCAATCAACAAGGTGTTTTTCAGTGTCTTGTCCCAATACATATTCCGGTCCAGGTTTCTCAATTTTTGAAGATAATTGACCACGACTTTTATACATCAAGGTTGTTCTTGGGATGTTAAACTGCATGGCAGTCGTTTTTACAGGCTTTCCAGCTTTCACATCTGCTAATGCTTGCGCCAACCGTTCATCATCATAGCTTGCTTTTCTTTTTTTTTGAACTCCTAAAAAAAAGATGAAATATGTATTTGTATCAACAATGGAAATTATAATTGAACTAAAAGTATAAATTATTACAGCAATAATCATTTTAATATTAACAAAGGTGAGATTTTTTTCACAACCATTATCTCTGATTTGAAAGAATTATTTTTGAACGATAAATATCATATTTTTTTATTCAAAAAAAATATTAAATGTTACTTTATCACTGTGATTATAGAGAATAGTATACAATCATAATGAATATAAATATTTCAACATTTTATGGAGATGTCAATAAACAAATAACCTCCTTACTTAACCTCCTTTGTAATATCTTAGAATTTGAGTGTCAACAATTCCGACCTACCTATAAAGCCTAGTTATTGACACTCTTATTTCAATAACCAAATATTATTTACTATGATATATTATTATTTTAAACTGAATAATAGTTGATTATTAATCAATCCATATATTTTTCAGTATATTTTTATACTTACATGATGATTAATTCACTGATGCGATAGTGGAGCGTGCTTCCGTGAATTGTTTAGACTATAACTACAAAATGGATTCCACAGTCACTGCAAGCATCAAGATTTATTTTTATTGAGTTATTTTTTTTTTTATCACTGTCATTGTCATTAATTAGGTATGGGATAAATTTCATTTCATTTCAAAAAAATTTATTGATCTATTCGAGATAATTTTTTTATTTAAATTTAAAATAAAGTTCAAAGTGTCAGAAACTGGGTCAGTGTCAATAACAGGGCCCTTTGGCTTAGGGCTCTATGATTTGCACCCATATTTTGGCATGGTCCTGATAATTTTAGTTCGGAATCTCAATGCGTAGCGGCGCTGTCAGCAGTTCAAAAAATGGCCGACGCCCTCGGACAGCCTTTATTATAAAGCGCGGGCGTCTTCCTTTTTAACTGCCTTCGCGAGTTAGTGCCTTCTTAACCGCTATCGCGAGTTAGTTCCCTCTTAACTGCTATCATGAGTTAGTTCTTTCGTAATCGCTATCGCGAATTACCTCCTTCTGAACGGGACACGTCAATAATATTTTGTCTAGAGATATTTGTAATGCTGTGCGGGTACCAGACTTGATACTGAATTGAGTATCAGAGTCGAGCAAATGTCGGTCGGGTATCTCAGTATCCGATTCGGGACCAAGTACTCAAGTTGGAATCGGGTACCCGGGTATAAGTTGGGTAGTACTGGGCCCAAATGTAAGTCGGGTAGTATTATACCTGAGTGGCGCGAAGAAGTGCTTTGAATGTTTGACTCAAACACCCACTGTTTTACTGCAACAATGCTGCACGCCTCTTGGCGAGTTTCAATGTGTTTTCAGTGCTGCTAGTTTCGAGTATATTCGGGTATCCGTTGACTCGAGTAGTTTCGGGTATATTCAGGTACCCGTTGACTCGGGTAGTTTCAGGTAGTTTCGGGTATATTCGGGTACCTATTAATCCGGGTACCTATTACTCGGGCCGACCCGACCCGACAAATTCGACTACCCGCACGGCCTCAGATATTTGTCATACGATAGATAATTTGAACATAATATATCGACGGCTGGGCGGAAGAAGAGCTTATCTCAGAAAATCCGTGAAGAAGAGTCTAACTTGGTGAAAGCGTGCAGGAGCAAGATAATCCTGCCTGGGACGTTAGTCGTCGATGAAGAAATACCACTTCACACGCGTGAACGTACCTGAATTCTTAATTCTATTGTTATGCTTACATTGGCAGTGAACGAGATAGTGGCACTGGAGCGGACTCAATTTTGAAATAAATGCAACTTCCGCTTGCAGGGGTACCACTAAAAAATTTTCAAAGCCAAATATTTCTGTGAGATAGCATTTTCTGGGATTAAAGGCGAAATAAACGCTTCTTCACGGGTTTTGCTGGGATAGATCGTTCTGCGCGCTCTTTCCGAGTTAGACTCTTCTTCACGGTTTTTCTGAGATAGAAGGTTCTGCGCGCTCTTTCCGAGTGAGATTCTTCTTCACAAGTTTTCTGAGATAAGTGCTTCAGCGCACTTTCGCCAAGATAGATTCTTTTTCATGTATTTTCTGAGATAGGCTCTTCTTCCACCCAGCCGTCGATATAATCTCAGCTGCTGCCGTTGAGCCAGCATGGCGATTCTTGTTGAACCATATACAGTAAAAGCGACTTGGGACTTCCGGTGACGGTTTAGGCTGTGTGGCTGTGTAGCAGATCAAAGGAAAGAAAACCCGTGAAAAGAAAGGCAGGGCCGTGAGTGAGTGAGGTGGAAAGTGAAAAAGGGACAAGGAAGGGAGGCGTGGAAGGTTAAATAAGTTGGGGTGAAGAGATAGTGAGGGAAAAGGACAAAGGGGCGAAAGTGAAGGCGTGAGTTTTTGGAGGTTAGGGAGAGCTAGGAAGTAACAGGTGAGCGGAGTACAAAACGATCAGTGCGGCGGCTGGTGGAGATAAGGGAAAGATAGTAGGGAAGGATAGTGAGCCGACGGTCGATAAGGCAGGCCGCGGGATAGGAGCCTCAGTCGGGAGGTAAAAGGAAGAAGTGACCGGTGCATGGTAAATGGGGGACGCCGAGACGGAACAGCAAGAAGCGACGCAGGGAGAAGAGAAGAAAAGGGGAGGACCGACGAAGGCGGAAATTCTAAAAAGGGAAAGAAGCCAGAGTTTGGGAGCGCGGGACGCGGCAGTTGAATTATTCAGAAAAAGGAAAAGGGAGAGGGAACTGGACGAACTAAGGGCCTTCGCGAGGAGTAAAAAGCTGTCTAGGTCACCGGAAGGAGAGGGTAGGGAGAAAGAAAGAGTGGAAGTAGTCTTGGGAGAGGGGGGAATGGAAAAACAAAGAGGAGATGAAGGAAGGGGGGAGGAGCACGGAAGAAAAAGGAGGAGGCGAGCGTGAGCGAGATGCTAGCGCAGATAATGAAGGAGCTGAGAGAGATGAGAGTAGAGAGGGAAATAGAGAAAGAAGGGATGAGGAAAGAGATAGGGAAAATGAAAGACGAGGTGATGAGCGAGATTAAACGGGGGAAAGAGGAGCAAAGAAAAGAAGGCAAGGCAATGGAGGAAAGGATGGATAAGAAATTCGGAGAAATAGAAAGAAGAATGGAGGCAAAGACCAAGGAGTGGGAGAAGAAGATGGCAGAAATGGAAGGAAGGGTGAGAGGGAAAGCGGAAGAGGGCTCAGGGATTAGGGAAGTGAGCAGAAAGGTCCCTCTAATAGAGAGCAGATGGAACAAGAAAGAGGTCAGATCCAAGGAGGAAAGGGAAAGACAAAGAAGGGTGGTGGAATGGGCAAAGGGAGAGAAGGAAAGGAAGAGTACAGATGGAATGAGGAAAAAGAGAGGATGGAGCCAAGCAAGAAACAAGCTTTCCGGTAGAAAAAGGGGGAGAGGCGGAAGAAGAGGGGAGAGAGAAGAGGAGCAGAGGGGGGGGGGGGAGGAGGGTGGGGAGAAAGAAGAGAGGTAGAGAGGATTCAGGATAAGTATATAAGGTGGGTGCTGGGGTTGCATTGGCAAACGCCAGGGTACGTGGTGAGGGAGGAAACGAAGAGGTGGAAATTAAGAACGGGGCTAGGAAGGGGGGCGATGCGTTGGGAGGCAAAGATGAGGGAAGAGAAGGAGAAGGAGATAATAAGGGAATGTTGGAAGGAGAAAATCAGAAGGAGAGAGGGTAAAGAAACAAGGTGGGAGACAGTGAGGAGGAAATTCTACGAAGCGAGAGGGTTTGCAGTGGAAGAAGTAGAGAGAAGAAGGTGGATGGGAGAGGATATAGGGAAGCTGTTAGAGGAGAGAGACAAGGAAGAGCAGATGCAGGAGAGAGGGAATAGGATAAGGGAGGCAAGGTACGCGAAAGAGTATAGAGGGGGTTGGGTGGAGGTCAGACCGAGGTATTTGAGAGAGTCGGGTAGGGCAGCAGAAAAGAAGCAGAAGGAAGTGGCGAGGCTGAGGTGTGGGAATGTAATGAGAGGAAATATGTTTCGGAAGAAAGAGAAGGACAGAGAGTGTAGATTATGTGGGCAGGGAGAAGAAGTGCTGGAGCATGTGGCATGGCACTGTAGAGAGATGATGAGGTGGGGAGGGGAGATAAGGGACTTAGTGAAAGAAGCTGGGAGTGGAGAAGAGTGAATAAGAGAATTCAGGAGAAGGGTCAAAGAAAAGGAAGAGAGAGAAAGGGCAGAGTGGGAAGATAGAAGTAAGAAAGCAGAAGGGGGGGGGGGGGGGGGGTCTAAGGAGCCTTAGGGGTTAGGAGAAAAGGGAACGAGATAGGAGAGGGGGTTTTGTTGTAGTTTTAGTTAGTTTTAGTCTGTAAGTTAGAGATAAGTTTCGAATGTGAAGAAGTAGAGAAGAGAAGGTGTTATAAGCCTGACCAGCAAAATTGGTCTTTGTAATGCCGAAAGGCGAACAAATACGAAAATACATACATACATACAGTAAAACCGACTTGATGATATTTCTCATACCACATTGCGGAAACTACAATATTACGAGCATGTTTCGCTAGTACGACGATATTTTATGGCATTTATTACTATATTTTCTCACGAATGGATTCTATAACAGTTATTCCGTGTAGCAGCTATTTTATGACGAATGCACAAATTTTAATCCCATCGAAAGAGTTGTGCAGAACAGCGTCGGGCAGCAGCAATCTACACGGTGTAATTAATTACATTTCCATTACAAATTACAGCTGTAATTTGTAATTAAAAAAAATCGATTACTGATTACAATTGTAATTTGTAATTAAACCGAAATCCATTACCCATTAAAATTGTAATTTGTAATTGAACCAAAATCCATTACCCATCACAATTGTGATTTGTAATTGAACCGAAATCCATTAACCATTACAATTGTGATTAGTAATCGAACCGGGATCTAGTACCTATTACATTTGTAATTTTTACTTGAACCGAAATCCATTACCCATTACAATTGTAATTTGTAATTGAACCAAAATCCATTACCCATTACAATTGTAATTTGTAATTGAACCGAAATCCTTTACCCATTACAATTCTAATTTGTAATTGAAACAATATCCATTAGACATGACAATTTTAAACTGTGAGTGGTGAGCAATGCGGTCTCGCCCGGTGAAGAGTAGCAGATGTGTATGAAATTTTTTATAAAATGAATTAGTTGGTTGGTAATAAAAGCGTCATGGCAAACGACAGCCGCCTCGCATTTTCGGTAACTTATTCAGTAATTCAATAATACTCTTCACCTGGCGAGACCGCATTGCTTACCACTCACAGTTTAAAATTATAATGGTTAATGGATTTCGGTTTAATTACAATTAAAAATTGTAATGGTTGATGGATCTCGGTTTAATTATATTTTCAAATTGTAATGATTAGTGGATTACGATTCAATTACGAATTACAATTGTAATGGATGATGGCTTTTGGTTTAATTACAAATTACGATTGTAATAGGTAATGGCTTTCGGTTTAATTACAAATGACAATTGTGATGGATAATGGATTTCGGTTTAATTGAAAATTACGATTGTAATGTGTAATGGATTTTAGTTCAATCACAAATTACAATCGCAATTGTTAATGGATTCCGGTTTAAGGGGTTACACCCCTCTGTAAAAATTTTTTTTGCGAATTTTTTTTTTTTTGGCCTAAATGATGTATTGATATCTTAAGAATGATATCGATATGGATTTATCGATGTGACAAAACTGTAACATTAATTTTTGGCTTCATTTGTGAAACAACTTAACGCTTACCGCTTGAAAATTTCCTATAAGGGGCCATTCAAGTAATACGTTCGCCAGTATTGGCGATTTTGGGCCCCCCCTCCTCCCCCCATGTAACAGTTGGTAACAATTTTTCAACCCTCCCTTCGATGAACATACAAATTTGGATCCCCCCTCCCCCCACATTCAAGAATTATTCAATTGGTCTTATAGGTTAATATTCAATACTTTAATTATACAGGAAGTCTGGATTTTTCGTGAAATAAAATGATTTCGATGCAAAATTTGTACTCTTCATCTAAAACATGTTGAATTTCATTTCTCTGGCTGGAATAATATGAATTTTGCAAAATATATTAATATAATTCTGTCTGTTTTTTTTTCAATAATTTTTCTTTTTTAGTAAAATAATATTTTCGGATAGAACATAACATTTACACAGACCCCCCCTCCCCCTAAGCAGTTCGTAACGTCACATGATTCGAAACTCCCCCCTCCCCCTTCAAGCGAACGTATTACTTGAATGGCCCCATAGTAAAAATGTTTTGAAACTTCAAACGCGTTTTTCTCGGAACTACGTTTTTCATACTGGTGGGCAGCATAATTTTTGCAATTTTTATCCGATCGACTTGAAATTTGGACTATAGATTCTTAAATAAATTATCTAAAGAAATACACATGATTTTCATGATCACTTGAAAATTACAATTATTATGAACGATCGAAATTCGTTTTTTTTCACGAAATATAAACTTGATATTCGAATGGTCGCCATTTTGCGAAAATTTAATATTTCACTATAATCTTGTGTACTTCTCTAAAAAAACTCATCTAGATAACGAAAAAATTTTTTTGTTTGTTCTAAGAGCCGTTAAAAAACTCCAGGATTGCCCACCGATAGACTATCAAAAAAAAATTTGTTTTTACTTAATATCTGTTTCTGACGCCATTTTGTATTTGAAGAAAAAAAGAAAATTTTTTTTGTATACTTAATAATGTTCTTAATAAAGCCCTAAAATTAATTTTTGATCGCATCATGAGTTGAACCCAAAAAAAATCACAAAAAATATCTTAATTTTCTGCGTTCCAGAGGGGTCTAACCCCTTAATTACAAATTGCAATTGTAATGGGTGATGGATTTCGGTTTAATTACAAATTGTAATCTGTAATTTGTAATTTGTAATTTGTAATTAATTAATTACAAATTCGCCCAACTCTGGTGCAGAAAACCAGAAGCAAACAGAACATATTATCGAAGACTCTTCACTCACCTTAAGCGGTACAATAAGGAAGGTTTCAATATCATGTTCGGCCAAGAAGTTTTGTCGAGATCCTCCGTCTCCGGGTTCAACTTCGAAGCGATCCCCTAGCTGCAGCAGAGTTGCCTTCGTTATGTGAACTCTCCTGTAAAATTTATTCCTGACGATTAATACATCTCACGTTCAAGCAGGCGGTACTGCATATATGACCTAATAGAACGTGTGGTTCCGACAGAATAGACGAAGCTGCATTTTCTAGTCGAACACTAACAATACCAACATAAACTAAATATGCAACTGAAGATACATTCTGCTTTGAGTCGCCAATACTCTAGTTGTTAATGATTAATGTTTCTCAATTCTTTGTTTGAATTTTGCCACGTACCATTTTTGACTCGCGTAGTAAAACACGTCTACTGTAATTTGCCGGGAGGGCCGCTGAGCGCTCCGCTGATCGCGCAACCACTATACCGCAGCACCTCGCAGCTAGGACTTTTCTACAATTATTACAAATAAACCTACCTTTGTTTATAACGAATTCTCGGTCTAGTCACTTATTTATTTTACCTCAACCCGTCAACACTAGTTGATACCTGACTTGAGAGTCCCCATGATGGGGAGTGGTAGCATAAGTAAAGCTCGTGTCACTGCATCCGTTCAAACGTCAGTTCACATAACCAGAGAAATCACCAATGATTAGAAACATTTGCTTGCTCCGAAAATAACCTGATTGGGATCGTCAGTTGACATACCTTCACAAAGTACAAATGATTTGGGGAACTTGGTTGCTCCGAAACATTCGCTTATACGTTCACTTCGAACATACGTTTCGTGAAGTATTAAAAACGCCAACCGACGTTATCTTTGGAGCAGCCAGATTCTTTCAGTCATTTGTACTATCGGAGGTGATATGATTTAACAATTTGATAACTTGACGAATGAAGCAACACGAGCTCTCCTCTTAGCGCCACTCCCCATCATAAAGACTCTCAAGTCAGCTAGTGTCTGCAATGTTGTCAACTTAAAACAAGATATATTGTAACGTATCAGACTTGGCAGCTCGAGTGACGTCATTTGACCGCTATAACAGGCGGCAAGTAAGTCAGCTCGGGAGCAGTACGCGACAAAATGTCTGACTGACTTACCATTGGTAAAATTTCGAGGCCTGATCGGCGAAGCACCCGGGTGCTCCATAAGCTTCACCCTTTCGATGGACATGAGCTAACGCAGTCTTATACCATAGCTTCAATTCAAATCTCGCATTATGCTATAAATTTTCCTACCTATTCTCAATCTCTGATTGTAATACAAATTATGAAAGTTTCGGATTTGAAATGCCGCAGCAAACTAAGCTATCTTAACATAACAATTGTTCTTGAATGATTTCTATACTGAGAATCATTGAACATTGTAGAATGTGAAATTCAAACTTGAACTACAAAACCAGTAAAAACTAGGATAAGAAGTAATTGTCACTAATTGTTAGCAGCAGTCATTCGCCGCTTCACATCCCGACGAAGCAGAACATACCTGGAGTGTGTTGTAATGTGTGTTGCTTTCAATTAGGGAAAAAAAGGTTCGAAACCAGAGGTGAATCCCAAAGGACGGTCACTCTAAGTTGCTGGATAGTGTAACGTTTATTTGATAGGTACTGCGACCGGCTATTCGTTCTCAGGGTAAGGGTGAACCCGATAGCCGTGCACTTCGGCGTCAATTGATAGATGCAACTACTAAGAAAGACTGAAGTTGGGCGCCAGACGTATTAACGTGACAGAATACGAGATAAACTATATAATTTGACGGCGGGACTTGCCGATTAGCTCAGAATACAATTACTAGATGGTAGAGTCGGTGGGTTGCCAAATTAATCAAACAAAATAATTAATAATTACTTATTTGACTAGTTTATTTAAATTGCCATGATTTACTCAAAATTATTAAACGATACACCGTAATTTTACGGGACTGACTCTTGAACTACTAAGCGATACACCTTATTTTTACGGGACAAATTCTATTCAATCAAATCCGTATTTTTACGGGAATTAAACAAACTAACAGTAACAAATCATTTTATGTGTCTCAGATATAACGGGACTAATACAGTTTCACTCAAAGAATCAGAAAATATTCACAAGAAAAATATCATAGAAAATACAATCAAAAAGAAAATATACAAAAAAATATCATACAATATAAACAGGCAAAAATATATTCAAGGCCTTCAGAATACTTAAACTAAGAAAACTTATAAACTAAATAACAAATCTAACAAATGCTTGCCTCTACGCCCTTAATCTCCAGAAATATGCCGTCTACAGGTCGATTGCTATCTTTTTCAGATTTAATATAACCAGAACATATAATCAGAAATATAATCAGAAAATAGAAATAGAATAGAAAAGCCAATAGCAGCTAGAAGAAGATCTACAACATGCCTAAGCAAGGAAAGAAAACCCACAAATAATCACTCACACGGGTAACTCGTGAATTCCGTTTTCAAACAGAGAAAAATACTAGAAACTTATCGGGACGAAGTCATAAAGACTTACGAACCCAAGGCTCGTGGCCTGCGCCACACAACAATATAATAAACTATAAACTAAACGGTATTCGGGAGTTACCTCGGGGTTACAAAAAGAGGTCTTACCTTACTGACGAAACTCGCGTTCGTAGAACGATATAATAAAGAATAAACGATATAAACTGACTCTAAACTGAATATAAAAGAAGCTAAATTAACAAGTGACTCGAAATTTTACAACACAATCAACGATATTCGGGAACTCGAGAACTTGGGAATACGGTACACTGATGTTCGGTGTCGATGTGAGGACAGACGAACGAAGAAGTAGGTCGAGTCCTGCGTTACAGCCTATTTTATAGAGTCGGGATCCCTTCATGGCGTTCCGATTTTGGCTTTTCGACAAACATACGTCGTCAGACTAAAAGGCGCCAAATCGTAGATCTACCTTTACCGGCTGGAATGAGTTTGTGGACGCGTTGTCCAGTCCACTTTGACTAATTTGTCCAGACTCATCTATCGGTAGGGCGGGATTGCAAATGACGTAGTGGGACTCTGACGGTATGTCACCTCTCCGCTGGCTCTGGCGTTTGTCTCAGGACTCCTCGATGATGTTCCCGGGGAGAAGTGCACCCTGACTGCGTTCTAACCAGAAGAACGGTCCAGTCAGAGGAGCTGGCGGAAGTCGATGCCCCAATGCCCGGATCTGCATCCAGACTTCCCTATTGATGACGTGGAAGACTTACAGACAGGTCTGCATCACGCGGGAGCGGCTTCTTCCTCGGGACTCGGCAAGAAAGTCGATGGTGTAGTCCAGCTCGATAAGTCTTCGACAACGGGAAGCGTGCGGCTACTTTGGTATTTTCACCTTGCTTTATTCGACCGTTGCCGAAACTTCTGGGATTCGTTGACGGGAAGTGGTCCAGCACCAGGCTGGATAGTCGTCGGGAACGGGAGGAATGATTCCTGGAGTCATCCTTGTTCGACCGCTCCTGCGGCATCCACAGCCAGAAGTCAGACGGGAGAGTCGTCGTCGTTGCTCGAGAAGGACTTCGTTTCGGCGTCGGTGGTTATCCCTCGACGTCCTGGCGCAGCCTTTCCGAGTTCCGTAGTTTTACATAAAATATGCACAAGAATGAGAAGCGATACAGGGCAAATGATACTAATAATAAGCAAAAATTCCGCAGAATTAGAAGATATTGTTACATTGGGTAAAATCACCCTTATACCATCTATTCTATGTGATTAACATCTAGTAGCCTATATGATAAAAGATATCTTCTACAATATAAGAACCTCGGTCGCTGCGTCAACAAACATTATTGTAAAAACAAGTCAGTCTTGCTTGAGCCGACTTAAAGCACAGACGTGTAGCATTTTTCCGAATATACGACCATTTTTCATTGATCCTCTTAATTTTGTATTCGGCTCACTTTATTGCTCTCAAGTACCCACATTTAATTTTTATCGCACAAACGATTTGCGCAACACTGGTGTCAGAATCGGGAACGGTTCCGGATCGATAGAGTGAATTTTATTGAAGTTTGAAATCAGAGGATAATTGTAAAAAGAGATGTCTCGTCGCCGGGCTACTGCACCATTTGACGAACCATAATCAGCTGGTAACCAGCTAATAGCCGCACCACCTCAATCGCAAGTCGATATGATGGAGCGACTTTTTCAAGCCATGGCGCACAGTGGTTCCAAATCCCGAATTCCTGGCCAAAATACGAAAAATGAAGTTTATATTCAAGGAATTTTAGCTGTGGGGTCAGGTAGAGGGGTATTTCGGGGAACCCTTTCAAGGGTCGGTAGGTTGCAGGTGTTGCATTTAGCCGTTGGGATCTCATTCGTAACGGAGCGCTCGAGCAGGTATAGTCGGTCGTGCGCTACGCCAGAAAAATACCCGTTGTGTTCAAAGTGATATATCTTCAAGTAGAATTGAGTTATTCGAATTCTGCAAAATGGAGTATCTTCCTGGATGTAAGTACACTTATTATATCATTGCGATTTCTTATATTAATCATACACCGAGCAACAAAAATTGTGAACATCTACCGTAAATTCTCGTGCTCGCTGTGGAAAAAAGTTATGTTCACATTGAGTAAAAGTTAATAATTCTACATAATTCTAATACTGGTCAAGTGCCACGTCATTGTATACACTCTTGAGTAATAACTCATCAAAAAATTAGGTGCACCAAGCTGCCCCTCTGGTTATGGTGAATTTTTTAATAAATGGACGCGGGAATTCAGGCACGGCGCGTGCTGGCGCGGCATGTATACTATACTGTGCGAAGTGCACCACAGTAGGGCGCGAATTTGAGTGATTTGTTTCTTATAAATATAATTATTATTGTCTCGGATCTGACTATCATTTTCATTAACAAATCATTACTGATTCTTAAAAAATTTCTATTATTGTCCAACTTTTGAATTGATTTTCCAGGCTCTCGCGTCTGACCCTGTCATCTTAAGTTTGCGTAAACTACCAGCTAAGTCAAGCAAATCATTATCGCGTGAAGTCATGGCTTTGTTGGAATCGCCAACTGCACACGAACCAAGAGTAGTTGCAATG
The DNA here is from genome assembly GCA_944452935.1 of Rhogogaster chlorosoma. Taxonomy (NCBI): domain Eukaryota; kingdom Metazoa; phylum Arthropoda; class Insecta; order Hymenoptera; family Tenthredinidae; genus Rhogogaster; species Rhogogaster chlorosoma. The sequence goes on from OX101797.1 coordinate 26,287,690, forward strand.
TCTGACTGCAGCGACTCTAGCGACAATAACGATAGCCATTCGGATAGCAACTGGAGCCTTTAAGATTAAGTGCCTTTACGTCATTTTATTATATGAATGTAATATTTGATGTAATTTCTTAATAAATAAGTATTTGTATTCAAATCCGTATTTACATTTACATACTTTCCCAATCTACTATATCCTACACATGTACGTAATAACAAATTACTTCTATTCAAAACCCCTTGGTACCTAATTCCATAGAGATTGATTCAAGTTTAAATAAAATCATCCGCCATTTTGGGGCCGCCATTTTGTTTTTTGGGAATTTGACTTCAGATTCATGTTCAGCGACCTCAAGAACCCCCTGGTACCAAATTCCATAGAGATTGATTCGAGTTTAAATAAAATTATCCGCCATTTTGAATCCGCCATTTTGTTTTTTGGAAATTTGACTTCAGATTCGTGTTCAGCGACCTCAACAACCCCCGAGTAATCAATCTGATAGCGATTCGATGATACCTTCTAATTTTGACCAGGAATTCGGGATTTGGAACCACTGTGGAGCGCCCGGGAAGAGAAAAACTCGCGAACATTGTCAACATCATACGACTGGCCCAACTGGTTTGCGTTGAAGTCACCGAAAATGACGGAGAGATGGTAATCAACACTAAGACGGTCGAAATCAGCCTCAAAAGCAGCTAAGTTAGTCGCCTTGGGCGGACGATAAACGACAGCAACAAGAAACGGCTAGGAGCACGAGGTGCGAATTTCTGCAAGAGGATACTATATGGACCCGGAGAGACAGCATGCAGCTTGGCCCGAAGAGACTGCAGAACGTACAGCGCGACTCCATCCCCAATTTTACCAATCCGGTCATTGCGCAAAATAGAATAACCTGGCAGCGAGACCGAAGCATCCGAAATGTGCGCATGCAACCACGATTCACTAATAGCAATGAGATGGGCTGAGCGAGAAGAAAAATGAAAGCGTAGCAAATCAATAAGGCCGCGGATGGAGTTGGCATTGAGATGACATAGGCAAAGAGAGGGTGAGCTGGCGGAGCCGGGAGAGTTGACAGTTCTACGAATATGCGGGGACTGAATTTGGGCAAATCGACGCGAGACGGCTGAGATCAGCGAAGGATGAGATGGGCCTTACGGACAAAGATTGTGCCTCTAGAGTGCCAGACACAACGGACGCCAGCTGCTGAGGCAGCAGCTTTAGTAGCAATCAAGAACTTATAAGTATCTGGAGGAAGGGCCTCATTCAGATTGATGGTGGTGGCCGGGCCCGCAGGTACGGGACGAGATCAGAGGTCGCAAGACGACGCTTAGCCTTCTTAGCTGCAATGAGACGCGATAGAATAGCACGACTGCTAAGCTTGAGGAGCGGCGTGACCTTGCGAGCTTTATAACGGATGACAAGAAACCGAGAATCAACAATATCACCGTCAGCAAGGCTGAAGTTCAGCGAGGCAAGAACTTGTTTGACAGTCTGCGGAACAGAATCGGGCGACGAACAAGGAGCACCGGAAATTATTAGTTCGGCGAGACCCGAGGAATGACCAGGACCCGACTGACCAGACCGACGATCGAGTTGGGCTTGTCTAAGCGCGACTGTCTCGGAGGAGAGCACACGACAACGTTCCTCAAGTTCTACGACCCGAGCCGCAGTCGCATTAAATGCGGTTAAGTCGGCAAATTGAGCCTACCGAGCCAAGCGCAGCGCGGCATTATCCTCGGAAAGCACGTGGTTGTCATTTTCCAGCACAAGAATACGGGCGTCGGTGGCAGCAATACGCTCCTCTAAGGCGGTTAAGAGGGTGAGCTGCCCCGCGGGCAGATCAAAACGCTTGTCCAAACGTGTAACCAGACTAGCAACAGATGCAACAGGAGCCTCTGAACCCGACGGCTGAGACTCTGAAGAAACGAAGGTGGCAGAATTACCGCCAACCGCAGACAAAGAATTAGGAAGCGCAGCTACTGGGGCACGAGAAAATTCTTCAATGATTGCCCCGGGGCAGCTGGATTTTACTTCATCGGGGCGGAATTTAGTATCACAACAGCCAAGATGATGGCAGAGCTGGCACGACCGACACCGTTTGACTTTCGTGGCGATGAGCTTACCGCAGAAAGCGCATTTAAAAACACCTGGCATGATTAGAGGAAGGACGCAGTTGGAGAAAACAAAGTTGACGCAGACACGGCAGCAGACAATCAGCAGGCTGGTACGTCACAGCAGGAGGGCGGAGATAGTTGAGCAGGCGCAATCAGATCCACCAGAGAAGAGATAATCGATGTTCGATGATCGATGACGGATGTCGATATCCCAGCGGGCATGCGCGGCAGAGCAGCAGGACGGTTAAGTTGACGTTTATGACAGTTGCAGGTTATGTTCCGCAGCCAAAATCAGAACAGGAAAACAGGAAATTCCAGGAGTAGAAAGAAATTACCAGGCCGCGAACAAGCCCAAACGGAGATTGCAAAAAAGCGCATGCAAAGAGATCTGGAAGAAGTCGCCCGGAGACATAAAACAGTAGAACCAGCCCAAAAAGTTAGGAGTAGAAGTAGATAGCGTGTAGCGGTACTCCCGTAGGCAGGTAGGTAGGTAGAGAGAGAGAGAGAGAATGTTCCTCCAACTATTGTTATTTCGATCCGGCTATTTCCCTTCATTTTCGTGATTACGATTTTGGACTATTGGATTTATTACCTGGACTGTGGATTGATATACGGCTACACTTGCTACCCTTTGGACCACGTATTGCCTTGGGAGATATTACCGGCGTCAATCGTCCCACTAACAGACCTTCTACAAAGGTAGGATCTTTCCTATCAGTGGGCTAGCAATCCCCAGTCTCGCCCTGAAACCCCCAGCCACCCTATGAGCCTCCAAAGCACCCCGAAAACCCACCTGAAAATACCCCGCCGGTTACCCGCGAACCGATATATTCAAAATTTCCCTAGTTCAATTTACAGTTTCGTTTAGTACACTTGGCGAGGCTGATTCTGACCCGGAAGTGATCGTTTGGAAATAGAATTATGTTGGTACCGTGAAGTAAACGCCAGCGCCCCTGCCGTGTGGCCGAGTTACAATCTCTGTTTGACTTTTTGACACTTTTGACAGGCATAATTAATAACCAAATTCATAACCAATAACCTAACCTAGATATATTAGAACAGCGAAATAGCCTCAAAAAATACGTGATTGTCGAATTTGCTGTGAAACTGTGCGAAACGGATTTTGTTCTATCGCAGATCTCTCGGTAAGTTCAATTTAATGATTCCAACGAACAAACGCAATGGTTGTGCAACAAGATTCATTGTGGATTCTTTAACCGCTTTCAAAGGGTCGCGGTCGCAGCTGGTGGACGTATTAAATGTAATGATTTCACTGAATTGAGTCATAATGATGGGATTCGATGCATCGCACAGCAGCCTATCGAGCCAGGACCATTGTTGAGCTGAAAACGATGAACTTGTAATGACGAACTACGACAGGTTAAGATTTATTGTGATTTATTTAATAGTTCTGAAATTCGCACGTTTTAATTTACATTGATGAAAATAAAATATATTCTTAATATTGTGGTATATTATCATATGAATTGTCTGTTTACATAACTTATTTTACTATTACCCAACCCCCATAATTAAGTAAGACGAATCATTACAGTTAGTTTGTATATTAATTGATAAAGGAATTAATCACAGCCTGTTAACTATGCCTGCTCGTTGGACAAATTACAGTTTCATTCCAGTCTGCATCTTTCACCAACAAAATGATGAGTTATTTTTGTCGACTTTAGCTAGTCGCCACATGGATCAGGTATGATTGTAGAAATTATGTCTGTTGACGATGGCTGGTTGTTTCACGGTTTAATTTCTGTCTACGCCGAACCTCTGCAAAATGATGAAATATGTTTATTAAGTATGCCTAGTCATTGCACGTTTCACAGTTTGATTTATGTATTCCGTCTAATCGATAAACAAAAAATATGATACTAACAGCAGCTGATACTGTTTCCGTAACATAATGATCGAATGATCTAGTGTCTGTTACTGCCTACTGGTGTAAATAAATTCCAGAACTATTAAATAAATCACAATGAATCTTAACCTGTCGTAGTTAGTCATTACAAGTTCATCGTTTTCAGCTCGTCAATGGTCCTGGCTCGATAGGCTGCTGTGCGATGCATGAAATCCTATAGTTATGATTCAATTCAGTGACATCGTTGCACTCAATACGTCCACCAGCTGCGACCGCGACCCTTTGAAAGCGGTTAAAGAATCCACAAAGAATCTTGTTGCACAACCATTGCGTTTGTTTATTGGAATCATTAAATTGAACTTACCGGAAGATCTGCTTCCGCACAGTTTCACAGCAAATTCGTTGATCACGTATTTCTTGAGGCTACATATTTCGCTGTTCTAATATATCTAGGTTAGGTTATTGGTTATGAATTTGATTATCAATTATGCCTGTCAAAAGTGTCAAAAAGTCAAACAGAGATTGTAACTCGGCCACACGGGAGGGGCGCTGGCGTTTACTTCACGGTACCAACATAATTCTATTTCTAAACGATCACTTCCGGGTCAGAATCAGCCTCGCCAAGTGTACCGTCCCCACGCCGTTGTACGCAAGTCCTCTGACGTCACGCATCACAGCGCTGTGCTGCTGCGAGTTCGAGCAGTCCGAACTCCCCAGTAGCGTCTCCCCACAACTTCCATACGACAGCTGAGCGAGCGCACAGCGCAGTCTACTTTCAGAGGCCGAGTGCTATACTTGGTCTTGCGAAGTTAGACAGCTGTAAGCAAGCATTGGGAGGAGTGACTAGAGGAGCCACCACCTAGGAGGAGGTCTAGCCACCTTGACACTCCTGTTGAATCATTTTCCTTTCGACTCATTGTCTAGTCGAGTCATTTCTCTTGTATTATTTTTGTTAATCAATTATTGTTATTTATTTCTTTAGAGTAGTTTAGTCAACTCATTATTTAATTATCTGTTGTATGATACGCCAGGTAGCGGGCGGTTAATTCGCAACCTTTTTCTTTGTTTTTTTTTTTAAAATAAAATTCCAAATCAGCATAAATTCTCCGGTGTCTTCATTTTTCGCCGCTACGACATCCTTTTTTTCCGCAAACTAGTTCTGGAGTCACGAGAGAAAGAGAGAGAGAGACGGGATTCTATCTTAGAGTCTGGCGCCCAACTACTACCACGATAGCCAGTGACTGCGGAACCAGGTTTGTACGCGGCTTTCTCTCCTGAATCACCCAAGTCCAGGAGAATACTACGTTACAACGCTTATACCCAAAAAATGAATATTTTTGAATTATGCAAGGTATCTGCAAGGGAAGTAATGTAAGTCTGTCAACGCAAGACCAGGTGCCTAGATATACACTCACCCAGGTAATCCTCCACTTTCCATATGATTTGCTAGTGTCACGTCATCACTCCATACATCAAATTGCCATTTCCTGAGTCCTAGTACCCCACATAGTACATTTCCAGTATGAATTCCAATTCGCATTCCGACGTTGAGTCCCGTTGCTTCACGCACGAACCTAATAACATAATGAAATTATTGGCAAAGTTTTTCATTGAACCTTTGATTCGTACTGTTGAAATCTAGTTTGAAATGATAACTTGAAATTATTGGTATGATACACTTTCCATTTTTATCTACCAATTCGCTAGCTTTGTAGATTGTTGTGTTTTTACAAATATAATACACCTCGATAGATTCAGGGACGAAATTTTCAATAGGCCTCAACTTAGAGTGGCAAGATTCAAAGTCTGGCAACTTTTTTGTGGATCACTAACGATCACTGTTCCGATACACTGGAAAAAAGTCAGCTGTCAGTAATGAATACGAGTTGGAAGCCCAAGAATTCCAAAATCATTACAGAATGTTGCTATTGTGGTCACGAATTACAGAAGGCTAATGGAGCTGGAATGTTTTATTGGTAAGTGCATGAACAAAATATAGTCGAAACCCACATAAGTTAACCCCGCATAAGTTCAGATGTGTGTCTCTTCTTACAATTAGTTGAATTTCTCCTCTCTCAGCTATCCACGCTACGTATCGGGTTTCAGAAATAAGGTTGGAATAGGGTAGGGTCCTACCTTAAAAGTCTAGCGTAGCATAAAGTCTTGCGTAGCACATGAAAACCTATTCAGAATTGAAACCCAAACCAGATATGAGACAAACAGCTTATTTGAGTATTGTGACGTGGATTTTCACTAGGCCTCGGATCTAGACCGGATCGCTAACCCCGAGGTCATCCACTCTACAATTGGCCAAGCAAGGAAACTTAGATTGTCAATTATATCAGGCGCCAGGTGGATAACCGCCACTTTCAAAATTCTAAACAAAATATAACAAAACTACAAGTACTCGAAGCGTCGGCTAGCAACAGTACCGCGGAGAAAGGTTGGGATCAAATTGAAGGATTAACTCGGTGCCAAATAACGACTCGTGAAGCTCAAATTTAACAAAAGAATATATAACAAAAATTTATTCAATAAAAAGAAAATAGTGAACAATGCGAGTTAAGACGGCTGATAGCCGTTGGCCGGATTCAAATTATGTACGAAGCAGGTTGGCTAACGCTTACCGTTGTGCAGCCACAGTAAGATTTCCTCGCCGGAAAAACGTCAGGTACGGCCCTGGCACTCCAGCACATGCTCCAATAGACTCAATCAATCAAAAAGTGCACCCAAAAAGTCCCTCGAAGGAAATGCGCAATACAGCCTCGTGGCTACGACAAAATGCTACGATATAATTACGATAAGAGCGAGCACTAGAGCTTGTCGCTCTACCTGCTAGGCAGGCCTACGGCATAGTGCTCTTAGGCCGCAGGGCGCCGATAGTTCGCACCCTCGTCATATGATCGCCTAATAATTTGCGTATTGACCACTTGATCCTCGCACGCATGGTAGTAGATCTTGGCTCCGCGCGAAATCCAAAATTCACCACGGAGTTTGAAGCTTCTTCAGCCAGAGGAACACGGATTACAGGCTCTTCTTGGTGGTGGAAATCTCTTCCACCACCGACCGAATTCCCTCGTAGTACGATACCTTCGGCACCCCCCTCGACCTCACTCAATGCTGGAGGGAGCCCTGCAGTAGCTATCCTCCAGAGCTTAGGTGGCGTTCGTCGAAGAGGATCTAACTACTCGGTAGTCAGTGCGGTGCATCCATCTGGTTGCGTATCAGTTGTTGTTTCAGCCGTCGTACGGGCCTCGTCTCCCACATGCTAGAGAAAATGCGTAAAATAAAACAAAAGAATAAGCACTAAATCCGACAGTCTTGAGGTGCCTGTCTATATGAGAGTAATACTCTTGAGAGTCGCTCACGATAGCAGTACTCGCCAGTGGACACACTCCTGAGAATACTCACAGGCAGTCACGTTAAACTCGCCGATAGTTTTTTCGTAGAAGCCCACTCTCAAGTGAACACGCATAAACACGCTATGGGATAGCAACTCTCAAAAATTCGACTGCAGTCCGAACTGTGACAGTTTTCTCAGAACCACAACCATAACACGACGCACTTGGACCTAATTCTATTAGTTCTTCCAATCGCACTGCGGTCATTCGGACAAAATTTCGAAATTGGTACTTGTCCTCGATTTCTAATTCACAGACAAGATTGTTAATGACGTCGAGTTATGGTTTTCGCGATACCCATGGTTTAACCCACCAGCTTCTTTTAGTTTTTTCTTTTTGTTTAGAATTTACAATGCAACTATTATTGCTGCAGCAGTTCGTTGCTCATGAGAAGACATCTCGACTGATACTGACACGAGTTGCTATGGAACATTCATAAGCTGCTAATGCTCTCCAGTCGACATGGTCCTGAGAGTAATTTGCAACAGCAACTCTCCGGCTACTATCGAAACCGCTCGTGAGAGTGAAACTTGCATAAAAATACTCTCATATGTAAACAATCGTGAGATTACTCTTGAGAGCAACTCTCAGAATTTACGCTCACGTGGACAGGCACCTTTTAGATCGGTCACGGTCGCCTCTCGGAGAGTCTATAGCCTCAAGGCTAAATTAAACGCATTCGTGCTTTGTTCATGCATCTCGGCCTACATCAGTATGGCTGTCCAAGGGTTCGGGAGTGGCTTGTAACACGCGTTGCAAAATGCGATGTTACAGTATATTGTAACGTGGAGCATTCATCACATAGTCTTAACGAGCGGCAGCTCTTAGCGTAAGCCAATGTTTACTAAAATTCGTTAGATCTAGTTGACCCTCAGTATCAAGATTCGCGGCAGCGAATCGTCGAGTTCCCCCCCCCCCCCCCCCCCCCCCTCCGACAGTGAAAACTCGGCGCGCCAGCCACGAAACATTTACCCGAGCCAGCTCTTGTTCTTGTAAAAAATCTGTCATATCCTTTGAACCGCTGATTATTTCCTAATAAAATTTATATGGGCGTAAGGCCCTCGCCATTTGACCTTGCTCGCGAAATTTCGACAAAATCTACCGTGTGGTTCCGGAGATATTGACCGTCGAAGTTGATCGAAAAACACAATCTTCTCCTTCTTCTTCGTTGCAGACCGTTCTTCTTGAGACCACGATATCTGTCGAACCGTTGCACTTATGAATTTGCCATTTGGAAGGAGTGTTCTCGTCACCGAAATCTAGCCCCCTATTGTTTTTGAGCAATAATTGACCACGCATAACTGAGTTATTAATAATATTAATTATTCTACAAAATGCGCATGCGCAGAATTATTGATCGGCTTCGATGCCTGATTTATACAAAATGCGCATGCGCAGCAGCAAATCGCGGCCAAGTACCTGTAGGCCCGCGTGCCAGTATGATTATAATATTATATTATTATATTATTATAGTATTATTTATAATCATATTTCATTTATCATTATTATTATTATTATCATTATTATTGATGCGTCACGTCTACTCGTGCTCCCCAAAAAAATTTTCAATAATGTGTCCGCACCGCAGTTTTCGGTATCCAGGTCCTTCGCTCCGTAGTTTTCGGTATCCAGGTCCTTCGCTCCGTAGTTTTCGGTATCCAGGTCTTTCGCTCGGTAGTTTTCGGTATCCAGGTCCTTCGCTCTGTAGTTTCCGGTGTCTACGTCCACCGCTCCGTAGTTTTTTTATAAAATTTATAAGGGCGTGAGACTCTGCCCACTTGATCTTGTTCGTGAAATTCCGACAAAATCTGCTGCGTAGTTTCTGAGATATAATAACATTTATCCGGCAATTGTTTTTCTATATAATCATATATAATCACGTATAATTTGATATAATTTTATATGATAAAATTATCGTGAAAAAATTTTTTTTTTCATATAATTGAAGAACCAATTTTGTATTATTTATATATATTTTGTATTATTTATATTTTGTATTATAATTTAGACAAAGCAACATATTTAGATGTCGTACGAACATAGAATACGGAAAATGTTCTACAATTGTTCGATTGTGAAACTCTTAAGTAAAATAGCCATGTCCAATCGAAACAGACCATCATGAGATTCTATATTATTTTTCAAGTTGATCTAAAAAATATCTACATTAGACTGTTTCAGAAAAAAAATTCTATAATTTTTTTGGAATAAATGTATCTCAAAAGTTTCTTTGTCACGGAAAAAAAAATTTCCCTCAAAATTTCAGCTCGATATCTCGAAAATTCAGTTGGCGCAAGGAGGGGTCCCCTTTCCCATTTAAAACGTACATGTAAAAATTTGTTCTTCTTATTTCTAAAATAAATGCGTGTAAAATTTTTTTTCCGGATTTTCGTTTCCATAATCTTGTAGGAAATTTATTTCTCTACAAAATTGATTCTTCAATTATATGAAAAAAAGAATTTTTGCACGATAATTTTATCATATAAAATTATATCAAATTATACGTAATTATATATGATTATATAGAAAAAAAAATTGCCGGATAAATATTATTATAACTCAGAAACTACGCAGCAGATTTTGTCGGAATTTCACGAACAAGATCAAGTGGGCACAGTCTCACGCCCCTATAAATTTTATAAAAAAACTACGGAGCGGTGGACGTAGACACCGGAAACTACGGAGCGAAGGACCTGGATACCGAAAACTACGGAGCGAAGGACCTGGATACCGAAAACTACGGAGCGAAGGACCTGGGTATCGAAAACTACGGAGCGAAGGACCTGGATACCGGAAACTACGGAGCGAAGGACCTGAATACCGAAAACTACGGAGTGAAGGACCTGGATACCGAAAACTACGGAGCGAAGGACCTGGGTATCGAAAACTACGGAGCGAAGGACCTGGATACCGGAAACTACGGAGCGAAGGACCTGAATACCGAAAACTACGGAGCGAAGGACCCGGACACCGAAAACTACGGTGCGAAGGACCTGGATACCGAAAACTACTGAGCGAAGGACGTGGATAGCGAAAACTACGGAGCGAAGGACGTGGATACCGAAAACTACGGAGCGAAGGACCTGGACACCGAAAATTACGGTGCGAAGGACCTGGGTATCGAAAACTACGGAGCGAAGGACCTGGATACCGGAAACTACGGAGCGAAGGACCTGAATACCGAAAACTACGGAGTGAAGGACCTGGATACCGAAAACTACGGAGCGAAGGACCTGGGTATCGAAAACTACGGAGCGAAGGACCTGGATACCGGAAACTACGGAGCGAAGGACCTGGGTATCGAAAACTACGGAGCGAAGGACCTGGATACCGGAAACTACGGAGCGAAGGACCTGAATACCGAAAACTACGGAGCGAAGGACCCGGACACCGAAAACTACGGTGCGAAGGACCTGGATACCGAAAACTACTGAGCGAAGGACGTGGATAGCGAAAACTACGGAGCGAAGGACGTGGATACCGAAAACTACGGAGCGAAGGACCTGGACACCGAAAATTACGGTGCGAAGGACCTGGATACCGAATACTACTGAGCGAAGGACGTGGATACCGAAAACTACGGAGCGAAAAACCTGGATACCGGAAACTACGGAGCGAAGGACCCGGACACCGAAAACTCCGGTGCGAAGGACCTGGATACCGAAAACTACGGAGCGAAGGACGTGGATACCGAAAACTACGGAGCGAAGGACCTGGACACCGAAAATTACGGTGCGAAGGACCTGGATACCGAAAACTTCGGAGCGAAGGACCTGGATACCGAAAACTACGGAGCGAAGGACCTGGACACCGAAAACTACGGTGCGAAGGACGTGGTTACCGAAAACTACGGAGCGAAGGACGTGGATACCGAAAACTAGGGAGCGAAGGACCTGGATACCGAAAACTGCGGTGCGGACACATTATTGAAAAATTTTCTGGGGAGCACGAGTAGACGTGACGCATCAATAATAATGATAATAATAATAATAATGATAAATGAAATATGATTATAAATAATACTATAATAATATAATAATATAATATTATAATCATACTGGCACGCGGGCCTACAGGTACTTGGCCGCGATTTGCTGCTGCGCATGCGCATTTTGTATAAATCAGGCATCGAAGCCGATCAATAATTCTGCGCATGCGCATTTTGTAGAATAATTAATATTATTAATAACTCAGTTATGCGTGGTCAATTATTGCTCAAAAACAATAGGGGGCGAGATTTCGGTGACGAGAACACTCCTTCCAAATGGCAAGTTCATAAGTGCGACGGTTCGACAGATATCGTGGTCTCAAGAAGAACGGTCTGCAACGAAGAAAAAGGAGAAGGAGAAGGAGAAGGAGAAGGAGAAGATTGTGTTTTTCGATCAACTTCGACGGTCAATATCTCCGGAACCACGCGTAGATTTTGTCGAAATTTCGCGAGCAGGGTCAAATGGCGAGGGTCTTACGCCCATATAAATTTTATCAGAAAATAATCAGCGGTTCAAAAGATATGACAGATGTTTTACAAGAACAAGAGCTGGCTCAGGTAAATGTTTCGTGGCTGGCGCGCCGAGTTTTCACTATCGGCGGGGGGGGGGGGGACTCGGCGATTCGCTGCCGCGAATCTTGATCATTGAATCATGTCCGGGAATTTTATTCAATTTTTAAATTTGAAATGTTTACCGCCTAATCGCTATCTTAATTTAGTTTCATTGGCTCTATCTGGTGTCATTTTAAAGAGAGATTATTGGTGCATTGTTTACAGCTGTGTGTTTATTTGGAAGTTTTAAAAATATGATTAAAGTAATTTGTTTAGTTTTTAAAAAGGTAAGTCATAAAATTACATTTCAGTACCATGGTATTGAAATTTAGGGTTATTATTATGATGTTTGAATTAATTGTACTGAATTCTTATCTGCTTTTACGTGAAACATCAAAATTATTTGGGAAATTATTTTAACTATCCGCATTACAAAGTTAGGTCAATTATAAATCCAAATGTCAGTACCGTGGATGTCATTACCATGGCAAAAATAAAAAATACTTATTTATTTGTTATTTAGTTTAGTTGAAAATGGCTAGAATACTCCGGACGAGACTGAAAGACATACCTGGGCTCCAAAACTTGTGCAATAATAATCAATTAAAAAGAAGAGTGAAGACCCAAACCAAAAAAGTAACTGAATAGGCCAGTAAAAATAGACGTTTTTTTGGTCAACTTTGCACTAAATTGCTGATCCAATTTTTTTTTTTTTATAAGGTTTAGGACCACTTATTGAGTATAAAATAAAAAAAAAAAGAATATAATATTATAATAATATAATATAAATATTTTTCAAATATTGTCATAGTTTTTGTTCTGTTATAGTTGTAGTAGAACTACATTACAGGCTTAGTTCTGTGTATAAGTGAAGCAAAAAAACACCCGAAACATGCGTTTTAATACATTTTTAATTTTAGAAAAATTTAAGTTCTAAAAATCACAGTTATCTGAGAATGAGCCATATACCAAAAAATGTAAGAGCAAAAAATGAAGCCAGTTCCAGTAATTATTGGAATCACCTAGAGGACTCTAATCAAAAATTCCTTTTAGCAGTTTTTAGTCCTTGATAGTAACTGTGTTCAGAAAAAGTTTCAACCTTCTGCGATGAAACCCAGTGCGCAAGGAGCGTTTCGAAGAAATGTTAGAAAAATATTCATAACTCAAAAACTACTTGTTCGATTGGGTTCAAATTTGAACCAGGTTTTAGTATGAAGGTTCTCAACTTCTAGTTAAAATTTCAAAGAAATTGATTCACGAATACAGAAGTTTTTTTTTTCACCGTAGTCTCCCCTTAATTCGTCAAAGGAGAGTTCTTTTAACTTTTTCGGGGCGGCCAGGTTTCGGAGTAGATTATACGCGTTTACTTCCAACCGTGTTAATAGAACCGCTGGTTTTTTTTCATCCGGGGTATCACTAGCGATGAAATGGAATTCCAACCTTTCTACGAAAATTTCCCAATCATCTTCTTCCAGATTAAATTTTACTGAAACTTTATTGCTTGTACCCGACGCCATTATGGTCGATTTCGTCGTTTCTTGAATCGGTATTTCTTGGTCACGTTTCTGCCTTTTTACACTTTTCTCTAGTAATTTTCGTAACTGTTCGAAAGGGGCTTCCGTATCGAAAGATACATCGAGCTCCTTGAGCTTCTCTTGAATTTCAGCTTTTGTCAAACGATATATCCACGCTGTCTGTATACTTTTATCCCCTAACTTCCTTATTTCCTTTGCTTCTTCTACAACACCTTTATCACTAGTTTTTCCCTTTTCCTTGTTATCACCCATGCGCACTTTTCGATAGACACTTCAGATGCCTCGTAGGTTCATTTCCTCGTCGCCACTGTGATGTTTAAGGAATCGGGGTGTAAATAATCAATGTGTATTTCGTCGTAAACTCTTTATTCTCCCATACTCTGCTTGAGACTGACTCAGCGTTCACACGTACAGAGGTCTCCCCCTACTCACGCATCCACTGTCCATACGTACATACACCACACCATGCATTTCATTGGTCAGCGCACAATCCTAGCAAACTCACAATTAGCCTATTTCTATGCGCAGCTGTCTTCCCGATATTACCAGCGACAGAAAATCATTTATCGCGCCTCTGAAAAGAGAGATACCGTACTGATATTCCGAAGTTTCGTTATATTTCCAGATCTTGTGCTATAGTGTACTTCACATATTCCGTCAGTTAAGGGGACCAGTACACCCTGGTTTGAGAAATTATGAGTACTCCAAAATTGATTTATTTCATGACCAAAGTATATTTCACATCAAAAAAAACTTTTTTTCAAAATCATGTGTCGTAAGGTTTTTGGAGCAGCGTTGATCCAATTCAAGATTTTGACGTCCCATCTTCTTAAATTCGAAAAAATTCTCAAATTTGTTTTTTCAAAATTGAATTTTTTTTTTTATTTCAAAAATTATTTTTTAACAACTTTTTTTTCTTTATATTTTTAGTCCCATGCTCAATTTTCTTACTCACTTTTTTAAAAAGCTCCAGCAGCATATGAAGGCCCTGCTGCATCCTCCACAGACTCATTGTCAGCAAGCCGCAGCCTCTTCATAGCGATCCGTGTTTCACAAGAACTTCTGGCTGCTTGGTGTTCAGCTTGCTCGAGGCGTGTTTTATCAGTTCGAATTAAGTAAGCCTTTGCGTTGCTTCCTGGAGTGACTTTGAGCGCAGTCATGATCTTCAGAATTCCTGCAGCGCCTTCAGAAAAAGTTACAGCTCCCATATTAGCTGCTATGCGCATCACATTTAGCCCAGTGTAAGTCCTCTTTGGGCAGAATTTACACATATCATTGTTGACCGATTCATTTGCATTTTCAGTTTTACCTCCGATGCAGCGAGTAAGTAGTTCTGGAGATGTCAAGTTTTCGAAAACAGGCCTGATCGTCTCCATTACAGCCTCTGGTAGCGAACTTTTATGTTTGTATTCTGCTACTGTTCCTCTTGCGACCGCCTTATTATATTGGCACCAAGAATCTTCCCCACTTGGGCACAAATGATGCTGAGGCTTGTCATCTGTGGAGCACTTATGGTGCCAGATTGTCCATATCGCCTTGCGCATATTTTCAACAGAGCCTGAATTATTACGGATAGCATTGCTATAATATGACTGCATTTGATCTATGATCACATCGGTCAACCTACCCTTTCCGGCCAAGAGTTTGCCGTCAGAAAGTTTTTGCCCCCACAGATTCACTTTCAGCTTGCGCATTTGAGTTCCGAATCTCTTTTGGACGTGTCCACAGCATTCAACTTTGTTGATCTTGACCTCCGGTCCTTAAGGCTCTGCTTTCACTACGGCAGCGTAACTCTTAGTATCTCCATCCCCAATGTAGCTGACGTACTTCACATTATGTTTTTCTTCGGAGCGCTGGAATATCACAACCATGCCGTTTACTTCCATTGCTCCGGCACAGCCAGTGTGATTAGCTTGACAGTGTGGCTTATGCTGCTCGCACCAAGTCTGCCATTTTTCGCCAGTATGCTTCTCTTTCCACCGGATGCAAGCGTTGCAGTGGGATGACAGAATCTCAACGTCGACCACTTTACCTGTTTCGCTGCCAATGACAGTACAAACACCGTTGAGTGATTTGTAGCCTTGCTTCTGCCATGTTCCATCACACTGTACAGTGATGGCTCGAGCTTTAGGTGTCGATGAAGCCTCCACTTCTTCTTCGACAGCTTGATGGAAGACTGTTTCGGCAACTTGTGATGTGGCTTCCGCTAGACGTTTTACAATTGCATTGTATGTTGGCCTTTTTACAGGCGGTGGTAGGTCCATCGCTCCACAAAATGTCGCTAAACTTTCCAAGCCTTGCCCAATACAACGCATCGCTAGTACCGATCGCCTATTGATTTCATATGCGCTACGTGTATCGTCAATAATAGGGCTACTGTCAAAGATTCTTAGCTGAACACAATTCTCACAAGCGATACCATATTTTCCTCCTAGTCCTCTCAAGCTAACTTCGGTCATAACTATTGACCCACCACATATCTTGCAAGATAAATGCTCCCGCAGAGCAACAAATAGCGTTTCAACGTGGAACAGCCTATAGCCAGCAGAATTGCTAGTCTCGTAATCCCCACTGATTTTTCTATTCGAAGCTGTTGAAACTTTGGCGCTTTGTTCATCAGGCGTAGTTTTGTTGCCCGCAAATATTTTTGGCCTCTTTTTTGGCCGGCCAATGGTTCCTTTTCTGCCGACACCCTAACTCCTCTCTCTTTTTTTCATATTGAATGAATTTTATATATATTTTCTTTTGATGTTACTAAAAAACTCAAAAAAATCTGTGAACAGAAAGCAAAAAAACTTCGGCCGCACACACAAGTCGGCAGAAGCTTAGTGTAGATATTACTATTCTTATAGAATACTTACTTTCAGGTTATATTACACTTCGGAGCACAACACTCGTGTAACAATAACACGCTAGTTATCGGGAGAAATAAATGAAAGATTATTTAGTACTGAAAAGTACTGTTTTTATTCATATTTTCAATTCCAAACAACAGAAAATCACGGAAACGCTCACGCAACTTCGAAAAGTATTGGAAAAGTAATAGCGATTATAAACCATGTGATCAATATCGAAATCAAGCCTCAGCGCCATTCGAGCCAGATCGCGACGGCCAAATGAGAAACTATTGCCGGTAACTTGGTAACCATGACCATTTCGTCGAAGACAATTTTTTTTACAGATGGAGGAGACCTTTAGGTGACATAAACTGCAAAAATCGAAAAACCGAATTTTTAGAAAATTCAAGCCATACTGGTCCCCTTAAGTGCTACGCACCGTTTTCATCTAAAAGATAAGACCTATTTTTCTTCACAATCACGAGTGCGCTCACGAATCCCGTTTAGTCTTTTATTCTATTCTCTTTAGTATGGCGTGGGCCACGAGTTGAGTGTGACGTAGGTCACGACTATGGTTCGTTAAGTCTTTTGGACTACGTCTCGGTAATTTTTGATACATTTAGTTTATTAAGAACGGATTCCTGAGCAGATTTGTGATTAGCTTATCGATTGTGGGTTATATTCGATCTTATATAGCATGCGGCAGATTTTTATTAGATCTTACTTTAGCTTTTTCTTTTTTCTTATCTTTCTTTCTGGTATGTTATTTTCTTCTTTCTGAGTGAACGACCTGTCGCATAAAGATTTTCTGGAGCTTAGCGAGCGTAGAAGCAAGCATTTGTTATATAGTTTCTAAGTTCGTTAATTATTAAGGGGGTATATACACCTTTAAATGGGTTGAATTTCTGAAAAACAAGTTTTTTTTTTCTGCAACTTGAAGACTGAACAAATTGAAAAAAATCATCATGTTTGAGGAGGGCTTGACCCTTATTATCCATATTTTACATCATGTATTACTTTCAGTCTAATAGTGGTTGCGCTGAAGACAAGAGAAGACAAAATCACTTGGTTGTCGTAAAGAATCAGAACCAGAGTTGGACCGATCTTTGAATTTTTGGTCCTCAATTGTTCATAAGACATGCCTCTATCAGATGAACATAGAACTTTTTGATATTGCAAGAATTACTTGAGTTATTGAATTTTTTCGATTTTTTTGTTTTTTGATTTTTACAAAATTTTGGCTCATTTTTCTATTATCTCAACTAAAAATGGGTTTATCAAAAAGTTCTATGCTCATCTGATAGAGGCATCTCTCATGAATAATTCAAGACCAAAAAATCAAAGATCGGTCCAACGGTTGATTTTATTCTTTACGACAACCGGTCAAAATAGTGATTGTTCAGAAATTAACTTTTAAACTTTATCACTACGTTGATGGTTCTGGATGCCGATAAACTACTATACTACTTCTCTATGATCTATCGAGTGAATTAATAATGCAAAACAGTTTTCCATCCTTCTTTTTGAACCAGGCGTTGGACCGACGCAGGTAAAGTTAAAAGCTTGTTTTGCTACGTAGCCTAAGTCGTGCGCCGCCTTATTTCTATAAACCACCTGGTTCATAACTGCTACCTTCCACCTCGATGGCCTCCTCCTGCGGGCTTGTCCGTAGTTGCCTCAGAGCAACACGAGCTTCCTTGGTCCTCTGCTCCGCTCACCTATCGACAACTTCGATTCGGGCTTAGCCCTGTAGTTTCGCTGCAGCGACAGCGTAGCGTCTTGGCTCTACTGAAAGTTCTTGCATGATTCTCAACATACCTCGTTGACTTTGAGAGTTGATCGCTGCAATGTTGGCTCCAACTTGAAGGACGTCACGACCTGAAAATAAAGTCTTAGGACTCGCTCGTATGCTGTGTCTTACCTTCGACACAGCGCTTTAGTAATCCCTTGTCGCTGAAGTCAACGGAGACTGGTCTGATCTCATTCATCTCAATTTCTAGGAGATTAGCCCGGTGTTTGAATGTCTCAACTGTTTGAACTGCAATTGCCTGTTGATACTTACACTAAGAGTCTCGACCCTCCGGGTAGCGATGGTGCTGTGGCTTGTCGTCTGTCGAAGACTTGTGGTACCATATAGCCCATATAGCTGTTTTTATACCTTGAACTAATTTGGGGTTGTTCCGTAAGCATTTCAATAGTAAGACAGATAGTTTAAGCCTCTAGTGCTCCAAAAATGCAAAAAATACAAAATTGTTTTTTTTTTTAATTTCAAAAAATTTCAAAAAATCACTGTAACTTCTTCATTTTTACATATTTTCACATGATGATTTTTTTAAAGATACTTTACATCCCTAATGTTCCAAAAACGCAAAAAACACAAAATCGATTTTTTCAAAATTCAAAGGTGTATATACCCCCTTAAGTAACCATTGCATTGGATGTTTTCTTTGCTCGTTTGTATTCTGATTTTTTTTGTTAATCGTTGATTGATTATATTATCTCGAGCCTAACTGCTGCGAACTTCCTGATCTTCGTCTGTTATATTTTCTTGAATGATATTTGTTGTTAGATCCCGTGATTCCGATATATCTGATCGTGAGACATGTGATATAATTTTGTGATAATAATGGAGTTTTTTCCGTGAAAACACGGATTCTGTTGAATCTTGTCCCGTAGAAATACGGATTATTATTCACTACTTCTGGCAAAATCGTATCATCTTGAATAAATCGATCAAATAAGTAATTATTATGTCATTTGTTTGATCTGGCAACCCATCCCCTCTACTATCTAGTGCATTTGAGTATATTCTAAGCTAACCGGCAATTTCCGCCGTTAAATTATATAGTTTTTGTATTATCTTGAGTGACGTGAAAACGCCTGGCGCCTAACTATAGTTTTTCTTATTCCTTATCTTTTCTACTTGACGCCGAAGTGCACGGCTACCGGGTTCACCCTTTCCCTGAAAAAGTGTAGCCGGGCGCAACATATACTATTATATTCCTTTCGTGCTAGGTGGCGGGCGGTTAATTTGCGACCTTTGACTTTTTTTTTTTTTATAAATCTCAATCATTTCTCAAATCAGTCGGTGTCCTTATTCATCGCTTCTACGAAATCCCTCTTCTACTAGCTAGTCCGGAGTCACAAGAAAGAGGATTCTATCCCGGAGTCTGGTGCCCAATTTCACTGAGTGTGAGTTCTTTGTCATTGTGGACCCAAGTTTGTACGCGGCCTTCTTTTCTGGATCACCCGAATCTAGGAAAACCCTCGTTACAATACATTCCTAGGTAATTCGCTTGATAGATAAGAATGTGATTTACCGTATTGCTTCGATCATTTCCAAGCCCATGTTGACGCAATTATGTGCATGATTAGGTCGTGATACCGGAAGTCCGGATACGCAGTAGTAGCAGTCCCCTAGTATCTTGATCCTCATGCACTGATTATCCTACAACAAGAAACGTTTTATGATGCTATTGCTCAATGAATAGGATAATACATTTTTTTTAGAACTTATATAATTATCGGCTGATGATTTTCCACAAGAGTTCATAATGAATGCAGAATAGTTCTATTTTGAGTCCACAAGTTTGAGTCTACAATTATTTCAGTTGGTGTGTTAGGATATGTTTGGACGAATATTGTATTTGTTTACTACCTTACTTGTCCAAATATTTCGCCCTGTGCGAGAGTGTTACGATGGCCTCGGAAAGGCGAATTAGCGACGCGACGATTCATTCGTCTCTGGTCGCTTGAACGACGAGGTCGGCTATTGTATAAACTCAGGTTAGCTAACGGCAAATCGGTTATAATTGCTCACGTACAATGCGTAAAGGTAATACTGAGGCACTAGGGGCTGTTCCCCAAGTTGTCTGGGCACAAGGGGGCTGTTCTCCAAGCTGTCTAGGCACGAAGGGCTGTTCCCCAGGTTGTCTAATCACAAGGGGCTGTTTCTCAACGTCGAAATTCAATATACGTAATCGTAAACCTGTAATACCAATCTCGCACTATGAGAACCAGTTGTGAAATAGGGTTTAAAAATAACATTTCTGTAACTAGTCTGATACGGCTTTTTCCTTCACTCAATGAGTGGAGGTTTTTTATGCCCTCAATAAAGTAAACTTCTTGTATATTTCACCAACAATGCAGTCTTTCAATGTGTTTACTCGATCACACACTCAATCCTTCATAACACCATACTAACGGTGCGAACTCATAATAATAAGAAGCACAACAGGATGGTTAGAAAAAGTCGATTTTTTCTTCGTCCGTTGCGTGAAAAATATTAATACATGGTAGAGAAGATCGTTCTCCAAATGAGCTTTACAGATTACTTTCAAAGGGAGCTCAAGAAATCCTTAGCTGATTGTTTTAATTGTACTTAAAATTATAGGTTATCACATTCTCAATAAAAATAAACAAGACGCGTTTTGTTAAAAATGTGAAAAACCATTATATTAAGTACAATCAGGAAAATGAGCTGAATCTGGTTTAAGCTCCCTTTAAAAATAATCTATGAAGCTTATATTTGAAGAACGTTTTTCTTTTGCCAGGCGTCAACACTTTTTACGTAATGGAAAAAAAAGTATCGACCTTTTTAGAATCACCTTCACATATGTATTCAATACGATGATTATTCGATTTTTAATTTTTTTCAAAAGTATCAAGATTCGCGGCAGCGAATCGCCGAGTTCCCCCTCCCCCCCCCCCCTCCCCCTCAGACAGTGAAAACTCGGCGCGCCAGCCACGAAACATTTACCCGAGCCAGCTCTTGTTCTTGTAAAACATCTGTCATATCTTTTGAACCGCTGATTATTTTCTGATAAAATTTATATGGGCGTAAGGCCCTCGCCATTTGACCTTGCTCGCGAAATTTCGACAAAATCTACGCGTGGTTCCGGAGATATTGACCGTCGAAGTTGATCGAAAAACACAATCTTCTCCTTCTCCTTCTCCTTCTCCTTCTCCTTTTTCTTCGTTGCAGACCGTTCTTCTTGAGACCACGATATCTGTCGAACCGTTGCACTTATGAACTTGCCATTTGGAAGGAGTGTTCTCGTCACCGGAATCTCGCCCCCTATTGTTTTTGAGCAATAATTGACCACGCATAACTGAGTAATTAATAATATTAATTATTTTCAAAATGCGCATGCGCAGAATTATTGATCGATGCCTGATTTACAAAATACGCATGCGGCCGCGCATGCCAGTATGATTATAATATAATATTATTATATTATTATAGTATTATTTATAATCATATTTCATTTATCATTGTTATTATTATTGTCATTATTATTGATGCGTCACGGCTACTCGTGCTCCCCAAAAAAATTTGTACCCAGTAATGTGTTCGCACCGCAGTTTTCGGTATCCAGGTCCTTCGCTCCGTAGTTTTCGGTATCCAGGTCCTTCGCTCCGTAGTTTTCGGTATCCAGGTCCTTCGCTCCGTAGTTTTCGGTATCCAGGTCTTTCGCTCGGTAGTTTTCGGTATCCAGGTCCTTCGCTCCGTAGTTTCCGGTGTCTACGTCCACCGCTCCGTAGTTTTTTTATAAAATTTATAGGGGCGTGAGACTCTGCCCACTTGATCTTGTTCGTGAAATTCCGGCAAAATCTGCTGCGTAGTTTCTGAGATATAATAACATTTATCCGGCAAATTTTTTTTCTATATAATCATATATAATTACGTATAATTTTATATAATTTTATATGATAAAATTATCATGAAATTTTTATTTTATTTAATTAAAGAACCAATTTTGTAGAGAATTTAACTTCCTACAAGATTATGGAAACGAAAATCCGGAAAAAAATTTTACACCTATTTATTTTAGAAATAAGAAAAACAAATTTTTACATGTACGTTTTAAATGGGAAAGGGGACCCTTCCTTGCGCCAACTGAATTTTTGAGATATCGAGCTGAGATTTTGAGGGAATTTTTTCTTCCGTGACAAAGAAACTTTTGAGATACATTTATTCCAAAAAAATTATAGAATTTTTTTCTGACACAGTCTAATGTAGATATTTTTTAGATCAACTTGAAAAATATTATAGAATCTCATGACGGTCTGTTTCGATTGGACATGGCTATTTTACTTAAGAGTTTCACAATCGAACAATTGTAGAACATTTTCCGTATTTTATGTTCGTACGACATCTAAATATGTTGCTTTGTCTAAATAAAATGGGATCATGGGAAGCATAAACTATGATCGGAACAAGCTATTGTATAATTCTCAAGATGAAATTTCTTGGCCGAATAAAATAGCTCGTATCTTTTGCGCAAGTTCCAAAATACACTTGTTTATTGTAGCACATGCATTCCATCACGAATGATCGGAAGTTGATCTTTATATATGTGTAATATGTAGAATACATTAAAGTCGGCTTAGCGCTGACCCGTTTGCACATACAAAAAGTAATGAAATAACGGCAAAAACATTGTAAATGTAAAAAATTACAGCCGAGTTCCAAAATGGTTTCCCCAGCCAAAAACTCGAGAACATCCATACTCTTTTTCAGCGTCAGATTACAAACATCATTTCGTTACAAAAATAGTACAAAATAATACGTGTAATCAGGCATCGAAGCCGAGCGTTCCCTTTGTTAATTTTCAGACTTCAAATTATGTTCTTCAAATGCTAATCAATGGAAATGAATGGAAAACCAATAGAATCATTGATAAAACCTGCGATAAAACAGCATATTGGCGACGGAAAATATTGCTGAAGGAAGTTGGCTCGTATGATGATACGAACTCGGCGGGCATAGATTGTTCTGAAAATTATCAATTGCACTCTTTATTTTCAATTACTTCTTCCAGTCAATGTGTAACGATCACAGTCACAAAATTGTCGAAAGCATGATCAAATACTGTTAGGATATTTTTGGCATTGATAATATATTTATTATTGTAGACTGAAACTGCGATATAATAGTGGTTTATATGACAAGAGCGCGGAAAGACCTCGTCTTCGAATCGTGTGACACTTTAACACTCCTCATAAAGTCTTTTTGAGTGCCCGTGCCCTACATACTATCCTTTTTTTTTCAAATTTGAAAATTAGAAAACATTTTCCACGCACTAGTGCTTCGTGGTTTTCGCAAGAGGTGGTGTTGAAACAAATGGATGAAAGGAATGAGTGATCCGTTGAAAATTGAAGTTAAAAAAATACCTATAGTGTGTTCATAACAAGAACTAATGGTCCAGGCACGGTGATCTCAGTAATTTAAATTCGAATGCAAGTTTTGAAGAAGAGTTCAATTTCATTCTGCATCTATCGTTTACCGATTTTCGACTAAAGTTATAACGCCATGCTACAAACATGTCACATCCATAAAACGATACATACTTATACTGGACGTACCCATTATCGGTACACTTCGGTGATGCTCTTGCGACGTCTCTCTTTCTATTCGACTTACAGTATAGGTACACATATTCTGCATTGAAAGACGCACTAATTGCTGATCTTACCTCACACTTCAGCAATTGATAATTTTCAGAACAATCTATGCCCGCCGAGTTCGTATCATCATACGAGCCAACTTCCTTCAGCAATATTTTCCGTCGCCAATATGCTGTTTTATCACAGGTTTTATCAACGATTTTATTGGTTTTCCATTCATTTCCATTGATTAGCATTTGAAGAACATAATTTGAAGTCTGAAAATTAACAAAGGGAACGCTCGGCTTCGATGCCTGATTGTATAGAGATGCTAATTAATATAGGTATTGTGGGGCTAATTTTACTCGTTACAGGTGATGATTCCCGCCCCCCGAAATCATCGATGGCTAGTTTTTTGGGTGTTCTGAAGGTTCAGAGTTATTAAAGGGGAGCATCCTCTCTCCCTGGGCAGGACTATGGTTTTGGCTTTGGTTAAAGTTCGGATTAAAATTCCGGTCTTTATTCCTCCAAGAGATTTGATTGCAGAAGATCTTTGGTAATTATCGCGGTTCCGTTCCTGGCGAGACAAGCACTGTTCGATAGAGTTGCCGCGTTTTTTGCAATATCTACAATCTACTCTACTTCTCGAATCTACTCTAAGGTTATAACTCAGTTGCTGCCCCGAGGAAGAAGATCTCTTTTCTTGTTCTTTTGATTTTTCGAGGGTCGGTTTCACCGCTTCGATCTGACGAACGCGGAACGCCAGATCCTAAATATTGTTTATTTATTGCGTCCACCTCTAGAGCCTTTATAATGGCTTGCCGAAGGGTAGTGGACTTCGCCAGGCTCAGGGAGTGCTTTAGTTCCGGATCGAGGATGGCATCAATAAACCGGTCGGTAGCAAAATTTTCGCGGGTGGCTTCATCGCTTAGAGGCATGGCTATACGCGATAACCGTTCTATATCTTGCCCGAGCGTGGTGAGTGTTAAATTGGGTGAGGAAAAGTTTGGTCAGGTGCTCATTTCCGTACCTGAGCTTTAATGCCGAGCAAACTTTGTCAAAATCTAACAATTCTGTCGCGGTCAAAGAGGAAATAACACTGACCGCGGGGCCTTTTAAGCTCTTCACTAAATTTCCGGCTTTAACGACCGAATTTCAATTATTAACGCCGGCTACTATCTGAAATTTGCACTCCAATTCAGCCCACGGTCTGTCTCCGTCAAAAGTCGGGGGTCTGAGATTATTTGTCGGTTTCGTGTCTGCGTCAAAATTATTATTTTCGTTTGAATTGATGTTGTTTTGAGCTAGAGAAACGCTATTTTGTACCCGGGAAGGAGCACTGACCGCTTGTAAACTGTCAATGAGATGAACGCGCTCAACAGGGGAATCGGGACAAGGTCAGATTGGGGAATTTGATGGCACAGACCTTAGGATTGGGGCGGCCTGAGCTGGAGGACAGGAGGAAGTGGAGGGGACAGCAACCGTCAGGGGTAGGGTAGGGCAAGGCTGGTATCCGGATCCTCGTCGGTCGTCCCTCAGGGTGGAGACAATCTGGGAGAACGACTGCTGCTGGTCTTACAGCACTCCGACCAATCGTCCTTCCGCTCGTTTGCGTTCCTCTCGAGCGGCCTGTTGGTCCTGACGTTGGTCCTGCACCAACTGTAATAGAACGGTCTGTTGTTCGACCTGAGCGGTTTGCCGTCGCTCCTGCGCGCCCAATTGAGCTGCTTGCTAGGCAGTTTGTTGAGCAGCCTGCTGCTGCAAAAGTTGAACCCGGGCGGTTATCGGGTTGGCCTCCATTTCTTCCACCCGTGATGCTTGATTTGGGTTCGCAGCAGCGGCAGCAGGGGAGCCTTGGCGGCGGGTATTCCTTCTGTTGCTCTTATCGAGCAGATTGGTTTCTTTTCGGGTGGGATTCTCTAAAGTGAATAAAGCGTCGAGGGCTTATAGATTCAGAATGCAAGCAATCGGCAAGAACCAAAAGAATTGCACCAGGCTAATCCACTTATCAGGCTCAAAAACGATCTCACTCTCCTGACACCAAATGTAACTTTAGGAGTTACCTCAAACGTCGTACGTCGTCAGTATTTACTATACTACCCGAAACGAGCGCCGATTGGCTACTCATCAGCCAACCAACGGCCTTCGCTGAGTTAGCGGAGTTAGCGGAGTTAGCGGAGTTAGCGGAGATCCTAGAATCCCAACCCAGATGACCGTTTTCCTGGAGACCTGCGCATATCAAGAGACGCGGCAGCGTCTTGACACCAAGTAATTGAAAAACAATTGGGAAATGAAGGCTTATGCGAAATTAACGACTATTTGAACAATCATATATATTTATTTATATACCAAATAGATAATAATATTTTTCCACATGGCGTGCGCAAAGTTCGATTTTGCGTACGCTTCGCGTGCAAAAAATCCAACTTAACGCGCGTTGTATCGAAAAACAAAGTCCAATACACGTCCGCAAGATGATTCTCGACTCGTGTGATTCTTGATAGTATCCGGCCAAAAAAGAGTGGTTTTGAATACTACTGGGATTCTTGCAGGTACTCGACTTGCGGCAATACTGCATTCTATAAAAAAAGTTGTAACCGGTGTCTCGACTACGTTCGGGTACACCTAGGAGAAGGCCGGGCTACAAACCCGGGGCTCCTGGGGAAACTCCTGTTGGGCGCCAGACTTCCGGCTCGAAGTCCTCACTCTCTCTCACTCGCTTACGGCTAACTAGTCTAGGGGTAGAGGGATTTCGTGGGGGCGTAGAATAAAGACACCGAAGAAGAATTACGTTTGACTAGAATTTTATTAAAAAGAAAAAAAGAAAAGGTGGCGAATTTAAGATCACGCCCGCTACCTGGCGTCTTACAATGAATTATGAGATTTACGGAAATTGACTCTACTCTAAATAAATTATTAATGACGACTCTACTGAATTCAATATAAAATATAAAATATAACGACTCTAACAAAATATAATGTAATCCCGGATAATATCATACAAGCGGCGACTAGGCTCGACTACCGCTGTAGTCAGCTGAATAGTCGCTGTCTCTCTCTGGCTAGTGGCCAGCCGTCACTTTATGCGGCTCGCTCGAGCGTTCGCTGCGAAGTGACGCGGCGCAGCTAGGCAGGGTGACGTGGTGAGGAAGCGGGGTAAGCGGGGCTCGGCGAAGCTCTGACTCGCAGCAGCTGAGTGCGGCGCGGGACGTCAAGGCTCTGGCAATATGGCGCCGGCCAGGAGTTGTCTGTTGCCGGCGCAGCGGTGCGATAACTAGACGGCTCCGCGCAGGACAAACAACACATGGTCTGTTGTTGAGACTTTCAAAACGACCGGTCGCAGTTAACCGTCAAGACTACCGCGGGTGGTTTTTACAAGACTCGTAGGGCACAATTAATACAGGAAGGGACGAGAAATGAACTGGTGAACGAGTCCTACCTTGATGTAGCCACGAACTCGGCGTGGATCGGTGCGTCGGTAGTGTTCCGGTATGCAGCACGAGTCCAAGGGGAATATGCCAAGTCGTATAAGTCGTCACCGTATCCAAATTGTCCACAAAACACACTCACAGTCCAAAAGAAAAGCCGGGGTCAAAATATCCACTCTAAAGCACTATTCCCCACACTCTCTCTCTCACACACACTCTCTCTCTCTCTCTCTCTACTGAAGGTTATTCGGGTGCGAAGAGCTGATGGTACGCCGGCCGTTACTATCAAATCTGACGAGGACATCCGTAGGCTCACTTGACAATCGCGGGTTCCGCCTCCGTCGTCTGGGCCCTCTCTCTTGCCGATTTCCGTTGCTCAGTTTAATGCTAACTCACTACTAGGGCATTTTGAATTGGTCAAGGCTCACCTAGCCACCAGTTTTTAGCACATTATATCTATCTCTGAGACCTGGCTTCACTCTCGTGTCTCCGATGATCTGGTGCGCCTTGACGATTATTATCTCATTCGTAACGATAGGGAGGGCAAGCAGGGTGGGGGGGTAGCTTGCTATGTTCATGAGTCCCTTAAGGCTAATATTCTTGCATCCTCGCCTGGGCAATTCTCCAATGCTCCTGAATTTACCATACTGGACATTCGTGGCCCGTCTAGTCAGCCGCTCCTTTTCGCCAGTCTGTACAGACGGCCGAAAGGCCTACTTTTCGAGGACTTCATCACGTCTTTCACCGCCATCGCCTCTAACTATGCTAATGTTATCATCTGTAGTGATTTAAATTGTAACCTGCTTAGTTGCAATGTTGAGGCTACGTTTCTTCGCGAGTTTGCTTCTTCCCAGGCTCTGCACATTGTCGACTCCGGAGCTACCCATCATACCTCGAGGTCTGACTCGTGGCTTGATGTTTTTATTATTGATTGTGCTGACAAAATTTTATCTTTTACTAAATCCGACTCTCCTTTTATCGCAGGTCACGACTTATTAGAGCACACGTACAAGTTTGACTCTGCTCGTCCACGGCAACGTACCATTTCGTGTCACGATTTAAAAAATTTTAATGTCGAGGCTTTTGAGCTGTCGTTCCAGAATGAGCTATCCAGCAATCGCCACGACGTACCTTCCTTCAGCTCCTCTAGCTCTGACGTCGATAGCTTCGCTAATGCCATTAATGATGCTCTCACTGTCTCCTCCGACTTGCACGCGCCTATTCGCACCTTCACAGTAAACAAGCCCTGTGCTCCATGGCTCACGGATCAGTTAAAATTGCGCATCAAGCATCGTGGGGTGTTGTATAAGCAGGCCAAGCGCTCTGGCTGTGAACTTGCTTTCGCTAGGTATAGGCGGTTTCGTGACCAGCTTAAGGTAGAGTTAAGGCGTGCTCCTGATGATTTCAACTGGAGCACTCTTTCGGGGATCACCGATTGCGCTAAACTGTGGTCTAAGCTTGCGAATCTGGGGTTGGTTAAACCTCGGGCAACCTCTCCGCTCACTTTTTTCTCTCCGGATGAGCTTAACTCGGCGTTTGTGGCCATTTCTAACACTGCTTCTAATCTCGACACCTCTGTTTTTAACCTGTGTGACGTTGACTCTTTTAGTAATTTTATTGATTCTACTAGCGACATGCCTTTAGATCGACCGTACTTTGAGTTCTCACCTATTTCGCCTGGGAGCATTTTTTCTATTACTATGTCGTCAACATTTCCATCGAGGGGTGCTGGCCCCGACGGTATCTCTCTTTTTGTTATTCACCAGGTGCTCCCTAGCCTGGCCTTTGCTCTTGCGCCGCTCTTTAGTCATAGCCTTAGACTGGGTTTCTTCCCTTCGTGTTGGAAGCGGGCGTTTATTCGTCCCTTACTCAAGTGTAACCCGCCGCGTACCCCGTCTGATACCAGACCCATCGCGAATCTCTGTGAAATTTCTAAGATCTTCGAGCGACTGGTTCACTCCCAGATTTTGGCATACGTTAAGGGGTTACATGGGTTTCCTCGGGGAACAAAACGACCTATTTTCAACAATTTTGTTTTCATATCAAAAATGAAATATTTTATTCAAACTTCTTATTGTTACAAAGATACACTATTGACAAAGAATTTCTGAAATTTTGGGAAAAAAATATTAAAAACTCGGCTATTGTGACGTCATATCCCTCGGAAAGGAGATGCGTCCGCGTTGTCAGCATAACTCCTGACAGGATCATATAAAATGAAAAAACAAAAATACGTGTTTTAGTTAAGACCATAAACTCGTACTTGAACGAAGGATTTTTTTTTTCCAATTACAACTATTAAAAAAAAAAAAAATGTCAAGCAAATTTGACCGAAATTTTCATTTTTTTGGAAAAATGTCTGCCAAAATTCCAATTTTTACTTTTTTTTTCTTTCCTTCGTTCAAGCACGAGTTTATGGTCTTAACTAAAACACGTATTCTTGTTCTTTCATTTTAGACGATCCTGTCAGGAGTTATGCTGACAACGCGGACGCACCTTTTTTTCGAAGGGTCACCGGAAATGACGTCACAATGGCGGAGTTTTAATTTTTTTTTTTGAAAATCTCAGAAATTTTTCTTTGAATGTGTATCTATAAGACAGAAAAAAGTTCGAATTAAATAAATAATTTTTTATATAGAAAAAAAATTATTGAAAATAGGCCTTTTTTCACCCGACGAAACCCATGTAACCCCTTAATAGTCACCATCTCTTTGACCCTTTCCAGTCTGGGTATAGAGTAGGACTTAGCACTCAGACTGCTCTGCTAAGGCTCTCGCATGACATCAGGCGTGCAGTAGATGATAGGCGTCTCACGTTACTGGTGCTATTTGACTTTAGCAAGGCGTTTGACACAGTAAATCATATTCATCTGCTTAGTAAGCTTAGGAAGGTGGGTTTCTCGCACAATGCGCTCCGATGGGTGCACTCCTACCTCTTGGGGAGGTCGCAGGCAGTAGTCGGTGATAATGGTGTCTGCTCGTCTTGGGCGCGCACATACTCGGGTGTCCCTCAGGGTTCGGTGCTAGGTCCTTTGCTATTTTCCCTATTCATCAATGATATTGGGGCGGACCTACTTTACACGCGTCACCTGATTTTTGCCGATGACACTCAGATATATCTTTCCTGCCCTCCCTCCGAGTTGGTGGATGCTATTGGCAAACTCACTCATGACGTCGGGGTCATTGCGAACTATGCTGTTACTAACGGCCTTAAGCTCAACCTTGGGAAGTCTAAGGTCCTCATCTCGGGTTCTGGCACTTACATTAACCGTCTGGATCTCAACAGTCTTCCTCCTATAGCTGTTGACGGTACGGTCCTCCCCTACGTTAGCGAGGTGCGCAATCTTGGGGTTGTTATGCGCGCAAATCTCTCTTGGCGCAGTCATATCTTGGCTGTTTCTAATAAGGTCAATTCGTCGCTCTATAAATTGAAGTACCACCGTAATGTTATGTCTCAGGAACTTAGGGCTAAACTCATTGCGACGCTGATCTTTCCTCTTTTAGATTATTGCTGCTTGGTCTACAATGATCTAACCAAGGAGTTAAATTGTGTGCTGCAGCGCCTGCAGAACTCTGCGATCCGTTTTGTTTTTGCTCACCTTCGGCGGGATGATCATGTCACGCCCTACCGCAGACGACTGGGCTGGCTTTCCGTTCGCTCTAGACGTCTCTACTTTCTAGGTACTTTTGTCCTCAACTACTTTCGCGGATCCTTGCCGCCCTATTTAGTTGAGTTGTTTGTCCGGTATGAGCCGTCCCTAAATCGGCCTACGCGTCTCGGGGGCTCCATTGCTTTCCGTATTCCATCTCATCGGACCGTCGCGTTCCGTAATTCATTTAGTCTTGCAGCTGCTCGCTGCTGGAACTCCCTTCCGGCTGACATTGTCCGCATTCAGGCCCCACGCGAGTTCAAGCGAGCGCTCTTCTCGTATTTGTTCGAGCGTGACACTGAATCTTTTTAGTCTTTAGTTCTAGTTTTAGTTTTAGTTTAGGTTAGTTTTATCTTTCTTTGTCATAGTTGTAGTATTTGTCTATTGTAACGTGCATGCCTGCACTAAATTCTTTCCCTCTTTCTTTATTTTATTTTATTTTTACTCTTAATTCACTTGTATTACTCTATCTTTCTTTGTAATTTAGCTGTGCTTCCTTGCCCCAAGGGTATTCCAGGGCATAATAAACTCTCTCACTCACTCACTCTCTCTCTCAGATCCCACCCAACACGCTGGCCATGTTACTCACTCCATCGCACCACACGGGTCGTACAGCTGAGCAGACCCGGCTATAGCGACAAGGGACTCTCAGTCGTAAAGCCTCATGCAGCGTAGCTTGACAAATATATTCGGGGCCCATGCGTACGATAATTTAGATCCGGCGTTGAGTTGCCACCTCCTCTACCCCCACCCGGCTCTGGGGCCGTTCGAAGCTGTGTAACTGCTGGGCTTTCTCTCCGTGACCAGGGTATAGAAAATTCCGTAGTAGCTTCAAGTGAGCGTTTTACTCTCTCTCTCTCTCTCTCTCTCTCTCTCTCTCTCTCTCTCTCTCTCTCTCTCTCTCTCTCTCTCTTTACTTGGTGACAGTCGTGTTCTTCTTCGGCTCCCCAAACTTTGCGTTTGTACAGTGTTTATTCTGGTTCTTCCTCATATAGAGTGGCACTACGTCTTGTGGCTGTTACTGTGGTCCTCGTTGATACTGAGAGATTGTGTTTTCCTCTGCTCCTTTGCACAAAAATCAGGTATCTAATGCACATTTTTCTCTAACCTATTTCTTAAATTGACAGTTAGATCTTCAACACGCAGCCTGGCCTGCGCATGCCAGTGCTGTCCCCAGTGTTTATCGCGCTATCTCCAGGTATTTGGCTCTAGCCTAATTACCGGCAGTGATAATGGCAGGTACTTCGAGGAGCCGTGCGGGTAGCCAGGGGTCAGGCGCGAATATCAGTTCGGTGTCTTTCCTTGACAATTCGGTTTTTTCGAGTCCTAAAGCGGTGGGGGCGGATTGCGATATCTTTCTCCCAATAGTTAATGACGAGATTAACGAACTGCGTTCAAATCTGCTGAAACAGGACAGCATAGTCATGAAACACATTAGGGCGTGTAAAGAAACGGTCGAGAAGAAAACCGCGCTTCAGGATGCATTCCTAATGTATCAGACGTCCTTTAGTAAATTGATGAGTGCGTACTTAACTTTGGCAGCTCAAATTACGACCGCTAACGAGTGCAAGAAAGCAGTCATAAAGGCATGTGCGGGAATTACCAGAAACTGCACCACCGGGGTAATGGAAGCTTTGAATAAGCATCCCGTAGCTCAGCAGCCTGACCCTGTTAGAAGTTTCGCGTCCGCGGTAAAACAAAACAAGGTCCATGTACCGAAAGGACCCACGGTTGAGGTTAAAAAATCGGTCAATTTTATTATCGCGCCTAAAGCTGACTCAGCCACTAAATATGAATCGTCGGGTGCAACCAAAAAGGCCGTAACTAATCTCGTCAAGCCAGCCGAGGTGGGATTACAAGTCCAAAGGATCAGCGGGTCTAGAAACAACGGAATACGTATTCAGGCTAATAAAGTTGATCTCGATAAAATTCGGGCGCATCCAGCTTTAGCGAAAGCTGGACTCGAGGTTGTAGAGGACCTTAGATACAATCCGCGTGTTATAATTTACGGCGTTTCGAAAGACCTCACAAAGGAGGAAATTCGTTCAGATTTTGTAAACTTGAATTTGGGCGGCACGGATGATAAACACGCTAAAGTTGTCTACATTTATCCTCCGCGAGATGGTAAGACCTACACAAACTGCGTACTTGAGGTATCCCCCAAAACTCGTGCCGCGATCAAAAAAGAGCAGAGAATCTACATCGGCCTCTCAGCGTGTAAATTTGACGACCACGTTAAAGTAGCGCAATGCTACAAATGTCTCGGATATGGACACCAAGCACGCGACTGCAGATCAGCGGCCTGTTGCGGGCACTGCTCGGGCGAACATGAGATGCGCGATTGCACGAAAAGAGATAAACCTCCTTGTTGCCGAAACTGTAAGTCCGCCGGTACAGACTCAGCGCACACCGCGTTAGACGGCACGAAATGTCCTATCCTTAAGAGGCGCATACTCGAAAAAGTCAGAATGACTAACTATGGATAATTCGTATAGAAACCCGCGCGGTACACTCAGGTTATGCCATGTAAACTGCCAGTCGCTTGTCGGTCACCTCGACGAATTTCGTATGTTCTTTGAAGCTGCGGACTACGATGTCATCTGTATGTCCGAGACGTGGCTGAAACCACCTACATCTGACGACTTCATTGCACTTCATGGGTACAAAGTGTTTCGCTGTGACAGGCTAGGAAAATCTGGCGGAGGCGTAGGCTTCTACATCCGCGAAAACTTTCAAGTACGGGTGCTGGGTGACTCAGGAGGTACTTATCAGGGTAAACCTGAATATGTGATAGCCGAATTCTCACCGGGTTATGGCTCTAAAGTCCTCCTTGCAGTTGTTTATCGACCGCCTCACTTAGGATTTCTCGACATCTTCGAAAATGCATTTCTTAAACTATATCCCATGTTTAAAAATCAAATTATCTGTGGAGATTTCAACACAGACTTATTGAATGTAAACCATGACAGTAATCACCTGAAGCGGTTCATAGGCAGCTCAAACCTACATCTGGTTCCTTCTGAACCGACACATCACCTCCTGAACTCTTCTTCTCTGATTGATCTTTGTATCGTTGACGATCTCGAAAAGGTAACAGACCACGGACAACATGAAGTTCCTTTCCTCTCGGCACATGATTTAATATACATAACCTACGATCTGAAGGTGGTAAGGCAAGCGCCCCGGACATTCACCTGTCGCTCATTGCAGAAAATTAATCTTGAATTGTTCCACAGGGATCTGGAAGAGGCTGATTGGAGCAAGTTCTTTGAGGTTCGCTCACTTGACTCCAAAGTTGACATCTTCAATAGTCTTGTGACTGATTGTCTAGACAGACATGCTCCCATTCGTCAGGTTAAGGTCAAGAACTCACCGGCGCCTTGGCTCACTTCCGAGATCAAGGAAGTGATGGCGAAACGCGACAGGGCACGTAGGGCTTGTAAAAAGAATCGTGGAAACCCTTCGCTCCACTTCAAATTCAGAAAATTGCGAAACGAGGCACAAAAGATGGTCAGGGATGCAAAATCAAGCTTCTATATTGACGCTTTCAGGTCAGCTGGAAACGCTGGAGCCATCTGGTCTGAGCTTCGTAAATTTGGGCTTATCCCCACAAAGCGAACCAATACTTTGATAGACCTACCTCTATCTGAGCTTAATGCACATTTTGTGAATATGGGTGGCGGGGGAGAGGGCGTCTCAGTTGCTCCCTATTATCTAGGACAAGTCGAATATGATGATAGTAAGTTCTATTTCAAAGATATCTCTTATAAAGTACTAGACAAGGCACTAAATCACTCCAAGTCTAACGCTACAGGCGTGGACGGTATAGCTATAAGTGTCATTAAATTGGCTCTCCCTAGTCTGAGGCCACAAATTCATCATCTTTTTAGCTTCTCCTTAATGCAGGGCATTTTCCCTGAAAACTGGAAATACTCGCTAGTCACTCCCTTACCCAAAATTAAAACACCAACCTCTTGCGGAGATTACCGACCAATTTCGATACTTCCTTCACTTTCCAAAGCCCTAGAAAGAATCGTGGCAGAGCAAATCATGCAATTCCTTGACGAAAACAGTCTTCATGATCCCTTTCAATCTGCATATCGGAAGGGTTTCAGCACACATACCGCCCTACTTCGGCTGACGGACGATATTCGCAAGGCGGCAGACCTTAGGATGATAACAGTGGCAGTCTTCTTTGATTTCTCGAAAGCCTTCGACCGAGTTCGACATGATGTACTTCTTTCGCAACTCAGGGAGTTAAATTTCTCAAACTCGGCCCTCAGATGGCTATGCTCTTACCTCGTCGGTAGAAAACAGGCAGTCCGCGACGGACATGAAAACATTTCAGATTGGCTTCAGGTCGAGAATGGAGTTCCTCAGGGTTCGGTACTCGGACCCCTCCTATTCTCCATTTATGTTTCAGATCTCAGGAAAAGGTTGCGTAACTGCAATCACAGTATCTTCGCCGACGACACGATCTTCTATCTCCACTGCACACCATCGGAACTCGAAACTGGCATACGACAGGTCAACGAAGATGTTGCATCCTTTCACACATGGGCACTCGAGAAAG
The DNA here is from genome assembly GCA_944452935.1 of Rhogogaster chlorosoma. Lineage (NCBI taxonomy): Eukaryota > Metazoa > Arthropoda > Insecta > Hymenoptera > Tenthredinidae > Rhogogaster > Rhogogaster chlorosoma. Next base: position 26,323,014 of record OX101797.1, read on the forward strand.
GGCTTCTACTAAACGCAGACAAGACGAAGGTCATGGTCATCGGAACAACCAGGCATATTAACACGATCAACCTCGACAGCCTACCTCCAGTCACTGTACATGGACAGCCGCTTCAATATTCGACGAACACAAAGTGTCTCGGGATCACTATCACTAATAAACTACAGTGGCACGAACACACCGAATCCACAGTCAGAAAGATCTTCGGCACACTTCATCAGCTTAGGATAAATAGAAGAAATATCCCCAGAGATCTGAGGGTCCTGCTCATAACCACACTAGTGTTCCCACATATCGACTATTGCTGCCTCATCTACTTGGACTTGACGAGCGAATTAAATCTTCTCCTAGAAAGAGCCCTGAACGCTTGTGTGAGGTTCATCTTCGATCTAAGACTTGACGAACACATTACGCCTTTCTACAAAAAGCTTGGATGGCTCAAAATCGGCGATAGACGCAAATATTTCCTCGGGTGTATGATTTTCAATATACTCAGGACGAAAACACCTCATTACTTATCGCAGTATCTTGTCTTCAAGGATCGGACGTCATCACGAGACACAAGAGCACAAGCTGACCATCTCACTGTGCCAACCTGTAGAACTGAACTGCTTAAGAAGTCCTTTCGATTGGCTGGACCACAATTCTGGAATTCGCTACCCACAGAAATTAGGAACATGAATAGTCCTGCTTCATTCAAAGCCAAACTCTTTTCCCATCTCTTCAAACTGGCATATACCATCTCAGACTCATTGTCAGAAGCGAGCTGAGGTCTCTTCGCTGTACCCGGCATAGGTTTTTACCTCAGTTTTCCCTATAGCCAACGTCACCAAATGGGGGTACTCCTCTGAATTCGTCTGAAGTCGCAATGCGAAAAATCACGGCTTTAGCTATTTCTCTATATCAAATCTTTTATTTATTTACTTATTTTTTTTTCTCTTTTTCTCTGTTTTTTCTTGTTACTATTCTTCACTTCTATTACTATTTCTATACTACTATCTGTTTACTACTACTTCTATATTACTATTTTAACTATCTTTATGTTCATACCATACTTTTTTTTACATACTTGTATACCTTTCTCTTATCTCTGTACAGTCAATGCGCTTGAGGGGATCTATCCCAGAGCGCCAAATAAACGTTACTCTTACTCTTACTCTTACTCTCTCTCTCTCTCCTGCTACGTGAGTACCGCTACACGCTATCTACTTCTACTCCTAACTATGGGCTGGTTCTGCTGTTTTCTGCCTCCGGGCGACTTCTTCCAGATCTCTTTGCATGCGCCTTTATGCATTCTCTGCCTGGACTCGTTTGCGCCCTGGTAACTTCACTCTGCTTCTGGATTTTCCTGTTTTCCTGATCTGATTTTGACTGGGGAACATAACCTACATCTGTCATAACCGTCAACTTAACCGTCCTGCTGCCCTGTTGCGCATGCCCGCTGTGATATCGACGTCCATCATCCATCATCGATCATCGATTGCCTTCTCTCCGGTGGATCGGACTGCGCCTGCTCGACTGTCTCCGCCCACTTGCTGTGACGTACCTGCCTGCTGATCGTCTGATACCGTATCTGCGTCAACGTTGTTTTCTCCAACTGTGTCCTTGCTCTAATCATGCCAGGTGTTTTCAAATGCGCTTTCTGCGGTAAGCTCATCGCCACAAAAGTCAAGCGGTGTCGTTCGTGCCAGCTATGCTATCATCCTGGTTGTTGCGAAACTAAATTCCGCCGCGATAAAGTAAAATCTTGCTGCCCCGGGGCATTATTGGAAGAATTTTCTCGTGCCTCAGTAGCTGCGATTCCTAACCCTTTACCTGCGGTTAGTGGTAACTCTCCGACCCTCGTTTCTTCAGAGTCTCAGCCGTCGGGTTCAGTAGCTTCTGTTGTGTCTGTTGCCACTCTGGCTACGCGTCTGGATGAGCGTTTTGATCTGCTCGCCGGTCGGCTCACTCTCTTAACCGCCTTGGAGAAGCGTATCGCTGCCGCCGAGGCTCGTATTCTTGTACTTGAAAACGATAACCGCGTACTCGCCGAGGATAATGCCGCGTTGCGTTTGGCTCAGCAGGCTCGATTTGCTGACTTAACCGCGTTCAATGCGACTGCGGCTCGGGTTGTAGAATTTGAGGAACGTTGTCGTGTCCTCTCCTCCGATGCAGTCGCGCTCAGGCAGGCCCAACTCGATCGTCGGTCTGGTCAGTCGGGCTCTAGTCATTCTTCGGGTCCCGCCGAACTGATTATTTCCGGTGCGCCCTGTTTGTCGGCCGTTTCTGTTCCGCAAACCGTCAAACAAGTTCTTGCCTCACTGAACACCAGCCTTGCTGACGGTGATATCGTTGATTCTCGGTTTCTTGTCACCCGTGATAAAGCTCGCAAAGCCACGCCACTCCCGATTGTTGTCAAGCTTCGCAGTCGTGATACTCTTTCGCGTTTGATAGCAGCTAAGAAAGCTAAGGGTCGTCTTGTGACCTCGGATCTCGTCCCGTGTCCTGCGGGTCCGGTCACTACTATCAATCTAAATGAGGCTCTGCCACCGGATATCTATAAGCTTTTAATTGCCACTAAGGCTGCTGCCTCAGCTGCTGGCGTTCGCTTTGTCTGGCACTCCGGAGGTACCATCTTTGCTCGCAAGGCCCATGGCGCGCCGGTTACGCGCATCTCGTCATCCGCCGATCTTACCCGTCTCGCCTCGATCTGACGGTGTTCTCAACAGCCGGCCCTTATTCGCCCCCCGCATTTCCGTGAAACTATTAACTCTCCCGGCTCTGCCAGCTCGCCCTCTCTTTGTCTCTGTCATCTTAATCCCAATTCCATCCGCGGCCACATTGATTTACTGCGCTTTCATTTCTCGTCTCGCTCAGCTCATCTCATCGCTATTAGTGAATCGTGGTTGCATGCGCAGATTTCGGATGCTTCGGTCTCGTTGCCAGGGTATTCCATTTTGCGCAATGATCGGGTTGGTAAGATTGGGGATGGGGTCGCGCTGTACGTCCTGCAGTCTCTTCGGGCAAAGCTGCTTGCTGTCTCTCCGGGTCCATATAGTTGCAGCCCCGAGTATCTTTTTGCGGAAATTTGCACCTCGCGCTCCTCACCGTTTCTTGTCGCAGTCGTCTATCGTCCGCCCAAGGCGTCTAACTTAGCAGCTTTTGAAGCAGACTTCGATCGCCTTACTGTCGGTTATCATCTCTCCGTCATTTTCGGTGACTTCAATGCAAACCAGCTGGGCCAGTCGTACGACGCTGACAATGTTCGTGAATTTTCCTTTTCCCGGGCTCTCTACCTGGTACCCTTCGCGGCTACGTGTCACACTCATACCTCGGACACGCTTCTCGATCTGTGCCTGCTTAGTGATCAAAGCGTGCTTCAATCCTTTAGCCATTCCTCCGCGCCGTTTATTGCGAGGCACGATCTCATTTCGGTCAACATCTCGATCGCGGCTCCCCCGCCCTCCTGTAAGATAGTCAGAGCTCGCTCATTTACTAACTTCTCTATCAACTCATTCGAGCAGGATCTCGCGGATTGTGACTGGTCCCCTTTTGAAGCTGGGGTTTCTATTGACGAGCTGCTCTCCTGTATACAAGGCAATATCACCGCCACCCTTGACAGGCATGCCCCCTACGTATCTCGTGCTTTTAAACCTAGCAGGCCTCCTTGGATCACCTCGGAGCTTTTCGCCCTCACGCGTGCCAGGGACTCACTTTATCGAGCTTATAAGCGCTCTCGCTCTCAAGTCGCTCTTTTTCGTTACCGGGATGCTAGGGATGATTTACATAAACGCATTTCCGCAGCTCGTGCTGCATTTTTCGCTGTTCGGCTTTCTTCTATTCAGGAATCACGGGTTCTTTGGAGGGAGCTCCGTTCCACAGTGGTTCCAAATCCCGAATTCCTGGTCAAAATTAGAAGGTATCATCGAATCGCTATCAGATTGATTACTCGGGGGTTGTTGAGGTCGCTGAACACGAATCTGAAGTCAAATTTCCAAAAAACAAAATGGCGGATTCAAAATGGCGGATAATTTTATTTAAACTCGAATCAATCTCTATGGAATTTGGTACCAGGGGGTTCTTGAGGTCGCTGAACATGAATCTGAAGTCAAATTCCCAAAAAACAAAATGGCGGCCCCGAAATGGCGGATGATTTTATTTAAACTTGAATCAATCTCTATGGAATTAGGTACCAAGGGGTTTTGAATAGAAGTAATTTGTTATTACGTACATGTGTAGGATATAGTAGATTGGGAAAGTATGTAAATGTAAATACGAATTTGAATACAAATACTTATTTATTAAGAAATTACATCAAATATTACATTCATATAATAAAATGACGTAAAGGCACTTAAGGGGGTATATACACCTTTGAATTTTGAAAAAATGGATTTTGTGTTTTTTGCATTTTTGGAACATTAGGGATGTAAACTATCTGTAAAAAAATCATCATGTGAAAATATGTAAAAATGAAGAAGTTACAGCAATTTTTTGAAATTTTAAATTTAAAAAAAATCAATCTTGTATTTTTTGCATTTTTGGAGCACTAGAGGTTTAAACTATCTGTCTTACTATTAAAATGCTTACGGAACAACCCCAAATCAGTTCAAGGTATAAAAACAGCTATATGGACTATATGGTACCACAAGTCTTCGACAGACGATAAGCCACAGCACCATCTCTACCCGGAGGGTCGAGACTCTTGGTGTAAGTATCAACAGGCAATTGCAGTTCGAACAGTTAAGACATTCAAACACCGGGCTAATCTCCCAGAAATTGAGATGAATGAGGTCAGACCAGTCTCCGTTGACCTCAGCGACAAGGCATTACTAAAGCGCTGTGTCGGAGGTAAGACACAGCATACGAGCGAGTCCTAAGACTTTATTTTCAGGTCGTGACGTCCTTCAAGTTGGAGCCAACATTGCAGCGATCAACTCCCAAAGTCAACGAGGTATGTTGAGAATCATGCAGAAATTTTCAGTAGAGGCAAGACGCTACGCTGTCGCTGCAGCGAAACTACAGGGCTAAGCCCGAATCGAAGTTGTCGATAGGCGAGCGGAGCAGAGGACCAAGGAAGCTCGTGTTGCTCTGAGGCAACTACGGACAAGCCCGCAGGAGGAGGCCATCGAGGTGGAAGGTAGCAGTTATGAACCAGGTGCTTTTTAGAAATAAGGCAACGCAGGACTTAGGCGACGTCGCAAAACAAGCTTTTAACTTTACCTGCGTTGGTCCAACGCCTGGATCAAAAAGAAGGATGGAAAACTGTTTTGCATTATTAATTCACTTGATAGATCATAGAGAAGTATTATAGTAGTTTATCGGCATCCAGAACCATCAACGTAGTGACAAAGTTTAAAAGTTAATTTCTGAACAATCACTATTTTGACCGGTTGTCGTAAAGAATAAAATCAACCGTTGGACCGATCTTTGATTTTTTGGTCTTGAATTATTCATGAGAGATGCCTCTATCAGATGAACATAGAACTTTTTGATAAACCCATTTTTAGTTGAGATAATAGAAAAATGAGCCAAAATTTTGTCAAAATAAAAAAAAAAAATCGAAAAAATTCAATAACTCAAGTAATTCTTGCAATATCAAAAAGTTCTATGTTCATCTGATAGAGGCATGTCTTATGAACAATTGAGGACCAAAAATTCTTAGATCGGTCCAACTCTGGTTCTGATTCTTTACGACAACCAAGTGGTTTTGTCTTTTCTTGTCTTCAGCGCAACCACTATTAGACTGAAAGTAATACATGATGTAAAATATGGATAATAAGGGTCAAACCCTCCTCAAACATGATGATTTTTTTCAATTTGTTCAGAGTCTTCAAGTTGCAGAAAAAAAAAAAATTGTTTTTTAGAAATTCAACCCATTTAAAGGTGTATATACCCCCTTAATCTTAAAGGCTCCAGTTGCTATCCGAATGGCTATCGTTATTGTCGCTAGAGTCGCTGCAGTCAGACATTGCAACTACTCTTGGTTCGTGTGCAGTTGGCGATTCCAACAAAGCCATGACTTCACGCGATAATGATTTGCTTGACTTAGCTGGTAGTTTACGCAAACTTAAGATGACAGGGTCAGACGCGAGAGCCTGGAAAATCAATTCAAAAGTTGGACAATAATAGAAAATTTTTAAGAATCAGTAATGATTTGTTAATGAAAATGATAGTCAGATCCGAGACAATAATAATTATATTTATAAGAAACAAATCACTCAAATTCGCGCCCTACTGTGGTGCACTTCGCACAGTATAGTATACATGCCGCGCCAGCACGCGCCGTGCCTGAATTCCCGCGTCCATTTATTAAAAAATTCACCATAACCAGAGGGGCAGCTTGGTGCACCTAATTTTTTGATGAGTTATTACTCAAGAGTGTATACAATGACGTGGCACTTGACCAGTATTAGAATTATGTAGAATTATTAACTTTTACTCAATGTGAACATAACTTTTTTCCACAGCGAGCACGAGAATTTACGGTAGATGTTCACAATTTTTGTTGCTCGGTGTATGATTAATATAAGAAATCGCAATGATATAATAAGTGTACTTACATCCAGGAAGATACTCCATTTTGCAGAATTCGAATAACTCAATTCTACTTGAAGATATATCACTTTGAACACAACGGGTATTTTTCTGGCGTAGCGCACGACCGACTATACCTGCTCGAGCGCTCCGTTACGAATGAGATCCCAACGGCTAAATGCAACACCTGCAACCTACCGACCCTTGAAAGGGTTCCCCGAAATACCCCTCTACCTGACCCCACAGCTGAAATTCCTTGAATATAAACTTCATTTTTCGTATTTTGGCCAGGAATTCGGGATTTGGAACCACTGTGCGTTCTCTTGGTATTGCGCCGCCTCGAACCAACGACTATGGCGATTTCGCTGTAGATGACCTCAACCGTCATTTTGCGGCCGTGTCTCAGCATCCGGCTTCCCTGAATGAAGTTGCTGAGCTCCTTGCTACCCTCCCGCCTTCTTCCTATAGTGATTCTCTCTTTTATTTCCGGGATGTTTCTCCGCCTGCGCTCCGCCTGCGCTCTTCAGTGCCTTCAAGCATTTCACTTCTCAATCGCGAGGCATTGACGATCTGTCGCTTCGTGATGTCCATCTAGCGCTGCCGGTTATCCTTCCTTACCTCTTGGCTCTCTTCAATCAGTCTCTCTCTTCTGCTGTTTTCCCTGAGGTTTGGAAGCGGGCGCGTGTGTTGCCGTTGGGTAAGGTCAAATCGCCCTGCTCTCTTGATCAGGTTCGGCCCATCTCCAACCTCTGCTTTTTATCAAAAGGTCTTGAGCGTGTCGTCTACGAGCAAATTTCTTTCTTTCTTGAGAGTCGGCAGCTACTCGATCCTCGTCAATCTGGCTTCCGCCGCGGCTACAGCACCCAGACTGCACTTTTTAGACTCACCGAGGATGTACGCAGGGGTATTGATAGTCGTAGCCTAACTATCTTAGTTCTGTTTAACTTCTCTAAGGCCTTCGATACGATACCACATGCAATCTTGCTTAATAAGCTCCTCGACCTCGGCTTCTCGCAGCATGTTATCCGTTGGATCGCCTCTTACTTGCAGGGTAGAATGCAGGCAGTCGTGTCTTGGGATGGCCACCTCTCTTCCTGGGCGCGTCTCGATCTTGGCGTTCCGCAAGGTTCAGTTCTGGGTCCGTTGTTGTTCTCATTATTCATCAACGATATCTCCAGAGTCCTGAGACATTCTAGCCATCTGGTTTATGCAGACGAGCTGCAGGTTTATTACCAGTTTCCGCCTGCGAATGCTGCGGATGCCCTTGCCTGCGTTAATGAGGACGTTCAGGCCGTCCTGGGCTGGTCTCGAACTTCATCTCTTCGTCTTAATGTCGCGAAAACTCATGCGATGATTCTTGGCAGTGGGTCTTATGTTTCCAGGCTTGAGCTCAATCTTCTTCCTGCTGTGTGTCTTGATGGTCTTCCGATTCCCTATCTTGACTCTGTACGTGATCTTGGGGTCATCCTCGACTCTAAACTGTCCTGGACAGCTCAGGTTAATGCTGTTTCTGCCCGCGTGCATGGCACCCTTAGGCAGCTTTCGGCTTCTCGTCGGCTGCTCTCTAAAAATCTACGTCGACTCATGGTGATTTCCTTAATTTTCCCATTGTTCGACTACTGTTGCGTGGTCTTTGCTGACCTCCAGGCGGGTCTTGACAGTAAACTTCAGCGCCTCCTGAACACCTGCGTCCGCTTTGTCTGCGGTGTTCCCCGTGACGAGCACATTACACCGTTTCGTAGGGAGCTTGGCTGGCTTCGGGTAAAGGATAGAAGGCTTTATTTTCTCCTTTCGCAGCTTTTTATCATTTTACGTTCCGGGCGTCCTACTTACTTGCGCGAGCTTTTCGTTCTGGCCGATCGCGGTCGCGACCCTGCTACCTGTCGCCCTTCGCGTACTCCCAGGAGTGACTTTGTGACCCCGTGTTGTCGCACCAACGCGTTTTTCAACTCCTTCGCGGTTGCTGGCGTACGCTACTGGGACTCTTTGCCTTCGGAACTCAAAACTGCGCGCACCTTAGCCTCGTTTAAGCACGGTTTATTTGCGCATTTGCTGGATACTGAAGATATTCGTCCTTAGCTCTATTTCTTTCTCTTACGGCTCTTAACTGTTAAGTGTTGATTAATTCTGTTCTCTAGCTTTTTCTTTTGCTCTCGAGTACTCATGTGTTGTATTACTTTACTCTTTCACTGTCACAGGGTAAGTTATTTTGTAATACCCTGTGGCGCAACTTTGTCTAATATCGCTATAGACATAAATAAACATATCTATCTATCTATCTATCTATCTATCTCTCTCTCTCTCTCTCTCTCTCTACCGACCGTAGTAGCGCGGTGCTAGCACTCGAGACTGCAGAGCGGGAGGACGTGGGTTCGAATCTCCGGCCTGTCGAGGAGAGGACCTCAGCGGCAGCCTGCAGAATTTGTAAGACGGGTCACGCCATTCAGGCGCCAAATTGGCATGTTGACGATTTGAACTTGGTCCGGCTACACTTGGACAAGGTTTTCCGGCAGTTTCCCTTGTCCCTGGTGCGAATATGCGAGTGTTTCTATCTCTAACTGCCAAACCCCTGCTTACTCTACTCTGCTTATTCTGCATTTACTTTGCAAACTTAATTGTAATAAATAAACAAATTTTCTTTCTTCTTTCTTTCTTTCTTTCTCTCTCTCTCTACTCTCAATTCGCTAAGGTACGTAATCACGCTAGGCTAGCCGAAAAGGGAGTGAGCCCGGTTTCTTCTATCTCTAGTGTCTTCCGGCGCCGCGAGACCGGCGAGCGTAGGCGTCTACCAATTCGTGACATTTTCGGTAGTTTGCCAAAATGGCTCAGCGGGTCGTAACGGGGCGCGAATATTTAATTGATAGCCTGTGCCGGTACGCTCGTACGCTGGGTGAGAGGAGGTCCAACGTTCTGCCACGTTACAAAGTATAAAGTACAAGTAATTGATACGTCATAGTTGCAGTTAACATAATTAATTATCTAACAGTAATAACAAATGCAAACCTCCGTGCTCGTTCCTTTCTTTGAGTACCCGTTGACTTTTATGATTCCCAGATGATTCATCCATTCCTGTTTCTGCTTCTGGAGGTACGATCTCGAGAGCACCTGCGTCTCCGACGCTAAAAATGAACGATCCATCTCGTTGAAGCATGTCTTCGATGCCACTTTCTTTCAGATCTACCTTCTCGATTCCGACGAGGTTTTCGTCAATTGAGATCTCACGACGTTCGATAGTTTTAGATGGACTCGGTGGAACAGTACTATTTTCATTATTCACTACATAGTCGAATAAATGAACCCATAAATTAGAAGCACTGAAAGTCCTGTATTTGCCAAACTACTGTAACAAATATTATCTGTGTATAAAAGGCGACAAATATACGAATTCTTTAACTTATACCTGTGAGCACTTTCATCCGCAGCCAAAACTGAAAAAGCCCTTTATTCTCTATCTCGCCAGTCCACAACTCCGTATGTTCTGATTTTCCGAACGCTTCCAGTACGTTTTTTGGCAAATGCTTCTCGATTAATTTCAGTTGCTTTAAGTGTTCGGATTCAGCTGAGTTCACGTCATGACTTATTTCAAAGGTACAAGGTCGTTATCCTTTTTGTAAGATTTTAAAATCTGCTGCATCGGCTGAGAACGGACTCAATTCACATGTTCGAAATCCGTTCTTAATCGTCTTGGTTAGATTCATAGAATCCAACGTAGTTTTCAGTAATGGTGCAAACATTTCTTCTCTGAACCGAGCTTTACCATTGTCTATTCGCCAACGATTTACCGTTTTTCTCCAAATAATCTTAACAGGATGAAACAATGCGACATCGAGTGGCTGTAAAATGTGTGTTGCATTGGGATATAACGCAACGAGCTCAATTTTATTTTCTCGGCAAAAATTATTCAGTGGTAAAGTCAAATGAGACGCGTGACCATCGACAAAAAGAAGTATAGGAAACTCGATATTGTTTTTTTGCACCCAAGGATGAAACACGTTGCTTGTATATTCATAAAATGTCTCCGATGTCATCCATCCCCTCTCAGAAGTGCCAATGCTCCAACCGGTTGGTACATTTGCAGATACACTATAGGGTATTCTTTGATACCAAAACATGACCATTGGTGGCGCCAACGATCCTGCTCCATTCACCATGAAGAGTGTTGTGAGGCATTCTTTTTCGTCACCATTAACGATTTTGTAAACCCTCTGCCTCTGTACCTTTTCGTACGATTACACTATTGGCTTTTGGGCACAGAAAAAATGCGCTTTCGTCACAGTTAAACACTCGTGACGGTGATATATCCAGAAGATCCCTCGCAGCTAAATAATCAGAAACCTCATTGAACCAATTTCGCAGTTTTTCTTCGGTCGCTGATGCTCGACTGTGGGTCAGATTTTGTGCTACTCGCTTACTCAGATCAGGGTGACGTCGAAGGAATCCCTCATACCAGTGACGGCCTGGTCGATTATTAGTAAACGGATTCTCTCGTTGCAGCTTCAAAATTAGAAGATGGACGGAGTCAAGGAGGTGGTCTTTATCGATCGGAAACTCTCGTTCGCTGGCATGAAATATTCACTTGACAAGTATATCTTCCTCATCTGCAGTCAGAATAGTCGATGGTCTTTTTCTGGCATTTAATGAATAAATGATTTTTTCCTTGACGAACAATGTACTTTTTGGGATTCCAAAACGTTTGCTCACCGCTCTCACAGATAGTTCCGATCGTATGGCTTCCACAGCTCCAGCGATCGAGGAGTGAGAGCTCTTCTCTATAATGCTACATGATGCCGCCTGCATTTCTATGACGAACAATGAAGACTTCAAGAATATAAAATACCAACATAGAAAAAGCCGGCTACGAAAGTGACAGAAAGAGAGGTTATGAACTCTTTCTCACAGTACAAATAGCTAATTCTTCATAAGTATCTTTCCTCGAGTTGAGTATTATACTTAAAAATGTAACAGGTACTCACCGAAGAGCTTCCAAACGCATTCGAGATACATCTTTATCTAAAAAAATTGATTTTTTGAACTTTCTCTCTGCCGGTGACGCAACACATGCACGATTGTTTTGCTATATGCTTTGTGTCCCGTTATACAGTCTCACCGCATTTATGCGCATGTACCAGTACTTGGACAAGTGACTCGATACTGGTACAAGCTTGCGCTGAGCGTGTCCCAATAACAGGACACAAAAATTATACTATATAAAGCCCTTTTCGATTAAATTAAGAGACATATTGTGAAAAATCATTATTACTTTAACATGATCACACATTACATGTTTGAAAAACACATTAGGGAATACGTAAGAGTGTTGAAACATTGTTCATGTTTCTTAGCTCATCAGCTTACGAGGGGAACACATCAAGTGTAACCCTCCGATCTTTCTGGAACTCCACAGGGTGAAACAGGGGTCAAAATAAGCGGACACGTATTTCGGTTTATCCGTCAACACTCGACCGTTTTCGAGAAAATGGCGATTGAAGTTTTTGACGCGCTTCAATAACCTGCGAACGCGTCAACTGTTGAAGTGAGGCGGTGGCGCAGCAGTCAACGTTGTGGCTTGGAGATTTTGCACCCCGGGTTCGAATCCCGTAATTTTTTTCTTTTTTTCTCTTTTTTCTGACTTTCATCGAAGTTTATTACATGCATGTTTTTTTCACATGTAACTTGAAACAATTCTCCCTCTTATATTCATACTTACAAGTGTGTCACAGTATTATTTGTAACGTCATTATACCGACAATTATAAGAATTTGAATAATTATATGTGGTGAAATTTTAAAACCTTCCTTGTGAATTAAATAAAATTGGTAATACTTTGTAACACTTTCTATCACAACTGCACGTGACGCAATTAAATTACATGCCTTGATCCATAACCAATCGCAAGCACCATTGTTTGAAAAAATGATTCGGTATTGTTGAAATATGTGAATGTTTTCGTCTCACCTAGAGTAAGCAACACACACGTCGCCATCTACCTATTGTGACGTGTGTATACTAGCTACTACTAACCTCAGTGCGGCACCAGTCAACGCCGGAGACACTTGTCTCACTCTGTACTCTACATTTAGAATAATAATTAGTATGTAATAAAAGGTTATTAAATAAAGGAATGATAACAAAGTATATGAACCAAGTGATCAGTTTTTCAACAGGTATGCCTGGTTTGCCTCATAATTATCGACAGACCGCGAAGTCTTTAACAACGTCAACGATATTGCTTTTCCGGACAACGTTTACACCGAAAAATGTAACTGTGGCAAAATGGCCTTCGCACGATGTTCGTGGTGTTTCGAATGTTTGTATGATAGGTATCACTCTGTGGAACGCACCGTATACCATGACCTGTAAATATACTTGTATGTAATAATAAACAATTGAAATACCTGAAAAATCCAGTACATCTTTAATTATAATTTTTGTCAAACCTAATTCCTGATTTTAACAAATACTGTTTTTACACAAATATAACATCATTGTATTTATTAACAGACGACAAAAACATGAATATAATAAACTTCGATAAAGTCCGAAGAAATAAAAAATGAAAAATTACGGGATTCGAACCCGGGAAGCTAAATCTCCAAGCCACAACGTTGACCGCTGCGCTACCGCCTCACTTGTATAGTTGCCGCGTTCGCAGGTAATTGAAGCGCGTCGAAAACTTCAATCGCCATTTTCTCGAAAATGGTCGAGTGTTGACGGATGAGCCGAAATATGTGTCCGCTTATTTTGATCTCTCTTTCACCCTGTGAAGTTATAGAAAGATCGGAGGGTTACACTTGATGTGTTCCCTTCGTTAGACGTGTACGTCATTGGCCTAAGTGATACAAGTCCATTCATATTACCTATATAATAGAATAAAAATCAATACATATACCATAAAAAATGTTTTCCGTTCATCTATTATGACTCGTAGATGAATTTCGAGTCTTCATTTTCATATTTTATTATTAAAAACTCTAATTGAACGGAATATGCCCGCTAGTGTCTAACTAATGGGACGTGTCCAGCTATTGGTACATTTACCTTGAATACTCAACAATATTCCTGGTAGGAGTATCGATCCTAATCTTAACAATTTGTTTCTTCCAAATAGCCAGGGGCCATTTCGAAGTGGCGATATAATTTTATATAGGTATGCCCTTCTACGATCTAGTGGTTCAATTGTGGCCGATAGTCTATTTTCACACCCCGTTTCTTCTGATAGGGACAACTTTTTTCCCCTACAGGTATACCTGTGATAATCTATGTCTTTATATTATCATCGACATTCATTCTTTACTGATAGAACGCATTCGTTAATCATTACATTGAAATAATAACAGTTTCTGTGAAAAATAATGGTGAACTTCACTATATGATAGAATAAAAATAAATTGGATAGTCATTTCCGATTTATGGTTTGGTTGAATAATCTATCATTTCCTATTAATTAGGTACTACCTCTTCATGTGTTTATTCTGTAACATTGATTTTTCATCGGTCTATATTCACTATGCCAGCCGGTAGATATTACAAGATGATTTCATAGTCATAGAATAATGGACCACCTCATAATAATAAATAATAATAACAGCAATAATCACTAAGATTTTTGACAGAAACACCCGTAAACTGAACAAATGTTCAAAAATAATTGTAATATCTTCTTTGTTTCGAGTACGAAACAACCAAGAGATGTCGAAGTATTGTTAAGCGTTTTTTCAATTCAGTGGTCCATGTTCACCCACTTTAATACCAAAAGAAGCTACGAGGAATTATTCTTACCTGTGCTATTTGGTCAAACCTTCCAAAGAGCTCGTTCAAGGTTTTTACCAGGTCGGAGGCGGACAACTTCTCAGACAGAGGAGTGAAGTTCACGATATCAGCGAACAATATACTGCAAGTAATAAAGAAATGGCATAAGCTATGATTATACATTGTAACATTGCAAGGCGCACGTGCGGTTACTAACGGCTTCCGTCCCCTCAAACGAGCGAACTTATGTACGGAAGAATAAATATTGGAAGTACGAATGTGTTAGTAAAGCCACGACGAGGGTACGAAGAGCTCCGAGGGGTGACCAAGACAGATATGAATAACGGCAAAAACATTGTAAATGTAAAAAATTAAAACCGAGTTCCAAAATGGTTTCCCCAGCCAAAAACTCGAGAACATCCATACTCTTTTTCAGCGTCAGATTACAAACATCATTTCCTTACAAAAATAGTACAAAATAATACGTGAAATCAGGCATCGAAGCCGAGCGTTCCCTTTGTTAATTTTCAGACTTCAAATTATGTTCTTCAAATGCTAATCAATGGAAATGAATGGAAAACCAACAGGATCATTCGTTGCCTTTGACAAAACAGCATATTTTCGACGAGAAATATTGCTGAAGAAAGTTAGCTCGTATCATGATACGAACTCGGCGGGCATAGATTCTATAATATTGTAACTTTATGAGTTACCTTATAATCGAGCTGTGAGTCCTTGAGCGAAAGAAGAAGACTTGAAAGTACAACTTAATGGGAAAAGCAGATTGGGGTTATATTCAGATGTGACGTCCCGAGGTCCCACGCTTCCCGGCTAACGCTGCATGCATAGATACACCTGATACACAGGGATGTCATTGGACCTAAACGCATTATATTATTGCACTTACATACATATTGCGCGCTCTTGATTCTAACTCACGTGTACAGGGCAAGGAACGCTATATGCGATAATGACCACTACTCCGTGCGAACTGCAACTAAGCAGTTCCACGGCTCTGTATGTAATAATGGTTGCATTTAAGAGAAAGCAGATAGAGATAAACTAAAAGGCATAAAAGGCCTAGGAGATCTTGAATAAACGCTCATTACTTCGTTACCGTTCGACCGCACATTTTCGCACTCTTTACTTTTGCACTCATTATTAATCCGCGGGATTAGAATCCGAAATCTGCCTTCTCTGAGTTGATTCGCTTGAGCAGAATAAATATGTTGACCAAATATAATTTCATAATAAATTACTATCATCGGTTCCCCCTAACCAGATCCAATCCTTTATCCTTGCGAGCGTGCCCTTCTTCCCATTCGCAACCTACCAACTCCGCTATCCTGGAAGACGAGCGTGCCGTGTCTCGGCATTCGTCCCCCTAATCCTACCTATACCGCGTGGATGCCACGCCGGAGTGGCAAACGACAGCACGGTCATCGCGGCGGAAAAGACGTCCGAGAAAGAAGGCGCCGGGCCTTAATGAAGCAGTTAGCTAAAGCTTGTGAGTTCAGTGAATTATCGAGACAGAATAACCCAGTGGGACATTCAGTGGTATACCAAGGGGTCACGCAAATTATCACCATCACTCCGAGCCACCCTGACGATCTCCCCGAGTAGTGCCTACCAGGACCAGCCACCTGCTTTCCCGAAGAAGAATGCTCCAATAAAGTAAGAGTTCCAACACTTAATTAGCCAGGGTCAAACTCCGGGACTCGGTGCCAAATAATAAGGTGACAGCACAAACTATCTGTGACGATTCGGCACCCATAAGACCCCGACGTCACACAGAACGTACAAGTGTCCAGTTTAAGGTCTGGGACGAACGTCCGTAAAGCTGGGACCACCAAATTAAATTTTCGAAAAAAAACCTTTTCCATAATTAAGGGCTCTTCAAAGGCTATTTAAGTGCTCCAACCCCGATTTTACGGCTGCACCCCTTTAATCGGAACTGGTGGCGGTCCCAAGTTCAGATAAAGCGGGGACTACCACATCAAAAAAAAATTAGAAAATGAAATAGTTTTTCACGTAGGATGTAACGGCTCTTTAAAGGCTTTCGAAAAACGTGTCGTGAAATTTTCCAGCTCCTTCCCTTATCCCGAAAACCACCCCGACACGTGGATCGCCGACCGATCGCCGACGAATTGAGTACAAAAAGAATTTTTCTTTGCGTATGTTTTAACGGCTCTTGAAAGGCTCTCGAAAAACGTGTCGTGGAATTTTCCAGCTCCTTCCCTTATCCCGAAAACCACCCCGACACGTAGGTCGCCGACCGATCGCCGACGAATTGAGCACAAAAAGAATTTCTCTTTGCGTGGGATTTAACGGCTCTTTAAAGACTCTCGAAAAACGTGTCGTGGAATTTTCCAGCTCCTTCCCGTATCTGGAAAACCACCCCGACACGTAGATCGCCGACCGATCGTCGACGAATTGAGATCAAAAAGAATTTCTTTTCGCGTGGGATTTAACGGCTCTTTAAAAGCTCTCAAAATACACGACGCGGGATTGTCCGGCACCACCCCTTTCTTGGAAAACCTACCCCCCGTAAGTGGGCCCCCACTCATACAGAGAGAAAATGTTGTCAAAATTTTCTGTTCGTCCAAAATTTAACTGCTCTTCAAAGGCTCCCGAAATACGCGTCGTGAAATTTTTTGACACCAACTTTCCTTTGGAAAACCCACCCCCCGTAGGTGGACCGACGCGCGATCGATGAGATCCGAATGACTTCTAATTTTTTTCATTCCCAATCAAATTTATCGTTATCAGTTATTTTTTTAGATTGACGTGAAATAGAATTCCTGCAGGTTGTCACATTTACAATATTTCTCCTGGTATAATTCGGAATCCCCCCCCCCACACCATATAAAGACAAAAAATCGCTCTCCGGAATTATTGCGGAGTTAAAGTTAAATCCTATACGTGGCAAAAACATCGTAAATGTCAAAAATGACCGTCAAGTACAAAGATGATTTCGTCATCTGAAAAATGGAAAATATTCTCGTTGTCAGGGACAGATTGCAAAAATATTTCTCCACACAAAACAGTACGAAAACCTTTCATGTGAAATCCGGCAACAATGCTAAGCATTCCATTAGTTGAATTCAACTTTTCACAAAATAGCATATTGGTGACGGAAGATATTGCTAAAGGAAGTTATCTCGGATGACGATACAAACTTGGCGGGCACTCAAACTAAGATGTCGATGGACGTTTTTAGACATAACACGATAATGTTTCGTTCAGTGATTGATAGTTTGTCTAGCACTGCGGATCTTCTTTAGTTTGAAGAAAAGTGTTGTAGTTCACAAATTACCAAAGTGGAGAAAACGTAAGTATACTCATCAGTTTATCAAGTAAGTGTATATGTAATGATCTTATTTGATTGTTGTGTGTCATGGCGGGTGTCCCCATGTCACCTCTGCCGATCTGACTGCAGTTTGCTCTTCTGTGCTCTCAACTTGAACCGGAAAAAAGGCACGAAGTCTGAGACATCAGAAAAATTTTATGAGACACCCACAAATATTTCCCTTTTTTTTTTTTAATGAATGAACCTTTTAATCTTTTTTTTTTACGTACGTGGCTATACACTGAAAAAATAAAAATAATACACTCAACTTCTTTCACATGTGTCAAAATATCACTAAACGTTATTCTGACTATGTGATTGTCTAACGAAATAATATTTTTCCGGTGTTGATATACAGTGTGACGTTGTATTAAATAATGCCGTCACAAGGTCAGCGAATGCGGTGCGTCTGGCTGCTGAAACTCTCGGAAGCTGAAACTCTCGGAAGTTGGCATAATTTAAGATATCTTTTGAATTTCTTTAATCCATTTTTATTTTCTGTAAAATTTATGTAAGACAAGCAATAGGGACGTGAGATCTCTACCGCCGTGGGAACACCACGGGAGATTCGGAAACGTCCAGGGGCATCCTGAGACCTGATAACTACCGTTTGAAGGTCTTCTAGTACCGAACGGCGTGCAATCTTCGAATCGCCAAGACAGCGTCGGAGATAGCGCGTCCTGCCGGTACCGAAGTTCGTCTTGGCTCGCTACCGCGGATACACGGAGTATAGGGATGTGCGTGAAGCACGAGAAGTCCTCCCGTTATCTGACGAAGCTACCGCTACCGAGCTGGATGTCTGAGGGTGGAGTACAGGGTCGCGTGTGAACGCATTCACAGCCTCGCGCCCTCAGACTACCGGACCAGCATTATGGACCATCTACCGTCTCTGATACTGTTACCGCGGCCGGGTTGGTCATGAAAACCCCCGGTGCAGACGTTCTGTTTTAGGAATTCCTTTCGTGATCAAGGCTCTTGTTGCCCAGCACGGCAGCTCTGGTGGAGGACCTGACGAATTGACATCATCTGTAAGGTCGCCACCCTCCGCCAGAGTCATGGACGAGCGAGATATCATCGTGTATCCAGCGTCGAGGAATTACCGAGGACAGCAATACGAGGAGGGGTGTCGAACAGCGGCAGAGCCAAGAGGTACCTCCCTACTACACCCTGCCCTATCGACAGCGCGACGGTAAACTACCGTCTAGAAGAAAGTACCATTTGAAGGCCTAATAGATGTCATGTGACCTAATTTGCCAATCAGGATCGTCCCGAAAACAAGGATCACGGCTAGCTGGTCGAGCAACGGACAACACTCGGCCTACTCTACGCTGACGCCTGCCAGCAGTCAGACGTGCCGATTTATTACCGTACTGCTCTCCCGTACCGTACCGTACCGCAATAAGTGTACCGAGTATTATTTAAAATTGTGTAAGTGCTACTGAAGCCATCATCTATTAAGGGGGTATATACACCTTTAAATGGGTTGAATTTCTGAAAAATAATTTTTTTTTTCTGCAACTTGAAGACTGAACAAATTGAAAAAAATCATCATGTTTAAGGAGGGTTTGACCCTTATTATCCATATTCTACATCATGTATTACTTTCAGTCTAATAGTGGTTGCGCTGAAGACAAGAAAAGACAAAACCACTTGGTTGTCGTAAAGAATCAGAACCAGAGTTGGACCGATCTTTGAATTTTTGGTCCTCAATTGTTCATAAGACATGCCTCTATCAGATGAGCATAGAACTTTTTGATATTGCAAGAATTACTTGGGTTATTGAATTTTTTCGATTTTTTTTTTTTATTTTGACAAAATTTTGGCTCATTTTTCTATTATCTCAACTAAAAATGGGTTTATCAAAAAGTTCTATGCTCATCTAATAGAGGCATCTCTCATGAATAATTCAAGACCAAAAAATCAAAGATCGGTCCAACGGTTGATTTTATTCTTTACGACAACCGGTCAAAATAGTGATTGTTCAGAAATTAACTTTTAAACTTTATCACTACGTTGATGGTTCTGGATGCCGATAAACTACTATTATACTTCTCTATGATCTATCGAGTGAGTTAATAATGCAAAACAGTTTTCCATCCTTCTTTTTGATCCAGGCGTTGGACCGACGCAGGTAAAGTTCAAAGCTTGTTTTGCGACGTCGCCCAAGTCCTGCGTTGCCTTATTTCTATAAAGCACCTGGTTCATAACTGCTACCTTCCACCTCGATGGTCTCCTCCTGTGGGTTTGTCCGTAGTTACCTCAAAGCAACACGAGCTTCCTTGGTCCTCCGCTCCGCTCGCCTATCGACAACTTCGATTTGGGCTTAGCCCTGTAGTTTCGCTGCAGCGACAGCGTAGTGTCTTGGCTCTACTGAAAATTTTTGCATGATTCTCAACATACCTCTTTGGCTTTGGGAGTTGATCGCTGCAATGTTGGCTCCAACTTGAAGGACGTCACGACCTCAAAATAAAGTCTTTAGGACACGCTCGTATGCTGTGTCTTACCTCCGACACAGCGCTTTAGTAATGCCTTGTCGCTGAGGTCAACGGAGACTGGTCTGACCTCATTCATCTCAATTTCTGGGAGATTAGCCTGGTGTTTGAATGTCTCAACTGTTCCAACTGCAATTGCCTGTTGATACTTACACCAAGACTCTCGACCCTCCGGGTAGAGATGGTGCTGCGGCTTATCGTCTGTCGAAGACTTGTGGTACCATATAGCCCATATAGCTGTTTTTATACCTTGAACTGATTTGGGGTTGTTCCGTAAGCATTTCAATAGTAAGACAGATAGTTTAAACCTCTAGTGCTCCAAAAATGCAAAAAATACAAAATTGATTTTTTTTTAAATTTCAAAAAATTTCAAAAACTCGCTGTAACTTCTTCATTTTTACATATTTATACATGATGATTTTTTTACAGATAGTTTACATCCCTAATGTTCCAAAAATGCAAAAAAAAACAAAATCGATGTTTTCAAAATTCAAAGGTGTATCCCCCTTAAGGTAAGGCCAATATTGTTTAATGTAAAGACACGAGGTCGCTTATTCTATCGTTTATTATTAATTATTTGAGATATCGTTGGTCCTAGGGGTCTCGTATCTCGTGTGTCTTAAACTTTTGTCTGTGAGCAACCTCGTGGCTGGCCTAAAGTAATGTTCTCTCTTTTCTTGGTGTGATTTTTCTATTTAAGTAACGCCTATCGTTACTGAGCTATCTTGCTGTATTTTCTCTATATTTTCTCTCTAATTGCTTATCTTGTATCTTGCATTGCCTGTGTTATTTCTATTTTCTATCGTATATAAAATTCTGTATGCCAAACTTCCTGGAGTAAAACCCCAGCGTAGGTAGCCGCGGAGACCGCGGGGCTCCGCGTTATTATTATTGCGTAGTATAGTAGTGTAGCGTAGCCTCTTTTGAACTTGAGTTTTATATCGTATTAACTGCGGATCTTTCGTTAAGGTAAATTGGGTAAATAATATAGTAGAATTCTATAGCCCATCGGATCAGTGTGTCGTCAGAGTAAACCTTTCTTTGCTGAGTACCGAGTATCGCTTTGTGATACGAGTAGAGTATAATTCTTTCAAATTATATCGAGATCGCTCGACGCACATTCGTCCCGTAAAAAATCTTGCTGCGTATAATCGCTGTATTCTATCGTTTATATTCTCGCTCAATATAGTTTTCGAAAGTAGAGTGTTTAGTAATTTGTAAAAAGAGTCACGTCTGAAATTATTGATTGATCGTACGGGTATTATGTTAAAAGTCGTTATTCTGCCTTAATGTAGTATGTAATATTTCGTTTTCGCTAGAGGCGAACCTATCTTTGATTGTACAGTTTATTTCTTTAATATAAGGCCGTCAGGTCAGTGAAAATTAAAACTACTGTGTTCTGGTGTACCCTGCCCCTCTATCATAAAAAACTGAGTCAGCTGTATTATCGCCCGTCGATTCCAGTATTTGGTTTATTGTAAATAATTTGTTAAAACTGGTACTAAGAAGTACCTGGCGCCCAACTACGGTTTTTGGTAAGTTATTGGTTATATTGGGAGTCGCCGAAGAGTGGCGTGGTCAGGGGTCTTCCTCCCCCTGGTAAAAATCTACGTTACAACAGAAATTGATTATTTCACATAAATGTGTTGAAAATAAATTCATTATATAGTTACTTCATCTGAATGTAATGTTCGAATTATAAATTGACAATTTGAACTCGCTTTCCTAGTCTAATTCTTACACAAATTCTGTGTTAATCTCATACAGTAACATAATTATTGTCACATATTTTATTAATTGAGAACAAAACCACAAAATCATATGTTAAGTTTAGAAGCCCTTCGTCGACTCCCGAAGGTGCAACAAACAAATTCCATACAACATAAAGGCCTTTGGTCATAATAACACAAAAAATTGTGAGGTTTTAAAATAACAATTTTAACTAGCAGTCTTTTCAAAAATAAAACATATTGCTTTTACTGTGTACGTTAGGGTGTATCGAAAACAAAAAATTTTTCTTGCGTCAAACCGATTTCCTTTTATAACTTATTTGAACTATCTCAAAAACGTAATGTTTCTAATCTATGATGAAATTTATACGAAGTTATGATATTAGATAATGATAAAAATCGACGATTTTGAGACTAAAACGAGAGTGAACTTCCGTTTTTTTTTTTATATTTTATTCAGTTGGATTTTAATACCTCATTTCAATAATTTCAGCCTAAAATTGTTTGTTGATAGCAATATGAACTATAGTTGCTTGATTTTTAACCCCCACGATGAAGTCCTACTGATTATTTCCAACGTTATTCCAGTCAATAATATTTTTTGTAATCGGTACCCTCGTCGAGAATATATATTGTAAAGTATCAGGCTCGCTCCGAGTAGAGAGTGGCTCGCGCACCACCTTACGCAACAGACAACGGCCGGCGTGACGTCAGATTTGGGTATAAATACAGCACAGCTGACCAGGCTAGTCAGCATTTGTCGTCTGTCGGGACACTTGATTCGAAACTAGATAAAATCATAGCATTTGTCGCCTGTCGGGAGACTTGGCTCGAAACTAGATAAAATCATAGCAATTGTCGCCTGTCGGAGCATATTGGCTCATACGTACGTTATTTTTTGGCATAATCGTTTCCAAGGCCTACTTGAAACGATTCCCTTAGATTCATTTTATTTCGTAAATTCGTAGAGTATCGCATGTCGGGATATCTCGTACTTATCATTTAGCACATCGCCAAACGCGGCTTAAAATCAAAATTAGAATAATCGCCTGTCGGGATATTCGTCAATTTACAGAATTAGAAAATTTATCATTGTTAAAATTAAAGAAATCGAATCAGAAAACTTAGGTTTAAAACTTAGAATTAGAACTTTATTTTTGTATTATTTTTTTTTTTGTATCAGTTGTGACGTTGCACTTTGTGCAAGCGCCCCAGGGGTTACGAAGAACAGTGGCGTATGCGCGCGGTTGGCAGGATACCCAGATTTGGTCAAGACAGAATTAGGCAGAATAGAATTATTTCTAATTTTTTGTATTTTTGTATTTTTGTATTTCCTCTCTCTATGAAAATTGTACTCTACATCGAGCTGATCTACCACCGAGGGAGCAACCCACCAAGGTCAACGGAGTTCGAGTCGAGGCTATCACGATCGTGTCAAGGAGTGGATGCCGCGATGCTAGCGTATAGGGCTGGGTGAACCGAGTAGCCCGACAAAGCCTCCTGCATCGCCGACTAATCAGCCAGGTGCTGAACCACGGAGTAACACCTACCCTCCTGGCTAGCGTACGGTACCGTGTTGGCCAAGAAAGCTCTCGGATATCGTCTCGACGACGAGATCGCCTCGTGTGAGGAGGTTCTGGTGACCTTCCGCGGCGGCAACGGGTCTACAGCTAGGAAAACTTCTGGTGAGTGGACGACTGAAGACCCTCTCCTAGTCGACAACGGTCAGGGAGTAAGAAAAAACGAGGATAGAAGAAAACTCAACTCCCACTACGACCACGAAGAAATCAGCGCACGAACATCAATTCGAAAATTGGCGCGCTGACATATGTCGTCTGCGATCGGTACGCTGCCTGGATGCGACCGATTAACAGCAGGGTACAGGAGAAAACAAAACTCCGTCAACCAGAATCTAACGTGACGCGCACCTAACGTCCGTTACATCTGCGCCACTTATGACGACCGATTAGGCCAATCACCGATGTACGCCGAAATCGTTCCGTTCTGGAATGCAGGATTCGCACCACCTCACCTAGCGAGCCTAAGGAGCTACCAACGATCCTTCTCTTCTGCGCTCGACTGCCGGCTGCGACACACGTCCAATTTCGTACCGTACCGTATCGAGTCCTTTCTTTAAATTTGTAATTTCGAGTCATCTAATTAGTTAAAAAGTTTAATTAGTGCCGTGTGGCCAAGATCCAAAGTTTTCAAGTATTCTTCTAAGGTAAGCCTATTTTTCCTATGTGAAGCCACGAAATAGTTCATGAATAATTGTTGTATGGTATCGAGAGTGTAAAATAGTGTAGTTTTCTACGCAGGTGTTGGGCCACGAGGTCTCGCCTTGCTGTGTAATTTTTGATTGCTCTATGTAATTTTATTATACCGTCTCGTACCGATCTTTTTTGATATTTTGTTGATTTAATTATTGAAATATTTCGTGACTGGCTGTTCTTTGGTTGATTTAGCATGATCTAGGGCAAAAGCCTCGTATAATTAGAATATTCTCTAGTATTTTGTGCTTGCGGACCTTAGCGTCCTATTATTTGTAGTTTAGCTACTATTATTGTTTATTTGATTTTTCTATAGTAGGAAATATAATTTTCTATTCTGTCTTGCCGAATCTGGGTATTGCGAGCGTAGTTGTAGCCGTGGAGAGAAATAGTCTCGTCCCGTAATTTCTGTTCTCTACTATATTATGTTGTAAATTTTCTTTGCTGGGATTTTCCACGTTATTATTTAAGCTAATTATTAATTGTTGAAATCTATAATTGATTGTAAATCTCGATTTTGACCAGTATCTCTTATTTGCGATTGTTAGATTTTTCTCTGACTGTGTTTTCTTATTAATTATGTTATCGTATCGAACCAGTTTGTTATTTTGAGATGATTTTGTGATTAAAAATCTGGTAAACAAAGAAATCAAATCTGTGTTATCGAAGTAATTTTCTGTATACCACCTGGTGACCTACCCCCTCTACCCTCTGGTTTTTATTCTGATTTAGCCGAGCACAACCGTCGTGAATCTCTAGTAAATTTAGTAAATTGTTGATGATTGACGCAAGCAGCTCTGGCTCCCAATAAAAATTTAATTATTGTTGATTTTTTAATTTCTATCGTATCGTCGAAACTAGAGACAAGCGCCGTAGGGTAACGCGAGGAGTTTCCTCTTCTTCCTCCCTTCCTACCAAGGGAAACGCCGTTGCACACTTCTCTATTTCATAACTGATACTTTGTGAAATAAATTAGAATTTTAGATTAATTTGAATATTCACTTGACTAAAACCAAAATTAATTAAATCACTGGGTTTAGGTGCACAGGTGTCTTTACTAGTCGTAAAAAAACTCGTGTTTGCCACTCTGAACACTCTCAACTCCAATTTGCTTTCATTTCTTGCATTGATAACAACTCCAAAAAGACAGGATATTTAATATAGGTGCACCGGTGTCTTCACTAGTCGTAAAAAACTCGTGTTTGCCACTCGGAACACTCTCGATTTCAATAAACGAGATAAACTTCTTAGTTTATTACCGTCAGGAACAGATCTTTTTCTGTAGAGCATCTGCTTTTGTCCCCCTAAGTGGCGACACAAGTCAGAAGCGAAGCTAGCGATTGTTTCCCAACACTAAATTAATAGTTCGCCGCCTCGAACAAATATAACAAAAATTTGATGCAACAACCACGCCCTGTTACAAAGTAAAATCGTCTTATTTAAAATAATTAAATAATCCGAAAAGTTGCAATATGTACAATTTTGGGATTTTAGGTGAGATTGATCAAGGAGTTTTTTTTTTTAAGACAAATCATTATAATATTCATACCATTTAATGTCAAAGTAAACCGCAATGTTGAGAAGCTTAGAATTATAATAAATCCTATAAAATTGTAGTTAAAGTACTCCGCCTCTTTAATTCGGGCAATCGTCTTTCGTTTTTGGTCGTCGCAACAATATCCCATGTGGGGTTTGCCAATACTAGAAATACGGCCCAGCGCTGTACCAGCCTTGGCTCCCAGTACTGGTAAACTCCGGAATGATAAGAACGGTCCGTTGCTCGGTTTCCAATATTGGCCCAGCATCGGAAACCGAGCAGGGCCATTACTGGGCCAAGACTGGTGAAACTCCGGTAAATTGGCATCTGCAATCAATTCACTACTTCATTACCTCTAATTGTTTACGAATGAATATCGATTCACGTTGTCTTATTACTTATATTACGATTAACCTCAAATATATCAGTTATACAAATAATAAGCCGTAACACTCCATCAGCACATAGGATTAGCGTATAAGAATGATGAGATGTGAAATAACCTATTGGTTGTACGGCGTAGTGGGTTAGGTATCGGTCTGTCAAGCGAGCGTCCTGGGTTCGAATCTCAGTTAGGGCATATGCGATTTTCACTTTATTTCTTAAGTAGCGAATGTTAGGTTTACGTCCCTTAACTTGCATTAGCGCTTATCAGGTTCAACAAAAAGTAATTAAATTCTAAATATATTTTATAATTTACCTTTTTTTTATTAAATTCTGCAGAGTTGGACAAGCCTGGGCTTGCTTTGGCATACAAGCTTGGGCCAGGCTTGGTTAACTAGCTTGGGCCACTCTTGGCAACCAAGCCTGGCACCCTGTTATCACTCCAGGTTTCTACCAAGACTGGGCTAGTTGTGAAACCTTATCTGGGCCATTGCTTGGTTTCCGATGCTGGGCCAATATTGAAAACCGAGCAACGGACCATTCTTATCATTCCGGAGTTTCACCAGTCCTGGCCCATTATGGGAGCCAACGCTGGCACAGCGCTGCAACAACGGGCCCCAATGGTGGGCCAAGACTGGGCCGGTTGTAAAACCCCAAATGGGCTCTCGGTCCAAAAGTAGAGGGTATATTTGCGTAGAACACATTTACCTGACATTGTTGTGACGCTGGACGTACATGTCATGAAATCTGGTCTGCTTGGCTTGACTTACTTCCTGGCACGCATTGGCCATCTTCAGCATAATACTCCTTTTCACCTGAAAATCCATGTCTTCTATCAAATAGTGTAATCACGGTTACAAAACATCAGACTTCTGTCTCTGAACATGAATGTTTTTATTACATTATATACTATGACCGGAACGCGAAAATTTCTCTAAAACAGTGGCGGAGGCCTACCGGCTCACAGTTCAGTTCAATCGGCCCTTAACCCTAGGATCCTACACATGGGTACCCCTAACCCCACCTAATTTTTACGGCCCTGGCGTTCAGGCACCTTGGGTAGTCAGCTCAAAATATCGATCGCATTAGGAGGGAACTTGTCTAGAGCAGGTGCAGGTAAGACCATTAGTTGTCATTTTGAAGTGACATAGTGAACATTCTCCGAGAACCTGGGGTTAGCGTTACCCCACACTTTTTGCTGTATTTTACTGCATATAAGTCTATAATTATTCATATTGTTTTTTTTTTTTTTTGTCACTTTCCTCTATAAACCGGTGTGTTATCGATAGATATGTTATTATATACGTTTTAATACTATTCCGAAGAATTTCTTATTAGAATAAAGCCATGGAGCCGAGGTCGCGAGTACGGTGGCGAAGGAGATCCGCAGAATGTTGGAGGCGCAAACTAACGAATGAGAACCTTAGCCCGACTAGAAATTTCAGTGAGGTGGTAGTTTGGCCCAAATGAGGCATGCCGAATATCAAACTTGCGGCAAGTGAGGCATCTAAACCAGGCCGATGTTTGGGAAGTAACGCAGTTGCGAGGCCCTGGCTAACTTGGCTTCCTGATTAGGTGGCAGTTTGGAAGCCACACTTGCTGGAAGGATTTTAAGCCTAATGTGTCCTAAAATAATTTGGTTTTTTGATGAGGTACCAGTTTGGAAGCCACACTTGCTGGTGTGCAGGCTCGCCGATGACTCATCAGCGTATGGCCTTACTATAAAATAATCGTCAGGTGTTACTATTGAATATCAAACTTCGGGAAACTTTCAAATATCGTTACTCATCCGTACCAGCCAGGTAATCTAATAGTAAGCCGAACTTCGCCAATGCCATAGGTTTCCCTAGTTACACCCAAATTCGGCAAACCGAACTTCTACACACCTTCGACCGCTATTACTTTGTACCAGTCAGCGATCCCAATGATATGCCAAACAGGCAAAGCCATATATTTTTCTAGTTTCGGCCAAATTTGGCAAACTGAACTTCGGAAAACGTTTGCCCGTTTTTACTTCATGCCAGTCAGGTTTTGCAATGATATGCTAGAGTTAGGCAATGCCATAGGTTTTCCAAGCTCGGCAAGCCAAACTTCCGTTAACCTCAGGTTTCCGTAACTTTATACTAGTCAGGCTTTCCAATGGTATGCCAGACTTCGAAAATGCCATAGATTTCCCAAATTACACCCAGATTCGGCAAGCCGAACTTTGGCAAACCTTAGGTTCCGTAACTTTACACCAGTCAGGCCTTCCAATGGTATGCCAGAATTTCGAAATGCCATAGATTTTCTAAATTACACCCAAATTTGGCAAGCCGATCTTCGCTTTGCCTACCGTGGATTTAATAAAGCGCAAACTAGGCTTGCCTAAGTTAGGCAAGCCAAATTTGCCCCTCACAGATTCTTCGGCATTCCTCACTACAATTTCTAGTCGGCAGAACGATGACTCGACTGATTCTGAATCAGACAACGAAATAATATTTTTCGTCACAAGGCCGTAAAAATGGTTCGCTGGTCTTGTACGCTGTGATCACACTTGGGCCGTGAAATCTTACGGCCAATCGACGAACATTATTTTTCGGTATAAGGCCGTTAAATTCGAGTTTACAACTTATTTTCAGTCCGTAAAAAAAATGTTCATTTTACGGATCTAGATGCGTGAAGAATTATTTTACGAACTGAAAACCGAAAACCTTTTACGCTCTGATACCGGAAAAGAATCGAAGAATTCTCGAGGCTTATTTTATAACTCTCAACGGCAAAAATAATGGCAAAATAACACTGAATTCATGAAAAACAATAGGCGGCTGCTAATGAGCTACTTCTATTTCATGGATTGGTATTTTTTTGTGCGGTTATTCTGCAGTTATCATAACGCCAGAGCTACAAAATAAGCCCCCTGATGAAGACGATTTGGAAGAGCCACGAAATTCTGCCAGTGAGTGTGCCAAAATCATCGCTTGATGCAGTGTTACATGTATTGATTTTTTCATTATTATTACATTTAATCAGCTCAATATTCTTCAATACCGTGAGTATTCGTGTATGCGGGTCAGTTGGATCCGCCCGATCCAGAATTTGACGTTTCGGCACTGCCTTTCCGCCGTTCCTTGTTCACGCTGGTTGCCTTCTGCTTTGACAGGTAGGCAAAGCGCGCGGAGTACGATTTTATGGTTAGATTGCGGTTAGGATTTTCAGTATGAAATAGTACATTACGTTACGACTACGGAAAGGCTTTTTTGGCGAAACGAAAGGTTTCGCCTTCGGCTCGTGCCGTAACGAGGTTCGTCAAAAAGCCTTTACGTACGAGGAACGGTCTAATTTATTCATTATTCTGGCCTCAAAATCGCAACTTCGTCGCGATTTTCCGGCTTTCGTGATGAAAAAATTGTTCCGATAATCTGTCCATTATTGTTCGACGAATAAATAATACTTTTAAAACGATTCAATGCAATTCAGAAGAAACTGAAGTAGCTAAGTCACGAGAATATTTATTAGCGAATCCTGTAAAAGAGTGTAGAGAAGGATAAATTGTACCAGGCAATGAAGACAATTTTATATTACAGTCACTGAATTAACAGAGAGTGAATCCTTTCAGGTTGCAAATTAATGTATTTAGCCACAAATGAAAACAACTTTCGAGATTTTTGACGAACGAACAATAATTTTATTACTATTACATTTCGATGGAAATTATTATTAATCAGTGTAACTGATAACTGATGAACAAATAAAAACAAATTCTTCTGAATTGCATTGAATCGTTTTAAAAGTATTATTTATTCGTCGAATAATAATTAATGGACAGATTATCAGAACAAATTTTTTATAGTGAAAATCTTAACCGCAATCTAACCATAAAATCGTACTCCGCGCGCTTTGCCTACCTGTCAAAACAGAAGGCAACCAGCGTGAACAAGGAACGGCGGAAAGGCAGTGCCGAAACGCCAAATTCTGGATCGGGCGGATCCAACTGACCCACATACACGAATACTCACGGTATGTATTGTTTGCAATAAAAAAACACTATTTTTCGATATGAAATAAAACTTGAAAACATTTATTCACACTTTTTCTCTTGAGATATCACGCCAAGGGAAATGCAAATTAAATTAAAATAAAAAAAAACTGCCATCTTTACCCCTTGAGAAATTCTTGAGGATTTTCAAATTTTTTGTTTGCGATTTTTTTAAGCTTGGTCTATATGATCTTTTTCAAGAATCAACGAAAAAATCATCCAAAAAATACGAACAGTGTTAGGATTATTTAATTATTCTCAGTCACAAATGCTATAATCATTTTTCTTAATTTGTTCAATTGCATTTTCCACGGCGAAAAATTCATATGAGGTTCTTCTCGCATATTCTATTTCATTCTTCAGTCTTTCAGCATTCGAATAAAAAAAAAATTCTCTACGACAAATAGTCCATTAGAAGCGTTGATTTGAAGTGCTGGGGTGCGCGTAACCCCTATGTAAGTTATTTGTTTCGTACCGATAGTGTAGGCTTTACGACGCCAAAAAACGCCGTATAATGTATAATTAGTTATAAGTGGAATAGATCAAAGAGTAAACGACGTATAATGAATAAGGATAGTCGTAAAGTGTAAAATAACTTCATAGCACCCTAAAATAGGCCATGAGGATTTAGTATAACTTAGAATGAACAAAGAAATGTTCCGTAGGAAGTAAAATCAAATGAATATGACTCAAAAGAAAAAGCAATATATCTTTATTTATATAATATTATCTGCAGCTCACGAGAGTCTCTTGTCAGATTCAAGAGTGGGCATATATGCGTTGAAATAAAATAACTGAACTTTTATTCTAAAAAAAAAGAGTTTATCATGGCAACGAAGAAAAACAGTTAGTCTCGAGACATCGTGCAAACCATACGTATTGTAACGTGGCAAAACGTTATGACCTCCGCCTATTGAGCCCAACGCGCGTACAGAGCGTCGTACACCGATTTCGCTAGTTAAATTCTTGCCGCCTTCCTCCCGCATGGCTGTCTTGACCGTGTATGGCTGTTTGCAGCTGACCGGCAAGGATCAGCGCTCGTAGGACGAACGCCGCAGAAAGGAACTAATGATTACGGAGACGATCCTCAGTCTATTTCGGAGCTCTAAAGGAACTGCCTCGAGCAAATCTCCTGAACGAAATAGATAAGAGAGAGAGAGAGAGAGAGAGTGAGAGTGAGGGCTAGCGAGCCATTAGATTTAAGTGATTGGTGTTGTGAGAGTGAATTCCCTGGCACGATCTTGCGATCCTGCAATAATTCTCGGACGTCGGCAAACGAGTACTTGGATTACCGCTGGGTTACATCCGACACTTGCTTCATCCCCGGACCGAGCGCGAAGCTTGGAGGCTCTTCCCCCTGCGTCCCGGTGTATGAAGCAGAGAGCGGTCAGCAAAGGTAGGAACCAGTACATCTTTTGGTCCTGAGAAAACCCTGAGAGTCAGTAGAAACCAACCCGCTGGGACGCCTCCGACGGTTACCCGCGAGCCGTTGCTTTCGAACGACTCGGCAGCCGATCACGTGTTGTTTGTGCTGCGCTAAGCCGTGCTATTCAGCATCGCTGCGCAGCCGACAGACGATTTTGTGTCGGTGCCATCTTGCCCGAGCTGTGTCGTCACGCGACGCACTTAGCTGCGCCGAGACCGAGCTCCGGCAAATCCCCCGCTAACCCCCTCCCCTCCCGTCAAGTCCGCGGAGCGTCACTTGCTTGCGAGAGCTCGCGAGAGCCACGCAGCGTGATAGCTGACTCACTGGACTGCGGTGAGCGTGAGCGAGAGAGAGAGAGCCTCCGGCCAACAGCAAGCAACGACAGAGATTCTTTCCTTGCTTTTCATTTCTTTTATTTCATTAAATTGTTTAGAGTAGAGTAGAGTCAACCTTATAATTCATTGTAAGACGCCAGGTAGCGGGCGTGATCCTAAATTCGCCACCTTTTCTTTTTTTCTTTTTAAGGGGAGGTACCTGAGTAGACGGCAAGAAAAACAGGTAAACTTCGGGAATTTTTATCTCAAAAACTAATGTTTCGACTGCATCCGGGTTTTTTTTATTGGAAAATATGTAGATTGAGGTATCTTGAGGAATTTTTTCAAATTAATTCGTTGAGTGGAAGCGCCGTTCTTGTGGTCAGCGTCAGATGTGTTGTTCGTTGACATGGTTTGCGGTGCCAAGGATTCCGGGCAGTCGGTTGATCTGAAACATAAAAACTCGACGGATTCTTGAAATATAATATACAAAGGAGTCCGCCTCGTAGGGGTTTTTCATTTGATTGAACTATTGCCTTTTTATGCAACCAAAATCGTCGGAAATTGCGAATGAAAGACGAATTTTAAATTCAAACGGTCGCAATTCCGTCAAAAATGAAAATTTCAAAAAAATCCTACGAGGCGGACTCCTTTGTATATTATATTTCAAGAATCCGTCGAGTTTTCATGTTTCAGATCAACCGACTGCCCGGAATCCTTGGCACCGCAAACCATGTCAACGAACAACACGTCTGACGCTGACCACAACAACGGCGCTTCCACTCAGCGAATTAATTTGAAAAAATTCCTCAAGATACCTCAATGTACATATTTTCCAATAAAAGAAACCCGGATGCAATCAAAACATTCGTTTTTGAGATAAAAATTCCCGAAGTTTACCTGTTTTTCTTGCCGTCTACTCAGGTACCTCCCCTTAATAAAATTCTAGTCAAACGTAATTCTTCTTCGGTGTCTTTATTCTACGCCCCCACGAAATCCCTCTACCCCTAGACTAGTTAGCCGTAAGCGAGTGAGAGAGAGTGAGGACTTCGAGCCCGAAGTCTGGCGCCCAACACGAGTTTCCCCAGGAGCCCCAGGTTTGTAGCCCGGCCTTCTCCTAGGTGTACCCGAACGTAGTCGAGACACCGGTTACAGTATATTCAGATTACTCTTCAAGATATATATTTTTTTTTTTCATTGAGTCTTTTCCCATAAATCAACATCTCCTTAAACCGAATGTTAAAATATAACAAAATATACGAAATAACGACAATAAACGGCAAGCGATCGGTCTGGCCAACCGATCCATACGCCCGAGGTTGACCCTCGCTATAAACGCGACGGATTCACAAATCCGTCCTTAGGAGCCGAGCCCTGTCTCCTCCTGATTACACCCTCACACTTCGACACACATAATTAATTCACACCTCATATTTATTTACTATTCCTGTTCCTATTCCTATATTCATTGTTCAATAAATCTTGGTTTTTTATGCCTCATGCCCTGTTCCGGCGTGGAAGTTCTGATAAAAAAAGGAAAGTTAATGTTCGGTCTCTATTTTTTAGTTTGGGTGGGGGGGGGGGGGGGAGGGGGGGTCGCGATACCGTGGCCACTACATAAAATTGCGGTGCACCTAAGGGCGCTAGGATTATGTTATGTTGGCCCACGATGTATGATGCGACGATGGTAATGATGTGTGTTGCACTCTGGTGGTGGCATGTCTACTGTATGTTGATACCTTGCATGAGCCATGTCTCGCCCCATGCCGAATGTGGGAATAGTGCTATGAAGGCACCGCTGACGCGGCAGCATGTCTTGATTGTTAATCATGCAGTGCATGGGCCACTGTTGTGGCCACATGCCTAATGGTTTACTAATGCTATGCATGCGCCGCTGTGTGTCGGCACGCCTAATGTGATAATCATGAACGCATGTGCCACTGTTGTGGCAGCATGTCCAAGGGGTTGATGACTCTATGCATGTGTCAATGTTGCGTTAGCAATATGCCTAATGTGTTAATCATGCAATGCATGTGTCACTGTTATGACAGCATGCCCCATGTTTTACTAATACTATGCATGTGCCACTGTTGTGGCAACATGTCTAATGTGTTATTAATGCGAGGCTGAGGGAAATCGCGAGTATGCGAGGAAAACGCCTTATTCGCTGGGTAGGGATCTCTGTGGGGTTAGGATGCTACCACCGAATACTTATTACTACAAGACCACCTCGAAAATGTCGTCTGTTCTCGTCCGAGGTAGCTGGCAGACTGAACTAGCCGTGAGTGGCTGTTCTGTTTTCGAGTTTGATCAGACGGGGCGCCACTGGAGCCCTGTGCTTAGGCATGAAGGAAAAAAAAAAATGACAACATACGCGTTTCTGTTGGTGGCTTCGTGTTTTTCCTTGGAGGACCAGATACAAATTTAATCGGGTTTATGATTTGGTTTTCCACCTAACATGCCCCTAAGGAACTTCGAGTAACACTGAAACAATCACGAAACCTCGATATGTCGGGAAATCTGCAAGTCTACTACAGGCTGCAATTGTTCCCCGAAGAATTTCGAGTAAAGCACACAGTATACATCGGGCTTGCAGGCAGCTTTCGTAGGCAAATTCGCACTACGGCTGCCACCTGCAAGATTCCGCCTCCACACACGAACGTAACTCCACAATTACCACACACAAAATAACTAAAGACGAGCAGCCGGACGCAAGGTCAAAGCGAACGTTACAGCTCCTAGGGTTATTAGCGATGACACACACAGTGGTTTGTGCCGACTCGGCGCCGGCGGCCATGAAAAGTGCACAACCGCGACAGAACGCGTGTATCTGTCTAACAAGGGAACCCCGCCAAGTGTCCCCCTCCGATTTCGATTGGACTTTGGGAGATTGTAGAGGGAGTAATAATACTTGACACGTATTTTTTTATATTGGCGGAATTCCATCCCAAGGGGATGTAATCAACCCCTGAAAATCACCGATTTCGCTATTCGATAGCTCCTGAAGAACGAACGGCCGAGGATTTTTGGCTGACAAGGTGCTATCGGGGATTTCCGGGGTCGCTGATTACGAATCTGGCATCAGATTTTCAAAATTCAAAATGGCGGATCCAATATGGCGAACGTCAAAACGAAAAATGGTACCAATTTTCCCGGGGGTTTTCGGGGTCGCTGATTTCTAATTTGTAGTCGAAATTAAGAAATTCAAAACGACCGACCCAAAATGGCGGATCAACTTCTTCCAAAATGGTGTGGATTGCTTCGGATTCGGTATGCCCGGGGTTTTTGGGGTCGCTGATTACAAATCTGAAGTTAGAATTGAAAAATTCATACTGGTAAATGGAGATAAGTAGATGGACATGCATTCTTGGAGATGACAGGAATACGACTTAATGATTATTTTTCAATAAAAATATGATTTCAATTTCAGAAATTGCTATCAAATCTTCAAAAACGTAATTTGCAAGTATTCTCTGAATAACAGTGTAAATATTATCACAAAAATCATCGCAAGACCACCGTAATTCGAAAATCTGGTTCAAGATTGTTTTACCGAAAGTTCTCCAACGTGTGACATATGCGGTTGCTATCATCAAGTGTGCGTGGTGTAAGAAGTCGCTATGTTTAAAACACTTTTTTTATGAATATCACTATTGTCACAATTATCATCCGTGACGAGATACACATAAGGTAAGTTATATTTTAAGGTTCAATCTACAGATTTATATTCGTATACATAAGACCTTTGTACATTGTAACGTGTTCGGTGGTGTTGACACCGTCGAACACATATACACACACACACGCAGCTGATCAGGTGGAAATCTCCTTTCAAGCTCCCCACTTGACCAGCTGTGACGTCATAAGGAGGGGATTTGACTATATAAGACCGCGCAAACCAATGGCTAGCAGCGCGTATATGAGCCAAAGCGGCCGTTGCAACTCAATTCATTCACTTAGCTCCAAACTTGTTTCTTAACTTAGTTTCACAACTGGTCAATTTTTAGACAATTCGTCAAAATGACAATCTAACTTGAAAATATAAAATCTTGCTTTGAGCCAAAGTACAAGTACATGCCACAGTACAAGTAAATGCAATATAACTCGGCAATTAGCTAAAACAGTATTTGTACGATCCTAACCTCGAAAAAGAACACAGAAAATGTAAACACACACGAGCTCGATATTGAAATAAAATTCAGACGGAAATACGCGATCATTTGGATACTCGATAATATAAGATTATTAGACTTATGATTCACTTTTTATTTTGGTTATGTTTGTAAATAGTTTTTCAACCAACCAATTTCTTCAATATTATTAAATCGTAGACGGTTGAACTCCACTGATCAGGAAAGGAATCTGACCCTTATTTCTCATCTTTACTTTCCTTGCAATAATCGAGTCATTCAATTTTCAGCAACTTAAAATCGTTTCTCAGCTAAAGGCAGCTTTGGTTGTGAGTAAGCAAGGCAGCTACGGTGTAGCTTTCACTGGCACCCTAGTTGTGGAATCGGACGCATTCGAGTCTGTGAGGGAGGCAGCTGCGATTGACGAAAGTCAGTCAATCAGGGTTATTGGGGTTTTTATACTTTTTCCCAGGAGAAGCTCCGAAAATCATTCTTACCCGTGACAAAGAACACACGCGGACTAGGTTAACTCCACCAGTCTTCTGCTGGTAAAGCATATCCAGAGAAAGTTACAATATACAATATGCGATTACATATGTATATTTATATTGTAACGTGGCAGATTGCCCCGTAATTGACCATCGTCTCTTCTCCCGGCGCAAGCGACCTCGCGTTAAAATTATTCCGTATCGAGGCAAGAAGTCCCGCAGCTCAAGTTCCCAAGGTCCCAATTGTAACCCCTAAATCCTGTATATTAATTTCTTTATCCTGTTCCTATATCTCCTATGTAATGCCGTCTCGAGTCTACCGCCGAGGGAGATCATCCCTTATTGAGAACACTCTGGCAGGAACCTGGAAGTATCAGAGTCAGTAGCGAGGCCGCAGAAAACTTCGTATCCTGAGATATGCCTGGAAGAGCGCTGCAAAACCGTCTCCCCTGTCGCCCTCCTCTCCTACGTCACTCACCGGCCTCGTCCACCGGTTACATGCAGAAATTCCGCCTTCCGGGATATCGAAATTGTCAGCCCGCCACCTTACATCTCCCTCGCGAAAGCTCTGAGTACCAATGGGCCCTGCCAGGCCGCTTCGAAGAAGAAAGAATACCCACAGCGTTATTCAAAAGAAGCAAATAATTATGCCTTTGCGAAAACCCCACCCCTCTTGTTGATTCCCTTAACGACGCACAGTGGGGCCAAATCCCAAAAAGCTGGCCAAAAGTCTAAAATGTTTTAAATTCAGGTAAAATTCAGTACTTGGGGGTTTTCGGGGTCGCTGATTACGATTTCGAAGTCAAAATTTGAATAAACAAAATGGCGGATCCAGCATAAACCACTTTGTAGAAGTTTAGCACTTTACAGAAAGTACTGTAGGCTAAAATTGATCATTTTTCTTGAATGAAGGGATAGGATAGGATAGGAGTGCAATAAAAAGACGAAAGTAAAAAATAAATCCATATATTATATTGAAATACAAAAAATTTCTTATCCAACAAATCGCTTAAGGGTGTAGTCTAGTTGAGCAGTTTCAAAAAATTGATTTTTTTTTTATTACATTTTTCGAAAGTATATATATGGAAGAGTATTGTGTTAAATTTTTATGAAGATCCGAATAGTGTAAGTGTATTTTTTTTCAAGTCAAGCGTCACTACCTGACCGCGCGTACCTGAGCTCTCCGCGCGCTCGACGGTTATATCTGCTCTAATCCTCTCTCCGGTAACTTTTCTTTTCATTGGAGCAGTTGTTCCTATATCTTATACGAATCTCTGTATTCTCTTGCGCAGGCATCGCAGATTAAACTTTGGTCAGATTTTTCACGATTTTTCGATAGACAAAACTTTAAACGCGTTTTTCTCGAAACGACGTTTTCATATGCGCGCCACACGATTTCTCCGAAACCAGTTGACCGATCCTTCTGAAATTTTAACCACATATTCTACACTTGTAGAGTCACAGAATGACCTACGATCAAGTCAAAATAATTATTTTTACTCTATTAAATTCACGAAAAACAGCGGAAAAAAACGACTTTTTTTCGAATTTTTGGATTTTTTTAAACCAAATCTACAAAATTCGTTGAAAATTCATATCCGTAGGTTAATCTGTAGCCACTGGCATACCGAATCTGAAAAGCTTTATTTTTTTGGATTCAGCCAAGCCGTTCCCGAGTTAGCGTGTGGCTACCAACTTGCGTTGAAATCGAGGGCTCGCGTTCTTCCACGAATCACATGTATAAAAATGGTCTAAGTTAATGAAAAAAATTTTTTTTTCGTAGTTCAAGACCTTAATAATCACACCCAACAACTTTCATATTGATATCTTTCCTAGCATGCTCACAAAAAATTAACAAAAATACGCTTTTTTTTGGGCCTCTCAACTAGACTACACCCTTAAAAGTTTACGTATCGTCATCCGACGAATAATTAGACTCACAGTCAGTCGATTCGAATGTGAGATCGCTAGACCTTCCCGCGCTTAACATTATGACGTTATTAAACGGACGTTATTAAACGGTCATTTTTTTTCATTACGAGAGCCGGTTGCGATTTTGAGGTTGGAATGATGAAAAATAAGATAATTTTGCATTTTTCTAAACATTCCCCAGTGACAATGAAAAATAATGAAAAAACATAAACATTAGTACACTCCTGAATAGATATTGCCAAACGTAACAATTTATATCTGAATTACGTTTTTATATTTAGCGTTTTGGATGTTCAAAATTCAGAAAACTATGTATTTTATTGCAAGAACCTGCGCCAATTATACAAAAGCAGCTAGAAGCAGCTAGTTTTAATTTCTTTCATTCAATAATAGTTCCATCTACAATATCCGACAGGTCCGGTCGCAGAACTCTACAGAATTCATTAACTTTTCTCTACGTGTTTGAAATTTTAAGTTGTGATTTTCCGTTCATTTCCGCACAAAGCTTTCGTTTATTGTTATTACATAAACTATTATTATTAAATTAGTGATACATGATAATATTGTACTTACTTTTAGCTGTCGATTCCATTTTTAATATTCAAGATTGATCAATATATAAAGATTTGGCGTCTCCTTGAACATATAACTCGAAACTCTGGTTCTTGCGCGACACGTCTAGCTGGATTGAGGGTTACCCTTCAACTGAATAACAATCGCAGGTATAGGGGATCGGCCCCACCGAAGTCTAGATTTCGACCTTCTGACTATTACTCAAACTAACCCATGACTCAAAATTCACGGAAATTAAATTTTATTTTTCGACTTTTGGCCAGCTTTTTGGGATTTGGCCCCACTGTGCAGCGACCCCGAAAACCCCCGGAAACAGAATTTCGGGAAAATTGGTGCCGTTTTTCGTTTCGACGTTCGCCATATTGGATCTGCCATTTTGAATTTTGAAAATCTGATGGCAGGTTCGTAATCAGCGACCCTGAAACCCCCGGTAGCACCGTGTCAGCCAGAAATCCTCGGCCGTTCGTTCTTCGGGAGCTATCGAATAGCGAAATCGGTGATTTTCGGGGGGTGATTACCCCCCCTTGGGGTGGAGTTCCGCCGATATAAAAAAATACGTGTCGAATATTTTCACCCTCTCTACAATCTCCCAAAGTTTCGTTAAAATCGGAGGGGGACACTCGGCGGGGTTCCCTTGTTATGTCTATTAATTGGGTTAGGTCCCCTGTTTAATATATAAAGGTATACCTGAGGAGTATGTGGGTAAACGATAATAAAAGCAATTATAACCAAACTTAAATCTTTATTTCTAATAGTGGTACTGAGTTATAAAAGGAAGTCGTGTCTCCTGTATGGAAGTTAGTGAAGGAGTGAGTCTTAGGGAGAAAGGTAGGCAGTTGATAGGAGAATAAGATAGAAGGATTATAGCTGACTCGCTGCATTTAGCAGTGCCGTGTGCAGTGAGTATCTTGCAGAAACGTGGGACAGGATGCGGACGGTCGGGTAGCAGATAGATAAACAGAGTAGTGATGTAGAGGAACAGGGGGGTAGAGGTAAGTGAAGGGAGAGCGTACGGGCGGTAACACCCCCCCCTCCACCCCCCGTTAGAGGAAACATATTGATTGGGTACAAGTAATATGTTTCTATCTGACGTAGTTAGATATAGGTGTAGTTGTATGGAGACACTTGTGAAGAATGAATGGATGTATGTGTATTGTGAGTGGACCAAGTACACCATGGTGTTAGCCTTTATTAGGTCCGATAGTACATATAGTAGTGTAGTAGTGTAGCATAGTCGTGTGTCGAATATGGTACGATTATGTATTATTCTTAAAATTAGGATTGCGTTTCGGTAATTGGTAATATATGTAGAATTACATTTTAAAGTATTGGTAGGTATGTAGTTGAATCATTTGTAGTTTTTAGCTTCTGGTTCAGTAATTTGTCAATGAGATAGCGTATTAGGTATGAGGTGTGAGGGAATTACAATATTATGTTCGAGCGAAGTGTTATGAAATAACATGCGTATAATAGTGTTAGTACCTATAGGAGTAGTCAGAGTAAGTAGCTGTACGTGTATAGGGATAGTGCGTTCCAAATGTTATCTAAAGTTATATTATATTATAAAGGCTTAAGTCGAGGTGAGTGATTACAGTTTCAAAAACATTGGTAATGGTATATAAGGTTGCGTATAGTAGGTTTCCGTAGATTTCGGATATTATTGTTAACATCATGTAGGTATGACTTAAAATCTATCTTACACTATCTAGGTTTATATAGGTATATTGAAACGTTTTACGGTTATACCACCTTATACGGAAGGTATAAGGTGGTCCGTCGTTTGTGTGAGTATCTTTGCTCGTTTTGCGAATGTAGGATTTTAAGAATTTTGGAGCTCCTCAAGGTTAGGGGAAAACAGTTGGGTCTGCCAACAAGAAAAACCCTTCGACAAAGTCTATTTACTATCCACGGACTCGGGCGTTTTATAGTCAGAGCCGTGGATTTTCAGAGCAAGGTTTTTGACGCCGCACAGTGGTTCCAAATCCCGAATTCCTGGTCAAAATTAGAAGGTATCATCGAATCGCTATCAGATTGATTACTCGGGGGTTGTTGAGGTCGCTGAACACGAATCTGAAGTCAAATTTCCAAAAAACAAAATGGCGGATTCAAAATGGCGGATAATTTTATTTAAACTCGAATCAATCTCTATGGAATTTGGTACCAGGGGGTTCTTGAGGTCGCTGAACATGAATCTGAAGTCAAATTCCCAAAAAACAAAATGGCGGCCCCAAAATGGCGGATGATTTTATTTAAACTTGAATCAATCTCTATGGAATTAGGTACCAAGGGGTTTTGAATAGAAGTAATTTGTTATTACGTACATGTGTAGGATATAGTAGATTGGGAAAGTATGTAAATGTAAATACGGATTTGAATACAAATACTTATTTATTAAGAAATTACATCAAATATTACATTCATATAATAAAATGACGTAAAGGCACTTAATCTTAAAGGCTCCAGTTGCTATCCGAATGGCTATCGTTATTGTCGCTAGAGTCGCTGCAGTCAGACATTGCAACTACTCTTGGTTCGTGTGCAGTTGGCGATTCCAACAAAGCCATGACTTCACGCGATAATGATTTGCTTGACTTAGCTGGTAGTTTACGCAAACTTAAGATGACAGGGTCAGACGCGAGAGCCTGGAAAATCAATTCAAAAGTTGGACAATAATAGAAAATTTTTAAGAATCAGTAATGATTTGTTAATGAAAATGATAGTCAGATCCGAGACAATAATAATTATATTTATAAGAAACAAATCACTCAAATTCGCGCCCTACTGTGGTGCACTTCGCACAGTATAGTATACATGCCGCGCCAGCACGCGCCGTGCCTGAATTCCCGCGTCCATTTATTAAAAAATTCACCATAACCAGAGGGGCAGCTTGGTGCACCTAATTTTTTGATGAGTTATTACTCAAGAGTGTATACAATGACGTGGCACTTGACCAGTATTAGAATTATGTAGAATTATTAACTTTTACTCAATGTGAACATAACTTTTTTCCGCAGCGAGCACGAGAATTTACGGTAGATGTTCACAATTTTTGTTGCTCGGTGTATGATTAATATAAGAAATCGCAATGATATAATAAGTGTACTTATATCCAGGGAGAGACTCCATTTTGCAGAATTCGAATAACTCAATTCTACTTGAAGATATATCACTTTGAACACAACGGGTATTTTTCTGGCGTAGCGCACGACCGACTATACCTGCTCGAGCGCTCCGTTACGAATGAGATCCCAACGGCTGAATGCAACACCTGCAACCTACCGACCCTTGAAAGGGTTCCCCGAAATACCCCTCTACCTGACCCCACAGCTAAAATTTCTTGAATATAAACTTCATTTTTCGTATTTTGGCCAGGAATTCGGGATTTGGAACCACTGTGTGTCGTGCCTGTCTGTGTATATTGTTGCGGTGTGTATATCGGTGTGTTGTATGTTATCGCTGGGCGTTGTAGCCGTGGTGTTTGGGTGTTTGTTTGTGTTGTGTGTGTGTATATTGGCTGAGTGTGTGGTGTGGGTAGCAGAAATCTGCGTGGTTGTGTTTGTATCTGCGGGGCGTATCGTGCGTATGTCTGTGGTCGTGTATACGTTTGTCTTCGTGTGTATGTGTCTGTCGATGGCTGTGTATTTTGATCTCTATTTCTTTTCTGTCTCGCACTTTCCCATGCTATATTCGTTTCCCATTGTTTACCTGCAGTTTCTCACTGTTCGAATGATCTGAATTCGTGTGGTCTGATGTATTATTTATACTCTAATCTGAGATTTCTATATGTGATTTCTAGCTCTTGGGTTGGTGTGTATCTAGGCTCTAACTGTGTGAAAAGTGTTCTTATCTTTATTACAAATGCGGTTATATTTTGCCCTTCTTCTTGTATGCAATTCCTTATGTCTTCTTCCATTCTGTCACTGCGACGTGTATCCGCGAATGCGTGTTGTATGTGTGTCTCGAATTCGTGTAGTGTGTTCCATTTTCCTCTGTTCAATCTGTACCACTGCTTCGCTTTGCCTTCTAATACTGGTGTTAAATTATCTATTAGTGATATGTCGTCTATGTTATAACCTATTTGTAAGTCGTGGAGACTTTGTATGAATTCATGCAGGTCTTCGCCTGGTTCGCCCGAGTATTTTATATTTCAGGATTGTATCGCCTGTATTGGTGCTATCTGTCTGTGTGTGTTGCTGTTATTTAAGTATCGTGTGTGTTGTGGTTGTAGTACTGTCTGTGTGTCGTATTGTATCGGGTATGTTGCAGGTGGATCTAGGTCTATCAGATTTTGCATCCGTTGTACGTTTCTTGTGTTAGTGCCTAAAAATGTGTCCGTCCCTGTTCTTTCGTATCCTGTAAACGGCGTTCGTTCCTGTGTGTTATGCCAACGGTTTGGTGATATCGTGTGTGTGTTCCGCTATGCCGACGTGTATCGGTTGCGTGCTTTGTATTCGTGTGCTATGTGCTGTATCCTGTATTTCTGTTTCTAGTGTGTTCGGTTCATCTAAGATATTCTGGACTTGCATTTGTCTATCGTCTCTGAAGGGTTCGTGCACTTGCATCCGCGGTGGCCCGTATGTGTGTCTATCTTGTATCTCTCTATACGTGTGTGTGTTTCGTGAGTCTATGTCCAGCGTGTTATTTACAAAGTGTGGTCGTACCGGACCGAATGTCTGTATATTGCTGGGGATAGCCGGCTCGCTTGCTCGTATATGTGTTCGACCGAGTTATGTTTGAATTTTTGTAACGGCGTTTCTCTGCCTGCCTCGTGTAAAATTATTCTCTACTTTGTTAATTCTAGTTGTTTTG
Source organism: Rhogogaster chlorosoma (assembly GCA_944452935.1). Taxonomy (NCBI): domain Eukaryota; kingdom Metazoa; phylum Arthropoda; class Insecta; order Hymenoptera; family Tenthredinidae; genus Rhogogaster; species Rhogogaster chlorosoma. The sequence continues at coordinate 26,366,731 of OX101797.1, forward strand.
CGTCCTATTTAATCGGGGGATTTCGTGAGTTATTAGTTGGGCGCCAATTTGTAAGGGTGATCCTACAAATGAATGGGGGATAGGACTTGAAATAAATGTTCGGTAATTGCGTGATGACCTAGTGGCCTTATTTATTCTATTTTCTTAAAATTACTACAGGTGTGATCGTGTGTGAGTGTGTGTGTGTGTGATGGTTCAATGAATTAGGTATTATCTTGAGAATGGTTAATTATAATTGGTTAGGATAAAGTGCACCGACCTTTATTGCAGTCTCGGGGGCTGTAGAAAAATTAAGCACGTCTTTCTTCCGTAGATCACCAACGAGTGCCGATCGACGCTAGTCGTCGATCGGTCTCGGGTGTTTACGTCCAATTTCGGCTTCCCCCGTGTGGCTTGGGGAGATTTGTGACTTGTCATGTCACAACCTATCCGTAGCTACACGACCGGATATTGCAAATACCGTGTCACGATTGGGGCAATTTACAAACAACCCGAAAAAGGACCATTGGATTGCTGCGAAGCGAGTCCTAAGGTACCTCGCAGGGAGTGCAGAGATAGGACTCGCGTACACGAAGACGGATAACCCGTTGATCGAATACGCCGATGCAGATTGGGGGGGGTGTTCTGTTAACCGCCGCTCGTACACGGGGTATGTTTTTATGCTCAGTGGAGCAGCTGTCACGTGGAAATCGCAGAAGCAGCGAACTGTTGCGTTATCCACAACAGAAGCAGAGTATATAAGCCTCGCGGAGGCAGTAAAGGAAGCAATATATTTGCGTAACCTCATGTGTGAGCTTGAGCTAGATGACTTCGGAAATATTACAATATTTGTAGATAACCGAGGAGCCCAGTGCTTAGCCAATAATCCTGTATTTCATTCGCGTACAAAGCACATTGACATAAAGTATCATTTCCTACGCGATGCAATTCATGAGGGGGTACTTGTTTTACAACACGTTGCATCTGAAGAAATGATCGCAGATATATTGACAAAGCCGTTAGCTCGCGTGCGTCATGACGATGGTTTGGAAGGTCTAGGTTTTGACGCAAAAGTATGAGTTTGATATTAGGGGTAACGTGTGTCTTGAGAGGGCGTGTTGGAAGTGTTGTCAGTGTGGCAATACGCACGTTCAGTGTGTATGTCACGGCGAGGTCTGAGGTGCGCACAGGTGATCTATCGATATAGATCGATCTGGTTTACTCTCGGTCACAACGACCCTGTGAAGTTTAGTTTTAGTCGTCGTCGTTAAGCCGCCTTTGAAAGGCGATTTGTATTCTACAAATGTATCGCCTATAAAGACAAGTTTTGTCAATAAAATAAAAAGCCTTTTTTTGCTCAATAGATTTTTATGGTAGTATTTGATACAGAATGTAATCAATTGAAAGACAAGTTTTCAACTAACTGTTGTAAAGTCACAACGAATACTACGCATGCGTATATGTACTACCATAAAAATCACTTTCGGCACTTTCTTTCTTTCTCTTACAACTCGCTGAAACCTATTTTGTAAGTATTGTAAGGGATTTCCAGCTCGGGTCCCTACAAATAAATGGAATGCGGTATGGTGTGGGGGGATGCGTAAAGATGGCTCGATTTTGAGTAAAATAACAAAAAAAGGTAATCAATACAGGTATGGGTGTGTGGTTGTATAGGTATGTGAGATTGCCAACTACTGGGGTTAGTTATAACAATGGTACTTGAAAGCGCACCGACCTTTTTCTAGCTGCTCAAAACTCGAAGGTATAGCTCAGGCGTCTAATCGTTAGCTCCGTATACGAACGAGTGCCGATCGACGCTAATCGTCGATCGATCTCGCGTGTCTTCGACTTTCGTCGTACATCTTCGTGATCTCCGCGTGGCTTTGGGGGCTTGTGACTTACAATGTCACAGTATATACACTGTTTTACATGTTGACGCACAAAACAAATTCAAAAAAACCTAAATTTATGAAATTAAAAAAAAAATTCATATCGAAAAATCTAGACGTGATAGAAAAAATCGGGCAACGGGAATAGATTCAGAGTATTAAAATCTTCATATTTATGACATAATTTTTTAAAGGAGGATTTCGTTGCAGACCAGTGATATCAGCGCCATCTGAATGCAGATCGGTAGTGGCAGAAGAGCAAAATCGGATGATAACATGCTCGCTCGCTGATCGGTAAGATATTAGCGCATGCAGATCGGTAGTGGCGCCATTGTATGGTAAGAAATCGGTCGCCAACATATCTGCTCGGGGATCGGTAGTGGTGCCCTGCACCGAATCTCGGTAACCGAAGCTCAGCGATCAGAAATCGTTACCATCGCAGTTCTTAACCTAATAGCGCGACCAGTAAGATACACGCACAGTGGGTTACCCATCGTGGCACTTCTGGTGGCGAAGTCGGGAATCAAATCCAGAACTCTCATATTATATCTACTCTAAAGGTGTAACCTCATGGTGACGCTTGACGCTGGCTTGGAGCGTCAAGTTGAGTCTCTACCTAGCTGAAATAAATAAAATCATTTATAGCGTTAAGCGTCAGCGTCGAATTTGAAAAATGAACGACGAAAAGTTATTGTACTAAAAGCTAAACTGTGTTTAGCTGTGTTTAGCTTTTTGTGATTTAACGCTACTAAGGTTTTTCCAGGTGGCAGCAGAGCCTAAATTGACCACGTGACCTAATTTTGACGCTCGAAGCCAGCGTCAAACGTCACCATGAGGTTACACCTTTATGTACAAGTTCATGAAATGTGTCTGTTGAAATTGGACTTACCTCTGCAGCAATGTACGCCGGGATGACGCTTAGGAGCAACTGCTCCTGCTGTTCCCGCTCATACTCGAGTTTTATTCTAGACTCAATCACTGTCCGTGTCCCCGAAAATGTACGGCGATGAGCTTTAGAAGTAAGTGCCCTGTAGTAGAGACCAGATCCATTGGCCGCAATTAAAAACACTGCTTCAGCGATAACCTGGAAAGCAGTGCAATAAATTTATTGTAGTATTTATACTGCAACAGCCTATAAAGGGTGGCCGGGAACTAAGTGCTTTGATTTTGAACAGTAATTTTGCTGTGTACTTCTTTCGATTCTATTCGGAATAGGGATCCGTTAAGCTAGCAAGACCAATACAGCACAACTAATTACAACTAATTTGGTAATTTTCCGGTAATTAATCGCTATTTGATCGTCAAATAAAAAATTTTGACACTCTTACCATTTTCGAAAAAAAACGCGGCATATCCAGCTTCATATTAAGCTAGCATGGCCATGCCAAAAAAAAAAAAAAAAAACTGAAATACCGCAACGGGAGATGAAAATTAGATACACAATATTTAATCGCTAATTAATCGCTGCGGGTTAGTACCTGAGAGATTTTTCCAAAATCATCTTCTAGTGAAGAGAAACTTTTGGTGGCGTTACACGATCCTATAATCGCACAGTGGTCCTATTGACTTCAGTACAGAACATCGATATTCTAGATGTTTAGATGTGAAATATAAACAAATACAGAACTCGAGACATAAACATCTGGGGCCAGATTATCAGTCCTAATAGCAAAGGGGGGGACACTTGGTATTGAGCCTTAGAGCAGAGTAGACGTACTCTTAAACTACGCATAAAGCCGAGCATCATATTGTATTGACTGAATAAATGATTTTACATCTTTCACTTTAATCTATTTTCCTACATATCAGAAGTGGGATATACGCGCGCTCAAACACATTTGTTGGTGGTTGATAGCGATAAAATCGTGACGCAATCTGATCGTGAGTGTAAAACTTTGTGTGAAAAACCTGTCCAACAGTAGAAATGCTCAATGACAGGTTTGTTCGATGAGATTTCATTGGCATCGTGCAGTGTACCGTTGAAAAGTGCAAGTTAGCATTCAGTTCTAAGTGCGTATGATAATGTTACATAAAAGCGCTACATAGTGTATGTACGTGAGGTGGATCGGCAAGACGATCCATGGATAATCGTGCGAAAATTCTTATTGGAAGCGATACAGTTCCAATCCGGTTAAATAAGTAGTACTGGGTTGTCAGTACGAGCAGCAGTGGATCTTTGAATCGACCATAGGCCTATCACAAGCTGATCAAAGTCTCATATTTATCGCGGTCGGAAGACCGCTTGGGAGAGCTTAGAAGAGCCACATATAGTCCAGTCGAGATAGACATAAAAATAGCTCAACATGGAAATAATTAGGGGGAGTGATTTTTTTTCAAACTTCGGGGGTGGTGGTTGGGAGTGTAAATCTCGATTTTCGGGAAAATCTCGCCATTGCGCTCGCCGCTATCTTGATTTAAAGTTGAATTTTTTTGTTTTTTTTAAATAACTCGCTTATTTGCAAGTTTAGAGCGAAAATGATGGAATCCAAAGTTGTTGGAAATTCAATTTCCAACTAGCTTGATCATCATAATTTTTACCCTAGGATCGATATTTGCAGAGTTATACTCAAGTCAGAAGTGAAATTTTTTTTTATTATACAAATATCTCGTTTATTATCAAGTTTATCGAAAAAATGGTAACAGGTAATCAGGTAGGGGATTTTATTTCCTACAACTTTGGTTATTACCATTTTTACCCTACGATCAGTATTTTCGGACTTATACTCAAATCAGGGGTGGAAATTTTTGAGTATAATTCTGCAAATATCGATTCTAGAGTAAAAATTATAATGACCAAACTTGTGGGAAATTGAATTTCCAACAACTTTGGATTCCATTATTGTCGCTCTAAACTTGCAAATAAGCAAGTTATTTTGAAAAAACAAAAAAACCAACTTTAAATCAAGATGGCGGTGAACGCAATGGCGAGATTTTCTCGAAAATCGAGATTTACACTCCCAACCACCACCCTCCAAGTTTAAAAAAAAAAATTGCTCCCCCCAATTATTTCCAGGTGAATGTCTATTTCGACTGGACTAATATCGGAGTCTTCGATTTGGTATTGGCGACTGTATCGGACTGCCTGAGACGTCCCGAGGGGACAACGATATTGGTTGCAGTGCCTATGGCAGTTTAATCATAGGCACGGATTGAACGGAATACTCAACAACTGATAATTCTTCGATATGTAAGGAGAAGACAGTTGAATCTATAGCCGACAGGCTGGATTTACGAGGTATAACGTAGACCGCATCGAATACGGGGCACCGAATGAACTTCCCAATCAGTACCGGCCTTAAGGTAGGGCGCGGTTGAGTAGCCCCAGGGTGCCGGAGGTGAAGGGACCTCGAAGACCAGAAAACAAGGGGCGCTGCAGAAATTTCGCCCAGGGACTAGTATTGCTAAAGCCGGCGCTGTTCCCAGTATACAATGGTTGGCAATCTGGCACTGCAGATGTACCTGATATCGTGACGGTAAAGACGGATAGATATCTGCCACTGTCCGGTGCTTTTCTACCGGCATTGCGGAATGAGAAAACGAGCCGCGGAGGTTGGCCAGTGAGACGGAAAGGCGACTATTGCCCAGCAGTGTCGCAGACAATAGTCGGAATGTCAAAAAACACATGAGAGGGTGATGTATTTTTCTAACTTCGCGTATAGAGAGAGCAGGTATAGTGAGTATACTGCATCCCAGCCCCCTGACACAGGCAAATGAAAGTGGTTCGCAATATGTAGCTACCGCGGTGTGGCGCTGATGGCCACATGGCCGGCTTGTTTTCTGTATATCTGTATATATGCGTTGAATATTCAAAATACTGGCGCTCGAGGCAACCAGCAAACAGTCAGCGCTATGCAGTGGTGATTGACGAAACTAATATGTGGCTACAAAACGCGTTCGCAGTCATCGTATGGGAAATATAGCCAGTGTCAGGGGGCTGCTGCATCCCATGCTATGCCTCGGCATATGGTTGGGATTGTTGAAGATCATAAATTCGCTAAACAAACCCTCGTGTAAATAATGCTGAGGGACAAGTCCGTGTTAGAGCACAGCCGAATGGGAAGGGATCTCGTTCAAGATGTGAGTTATTTCACTTGTTTACCCTTAGGACAATGATATTCAGAAATCATCTTGAATGACATCACCGATTTCGCTATTCGATAGCTCCCGAAGAACGAACGGCCAAGGATTTTTGGCTGACAAGGTGCTACTGTGGGTTTTTGGGGTCGCTGATTACAAATCTGGCATCAGATTTTCAAAATTGAAAATGGCGGATCCAATATGGCTGTTATGTCTATTAATTAGGTTAGGTCCCCTGTTCAATATATAAAGATATACCTGAGGAGTATGTGGGTAAACGATAATGAAAGCAATTATAACCGAACTTAAATCTTTATTTCTAATAGTGGTGCTGAGTTATAAAAGGAAGTCGTGTCTCCTGTATGGAGGTTAGTGAAGGAGTGAGTCTTAGGGGGAAAGGTAGGCAGTGCATAGGAGAATAAGATACAAGGATTATAGCTGACTCGCTGCATTTAGCAGTGCCGTGTGCAGCGAGTATCTTGCAGAAACGTTGGGGCAGGATGCGGACGGTCGGGTAGCAGATAGATAAACAGAGTAGTGATGTAGAGGAACAGGGGGGTAGAGGTAAGTGAAGGGAGAGCGTACGGGTGGTGACACTCGGACGTTACATGGCGAACGTCGAAAAGAAAAATAGTACTGATTTTCCCGAAATTCTGTACTCGGGGGTTTTCGAGGTCGCTGATTACGAATCTGGCATCAGATTTTCAGAATTCAAAATGGCGGATCCAATATGGCAAACGTCGAAACGAAAAATGGTACCAATTTTCCCGAAATTCTGTTCCCGGGGGTTTTCGGGGTCGCTGATTTCTAATTTGTAGTCGAAATTAGTAAATTCAAAATGACCGACTCAAAATGGCGGATCAACTTCTTCCAAAATGGTGTGGATTGCTTCGGATTCGGTATGCTCGGGGTTTTTGGGGTTGCTGATTACAAATCTGAAGTTAGAATTGAAAAATTCATACTGGTAAGTGGAGATGAGTAGATGGACATGTATTCTTAGAGATGGCAAGAATACGACCCAATGATTTTTTTTCAATAAAAATATGATTTTAATTCCAGAAATTGCTATCAAATCTTCAAAAACCGTAATTTTCCAGTCTTCTCTGAATAACAGTGTAAATATTTTCACAAAAATCATCGCAAGACCACCGAAATTTGAAAATCTGGTTCAATATTGTTTTACCGAAAGTTCTCCAACGTGTGACATATGCGGTTGCTATCATCAAGTGTGCGTGGTGTAAAAAGTCGCTATGTTTAAAACACTTTTTTCATGAATATCACTATTGTCACAACGATCATCCGTGAGGAGATACGCATGATGTAAGTTATATTTTAAGGTTCAATCGAAAGATTTATATTCGTATACATAAGACCTTTGTACATACAATATGCGATTACATATGTATATTTTGTAACGCAGTTTTCTGTCAGGAAGAGGAAAACCTTGGACTCCGTCACAATTCGGCGCTTCCCGTGTTAATCAACTGAAACTTACCTAATGTTGGGCATCAGACGCTTGCGCGTCGTTTCCTTACTAAATTTTTACGATACGATACGATAAGTAAAACATACGAGATGCGACGAGTGACAACTCAACTAGCTGAGTTTTCCAAAGCCTTAGATAGAGGGGCAGGGTACACCATTTAAAACAATATTCGATATTTTGCTTGAGATCACATCAATCAGATTTATTTCCTTATTTTCGGAATTAGACAGATTCGATAGAATCAATAACAGAATCGGTATAAGGTTCGTTTATTACGGTAGTCGATCTAAATAACGGGACAGAATTTGGGGGGCGGGGGGGGGGGGGGGGGGGGGTAAACCCTGGGAAGATTCAAAAAATCGAGCTTTTTAAATTGCATTTTCTTAAAGTACAGCATCTTAAAAATGTTGTGTCAAATTTTCAAGTCTTTCTCAGTTGATCTCGCAAAGTTACAGCTGTTTTTGTTCAAGGCCTTTTAGTGCGTTCTGGAGCAGGTAAGAGAGGCAGCAAGCAGCCAAGATGGTATTTTGTCTCCTTTTCTAATTTCTTCAGGTAGCTTCAAATCTCCCTTTGTGTTGAGTAGAGGGGGGCCTACCTCAATAATACTTGTAAATAGTATAGTAGTAGTAAGTATGATGGACTTTTGAGTGGGCATGCTTTAAAAAAAAAAAAAAAAAAAAAAACAATTGCAAAAGCTGTTTTTACAATGGTCTTATCAAAAAGAATTGATTCGACGGAATTAAATTTTAACCAAATGTCCATATACTATGTACCAATATATGAATTGATCGCGTGGAAAGCTGTACCTACCAATTGACTTTGTCGAAACTAATCTAACCATTTTTGTTCACAGATACCTGTCGATACAACATGACCGGACTTGTGGCGACTCAGGATTATAAGATCAACCCTGAAGCAATTCTACTACTTATTAACCCCTTGCCTGTGAGTGACACGCATAGGGGCGGAAAAAAGTCGTGCCACTTTGTGTCATGACACGTATAGGGGCATGTGAAAAAAAAACATGTTTTAACTACATGGATTTGAATGTTGTTTGGAGAATTATTGTTTTTGAGGCTGCTGAATCCGAATCTGAAATCAGATTTCCAAAATTCAAAACGGCGGATTCAATATGGCGGACGGAAATTCGAAAAACAGTTTGATTCCAATGAATGTGAGTACCCTATAGTTTTCGAGGTCGCTAAACACGAATCTAGAATCAGATTTCCAAAATTCAAAATGGCGGATCCAAAATGGCGTGAGAAAATCTGAATAGTTGAATTTCGACAAAAAATTTGTAACTAGAGATGTTTGTGGCCACGAATTTCGAATTTGGGTCCTCATCTAGGTATCACATAGAAATTTAGCAAACCATTCATGACGAACTATCCATAGTAAAAAATGTCAAAAGAATTTTTTTGGTTTTCATTCCGCGCCTTGCCGGACCCAGAGTCACGAAACGAGGACGTGGCGGTTGTTGACTTCGTTTTTTTTTCGATTTTTTTGTATTTTGATTCTTTTATTGCTTTCTGAATTTTGGAAATCCGATTTCGGATTCGTATTCAGCGACCACAAAAACCATATGATATTTACTTTCATCGAAATCAAACTATTTTTGAATTTTCGTCCGCCGTATTGGATCCGCCATTTTGAATGTTGAAAATCCGATTTCAGATTCGTAATCAGCGACCTCAAAAACCAAGACACTGAGATTGTAGGATACATCCATGAACATTTTTTTCCAACACAAAAGTGGCACGAAAATTAGATTTTCGCATCACTGCCAAGGGGTTAAGAACTTGCCATTTGGAAGGAGTGTTCTCGTCACCGAAATCTCGCCCCCTATTGTTTTTGAGCAATAATTGACCACGCATAACTGAGTAATTAATATTATTAATTATTTTACAAAATGCGCATGCGCAGAATTATTGATCGGCTTCGATGCCTGATTTATACAAAATGCGCATGCGCGGCAGCAAATCGCGGCCAAGTACCTGTAGGCCCGCCTGCCAGTATGATTATGATATAATATTATTATATTATTATAGTATTATTTATAATCATATTTCATTTATCATTATTATTATTATTATCATTATTATTGATGCGTCACGTCTACTCGTGCTCCCCAAAAATTTTTTCAATAATGTGTCCGCACCGCAGTTTTCGGTATCCAGGTCCTTCGCTCCGTAGTTTTCAGTGTCCACGTCCTTCGCTCCGTAGTTTTCGGTATCCACGTCCTTCGCTCCGTAGTTTTCGGTATCCAGGTCCTTCGTACCGTAGTTTTCGGTGTCCGGGTCCTTCGCTCCGTAGTTTTCGGTATCCAGGTCCTTCGCTCCGTAGTTTCCGGTATCCAGGTCCTTCGCTCCGTAGTTTTCGGTTCCCAGGTCCTTCGCTCCGTAGTTTTCGGTATCCAGGTCCTTCGCTCCGTAGTTTTCGGTATCCAGGTCCTTCGCTCCGTAGTTTTCGGTATCTACGTCCACCGCTCCGTAGTTTTTTTATAAAATTTATAGGGGCGTAAGACTCTGCCCACTTGGGCTTGTTCGTGAAATTCCGACAAAATCTGCTGCGTAGTTTCTGAGATATAATAACATTTATCCGGCAATTTTTTTTTCTATATAATCATATATAATTACGTATAATTTGATATAATTTTATATGATAAAATTATCGTGGAAAAATTTGTTTTTTCATATAATTGAAGAACCAATTCTGTAGAGAAATAAATTTCCTACAAGATTATGAAAACGAAAATTCAGAAAAAAAATTTTACACCCATTTATTTTAGAAATAAGAAAAACAAATTTTTACATGTACGTTTTAAATGGGAAAGGGGACCCCTCCTTGCGCCAACTGAGTTTTTGAGATATCGAGCTGAAATTTTTAGGGAATTTTTTTTTCTGTGACAAAGAAACTTTTGAGATACATTTATTCCAAAAAAATTATAGAATTTTTTTTCTGAAACAGTCTAATGTAGATATTTTTTAGATCAACTTGAAAAATATTATAGAATCTCATGATGGTCTGTTTCGATTGGACATGGCTATTTTACTTAAGAGTTTCACAATCGAACAATTGTAGAACATTTTCCGTATTCTATGTTCGTACGACATCTAAATATGTTGCTTTGTCTAAATAAAATGGGATCATGGAAAGCATAAACTATGATCGGAACAAGCTATTGTATAATTCTCAAGATGAAATTTCTTGACCGAATAAAATAGCTCGTATCTTTCGCGCAAGTTCCAAAATACACTTGTTCATTGTAGCACATGCATTCCATCACGAATGATCGGAAGTTGATCTTTATATATGTGTAATATGTAGAATACATTAAAGTCAGCTTAGCGCTGACCCGTTTGCACATACAAAAAGTAATGAAATAACGGCAAAAACATTGTAAATGTAAAAAATTAAAACCGAGTTCCAAAATGGTTTCCCCAGCCAAAAACTCGAGAACATCCATACTCTTTTTCAGCGTCAGATTACAAACATCATTTTCTTACAAAAATAGTACAAAATAATACGTGAAATCAGGCATCGAAGCCGAGCGTTCCCTTTGTTAATTTTCAGACTTCAAATTATGTTCTTCAAATGCTAATCAATGGAAATGAATGGAAAACCAATAGAATCATTGATAAAACCTGTGATAAAACAGCATATTGGCGACGGAAAATATTGCTGAAGGAAGTTAGCTCGTATGATGATACGAACTCGGCGGGCATAGATTGTTCTGAAAATTATCAATTGCTGAAGTGTGAGGTAAGATCAGCAATTAGTGCGTCTTTCAATGCAGAATATGTGTACCTATACTGTAAGTCGAATAGAAAGAGAGACGTCGCCAGAGCATCACCGAAGTGTATCGATAATGGGTACGTCCAGTATAAGTATGTATCGTTTTATGGATGTAACATGTTTGTAGCATGGCGTTATAACTTTAGTCGAAAATCGGTAAACGATAGATGCAGAATGAAATTGAACTCTTCTTCAAAACTTGCATTCGAATTTAAATTACTGAAATCACCGTGCCTGGACCATTAGTTCTTGTTATGAACACACTATAGGTATTTTTTTAACTTCAATTTTCAACGGATTACTCATTCCTTTCATTCATTTGTTTCAACACAACCTCTTGCGAAAACCACGAAGCACTAGTGCGTGGAAAATGTTTTCTGATTTTTAAATTTGAAGAAAAAAAGGATAGTATGTAGGGCACGGGCACTGAAAAGGACTTTATGAGGAGTGTGAAAATGTCACACGATTCGAATATCAAGTCTTTCTGCGCCATTGCCATATAAACTACTATTATATCGCAGTTTTAGTCTACAATAATAAATATATTATCAATGCCAAGAATATCCTAACAGTAATTGATCATGCTCGCGACAATTTTGTGGATGTGATCGTTACACATTGACTTGCCGGAATAATTTGAAAACAGAGTGCAATTGATAATTTTCAGAACAATCTATGCCCGCCGAGTTCGTATCATCATACGAGCTAACTTCCTTCAGCAATATTTTCCGTCGCCAATATGCTGTTTTATCACAGGTTTTATCAACGATTCTATTGGTTTTCCATTCATTTCCATTTATTAGCATTTGAAGAACATAATTTGAAGTCTGAAAATTAACAAAGGGAACGCTCGGCTTCGATGCCTGATTTCACGTATTATTTTGTACTATTTTTGTCACGAAATGATGTTTGTAATCTGACGCTGAAAAAGAGTATGGATGTTCTCGAGTTTTTGGCTGGGGAAACCATTTTGGAACTCGGCTGTAATTTTTTACATTTACAATGTTTTTGCCGTTATACACATATACTTGTACAGTTCCATGTAGCAAAATTCAAACAAACATGATCACCACTGCCCTATAGAAAAATAAACAGAAATGCGAATAACGCTCTAGAAAACCAATGAGATTTTGTTACATGTATCATGAGTCGCTATTTATATTCATGACATCTATGAAACAAGTTGAATCACACAATACTGTGGAATGGTTCATTATATAATTATGTACTAAATCAGTATATTGTGCAACATGTGCGGTAAGTTGGCGATTACTGGTGAGTGTGAATTTTGCAGCACGGGCCGAAGGCGAGTGCTGCAATCACACGAATTAGTAATCGCCAATCCGCACGAGTTACATATCTCATTTTATGTGGCACCAGCATGGGAAGTGAGACTTTCGGTTGTAAAACTCTTAAAATTAAAAATCGTCAGGTTAGAATAATAATAACACAACACGCCCGATTGCGCTAGTTGCCTAGTTACATTCTGAAAGCGTGCGGTAATGTTCATTACCACACGCTTCCATAGCGGTTGGGTAATCGGCCATTTGGCGGACCATTTTTAGCGCGCAAAGTCAAACTTCCCATGCAGGTGTTACATAAAATAAGTTAGCGTTGCTTCATTGGCTTCCCCATTGACCGCCCATTATTTTCTAGCACGATAGTATTCTTACATATTTTTCTAATTATTTTCTCTTCGGTAGCTTCTTTGAGGGCAATCCTTAGTCGCCCACGTCCCGTGACACATTTCGATTATTATCTGAGCCCAGGCGTCGGAAACGCAGAAACCAAGTACACTGCGCAAATTCCCGCTCAATTTCGAGCACATGCGTCTAAAAAACCTTTTCGTTTCATGCGAAAATAGAATTAGAATATGGTTTTTACATCAAAATAATGTAAAATAATGTGAAAATCATATGTAGACTCTATTTTCGCATAAAATGAAAATGTTTTTGGTGAGCGACTAGGGATTGCCCTTAATTATTCACATTTCGTTTCTATTCAGTCTTTGGATGTAATGTGGTTCGATGTCACTAGTTCCCTTCATGACATCATGATTTAACAAAATAAATCATCAAGTAATTGTACATTTTCAGATGACATTGTACTACTTGATGTTTGTATAATAAACAGTGAAGATAATTTGGAAGTACAAAAAATACCGCAGAGTTTTCAAATACCAGACGATGATATCAATCATCTAAAACTGTGCGGTATCGTTGACTATAAGCCATTTAAGACAACCAGAAAAGGGCATTCAGCAGGGCACTATACAGCAATTTTTTATCGAAGAGGTGATGCAGCCTGGTTCAGATATGACGACGCAGACGCCAGTACAAGAAGAGTTTCGCCAAGAACCAAAGTTCTTCCGGCATTGTTTCTTTTGGTCAAACAGAAAAAATAATAACAATGATTTCGTAAAATTTATAATGATACGAATAAATTCATAGGTTTTTACAAAACAAAACTTTTTTATTTGTGTACAACTTGTGACATAAGCTTGGGAATTTATTTTGAAAATCGCGTCTCTAATAGCATAGAGTCATAAATACCAAAAAGGCGATTTTGTTGACATGAAGTCGTATAATTTTTCTTCATTTCGTGATTCGCTAAGGCAGACACGACCTACTGCCTTTAGGTTTTCCTTTTTTGTTAATTTCAACGAAGTTTTTTGCGCAAATGCACGTAGAAGAGGAATTATAGAAAATCCTGATTTGAAAAATGCCAAACGGCCGTATAATGCCATTGCTAACCTTATGCTATTAGACATGGGATGTATCGAGCCATGTACACTAAACGTGTTTGATTCTGACCGGTATGAATTGACCCCACAATCTTCTGGCTGTCTTTTTCACGCCGACATCTTTAGAACTGCCCTACATCGCGTTGGGCCGGAGTAATTAAATGGTGAGGTGCGTCGGGCGACTCCGATTCACGCAGACACCTCTGAAACTGCCCTACATCGCGTTGGGCCGGAGTAATTAAATGGTGAGGCTCGTCGGGTGACTCCGATTCACTCAGACATCTTTAGAACTGCCCTACATCGCGTTGGGCCAGAGTAATTAAATGGTGAGGCTCGTCGGGCGACTCCGATTCACGCACACATCTCTCAGAGTACTCTACCGCGAATTTGACTAAAGTAATTTGATCCAGTGTTGTCTCAGTTACTGGGAGTACAAAATCTTGCGCGTTGTATTCTTTTGGGTCCATGATACGGTTGGATGATACAATTTTTTTACCAAATATCTTTACCATGGGAAGTTGAAAATATAATTTTTTTCTTAAACATTCAATGTCAATGAATTTCATCCATACCGCTTGAAAGCAATTAAATAGTAAGATATTATGGCGCAAAGATAATCGGAATACGTTCATTGATTCAGATTTTACGGTATATGACTGGGCTGGCTTAAGTCTTAGGCTAGCCTAACCAATTTTTTCAAAACCGGTCACAGTAATAAAATTTGAATTATGGCAAAAAATTAGCAATTTCTCAGTAAGAATTTATGCGATTGGCCGTTTTTTGTTGGGCTCATTTGGCTGATGCAGCTTAAGAGACATGGAAGAAAAAGTCGTTTCATATCCTCAGGTCAGCGGAGGCTCAAGATATGTATCAAGTAAGTAAGAATAAGTTTATTGTAAAAAGTATGAATTCATTTAATACATGGCAAAACTTGATATCGTCTTGCAAAAAAGTCATTCATCTTTACAGGGTAGGTCAGGATAGATCACAGGCGCAGGTTGCATAAGCAGTAGAATTTTGTTCGAGATCTCTCCCGAGTGACTTTCTGCTCCGTGCCTCAATGAGATTTTGCCTGATTCTGTCGCGTGAAGATAAGAATTCTTTTCCCTGTGTAATCAACAAAAAAGTAGTAGATGAGTCGAAACAGCGTGCCTCAATGTTATTGCGCAGAGGCTTATTCCGTACCGAACTAAACAAGTCGTAGTTCAGAGAGATACATGGTATTTGTGTATTTGAACTGATTTATCTCTCTGAGCTACGTCTTTCTTAGTCGGTGCGAAATAAGCCTCTTCGCAATAACATTGAGGTACGCTGTTTCTACTTGGTGAGATAAATTTTTCTTAATCAACTTAGCCAATGGCCCATTTCTACAATCATCTAACAAACTTTTTCAGACATTATGAAGACACATCCGGGTAGTGACGGAGACTTCAACGTTGACAGTTTTTGAAGATACAGAACCATGG
Organism: Rhogogaster chlorosoma; assembly: GCA_944452935.1. Taxonomy (NCBI): domain Eukaryota; kingdom Metazoa; phylum Arthropoda; class Insecta; order Hymenoptera; family Tenthredinidae; genus Rhogogaster; species Rhogogaster chlorosoma. Next base: position 26,382,166 of record OX101797.1, read on the forward strand.
TTGTTCGGGTGCTCCGACCTTGTCCTACCTGATAGGCGAGCTACAGTTCATGGCTGCGGTGTATCGCAAGCGTTCTCACACAGCTGAAGTGTTGAAGCTCAACGGATATTCATGACTTATCAGCATTCAATTGTATTTGCTGTTACCGAGAAGCACTACTTTGATATTGGTAGTGCGTTTCGACTATTTCATAAGTATGAACAGCATTTATCTGATACAAAAACCTTATTCCTGAAATTTATGTAAGTTGTTGTATGCCTGCGTTAAGTACGCATGCTGAACATTACAGCTGTCCATAGTTATTCTTGGCTATTGAGGATTGGAGTTAATAAGTGTCTACAGACTACACATTATCATGCGATAACTAAATGATCATTCTCTTTTAGGGCCTGGTAATGATACGGCCGATGTCGGTAATGATGTATATCAACAGCATCCTAATATTCTCAATGACTCCGATGCCTGGCAAGAGAAGTCAACCTGGGAAATGAATTTCTTATGTCACGATCCTATTTAATTATTACTGTGTGTGAGATGAATTTTTCATTGTTCAAATAAATTTGTTTTCACTTACCTGATGCGACTGCTTCGACCTTTTACACAATTAGAATGAAAATTTCTGTTTCACTTCAATTCATTTTTATTTTCAATCAATTCATGTTTAATAAGTGATTTTAGTTGTTGATTCGGGTCGCATTGTTTTAATTAACATAATCTGAAGCGACACCTAACCTCCCTCGGCAGATAGTAAAAAGGACTAATATTCGCTTCCATTATTTGAACACTTCGTAATAAATGAGAGTTAATTCAAAATTTACTCTACACCGCATTCGCTTGCTTCGATATACAACAAACATAACCTATTCCTGTCACGGTCTGAATGCGGTCTGCAAATAGCAGACGGACTCCAGGGATATTCGTGGCAAGTCAGGAATTGGCGGTCCTTGTAATATTCGAATAAATCAGCGCTTGCGCATTTGTTTCGGGCTCATTCCTCGCGTCCTCAGGTATAACAGCACACTTTATACACAACAGTGTAGGTTAAGTACACAGTTGATGCGTTCTTATTCTCCATGTCCCTTTCTCTTTCTCGTCACACACAGGCACACACTGTTGGCTGACAGTACCAACCTTTTGGACAATTGGTTGATACCATCTGACAACCAAACGAGATTGGTACGACCATGCATGGATATTGCACCCCAGGCCATTACAGAGCCACCCCCGTATGCGTGGACTGGTACGAAACAGTTTTGCTGATACCGTTGTCTTCTGCGACAAATTGCAGTTGGTTTCAGAAAGATGAAAGTTTGAGCTTCAAAAGCCATATTTGGGAACCTTGACACGAGAACTCGTTCGCCCAGGGCATGCGATCAAAAATTGAAAGACCATTTTTGCTTCAGCAACGCACAACTCCATGAAAATAAATTGTAGAGCAATTTCAAAAAAGGGTTTTGACGAGGACATTCCAAGCTTTAAAATGACTATCTTGAAATTAAACTTCCGATCATGACCAACCCTGCTCGTTGTTTTGAAGTTGGAACATCGATACACAAATTTTACACGAGATGGTTCAAGGGACCATAACTCAAGACAAAAAAAAAACAACATAAACGCAATCGAAAGTGAGCATCTAAAAGATGAAGCTTCAAGCTCTTAATTGCATCTACGAACGACTCGCTAAGTCAATTTTTCGCCGAATTACGAGACTTTGAAATCGAACATTTTTCGAAGCGGAAATTGGGTGGCCCGCTAATTTTTGTTAGGAGTGTATATCATATCGTTTTCATGAATTAAAGCAGTTTTGATCGAAAACTATGTGTAAGATTATTTCCTATGTAAATCAAATGCAAAACAAAAAAATTCGCTGGAAACCAATCGGCTGATCTGGTAAGGGGCCTAGTAAGGTAATCTAGCACGGGCCTGATGGGGTGGTCTATTTAGGGCTGCGTCTGGAAAAGCGTTACAACCCCGACAGGGGGCTGGATAGTTTTCCCTAATAACGCCCCAATAGAAGTGGAAAAACTACCAGGGCCCACCTTGCACCGGGCCCCCATCCAAATTTCTACACGGGTACATCTTGGTCTAAGGTTTCAGAACGAAATACAATTTTTGGTTATGGTTTAACGGATGTCATGGTTTCGTAGTACTCGAATTTCTCCAAGTGTACAGTCAAATAATCAGTTAATTGTTGCTCACCTGAATATGTAGCGGCGTAGAACTGTCACTGCTCTTTGGGGCAAAATTTTTTGCCAACTGCAATACTGTGAGAACTAGTGCGACTACAGTTAAAGGGACCCTATGTCCAGGTAACGTGGCATGAATGGCCATTATACCACCGTATAGTGGCAGACGTTCTCCCAGCTGTAGCAAGCCACCACCCAAGGTCACTGATGTAATTAGTCCAATAATGATTCGAGCCCAAGCAGATGACGTTATGAATGAAAATCGTGTAACGATCAACAGTGACGACGAGGACACTAGCATCATCGTTAAGATAAGGATGCCCATCAGGTCCTAGAAACAAACACATGAACTTCATTGTAGATCGTTATTTCTTTTTTCCCATTATGAATGTATGGCATCAGATTACTCATGTCAGTGCGGCGGTACTATTCGACTTATGGACTATACCTGATCTAAATTTCGTCCGGTCGCTACCCAAGATCAAAAATCTTTAACAAGGACAGTCCCTAACTATAATCGACCTATCTCCAGAAACACACTGATAGAAGAAATCTTGCCGATAGTTGAAAATTTGTATAGTTTAAAAATTAAAGTCGGGTGGATAATTTGTATAGTAAACTTTACTCTATTTATCGTTTGGCACACTATAAACGCAACGTTAATTTGACCGAACCCTTATAGTTAACGCGGGGACGTCAGAGAGACAATAATAATTGTAGAGTTAACCATATTTATGGTGAAAATGTTCATCAAATACGGATATTTATTGGAACTAATTCAGTATCGTATCGCATATCATCTACTATGGTCTTCGACAATATGCGTTATAGTTAGATCTACTGATCCATAATCAACTATTCACGCATCTGTATGTTGACCATACCATATGATTCCTTTGACTTCTTCCAGAGTCAACTGCACTATAAAGACAACGTCGATTTGACCAAACTCTCATAGTTAACGTGGAGACGTCAAAGCGACAATAATAATTGTACAACTAACCATATTTATAGTGAGAATGTTCACCAAATACGGATGTTTATTGGAACTAATTCAGTATCGTATCGCGTATCATCATCTGCTATGGTGTTCGACGGAACCCCTGAATTGTGAGGATACAATGAATTGCCAATTTTTAGAAGTCGAAGGGATCCAATCCCTTCCAACAGCCGGATCCATTCCTGTGCAATGTCGTGACGTGTGATCCTTTTCGGACATTGCACAATAAGTCATATACTTACATCTACTGTGACGTTGCATTAAGTAATGCCGTCACGAGGTCGGAAAAAGGGGAACGTCTAGTCGGCGAAACTCCAGGAATTTGGCAAACAGTTAGGGAAAAATAGAATTTAATTAACTTGCTTTTATTTTATGTAAAATCTATGTAAATCGGACGAGACATCCACTGCCGTGGGTGTGCTACGGTAAAACTAGACGAGGATCGGCGAGTACTGCACGGTGTGCATCCTTTGAATCGCCCAGAAAGCGTCGAAGGAAGTGCATCCTAGCGGTACCGAGGATCATCCGGCTCTCTCTCCCGCGGATAGACGGCGTACAGGGGTGTGCGAGAAGCACCTAGTCGCCCTCCCGTCATCCGACGAAGCTACCGCTACCGAAGCTCGGTGTCTGAGGGTGGAGTATAAGGTCGCGTGAAAACGCATTCACAGCCTCCCGCCCTCAGGTCACCATGATAGCAGATGGACCACCTACTGTCTCGACTACCGTTACCGCGGCCGGGTTGGCCTAGAAAACCCCCGGTGCAGACGTTCCGTTAACGGAGTTCCTCTCGTGATCGAGGCTCTCGTTGCCCAGCACGACAACCCTGGTGGAGGACCTGGCGAATTGACCGTGGTTGTAAGGTCGCCACCCCCCCGCCAGGATCATTGGACGAGCGAGGTGTCAACGTGCACCCAGCGTCAAGGAAATTCGGAGACGGCGGTAAGGAGAGGAGTATAGTAAAGCGGCAGAGCCAAGGGGGATCCTCCCTCTACACCCCGCACGACCAACGAGCGCGACCGCTGACCTACCGTCTAGAAGACAGAGCCACTTAAAATGCGTAGATGTCACCTGACGTAATATCGCCAATCAGGATCACTCAAAATCGAGGGATACATCCAGCTCGTCGAGCTAAGCACAGGACTTGACCTACTCTACGTTCAGCTCTAGTACTGACTAGACGTCTCCTAAATTACCGTACCGTACCGCTACCGTCCCGATACCGAGATTGAGTTAAATTGTGTTGCTATTATATGAATTAATAAAGCCTGTGTAAGTGCTATTGCAGCCATCATCAAAAAGGTAAGGCTAATATTGTTTATTGTGAAGGCACGAGGTGATTTCTACCGTTTAATGGTGATTTGTTAAGATATTGTTAGACCAAGAGGTCTCGTCTCTCGTTTATCGTAATTTCATTTATCGAAGTGACCTCGTGGCTAACCTGAATTAACATTATCTCTTTCTGGTGAGCTTTTCTATCGTTATTTAATAACGCCTCTCGTGACTAAGCTATCTTTCTGTAGTTCTCTACATTTTCTCAATATATTTTCTCTATAATTGCTTATCTGTAGTTTGCATTGCCTGTGTATTTTCTATTTCGCATATCGTATGTAAAACACTGTTTGCCAAACTTTTCTGGAGTAAAAACCGAGCGTAGGTAGCCGCGGAGACCGCATGGCTCCGCGTCTGCGTATTTAGTATAGTATTATTTAGTATAGTCTGGTCTAGTATAGTCTGGTCTAGTATTATATTTTCTGCTGTATAATTCTCTACGCACTAGCGGCGTACCTTTCGTTCATTTCACTGCGTAAATTATATTGTAAATTGTATTTATCCTACCGGATCAACTGTGTCGTCGAGAATAAAATCTTTCTTTGATCGAGTACCGAGTATCGCTTTGTGATACGAGTAGCTTCTTAATTAATTAGGCAATATATCGAGTCAATCCGACGCACCATTGTTCCCGGAATTATAAATTCCCCCTATCGTTCTATCTGTAGTTTGTTCTTTTCGATAATATAATGCCGTCAGGCTAATTGCAATATATTAACTGCATTATAAATGGTGTACCCTGCCCCTCTACCTTAGAGTATAGCAGCTGAGCTAGCTGAATTATCGCCCGTCGATCCCAGTCTTTGTTTATTGTAAATATATTGTTAATAACTGGTACTAGGAAGTACCTGGCGCCCAACTTAGGTTTTTCTTAATTATTCGAGTAAAGTGGGAATCGCCGAAGAGTGGCGTAGTAGGGGTGTCCTCTCCCCTATCAAAAAGCTACGTTACACTACATTGTATAATTATGTACACTGTGTCAATTTCAATAACATTAAAGTCAACACTAAAAGCCTAACAAAGCTGACGTTGCTTTTAAGACGATATCCATTTAGCATTCTATACAGCTTGAAAATCCCTGAGTAAAAAGCGACCTCAAATATCTGACATGAAGATGGACATTTTTAAAATCGATGAATTTTTTCGTCAAATCGGGGACTCGAGAACACATCTTTTTGTCATAATTCGGAAATGGGATGAGAATGCGACCCACCCACCCTAATAGATATACCCAATTATTTAAATAACGTTTGTTGAATTTTTCTAGTTCGTTATATGTGAAAAAATTGTGACTGAAAATAATAGTTTTCGTTTTGATGTTCGGTATTTTATATCCAGAAATTATTTTATACTACTACTATAGTAGATACTACAGTATTGAAGCAAATGCTTCTTAGGAGTAGCAGATACTTCACTTGCGTAGCATCTACTACGCAAGTGAAGTATTTACTACGAGGTGAAGTGTTAACCCCTACATGCTTCGTAGTAGATGCTAATACTTGAAGCATTAGTATCTACTTCGTTTTATCGATACCAGCCATTGTCTCCGATAATAAAATTTAGAGTCTGATATTGTTTTTGCGTAAGATTTTCGGGTTTCGCGATATTTGAGTTTATTCTGTAGAGTTCGTAGGCTTCGCACCTGAATGCGAGCGAGATAGTCTTAGACGGTCATTGTCGCGCTCTCTTCCTCTCCCGAGGAGATTTAGGACGTTAGGCTAGGCGTGTGCCTATTATTATTTGGAATTTTGTTTCGCCTACGAATAGTCCAGTCACCTTAGGCCATATTTAGCATAAGACCTATTCAAGAGACCCACCCTCTTGCCAATTTTTTTACAGGTAGTTTGGACCTACAAGAATATAGTCCTGAGTTTTCTTACATTTTCAAGGTACATTTTTGCAATAAAAAAACATTGAAAATTAAAAAACGGCTATTTTTGGGATAACTTTGTTGGAACGCGTCCTATCGAAAAAAGTTTCGAATAAAATTTGTACATCATAACGTCCTTTGTAAAAAAGGTCCTGAGAAAAAAAGTGCTAACATTATTAATTAAGCGGTTAATGGCAAATGAAAATGAAAATTCTACATTTCGTTTTTGCAACCGCAATCGGGTATTTATCAACATATCGGTTTGAAACTCGTACGAGATGTAAAGGAGCCAAACTCCAAGAGAATCGTGTAAGATTTATCGATCTGCGAGGTATAGTTTAGCAACAATCTGCGATCATCGAAAAATCTTTGCCCTTCAATAGAATTTCCCGACGAAGGCCCACAGGGTTGAAAAAAATCGAGGAGCTTCGTATAATCATGCACAAGCGATTTGAAAAAAAAAAATTCTAATTTGTTGAAAATAGGCACTGTTTTTCGGCGATTTTCGATTTTTGCTTATAACCAAATAACAATTCTGACCAAAGTTGCAAAGATATCTGAAAAATTCTTGGGCCATCGAACGCGTTTTGGAAAAACGAACAAATTAAAAAAAAAAAATTTGCAATATTTTGATTACCGCCCGAGATATGAATGTTTTTACGTTTGTTCAATTTTCTATTGTTGTAATAAAGATTTTTGCAAAATTCGAGTTCCTCAGCAATCCCTACGCTTCCGGCCATGAGATTCAATGAAAGTATTCCCTTTACGAGCAAGTATGCCATCACAGTTGTCGTTGTATTTCGATCGACGGCTCGCCGCCGAGCGCGCGGCGTCGACCGCTGGGCCGGGCGGCGCGGTGGGGATGCCTCCTCTCACTCCGCAGCCCCGCGCGAGCGGCTTAGTTAACAAATATAATAACTTCCTCAAAAATGGCCGTAGAACAATTTTTTTTTTCCATTTTACGTGATTTTTTCTTACGAACGCGATGGTGCTGTTGAAAATTATGTTCAACGCATAGCAGACCCGCATGACCATGTTTCCTACCAATTTTACATTTACACATGCTTTAAAATTATTTACCTGTGGATGGGAAAAGGTATCAGAAAAAAATCTTTTCTTAGACACTGTTCCATTCATTACAATAAGCTAGCAATGCATTTAAAATTTAGTTTTGAAGGAATTAATCATGCAAGCAAGCAAGATTAATTTAAGTATGATTAATTCCTTCAAAACTAAATTTTAAATGCATTGCTAGCTTATTGTAATGAATGGAACAGTGTCTAAGAAAAGATTTTTTTCTGATACCTTTTCCCATCCACAGGTAAATAATTTTAAAGCATGTGTAAATGTAAAATTGGTAGGAAACATGGTCATGCGGGTCTGCTATGCGTTGAACATAATTTTCAACAGCACCATCGCGTTCGTAAGAAAAAATCACGTAAAATGGAAAAAAAAAATTGTTCTACGGCCATTTTTGAGGAAGTTATTATATTTGTTAACTAAGCCGCTCGCGCGGGGCTGCGGAGTGAGAGGAGGCATCCCCACCGCGCCGCCCGGCCCAGCGGTCGACGCCGCGCGCTCGGCGGCGAGCCGTCGATCGAAATACAACGACAACTGTGATGGCATACTTGCTCGTAAAGGGAATACTTTCATTGAATCTCATGGCCGGAAGCGTAGGGATTGCTGAGGAACTCGAATTTTGCAAAAATCTTTATTACAACAATAGAAAATTGAACAAACGTAAAAACATTCATATCTCGGGCGGTAATCAAAATATTGCAAATTTTTTTTTTTTAATTTGTTCGTTTTTCCAAAACGCGTTCGATGGCCCAAGAATTTTTCAGATATCTTTGCAACTTTGGTCAGAATTGTTATTTGGTTATAAGCAAAAATCGAAAATCGCCGAAAAACAGTGCCTATTTTCAACAAATTAGAATTTTTTTTTTTCAAATCGCTTGTGCATGATTATACGAAGCTCCTCGATTTTTTTCAACCCTGTGGGCCTTCGTCGGGAAATTCTATTGAAGGGCAAAGATTTTTCGATGATCGCAGATTGTTGCTAAACTATACCTCGCAGATCGATAAATCTTACACGATTCTCTTGGAGTTTGGCTCCTTTACATCTCGTACGAGTTTCAAACCGATATGTTGATAAATACCCGATTGCGGTTGCAAAAACGAAATGTAGAATTTTCATTTTCATTTGCCATTAACCGCTTAATTAATAATGTTAGCACTTTTTTTCTCAGGACCTTTTTTACAAAGGACGTTATGATGTACAAATTTTATTCGAAACTTTTTTCGATAGGACGCGTTCCAACAAAGTTATCCCAAAAATAGCCGTTTTTTAATTTTCAATGTTTTTTTATTGCAAAAATGTACCTTGAAAATGTAAGAAAACTCAGGACTATATTCTTGTAGGTCCAAACTACCTGTAAAAAAATTGGCAAGAGGGTGGGTCTCTTGAATAGGTCTTATGCTAAGGTGACTGGACTATAATTCGAATTTCGATTTCCAAATCGGGGAGAATGTTGACAACCGTGTATACTATTGGATAATGAAAAAAAAAATTTTTTTTTTTTCAATTTTACACTGTGACGTTCCCTTAAGGTAGTAGCCCACTGTGACGGCTGAAATTTCTACGTTTTTTCGGGAATTTTTTTTAATAAGAAGATAAAATGCGATCATTTTGTAATTTTGACACATTTTTATTAGTATTTTGAAGTGTCGGAAAAAAAAATTTTCACTTAATTTTACATTCATTTCCTTACAATATTTTAAGTGAAAGTAGAGTCCTCGAAAAAAAGGTGAGGAGTTTCGGGGAAGTACTACAGATGTTTTGAATGGCGCAGAAATCCGTGACTTGACGGTTTTTTTTTTTGAGTGAAGTGACATGGATCCGCTCTGCGACCGGCTACTCAATTATCAGGGCAAGGGTAACCCGGCAGCCGTGCACTTCGGCGTCAGTAAAATAGGATAGAAAAATACGAAAAACTATAGTTGGGCGCCAGACGTTTTCACGTCACTCGAAACACTATAAAATCTATAAATTTGACGGCGGAAATGACCAGTTAGCTCAGAATACAATCTATCAGGTGGAATGGTAGAGTGGCTGGGTTGCCAGATCAAATAACAAATTATTAATTACTTATTTGATCGATTTATTTAATTTGCCAAGATATTTCGATAATTAACAAATGATATTCCGTATTACAACGGGACGATATTCAACAAAATCCGTGATTTCACGGGAAAAATAATATTACATGTCTCAGATATATCGGGAATACGGGAATTTACACAATATCATCAATAAAGAAAATATAACAGAATAATATCAGAAATTTCACAGCAGTTAGGCTCGATATAACGCAATAAATCAATAATCAATCACTCGAAATACAAATAAGTAAGAAAATATAAGAAAACAATTAATCAAGCAAAGAACTTAAATACTAAATAACCAATGCTTGCTTCTACGCTCGCTAAGCACCGGGAAATCGTTATGCGACAAGTCGTTCACTCAGAAAAGAAGAGAATAATACCAGAAAGAATATAATATAACAGAGAAAATAGAAAAGATAATAGGAAAGCAGAAATAAGCTATCAAAAAATCTACAACATGCTAAAAGACCAAATATAACCCACAATCGGTAAGCTAATCACGAGTCGGCTCGGGAATCCGTTTTTAATCAGAATAAAATACTACAAAAATACCGGGACGAAGTCTAAAAGACTTAACGAACCATAAACGTGACCTACGTCACAATAAACTCGTGGCCTACGCCACACTAGACACAATATACTATAAAATACTAAACGGGATTCATGAGCGAACTCGTGGTTGTACAATAAATAGGTCTTACCTTTTTACTAGAAGACTGTGCGTAGCACTTAAACTGTTTTAGATAAACTATAATACACCTAATCGGGAATAAAACGAAACTCGGGACGGTACGGTACGGTAACTCTCTTTTCAGAGGCGGTACGAAGATCTAGATGTTCTGGTCGGTAAGACGGCTGAGCGTAGAAGTAGGACGAGTCCTGTGGTGTTGCCCATTTTATAGATGCGGGATTCCCTAGATGCGAAGTTCGTCGGTGTTGCGAAGTCGGTCAGCACTAACTCGATAATTATCGAGGCTCTCCGTGACGTACGACATGAGTTTTGGGCAAGTCGTTCGGTCAACCATGGATTTGGACATTTGTCCAGACTGGCGCTCGTTACGACGTCACGGCGGGAAATTCGAACAGCGTACTACGGGACTCGTACTCGATAGCTTCTCCTTTCTGACTCTGACTCTCGTCGCGGGACTCCTCACAGGCAACATCGGGACGAAGTGCACCCTGGTTGCGCTTTAACCAGAAAAGCTGACCAACAGAGGATTGGCGGAAGTTCTGATGTCCCAATACCCGGATCTACATCCAGAATTCCCTATTTGTGGTGTGGAAGGTTTACAGACAGACCTGCATCACAAGGTTGCAGCTTCTTTTCCGGGATGATGGCGAGAAAGCCGATGATTTGGTCCAGCTCGACTCCTGGTCGATGAGTCGTCGGTAACGGGAAGCTTGCGGTTACTTTTGTGTTTTCACCTTGCTCTATTCGACCGCTACCGAGACGTCCGGAATTTGTAGACGGGATGTGGTCCAGCACCAGGCTGAAAAGTCGACGGGAACGGGAGGAATGACTCATAGAGTCAGCCTTATTCGACCGCTCCTGCGGCATCCACAGTCAGAAGTAAGACGGGAAGTTGCATCGTTTCAGACTAGATATCAAATGATGAGCTCGGGAGACCGTTGCTGTTGACGTCTCGGGATTCCCTCGATGTCCTGGCGTTGGTCTCCGAGTTTCGTGACGACAGAATTTAATGCGAAATAACAAAAAGAAAAGCAAAATATTAAATAAATATTCCTAAAATATAGCTAAATTGAACCTGTGACTTGTCGCTGACTTCCCTGGCGCCGGCCGTCTTACCGATCCGTCGCTTAATCCGCGACCCTGGTGACGTTTGCAAGATGCAACGTCACAGCTCATAACTTCCTTTAGCAATATCCTCCGTCGCCAATATGCTCTTTTGTCAAAAGTTAAATTCAACTAATGGAATGCTTAGCATTGTTGCCGGATTTCACATGAAAGGTTTTTGTACTGTTTTATGTAGAGAAATATTTTTGTAATCTGTCCCTGACAACGAGGAGAATATTTTCCATTTTTCAGATGGCGAAATCATCCTTGTACTTGGCGGTCATTTTTGACATTTACGATGTTTTTGCCGCGTATAGAATTTAACTTTAACTCCGAAATAATTCCGCAGAGCGATTTTTTGTCTTTATACTTGGTGTATGAGGGGGGGGATTCCGAATTATGCCAGAAGAAGTATTGAAAATTTGACAACCTGCAGGAATTCTATTTCACGACAATCTAAAAAAAAAAAACTGATAACGATGAATTTAATTGAGAATGAAAAAAATTTGAAGTCATTCGGATCTCTTCGATCGAGCGTCAATCCACCTACGGGGGGTGGGTTTTCCAAAGAAAAGTTGGTGTCGAAAAATCTCACGACGCGTATTTCGGGAGTCTTTGAAGAGCTGTTAAATCTTGGACGAACAGAAAATTTTTACAAGATTTTCTCTCCGTATGCGTGGGGGCCCACCTACGGGGGGTAGGTTTTCCAAGGAAGGGGTGGTGCCGGAAAATCACGCGTCGTCTCTTTTGAGAGCCTTTAAAGAGCCGTTAAATTCCACGCAAAGAGAAATTCTTTTTGCGCTCAATTCGTCGGCGATCGGTCGGCGATCTACGTGTCGGGGTGGTTTTCAGGATAAGGGAAGGAGCTAGAAAATTCCACGACACGTTTTTCGGAAGCCGTTGAAGAGCCGTTAAATCCTACGTAAAGAACTATTTCATTTTCTAATTTTTTTCTGATGTGGTAGTCGCCGCTTCATTTAAACTTGGGACCACCACCAGTTCCGATTAAAGGGGTGCAGTCGTAAAATCGGGGTTGGAGCACTTGAATAGCCTTTAAGGAGCCCTTAATTATGAAACAGGTTTTTTTTGGAAAATTTTATTTGGTGGTCCCAGCTTCACGGACGTGAGAGTCACGCATATACAGTAATACATGCGCCACGCTAGCGATGCGAGTATATTTTCATTCAATTGGATTATCGTACCTCGACGATTACTTGAGCAATGTTATTGCTGTTTTTATGTATTTTGAGATGATCGATTTATGCTCGTCAAGTACAATGATGCGTTTTATAAAGCGTGGAATAATATTTCATTAAAAAATAAATTACAAATAAGAAGATAATGAAATTCTTACAATACTCCAAACAAAAAACAATTAGTAAAATTGCTCAAACAGTTGCAAAAATAATCGCAGATATTCAACGGCATGCTACGCATGGCGCATGTATTACTATACAGGGTGAGCCAGAACACGGTACTTTCTTTCTACCAGTGGATTCCTCGTAATAATCTAAGACGTAAATTATCAATGCTAAAATCAGCGCCGTGCCTAGGGGTGGGGCAAAGGGGCAGCTGCCCCAGGCGCTGTGTCGTGAAGGCGGCCGGTGGACTCGCGTAGATTTTTTTGTTTAAATAAAATATTAAATTCTGTATTAGAATATTAAATCGGAAGAGGCTGTATTAGAGGCGGGTTCTCTCAGCTTGCCCCAGGTGCCCCAAGAGCTAGGCACGGCGCTGGCTAAAATGTCGAGGAAGAAGCCGTTTTTAGATAGGAGTCATATCACATCAGCCAATAGAGCAGAGAGCCAAGAGAGCAGGTACTAGAGACTGTCTTGGCGGTTCTTGCGACGCCCCACCGTCTACCACGATCTCGCCAACTAGGAAAACAATGTTCAGACGCCTAAAACAATGAAAACAGCCGCGGTCGCAACCCTCTGATCGTCGTTTCGTTAGTTGGCGAAATCGCGGAGGCCGATGGGGCGTCACGAGAACTGTGAAGACAGTCTAGTACCTCTTTTTGTATTGGCCAATTTTAAAAGGTTCCTATCTAGAAACGGCTTCCTCCTCACGGCGTGCAGGAAGCAGCTTCAATTCAAGGTAAAATGTCGAGAAAAACGAGATGGGCAGAATTATGTCAAATAATTAGTAGAATCATAATACATATTCATGAAAATCGTACCTGATCGTTTATGCATATTTTTCAATGATTATATATAAACTACGCATTCAAATTAACGGTCCACCCCTAGCATGACCTGCCGTTTCTAGACGCCTTGTCCTATTCATTTGAAATTTGCATCAGGGCTAGTCCAAAGTGTTTCCAACTTGGGCACAAAGCCGCGTTCTTGTATCTGCAAGCGTTGCGATGTGGTATTCCGAAAACCAATCATCTGCGTAGAATCCAAGTCACAGGTCCGTGGCATCGGGTTCCAACGCCGATTTTGCGCTCAAAAAATGTTTGAACAACTTTTGGTCGAGCCGAACGTTTCACTCCACCGCTGAATTACACACCCTCGCTTATTCAACTCTTTCGTTTCCATTTCTTAATGATCTGGAGATGGACAAAACAATTCGACAAATTCTCGAGCATAGGAGACACAAAGTGTTTCGGAATCGTTTTTACGGTTCAGGGATTGGAGGGAGGGGTTGAATAGGCGAGGGTGTGTGATTCAGCAGTGGGGTGGAATCGTCTGGATTGACCAAAAGTTGTTTAACCATTTTTTGGGCGCAAAATCGGTGTTGGAACCCGATGCCACGGAGCTGTGACTTTGATTCTCCGTAGAGGATTGATTACCGGAGTGCCACGTCACTACTCTTGAAGATACAAGAAAGCGGCTTTGGGTCCAAGTTGGAAACACTTCGGACTAGCGCTGGTGCAAATCTCAGGTGAATCGGACTAGGCGTCTGCAAATGGCAGGGGTGGACCGGTAATTCTGATGCGTAGTTTATTAAATTAATTAGAATTAATTATGTAAAGCTGCAAATTAATATATAGAGTAATAAATATATGAGTGATTCTATAGAAAGTGGAATTTTCTGCGTCCCTCGATTTTATAGGGATTTGAAACATGAAATAAATTTTTTTTGTACTGGCGCAGAAGAATCTACACTGGGCTACGTAGGCAATGCAACAAAATCATGGAATTTTACATTTTTCTTCGTCAAAATCACTCATGTTCGGTCCAAATCTCAGTCCCCTGGCATGTCACCAACGCAAAATTCAGATAACTAAACGTATTCACGAGCATAAGATGAAATTTTCACTTATTTTGGTTCATGACATCTAAACTACATAGATTGTGGATGATGATTATAATATTGTTTGCGGTTTTTTATTATTGTATTTACATAAAAATCGATCGTGAATCTTGTCACCAGTTTGAGACTTCAGTCCCCTGACTTCGAACAAAATTCAAATATTTCGATATTCTTCACCTCGTAGTATCAAGTGCTTCCATCTAAGAATAATTGTCAAACTGGAGTTAACGAAAATGTACCATTAGTTTATGTACATCGGTTTTGTTTAGTAGCAACCACGACTCGATTAATGGGAGACGTGGCGGAGACAGTAAATTTATCAGTCCCCTGGTAAGTATTATTGTTAAAATTTACTTAATTGTCTCAAATTTATTGAATAGAATGAAATTATAAAGTCTGTCCTGAACTGTGTGTACAATGATGACATTTGTGAATGATTTTGTTCGGAGTTATTAACAATTTTCGTGAAGAATCTCAGTCCCCTGGTCTCAGTCCCCTGCAACAGTTTGTTGCAGGGGATTGAGAATTTTTCCAGGGGACTGATAAAACTGTGCAACAAATGCGTTTTTCTTCCTTTGTTGACCACCTACGTTTATAGAAATTTTATTTCTGAATACATTTAACAACTATACGAAGCTTATGATTATATATAATGTGTACATTTACAGTCGGAAACGAAATAAAAATGGCACCAACGCATAAACGAATACTGAGCAGAGAGGAAAGGCTAGAAAAAAAGAGAGTCGCTGAAAGAGCTAGATATGAAAAAATTAAAAATGATTAAAAAAAATTATAATACTTAATAAGAATATTCAATATTATAGTATAAGCAAAATGTGTGAGCAACAAATACTGTTCAATCTAATTTACTATATATTATGGGAAAATTTACCGTAAAATAAAAACTAATATTTTATAAGACTATATAAAAACCTACTATACTATAAGAAATCGCTTAGAAAAAACGTACTACATACATAAGTTAATAATACGTATGTGATAAGAATTTTCACTTTTTCCATCGAAAAAAATGTTATTTTCGGTTTCACATTGATAAATGTAATATTTCGTTTATCCATTATTTTTTTATTTCAATAAAATATTCGTTCTATTTGGAATTCGTATTGATTTTTCAGTCCCCTGTACACGTTATCAGTCCCCTGGAAGCATTTTTTCGAAAAGCGCTAATAAAAATTGAAATACTTGTGAAATTTACTGGCCCTTCTCATAGCAGTGATAATTCATCATCTGCCATTAGAAAAACGAGTTGTTCTTTCATATTTACAAAAAAAAGCATGTTAACATTTTTTAGGCAAAAAATTCCACTTTCTATAGAATCACTGATATATTATACAATTTCTTTTGCATTTTGTTGTCTACATATTGTTCATGAAGATAACAAAAAATAAAAAAATAAAAACAAAACAAAAATAATAAAATAAAAACAAAACAAAAATAAAGCAATCACGCACAGTCAACTTTCATTAAAATAAATGTAAACAAAACATTCTTAACCTAGTCACATTCCATACTCATATCTATCAGTTTATCATCGTTTTTCGACGGTATAACACTGCATGCATAAATATGATACGAAATAATAAGCACGACGAAAATCGAAAAAAGGTGTGCGCACCTTGTGGAAATAAAATTCGATTCGGTAAAAATAAACCAGACTATTTTTTGATAACTGAAACCATTGGCGATTTGATAAGAAAGTTTATTTGTGACAAATATACGACATCAAAGAATGTATACCCTTTAAGTGTTTGTAGTTCATGCCGTGTAACTCTTCAGGAACACGAAAAAAATATCCATAAAAGACCATTGCAAATCATGCCGGAGTATGAAAAGATTGTGTTACTCAACTCTACTAGAAGTGAATCTCATCTTACTTGTATGTGTTATGTATGTATGACGGCAAGTTCGAAGGGTCATAAACAAATTATAAAAGGAGCTGGACACTTGCGTTGTGTTAATAATAAAATTGACGAAAATAATGGGCAATCAGCAAAAGGGAGAAAAAATTTAGAAACTGCAAGTAATGAAATTCCTGTTCAAAACAAATCGGTAAATCATACTATAATTTGTAATGACTGTTTGACTAATATAGCAAAAGGTAACTCTCACTTATGTAAAATAACTACAGCCCGTGATAACATAATAAATTTGGTTGATAAACTGCCAAGAACACAACAAGAACAGATAGTGAACAGTGTTTTAAAAAAATCAAACAAAATTGATCAAAAAATTCAAATAAGTAATCTATCAGGCCAAAAAATGTCGTTATCGTTGAAAGTACAGGAGCAAAAGAGTGTTGTTTTTGAAAATGAACATTTAGATAATTTTATGTCGAATACAAGCGCATCCACGAGACAAATGAGGAAAACTGTTAGTCTTATTCGCAGCCGGAATGGTAGAAAATCGGTCTCGGTAAATTACGCTTCACACGTTACTGAAAAAAATAACACTTTGAAAAAATATTACAAGGGAGATAAATTAGAGTTTGACGTCGAATCATCGCAATCTAAAGAAATTCGACCTGTTGTGTGGGCTGATGCGTCTGAGTTGTTAGAAGCTGTGTTAGAAGAGCGAAATTTAATAGGTAATTATAGGATTTTTAAAAATTTGTTTAACAATACTCCCTGAAGCTTATAATTCAACGTCTGACAATGAGGAAAGCTATGAGCCTGAGAAAAAGAAGAAAAAGCTGTATTATGAGGGAGGCAAAGTGAACAGCAAAGCAAAATTGACGAGTGTTAACCGTTTAATCATGTTGTGTACTGTGCCAAATGTTAAAGAAACGTATCATAACATGTCCACCTTGTTTAATTTAACGAAAATCAATCCAATTCCATTTAAATTTCTCGCGGACTTTAAATTAATTTTGATCGTCAATGGACTACAAACAGCTTGTTCTACGTATCCTTGCCCGTACTGCTTTATTAGCTTGCAAGATTTGAGAGGATTAAATGAAACCGATGATGATGCCGAAGAAGATGAAGTAAGAGAAGAATCTATAAAACTAAGAACTTATGGAGATGTACGTAGGGATTATAATAAGTTTTCCTCTCTCGGCATGGATAAAAAAAAGGCTAAAGAGTGCCATAGCACTGTAAATTTACCGCTATTCGATGAAAGTGACGATGTCCCTGTTATCCAAAAGTGCGTTGTTCCCGAATTACACGTAATGCAAGGGTTCGTTAATCACCTGTTTTGGGATGGATTGGTTCCGTTGCTTGGTAGAGAAAATGCACTCATTTGGCCAGCGAAACTGAACTTGATACAAAAAAGTTATCATGGTGAAACGTTCGAAGGAAACGCCTGTCGAACCCTTTTAAAACAAGCAGATAAATTGAATGACTCTGATGTACACAAAAATATTGGAATTTTGCGGTTATTGCCGTATATCAATGCACTCAAAGCTATGAACAAGGTGGTAGATAGTTGCTTTTCTACACAAGAAGGTGAAAATATTGAAAGACACATTGAAGACTTGAAAAAACTGTTTGAAGCTACAGAACTTTCAAAAACATTAAAAGTTCACGTAACGCTTGAACATCTAATTCAATGTTTGGATCATATTAATGGAGATGGACTTGGTATCTGGTCTGAACAAGCTGGAGAGTCTATTCACAAAGAATTTTTGAAACATTGGAATCGACGAAAAGTGAATTCAATGGATGATCCGAATTACTTAATCAAGTTACAGCAAGCAGTCGTTACATTTTCGTCTTCGAACATTTGAGTTTATATTTAATACATGAGTTCATTCGGAATGTTAATGAAATATTATATTTATGAAAATAAAAAATTCGAAGTCGGTTAGAAGTTTATTTGAAAATATTGTTGAATGTAAATTTGTTTATTTTTGTTGACAAATTTTCAATACTCTATCTAATTGAAAAGATTTTTATTCACCTGTGACTGCTTTTTTGTACATATTTATTACTCTATATATTAATTTGCAGCTTTACATAATTAATTCTAATTAATTTAATAAACTACGCATCAGAATTACCGGTCCACCCCTGCCATTTGCAGACGCCTAGTCCGATTCACCTGAGATTTGCACCAGCGCTAGTCCGAAGTGTTTCCAACTTGGACCCAAAGCCGCTTTCTTGTATCTTCAAGAGTAGTGACGTGGCACTCCGGTAATCAATCCTCTACGGAGAATCAAAGTCACAGCTCCGTGGCATCGGGTTCCAACACCGATTTTGCGCCCAAAAAATGGTTAAACAACTTTTGGTCAATCCAGACGATTCCACCCCACTGCTGAATCACACACCCTCGCCTATTCAACCCCTCCCTCCAATCCCTGAACCGTAAAAACGATTCCGAAACACTTTGTGTCTCCTATGCTCGAGAATTTGTCGAATTGTTTTGTCCATCTCCAGATCATTAAGAAATGGAAACGAAAGAGTTGAATAAGCGAGGGTGTGTAATTCAGCGGTGGAGTGAAACGTTCGGCTCGACCAAAAGTTGTTCAAACATTTTTTGAGCGCAAAATCGGCGTTGGAACCCGATGCCACGGACCTGTGACTTGGATTCTACGCAGATGATTGGTTTTCGGAATACCACATCGCAACGCTTGCAGATACAAGAACGCGGCTTTGTGCCCAAGTTGGAAACACTTTGGACTAGCCCTGATGCAAATTTCAAATGAATAGGACAAGGCGTCTAGAAACGGCAGGTCATGCTAGGGGTGGACCGTTAATTTGAATGCGTAGTTTATATATAATCATTGAAAAATATGCATAAACGATCAGGTACGATTTTCATGAATATGTATTATGATTCTACTAATTATTTGACATAATTCTGCCCATCTCGTTTTTCTCGACATTTTACCTTGAATTGAAGCTGCTTCCTGCACGCCGTGTCCTCGACATTTTAACATTGATAATTTATGTCTTAGATTCTTACGAGGAATCCACTGGTAGAAGGAAAGTACCGCGTTCTGCCTCACCCTGTATATGCGCGACTCTCCTGCGCCGTAGCTCCCCCCACTACGCGACCGTTTCGGCGCGCGGCCGAAAACGATGGTCTTTTGTGTCGTTTCTGGTCCATTTCGCATAATTTTGTCGGAAAATCAGAATATACGTTTTGTAGCGAGATCCGTATACTTTTCAAAACCGTTTGAAAAATTGAAATCGCACATTCCGTGTCGCATGAGGACGCGTCTAAAAATTTCGCATTAATTTTTTTAAACTACAATTACGCCGAATTTTATTAATATATTTTAATAATGCTATACAGTCGCGTGACAGCTCATTTTCTTCGTTGTTCAATTATCTACAACTTTTGCACTGATGTTATGGAGATTGCGTCATTATCTTGAAAGTTATAATCTAAAAATGGAAAAAAGTGCGATTTTTTGCTTATATTTGTTAATAAACAATGCTAGCCGCAACATTCAGAAGTTTCAAAGTATGTCAAATTGAAGGGGGCAACGTACTCTATCCGATGGTGCAATCGGTTACCTGTTCAGAATAATGTCAAAAAATCCTAATACTTTTCGCTCAGTTGCTTGGGCTATAAGGGCGGCGCTACGTCACTCGGCGCGAAATCTTTGAATTTTCGCCACAGTGTTCTCAGCTCCTACGGTTAGAGGAATACGGGTTGCAGGTTCTTGGCGGTGGCGGGAATCTCCTCCACTACCGTGGTCCTACGGTGCAGAGTGTCCTCGACACTCGCCCGAATTCTCTCGTGAGGTGTGAGGCAGCCCGGCCGGAGCTGGCCTTACGAGCTGTAGTGGCGTCGATCAAAAGGCAACACCCTCGAAGTTTTCGACTAGTGTGCATCCGTCAGGGTGCGTAACTGTCGTAGTCGAGTCCCAAAAACGTGGCCTCGTCACCCACATGCCAGAGAAATGTTTGAAAGAAAACAAAAAAATAAATAATCTATTTTACATTTTTAAGTCGGTCACGGTCGTCTCTCGGAGTCAATCAAGGCCTCGGGGCACCCTAAAAATTCAGTCTTACCTTTCATGCTTCACCCCCGACTTAATTAGGGTCGTTTCAAGGGGAGAGGAGCGCCTTGCAACATGCAATGTTACAACTTATTTTGTTATAAATCGGGACATGATGGAGAAACATAATTCATATACAGTCAGACTTCAGGTACTGACGGAGCTGAGGCGCAAGAATTTCAGGCACTGGTGAAACTACTAGGCTCTTCTGTCAGCCAATGAGAGACGAGCAACAAGGCTGCAGGACTTCGGCATTCAGCGCAACGTCTGGACAATAGAAATTCTAACCTATTTGAAGTCAGGATTGTAAAGCTAGTTCTGGCTGAGGAGACAAGAGTTATTACTGCCAGTGGTCCAACTGCACGCCCAATTTAAATATCGGGACTCAACTTACATCAGAGTGACTCACGCATATCGCTGACAACGCTATAGATGTGGCAAGTACAGCAACGACTAATATTGCCATGTACAACGAGGTCATCAGTCGATCTTCGTATCTGTCACGTAGTTTCTGAAGCTCTCGAGTACTACCGTTATCTACTGACGATGAGCCATCAGAAGGGACCTCTGTAACATTCCAAAATAGATATTTTATTTCCTTTTTCAAGAAGTATGAGAAAATCCTGCTGGGTCATACGATGTCTCCCAAGACAAGAAATCCAGATTGCCATTAACCTTTCAATAAGTGAAATTGGACTATATGAGATATGATTGTGTTGAGAATATTTGAATATTGGCGCTTTTGTGTGTGATATCGACAGAGTATCGACAGTCAAATATGACATTGGTAGATCAATGCGTTGTATTTGTTTTGATTTTCGTCTCTTGGTCCGTCTCTTCCGTTCGTGAGTTTTCACTGTCTTGCGCCATGCGTTTCTATTGTAACGGTTTTTCTTTCATATTCTTTTTCAATAAATATAATCTTCACTTGATCTTTTTCGCCTAAATCCTTGTGACAGTCGTCACTACGGCCATCTGCCGTATAGATCTAAGATCGAAGGTATCAATCACTCATCAGTGTGTCACCGTACCGACGGACCACATAAATCAAAATGTTTGTGAAATTAGGGCAGTAGTCAAATTATACATAGGTATGTCGTTTCCGCCAGTGAACTGTCTTGTTCACTCTGCGAGAAGACGCTTGTTAAGCAAGTTGTATATAATTTTATCCTTCCTCGTAGTTTTGCAAATTTATTAAAACGTACATTTTAATGGAAATTTAAAGTATCGCATAATCAGCGAAGGAACTAACGCGTGTTATTTCATTATAAAGTGACATACGTGATATCAAATTTTTGATAATTATTATCTATTGGCATTTCGGAGTGATACACATATAATATTCAACATCGTATAACGTAGCCACGTTGAATGACCATATCTTACATTCATAAGCATCGCCCATAAATGATGCTTCAATACAAACATCAGTACTGCAACGAAGATCCGAGGAGGATATCTATCAGCGAATTTGATACGTTTTTCACATCACAAATTCGAAGCCTCAACATACAACATTGCTTCACCGCATGACACTTCGATAATCTCAAGTGATAAGTTGCCCAAAGCTAATGAATTTATCATCTTTAATATCAATTATCCAGGGCCAGGGACTTCGTATGGAGGAGGAAATACTAATACACTCAAATAAAAACAAGCGCTGTACGTGTATTTTTTAATATTGAAAAATCGATGTTCACGCTGAACAACAACCAAATTCAGAACTGTCAAAAATAACTAAATTATCTGACCTAACATACGATCAGAATATATCTCATGCATCTGTCGCTCAGATGTGTAACAACGAAAATAGAGATGAAAAAAAATTTCTTTCAGAATTATCGAAAGGAAGAATATACGATGGGTAAAAGACCAGGACCTGCAACTGCTGAGTAAAAATTGTAGAACTTTATCGCGTAAAAAAAAACGATTTCAACTCTTTAGTTGCCAAGTAACAATTCCCTGTGCAATTCTTTCACGCAGAATTTGCTACAAGTGAAAATTCTATGCCAAGGTTTATCGAATCTATCGCTGATTCCACGCGGATAAATATCTAATATCTTGCTGAATATCTCGCTGAATATCTCGCTGACCATCTCGCTGGTCATCTCGTTGGCCATCTCGCTGGTCATCTCGCTGATTATCTCGCTGGCCATCTCGCTGGTCATCTCGCTGGCCTTCTCGCTGAATATCTCGCTGACCACCTCGCTGGCCATCTCGCTGGCCATCTCGCTGACCATCTCGCTAGGTATGAACATGAAACTATTGTCCGTAGGCTGTGAATACTCTCATTAACTTATGCCCTGTATAGTTAGTCTCTAGACTTTCATAAGGCGCCATTATAAATTTCAATGCCGGTTTAAGATTGAAGAATACACAAATTCTACGATATTATGCAACCGCTATTTTCCATCGACTAATGCCCGAATAATACGATGGGTAAAAGACCAGGACCTGCAACTGCCGAGTAAAAGTTGTAGAATTTTATCGCGTGAAAAGAACGATTTCTTAAAACTCTTTAGCTGCCAAGTAACGATTCCCTGTGCAATTCTTTCACGCAGAATTTGCTACAAGTGAAAATTCTATGCCAAGGTTTATCGAATTTATCGCCAATCCAACGCGGATAAATTTCGGATATCTGGCTGAATATCTTGCTCAACATCTTGCTGAATAATAGCTGACCATCCTGCTGACCATCTCGAAATTTCAGTTTTAACCTTTATTGACAATTTATATTAAATTATATTTCGCGCCTCGTTCTCAAGATTACAGTCGTCGTTACTCCCAAGTCCGCTAGATGCCACAACGTTCAGAGTCTTTAGATGAAACTTTTTTGGATGGAGGCGCTCGTCTCACAGCGCGTCCTTCTTGCTTCATATTCTTTCGTTGTGCGCTAGAAGCAGCATCGTAAAGAGTCTAAGCAGAGCAAATAGAGGACAGGTTTGTGAAGAAGGTTTGTAAAACAGTGGGGAAGTGAAAATGCTGAAGAGAAAACGCAAAGAGATTGAGGAGATGAATAAAAGATTGAAGTGCTTACAAGAATCGTTAAGAAGTCTACAAGAAACACGTGAGGAGTCAAGCGAGGAGAATACGTCGGAGGGCGACGAGAAAGATTGCCGACAGATTGACCTGGACGGTAAAGATTAAAATAGATATTCAAACAGATAGACGGTCACAAGAGAGCACGATGAGTTTGCACGAGAGGCAAAACAGATCGTAGCGTTATCCTGTTGAGCTTATATGAAAGATAAGACATATCAGAGATTCAGCTGATGAGCAGGCACGAGGAACCTGACATATCAGACTATGGAATAGCTAAATTCGCACGAGAGGCGAGATGGCTAGTTTCCGACAATGGCAACAGAAAGAATGGCGGCCATATACAGGGTGAATCCTTTAACTCTGTCAACACGTCACGGGTATGTTGGGGCTGCTCAGACAAGCATTTAGAGGTAGCACACTTATGGTCGGAAACTCCTCCTAATGGCTGTGGAGGGCTTTGAAGATTTATTTTTTTATTTTTATTTTTTTTCTGGTACCCAGGGGTTGCTCGTAGTGTAATGAATCAGAGGTGATTATTGATGAATTTAAGGTGGCGGACACTTTGAACACCTACTGTAAAAGATCAGTTTAATGACGTGAAATTTCCGTACCACAAGAATTGTTTTTGTTAGTTTTTTCATTGTTCTAAAAGTTCTTCAAAGTTTATCGTTTTGTTGATATTACATAACAAATTTGTAAGTCGTCCACGCCTGAATAAAACGTTGGGTCGCGAGTAATCACCTCTGATTCATCACACTACGAGCAACCCCTGGGTACCAGAAAAAAAAAAATAAATAAAAAAATAAATCTTCGAAGCCCGCCACAGCCGTTAGGAGGAGTTTCCGACCATAAGTGTTGTAACGTGTGCGTTACTACGTCACACGTACATACGTCACAAGAACCCCCCACTCGCGAACACGCGACATCTTGGTCCGCGCGACGGGTATATAAAGGCAGGTGAAACCGTGCTGACCAGCGGAATCGTGCCAAAGCGGCCAGCCGACTCACTGTCATTTTTCTTTAAAATCACTCATTTCAGCCACATGGCACAGAATTCATATTTTCGATTATAGATTCAAAAATTACAAAGATTTAGCTATAGTCAAAAGCGGCATAGAATCAAAAGCAAAAAGAAGATTCAAGTCTTAGCCAAAGCGGCATTTCATTGAAATAACTTTCAACAAAATAAAGTTCATAGATGTTTCAGGCGTACTCGTACAAGGTGATTTTTTTAGTTAAATCTCTTGAGGTTGTAAGGCTCAAGTTACGTCATACAAGTCCCGCGTTACACTCTAACTTAATGTAGTGTAACCTATTAGGGGTCCAATCTTAAAAGATCCATGACCCCGTAAAATCGAAATCTCGCATGCATTGTTGACATTTTATTCGCGCTCGGATTGGTCCACGATGACCGGATCGAATCTCGAGCTTATCGAGGTTCGACTGGTCGCCGTGAGTGAATTTCGAGTCTTCGGCGTTTTTCGGCGGTGAATTCAACCGTTTCGTGATTTTTGACGGATGACAGATACGTCGGTCAGTTGATGGATGACAGATAAGGTATGTTGGTTGTGTTTGATCAATTCTGTTATCATTTTATACAATTTCTTTATAAATCTTGAGGAAGAAGCTTCGAGTATAATTCAAAGATTAAACAAAATTACCTATGATTGAAGTTCTGTCAGAATTGTATACAGACACCAAACCATATCCGAATCTACCACACTGAAATAAGATTGCGCGCTAAAGCAAATGTACTGTTTTCACTGAATTATAATTTACTATTTACTGTCTATTTTGTATGAAATGCTACCTTTTTTTCATTGTCATCTTGTGATGATTTGATAGATATAAGGTGAATTGATGACATGTGCATACAATACGGTCAGCACAGCACACATTTGAATAAACTTGGGTGTGAAACACTCACAATCAGTGTACTCTATGTAATTCTACGGAAGTGTGTCCTTGAAGGGTACACGATACTGGAGTACTGAAGAATATTAATGAACATAGTATATTAATTAACATAGTGAACTATAATTAAATCAAAAATGGAATCAGCTTCAGCACGCGTGAAACGCGTGATCTGACCTAGTATAAATAAATACGAATCGTTTCGGTAACGAAAGTTATTTATATAAAACAAGTGAAAGTTGACAAATAGATATTGAAATTATACGGAGAATGTAATGAAGCTAATTTACGCATTAGATCTTTAAGGTTTAAGTTTTTAAGACGTTTGTTCGATCTGATAGTTGGTGCTAGACTGACGATCGTCGCTCGTTGCGAAGACCGTCAGACGAATCTGATGACGTTTTGTCTTTCTTGGCCAGCCCACTTTTGGGGGTGGAATTTTGACCTTTTGCATTTTAATTGGTAGCCGTGCCTGAGGGCAGTTCTGCAATAACTAGGGACGAGGCCGTACCTGGAGTTTGTCAAGTCGCGACAACGTCACGGGTTTCCACGAAGGAGAGAAAACCCCCGTTTTATTATCGGACCCAAAAGACGGCCCCAAGCTAATGGCCAAAAAGGTCTGGTGGCCATGTGTTTTGCATGGGCCTAGTTGCCTGGAGCCCTTCGCGATCCCCTACGTGTTGGAAACAAAAGGATACAGGATTAGGTTCAAGCGCGTGTTGCCCGTGGCCAAGGAAGACGGACGTGTTTTGTTAATTTTAGTTTTCGCTATTCGGTACTCATTAAGTAATAAACTAGAAAACGTATTTAGACTAATATAAACGTATTTAACAATAAAGCTACTCTCTAGGCTTGTCCATAGTAATTCAAAAAGGTATAAACATGATGTGCGACGCACCAATAGAGTTAGCCAAAGCGGCAATTTCTTGTCAAATTAACAAGCAAAATAATAATTCAAAATTCAAATACAAAAAAGAAACATAAACAATCCCACAAAAAGAATCAGACGACACGCGCGGCGAAATAGTTTAACGAATAAAATAAAATTAGGTTAGGTTGGCTTCGAAAGCAAAAGAAGTAAAATATTATGTTTTATTATTATTTTTTTTGGTTATTGTAAATAATTATGATTTTGTTTAATTTAAATTCTCCTTTCGTTTAGAAGTATGATATTCAATAAATTTGAGATAGCAGTCTAATGACTGTAAAAGCCACTACAAAAGAATCTAATCTTTATTAATCTATTTTTGTGCTACTTAACCTCACTTTTTGAAACTTTTCAGAATTCAACATCGTTTTAGCTAGAAGGCAGCTTCGGCGTAGTACAGGCAGCTACGGTGTAGCTATAATCGGCACCCTAGTCTGAGTACTACGACCCAAGTCTGTAACAGGCAGCTTCGGTGAGTTAGACTCAAGGCAGCTACGATAGAGCTATAATTGCTATCCTAGTCTGTGAGTCTAGCATATCCCAAGTCTGTAGGGAGGCAGCTCTGGTAGAATAAAATCTATCCGAGTCTGTATTAGGGTCAACAAAGGGTTTTTTCAACTTTTCCCAGGAGGAGCTCCAAATCATTACCCGTGACAAAGATACTCACGCGAACTTGGATAACTTCACTAGCTTTCAGCTAGTGAAGCATATCCCCACAAGTTACAGTGTGTTACCTCAAAATGCTTGTCTGAGCAGCCCCAACATACCCGTGACGTGTTGACAGAGTTAAAGGATTCGCCCTGTATAGGTACACACGTATAGGTATGTGTTGTAACATTGCATTTTGCAACGCAGGTCACAAGCGACTCCCGAACCCTTAGACGACCATAATTACGTGGAGTGAGATGCATGGACGAAGCATGAATGCATTTAGGTTAGCCCCGAGGCTGTAGACTCTCCGAGAGGCGACCGTGACCGATCTAAGACTGTCGAATTTAGTATTTATTCTTTTGTTTTCTTTTACGCATTTTCTCTGACATGTGGACGACGAGGCCAAGTTTTGGGGTCTGAGCTACGACGATTACGCACCCCGACGTGATCGCACCTCAGCTAAAACACCGAGGGTGTTGACTTTTTGATGGACGCCACCGAAGCTCGTGAGGCTAGTAGTGGCCATGCTACCTCACCGATCAAGAGAGGATGCGGGGAAGTGTCGAGGACACTCTGCACCGAAGGATCAAGGTGATGGAGGAGATTCCCGCCACCGCCAAGAACCTGCAACCCGTATTTCTCTAAACGAAGGAGCTGCAAACATCGTGGCGAATTTGGAATTTCGCACGTAACCAAAATCTACTACCATGCGTGAGAGGATCTAGTGGTCAATACGCAAATTATTAGGCGATCGTAAGGCGGGGGTGCGAACGATCGACGCTAAGCGATCATAGGTCACTCTGCCGTAGGCCTGCCTAGCAGGTAGAGCAGCGAGCTCTAGTGCTCGCTCTTATCGTAGCCTTTTGTCGTAGTCGCGAAGCTGTATTGCGATTCCCTTCGAGGAACTTTTCGAGCATTTTTTTTCAGTCCAGAGTTTAGTTTCGAGACTATTTTTGAGTGATTGAGTCCGTTGGAAGGTCAGGATCGTATCGAGGGTTTTTCCTGCGTGGAAAACTCAGTGTGGCTGGACAACGGTAAGCGTTAGTTAACTTGACTCTTACCTAATTTGAATCCGGCAAACGGCCATCAGCCATCTTGCCTTGTTTCGAGCCACGAGGCTTTCAGAGATCTATATGTCAAATGTTACGCGAATGAGAGAGTGCATGTTCTCAAAAATGTCGTCACTCTATTCGGCTCTGTGACGTAATTGTTATATATCATAGTCATAGAAATTATTCAGTGCATTCATGTAACCAATATGTAACATGAGTTTGATAAAATTTATGTCACATTTATATCAATGTTCATATAACCGTTACAGAACCAGCGTATAATTGTTTATGGTGTAGGTTATTCATTATTTCTGTATCGGAAACTGATAGAAAATGATTGGATGATGTGCAAATACTACTGAGCACAATCTCTAATTTTTTAGTTATGCTCAATAGTATTTTCGTGGCACTCATTGTATTGATGGACGGGGTGATCAAGGATGAATTATTGGGTATTCACGAATGCAAGAATATGCCGTATATTTCGAAGGCAACACACGTTAAGGGGTCATCCCACTTTGACGTACCTAAAAATGAGCCAAAATTTGCGATTTTTTTTAATGAAAATGAGGATAGGTAGACATGAAATTATTTTTGTACTCATTAAATGTGACCTTCTAGTATACGAAAAATTTTTTTTTATTGAATTCCAAACATATGTTCGATAATTATTTGCAAATACACGGAGCAACAAAAAAACCGGCGAGGTCAGCGGCGTGCATGATTTTGCAAGTGGAATCCATCTTAAACAGAAAATTCAGGAAGTTTTGTGTTTAGTATGGTAGTGGCTATCTTCCAAACCTATAAAATTAATTTTTAAACAAAAAATAAAAAAATGGCGGCTGTTCAAACAAAAAAAAAAAAAAAAAAGCACTTTTTTTCACGAAATTTCTCTTAGAAAATGAACTTAAAATCGAAATTTTTGGTATGACGTAGGTTTGTATGAAAACTGACACCATAACAAGTATGTGGTTAAAATTTGGTGAGGATCGGTCAAGTAGTTCTGGAGAACAATCTATGCCCGCCGAGTTCGTATCATCATACGAGCTAACTTCCTTCAGCAATATTTTCCGTCGCCAATATGTTGTTTTATCACAGGTTTTATCAATGATCCTATCGGTTTTCCATTCGTTTCCATTGATTAGCATTTGAAGAACATAATTTGAAGTCTGAAAATTAACAAAGGGAACGCTCGGCTTCGATGCCTGATTTCACGTATTATTTTGTACTATTTTTGTAACGTAATGATGTTTGTAATCTGACGCTGAAAAAGAGTATGATGTTCTCGAGTTTTTGGCTGGGGAAACCATTTTGGAACTCAGTTGTCATTTTTTACATTCACAATGTTTTTGCCGTTATTTAATTACTTTTTGTATGTACAAACGGGTCAGCGCTAAGCTGACTTTAATGTATTCTACATATTACACATGTATAAAGATCAGCTTCCGATCATTCGTAATGGAATGCATGTGCTACAGTGTATTTTGGAACTTGCGCAAAAGATACGAGCTATTTTATTCGGCCAACAAATTTCATCTTGGGAATTATACAAAAGCTTGTTCCGATCATAAGTCATGCTTCCCATGATCCCATTTTATTTAGACAGTGCAACAAATTTAGATGTCGCACGAACATAGAATACGGAAAATGTTCTACAATTGTTCGATTGTGAAACATTACATGTGAAATTTTTTTTTTCTTATTTCTAAAATAAATGTGTGAAATTTTTTCTCCGGATTTTCGTTTCCGTAATCTTGTAGGAAATTAAATTCTCTACAAAATTGGTTCTTCAACTATATAAAAAAAAAATGTCATGATAATTTTATCATATAAAATTATATCAAATCATACGTAATTATATATGATTATATAGAAAAAACATTTGCCGGGTAAATGTTATTATATCTCAGAAACCACGCAGCAGATTTTGTCGGAATGTCGCGAATAAGAACATATGGGCAGAGCCTCACGCCCCTATAAATTTCATGAAAAAACTACGGAGCGGTGGACCTAGACACCGAAAACGACGGAGCGAAGGACCTGGATACCGAAAACTACGGAGCGAAGGACCTGGATGCCGAAAACTACGAAGCGAAGGACCTAAATACCGAAAACTACAGAGCGAAGGACCTGGATACCGAAAACTACGGAGCGAAGGACCTGAACACCGAAAACTACGGAGCGAAGGACCTGGATACCGAAAACTACGGAGCGAAGGACCTGGATACCAATAACTATGGAGCGAAGGACCTGAACACCGAAAACTACGGAGCGAAGGACCTGGATACCGAAAACTACGGAGCGAAGGACCTGGATACCAAAAACTATGGAGCGATGGACCTAGATACCAAAAACTATGGAGCGAAGGACCTGAACACCGAAAACTACGGAGCGAAGGACCTGGATACCGAAAACTATGGAGCGAAGGACCTGACCACCGAGAACTACGAAGCGAAGAACCTTGATACCGAAAACTACGGAGCGAAGGACCTGGAACCGAAAACTACGGGGCGAAGGACCTGGACACCGCAAACTACGAAGCGAAGGACCTAGATACCGAAAACTACGAAGCGAAGGACCTGGACACCGAAAACTGCGGTGCGGACACATTACTGAGTACAAAACTTTTTGGGGAGCACGACTAGACGTGGCGCATCAATAATAATGATAATTATAATAATAATGATAAATGAAATATGATTATAAATAATACCATAATAATATAATAATATTATATTATAATCATACTGGCACGCCGGCCTACAGGTACTTGGCCGCGATTTGCTGCTGCGCATGCGCATTTTGTAAATCAGACATCGAAGCCGATCAATAATTCTGCGCATGCGCATTTTGTAAAATAATTAATATTATTGATAATTCAGTTATTCGTGGTCAATTATTGCTCAAAAACAATAGGGGGCGAGATTTCGGTAACGAGAACACTCCTTCTAAATGGCAAGTTCATAAGTGCAACGGTTCGACAGATATCGTGGTCCCAAGAAGAACGGTCTGCAACGAAGAAGAAGGAGAAGAAGGAGAAGATTGTGTTTTTCGATCAACTTCGACGCTCAATATCTCAGGAACCACTCGATAGATTTTGTCGAAATTTCGCGAGCAAGGTCAAATGGAGAGGGCCTTATGCCCCTATAAATTTTATAAGAAAATATTCAGTGGCTCGAAAGATATGACAGATTTTTTACAAGAACAAGAGCTGGCTCGGGTAAATGTTTCGTGGCTGGCGCGCCGAGTTTGGTTTGGGAACTCGGCGATTCGCTGCCGCGAATCTTGATTACTGCATACCCTTACGCATTCTGCTAGGCTTCTGCGAAGACTATAAGAGAATTATTGCCAACACACGTCATGAGCTGATCCTAATTCGTTCAAGGACGGATTCAAATGCAATATTTCAAACTAAAGGTACCAGCGTAAATCTGAAGCTAAATAAATTGCAGTGGCGTATGCCACATGTTAGCGGTGAGGATTTGCAAAAATTAGAGCTGTTACATCTTCTCGAAGGCGGTACATCGATTCAAATGAGTTTTCGGTCATGGGAGTTATATGAGTATCCAGTGCTTCAGGCAACTACGCATCATACCTGGTCCGTGAAGACTGCAGTGCAACTCGAGAAACCCCGCTACGTAATTCTGGCGTTGCAGACCGGGCGAAGAAATAACCTGACCCGCGATCCCAGTGTATTCGATCATTGTGAATTGACAAACGTGCGCCTGTACCTCAATTCCGAGTCGTATCCGTATGATAATTTAGATTTAGATTTCACCCGAAAAAGATACGCTTTGCTCTACGATATGTATGTCAAATTTAAAGCATCATATTACGGTGAGAGTGGGGTGCCCCAACCAATGCTCGATTTGGATACATTCAAATCGCATGCTCCAATCGCTGTAATAGATTGTTCGCGTCAGAATGAATCATTGAAAAGTGCCTCAGTAGATATTCGTCTTGAGTTTTAGTGTAATGTTAATGTGCCCGCAAATACTACTGCATACTGTCTAATTTTCCATGATAAAATTATTGAATACAGCCCGCTGACAAATGTGGTTTGAAAAATGATTTGAAAGAAAAACTGGAATGTTAAACTGGAATTGTATGAAGTAGGGAGGGGATTTTCAATCCATAAATATGCAGTACGAGCTAGATTAAATTCAGAAAATTATACGCAGTCATGAGTCCCACATTTATCGACCTTCAGGGGTTTACGGGACCCAGCGACACATTCATCGCGAAAGAACTGGCAATTCTAAAAGATAATTATAAATTTCAACATTTCGTATTCAAACCCCCCTATCTCTGGTCAGTTTTACCGGAAGTTAATCGTCGTGAAGCACTTGAGAGTAAGGTTCATCACGGATTCAGCTGGGACGATGGATACGTACCCTACTCGGAACTACTGTTCCAGATACGACCGCATTTACAAAATTGCTCATCGTTTCTTGTAATGAACAAATCTGTGGGAAAAATATTAAAACGACTATTCAATATTGATACCGCATACTTAGCTGATGAAATATGTTCGAGTAGACAGCAACCAAGATGTGTCTATTACTCGGGAATCTGTGCTGTTGAAAATGTATTTTCTATGTGTAACAGATGTTGGGTTGGATAATAACTAATTTATCTCACCTTCTTTATTCTTGAATAAAAATATTTAATAAAACCTACAAACTCGTCATTTTTTGGTTCATCTTAACCCCAAATCCCACTCCAACATTGGTATTTATTACATTGGGTGGGGGGTTGGATGTATCGATTTCAAGAGTATAAAAGACTCAGGACTACATCAGATCGTCAGTCTCCAACCATCCCTCGAGTAACTACGAACACTTTTTCAAGAATCATGGACTTTTCCAAAATCAACAGAGTGGGTCGATGTGACGAATTTCTTCCGACGAAGAGATTGGCTGACCTCGAGCAGAAACAGTATTTAATCGCGAGCTTACGTAAGATTCAAACAAGATACGGTCAACGGATCACCGTGGACATCGATAACACCTTTTCGGTGTTTATACCTGCTCGAATGGCCAAAGTATTGGTGAAAGATGACGGAATGTTCCAGAAAATGTTGACTGCTGCCGAGGAAAACCAGCTGCAAATGGTGTATCTGGGAGGGCTATACAACCGAATCGAATTCAACTGTTTGTAATCGACATCTGGGATACTGACAGCTTCGGAAAAGATCGCTACCCGTCTCCTCACGCACTACCTTGGAGGCCCTCGAATTGAATTCATATGATTTTTTTGCTATCATGATTGCTAAAATAAAAAAATGATCAGTATAGAATGCATTGTTCTGTAATTTCGTACAACTCCACCCCCTTAGAATACTTATCAAATCTAGTCTGTAGGATAGTTTTTAATTCGTCCTGTACCAACTGTTGGAACTGTTAGTATTGAAGATCTGTTCGTAAAATACAATAGCTGTTAGAAATTTTTGATTGCTTCTTCGTCCTGTACCAACTGTTGGGACTGTTAGTATTGAAGATCTGTTCGTAAAATACAACAGCTGTTAGAAATTTTCGATTGCTTCTTGCATTGCGTATTGTTTGATTTTATGAAAAATGGACGATCCAGGGAATCGAACCCTGAGTGTTACATACTCATCCTCTCGACATCGGGGTAAAGCCTCCCTGATGATAACCAAGGATTTAAGCAGCCAGACCACCTAGCTCGTCCTCTCGTTACGATTCCTCAAAGCTACAGGACTGACATAACAGTGTTTCTGTCACACATCTCGCGGTAGAAGATAGTGGTAAAGATAAAAAGGTTAAAAGGTATAGTTACCAACTATCATAAAAATCTGTCACACGTCTCGAGGTTGAAACAGGTATCGTTGTAGCACCTTACCAACTATCATAAAAAATCTGTCACGCATCTCACGGCAGAAGATAGTGGTAAAGGTATAATTATCGCGCAAATCTTCAATCAACGCAACAGTGTTGCGGAAAGCGATGAGTCGATAATCTGTTGCATCCGATTAAAACGGGTAATGACCCGATGTATAATTAGAGCGATCGGCGTGTAATCAACCATCGTAAAAATCTGTCACACGTCTCAAGGTTAAAACCGGTATCGTTGTAGTACCTTACCAACTATTATAAAAATCTGTCACACATCTCGCGGCAGAAATAATTATCAATGCAACAGTGTTGCAATTAGACCAGAAACGGGTTTCATCGATAAATGCGAAAAAATGTGAAGATTTACGATGTTAAAACAGGTATCGTTGTAGCACCTTAAATCTGTCACACATCTCGCGGCAGAAATAATTATCGATGCAACAGTATTGCAATTAAACGGGTTTCATCGAAAAATGCGAAGATTTATCGGGTATACTTAAGGGGAGGGACCAGTCGATTTTTACAGACCTATCTAAATTCTCGAATACCTCCGAAACGGGGGTATCAATCGGATTGTCCTTTCGGCAGCCGATGTTTGAGAAGTAATGACATCGAGTTTTCTTGTAAAATGCATGAAATCTTTATTTTTTTTTTTTTTTATGCGTCGAAAAATGCGGGGGGGTGACTTATTTCGACTAGCATCAGTGCCCACGCATCATTGACGCGGACAAAAGTATGTAACAGCAAGTCTATACGGTATGATGAACACACCCATTACAAAACATCTTCGTTCCATGCAGTAATTAAGTGGAAAAGTGCGAAGTACGATTTCGTTGTAATTAGCGATTAAAACTTGTTGGGCCGCCATGGTAAATGGTTGGGTTGTCATGGCAATCCTTAGTTTCCGAGATGCCCGAGAAAGAGAGGACAGCGCAGAGTCGTTTCGTCGGTACTGCAGACGGTGGACTACATTGTTGCATCTCGGAAACTAAGGATTGCCATGACAACCCAACCATTTACCATGGCGGCCCAACAACTTTCAATCGCTAATTACAACGAAATCGTACTTCGCACTTTTCCACTTAATTACTGCATGGAACGAAGATGTTTTGTAATGGGTGTGTTCGTCATACCGTATAGACTTGCTGTTACATACTTTTGTCCGCGTCTATGATGCGTGGGCACTGATGCTAGTCGAAATAAGTCACCCGCCCGCATTTTACGAGGCATAAAAAAAAAAAAAATAATAAAGATTTCATCCATTTTACAAGGGATCTCGATCTCATTTCTCCTCAAACAGCGGCTGCCGAAAGGACAATCCGATTGATACTACCCCCGTTTCGGAGATATTCGAGAATTTAGATAGATCGGTAAAAATCGACTGGTCCCTCCCCTTAATGCAGTCCTTTCCAAGGAAAATCGGTATTGTTACTATGAACCGGCGGAAAATCGTGAAACCGTTTGATTGACACTTGGTGCAAAACAATTTCGAAGACATTGAGGAAAATGACGTCCTGAATCAAGCTGCATTAATTCTACGATCTGAAATTTAAAGTATTGAACAGAAGCCTCTCACTACGATTACAGCAAATACTATGATAGCTGGAGAATGTGAAGTGCCAGAAATTGTTTCAAATTTTTTTTCTAATATGATTTCCACAACGAAGCGTCATCAACGTAGTTCAAACAAACAACGTCTCATTTCAGTAATTCTTTGTCAGATGATCTCATTTATGCAGCAACGAACGGAAAAATTAAAACCGCAAAACACATTTCTTTAGGAATGACTTTGAAAAGTCTAACGAATCGTAAAAAAATGATCAACATTATAAACAGACTCGGCCACTGCTGTAGTTACACGGTACTTCAAGAATTTGCTTCCGTTTCCCATTCAGAGATTTGTCCTGAAGATATAATACGAACATCGAATCTTAATGCAGGTCTTGCTTTCGACAATTTCGATAGATTCGTAGATACTACTAGCGGAAAAGATACTCTACATGATACTGTAGGTATAATTTTCCAAGATGTCATCGACAATCCTGAAGAATGCCAAGGTAATTTCATTACATAAGTTATTTGTCTCATAGGTAAGATAAACGAGAAAGAGACTTCGATCTTTGGATGCTGTGATGCCAGAACTGCCAGCATACAATAAAAAGCCTAGTTTTGCAGAAGAATTTGAAAATTATGATAGTCCTTTGAGATCGAGTGATCAAAGTATTGTAGAACCGTACAAGAAAATGTATTTAACTTGGATGATGTCTCACTTTTTAAAACTTTCCAATGTGCCAGCTTCGGTGGGATACAATAGTATGATAATTGAGGATCGTAGCTGTCAACAGATGAGCGTACGTAGTGGAGATGTTATATGATGCTTCTTTGCTTACCCAGGTTATCCATTCTCCGAAAATAGTTGTTTTACCACCTTAGCCGTTCTGTATCCGTCTACTGGTCATGTCTTCTCGGAGTTATACAATTGTATACGTGTATATATATGCCTGTTCTGAAAATTTCAGTACGGTTATGATTCGTTGAACTTACTTGTGCTGGAATTGAGTTTGATTCCATTTCACTCGGTTTGTGCTATATGACTGACTGATGGATCTTGTGCAATCTTTTGGTGGCCCTCAAATGAGCCGATGTTTTTCGCGATAATTTACTGGATGACACTTATTGTTAGTAGGACTTTTTTGACTTTTTTATATCAATATCTCAATATCTCGAATTTTGGCAGTCGTATTAGTTGTTAATAGTTAGTTATACAAAGAAAAATTATTGGACAAAAAAGATAGAAAATATCATTATTTACAATAAAGGTCATTATCATTTTGGGCTTAGAGTGCACGGTTACGGAGATACATAGGCCGAAACGGTTTTTCTCATAATGGCGGCACTTCCGCCCTTAAAATTTGTAAGGATTTTGTGAATTTACATTCAGTACGTCATACTGAACCTATTTATGAAAAAAAATAACTCCTGTAATTTAGTGCAGGAAAAAATTCCCTATTGCCTGTACTAAGAAGATTTGATACTTAACTACTATAAATTCTTCTCCGACTAATAATGCTGTTGTAGTAGAAACAATGAGACAGTCAAGAAAAGCAGCAACAGAATTAGGAAAACAATTGGGATCTGTCGAATGGCGATATGACATCTGGTGGCAGAAAAACTAACTATACTTAGGGCAGCTTTGAGTGATCAGTATACGTAAAATGCCGTGAAAATTCCATAGACTTATCATTTTTTAATAGAAATTTGTTTGAAATCACATAAGCTAAACGTCACAGTCTTCCCTTATCGTCGCCATGTTTTTTAGGCTCCGCCCATATGACAGATCCCAATACATGGAAGTTTCATACGATCTAGCGATTGCGAAAATAGCACTACAGATTCAAAGCATTGAACGACCACTAGGTATTCAATAATTTATGCATTCACATTGGAACGTTTCACATTGCAATGGCGCACTTCAAAGCAATAGGAAAATTCATAGACGGCTACGGAATTACGGATTCGATGGTCAACAGTGAAATGTTAGCAAGTGGTTCAGTAAATAGCTTTCTAACAGGAAAACACTTTGGTAGGTGCAAGCGTCTGCATCCTATAGTATCATTAGCACTCCAAATATTACAT
Organism: Rhogogaster chlorosoma; assembly: GCA_944452935.1. Taxonomy (NCBI): domain Eukaryota; kingdom Metazoa; phylum Arthropoda; class Insecta; order Hymenoptera; family Tenthredinidae; genus Rhogogaster; species Rhogogaster chlorosoma. Next base: position 26,419,818 of record OX101797.1, read on the forward strand.
TTCGAATCTTTTATTGATGCACAGGATATAAGTAATGAACAAATTGAGGCTAAAGTCAAGAACTATTTAATACAGTTCAATTCATCAAAATCCATCAATCTTACAGTTACAGATGAAAACTGCTTACAAATTATGCAAAAGTACGAGAAGTATTTACAAGAAACAATAGCTGGTGAACATGGAAAGACCCCTCAATTTTATATGATTTATGTGAGTTTAGTAGATGATTATTTAATGTTGAATCGGAGCATCAGATTAGAAAGATTGGATCTATTCAAGTATATGCGACCTAAAATTTCAAGTATCTTCTTCACTTTTAATCAACGAAATTACTCACGGTATTTAGTATTGTACCACGAAAAATTGTTGAAAGTGCAAGAGACTCATCCAGGATTACAGCTACAATTACAACAAGGTTCATTTGGTGTGAAAAGAACAAATAAATCTTTTTCAAGACAGGCCATCGATTTAACTTTGGAACAAACTATAAATGCCGATGCCGCAAATAAACTGACTGGAATAAGTCATCTGACCAATTCGATCGCAGCTAGACAGCGGTGGTGTAAGAGCGATAGTATTCGCTCGACAATTATTACTCATGTGATGGATAGAACTGGTTTGCGAAAAGCGCAAGACATCACAGCTGATCTTGAGAGTAATCGAATGAAAAAACATAGGCAACAAGTAGAAACATTGATTTCTCATATGAAGCAAAACGTAAATCTATTCTCCGAAAATGTTAACAAACAGTTTTTGTGTAACATTTCAACTGGACGTGCTTTGAATGAAAAAATTGAACAGTTTTTGCTTAATGTGAGAAATGTAGGTATTGAACAACAGGAACAGTTCATACGAGAATGTTCCAAAGATAATTTAAGATTTGAAAAAGCAATAAAGAAAAATAAAATAACAACATTTGTTGATGCTGTGGAAAAAAGAAAAATGGGTAGTGAATGGAAAACTACTTGAAGTGAAAATGCAGAGAGATATTTTTGGGAAATTGCTGCGAATGTCTCTTGAAAGTACATTGAATTTTGATATTGTATTATCATATCCACTCACTCCAATTCCACTAGCTCTATGTCATGCGGATGGCGCTATTTGCAAAACGGAAAAATCGGTTTTAACGCATTTGTTAGAAAAAGAAATAGAAAGTACGGAGCCTGAAAAATGTGACGTAATACTTTACGAGGTGTTTTTCATGATACATTCTTCGAAAAATATTCCAGTTTCCTTCGGTAATATTTCAAAGAAAATCCTAGGTGATTTAATGTATACTAATGCGAAGACTGTAATCATTGCTTTCGATCGGTATTTCTCGCCATCTATTAAAGATAATAAACATCTTATGAGAGGGAGAATAGAAGGAAATAGATTTGGCATCAATGGACCTGACCAAAAACGATCAACTAATTTCATAAATGATTTACAGAATGTACATTTCAAAGATGCACTGGTGAAATTCCTGTCCGACGATTGGAAAAATGATCATCTGCCCCGACTAGAAATTGTAGTGAGGAATGCCAAAGAATCAGTGAGGGGCAAATTTGGCTTGCCTAAGTTAGGCAAGCCTAGTTTGTGCCTTATTAAAACCACGGCAGGCAAAGCGAAGATCGGCTTGCCAAGTTTGGGTGGAATTTGGGAAATCTATGGTATTTCCAAATTCTGGCATACCATTGAAAAGCCTGACTGGTATGAAGTTACGAAAGCTAAAGGTTTGCCGAAGTTCGGCTTGCCGGATCTGGGTGTAATTTGGGAAATCTATGGCATTTCCGAAGTGTGGCATACTATTGGAAAGCCTGACTGGTATGAAGTTACGGAAACCTAAGGTTAACGGAAGTTTGGCTTGCCGAATTTGGAAAATTTATGGTATTGCCTAACTCTGGCATATCATTGGAAAACCTGACTGGTATGAAGTAATAACGGCCAAAGGTTTTCCGAAGTTCAGTTTGCCAAATTTGGCCGAAACTAGAGAAATATATGGCTTTGCCTGTTTGGCATATCATTGGGATCCCTGACTGGTATAAAGTAATAGCGGCCGAAGGTGTGTAGAAGTTCGGTTTGCCGAATTTGGGTGTAACTAGGGAAACCTACGGCATTGCCGAAGTTCGGCTTACTATTAGAATACCTGGCTAGTACGGATGAGTAACAATATTCGAAAGTTTCCCGAAGTTTGATATTCAATAGTAACACCTGACGAGTATTTTATAGTAAGGCCGTACGCTAATAAGTCATCGGCGAGTCTGCACACCAACAAGTGTGGATTCCAAACTCCTACCTAATCAGAAAACCAAGTTTAGGACACATTAGGCTTAGGATCCTTCCAGCAATTGTGGCTTCCAAACTGCCACCTAATCAGGAAGCCAAGTTAGGCAGGGCCTCGCAACTGCGTTGCTTCCCAAACATCGGCCTGGTTTGGATGCCTCACTTGCCGCAAGTTTGACATTCGGCATGCCTCATTTGGGCCAAACTACCGCCTCACTGAAATTTCTAGTCGGGCTGGCTCCTTTCAGTTCAGGGAAAATCTTGTGTGTAATTTATGAGAAATGTTACAAGTATGAAGTGATAAATGATAAAGTGATAAGAACAGAGGAGAATGATTTAACATGTCAAGATCATGAAGAGGCAGATACTAAGATCATTTTTCACGTGTGCAAGCTGGATTTTGATGATCACGTAACAATCAGATGCTCCGATACCGATATTTTGATAATTATGCTGGGAAACATGGATGCATTAAAAGAGAATTTCCAGATCTCCATGCTACTGGGTACTGGAAACGCACGCAGATATATAAACATCACCAAATTATTTCAGAAATTGGGTGGTGATTTATGTAAATCTTTACCAGGTTTTCATGCTCTCACGGGTTGTGATTTCAACCCTGCGTTTTTCAGAAGAGGAAAGAAAATGCCCTTTGAATTACTGAAGAAATCAACCGTTACATACAGGCTGTGTGATGAGAGAAAACGTTAGAGAGGTTCTTGTGATGTGAGTTAACGAATTAGCGAGATAGAGGCCTAGGATGAGTGACTTTCGGGATAAATGATTAGAGAAGGCTCACACTGATTTTTGTCTTTAATTAAAACTCGTAGTTTATTTCGTACTCACGATTAGAGATACATAAAATACATATAAGACCACGAGGCCGATAATTTACAATGTATTCCACGGGGAATATCGAGACACACTGATCTATATGGACTTCGATCTAGTCCGCAAGGATACATACATATATTATACATATGATAGTTCTTACGCTCGGTGCGCGGTAGGACTTCATAGTCAGATTTGAAGTAAACGCCACACGATGGTGTGTGTGCGATCGATAGATACTGACCGTCCAGCTGATCTACGCGATCGAACCACTTTGCCCGAACACAGGCATTTATACAAATATCTGAATCGTTGAATCCAAACTTAGATGCAACTTTTGCAGTGTTGGAAGAATTTGTTTGCCGTATGTATGGGTTTCAAAATGTCAATAATGTTAACTTGTCACGGGTAGCTGCATTTATGAAAATGTATAAAGTTAAGAAGAATGAGGATATTTTGGAAGTAAACAAAAATTTTTGAGCGCTCCACTCTGCCACCTTGTAAAGCAGAATTGCATCAGCAATTATTGGGGAGCAGTTATATCGCTCAATTATGGACTCACGCATCTCACCGAAAACCTATTTCCTCAACTCCGATCAATTATGGATGGAAAGAGGAATACAACAAATATGAATTCAAATGGTTCGAGGGAGATCAATTGCCTAGCAGAATTGATAAGCAGCATCACTAATACCATCGAAGATGAAAATGAAAATATTATAGGTTTCTATCATACTTTTCTCTGACATTGAATAGTTGATTTTCAACCTAGATTTAAATTTATGCATTCTTTCAGATCATTTGGAGGAAACAAATTCGGAAGACGATGATGAGGAAGATTGCGATGAAAGCGGGCTGGAAGACAGCAGCGATGAAAGTTTACTGGAAACTAGTGATTCCGAGAGTGATTCTACTTATGAAGATGTAGAATTGGAGGGATAATTCTTCAGAATATTGTTATTGTTTTATACATTTCTTTGATATTCTATATAGATAATAAATTTATTAATTACTTTTGAAACCTGTTGAAATCTAACCTTGTATGTCAATCATTTTCACTCAAAAATGATAAATCAATTATCAGCATTAAACACCTTCACACCCTGTGCTAGTATGGGTCTAGCTATGAAGATGCCAGGTCAAGGAAAATCCGAGGCTGCTGCACGCTCTTTGAAGTAATAATTACTAATGATGCAAAAATTTGTACGGCACAAATTATGAACTGATACAGGGATGCGAATTGTTGTGTGACACTCACCCTGCGTGTGTAGACTGGGTCTTTGAAGGAACAGTCGAATTTTTTGAAATTGTTCCAGATATGGAACAGTGGTAGAGGAGAGGTTAAGCTTTTGACTTTGGCAAGTTCTGGATCACGTAGTAGACACTTCAAATAGTAACCGTTAGTTTTGTCAAAAGTTTTTCTGAAGCAAATAAAACCTTGAAACCCTGACTGTTCCATAAAAGACGCAGTTTCTCGAAAAATATAATGTGCACACGGAGGGTTAATGCCGTTTAGAGGTTACGCTTTTACAGATGCACTGTAATTATGAAAAACAGTTTTACTTACTCATCCTTCGACACGCCAATGAGTCGCAAGCCCCTGGATAAAGATCATCTGGTGCACAAAGAACATTTTGTGGGTGTAATAATTATTTTCGGTAATAATTTGTCACACTCACCTCGCTATAGCTGTCAAGATTCAAGAGCGCCGTTGATCAGTCTGTTTGTTTGTTTCTTTCTCGATCGGGACTATAGAACTTCGCGGCTACGATCAGGGGTAAAAATTTCACGGAACTATACCTGATAGTCCGCTACCAAACATACTGAGGCGTAGGCAAGGAATCACACGGTATAGTACCCGAAATAGATCTACCTGTACAGAGTGAATGTTAAGACAAGTTTTACAGATGTGAGACACCCAACCTTAGACGGTCATATCACGCAAATTGAGATAATTAATAATCTGAAAAGATGCAAACTAAATAAATCACCGGGGCCTGACAGTCTAAGCAACAAATTCTATGAGTATCTTCCAAAAAACTGGCTCTTATTTTTAGAATATTTTCTTGATAAGATTTCAGACTCTGAAGCGATACCTTCCTCGTGGGTGGAAATTCATGCATGCATGATACATAAAAAAAATAATGAGGGGATACCCTCCACCTATCGATGTATATTATTCGTTAATAACCTAACAAAAGTTTTCACACAAATTTTATATGAACGATTGTGCGAAGTGGGTGTTAGTAGAAAACTCATACGAATAGGTCAAAATCCATACGAACAAGCAAGCATTTCTGTCAAATGCCAAGAAGATCTCTCGGAAATAGTTGAGGTTTGGAGGGAGAAATTTTGAGTCCCCTACTGGTCGCTCTTTTCTTAACTGATTTTCAAAAATTCTTTTACGAATATTCATGTCGTGGAATCTCAATCGATCACAGAAACGAACTTCTCTGTCTGTTATAAGTACGCGGACGATATAATAATTGTACTAGTTGACTCACCACTGGACCTGAGAAACAAAATTAAGATATTGGAACTGTATTATAGACAGAAAGGCTGAGAAATAAACGAAAAGAGCTCACAAATTGCAATACTTCACAAAGGAAGACTGAAAAACAACATACCTTTTTCTTTGAAGCCGAAAAAACTGAAGTTGTAACCGAATTTACTTATCTGGGCACTTTGTTCTCAACCGCAGGGGTATTTGCCAAAAATAAAGAGAAAATGATCAAGCTGTCGAATGCATTGGTAACAAGTATCTTATTCAATGACATCGAAGTCTGGGGTTTGAGGTATTTATAAATGAGGTATATAAATAAAATGCATAAACTACCTTCTACAAAAAAGTTTTGAGTCTGCGTAAATATACACCAAATTACGCAGTCAGATTGAAAGTGGCAGCGTGACGTTTGGCGTACTCGGTTCTACAAAGAACTTTAAATTTGCTGCACAAAGTCTATAAAATGCCAGATTCTAGATACCCAAAAATATGTCTCAACCAATTGATTCTAAAATCGCGAAGACAAAACTGTAATGTAAAATACAACTGGATCTATCAAATAAATCAAAATCTCACACATAATGGAATCTCTGAAATTATAGACTCCGAGAATATACATAGAATCGACGAAATCAAAGAAAACATACTGAAAAAGTACAAGATAAAATAGCTCTAAAATCAGATTGGGAAAGGTTCAGAAACACTGAAAGTCTCCGAATATACAGCTACATAGCTTTGATTGAAAATTCGAACTCATATCTAAAGAACACAGCTCTTTTATGCATACAAGATCTATTGCCCAATTAAGAATAATAACTTCACATGAGAGAAAAATTATCCTGAATAATATCATCAGCTGCATAACAAAGAAAAGGACCGTGACATCTGCTTTATGCCTGAATCTGGCGATATTAAACAATTAGTTCCTGACCGAATGTACCGCATATATGCCTCACTTAGGAAAGATATATTCGATGTAAATAGCGATATCTCCTCCAGAACCGACTTCTGGCTAGACTTAATGTTTGTAAACACTCAAAAAGACTGTGTAAGAATATATACGTATTTATCTGAAACACAAAGAATTTATAATGATTATAATGAAACTCTAAATACAAATCAACCTTTGTGAAAGTACTACATCGATGTCGAATATTGTATGCTTGTAAGAGTATCTCCTTGAGGTCAAAGATTGTATGTTTGTAAATACCCCTATAATCTGTATGTACTATACTGGATCATATTTGTAATATTTAATGCTGTACCACCAATTGAATTGTATTTGTACAAAGCAGAACGGTTAGTAAATTACATTTTACTATGTAACATAGCAAAAGTTGCTAATAATGTAGTAATCGCTTCTATGTGTATAGGCTCCATTACCAACTAAAGACTTGCTATGTCCTACAGTATCCAGTGCTACAGCATATATACACTCAGCAACAAAATTAACGGCGCACCTGGCGCTCCGCGAAATATTACCGATTTTCAAAATGCTGTAACTTCCAGAAAAATTGTCGAAAAAAATCATTTGGGGAAGCATTTTGAAGGTTGAAACTTCATCTTCAAGGTGGTTTTTGAAAATTCTTCCTACGACCATTTTCGACGTCGTGGCGTAGGTTTGAATGCTGGGTCGCGAAACGCCCGAAAAAAAAAGTTTTTCAAAGTTCTCTACGGGGCGTTCAAAAAATCGCAGAGAACTTTCGATATAGCCATTTTGTAGCCTGAAATTTCCTCTTCAAAATGGTTCCTAGGAATTTGTCGCACGATTTTTTTTTGTCGATTTATTCGAATTTTAGTCAAGCAATGTCAATGAGGGCAGGACAGAGAGAAGGCGTAAAATGTGAGTGTATGTGTGTGTGTGTGTGTCTGCCCGTATGTGCAGGCAGCGATCAGGACCCATGGCTCGTCACTTCCACGGTATTTCACGACTTCAAACCCTCGCTGCACTGCATGTGTATGTGTTTACGATAGTTAAACCTCAAAATCGTGATAATAAGTAGGTACACACGCATACATTTTACGCCTTCTTTTTATCCTGCCCTCATTGACATTGCTTGACTAAAATTCGAATAACTCAGCAAAAAAAAATCGTGCGACAAATTCCTAAGAACCATTTTGAAGAGGAAATTTCAGGCTACAAAATGGCTATATCGAAAGTTCTCTGCGATTTTTTGAACGCCCCGTAGAGAACTTTGAAAAACTTTTTTTTTCTGGCGTTTCGCGACCCAGCATTCAAACTTACGCCACGACGTCGAAAATGGTCGTAGGAAGAATTTTCAAAAACCACCTTGAAGATGAAGTTTCAACCTTCAAAATGCTTCCCCAAATGATTTTTTTCGATAATTTTTCTGGAAGTTACAGCATTTTGAAAATCGGTAATATTTCGCGGAGTGCCAGGTGCACCGTTAATTTTGTTGCTGAGTGTAGTAATCAGTACAATAACATAGCAATACTTACTAGTCGTCAATGTTGATACAGAACTCTCTACTATGAAATTCGCACCGTGTATATGCTGAAAATACATATCAAAAAGTACCAATGGCTTGTAGGCAAGATTCACACGCGCCATGTGGCTGAAATTTATTAATAGAGCGGAGAGAAAATAATAATAACGTATGACGCAATGACGAGTTTGGTGCAGCTGTTTTTGGTCAATCACCATATTTACTCGTATCATCCAATGTTTAACGCATCCGTCGATTCTGATTGAGAATGAATTTACGAAACTACGAAAATTTATTGAATCAGAGAATGAGATTCAAGAAATTGAAACCGAGTTTATATCAAGTTAAATCTCTTGGGCTTGTTACACTATTTACCGATCGGAATTCAATCAATTCGGACGCTCCTCTTTGAAATATTTCATTCATCAAACTGCATTAAACTCCTTCTAACTAGCAAAAAAGTTAGACAGTAAAATAGTATTTGATATTACCTTCGTTCTCCATTGCACCCTCAATCTCTCCACACTGAATTAATATTTTTACAGCGTTTTTTTTTTTTATCGAAGAGTGGAAATAATGTTTTATTCCTTATCTTCAACCCATTCACTAGCGCACTTACTATTTCATCAGTTTGACATTCTCACATGTGTAATAAAAAACAGGTAACAGTCATCCGTAACTGAGACGAATATAAAACACGCGAAACGCGGGAGTTGCAGGCGCCTCGGTAGCCGCGCAGCTTGCAACTGGCGATAGAATTAAAAGTACCTTCTCTGGCGCGGGTGGTTGGAGCTTCTTCTATAATAGCTTAGTGATAAGTAGGCCGATACTCGTTACCACTAGTGGTTCGGTCACGAGGTAATAATATGCTTTCGTGCATCGTCTTGCAGAGATTAATGACGAAGATAAATATTCACCGCAGTTACCCGATACTTTTAATCAGAGATCAACTTATAATTGACGAAACTCCATGCAAACGATCATATAATTGAGTGAAAATTTTGTTCTGTCACTCAATTTCGCATTATCGAAATAAAGATTGCACCAAAACGTCTTCGAATTTTGCATTTTTATTTTCAAAAATACCGAGCTACGGCTATTAGAATTTTGCGAATCGGCTATTGCAACCCAAGATTAAGAAATTCATAAATACACAAGAACACACTGCAAATTATCAATCATTCTTTTATTCAGTTCCCAAAGAATGAAGTTTTTCGAGGAAAAAATAACATATATTGAACAAATGATTATTCATCAATCACTTTTTTTTGTCGAAAGTTTTACTAATTTTTGACTGACAAAAGAAACCTTGAGATACTAAGCAATAATTCACCGGAATCCCTTGATCTCTTCCCTACTAATTTTTAAGTACAGTAACTCGTCGAGGCCCTACCCGAGAAAAAATAATTATATAATATGTAACGTAATTTTCTGATCGGGAAAGGAAATCCCCTAACTAAGTCACTCTTCAGCGACTTTCCTAGGCAAACTTACTTATTGTTAAGCGCCAGACACACTTCCCATGTGCAAAATTGCAGTTGGCCTCAGGAAGGGCATAAATAGTTTGCCCCGTTGTTGCGTAGGTCCTCCAGAGGCAAATCGTGTAGGACCCACACTAGAAAAACGGCAGGCCACCTACAAGGGGCCAAGAAATGGCCCGCCATAGGGCCGTGGCAATTCCATTAAGAGCTCTCTTGGCATCCTTGGAAGAGCTAACTCGAAATCTACATACATATTCATAACATTCTGTAATGAACTTACATTTTTTTAAATCAATGATAGTGAATGTAGAGCATACGTTATAGAATACGTTTTAGCATACTTATTTCTTAAATATATATAAAAGCACATAAAACAAGTTCGCGAACTGGTTCGATATCTTTATTCTAAAATCGACACCTACAGCACAGGTTCAAGAGCGCCTTCCAGCAAAGGAGAATCGCAAATAAGGTGAATCGAGAAAGAAAAGAAATTAAAATTCAGATTAAAATAAAAAAATTAATTAAATAATTTAATTTAATTGAATTAATTTGTTACGTCCCAACTCCACCTTCTCCCAATGATCATCCGACCCGCTATTTCCTTTCTGCTAATCTCTCGTCACTTCCTTTCCTCTAGACCTGTACTCATCACTTCCCACATTCCTGCAAACTCGTGCGAGCTGCACCCGGCCCCACGATTTGCAAGTCAACTGAAATCCCCTCCTTATTCTGAGTTTACCTTATTCTAGTCCTTCACTCTTCAGTCAACCTCCTAACTCTTAACATCTTCTCTCCTTTTTCTATCCCTACCTCCTCCTTCATAGCCACTCTTTATTCAAACTACCGATTATACAGGGTCACCCAAGACCCCCGGACCGGAAGGAATAGGTGAATTCCTCGTTGGATTTTGAGACGAAATTTCCTTTTCGAAAACTTCGTCCGATCAACGGTGTCCAAGTTATTAAAGATTAAGAGTAGCCAATCAGCGCCTCGCTTTAGGTCCGTGCCAGTGCCGGGTCAATAGTAAACGGCGGGCAGGGCCCGTGGTTTATTTTACATTTGGCTACTTTCTTCTTCACTTTACGATCGACGCGTATTATTATTATTATTATTATTTTTTTTTTTTCCGCGTACGCACGAGCGAAATTGACCATGGGATTGAAAATTTATGAATTTGTACGGTGTGGTTGACCTGGACATCGAAAACTACGGTGCAGTCGACCTGGACACCGAAAACTACGGTCCGGTCAACCTGGACACGTAGAACTACGGTCCGGTAGAAAAAAAAAAATAATAATAATAATAATAATAATAATAATAATAATAATAATAATAATAATAATAATAATAATAATAATACGCGTCGATCGTAAAGTGAAGAAGAAAGTAGCCAAATGTAAAATAAACCACGGGCCCTGCCCACCGTTCACTATTGACCCGGCTCACTATTGGCACTGGCACGGACCTAAAGCGAGGCGCTGATTGGCTACTCTTAATCTTTAATAACTTGGACACCGTTGATCGGACGAAGTTTTCGAAAAGGAAATTTCGTCTCAAAATCCATCGAGGAATTCACCTATTCCTTCCGGTCCGGGGGTCTTGGGTGACCCTGTATAATAAAAGGAGTACTTAAATAAACCAATTACGCATCAATAAATATTATACTTAGTCAACTACACCATCTTCCACCGCCGATCTCCTACCTCAAATACAATAATCATCCAAAACATCTATCGACGAGTATCTAATAATCTGTTGTGACATAACAAATTAATTAATTTAATTTAATTTAATTAAAATTAAATTTCCGCATCATCACCTTGTTCATTGCCTTGGCCATTGTGTTCCGGTGCATGTTCGACCGAATCTTTCAATCCATTGTAATGAAATGTAATAATATATATGGACTTTTCCATGCCAACTGACTTCGTCGCTGACCCTCGACATTTTTGATTTTTCCAATTTTTTTTTATCTGACAGTTGTCGATTAATGAGGAATATTCACCAATTTTCAGATCTTCATCTCAATCCGCCTCCGCGTTATGAATTTTCGAAAAATGAACGAATTATTACACATGTTCAACTTCAATTAATCGTAACTCTGGATAAAAAATCGATATTGTCATAAACAAATACGTCTTTTTCTTCGTCTTTGATTGTACTTTAACATAAAAATAGGTAAGATAATATGCAACGTGAATTGAATCTTTTTTATACGCTTTAAAGTAAAAAAAAAAATCAATTTTTGTCAATTTCGACCCGTTTGATTTTTTTGAAAAAAATGTCTCGTATTCTCCAGCCGAAACCCGAATTTTCGACACCAAAACGAAGACGGACAGCCAATTCCTTCTATTTTATTTTCATTTTCCAATATTTAAATTTTGTGTACATCAACGTCTTATTTAATGCCTGACGCTTAACCATGCGCGCATCATATGTTTTTCTATGGCACCCCGGTCCTTTTCGTCCTGCCGCTTATTTCTTACGTATTTGGAGGAAAAAAATCTGAAAAAAATTCTGGAATACCCTCCATTGATTCAACTTCAAGGCTTCATAGTTGTCATAGTCGTTGCATTTGTTTTATTTTCAAATAAAACGTTTCGAACGACAAGAACGACAAAATCGCTTGGGTCGAAAGAGACCCATATGATCCGCAGAGGGTTAATCGCTGTATTTAATATTTGGAAACTTATCAGTGTGGTGTTACTATATCTAAAATCTTCATTTATTATCATTTTTAAGAATCTTGCGACATTCGACCACGTCTGATCGCGAGAATCGCTTAGTATCCAGTACGCCGTTCGTCTTGGGTATGATACAATGGGTATTCTGTGTTGCAGGTATACGTTTGGCGCGTTCAAAACGATTTTCCAACTTTATTTTCGTTGAATAATAGTCTTCTTTTGGCGAGAATCTTACTACTATATTGGGTAAATTACTCGGATCTGCAGCCCATCTGTACAGTTCGTCCGGGGTTGTTATCTGGCGATCGGAAGGCAATTGCAGACTAGCGCGAGCAGCCATTCTTTTTACGGTACCACCGACACCATCACAAGATCGTTTGCCATGTGCAGTGGCAAAGAAATGCCATTCTGATTGTATACCATAATCATCTTTGTGGTAATACAAATTTATAAAATGTTTGTAGTTCTTGTACTGCTGTGGCGCGCCATCAGAGAAATAGTATATTTTCGAAACTTCCGGAGAAAGTGTTTTGATGTAGTCTATGACGATTCCAGTGTACACGTGAACCGCAATAGAATCATGATTGAGACAGTCCTGAGATTACGACTATACTCTTGTGATTGAGTTGATCTCCAGATTTATAATAGATTACAACTGGATATACGGTGGCCTGATTATTATTCCAGTGAAATCCTGGGGCAGCATTCTGGACTACGAACGCATAGTTTTCTGCAAAATCACAAATTACAAGAAACTCATTGTCTTGTAAAGAACCTTTTAGAGATCTCAGAAACGTTGCTTGCTCTTTCGCAATGAAATTATATGGTAGAAGCGCTTTGATCTTTTGACAAAAATCATCGACGAAATCTAATGAGCATTTAATGGCTGTTTCAAGACTAGTACGTGGATTTGAAATCCAGTGTTTAAAAGTCACGCTATCGATTTCATTATCTTCCATTGCCTGCATCAAGAGGTCGCGTAGAATTTCTGTTCCTGGACAAATAGGGCAGTGTCCAAAATAACACTGCGATGTCGGAGTGGGACATACAATTGCGTTTAAACAATCATTATAATTTTTAAGTGGCTGTTCCAGGCCTTCAGTTATTGATGGAATTTTGCCACCTGTAATAACAATAACAATATCGACCCTGCGAGTGTACACCTCCGTAGGCAATCTTAAAGTGCACATGGGATCAAATTCGCCCCAGGTGATTTTTGACCGAAATATTTTGAAAACTGTGGACTTTTTTTGAAAGCATGTTGAAAAGTTTTTTGTAGCAAGATTATTTAACTTCAAGTCCGCGTCGATCGATTTTCGAAAACAAAAGTTTTTGTTATCAAAATACGTGCTTCAGGTTAAAGCTCCGCGAAGGTCTATTTCGAACAAAAATTGTGGGGTATAATGATCCCGTGTATGAGCGGATCCACGCCACTTCACTCAAAAAAAAACCATCAAGTCACGAATCTTTGCGCCATTCAATACATCTGTAGTACTATCGAAAAAAAGTACAATTTGAAGGATTTTGAAAAATTCTCAAAAATGGCGGAGTTAGAGGTATGTGAATTTTTGTGCACAGCTATGTTTGAAAATTCATATCTCCGAAAGTGTTCATCGGAGCGGAAAGATTCTTGAAGCGTTTTGTTCGGGAAAGAATGTGCTTTCATATAAAAAATTATATTTTCAAAAAACAAAATTCTTTCAATATTTTTTTGGCGTTTTTATTTTTAATTTCGCTGCCATTTCCGCGGGACTTACAGAAATTCATGGAGATAATTTTTTTGGATACCTGGATCCTTCCTCTTCAATCCTAAAAAAAAAATTTATGGAGAAAATACCTGGGCCGGAGATAAAAAATAAAACGTGCCGTCGCGCGTACCGCGCGCGCTGATCCACGTCCGCGCTACTTCCGTAAGCTCGCTGTGTTACGTAGTGGAGATGTCATATGATGCTTCTTTACTTACCCAGGTTTTCCATTCTCCGAAAATGGTTATTCTACCACCTTAGCCCTTCCGTATCCGTCTACTGGTCATGTTTTCTCGGAGTTATACAATTGTATACGTATATACAGTGAGGTTCACTGGAAACTGGATAAGCCTGACGTTAGGCAATTCGTGTAAACACGTAAATGGCAACGCTGTCGAACGCATAGAGTGGTGAAACGACATATCCACAAAGACGGACAATTTCAGATTGCAGCTTTCACGTCGTTGGGTCAGAATTAACTGACAGAGTGACATATTCGAGGTTAATCGCGATATAACTAATAAGACAACGGGAATGGATATTCATTCGTAAGAAATTAGTGGTAATGAATTAGTAAATCGATTGCAGATGCCTAAGTCGGTTTATTTGCAACATTATTTGGTTATAACTATCGGGGTGAAACCTACGAATCTAATTGAAATAATGGTACATAACCAACCAATTTGGAACGATATTAATTCGTTATTAAGTCTTAAAGAAGTTATGAATTGATTGCTGATGTCAATTTATGTTCATTTACAACATTATTTACAAGCTAGGAGTTCCGCGATGACTGACTGACTCGTGGCATCACTTCGACAACTACGGTCAGGAACACAGTGGCGTAGATTTGATCCAACGAGCAATCGACGAGCAATCTTTGACGTAGCAGACAGTACCCCGAATTTCTTCAGCGTCACCGCCTAAGAAGTCTGAAAGCACAGCCTTGTGGATACCTTACAGCTAACGCTGTAAACCTTACTTGGAAACAGTCCTGCAGAGATTTTCAGTTCGACTATCAATTCGGGTATACCTTTCGACGAGTAATGCATTGATAAACAATATTGTGTTTGTGTAAATCAATGTAACTGTGCCGTGCTACGAGTACAATAAAGCGATATCATATTTACGACAAAAAGCTCATTTACAATATTTTTATTATAATCAATATTATTATTCTTATAATATATTATTTATTCTTATAATCAATAATATTCATTCATTGTTAATATCATCAATATTATTTATTTGTTTTTTAATACAAAATATATTTATACAAAATATAATTTTGAAAATAGCCGATTTCTTCGGCGCAAACGATTAGAAATATGGTTAAGCAGTTCCGGGAAGGTGACGATATCGATCCACGTTCGATGAAAACATCTTATCCAACGCGGCAAGTTAGTGCCGAAAATAAAGCGGGAGTACTCCGCGTGCTGGATGAGGACGGATCCAAACCAGCTTCAGGAGTCGGGAAAGAAGTTGGTATATCGAAATCGTCGGTACGACGGATCGTTGATCACTTGACGGATCACTTTAGGCACCTCGTGCAGTCTGCAATTAAATCACATTAAAGCAATCAACAGCTGTGTTCCAAATTCTTGTTGGTTCTCCAATATTTCCACCGAAAATCAATCGTTCCGTAGTCGCTCTAATCAGCCCTAACATACTGAACTTTCTATTCTTATTACCAAGTAATATAGGTATATTTGGTATATTTATAGGTATAGGTAAGATATTTGTTTATTTTAATTCATTCATTCGGAATAAATACATAGACTTAACATCCAATTACAGGTTTAGTCAGTGGAATATTGCTTGAAATAGAATACATAATAACAAAATTACCATTACTAATAATTAATGATAATTACTACTAATCAAAACAACAAGAATGATCATAATAGTAATAATATAAATAATAATAATTATTATTATTATTATAATAATAATAACATAAAACACTCATATTCGAGGCAAAAATGTAACAGTAGGTATATGTATAATATGAATCTCAGAATGCATTCGGATTGTGAAAAACTGAATTTTTACTCAAATATGAGTGTTTTTGCAAAACTTTTTTAGGGAACTCATAGAGATTATAGAGATCACTGAGTATAACAAACCCTAAAATTTCGAAATCGGATCAAAAATGAACAATTTTCATCGTTGTGAGCAAAATGTTTTTATAACTTTTCGGAATTCTGTCACTAAATTGAGTTTTTTTTTTTTTCTGAGTTTATGAGAATATCCGCTCCTCGATATTATTCAATTATTTTTCGCATTAATATCATCATAGATATACCGTAATAGATGGGACAAGTTTCGGCTAATAATTAATTCCGCGAGATGAATTCAGGGAGCGTGGCGATCGAAAATCTCTTTTTCGTTGATTTCGATCAGAATTCTTTGTTATCAATAGGATGCCTCTTACATCAATAATCTATATAATCGACGTAGATCGGGTAATGGTGCAAACGAAACACAATGTTTGACGTTACCGGTAAGCTCTGAATCTCACATCGGATCGCAAGCTTCTTTATCTACATAAACCGTATTTATTGTGAAAGTATGGTGAAAGCTTCTGTTTCTTTTTTCAGCGTCTCATTTTTTGAATGTTTTCCCGAATATTTTCTCTATTCCAAAGTGATTCCTATGCTCAGCGTCCTGAACTGAAGCCTGATCTTCTAAATGAAATACTTTAGATCTAGATATGCATGAATTCGATTGGTGGAATCGCTGAATCATTTCAATATGCCACTAGCAGAGCTAAAATGCTTAAAACTGAATTTATACCGCCATATAAATAATATAAAATATAAAATGTACGTGGTGAAGTTCTTATTATCAAAGCTCTATATCGCGATCGCACTCACTGCAAACCACAAATTCCGAAGATAACCAGTCAGTTAATGAATTTCCTAGTCGAAAGCAGACAAGAGTTTTTTTAGATGCACTATACAGGTTAATTCAGAATTCGTGACGAATCTCCGGAGAGGATCCTTGTCAAAATTGAGATCGAAATTCGGGTCATTTTGAGCCGCGATGACCAGGATCAAGGGTCAAATCAAGGCATACAGTAATTCTCCAATTTTTGTAATTTTCCTGTATGAAATACCCATTCAAATAATTACTATTTATTCTTTACCATAATGAAGAATGTATTCTTCATAGTCGCAGTATAAATAACTGAAATATCCGTTCAACGTATCTCGCTGCGATTTTCGCGCAATGCCCAATTGCATAAACGTGGCGTGCCTCTCGATCACGGGGTAAATTCTGCCCCGAGAGTTGTCTATTAAATGTGTCATAACAATTGTATCCGCTCTTATTATTTATTAATTAGCTTTTTATTATTCTCCAGGGTATTATTTCTACCACGGTTAAGCGGATTATCGGGATTTATCAATAAATCTTTTTTCCCAACCATTTTTTTTTTACTATACTTATTCCCCATAAAATATGGCAGTACGTTAATTCAGCGTAGTTTTTTAAAAATCCATGCGGCAATTTATTGTCAGACGTGTGAATAATGAACACAGGCACACTTCTGCTGACATGCAGCGGATACAATTACTATGAAACATTTGAACAGAAAGTATTTCGCAGCTTCTTCGTTTTACAGTTTTACAATCGCTCATTACATTCATATGTGCAGTGCCATTTATTAACTCTTTTCTCGTAATGACGCGATATATGTATGTGACACGAGATAGTGAGAGTATCAATCTATTTTGTTTTCCAAAGACCAAAGATGAGAGATATCACTGCATTTGGATACGAAATTCAGTAGGATAGGACAGCTTTGCAATTTTACCAACCGAAAAATAATTGACCTCGCGCAGAATGATACAGACAACACATAATATATTTCCAAGATCGATTAATATTCTGTTTTACCATAAAATTGTGGCGGCGACACCGTTCGGCCTGTCATTTTTAGGACATATGGCGGTTTGGTTCTGACTTTTTCTAACTTGTCCCATCTATTACAATATATCTATGATATCATCAAAAATTATCAAATCCCCCTATGCTCCTATTCTTCAGCATTGTGCAATCCATGTCTCAGTTTGTTGGTCTTCTCGTTAAGCATAGTGTTCCGGTTATTCCTGCACACAATCCGCACAATGATTTGGCAGCATTAAACACCCTATGCTAGTACGGGTCTAGCCGAGGATCTAGCTATGAAGATGCCAGGTCAAGTAAAATCCGAAGCTGCTGCAAGATCTCTGAAATAATAATTAATAAGTGTCTAATTAATAAGAATAGTAAATTAATAAGAATAAAACCCTGAAACCCTGACTGTTCTATAAAAGATGCAGTTTCTCGAAAAATATAGCGTGCACATGGAGGGTTAATGCCACCTTGAGGTTACGCTCTTACAGATGCACTCGTAATTATGAAAAACAGTTTTACTTACTCATCCGTCGATACACCAATCAGTCGCGATCCCCTGGATAACGATCATCCGGTGCACAAAGAACATTTTGTGGGTGTAATAATTATTTTCGGTAATAATTTGTCACACTCACCTCGCTCCAGCTGTCAAAATTCAAGGGCGCTGTTGATCAGTTTGTTTGTTTCTCGATCGGGACTATAGAACTTCGCAGCTACGATCACGGGTAAAATTTTCACTGAACTATACCTGACGGTCCGCTACCGGACATACTGCGGCGTGAGCAAGGAATCACCCGGTAGTTTATGCTACTCATGATCCCATTTTATTTAAACAGTGCAACATATTTAGATATCGTACGAACATGATACGAATTTTTTTTTAGAAGAAATGTATCTCAAAAGTTTTCTTGTCACGAAAAACAAATTTCCTCAACATTTCAGTTCGATATCTCAAAAATTGAGTTGCCGCAAGGGGGGGGTAGGGGGAGGGGTCCCTTTTCGCATTTGAAATACATGTAAGAATTTTTTTTTTTAATTCTAAAGTAAATAGGTGTAAAATTTTTTGTACGAATTTTCGTTTTCCTCTCCTTGTAGGAAATTAAACTATACAAAACGATATACAATCATATAAAATTATATAAAATTGTACGTAATTATGTATGATTATATAGAAAAAAAATTTCCCGGGTAGAATGTTGTCTCTCAGGAACCACACAGCAGATTTTATCGAAATTTTGCGAACAAGATCAAGTGGGCAGAGCCTTACGCCCCTATAACTTTTATAAAAAAACTACGGAGCGGTGGACCTAGACACCGAAAACTACGGAGCGAAGGACCTGGACACCGAAAACTACGGAGCGAAGGACCTGGACACCGAAAACTACGGAGCGAAGGACCTGGATACCGAAAACTACGGAGCGAAGGACCTGGATACCGAAAACTACGGAGCGAAGGACCTGGATACCAAAAACTACAGAGCGAAGGACCTGGACACCGAAAACTACGGTGTGAAGGA
The DNA here is from genome assembly GCA_944452935.1 of Rhogogaster chlorosoma. Classification (NCBI taxonomy): domain Eukaryota; kingdom Metazoa; phylum Arthropoda; class Insecta; order Hymenoptera; family Tenthredinidae; genus Rhogogaster; species Rhogogaster chlorosoma. Next base: position 26,439,190 of record OX101797.1, read on the forward strand.
CCTGGATATTGAAAACTACGGAGCGAAGAACCTGGACACCGAAGACTGCGGTGCGAAGGACCTGGTTACCGAAAACTACGGAGCGAAGGACCTGGATACCGAAAACTACGGAGAGAAGGACCTGGACACCGAAAACTACGGTGCGAAAGACCTGGATACCGAAAACTGCGGTGTGGACACATTATCGAAAAAATTTTTGGGGAGCACGAGTAGACGTGACGCATCAATAATAATGATAATAATAATAATAATGATTAATGAAATGTGATTATTAAATAATACTATAATAATATAATAATATTATATTATAATCATACTGGCACGCTGGCCTACAGGTACTTGGCCGCGATTTGCTGCTGCGCATGCGCAATTTGTAGATCAGGCATCGAAGCCGATCAATAATTCTGCGCATGCGCATTTTGTAAAATAATTAATATTATTAATAACTCAGTTATGCGTGGTCGATTATTGCTCAAAAACAATAGGGGGCGAGGTTCCGGTGACGAGAACACTCCTTCCAAATGGCAAGTTCATAAATGCCACGGTTCAACAGATATCGTGGTCCTAGGAAAACGGTCTGCAACGAAGAAGAAGGAGGAGGAGAAGAAGGAAAAGAAGATTGTGTTTTTCGATCAACTTTGACGGTCAATATCTCAGGAACCACGCGGTAGATTTTGTCGGAATTTCGCGAGCAAGGTCAAATGGGGAGGGCCTCACGCCCATATAAATCTTATTAGGAAATAATCAGCGGTTCAAAAGATATGACAGATTTTTTACAAGAACAAGAGCTGGCTCGGGTAAATGTTTCGTGACTGGCGCGCCAAGTTTAGTTTGGGAACTCGGCGATTCGCTGCCGCGAATCTTGATAAGGCGCAAACTAGGCTTGCCCAAGTTAGGCAAGCCAAATTTGGCCCTCACAGATTTTTCGGCATTCCTCACTACAATTTCTAGTCAGGGTTTCGAAGGGTCTTCCACCCCTTAGATTTCATACACACACATGCGAAAATCCAGAAGGTAGTTGCGGCTCCCGAAAGGTTAGGTCACCCCGCTGATGTAACTCACATACACGCACACATATGCGAACCACTCGCAGAGTGAGGCGCGCAGCACCGAAGCAAGGCGCGTAGCGCCGAGTCCTTGGCGGCGAGCGCAGCGAGGGGTTGGTGCGCGAGGCGCGCATGGGCGGAGCCCCCAGTATGTTAATATTAAAAATTGCGCTAAGCACGCAACAGTGATTGTCACATCAGTTTTTCACCAGAATTGGTAGATCTGTCCACTTCTGTCGGCCAATTAGTAGATTTGTTTTGTATTTCTTCGTATAAAAATTGTGAACGGAAAATAGGGGCAAAGATGCAAATACCTAGTCATAATAATAAATGCTGCAATTTCAATTTTTATTCGAATACATGCACAAAGTTTATGAACAATCATAAAGTAATAATGTAAAAATATTAATTGTCAACAAATAAAATGTACTGCTGAGTAACTAAGCATAACAATGCCTATATTTCCGTAAAACATTTTTTCAGAATCATGTCCATGATACTATGAAAACTTGGGTCAAATCATTTGACATTTATAATTGATTTCTCAAATTAAAAATATATTATTCAAAACTGTAATTTCCAATTTAACGAAGCTGTGACATTTCGCTCAAATATTACATCACTCCGCTGTGCCTTAATTTTGACAGAAATAGTGGCCACTAGCTTTTTTTTACCGAACTTACACAGACTTTTAGTTTCATCGCAATTAAAATGATCTTGCTATTCGTACACATAAAGTCGTAGATACAGTCTTGCAATTAATCGAAATTTGGATTATCATATTTTTTATTTTCGTCATTCAATCAATTTTGCTTTTCATTTGGTTATACTAGAATTTTCTTTATTAATGTAATGTAAACAAGGGCGACTTATTTCCTAACGGTATTTGGCTCAGCTTTTGCCGAGATATCGAAAAACTCATACTGTCTGCAGGCTGAAGAACCTTAATTATGCTGATATCGAGATTGCACCCTAGTTCTGAAGGGAAGCAGCTGTAGGCTGTACCAGAGAGTCAGGGCTCTGGTAGTTTTTCTGGAGTTGTTCTTGAGCTTCAGAAACCTCGACGCCGACACTCTGCTTTACGGTTTGCTGGATGGATGGGAATGAGAGTACAGGCTGGGGGGTAGGGTAGTCAGTACGAAACTGGAAGGATGGGGGCTGAACATACGGTACGTTCTTGGTATAGTCTACGGGATATGGATGAGGAAAGCCAACTGGGACTTGGGGGTTAATGATAGTCTTACCCTGCAAGCCCTGGTCGTAACCAGAATGAATTCCAACGCCAAAGGAATGACCAGGATGATAATTGCCACCGTTGTAACCTAGTCTGCCATAGTTGTTATTGTATTGTCCGTAGTTTGCATTATAGCCGCCAAAGCCCGGGGTGTATTCGTATCCAGGATGAATGTTGGGATTGTACCTACTAGGGTCATATGTACTGTGGCCTGTATTGTACGCAGCGACCGCGCTAATGAAAGGCGGAGGAAAGGAATGGCTAAAACCGGAATTGAAGGTAGAACCGAAGGCAGGTCCAAACTTGGATTCGAAGGGAATCACTGAGCTGCCAGCGGTTGGATCGACGTTACTAGATAGTGATTTTGAGGGAGACGAAGGAAAGATGGGGCTATTCAGAGAACTGGAACCAGAATTAACGGCAGATCCGAAGGAAGATCTAGACTTGGATTCGATGGAAGTCGCTGAGCTGATAGTGGCCGAATCGGCATCACTAGAGGATGCTTCCGAGGAGGATTGAGAGAGAGGGGAGCTAATTGGAAAACTGAAACCAGCGTTGAATCCAAAACCAGAAGAAGATTGGAAAGTGGGTTCGAAGGGAGTTGCTGAGCGGTCAGTGGCTGCATCGGCGTTACTGGACGGTGCTTCTACAGATGACTCGGCGTCGTTAGCAGGGGCTACTATGGCACTTTGGCTGGGATCTATAAAATAAAACAAACGTGTATTACGAGTTGGGCGGTGTAAGTATCAATTTGTGTATCTCGCATCCTTCGGAGAAGAACTACTCAATGCAGAGAAGGCAGAGGCTAATGTGATTTGTGCAAAATCACCTGAGGAAACTATATTAGCTGCACCATCATTTTGGGGATCACTGGCGCTGTCCTCTGATTGGTCAGGTTGAGAACCCAAGGCTTGCGACTCGGCTAATCGTGTATGAGATTCAAAATTGCGTGAAGAAACTTCTTGGACGTTGGCATTTTGTTCGGCGTGAATGCTGGATTCGGCCTCATGTGTAGTTTCGTCTTTGTAGCTAGAATTCTCGATATTAAGCTTGACTACTGCTGGATTTTGTACGAAAACGTCAGGTAAAGCTTTTTGCTCTCCAGTGGCGGATTCAGTTTTGACTTTAGTTTCTTCGTCGGGAGAAGATTCTTTGTCATCGGGCTTGATTGATTCTGGATTTTGTGCGATAGCACCCGAAGAAGCTTCCTGTGCTTCATTGGCGGAACTAGCTTCGAGATTAGTCCCTACTGCGAGAGTAGTATCCTTGTCATCAGACTTAGCTAATTCCGCAACAGCAGCAGTACCTTGTGTCCGGGCTGCAACATCGACGGTTTCGGTGAATAGGGCAGCATTCGTGGCTGGAACACTCACCGATGTGACATCACTAACCGGCCGTTGCTTCAACAAGGTGGGACTGCTGTTAAAAATGGATGCAGGCTGTTCCAGTGCCTAAGAAAAGAGCATGCCATTGCCACCAAGATAATGATTTCATTGTAACTGTTTACAAGTGACCGATACGATATTAACCAACATAAAACCTATCATTTCAAAATTCTATGATGGGAGGGGGGAGGGGGGGGGGGGGGGGGGGACATCGAACAAAGGTACCTTGTCATTTGAAGTCTCAGATCCATTAGACTCGATGACCGACTTGACAGCTGCCCCTACATCATGCGTCAGTAAGTTCGTACTGTCGACTTGAGTTTCCTGTTTGAATTCTTGAACTCCGTAGCCCTTGGCTAGACCTAGGGACGAGAGACATCCAGAATTTCTGCTGAGGGCCTTTGCAATCTCGACTTCATTCTCGTGATGTGCATATGCTTCATGGTGATGGTCATGTACGCTATCATAGCGTGGGTCACCGGGAAGAATGTTTCTCTTCGTTCTTTCCGAGGGAGCAGCTAGAGTCAACGCCACGAGGCAGGTCTGCAAAAAATCGAGAACCAAATCTTAATCTTCTATTTGAAGAATTTTTACTCTGGGAAATCTGAAAGATCAGATCTGATTGATCTGAATCAAAATTTAAATTTCTTGGTAGATCCGTGTATACAGGGCGAGTCAGAACGCGATACTTTCCTTCTACCAGTGGATTCCTCGTGAGAATCTAAGACTTGAATTATAAATGCTAAAATGTCGAGGAAGAAGCCGTTTTTAGATAGAAGCCGTATGTCTTAGGTTCTTACGAGAAATCCACTGGTAGAAGGAAAGTACCGCGTTCGGCTCACCCTGTATTATCATTGACCGCGGTTTTAAGAAGCCGGGATTCGATCTTATCAAAACTAGAATCAGACAATGGGGCCTCATTTCATTGTCGAATTTGATTTTTGAATAGTATATTGTGTAACTAGGGAGAAAATTCGACTAAAAGTCTCGCTTTGCTCGAGCGGCAAACTTCACACTCGTCGTAATCGTCAAGTCTCGTCCCTAGTTACACATGATATTTTTGATAATAAGTGCATGAAAAGCGAGGCGTGGACGCCAGTTATGGATACTTGTGTCGCTGCTATCGTTCTTGGCCTAGAGAGAGTTTGTCGTTTCGTCCCGCAAGACAGGAATGAAAGTGAACGCAATTATTGTCAAGGGACGAAAATGAAATAATTGCGAACTGTGCATGCGCAAGCTTTGCAGTCCTGGTATGCAATCGGTTGCCTCCGTCCCGTTCAACTGCCATGCAACGCCCCACTTTCCATGCACACGTTATGAAATACTATGTTGTATATCTAGGGTGGAAAGTAGACGATTACAGCGAAGGCATGTTGCAGACCAAGCCGAGGCAACTTGAGCGGCCCAAGACGAGCCGAAGGATGTCGAGAAGTGTCGAGGCAAAGGCTGCAACTAGCATGAGCGGAAATCGTTTGAAAGCGTTGTTACGTCCCAACTCCACCTACTCCCAATGATCACCCGATCCCACCTTCTCCCAAAGATCATCCGACCCGCTATTTCCTTTCTGCTAATCTCTCGTCACTTCCTTTCCTCTAGACCTGTACTCATCACTTCCCGCATTCCTGCAAACTCGTGCGAGGTGCACCCGGCCCCACGATTTGCAACTCAACCAAAACCCCCTCCTCATTCCGAGTTCACCTTATTCTAGTCCTACACTCCTCAATCACTTCGAAAACCTACTTCAAACTCTTCTACCCACTTCTTCATCATTATATCAGCAACCGAACTTCGAGAATAAAACATAATTATAGTGAACTAACACAAATTCATTTCACCACCTAAACCTTACCCTTAGTTGCGTACCAACGCATAAAACAGGATAGGACCCTTAAATTGATTGTGTACGACGTTACAGCGTATAAAGCGGGTAAATAGTCCTTTTCAATACTAGTGCGAAAGTGTTATCTTTCGCACGTGTGTCGGACTTTGTTTTTCAACACAATGCGCGTTCAGTTTGATTTCATGCACGTGAAGCATACGCAAAATCGAAATTTGCATACGCTGTGTAGAAATAGTATTTTTCGTATCAACGAAAAACAAAGTCCGACACACGTGCGAAAGATAACACTTTCGCACTAGTATTGAAAAGGACTATTAACTCATTCAATTATCATAACATGTTTCTGTTGCCGGGGATATATTTTCAATAATAGTTATTTCCATACGGCATGCGCAAAGTTCGATTTTACGCACGCTTTGTCTGCATAAAATCCAACTTAACGCGCGTTGTATCGAAAAACAAAGTCCAATACACGTGCGAAATATGGTTCTCGACTCGGGTGATTCTCACGCTCGCTTCGCTCGGGCGAAAAACTTCACACTTCACCGAGAATCAACCCTTTCGCACTGGTATCAAAAAGTACTATTTCTTGATTAAATTGTACATTTTTAATCTACCCGATTTAACTCCTCTTATAAAAAGTTTTTTTTTTTTGTATTGGAATTGGAAAAAATAAATAAATAAATAAATTCAATGTTGATATATGTAATTAAGATAAAAAGATCGCGAAAGGATTTTCAATGATCGCATTTATTCGAAGAATAATAAAGAGTTACCAGTATCTTGATGGCCTTAGCTTTCTTATTACATCGTATTATAATTTATCGAAAGGTTCATTACACGTTATTTTGGTGTAACAGACATTTTTGCTATAGCACAGCTAATCAAGCTACTGTGCGATCAATTCTCACTAACTACTAATTGAAAGTAGTCATTATTAAAATGTTCAGGCATCTAATATTTTACCCAAACTGTTTTCGAAAGTAAAATGAAATCGAAAGGACTGTGATTACGCTAATTCTTTATTACTCAATGCTGCTTACTGATAAAGCAGGATTGGCTTAACGTATGTGACATTAACTAGTACATGCGAGAGTCAGCATGGAACAAGAAGTTCCCGTGTGGATAAAAAAGTGTACAGGTTAAACATTCTCACCAATAAAAATAGCTTCATGCTTGGCTGTTGTTCTACGACGAACGAGAACAGAAGACTGGAGATTTGGGATGGTCTGTCGCTTTTATATAGCAGGAGGATCCTCCCAAATATTTCGCAGCCTAATGCGATTATTAGTAGAAGAAGGTTTCAGTAATTTGATTTTTATGCTGAACGTAGCCATCAAATATTTCAATATTTATGGGAACTCTATCGTCACCAACAAGTTTGAATACATGGCGAATAACTACGGGATATTCGCAAGTTGATTGATAAAATGAAACTCCTCATCATTATACTTAGAACCACTGAGCCAGACGTTGATTATTAGAGTTTGCAATTACGACACGCAAAAATATTCCTGTTGTTTTATACCGAATCCTTCACGTTCCATATCAAGACGTGGATAACAAATGTGAAGCTACGAAATCAATGCAGCAGATAAAAAACAATGTTCAAATAATCTGTATGAGGATCGAGAGTACATTAAGAGTCGTCAAATGGCCAGTGAGCGTTAGTAGGATATTAGGCATAGACTACCTGCGCTCGCGTGCAAGTAGTGCATTTTGGTTTAGCGTGTACAACACTTGTTTGACACGTGCAGACAGTATCTTCAGGAAAGCTTAACATATACTCACAATCAGACATAATTGTTGTATCCAAATAGCTTGAATCCTGTGACAACTGAAATACACGTTTATAGGCTGAAGCCTAATGGCTGAAGCATGCATTGATTATATTTGATTGTAATTTTTTATTTTCATCAAGTTGAGTCATTCGCGTTTCTCATCTCGGGTATCTACTGGTTATTGAAAGTTAAAGAATCTCGCGTGCAAATTAACTATGAGAAGAATTGACCGATGCTGTACAATGGAGGTTGTTTTACGGCTTTGCGATTATTGACGTGGAAATGAAAGAAATGAGGAGTAGCCGGAAATACATTGTATTGCTAGCTGTGGAAAAATTCTAATAGTCTGTATTCTCCAAGGTCAATGTTTAAAGTACAGGCAAAAAATAAAAACATGGAATTTTTGGAATGACGTCGTCGCTTTGGCTCGAGCGAAACACATCTTATATAATTTTATTTCATCTGGAATGGGCTATGCATAATAAATTATGGCCCAAGCCCATCTACGAAAGTTATTGAATGTGAGCGAATACATCGGAACTCTTCCATTTTATCTGCTATCCCTGTCAAGGCTATAAGCAAACTTGATAATTATGTAACCAAGTGGGTATCTTTTGATCAACAATATCACTTCGTTTGGACCTGTTTTAATTTATGGATAATTTTCGATTCGTATTCCATATAGAAACCGTGAAATTTAAAAATTCACAAGATCATTGGCTATTGCTTCAAGTTCGCTTTTATTCATCTGAAACGAACCGGATGGCATTTGATTTTTTAACACAACTCTAAAATATACTCGTTATAGAAACGCGCCTGTTTGTCAAAGAGCGTAACGGGAAGCCCCCAGGCTTCTTGCAATTAACTGCCACTGAGGTTGGACTACCGTGTCCACCTGAAAACAGCCGACACGGTGTTAAGGCCATTTTTGAAGCAAGGACAAGAAATCATTAGAAGTAATTATGCAAGCAATTGCACTAGTAAAACGGCGAGGATGAGGCTCTTGTCTCGACAACGGCAGTCTCAACAATTTCTGAGAACTTTTCAAAGTTGCTTTACAACTAATTTCTTTTGATTAGACAAATTTGATGAGTTAAATACAGGAAATACAATCTTACGTGAAAAAATGAAGGTTTCCAATAGAAATATTAACGATTAGTCGTTTGAAACTTAAAAATGCAGGGAAAAAGTAGTCGTTTGCAAAAAAAGCATGTATCCCTGTGATCCAATATTCCCATATTGATATAAATATTTTTGCAAAGTTTATTGAAAGTTTTGATTTGAACTAGAAAATTTGCGACCAAGCTTCACGAGGAGTTTGAAGACAATGGCAAAAAATAAGTAGTTTCGGCGGATGATGTTGAAAAACTCAATTATTTTTGATAATACTTATAAATATTTTTGTTAGATAGAATTATCCAGTATGAGTAACTTGCATACTATGAGAATTACTAGTGATTATTCAACAAATTGTCAATTGAACTCATTAATCATATTAATACTGCATCACTGATTTCAATGTCAATAGATTCTTGGACGAGTAATGCAATAAAGACTTATAAGTCATTACATTTTTAATGAACAATAGAACTGTAAGCCATTTCAATTTTTTCACGGATGATGAAGTTGTAGAGTATTATTCATTTATTTTAAATAAATACTGCTATGCAAACGCAACGTTTATTTATTACATGTGAGGCATTCCACCTCAATACAATCTACTACAAATTTCGATGTTACCGATCGAGCTGATGAATAGTATTGCCGGACACAACTAACCATAAGTTTCGTTCTGTGGATTTGTTTTACCGTCTACATAGTACAGAACATTTAGAAACTTTAACGTTTTTGTGGAAAACTATTGTTCAAGAGCTTGTGAATCGAAATCTGAAATTTCTATCATGGAAATGAATACAACAGAAATTGTTGATAATTCAATATACTTTCCGCGACTAATTGTTACGGAATCTTGGCATGCCGATACTAGGATTAAAAATGGGGAATATCATAGAGATTCTAAAATATTTAGGGTATGTTTAAAAAAGGTACAGCATATTAAAATAATATTCACATATTCATTATTTGCACAGGATATTTTCTTCGTGTCTTTAGAACACTTAAAAAAATGTTTTGTCAAAACAATAAAGAATTTGGTTTTTATATAGTCAACCAAATCTTTGATTAAAGCAACAAAAAAGTTTATTCAAGTAACATATAATTTATCAGGTAGAGAAAATGTCTTGTTGAAAGTACACATTTTTTGTGTGAAAAGAATGAAATTGTTTGGTGGGCTGTATAACAACAAAATTTTCGTGGCTGTGACTAAACATTTCTCCACGTTAAGTACATTATTATCTATGAGCATGATGAGTATTACACATAGATTTCCTGGATATTATGCTTCATTCCTAAAACATCCAACCTCGTGTGTTTTCTCGGTTGTGTCTCGAGCACGCAGGTCTTGAATAATCAGGCTGGTAAGCATATGCCGCGAAATTATCGGTATCGTACAAACTTCGTCATTCGACTATTGTACAATAAGGGTGGTCCTCATTTGTTTTTATTAGAACAGTTAAAATATAATAGTCGAGCGCTGAACTTTGTGCGATACCGATAATTTCGCGGCATGTATTTACCGGCCTAACGATCCGAGACCTGCATTCCCATGACGCCTCCAAGGAAACACGCGGCACACGTGTCATCGATGGGCGCTTTGCATGTACCGCAAATCTTCTTAACGTTCAAGCAACGTTATTTTTAGCATTTCCATATTTTATGCTTGCATTGAATTAAGTGTGATGTCTAGAAACCATTATACATGTAGGTATACATAGGAATATACTTACGCAGGAACACCACGGACTGCCCTGTCTGGAAATTTATTTTCCGTCCGTTTTGTACTCTACCAATATTAGTACAAAAGTAGAAGGTACAAGTAAGAGGTACTATAGGTATAGCAGTAGAGTATAAAACGAAACGGAAAGTTATAGGTAAAGTTTATAATAATACTCAACTCTCGATGTCCGATGTTCTTCTTTGTCATGTAGAGAAATAAATAGTAGATTGTGATACATGTGGAAAAACATGGACTTTGCAGTGCTGAAAACATCACACGAGTGCAAGGTCTCTGTCTTCACGCGTATCACATACTGTTTTTCATGACAACTGCATGGCAACCTTCGCTTTCGACGCCATGATAGTGTGGCAAAAATTTTGTCACACTCCTCAACACCATGATAGTGTAACAAAAATTTTGTCACACTCCTGAACAAAGACTCATTTTCTCCACTGTTTACACGAAGAGAAAGTGAAGGTTGCCATGCATGCGTTATGAAAAGAAATTTTTCCACACTCTACCAGTATTTCTCTATAAAATAAAATAAAGAATGTAGGTAATTCAAATAGTTGCTGAGAGAATGCGATTCCAACAATGAGCTTACCTCTTTTTTGATCGAATTTTTCAAAAATTATTTTAGAACAGTAACAAAGAAATTGCCATTTTCGGGCATTTTTTAGTGGACTTCAGGTATAGGTATCAAAATCCAATGAAACAATAGCGTATGCTGCTCAAACTATATCTCCTGGTACCGTTCGGCAAGTACTCATACCGGAGGTTCTCTGAAAAATGCGTTGTAATATAAATGAATTTCATTGGGTTAATAGTACATTACGTCACGACTACGGAAAGGCTTTATTGGCGAAACGAAAGGCTTACGGCACGAGCCGAAGGCGAGTGCTGTAACGAGGTTCGTCAAAAAGCCTTTACGTACGAGGAACGGTCTAATTTTTTCATCACGAAAGCCGGAAAATCTAGAGGCTTTTGAGGCTAGAATGATGAAAAATATTTTAACCCAATGAAATTCATTTATATTACAATTTCAGACATGTAGTTCAAATATTCAGGGGTAATATTTTGATGTTTCTTATACATTCCAAGAATATTCTTGATGTGAAAATGAATGTTCTTGAAACATTGGATGTTTTTTTCTGAAGATGTTAGACATAGTATACGAATATGCTTATGCTTGTGCGGCTATATAACTCCAAAAAAATTGGATGCCTAGAAACAATTGCTGTGACAAGTTGTCCAGCTTACATGCTTTTTCGCACATAGGTATAGGTATAAGGCACTTCTTATCTTGATGAGCCAAGAGTAAACGACGTTTGAAAACCTTATATCAGACTATATTTATAACGTATTTTCAATGGTAACTCTAACCAATTAATGGTATGATATAATTCTATTTGTTATATAGCTAATAGTTAATTATGTTCTATATAACCATTTATCGTTACTCATTGAGGTAGAAATGAGAAACTAAACGATGAATGCATTATGACTTATTTTGGCATAGTCTAAGAGCCCACGACACTAAACCTAGTTCGATAAGATTACCAGATGATATATATATAATTAGTCACGTCATTAATAGGGGAACACGAAATGGCGATGCTGCAATGCAAAAAACCTGGCAACGTCATAAAAAAAAAAAAAAAAAATGATTAAAAAATCCGGTTTCTAGTATGATAAGACTCCCAATTTTTATTTGTTCCTCGGAATAGGGGAATGATAGAACTATACGATAATACAGTGCTGCAAGCCCCCCTGATTGGCTTAATCAGTGGCAGCAGCATGATAAGCGACGCCTCGTATCTAGGTATCTAGTATGATCGATCTCCTCAAAAAACCCAAGCTCATCCGAAAGGTCATCAATTTGTGTGCAAGAAAAACCACTGCTGCATTTTCCAAACAGTGGAGAAAGTGGTTGCTGCAGCGATTGAAGGTCGCCCTCCGCGCGGCTGCATTCGGCGTTTCAATTTAGTTTTGTCAGCAATTGACCGGTTCCTTTCGATTTTTACCGGTTGAATACGCGTCCCACGTTCACATATGAATAATTTTACGTGTCGTTGATTGTTTAAACAAATTGAATCGGCAAATTTTATGTAATATTATTCGATTTTTCAGCCATTTTCATTGTGTTGTTTTTAATTTTTTCTCAAAAGTCTTTCGTAACATTTTATAGTAATATTTATTTTTTTTTCTGAAAAAGTACTAAATATCAATGTTTTAACGAATAAGATTCTATTCATTATTCCAAGGATCCGGATTTTTCAGCCGTTTTTTAGATATTTATTATTTCGCGTGACATGACGTACGAATATCTTCCGCTTTTTTCTTATAATCAAACCATGATATGTATTTATCATCGCGGAAATCGTTTGAACGAATGGAAAGTCCTGTAACCGAGACATGAAGATGTGTCAAAGTTCAAGGAAGCTCTCGTGAGCTTTGTTAGCTGAGCACTGGGCGAATGACAGTGTAGCGTGTAGTCGATTCTTCAAAGTAAAAAGGTTTTGCTCACGGTTGGAGATCACTGTTTTGCATACCAAGTAATCGGTAACCGCGTCGCGAGATCAGAAGATGCAAATTACAAGTTTTCGCACGAAGAAGCAGACACGAGAATTCTGTTTCACATTTCAAAAGCAGATCCGAAATGTAGAATGGTAATAAAAGCGTCGGATACGGATATTCTCATCATTCTTTCGGGAAATATGCATAAATTTCCAGAGATGAACATATGGATGACGAACAGTTCTGCAAAAGCGTCCGATAAACCGGTAGTCGACTGCTCTAAATTAGCAACAGCGTTAGGACCGGACTTATGTCGAGCGTTGCCCGGTTTCCACGCGTTCACGGGGTGCGATTATACAGCGGCGTTTTTTCGAAAAGGCAAAGTGAGACCGTATAAAATATTAGAAAAAAATGAACGATTGCAGAAGGTTTTCGCGTCTTTAAACGATCGCACGAATTTGGAAGACGAAAATATAGTCGACACGCTACAAGAATTCACCTCACAAATGTACTCGGTTAAAAATTGTAAGCGCGTGGATGTTGCCAGATTCGAGCTTTTCCAGAAGCTGTATTCAGGGAGTGGTTCGAATGAGGTTTTTTTGAAAAAAATAAAAGGCTTTCATTCAAACCTCATACCACCATGTTTTCGGTCTTTGAAACGAAAAATATTACGCACTATATACGTCACCAGCATGTGGCTGAATTCAACTGCACCACATTGCGTAACGATCCATTTCAAAGAATACGGCTGGGAGCCCCCACGGAAAAAATATATATTCGTGGATATGTGCATTGGATATATTTTGGCACATATGAAATTATATATGCTTAGATATATTCAGTTTTGCCCAAAGATATATGCTGGGATATATGTAGATGTAATATATCCTAGGATATATTCTAACATGTATCCTAGGATGTATGCCAGGATATATGCTAGAATATATTTTACGATATATGCTAGAATATGTTCTAAGATATATGCTAGATTATGTTCTAGGATATATGTGCAAGTATATATATATTCTCGGGCGTACGATTTGATTTCTTTTAGGAAAAACTATTATATATGTATAATATATATTTCAGGATATATATCGGGATACATAATTTTATATATCCGGATACATATGCCAATATATATGCCTATATATATATAGGCATATATGCCCAACATATATGATAAGGATTGCTGCGTAACGTGCATATATGTCTGCATACATACTATTATATAGGCGCTAATACATAATGATTGTAGAACAGAATTCGAGACCATTATATTCTGGTGCTAGCAAAAAAGTTATTTATTTTTAATTAAATAAAAGTTTTTTTAATGATATATAATAAAATGAGCATTCATAAAATACATATTTATATTTCATGCCGATTAACGCGAAACTTACAACGGCAAATAAATTTATAGCAGTCATGAGTTTTGAGAGTCGTCATCGATACCATCTGGAGTTTGCTTGATTGATGTCTGGAACATCGAAATTTTGTCCAATGTTAATCTGCAAGTAAACATCACTAGTTTACTCATTGCATTTAACATTGATAGCCTTGGTGATCTCGCTTTCTTTGAAAGCACTTTTAAAACGACGTTTGACAGTTGCTGTAAATAAATACATACATAAAACGAAACGAATAATTGGTTATTTGGTTAAACAAAAACTCTGCAACGAAATCGTAGAGACAATGTCGAACCTCTTATGCCGCTGAGCTTTTGCGCATCTAATGCTTTGTGACAAACGGTTAAATCTTTTGCATCTCTTGGGGCACCATCTTCGCAATTGCTCTCTAGTAATACGTCAGGCGGAAAAACTGATACAAGTAAAGTCATAGCCATTGCGGAAACAGTAGCAGTGCGTCCAGCTACCTCTTATTGGCCAAAGAGACTGGACTCGTCAAACGTCGTTCGATTGTTATTATAAAAATAAAAAGCTAGCACATAACTCGCAACCTATCATCATCAGTGGCGGATTTATCTATACTGCCGCCCTATGCCTCAGCAAGTTTGTCACCCCTTTCATCGGGAAACCAAACAAGAAATGGTATTTTTTTAAATCAAATCTATAAACTGACATGCCACCAGTCCGTCTTATCAATGATCGATCAAAAAACGTTCAAAATTTGCCGCCCTAGACCCGAACCCACCGGGCCTACCAGTAAATCCGCCACTGATCATCGTAATCGGTACAAAATAGGCGTTTCTGATTGGCTGAAAGGCGAAAAGGCGCTAACTACACGTTAACGACCGTCGTTAACGAACGCCAAAAAATCGAGAATCGCACCCCTATTCATTAATACCGCCAACATAAACGTCATTATGGCTGTACCCTTACCGCGAAAAACAGCGTAGTATAATCTTGGTCTTCGCCGTCTTCAATTACTATAATTTTTTTTCATTTTTATAAATTGCGTATTAATTATATCCGAAGTGTATTCAGCTATAATTAGAACAGTCATCATGTCAAGGTAAATAAAACTTTTTGATAGATTTGATATCAAGCATAAACTCTTATAGATTATCAACTTTATTATCGTTTGTCGTTTTAAATGCAATGAGTAAACTAGTGATGTTTACTTGCAGATTAACATTGGACAAAATTTCGATGTTCCAGACATCAATCAAGCAAACTCCAGATGGTATCGATGACGACTCTCAAAACTCATGACTGCTATAAATTTATTTGCCGTTGTAAGTTTCGCGTTAATCGGCATGAAATATAAATATGTATTTTATGAATGCTCATTTTATTATATATCATTAAAAAAACTTTTATATAATTAAAAATAAATAACTTTTTTGCTAGCACCAGAATATAATGGTCTCGAATTCTGTTCTACAATCATTATGTATTAGCGCCTATATAATAGTATGTATGCAGACATATATGCACGTTACGCAGCAATCCTTATCATATATGTTGGGCATATATGCCTATATATATATAGGCATATATATTGGCATATGTATCCGGATATATAAAATTATGTATCCCGATATATATCCTGAAATATATATTATACATATATAATAGTTTTTCCTAAAAGAAATCAAATCGTACGCCCGAGAATATATATATACTTGCACATATATCCTAGAACATAATCTAGCATATATCTTAGAACATATTCTAGCATATATCGTAAAATATATTCTAGCATATATCCTGGCATACATCCTAGGATACATGTTAGAATATATCCTAGGATATATTACATCTACATATATCCCAGCATATATCTTTGGGCAAAACTGAATATATCTAAGCATATATAATTTCATATGTGCCAAAATATATCCAATGCACATATCCACGAATATATATTTTTTCCGTGGGGGAGATGCGGGAAAAACTGCAGCCTCTCTGGTATACAGGTCAACCGACGCCACTATTCATGGACGATATATTGGCTGTGTCGGTTGACACCGAAGAAAACGGTGAGGATGAATTCGATTTCGTTGTATTCGATTCGGATGACGAAAAGTAGCGCAAGAAAAATTACTGATAAGAAAGAAATAGTTTACAGGAAGAATAAAAATTAGTTTATAAGAATAAGAATTTTTAATTAAGACTAATCTTGTTATTAGTAGTTTTTGCACACCTCATGTTCTTGACACGTCATGTTGTCGTACTTGTAAAATAAAAAAATATATTGATAAAATGATCAAATTATTGGAAAAACCAATCTTCGTTCTTCATTGCCCGCATCCAAATCTAAAAATACCATTTCACGTTCATACTCATTCAAAATTATTTGTTTAAGCAATCAACGACACGTAAAATTATTCATATGTGAACGTGGGACGCGTATTCAACCGGTAAAAATCGAAAGGAACCGGTCAATTGCTGACAAAACTAAATTGAAACGCCGAATGCAGCCCTCGCGGAGGGCGACCTTCAATCGCTGCAGCAACCACTTTCTCCACTGTTTGGAAAATGCAGCAGTGGTTTTTCTTACACACAAATTGATGACCTTTCGGATGAGCTTGGGTTTTTTGAGGAGATCTATCATACTAGATACCTAGATACGAGGCGTCGCTTATCATGCTGCTGCCACTGATTAAGCCAATCAGGGGGGCTTGCAGCACTGTATTATCGTATAGTTCTATCACTCCCCTATTCCGAGGAACAAATAAAAATTGGGAGTCTTATCATACTAGAAACCGGATTTTTTAATAATTTTTTTTTTTTTTTTTTTATGACGTTGCCAGGTTTTTTGTATTGCAACATCGCCATTTCGTGTTCCCCTATTAATGACGTGACTAATTATATATACATATCATCTGGTAGTCTTATCGAACTAGGTTTAGTGTCGTGGGCTCTCCTACTAGTACAAGCTATAGTTGAATTATGTACCATAATCTCGCATTTTAGTAATGCATTATTAAAATATAACCTATGATACATCATTCCAGTAATGGATGATGAATTATTTAAAAAATTCTACCCTCACAACTCTGTTGACAATAATATCTTGAAATCATACGTTTTCTCAACATGGCACGATGCACTTTATTTTTCATAACGCATGCATGGCAACCTTCACTTTCTCTTCGTGTAAACAGTGGAGAAAATGAGTCTTTGTTCAGGAGAGTGACAAAATTTTTGTTACACTATCATAGCGTTGAGGAGTGTGACAAAATTTTTGCCACACTATCATGGCGTCGAAAGCGAAGGTTGCCATGCAGTTGTCATGAAAAACAGTATGTAATACGCGTGGAGACAGAGACCTTGCACCCTGTTTCTCCACATGTATCACAATCTACTATTGTTGTACATGAGTCATTCCACGTCAAGTTGGACACTTTGGACACTTTTTGATATGCTAAAAAATTGTCGTATTTTTGTTACGTATTCTTTGGGTAAAATGAATGAACGAAACATTTTTTTTTTTTTAAGGGGTTGAATTTTCGAAAATCGACCGAAAAACGGAATCGCACTCTCCTTTAAACGTTAATATCTCCGGTTCCTCATGTCGTAAAGACTCCAACAAAAACCCATTTTAAAGCTCCTGTATTGCACTTCTATGTTATGAATCTGATATTCATGGAATAAACAGTTTTCTATTTGTTATGAACAATTATATTTTTCTATCGCGATTTTAAAGATGGCTACCGCCTTCGAAAATTATAGAAAAAATACCAGCGTGCTCCTTGATCAATTTTTTACGACACCTGTAAGTTTCAAATATCGATGAGAACTAAATTTTAATAGCGATTGATTTCAGCAGGGTGTTGCGTGCGGGCGCGCCGAGTAGGGGCTTGTTCATACCGATGCGCGAACAGGGTCTTGCCGCGCCAAACGCTCTCACTTGGTCAAGTTCAAGAAATTGCTCAATCGATTTTAATAACTCGCATTCGATTAGCACTTGAATTTTGACACTCCTGTAAGGATCCAATGACCTATTCAAAATAAGGCGTGCTTCGCGCTGAGTAAAGTAGTACTCAAAAATAGACTAATATCCGCAGATATTTGACTAATGGTGTGACACCTGTTCAGCAAGCTAGAGAGATACCCTCTTGCCCGTGGATCGTTGAGTAGAGCAGACGTGCTCAAAAGTTTCTCTTGCTATTTCTGATTTGTGACGACTACAATGTCTTAATTGATCCCCAATATTGAAGATAACTCATTTTATCATCACAATAATGATGCGTGCCATTTAACGACGAATCCATGGAAGAAGAAATTCTGTACTAAGTATCACAAATATATTCCATGAAATAGCTCGTGACCACGCGGTCAAGATTATTTGTTAAATTATATAATGTTCGTTTGAAATTGTGTCTTTTGTAAATTTCATGTTGTCACCAGCGCCGTGTTTAGGCACAGGCTAACTAGGCTGAAGCCTAGGGCGGCAATATTTCAGAGGCGGCAAAATCACATGCGGCCAAGTTAAATGCTCTTTCACTTCTTTATATTGAGACAGAATACATGCGGAAAATCGATTTTAATGACATCATAAAATCATTTGCAGAGAAAAAAATCCGAAGGAAACAGGTAACGCAGCTCATTTCAGGTAGGGCAGCGGCGGCTACCTAGCCTAGGGCGCAAAATGATGCTAACACGGCGCTGGTTGTCACACGTATTGTCCCTCACTCGCCATTTGTGACAACATTATTTTTGTTATTTCTAAATGCTTTCGCATTTATTATAGAGTGATGTGCCGTCTGTCTTGTCCCATTCAAATTTTTATAAAACTTATATACATATAAATTGACATTTTAAAAGCTTCTACCAGACCTGCTTCTACATTTTATTACATATTGTTCATGTTGTTTAATTATGATCATAATATTCGAAACCGTCACATATATGGCAAATAACTGATATTCTTTGAATTCTACAGTCAAGACCACAGCTCTTTGACTGAAAATAAATCGATTCTCTTTATTTCGTAATTTATTCGTGTGCATTTTTTGTTACAATTCCCACACCTTCCTTTAATATACCTATATATCTTGAAACGTTTTACGGTTATACTACCTTGTACGGAAGGTATAAGGTGGTCCGTCGTTAGTGTGAGTATCTTTGCTCTTTTTGCGGATATAGGATTATATGAATTTTGGAGCTCCTCAAGGTTAGGGGAAAACAGTTGGGTCTGCCAACCAGAAAAACCCTTCGACAAAGTCTATTTACTATCCACGGACTCGGGCGTTTTACAGTCAGAGCCGTGGATTTTCAGAGCAAGGTTTTTGACGCCGTGCCTGTCCCTAAACAGCACTAGTCGCAGATCTGGGTGTTTAGCCGAGACTGTATACCAGACTTGGGTTTGCAATCATTGGCCGTCGGACATGGGTTATTAGCCAATGCCGTACGCCCAATGAAAATTGCGCCCCGAAGCTGGTCCCTATTTTACTGCCAGCAATTTCTGTGGTTGAATAGCGAGACAACAACAATAAAAAGAATAAAGAGCAGTGTTAAACAAAAATAAAAAAAACTATATTCAATAAATCTGTTACACTACCAGGTTTACAATCAAGAGTATAATTTGGGTGTACCTATTTCTAGTGTTGTGTGAATGTGTTGTGATGTGATGACTACTTGTTGTCTCAATATAATTCAAGGTTTAATTTTAAATTTTCTACTCTAATTATTTTTTGGCTTAAAAGCCGCTGCCCAATGACAACCAAATTTGTATTTAAATTTTCTTTACAGTTTTAATTGAATCTAAGAAGTCGCTTTGACCATGCTAAGATGAAGTTAAATTAATCTAGGAAAGTGATAATCCTAAGACTATAGAAGTGAGTCACTCTGAGACGCTTTGCTCATGTAGTGCTGCTGGTGCTTCGAGCGAGCCTGTATTTATTTCAGTTTCCCCACTACTTCGATGAGCAAAGGGATTATACGTCATAATCCGCTCTTTGTCCTGGATTTCTATTTGTTTCTCTGCACGTCTATTTCGGCATACCTTGCAGGTAGGCTGCATACGTTACAATCTATAAACATTTATCTTGAATCAATTAAATCATTGCACTCCAGTACTGAACTTGCCAAAAATGTATCGAAATAGAAACAGATCTTTATTGGATGAATAAAATATCTAATGTAGGTCCTATGTAAAATGAACGTGTTGTCAAGAAAATAGTCAATCGAATTCTTGTCAATCTAACGGAAAATGTCCGTTGTTTATTTAAAAATCAATTGTACGGACAAAAAATTGACCAATTATTTTGTTGACCACATTGTTCGTTTACATAGAATTTATATTAGATATTTTATTCATCAAAGGGAAATTTATTTCTATTTCCATAAAATTATTACGAGTTGAGTACAAAAGCGTCACCTTTCACGTATTGAATCGAACAAAAACAGGTTGCCCCAGACTTTTCATCACCAATAATTTAAAAATATTTGAATGCAATATTTTTTGTTGGTCGTCAATATAAACATTTGAATAGAGTAACCAGTCGACCATGACGGAAACAAAGCGTCCAGACGTGAGCAGTAGACAGTAGCAAAGAAAGAAGCAGAGTAGAGAAACGGTAAAATGGAGATAGCGGAGATAATAATGGAAGAAATGGCGAAAGAAATGAAGAAAATGAAGACGGAGATAGAGGAAATGAAGATGAGGCTAAAAAAGATGGAAGAGAAAGAAAAAGGGAGAGAGGAAGAAAAGGAGGAAGCAGTGGGACACGCGGAGGGAAACGATGGTGAAAAACAAAGAGAAGAAAATAAAGAAGTAAGGAACGAGGAAGAGATAGAGAAGATAGTAAGGGAGAAGAAGAAAAGAAATGTGGTCATAAAGGGAATAGGAGGAACACCAGGATGGAGAGAGGAGGTGAAAGAGATCATAGAGACGGCGGCCACCAAAAAGGTGCAGATTGTTAGAGAATGGGCATCCGACGGGAAGGATTTAGAGAAGGAAAAAGGTATAGCAGTGGCGGAAATGTGGTGTGAAGAAGACAAAGAGCCAGTAATGGAAGGAGAAGAAGAGGCAGAAAGGAAAAAAGGAGTGAAAATAAGAGAGGATCTCTCCCAAAAGGAAAGAGAAGAGAGGAGGAGAAGAAAATGGCTGATAGCAGAAAGATACAGAAAAGAGTGGGAGAAAAAGGAGAAAGAAAAGAAGAAAAGAGAAGAAAAAGATATAAAGTGGAAGGAAGAAAAGAGACAAAAGGAGATAAAGTAAGCAGTAAAAGAAGGAAAAAGAAGCGTAAAGGAAGAGGAAAGAAAGGTTAGAAAAGAGACGAAAACTGAGCCGGCGACAGAGAAAGAAAAAAGAATGAAAGAAACACGTGCCAAATTGGAAACAGTGTTGAGAGAGCTTAAGGAGTGCGAGGAGGAAGGCGGGTAGGAGGAGAGGCAATCAGGAGGAAAAGGACGAAAACAACAGAGCAAGTAGGAGGGAGGAGCAACACAATATCGAGAGTAAACAAGCAAGACAAAGTTCAGCAGCACAAGGTGCGAGTAACAGAATCAGTTAGCTTGAAACGTTAGTAATAGAGTATAAGAGATGTATAATAGAAACAGATAGGTGACAGGGCAAATAAAACGCAAACAAAGTAAAGTGAATATGTTATAAGTAGTGTATAAAAAAGAGATGTAAAGTATACAAATCAAAAATTGTAAAGCTATAAAGCAAGCAATGAAAACATTGCTACTATAAACATTTGAATATTAGAAAATAACTCAGCTAAAAAAAATATTTTTATCAGAGTATTCACCAGATCATCCTGTTGATTTTATTATCATGATGACTTTTATTGTAGGATTCATCTTTCATGGGATTATCTGTAATAAATTTCAGCTACAATCTCCTCAAGGATGAAATTGAATGGATACGTAGAAGGAAAATAAAGGAGTTGGTCAAAACTATACGTCCAATTAAACGATTCCATCAACGGTCGCAGAAAGTTGATGACCTTACTTTAAGTAAGTATTCACCAGCTAAATTATATTTACATACTGGCTCAAACACTGGTCCAATACATATCAAATCCTCAATTATACCAATGCTATGTACGTAATTGGGAAATTGTGTCCGGCCGTAATTATTTGGCTGGTTTTACGTTGTTTTCTCTTGTCAAAATCAAGGTGAAAATCAGCGATGTCGAAACGAGCTTTACCTTTGAACTTTGTTTCCAAGCATCTCACAATTTGTAATACAATGGGACCAATAACTTCGATATTCAGTGGCTAAAGTTTGCCGCTGACAACTTCTTCCTTGTTATCTAACCAATTTCAAGCGATCCGAAATCCTTAGATATGTTGCCTTGTTATGATAAGAGTACCGGAGTGCGGGTATTATGGGAATTTTTAACATCCATTGATTAGCTAGTCCGTCGCTGTGGGTAATAAAGAGTGTTTTCCGAAATTGACTGCTATCCCTAGTAGAAATGAAATCGAGGCGCTGACTAGGGCCTGGCTAGTTTTACTAGATTGAAGCCAGGCGCTGGCCAGTATAATATCGAGGCGCTGTCTAACGCCTAGCTAGTTGGACTAGAAATGCAATAAAACATGGCGACAATACTAAATCCCACGATTTCAAATTGTAGGTTATAATATTAATCATGATTTCATACTAATTAATTATTATAAATTATTATTTATAAGAATTGAAATGAAAATTATTTGTAATAAATAAGTTACTACTTTTAAATATATTAATTATTAATAATCTAAATAAATTAAAAACTTTTTCATTTAACGTTCTTTTACCCAGCAAACACAGTTATATATTGCATCAACGTTATATTAATATAACCGAATATAACGTATAATATAACGTAGATACAAAAATATACTGCATTAGTATCATTGTCGTTGTGTAACAGTTGTGTAACGAATTTGTAACCACAATAAAATTGTTATGTGAACGTGATTTTGATTGGGAAATACCTAGTTAGTGCAATTATACAGGGTGTCCTTCACACAAAGAGTGTGAATTAGTAATAATATATGGTCAGAAAAGAATATAGTGATTATAAGTAATGAAGGCTTCGCTTCATGCAGTCTCGATCGAAAATTCAAAGTAAAATCATTGGTATAATATCAATAACATCGATGATATATAATCGAAGATATTTAGGAACATAGATTATATAAAAAAGTGTTATTTGATTATAATATGCTGTGCATTAGGGTGCTTCAAAACAAATTATTTTTTTCCGTTCGTACCCCCTGAAATATTAATGGTTTAGAAGAAAAAAATCCCCAAAAATGATCTCTATCGCTCAACTCTAAGAGGTCGCTCTTTTCATTTTAATTTCCCATTTACTTAACATTGGAAAATGTTCTTTTTCATTAAAAGTTAAATTACTCGCGAACTACTTGATATTTTTCGAATTCACGCATAGATCCTTGAAGCTTGAATTTCAGTGCCCAAATAAAAGCCAATTAGTTTCTTATTCCAGATTTGAAATTAATCAAAAATATTACAAAACAAAGGAGCTATTAGTTGAGCGCATCAAAATTCCTTCACTGTAAGAACTAGCCATATATTGTACATCTTATGCTTTTTTTTATTGGTTCTTTATTTCTCGAGTATGTCGTTGTTTCGAGAACCGAAACCATTCAGCTACCATATCCTCAAATTTCTTCTCGGTCACGGAATCATGCCTCGAACACACGGCATCTATCACAGATATCAATAATAAATGTATAAATTGCCTGTCGACAATGTAAAATATTTAGTTGCGTGTTTATCAACGGGCACAGTTACCTTTAATCAATTTAATTAGTCTTAATTTTTCGGCGGTAAAATTATTCCGTAAGCCCTTCCAGGAGCAATTAATACCGAATGAGTTAGTAAATACTCTGCTTAAAATACGCTGGACATTATCTCGTGCGGAATTGCCGCCCACACATGAAATACGTCTTTTCTAAAATTCAAATCAACGAATGGAAACGAATCGTGTATTTGAAAAACGGAATTAGTACGAATTAAAAAGAAACAATAAGAATTGGTACAAAATTCCGTCTAATTTTATTGAATTCGTTCGAATCCGTTTTTCACATACTCAAGTTGTATTTAGTTTTCTGGGTATAGTAAATATATATTCAATGGTTGGCATAGGTATTCAATTCAAGCACGATCAATTTCGACAGTTATATTACTTACGAAGTGCGTAGCTGCTGTTTCATTTCCAATAATAAGTATTTCGAAACTTTTTGCGTCCTCAGTATTTCGCAATGGTAAAGAAGGTGCTGTCAAATCAGGTTCCCTGGGTTTAGAATGTGTCTTCCCCTTTTCCAAGGTGGCAAGCCGCTGGTTTATACTCTGTAGATGAATATTACACTGCGCTACATTTGAAGGATTTTCTGGAAGCATTCTATATATAATGCAAAAAGACTTAGGTGAGAAAAATTATAGCTGTTTTTCAACAGCTAAAATGTGATCACATTTGAATCAGGCATCACTTTTTGCTCAAATTATTAATTGGTCACCTATGACATACAAATGTCAGTGAATATATTTAATCATACTCCAAATTATTAACCCAAAATAAATAAAGACCACCAGTTATGATTCACCAGAACACGAATTTTGATAGTAACTATTATTCAAGTAGCGCATACGAATCTCAGATCACTGGATTCTAATTATGATCAACCTGTTAAAGAATATAGTAGTGCTGCGGTGGAAAAAACATGCACAGCTCAAGTGAAAATATAAGACAATCATTACTTTGCCATCTATTTTTATCATATTGTTACATTGGGTAAAATCACCCTTATTCCATCTATTCTACGTGATTAACATCTAGTAGCCTATATATATGATAAAAGATATCTTCTAAAATATAAGAACCTCGGTTGCTGCGTCAAAAAATATTATTGTAAAAACAAGTCAGTCTTGCTCGAGCCCACTTCTAGCACAGATGTGTATCATTTTTCCGAATATATCCCAATTTTTCATTGATCCTCTTAATTTTGTATTCGGCTCACTTTATTGCTCTCGAGTACCCATATTTATTTTGATCGCACAAACCATTTGCGCAACAATATGTATAGTAGATGTTATCAGGGGGAACCACGTGACATGTGGAAACATCAACAAGTGTGTAGTGAGTACTCCATAGAAATTAACGATTTGGAGAGGAAAAATGAAGGCTAAAGGCGAGGCGTGCGGAAATTAAAAAAGAGGAAAACAACGAGAAAAGGTTGAATAGAAGAAAGAAGGTGCGATACAGAAAGGAAGGGCAGCAACATGGACATAGGAATACTAGGGACGGAGTGCTCCGCTGAGGGGGGGAAGCCAGTGCGGGGAGGGTGCCGAGGTAAAGTGTGCCCACTTTTGATTGGCTGCAAGTCTGCGCAAGCGTAGTGTCCGAAGACTGACACGCAGAGAGAGACTAAACAATGCAATACTTTCGTAAAACGCGGTACTGAGCATGCGTATTCCCAAAAGTGGGCACACTATCATGGCGGACCCCCCCTTATTCTGGCTTCCATCCCTCGCCTATCCATCAAGATTACGCTCCGTCCCTAGTATTCCTATGTCCATGGGCAGCAAGAAGAAGGTAAGACCTACAGGAAAGAAAGAGGTTAGAATTGTCTCGCGAAGCAAAGAGAGAAAACAACAACAGAAAGCGACACCGAGCGTGAAACGCAAGAAAGAGAACGCAAAGCAGAGTTACCGACAAATAGTATACCGGCGGAAACAAGAGGACGGATGGTACATGGACAACACTGCCAGCGGCGTACCCACAGAGAAGAAACAAGAAAAGAAGAGAGGAAGGCTCCCGGCAGCGGTTAAACTAACGAGGCTGAGGACAAACAGCACGGGAGCGATTGTGACGGACGCGGTATGTTTGTTTAATCCGAGCGGTTAATTAATAACAAGTTATTAATGATGGTAGTGTCGCGTCACAGACTGAATAAAAATATTACATAGATTTATCTCGCGATAAACTGGTAAATGGGATTCGTTTGCCACTAGTCCTATACAGGTCTCAATTTCAATAGTTTAACTATAGAGGCGAGTTAATTAGTAATTAGATGATTGGTTAAAATGAATGGTGAAAAGAATTAACTGGTAAAAACGATATTATATTCTTAAATGAATGAAATAGTTAAACCCCAGTTCAAACGTCTAACAAATGTATATATCAGTTTGAACCCAATAATGAATATAATGTAATATGACAAAATGATCGTCTTATGCCGACGTGGGGATCGTCAAGGGTGGTCCCCTATTAAACGATGGGTCTTTAATTATAGGTTAATGTCAATGCAATAATATAGCGCACGAGTGTAGTGAAGTAAACCCTAATTACCGATACCCACGTTAGCATTGAACACCAATTAAGTATGTTGATGAACTTAAACCAAGATTGCATAATTGGAACTCTCTCTCTCTTTCGGATTTTTCCTTATATCGGAATCTATGATAATTTGGATAACATGCACGTATATGGGTGAATATATACAAGTATATGATAGGTTTATAATTTTCCCGGGGTATACCTGTTTTACAGGATTACTATATAATGTGAACCTTCCTTATACAGCCTTTTTCTATTGCTATAATGTAAAAATAGGGCGATCCCGACTGAGATTAGAGCAATTTGTATACAACAAAATAGGACTATCTCGGTGGGAATCGTGATTGATACGTTTTATATATATAATTGATAAATTTGGATTAATGATTCTAGCTGCTATATCCTGATTTAATTGGGTATTATACCAAACATAGGAATTCTGGATTATATTATGACAATGCGAACCTCTTAATTTGTAAATGATTATATGTTAAGTGAGCGAGTCGTCGACACCTAGCTTTGGTTGACTTGGTGTGTTTATGGGACTGCGAATTCTGATAGACCGTCAGGCGTCCTCACCTCCGTAATAACCTCCGTATATATATTGCAACGGCGTTTTCCTTGGTAGGAAGGGAGGAAGAAGAGGAAACTCCTCGCGTTACCCTACGGCGCTTGTCTCTAGTTCGACGATACGATAAAGATTATAAAATCAACAATAATTAAATTTTTATTGGGCGCCAGACGCTGCTTGCGTCAATTATCAACAATTTACTAAATTTACTAGAGATTCACGACGGTTGTGCTCGGCTAAATCAGAATAAAAATCAGAGGGTAGAGGGGGTAGGTCACCAGGTGGTCTACAAAAAATTACTTCGATAACACAGATTTGATTTCTTGGTTTACCAGATTTTTAATCACAAAAATTATCTCAAAAATAACAAACTGGTTCGATACGATAATTAATAAGAGAACACAGTCAGAGAAAAATCTAACAATCGCAAATAAGAGATACTGGTCAAAATCGAGGTTTACAATCAGTTATAGATTTCAACAATTACTAATTAGCTTAAATAATAACGTGGAAAATCCCAGCAAAGAAAATTTACAATATAATATAGTAGAGAAAAGAAATTATGGGACGAGACTATTTCTCTCCACGCTCACAATACCCAGGTTCGGCAAGACAGAATAGAAAATTATATTTCCTACTATAGAAAAATCAAATAACCAATAATAGTAGCTAAACTACAAATAATAGGACGATAAAGTCCGCAATCACAAAATACTACACTGAAAAAAAAGTATAGCGTGTCGAGCAGAGCAAAGTTACGCTGAAAACAGTTCATTACTGCAAGAATAAATGCCGTTATACAAGCAATACGTATCGCTACATCAGCCGTATCATTCAAGTATTCATACGTTTGCTACTATAGGAATACATCAGGTTCCGAGAGATAATATTTTGTGCGCTGCAGTAGTGATGCTTGGTATAGCTGTGGCAGCGATACCGTAGCTATACGGGCGCGAGGTAGAACTAACCGAGCGGAAGTTTTGGCTGTGCGCGCGTGAATTCACAGGACATCGTTCGTGCTATGAATAAAAGTTGAGAAAATGTAAACAAAAATGTTTTCTCGTTCGGGTCAAAATTATCAACGCCGAAATGATTCAATCTAACAATATAATCCGGAAGGAAATCGTATTCCTATGAGGTGCGTGGATAAGCGCTCATACAATCTTAATACACTGATATTGCTGCAAAAGGTATTCGTTGTTCAGCTCCTACAGCGATACCGTATTCTTCAAGTAAGTGAGCTACATCAGGCAGAGTTGTTTCGCTCGTACAGCTGACTAGTGGTTCAGGTATCAGAAGAAAATGGATTCCAGCTTAGGCAGCCAGAGTTCTCGCTATCAGAGCAGAACTTTTTTTTCAGTGTAGAAAATATTCTAATTATACAAGGCTTTTGCCATAGATCATGCTAAAGCAACCAAAGAACAGCCAGTCACGAAATATTTCAATAATTAAATCAACAAAATATCAAAAAAGATCGGTACGAGACGGTATAATAAAATTACATAGAGCAATCAAAAATTACACAGCAAGGCGAGACCTCGTGGCCCAACGCCTGCGTAGAAAAATACACTATTTTACACTCTCGATACCATACAACAATTATTCATGAACTATTTCTTGGCTTCACATAGGAAAAATAGGCTTACCTTAGAAGAATACTTGAAAACTTTGGATCTTGGCCACACGGCACTAATTAAACTTTTTAACTAATTAGATGACTCGAAATTACAAATTTAAAGAAAGGACTCGATACGGTACGGTACGAAATTGGACGTGTGTCGCAGCCGACAGTCGAGCGCAGAAGAGAAGGATCGTTGGTAGCTCCTTAGGCTCGCTAGGTGAGGTGGTGCGAATCCTGCATTCCAGAACGGAACGATTTTGGCGTAAGTCGGTGATTGGCCTAATCGGTCGTCATAAGTGGCGCAGATCTAACGGACGTTAGGTGCGCGTCACGTTAGATTCTGGCTGACGGAATTTTGTTTTCTCCTGTACCCTGCTGTTAATCGGTCGCATCCAGGCAGCGTACCGATCGCCGACGACATATGTCGGCGCGCCAATTTTCGAATCGATGTTCGTGCGCTGATTCCTTCGTGGCCGTAGTTAAGAGTTGGATTCTCTGCTGTCCTCGTTTTTTCTCACTCCCTGACTGTTGTCGACTAGGAGAGGGTCTACAGTCGTCCACTCACCCGAAGTTTTCATAACTGCAGATCCGTTGCCGTCGCGGAAGGTCACCAGAACCTCATCACACGAGGCGATCTCGTCGTCGAGACGATATTCATGAGCTTTCTTGGCCAACACGGTACCGTACGCTAGCCAGGAGGGTAGGTGTTACTCCGTGGTTCAGCACCTGGCTGATTAGTCGGCGATGCAGGAGGCTTTGTCGGGCTACTCGGTTCACCCAGCCCTGTACGCTAGCATCGCGGCATCCACTCCTTGACACGATCGTGATAGCCTCGACTCGAACTCCGTTGACCTTGGTGGGTTGCTCCCTCGGTGGTAGATCAGCTCGATGTAGAGTACAATTTTCATAGAGAGAGGAAATACAAAATACAAAAAAATTAGAAATAATTCTATCCTGCCTAATTCTGTCTTGACCAAATCTGGGTATCCTGCCAACCGCGCGCACACGCCACTGTTCTTCGTAACCCCTGGGACGCTTGCGCAAAGTGCAACGTCACAATACATATATATATATTGTAACGTTTCGGGATATGCCGGAATTTGAAAAATGTAGGTATATCCGCCGTTATTGTGAGTTCTTTGCTCAAAAGATGAAATAAGTTGAATTTTGAGTTTGTTTGGGCACTTCACGTTACTAGAAGGTGGGGAAAAGTTGGTTTTGCCACAAAAAGCCACCTAACCTAGGTTTTTTGTGTTTCTCCTGGCTAATCTCGGACTCGGACAATTTCTTGCCAAAGCCGTCAGTCTTTGGACTCGATCGATCGCTCGATAAAGCCTCCGACCCCAGCAGACTCGATTAATTTCTTAATAAAGCTGCCTCCCTACGCACAAGCCTGCTTCCTAGTTCTATCCTGATTTCTTTACTAATTTCCTACGCTCAGATCCGGGGTTTGCACCCAAGACTGTACACCAGACTCGGAAGATTGCTCTTCAAAGCTGTTCCCTAGTGTAAACCTATCTCGGCTGTTGTAGCATTTAGTTATTAAGAAATGAGTGGCGGAAATCTCGGACAAAGAACTAAGCGTTTGCTTCTGTCAACATTATAGATTTAATGAAATTAAATAATCATTTGTTCGATTGATTTCTACAAAATAAAGTAATAAAAAGAATTAAACAAGATTTTCCTTATCATTTAACTTAACCTATGGCTCGTTTCTGTTCTGAGTTTTATCTGAATTTTCTGAATTCTTTAATTTGATTCGATCGAATGTCAAGCTAATTTTAAGTCAAGACTTCTATTTAAATAATATGCTATCCTCGGAATTCGCGCAGCGATAGACTTTTACTTTTATATTTCTGTTTCTGATTTTATTTCAAATTTCTAAACTATATTTCTGCTGACTACGAGCACTTTGCTTCGTGTCGCTAAATTATTATATCGCGATGAGTCGACTACGAGCGCTTTGCCACGTATCGCTGGTGAGGCATTGCCGCACCGGCTTTTATACAAAATTTCGGACGTTGGTGACGTCACCGACGTTTGCCGCGCTGGTGGGGATCTAACCGTCTCGCGTTCAATACTCGTCTATCCTTGTCTTACACACAGGCTAGCCGAACCGTTACAATATATATATTTTGCGAACCTGGTGGTAGTTGTCTATTCGATTTCACTGAATCTATTGTCCAAAAGTCAAATGTCAATTCTCACTGTTACTGCAATTTTAATCACTAACTATTATTACATAGGCCCTCAAGGGATCTATGGCAAAAGTAGAAATAAACCAATATGTGTCTCTATGCACTGTATTTACTAAAGAGTTTTACGTGGATCAAGTCCTTTACACTACCACTGGATTTATAGTTAAATGAAGATTGAGTGTAACTCGCGGCTTTAGCTGATGCACGGTTCGATACGTCCACACTCTATGTGATTTGCCAGACGAAAGACGCGTTATTAGATTTGGATGCAACCACGAACCCGCCATTGCATTGTCTAGGTGTTACTCCGCCACGGTAATTAACCTATCAGTGACTTATGTCACTCCGCGGATGAGCAGCTCATCTTGGCCGCGTCACCTAAGACAGCGTTCCGCGGTCCCTTGACACACCATAGCTCACCTGTACTCCACTCACACTAGTTTATATCTAAGTGTTTGCTTTTAGATATAGAAAAATTAGAGAGAGAAAGAAAATACACGTATAGACTACTATATTAGTGTAGAAATGAGGGGTCAGCAAGACTAGAGGTTGCTTCGCCTCGCTCCACAGGATGCGACTTATCGGTGTCTACGTGACTTTTTATGCCTTTAAGAGGATGGATTATATTCCTCATCGTGATCTTTTACGACCTAAGAACGGATATGCTCGGTAATACCGAGCACCGTGAGAATGCTGACCTACTGCTGAAGTTACATCTCAAAATCGATTTTGAGCAATGAATGAATTTTGAAAAATGAATGAAAACGAGTTGCGCACGTAACACGATGCAGGATTTCCTGAAAAGGAAAAGAGAAGAGAACGACAAGACCAAGGAAGAGGAAGAACTAGTGAATAAATTCGAAAAAACGAGGAAAGTCTACCGGTCACCGCCCAAGGAAGGAGAGCAGACAGAAGCCGCGACAAGAAGTAGGAAGGAAAGAACAGAGAGTGAAGACATGGCAACAAAAGAGCAAATGGATAAGCTGATGTCACCAATGTCCGAAATACGAGAAGATATTCAAGAAATAAAAACGGAGAATGGACAGTTGAGAGAGGAAATCAGACAAGTGAAAGAGGAGCTAGGACAAAGAGACAAGGAGAGAAAGGAAGCGGAACAAAAAACAAACGAAAGAATCGAAAAATTAGAGACGAAGGTGAGAGAAACCGAGGCGGCTCTAAAAAGAGCAGAAGAAACCGAGGAAACGAGAGGAAGAAGGGAAAAAATAAACAATATACTGATAAAGGGCCTAGAAGTACACGGAGACAGAGTAACAACGAATGAGGTGGCCACCTCCTGTTCGAAAAACTGCAGATACAAGGAACGCACAGTGGTTCCAAATCCCGAATTCCTGGTCAAAATTAGAAGGTATCATCGAATCGCTATCAGATTGATTACTCGGGGGTTGTTGAGGTCGCTGAACACGAATCTGAAGTCAAATTTCCAAAAAACAAAATGGCGGATTCAAAATGGCGGATAATTTTATTTAAACTCGAATCAATCTCTATGGAATTTGGTACCAGGGGGTTCTTGAGGTCGCTGAACATGAATCTGAAGTCAAATTCCCAAAAAACAAAATGGCGGCCCCAAAATGGCGGATGATTTTATTTAAACTTGAATCAATCTCTATGGAATTAGGTACCAAGGGGTTTTGAATAGAAGTAATTTGTTATTACGTACATGTGTAGGATATAGTAGATTGGGAAAGTATGTAAATGTAAATACGAATTTGAATACAAATACTTATTTATTAAGAAATTACATCAAATATTACATTCATATAATAAAATGACGTAAAGGCACTTAATCTTAAAGGCTCCAGTTGCTATCCGAATGGCTATCGTTATTGTCGCTAGAGTCGCTGCAGTCAGACATTGCAACTACTCTTGGTTCGTGTGCAGTTGGCGATTCCAACAAAGCCATGACTTCACGCGATAATGATTTGCTTGACTTAGCTGGTAGTTTACGCAAACTTAAGATGACAGGGTCAGATGCGAGAGCCTGGAAAATCAATTCAAAAGTTGGACAATAATAGAAAATTTTTAAGAATCAGTAATGATTTGTTAATGAAAATGATAGTCAGATCCGAGACAATAATAATTATATTTATAAGAAACAAATTACTCAAATTCGCGCCCTACTGTGGTGCACTTCGCACAGTATAGTATACATGCCGCGCCAGCACGCGCCGTGCCTGAATTCCCGCGTCCATTTATTAAAAAATTCACCATAACCAGAGGGGCAGCTTGGTGCACCTAATTTTTTGATGAGTTATTACTCAAGAGTGTATACAATGACGTGGCACTTGACCAGTATTAGAATTGTGTAGAATTATTAACTTTTACTCAATGTGAACATAACTTTTTTCCGCAGCGAGCACGAGAATTTACGGTAGATGTTCACAATTTTTGTTGCTCGGTGTATGATTAATATAAGAAATCGCAATGATATAATAAGTGTACTTACATCCAGGAAGAGACTCCATTTTGCAGAATTCGAATAACTCAATTCTACTTGAAGATATATCACTTTGAACACAACGGGTATTTTTCTGGCGTAGCGCACGACCGACTATACCTGCTCGAGCGCTCCGTTACGAATGAGATCCCAACGGCTAAATGCAACACCTGCAACCTACCGACCCTTGAAAGGGTTCCCCGAAATACCCCTCTACCTGACCCCACAGCTAAAATTTCTTGAATATAAACTTCATTTCTCGTATTTTGGCCAGGAATTCGGGATTTGGAACCACTGTGGAACGGTAACGGATGCTTACTGGGACAAGAATGGAAACCAAGGAAAGGGAATGATAGTGGCAAAGCTGCGAGACTGGAAGACAAAATGTAACGACACGATACATCCCACTATCACGTCTCAATACTATTTTGACATATCGGCCATATTGAGAAATAATAGATCAGTGTCGCCTCGCTACAATTAATCGCAGCACCGTACGGGTCACCGCTAGCGCCCACAACCTAGTATAGAACTACGCAAGTCACCGATCCGGTCGCCTGGCGGCTATCACGAACGCAACCACGTGACCGCTCTCTCGCCGATAAGACTGTCATAGCTCCAGATATAAGCACGCACCTGACCTGGCTCAGGGAGATCTCGCTCAGCTAACAACCGAGCAGTTCTCCGTCTGCAAAGACGTACGGATCGCGGGACAAGACCCCGGACCGCTAGGCGCGTTCGCGTTTCCGAGTATTAGGCTTCACCTATGCTCAACCCCGTACCGCACTAGGTCGCATATGATTTCGTAGATTCACGTCGTTCAATTTAGAGTCAATCGTTTTAATAGTTTAGGTCCTAGCATATATCTTTACTTTCTTAGCCGGCCTTAGCAGCCGAAGCGAATCACTTTTCAGATTCTAGATTTCTTTAATGTTTAGCTAACGGACAGCAATAGCCGTAAACCCTGCCAAGCAACCTTTTGTGCTTGGTAGGTCTA
Organism: Rhogogaster chlorosoma; assembly: GCA_944452935.1. Classification (NCBI taxonomy): domain Eukaryota; kingdom Metazoa; phylum Arthropoda; class Insecta; order Hymenoptera; family Tenthredinidae; genus Rhogogaster; species Rhogogaster chlorosoma. The sequence goes on from OX101797.1 coordinate 26,473,382, forward strand.
GATTCACCACGTAGCCGCGGATAGCATTATCCGCAACCCAACTCCCACCGTCTTCCACGGGGAGTTGGTCTAGAAAACCGTAGGAGTTCTCCACTCTTTAGCAACGCCTGTCCGGTAGTTACGAATCCTTCCAGTAGAACTCATATAGATATATGTACCCCAGTATTTATACCTAAATCTATACGAGACATTGATATACTTAAAACAAATTAGATTAAAAACTAGCTGTAAGATAAGCGGTAACTACTTGTGTTATATATGTGGGCAATTCCACCTCAAATCGGCCAAGAAATAACATCGCATTTTTTGAATCGTATGAAACTTTTTTTATGTGTTAAGAATGCAAAAAAAGTCGACACGTGTTTCGGCGTTCGGTCAAATTATTTTTTTCATGAAAGTTATAAATTAATGTATTTTGTTGAAAAACCGACGCACGGTCGGCTTTAGAAATTAATATCTCTGGTTCTATCAATCGTAGAGAGATGGTCTTCGACTCATTTTGAAGGTAATGGAATACACTTTTTGAAAAAATTTTGCAAGTTCTAAAAAAATTGCAAATTGCACCCGTTATAAACAATTGAAATGTTTATCGATTTTTCCTGAAAAAATATCCATTTTGAAAATATTGAAAAAATTTGACCATATTCCTCATTACATTCTACAGAGTGTGTAATTTTTTTAAGATGGCTTTATTTTTTGGTTTTTTTTTATGCAATTTTTTATAATGCGGCGCGCGCGCCGCGCCGAGTTATCCAACTGATGTTGAACCGGTCGACGTGCTGCGCCATTTGCCGACTCCGGCGCGGCGCAGCGAGGCGAGGTCCGACACACGAGGCGTCAGGCGAGGCGCGCGCGCCGCATTATGAAAAATTGCATAGAAAAAAAAACAAAAAATAAAGCCATCTTAACAAAATTACACACTCTGTAGAATGTAATGAGGAATATGGTCAAATTTTTTCAAAATTTTCAAAATGGATATTTTTTCAGGAAAAATCGATAAACATTTCAATTGTTTATAACGGGTGCAATTTGCAATTTTTTTAGAACTTGCAAAATTTTTTCAAAAAGTGTATTCCATTACCTTCAAAATGAGTCGAAGACCATCTCTCCGGCCGATTTGAGGTGGAATTGCCCAGGTACACAATAACAGCCTTTTTCTCTTTCAAATTCTGTAGAGCAGTGAAACAATTTCGATGAAAATCACTTTTTTCATGTTTGGTAAAATGTAAAGTGGCATTCTTCCAACAGTCGAATCCATCTTTTACAAACGCATCGTGAGACTTTTTAGCACGACTGCAAACCGGCGAGTAGAGTTTTGTTTCGATTGCCTCGGTGTATTCAGTGCAAATTGCTTTACCATTAGCATTATATTCTAGCCATTGAAACTTTTTCTTCCACTTTCCAAAAGATTGAGGCTTGTACACACCTAAATGCAAATAGAATATATCTTTCTAATTGAGGGTGCAGACTATAGATGTGTCGTTCTTAGGTACTTTTTCAAGAGTATATACGTAAATTAGATACAACGTAAGAAGTCATTTCTACAGTGATATTAAAATACATTTTGGTTCTATGGAAAAAAGACGGACCGAATCTTTCAATAACTTTGTTGGTTACATTATTTTATTTTTCCGAATTTTGGTCACAATTCGATGATCCTTCCAAATCCGATTTCGAACTACTACCTGGGCCTGGCAGGTTCGGAGGGTTCAGAGAGACTACTGTCAAAACAGTTGCATCCTTCTTTCTCTCTTTTACTATGTAGTTATCCATCGTGTGAGAGAGATACGTATGGGTCGGGCTTCACAAGTCCCACACACATCGTTAAACGTTTAGGGCCCTGGTAAGTATTGTCAGCTGACGTAAACTTGAAACGAAACATGGACGAGAAGACCGGTATGCGCTCACATGTGTGTATATTGCAGTTGATGCGCCTCTAGCGATCAAAGGTGAACTATGGGTTCTACAACTGCAGACTACCTTATCCACGAGGGTAACGCCGTCAATATTCATCGTGCTTGCAAAATTCAATTTTTGCGATTAGTCAGGAGAATTTTGCATGTGGAATCCCACATTCGAAAAATTTCGAGTGTGGACATCTCCATACCTTCCACATAATAGTCGCCGGCGCTGCTACCGGTGTTCTTATTCAATGCTGTACAACGATAATATTGATATTGGAATATACTTTGAGCAGGGTCTGCTATACTTTCAACATAATTACTCGGCAGTATTGCCCAGAGGTCACGCAGCTTCCGCTTTCGGGGACGTGGGAGTAGGACTTGCTAACAGAGCTGTATCAAGTTCGAATATGCTCATCCATAGACTGATATTGAAGAAAAGATGCCTATAAACGCAAATTAACTACTATGGTTGTCCACCATATATTCAAGTAATTATGCAACTATGGATGATCAGTGAGAACTCGTGATTCTGTTACAGTGATTTCACCAGCCCAATCCACTGCAAAAAAAGCGAACCAGAGAACCTTACTCAAGATCCATGTAGTAACTCTAACGTTCGTGTACTTTACCTTCAAACCTTGTGAATTTATCAGACAAGACAAACCAAATTAGTGCACAATCAATGCAAGTACCTCTGACTGAAGCAAGATTCTTCCTCTATTCGAGCGTGTAAATCTCAGAAAGACAGAAAGAAACCGAAAAGAAAATTCCAAATGATATGAATTAACACATTGAAATTAAAACCATGATATTTCAACATAGGTAGAGGATCACACAAATTTCAAGTAAAGATTTGTTCGGTCTGTCGGTGGTCTAAATGGATAAGGCGTCGCAGTACCGGTTCAAACCCGGATCAAGGTAATTTTTACTTGGAATCATTTAGAATGTTCTTTTCCGTTTTTTTTTTTCGGTCTTTTTGAGGTTTGCGCGCTCGAATAGAGGAAGAATTTTGCTTCAGTTACAGACACTTGCATTTAATGTGCATACTAATTTGGTTCGTCTTATCTGATAAATTCACATGGTTTGAATATAAAGTACACGAACACAACACGAATGTAAAGTCACTACATTTTATACTAGATTTTCGTATATCCCTCTCTCAGTGTATTATATGCCAGCTTGACCAACAATTTTCACCCACCATTTTTGATTTGTCAATAGTTCAGTACGTCGTATAATAAATGCAACTGTGACCTATGGTGGCGACTCGAAGAAGTAGAATTTATTATACTACCTATACTCACGATTTTTTATATTATTCGTTCCTGCAACTATCATGCCTCCGAAGTGATGTAATATATATTATTATATGTTATTTATTAAATAACACGATCGACGCGGATCGACTAACTAAAGCGGATCGTTGCTCTACTTCAAGGAAACCCTCTCACGTTTTCATGTATATATATATATTAGTCGAGTGATTTTATCCAATATTTACGATGTAATTGATAATTTTCTAGATTATTGCTTTGTAATTTTTATATATTGTAACTCAATTGCAAGTAATGTCAGCCGTGGACCCTTCTGCTTAGGTAACCAAGGACAAATTACTTAACATTCATGAGTACAATGTGAAATTCGTGTTTATAAGGTAACCACAGGTATTTAAATTATAATATACTTATCCACCGCATTGAATAACTTGCTTTCATTTACGTATCGTGGAGATCTTATATTTCAAGAATTTATAGGTACGAAACTCGCACCTTCGGGTAGCGGCTAGGCGCGCCACTTTAGGGCACCCCAGAATTTAAAAATATATAATCGTGTAATTTATAAGAATGTAGGAATATCTTTGGAAATTGGTAGTTATGTCGTAATTCTCATTTTGCTGTGGAAGTAAAAGGCGTGGTGATGAATTGTATGTACAACTTCTAAGTAGAGTGTAGACGGGATTTCAGAACTTTCTAGACTTTAGTATCGGTTAGGTTCGCAGGTATGGGAATCCGTATTGCCTTAGGGGGCTCACTTCAGGAGTCGCGCAATCTCCATCCTTGGATTCGAAACTGGAGCACATGGTCTTAGAACCTAACTAACTAACCAACTAATCGCAACCTCGTTTGATTCAAGTGAAATAAATATTAAATAATGACATGTGTTTTCTTCGTCTCACGTCACAATTTCACTCTATACTTATTCGGAAAAGAAATTCAGATAAATTTTATATGACTATTGTTGTTTCGTTTGTTCTCCACCAGTATAAAAATATTACGTAATTTCATCGAAACGCTCTGACTACCCATCGATTTTATAATTAAAAGAGAGTTCCTTTTGAACTAGATGGTCTTAATATTTTTAACTATAAAGATGATTGAAGTATTTATTTTTTCTTCTTGTGACGCGTTAGAAACTTTCTATTCCTGATGGACTGAGGAATATTATCGTTGTCTGACGTTTCCGGCCTTCCTAATCCATGCATAACTAACAAGTTTATTACAAAATAATAGCCAGTCCTAAACTTTCATAATTTTGCAAGAATTCATAGCGCTTCTATCCATTCGCAAGGTACTATTACATAATTACAATCATACATTTACCACTCCATGCACTTTAACTTCCTTGCTTACCCATTTTTTATCGTCTTTCAGCAGTAAATGTAAACGGCTAGAACAATACAGCTGCACTTCACAGCACACGCGTAATACTCTACTTAGAAATTACAATATTTGGTAGTATTAGTAAATGTGATGTCTCTACAATGTATATCATGTATGCTTCATTACTTTCCTATACTCTGCGTGTGGCATTGATTGGTTCATCGACAAGTGGACGAGAATTTGAATTAACTGCAATAACGAATAAGGTCCATCGGATCATATCATTAACCATAGCCACGATTAGATCCGGCTTAATTCAAGTACGGACCAATCACATCGTGTGGATAGAAAGTTTGGATTTGATGAGCTATTCAAACGTTCTATAAACAGCTGGTATTCTCGAAAAGGCTTCGTTCGGCCAAAGGTAGATGCGAACCGTCTCCAAGTAAACCGTGCCAAGGTGGTAACCTTTTGCTAAGTCATTCAACTTCTATGCGGATCCATATTCGCGACTACATTGTACATATTCAGGAATAAAGAAGATGAAGATGAAGGGTAAACGATGGGTCATTATTTCGATACGATCTCCGACTCATCCTGGAAAACTATTAGTGCCAAAAACTACGAGATATAACTCACACTGAGATTGGAAGAATTGTAATTTTTGGGGGTAAGAGGACGTCGTGAATAAGGGGGCTAGAAGGGTCGGTCGGCAAGGTGAAAGGGGTCTCGAGGCGAACTCGATGCATTGCGAATGCAACTGGCCCCCGCCCGTACTTTACTACACCTGGGCAGGGCAAGGCCCCAGTATAAAAGCTAACGCAACTGCCCCTTAAACACGTAGTATTTTCCAGTAAATCGTCCAAGAAAAACTGTCTACCATGCAGCTCGCTGTAAGTTTACTCATACAACTGATATTTACTACGGTTGTTGCTATTGCGATTGTTACAGATCGGTAACGTTACCGGTATTTGTACTCACATTCCGTGTAGTGTATTCTTTTTCTATCAAACTTAGAATTTTCTAAAGTTTCAGTGGCCAACTGCGTGTATTTTGGGTTCGTTTAGATTCTTGTTCATTATTTGTTCATTCTTCGATCGCCACTCGTTTGCGCACTTGTAGGCATATGTTTTATTTCTATAAGTAGGTAGAAGCTCGAATGGTTAAATTTATGGTAGTAATGGTATATATGCGTATCTTCCTCAACTAGTGTGTATTTAGGTATAAGATTTACTAGTTATTCGCTCTCGTAACTATTGATTTATGTTTTTTATACACCATGTGGATGTGTTCTGTCTCTGTGTTGGCTTAAGTGCGACAACGCCTTTATAAGTTTTCTTTTCAATGCTTCTTTCTGCATTTAGTTAGAACAACAAAAAATTTATAGCGATGAAATAAAGCTCAGCAAATTTTCAACTTGTAGTCTTTCGAACCTCGGTAACAAATGAATCAAACTAAAGCACTCGTGAATTGAGCCAGGATCAAATATTAAAAGAAAATTGATCAGATGATCAACTATAACTATTGTAACCTCAAATCAATTGATTCGTTCGTTTGTTTTCAGATCGTCCTGTTTGCCGTTATGGTCACCGTCAGCGCCCACCCAGGTCTGATCGACCCGTGGGCATCATCGGTAAAGTGATGAAATTGTTTAAATCATTAAAAATAATGACTGCTATCACTTTAATGGGTTTCATCGTTGTAAGTAATTTGAGCCACTCTTCACTCAAATGGGCTTATCTTGAATTTTACTGGCTAAAACAAGCTTCGGAATCAAAGCATTTTAATTAGGTATAGCGACCTTTTGTTTTAATCGTTATTGTAGTGGTAGTGAGTCCCTACGGAGCAAACTTCATTTATGTCAACTAATAAGAAACTTAGACCCTGGAGCGTGTCAGTAACTCATTATTACTTAATCCCGCGGTGAAATTTTCATTTTGTCACATACCATGAACCTTAAACGTTGATCAGCAAAAAACGGTAATGCAGTGACCTGTAGGCTGAATGCACTTTCTCTAACGATATAAATCCGTCGGTGGTAAGGACTCAATGAGCATTTATCTCATCTATTCACCATCTGCCGTATAAAATTGTGTCCCCATTCCAAATCGTGATCAGTCTCGCAAACTTATAAGGTAAAGTAAGTCAATACGGAACACTAAGTTTTAAATATGTCATGACAATGTTTTGCTGTTCGAAAATGAAAAATCTGCATATGAAATTTCATTGTATTTTATTTTTTACTTGGAATGAAACGAAAAATAATGCAATTTTTGAATTGCATTTTTTCGATTAATCACGAGGTGGTTCATCAATCTGCGATTTTTTTTCATTTTTAAAAATAATCCGTCAATATGGATTGCTGGGTCGGTGAATATTAACCAGTACGAAAATTATTTATATGTTAAATTAAATGCATTATGCGACAATCATGAACGAAAGGTCATACATTTTTGAAAAATAATCAATCAAAAATGACTTTTTTTTTAACCGAAATAACAGATATTACCAGTAACGGATTGTGAAAGTAGACTCAGCTATAATTTTCGAATAGTTGTACAAATCAACATAAGTCCGGTGGCGTGTTGTTCCTTATGAAATTTACACTCTTCTGTTACCAAACTGAGTTTTTTAAAACGAAATATCAACTTCGTTATAAATTTTTCAAGACCCATGTTTAAATTGTGAAGACCATTCCAACTGGCAAAATACTGTAACTTTGGTTTCGATTATCAGAATCGATTAACTTTTTTTCACGCAACATGCGCAAGGTTCGATGTTGCGCACGCTTCGCGTGCATAAAATTCAACGTAACGCACATTGCGTTAAAAAACAATGTCCGATATACGTGCAAAAAATGATTCTCGACTCGTGTGATTCTCATCCGCGCTTCGCTTGGGCGAAAAACTTTACACTCATCCGAGAATCAACGCTTTCGCACTAGTATCGAAAAGTACTATTCTTTCTGTATAGTATGTTGTATAAAATACCAATAACTCATCAAGTTTCGAATAGCTTTATCAAGTATGACAAAAGAAATTCATCAGTCCATATTCATGCACTGTACTCTATACGTGAATTGTGTACCGAGTTAGTTGATACTAAAATGATTGAACAAAATTTCAGGTTGTTGCTGCACCCGAACCTCAGTACATCAAAGTTGGCCATGCCGTTGGTCATGCCCCGATCGCAGTCCATCCCCAGTACGTCAAGATCGCTCAGCCTCCCCCAATTCCGGCTCTTCACCCTCAGCCATTGAACATCAAAGTCCCCCATACTCAGTCTGTCAGGCTGCCTCTTGGCCCAGTCAAGATTCACACACCTCATTTGATTGGTGTCCAGATTGCAGCCCCCGAACCCGAACCGATTATTGCTAAGCACGCGGTTGTCCACAAGGCGGTTCACCCTGTAGCCGTTGCTGCACCAGTCCATCCCTGGTAAATTAGGGAGTAATTAAACCACAGTCTTATACACAAGTCCCTGGTTATTCACTGGCATTTGAGAAATTGTAGTCGTTAGTGATGTGTAAGTTTTGCTTAATTATTTCTTTTGCAATAAAATTTGATTGGAGTATGAATAGAAGAATAAAAAATTATCATCGACGATTTTCAACAGTTTTATATATTGGACGTGAATATTCGTCAGGAAAGATATCCGCTGGTCGGTATTGGTTAATGTTTTGAGCTACTTGTTCCGTGTAAGGGGAGGAAAAAACTGCAATTCGTAGTCGGTGGATATTCTTGATAGTCAGAAAGATGGTTGTAACAAAACTCTGGTGGCAAAAGTTGATCGATTCGTTTTGTTTTTTGGAAATTGTTTATTCAGAAAATAATCGTGAAATGTTGGAAGTCTCACGTTTTCTGGACAATACTATTTCCAACAAGAAAATATTGAGTTGATTGAATAAATCAGGGACCGGAGACCAGGCATTCAAACTAAAAAATCTTTATTTCTTAAAAACTATAAAAAAAAAAAAATAATAACACAAAAAATATAACGCCCTTTTACAAAATACACCAATTGCGTATTCTTCTTGTGCGGCATGTGATATTGAAGAAGACGATCAACAACAGCTTTAGAATACCCCCTATTGTATATTTGTGTACTTTTGCGCTCTCGCTGTAACTTATTATCTAATAAAAAGGTACTCTTACATCTTGTGATAACCACGCATCGAACGTGTTATTTATATCTTTCATATCTAAAATGTCACTCATTTCGAATTTGGAATACCTCCAAGCACAGGTTTATCGTTCAAGCGACGTGTACCTCGTCTTGTATGCTGACGGTTGTCTACACAAAGGTGAATAAAAAGGTAAGTAGTGCAGTAATAACGCTAAGTAACGAGACGGTTGAGTAACGAAAAATAAAAAGCCAAGCCGTTGAAATATCTGAAATTATTTTACATCCCCAGTAGTGATAGTTACGGCGATGGTATAATTGATATAGTGAATCGATTGAATCAGGGTAATATTACCGGCAAATTTTTCGTTATGCAATCTAGTGGATCTTACATATACACAGAGATTCAATGTAAACTGGTTTTCTCAGTAAATAGGCGGTTCTTTTCATTCCGTAACTACGCTGGCTGTAGGTATATGATCGTCAGACAATGCTGTTAGTTTCGGAAGAAACACAAATTGCTTACCTACGGAAAAATCGTTTCGCGTTAAATTTCTCTGTGTAGAAATATATGTATACATTATTGCGGCTACCGTAGCTGCCCGATAAACAGCAGTTATCAAAGCCCATTGATCTACTAACCCGGAGAACGTGAATCAATTTTTAGTTACCATGGTAATACAATGGCCAAACACAACTTTGTCCATACTTTTGTATTACAATGCTACTCAGAGACAGCTAGCAAAGCATACGGATAGACAAGCACGGCGGTTTAGGGGTGGAACTTTGTACGCAAAGTGTCAAAGTGGATCTATGAGTCTGCCCTATCGCGATAGCAATTGGCTTTTACGAAACGGTCGATAAGTTTTTATTGGCCACTTCTATCGCCAGCTGAATTTGTCTAAGTTTTTTTTTTAACATATATCAGCATTTCTGTTTTTATATCCATCGATTGATATACCGTACCTTATTCTTAGTGAATACATTTTCCATTCGCTACAATAGTTCAATAAATTTCAGAGACAAAACCGAACTCTGAAAAAGTAGTGGTGGGATTACAGTAAAGGGGCCCGGATGTATTCGTAACCCTGTAAAGTATATTGTAATCAGCGGGCCGACCGGTTCGGAAGAAAAACGTCATTTACCTATTTTGTAATAGCCTATCATTTAGACTAATGATAATTAAGTAGATAACATACAATCAGTGAATTCTTGGACCGAGCAGTTCCGGCCGGATGGAGAATCAGATTTAGACCGATTCGTCTGGTAGTGAATAACTTAGTTATTTTATTTTTTTCATTTTTTACACTCACAGGTGTAATCATATGTATGAGTACGCGAATAATGTATGGGTTAACGAATAATAGCATATTCGCGTGTCTGTCGATAATTTTGCTGGCTTCATTCGGGAAATGGCGATTACTGTTTAGAGATAACTGCCTCTCAGTGTAAAAAAACTGTCTCATATTCTATAAATATGCAATACAATTTATTCAGTTATTGCCTCGACATATTATTAAACTTCTTAATTCGTTCATCAATTCTAGACCCGAGTATGAACACACCTCAAGTAATATAGATGTAGGGCTGCCACCAAGCAGAATGTTCGCAAAACATCTCGAAATAACTGTGATTTGTAATCATATGATTTCGCATTTTATGAATTTGTTTTCGTATATGTACGTCAGATCTTCTCTGATTATTAATGTACCCTAATCTCCAGCCACCACACGTACAACAATATTACAAATTTAAAAGCAAATAGAGTTATTTCCGTTTGCAAAATTAACAGTCAGAAGTAAACTTAACGACATTTGTATCTCCGATCAAAAGAATTATTAGAACAAATACTTCTATCATGTTGCCACAACGATATTAAAAATATACGGACAAAAGAAAGCAATAAAAAGCGAGAGCTAAATTATTCCATGTTTTCTTTCCGATAATTACGCTCGCGTTGACGTTCGCTTGCTTGTAAAAATGGAAACGTGTTATGGTATGGAGACCCAGCGATATACCCGGTTGTCTCCGTGGCTAGCCACCGGTCAGTTGTTGGTCAGTTGTCAGTTATCCGCTCATCGGTTCGATCCACGGTTCCTGGTGTTCGTTCATTGAAACATGGACACTGACCACGGTGAGTTCTTAGCATCGGAACATCGGGTCCTTAGCCTTTAATTTAGAATTTCCTTAGCCTTTAATTTAGAATTTCCGAATTATGAAGTAAATAATATTTTTTTCCACCAATCTGGCAAGGACATAGTCGACGGCTACGAATATATTAAAAAGTTTCACAAGGCCTTCTGTTCACCGTTTCCTCACGCACTAAATATCTCTGGATAAAATTCGTTGCAGTATTTACTCTTCAACTGTGCATACCTGCATGAGCATGTAGGTAGATCATCTATAGTTGAGTCGTCGACAGGCACAGACATTAAGGCATTTAACGCTATGGACCGCACGCACATTCCTTGCAGCAGTGCCCATAGCTCCACCTAGTTTATAGCCTGCACGAGTGTACCTACAGTAAACACAGATGTTATCGAACCAATTTCGTTGATTACCTATTCTGTAATTTCTTGTTTTGCTAATTATCTTTGCTTGCCTAGCTGTAATTCAGTTTGTTAAGTCGATTCTAACGTTGAAGTTGGACGAGGCGATGGTGACATCGTTATACAGTCATAATTGATTGATAAGTGTGATGTGCTAGAGTTAATTCGAAGATGACGATTTCGCGAAATACCAAAATGTGGAAAAACTCATGTAACTTCCGCAAACGATTATGCATCGCATAAGTCAATTACTTTATAATTTGGTCAGTGCGAAACTGTATTTATTTTTGGGAATTTTGTTACTGAATTCACCCACTCTTCATCGAATTCTTATATATATTTTTACTCAATTATGACATCAATGGATTTGCCTGAAGAGCGGCGTGTTAAATAAAATATTATCTTTGCATTCCCACACTTCTATAGGAGCAGATTAATTATTCATACCCCGCTCACGTACAGTAATGTTCATGTATGGATGTCCAGTGGCTAACTTTTTTTTTCGGGAACGAGTCTCCTTTCTGGTCTTTTTGAGGTGCCTATGATCGATGAAGCAGTCGATAGGAGAGCTTGGGAAACCACGACGAAGCCTCCCGCCGCTGTCATTCCGCATTCGCATAACCTCTAAGTTCGCGAGAGCACGAATAATTTCAATAATTAATTAAAATTAAATTAATTTTAGGTATTTTTATTTGCCTCAGCATGGGGGTGAAATTTGTACCTCATAAAAAAAGAAAATTTGAAAAAAAAAATTTTTTTTTACTTATCATTTTGAGGTGGCCGACTGTTTTTTTAAATAAATATTTAATCAAATGAGGTAGTTCCAATGGGAAATTCTTTTTTGGTACAAAATCGTGGGAAACATGTAAAAATTGTCGAATGTGATTTTTTTTACTCAAGTTTCATTCTAACACAAAAGCAAGTGCATTTCATTTTTTGATTTTTTACTTAAATTACAAAAATAATGGGAAAAAAACTTTGTCAACTTTCGACTTTCAATTGGCTTTTGAGGGGACACCCTGCAGATTCTAGAACTACCCCATTTGATTAAATATTTATTTAAAAAACGAGTGGGCCACCTCAAAACATTAAGTAGAAATTTTTATTTTTTTTTTAATTTTCTTTTTTCATAAGGTACAAATTCTACCCCCATGCTAAGAAATTTTTTTTTTAACCCACCCTAATACACTCGAACCTCAGCCATTTGACCGATTCGGGACCAGACCTCCTCAGCCATTTGACGAAAGGAGGGACCCCCACTCCCTGCCGTTATGAGGCAGCCATTTTGCGCGCAAGCCCCGTATGCAGGTTAAGTCCGAAAGTACAGCAGAAATATTCGATTTATCTATGTACTATTTATCCGGGGTTAAAAATTCATGTGAGTTGCATTAGAAGTTTATTTATGCGAAGAAAATGGCAGAAAGACAGAGTACAGGTAATATGATGATATAAAAAATACAGATACGTGTTTGGCATAGATCTTTGCGAACGAAAATGAAATATTTCTTCATTTTTCACAGCTGCAAATGGAAAAAAAACATCCGAGCCACCAAAATATTCAAGACTGTCGCTGGCGAACAAGTGCAGAATTATACAGCGTTTAGAAGCCGGCGAATCAAACACAAAACTTGCACAAGAGTACGGTGTGGCGCATTCTGCGATTTCTTATATTAAAAAAAACAAAGAAAACATTCATGCACAGCTAGCGCTAATTGAAAATCAACAAGGGAGTGCGAAAAAAACTTGTCTCACGGAAACAGACTACTCACCTTTAAAACAAGGAATTTACAAATGGTTTTGCCAAAAACGATCTTTGGGTGAACCAATATCAGGTAAGAAATATATTCAGAAATAATAAATGTATATACCATAAAAATGAAGGAATATACAACAATTAATCTTGTTTTCTTTGCTTGTACTAGGCCCAATTCTACGTGAAAAGGCACTAGTTTATAATGAGAAACTTAATGGATGCAGCACCTTTCGAGCGAGTAATGGCTGGATCCAAAGATTCAAGGACCGTCATGGAATTCGCGAGCTGTGCATGAAGGGCGAAAAACTGTCAGGCGGCACGGCAGCGAGCTCTTCATTTATGGATCATTTCAACAATATTATCCAAGAAGAAAACTACAACTTGGATAACATTTACAATGCCGACGAGACTGGGTTGGCATGGAAATCGCTGCCACGGAAAACATTAGCAGCAGGGAATGAAATAGAAGTGGCTGGCCGCAAAGTCTTAAAGGATCGAGTCACTGTAATGGCATGTGCTAATGCATCTGGAACTCATCGCATACCGTTGCTGGTCATAGGAAAATCCCAAAAACCAAGATGTTTTAAAAATTTGAAGAGATTACCAGTAAACTACAGTGGTCAACGCAGCGCATGGATTGACAGAGAAATATTCACTGACTGGTACAGGAACATTTTTCTGCCATCTATCAAGAGCAGAAACACTGATAGCCCGGTCAAATTAGCTCAAAAACAAGAGCGAAGCTACCAAAATTCCCATCCAGCTGAAAATTGGTGAAATTGTTCAAAACACAATTAAAAACAACTTCTCAAGACTCCCCATCGTTACGACCCATGGAAAAAAATTGACTCAAGGTCAAAGGTAAAAAAAATGGGTTTTTCGCGATTTTCTTCAAAACGGTAAGTTTTATCGTAAAATTACCTCAGACTAAAATTGTAGATCATAAAATTATCTATAAAAAAGGTATGAATAATTTTTTTCCTAAAAGCTACCGCTTCTGAGATAAAACGATTCAAAAAAATGTAAGCGTCATCGTATGCATAAGCGCGCCACGTATATACCTCTGTAGCTGTAATATAAGTAAAAATATGTTTCTATCGGTGATTTTAACTTATTTTTAAAATATAAAATATACATAAGTATCACCGAGGGGTAAACCACCGTACAAAAATGTGTACACCACATCTCCTTTTCCTAAAAATCTCCCAACATCTCCCGACATCTCCTCCATATCTCCCCATATTTTTCAACATATCCTCACCCATATCTCCTCTATATCTCCGAACATTTTCCGAAATCTCCCTACATCTCCTCACATCTCCTCACATCTCACCCACATCTTCCACACCTCCTCACATCTCCTCACATCTCCCGACATTTCCTCACCCACATCTCCTCCATATTTCCCCATATTTCCCCACATCTCCTCCATATCTCCCCACATCTCCTCCACATCTCCCACATCTCTTCACATTTCCCGACATTGCCTCACATCTCCCATACATTCTTTGCGTCGTGTACACCAAATCTCCTCCGTGGCTTACCCCTCAAGTATCACTATGAGAATATCAGGTAAAATGCAACCCAGTCACTTATTTCATACGCTAGTGTAACCTTGAAACAACATCTGTCCCTCTGTTCAATAGTGTGCGTGGCTAGGGTCGTATACCTGCTTCATGTTCGAATGCGCAATAGATGAAATCCCGTTAGTCTTGAGCGCCGCTTACAACTTTTTGAATCGTTTTATCTCAGAAGCGGTAGCTTTTAAGAAAAAAATTATTCATACCTTTTTTATAGATAATTTTATCATCTACAATTTTAGTCTGAGGTAATTCTACGATAAAACTTACCGTTTTGAAGAAAATCGCGAAAAACCCATTTTTTTTACCTTTGACCTTGAGTCAATTTTTGTCCATGGGTCGTAACGATGGGGAGTTTTGAGAAGTTGTTTTTAATTGTGTTTTGAACAATTTCACCAATTTTCAGCTGGATGGGAATTTTGGTAGCTTCGCTCTTGTTTTCGAGCTAATTTGACCGGACTACGCTACCATCGAACTCGCATACCAAGTCGCTTAAGTTTTTGACTAAGGGTGTGCGGGTACCCGAGTCGGGTATCGAGGTCGGGTATATGTCGGTCGGGTATTCATGTGACCGAGTCAAAAGCGGGTACCCGGGTTAAAGTCGGGTACCCGAATAAATGTCGGGTACCCGTGTAAAAGTCGGGTACCCGGGTAAAAATCAAATACCCGAATCCAGAGTCGAATCTTGCTATAACTCCGGATCATGTTGTTTTCATCGACATATAGATTAGGATAGTCAGATACACTACGCGGGGAATCGAATTCGGGAGAACCGGATAATAATAAGTAGTACATATATGAGTTAAGGTGAACTCGGGTAAAATCGGATACTCGGGTAAAATCGGGTACACGGGTAAAATCGGGCGGGTACCCGGACCGACCCGACCCGACAAATTCGGCTACCCGCACACCCTTATTTTTGACGTTAAACGTACGTCTCACCTCAGGCTCCTCTGCAGGAAGTCTCGGCGTTTGACGTAAGAGCTCGTTCTGTTTTCTCGCCAGATCTAACACTGGCCATAAGTTCGCGATCCTTGCGTAGGAATTCCAGTTCTTTCATCTGATGGTCTGACGTCATCGGATTGATCATTCTATTCTGCGCCCGTGTATTCCCATCGCCTTCGTTACTGGCATTTGGGTCTGCCGTAATTGGGTTGTTGAATGGAATTTTTTTTTTTTTCCACATGCGGTTAATGTACAGTGCAAAAAATATCTAAAATATCTAAAATATCTATAAATAACGTAGAGAGAGAAAAAATAATTAGGTCGTGTTTTTTTTTATTCGTGAAAAATCATAATTACGAAAATTATAGGTAATTGAATATTCCAGTTTTCGTAATATATAGATATATCTTAACATGGGTGACGTCACAATGTTAAAGTTTTCAATCCGTTGTATCAACTTTAATATTTGTTCGATTGAAAAATGAAAAAATATGACCTAATTATTTTTTTCTAAACTACTCAAATATAGAAAAAAAAAATCCATTCAAAAGCCTCATTGCACATTTCATATATGGAACTCCCTATATACATAATTTGATATACATATACAGGGTGCGGCGTTTATAGTGTAACGTCTGAACCTTCAGTCCACACGTCACCTTCCCTCCCTCATAGCCGATAAGGCACGATCCTATAAGTAAACCATATACCCGCAACTTGTAGCTTTCCCACACCATAACTGCTGAGCATGCATCTGACAGTACGATGCAAATCAGGCACACGTGGCCTCCCGTCTTACCACCTCTCCTAACCAAGCTACCATAATTTTTTTCTAATTAACTTACTTCTAACTCAACCTCCAACCTCTCCACTTCTCTATTCCCGACTAGTCGGCTCTCTTCCACCCCCTTTCCTCTACAAGACAACTCAACTTCCAAAAGACAACTCAACCTCCAAAAATCTCCAATGAACCACTCATTCTCCCAATCACTATTGTTTTCAATAAACCAGACGACTCAATCTTCAATACTTTTCAATTATTTATACGAATTAACCATTTAAACTCATCCTCCCACTCCTCACTCCAGTTACTTTTAAGTGCAAAACGGGATAAGTAACTCGATAAAACTGAAATTTCTCAAGATTCAATTCACTTCTGTTTCTCTCCAATGCGGGATAGAACCCGACAGATTGACATTCTCAGAAGTTCGGACATTACAAATGGTGACAGCTTAGCCTATCTGTGACGATTCGGTAGCCACAAAACCCCGACGTCACAATAGTGACTCAGGCAATTTTTTCACAAACGGAGTGAGATACGAAAAAAATGTTATATACATTAGTTTCATGATTTCGAGGGGGACACAAGATAGTGTCCTTGAATTTTTTCCAAAGTCCAGGTATCAAGGTAATTTGAGAGTCAACTTTGGTTTTTTAAATAGAAACCTATATTTTTTTTTCGCAGATTCGTATTCTACACGAGAAAATAAGAAACTTTTGTTCTAAGTATTTTTTTTCATCAAATCACAATTTTTCATCATAATTACTTTTTTTTTTTGAAAATTCAAATTTAAAATTCAAAAATAAATTCTTTTCATGAATTTTATTATAATATTGTTATTCAATTGTTCGCATTAATTTTAATTTCAATTTAAATTGAAGTTCAGACAAATTTGAAAAAGAAAAAATTAAATTGAGAACCATATAAGAAGTACCATGAAAACTTGACGTTTAAAAAAAAAAAGTTTCAGACTAAAGTTGCCTATTTATTCATGTAAAACACGGTTTTGAAAGTAAAAAGCATAAGATAAAAGAATTTGAAAAATTAGCATAAAAAATCAAAATTAAAAAAAAAATGTTTACATCAAAAGTTCCTTATTTCTTTATGCAAAACACCGATCTGCAAAAAAAAGTATAGGATAAGAAACCAAAGTTGACCTCCAAATGACCTTAATACTTGAACTTTGAATAAAATTCAAGGACACTATCTTATGTCCCCCTCGAAACCATGAAACTAATGTATTCAACATTTTTTCGTATCTCACTTCGTTTGGGAGAAAGTTGCCTGGGTCACTATAAACGCCGCACCCTGTACATTTAATTTATGATATGTGTATTTACCGTTGTTTTCTCAAGTCTACTGCCAGTTACTCCGAAATATTGCTCAGTATTTACTAGTGCATCGATCTCCTTCTCTGTTGAATAAACAAATAGCTTGCGCACTCTCTTTTATCCGGCGGTCGTGCCGCGCGCAGCTGCAATGCTGCGTCCTCTTCTACCGCACGGGATATTCAGCTCGGACCTCATTTGTCACGAGTTTTAATTCGCATCAAATTTCAAGTTTCAAAACTTGACACCCGTCATTCAAACCAGATTTTTCACAGACAACACTACATCATTGTGTTCGCAATGAAACAGCGCTTATTTTGATATTAAATTTATTTATTCAACAAGTGGGTGAAGATAACTAGTATCAACATACCTGTCTATACCTGGCAACCCAGTAGTTAGGCCAGGAAAAAAATAGGCAACCCAACGTTTGTATATTCTGTAGGCTTCATACTTTCGGTCGATATCAAATTTTTTCGTTAAACATATGTGTGCAATGTTTAATAAAAAGTCATTTTTCAATCTTTAATTAATTATAGTCTGGCCAGGATTTTTTTTGACAACCCACTCGCGATATATTTCTTAACATATGTACCAAATTTGATATAAAATACTTTTCATCCATTAAACAGATGGGTGAAGGTCGTTTCTAATTCGGATCTTCTACTAGTATTATTTATTAATATTTTACGAGAGCTAAACATTTCCGCACCAATATTTCACTGAAGGCTACTCTTTACATACTTTAACCAATCTGAAATTTTCAGGAGGGCGTTTAATTTCGATTTTTGAATGTAATTTTTTCCATTTTCTCTCTCGTCACAGTCCCCATCCTTATCAAATTTTCAACAAGTTATATCAAATCCTTTTTCGTGCTTTCAAATCAGTCAGTCAGTACAGACGAATTGTGAAAAAAAATGTGAAAAAACAAAAAATTAATAAATAAATGAATAATAAAAAAATTATTAGAAAAAAGAAGAGGAAAAACGCCCTCCTGAAAATTGCAGGATCTCTTCAACACATCGAGATCTACCTGCAGTGAAAATTTTATTAAAAAAAATTATGCTTTGGTCACAGGACAAAAAACGAAAATGAATTGCAAAATTCGCGGGCAAAAATGTTTTTTTGAGAATTTTCAATCTTACGGTGTGAAAAGTAGAAGTTTTATCATTTCAAAGCATTGGTTAAAAATATTTTTCGGATCTTCCAAACGAAAGGTATACGTATGTACGTCTGAAGATCGTATGGTGTGCTTAAAAAGTGCTTTTTTCATATTCATATTCATTTCGAATCGAATAACTTCTAAACCAATTGATATCGAGGGGAATGACTCTAGTTTTGTTGTTACGGGTTGGTCAAGAACCAAAATCTCGCGTGGCACCAAAATCGGTGACCTATGCGCAGTTATATGTCCCGGATGAGTGAGAATATCCCATATATAGTCGGCGCTCTCAGTAAAACCGCTCCAAGTAGAGCCACTTCCCCTAATCCATCCTCGAACGTTACCCCCACTCTAGACCTGTCACGACGCTCATTTCATTTCAAACTCGCCGCTCTCAGTAAGACCGTGGAGAAATCCATATGTATTCTTGTTGCAAGCAACGGCGGCTTTACTGAGAGCTGTCGAAATGAATTCATCAGTGGTGCGTGGTGGGGGTAGCGCACCGAGCGGAATTATCTTCCCCTACAGTCCCAAGAGCGGCTTTACTGAGAGCGCCGACTGTATTCACGTTTGTGGGGGAGAATTTTTCAACAGATAATTTAGCAGCATATTGTAACTTTATAGGAGTTACCTTAAATCGAGCTGTGGGTCCTTGAGCGAAATAAGAAGACTCGAAAGGCCAAATTAATGGTTCAAGCAGAATTGGTTCTATTCTAAATGTACAAGTGTCCAAGTTAACATCCAGGACGAGACTGTTGTATAAACAATCGTATGGTAGCAGCCTAACTCGTATGTTTGTAAATGATACACGTTAATTGTAATGTCTACATGTTAAATCGAGTGGCAATGGAATTTATAGGATATAAGTTTAATATAAGGGGTGAATACGCCCTTTGTAACAATATCATTAGGAGTTAATGATAATATTCGTTCGTAACTGTGCAAACCCAAAGGTCTCACTGATTTAATTTGAAGTTTCTTCTTAAGGTGGTCCGAGCGTTGAAATCAGTGCATTTGTATTCAATTTCTTCAGGCAATAATCTCTCATTGAATATTTATCACATTCATTTACTCGTAAATTATTCCTACTTCCCTTCAATCCCCCGTGCAAAAAATATCGCTGCAATATTATAAAATCGAATACTTGACAATAAAACATTATAAAAAAAATTTGTAACGGTGAAGTTGTAGATAATGGTTTCTTTACAAAATTAGCAGACGTAAAATGAAATTGTCCGAATATAATAGATTTTACTTGATTTTAAAATGCTTTGAAATGAAAAATTCATAACCAAGTATGTGTTTATAATTTCCATATTCTCTACACGGGGGTTTAAAAGGAAGTATAAATAGTTGATGAGTAATGAATAAATGTGATAAATATTCAATGAGGGATTATTAGCGACAAAAATTAATTACAAATGCACTGATTTCAACGCTTGCACTACCTTAATACGCTCATTTCACTATTCATTGATTCACCTTTGCTTTCAGGAGCTGTCTCACCATATTCTATCGGCAGTGACAAACACCTCGTGACGGTTAAATCCAGGGGCACATTGTGAGGGATTTATCATTTACCGAAATCCTTGTATAAATATGTAGCTGTAAACTTATCATAACAATTCGTGTCCAACTCCGAGTGTTAAGGATTTTGAAATTGACGTTCAAGTTATTCAAAACCATTCTAAATTGTGGGACCGGATGCAAGGAGGGGATATAACTTAATAATTATTATTGCACTTTCTTCTTGTCGACCGGTAGTGAATTTTTGGAACATATATTCGTTGTATAGGTTGACAAGCTGCACGTTTCCTGTAGAGAGCTGAAATTTACTCACATATACAACTGAGGATTGCATAAGGTGGATTGACTTTCCCATGAGCTTTCACCGCAGGAACTGCAACTACTTTGTTTCGTCAAAGTCAATTAGATATTGTGTTGAAAGACCGAATTAACTCTGCAGCTGTGCAGACAATCCGTCTTGCGAAAATATCTGACCTCTTACTTTTTCAGATTTAAGACGGGAAAACGTCATTTCACTCAGATAATATTGGCTCTAGCATTTCTTGTGATAATGCTTCTAATAGTCGTCATAGTTTTGGCTGTCATCAGTAAGTAAAGTGATCTAGCTTCGGTCTAGTTCAGTCTTACGGAATTTTCAAAGATTTAAGTTAAGGTCGAATCCCACTTTTGCGTTGCGAACGTTAACGATCCGCTGCGCCACGCGGCGAATTTATTCTTTCACGTGTTCTCTTATGGAGGTGCGCTCACTATCTCGTAGCGAACCGCATCGGATCGCGGCAAACGGCAGCGAAACGCATTTTGGCGGTGCGCCGCGCTTCGCTATCGGATAGTGAGCGAACAAGGGATCGGCAGATTGTCGTTCATATGTCATTGAAGGCAACCCACCGCACAAAGGAGAGCAACTACAAATTTTTTTTTGTCTGCCGATGAACTATCCATTGCGATTTGCCGTATGATGTGAATATTACCACCTGTAGTAATTATAAGTTTCCATAGTGAGCTATAAAAAATTGACAACATGAGTCACAGGTTTGAAAGCATCGCTCGAAAATTTCGGCGTGCATCACCATAGGCCGCAACCACTGATCTCTGTACTATACTGGATGGCGTATGAATGGCGTATTCCGTGTAAAATTTTTGTGCCGAACTGAAGCTGTGTGGCAGCCATATTGCTTGTAATAGATTTGTCAATTTGAACGGCAGATTCAAATAATAATACAGAAATTTCTGCTGAAAACGATGTAACTTTGGTGAAAATCAAACATTATTATAAGAATTCTGTATTGAAAATGTTTAGGTGAAGTTGTAATTCCATTTTTAGTAAATATAATGTGTATTGAAAACAATCTTCATACGAAAACTGCATAATAAACACATGTGACAAAGTATTTTATAAAATTGTTGTATTAACAAAAATAACATCACAAATTAATAAAATTTCTTCAAAATTTATAATATTCTGAAAAAAGTTGATAAGTATTCAGAAGTTCCAATAAAATATTGATCGAGTCGATTACGATCATGTGACGTATATATATTAGGGTGGCCCAAAAAAAAACAATATTTTTTTTTTCGAATTACCTACGAAAATATGTTAGTTTATCATGTTTTAAGAGCCCCCTCCAAAGCGCAGCTCAAAAAAAAAAATCTTAAGAGGTCGCTCAAGATTTTTAAAAATTTCCAAAAACGTCGAACGAAGAAAAAACGGCTGTATAGTGCTTTTTAAATTTATTTCCCTAGGAACAAATGGTCGGCCCATAACGAGATTTATAGAGCAAAGTTGGGAAATTGGTTGGATGATTTGTGAATTTTTTCATCAAAATCAAAACGGCCCGAAGATCTCAAAACACCATTTTAATCATTTTTTTGCGTTTTTTTGGTTTTTGAGCACTTTTTCTTAATTGAAAAAATTCGTAAATATTTTCATCGAAAAGCTGAGGAAAAAACACGTTTTTTATGTATTTTTAATAATTTTTTTTTTCATGCCAAATAGATAGATATAGAGAATAAAAAATTGCATACGTTTCTCATATGTAGGCTACGAGCAGTGCTAAAAATCTGAAAAAAATCACAAGATGTCCTCAAAAATAGGTTACTCCCCAGAATAAAAATCAATTAAATTTGAGACCATGAAAAAAAAAGGTGGCTGGGTTGACAAAGAATCCTTCATATATATAACAAAAAAGGGTATAAAAGGTGGTGTATAATTTATTATGTACAATTGTAAATAAAGTTATTTGGTAATTTCTTATGAAAAAGACATTTCAATACATATCTAGAAATCTAGAATATCAATTCCAAATGGATTATATGCAAAAATGAAGTAAACATAGCCACTCAGCTGTACACATAGATCTCAACTTATACTATTGTGGAGTGTCCTGCCTTCCACCTCACCTTTTTTGCCGCAATATGTGCAAATTAAGACCATTGCCACTATTTCCACTTCGTACTAGGAATAATTTTACACTTACAAATGCCTTACATTATTTCTACGAACACGAGTTTATGGGTGTCGCCATATTGAAATTGACAAGAGTCCTACAAGCAACATGGCTTCTAATAGGCACAAACTGCCCATTCGAATACGCCGTCCAGTGTAGTACAGTCAAAGCTCCTTATTCGCGCTTCCTTCATTCGCGTTTTCACTATTCGCGGATCAAAAAAATGCGACCCAATTCCTATATTCGCGGCTAAAGATTTCTTTATTCGCGGATCTAATCGGTACATCGGTACATAGACATTGATAAAAAGGATTCCAACATGTAGGTTTCCAACCGAATACCCTTTGTAAATGCGTCGTCAAATGGACTAATAAAAAAGTAAAATAGACCTTATTACAACTATGTCTAAAGTATGTTGTTAAGGGGAGGGACCAGTCGAATTTGACCGACCTGTCTAAATTCTCGAATATCTCCGAAACGGGGGTATCAATCGGATTGTCCTTTCGGCAGCCGATGTTTAACGAGTAATGCGATCGAGTTTTGTTGTAAAATGCATGAAATCTTTTTTTTTTTTATGCGTCGAAAAATGCGGGCGGGTGACTTATTTCGACTAGCATCAGTGCCCACGCATCATTGACGCGGACAAAAGTATGTAACAACAAGTCTATACGGTATGACGAGCACACCCATTACAAAAAATCTTCGTTCCGTGCAGTAATAAAGTGGAAAAGTGCAATTCAGATTTCGTTTTAATTAGCGATTGAAAGTTGTTGGGCCGCCATGGTAAATGGTTGGGTTGTCATGGCAATCCTTAGTTTCCGAGATGCCCGAGAAAGAGAGGACAGCGCAGAGTCGTTTCGTCGGTACTGCAGACGGTGTACTACATTGTTGCATCTCGGAAACTAAGGATTGCCATGACAACCCAACCATTTACCATGGCGGCCCAACAACTTTCAATCGCTAATTAAAACGAAATCTGAATTGCACTTTTCCACTTTATTACTGCATGGAACGAAGATTTTTTGTAATGGGTGTGCTCGTCATACTATATAGACTTGTTGTTACATACTTTTGTCCGCGTCAATGATGCGTGGGCACTGATGCTAGTCGAAATAAGTCACCCGCCCGCATTTTTCGACGCATAAAAAAATAAAAAAATAAAGATTTCATGCATTTTACAACAAAACCCGATCTCATTACTCGTTAAACATCGGCTGCCGAAAGGACATTCCGATTGATACCCCCGTTTCGGAGATATTCGAGAATTTAGACAGGTCGGTCAAATTCGACTGGTCCCTCCCCTTAAATGATATCGCCGCTGTATTGGTTCCGCCTTTGACACAAGCCGCCTTCGCCGCGGTCGGCGTTTTTGAGAATGTAAACAAACGGAATGGAATCAACCTTATTACTTAATGCTTAGAGTATATTTTTTTATGAAAATTGATCCGTCTATGGAACGAAGTCTTATTTTCAAGAGGCAAATTTCTAATGCCACTGCTGAAAATCACTCTGAATTAAAGAAGCTTTTAAAAACTGCCAAGCAAGAAGAAATTACAAAATTCTTCAAACCATTGCCTAAGCCTGAAGATAACAATTAATCAATATGGTTAAAAACTTCAATTAAATTCATTTTTTTATACACTTGTTTTTTATTTAGTCACCTAGGAACGTATCCCCTATGATCCCATATACATTACTATTCCATATTCACGGTTTCTGTATTCGCGGCATATTTACGGAACATATACCCCGCGAATAAAGAGCTTTTACTGTATAGAGATCAGTGGCTACAACAGTGTGCGCACCACGTAAAAAGATCGCCCCGTGCCGCGGCAATTCGCTGCCGTTCGCAACGCAAGAGTGGGATTCAACCTTCAGTTATGCCTATAGACTTTCTATTTCCCTGGTTGTCCCATACTTTTTTTTAGTTTCTAAGGCTCGCCAAACCTTTGAGGTGTGCAACTCCGAAGAATGTATTCGAATAGGTTGGTAATTCCAGTATAATTTCATGAACTAATTTTATGAATTATTCATTGCATACTTTGTATAATTTATTTATAGCTGCTAGCTTCAAAGAGTCTATGAATGCGTCCGTTGATCCTTGTGATGACTTTTATGAGTGAGTTAAGTTTGATTGAACGAACGATAATCTTCGAATTTTTCTTCGAACCTTGACCTTGAAACGCTTGATAGGTACGCTTGTGGGAGGTGGTCGCAAGAACATCCGATGCCAGATTCCAGCTCGACGAATTCCTGGTTTCGCGAACGAACATCACGAGTATCCAGAACTATTCGAGAACTGATGCAAAAAAATGCTACGATTGAGCAACCATGGGCGGTTACACAGGTCAAAAGATTATACGCAAGCTGTATAGACGTCGGTGGGTACAAATTGTCTTATAGATATATCCAAGAAAACTGTAATAAAACCAGCTCTAATTATCTGACACAATTTATTTCTAGTTTCCTTGAACAGCCTGGGTCTCTGGCCGTTGCAGAGTTTGCTTGAAGAGTTAAATTTACCCGAAATACCTGGAATATTTTCGGGCAAGCCGGGAAATGTTATGAGGCAATTAGCACGGGTCAAGAAAACTCTTGGCAGGGACATATTTTTTGGACTTGATATTTTGCCAGATCCAAAAAATAAGACCAGAAATATTATGACGCTTGGTGTGCCATCAACGAGCAGCCCTCTGCCGAGGTAAATTTCGTATTCGCTGAAATACGCTCCTCTCTTATTATAGCATGGTCGTATCTTATTATCTTCGACATGCGCAACATTTTATTGGTGCAGCGTGGTGAAATGGAAGTCTTGTATTACATTCTTCGTTGTTCTCAGTGACAAAGAGCTGAGTAAACGGCTGCATCGTGCCAGATTAAGAATGCGTGAGGTCGATGATAATCCAGAAGATGTATATGAAGGTTCAATATCCGTCGAACAAATTTATATGATCGATGTAATCAGGGAAGTCACGAGCAATGGGACAGCAGAGTTGTGCAATTCGGATCGTACCGCATCCCCAAATGACACAGAAATAGCCCGTGTTGTGGATCAAATCTATCGGTTGAGCGAAAAAATTTATTTTGTAAGAAAAATTTCAATTCTGCCAAATCTTTTGCCTTAAATCTTCAAGCTTTCCATGTAGCGATAAATAAAATTATACAGATTGAGTAATCTTCTATGGTGAATGATCTTAATACATATTAGTGAAAAAAAATAGCATTGCTTTCAATAATTCGAAAATGGAAATGAATTTCACATTTATCACTATAAAAAAATTGTCTAGTTGATTCACAGCGATTTCAACGACACCACTACCGACAATGATATCAAAGAAGAAGATTACATGTATGTTGATGATCTTCAGAAGCTCACAGACGAGTACGTCAAGGATGTGAACTTTAGTCTTACTCCTAGAAAAATCTGGAGGCCATTCATCGAAGAAGTTCTTAAGGATTTTCCCGGTCTAGATTTGACAAGGAAAGACAAGGTGTTGGTGGGAAATTTAAATTACCTGAAGCAGGTTGCTGTTTTAATGTCAGCTGTTGGTGATGAGATTCTGGGTGAGCTGTAAGGTAGTTGGTGTTTATACAGCACTCCAAACATTAAAAGAAAGTTTCATAGAGGATTATCGTTCTGTGCAGAGGCGTCTGTTTGGTGGGTTGTTCTAGACATAGTGGCCCCCCATTCTTCAGAGAATTTAAGACGAGCTTGGTCTCTTTACTTGTACAGCATCACAAGCATAGAAGTATGGGAATCTCGATCTTTACACTGTGCGAATTCGGTTAACCAGTTGATGGGTAAGATGCATTTTATTAGTCTTTTTGCAATCGGCAAAAACATTTGATCTGCGGTGTTTTTATATGGCCTATGCTTTATGTAGGCATGGCAGTTTCTTGGTTATTCGTAGACCCACATTTTCACGAAACAAATGGCCCAAACGTTGTAGAAATGCTAGAAGATATCAGAGCAGCTTTCGCAGTTCTCGTAACACAGGCTGATTGGATGGATGAAAAAACGAAGATGGCAACTTTAGAGAAGAGCAAAAAGATGACGTCAGTTATCGGCCATCCTAATTGGCTCTTTGAGGAAGGAGAGTTGGACGAGTACTATGAAGGAGTACGTACCTCGCTCTAGTTTTAAAAGTAAACTTTTAGTTTATCTCGATTTGTCAATAAAATGCTCACCAGAAATATGTGATGTGCTTGTTTTAGATAAATATGTCCGAAGACGCTTATCTCGACAACATGTTGCAGATAGTAAAACTGAATTGTATCTATGAATTGAGTAGTCTTCACGATGCAAATTCTGCAAATGAAACTTAGTATGTTAATTCTATAATCACGGTTGAAAGTGCCAAAGTGTGATGAATAATTTACATTGAATCTTACAGCTGGGCCACGGATCCTACTGATGTCAACGCTTTTCACACCTTTCAAGCGAATCAGATAAGTAAGTCTCAATTTTTTGAACTGTTGGCTATATCTGCGTTGCACATAAAAGACAAGACATGTACGTAATAGATACTTATAATAAGAGTCTATTGCATGTAACAAAAAACGAGCACAGGATGTACGAGTACCTACGGGAGGTCGGAATTCGAATCCCCCCCCCGTTCAACAAAATTTGGTAAAAAATAAAATAACAAATTATAACAAATATTGGTACATCATCAGAGATTCTTTTGATATAAGTGAAATTGAAGTATGTATGATAATTAAAATCAAAAAAAATGTATAAGACAAGTTTATGTTTACAAGATTTTAGGGTGCCGCGGGCAAAAATAACACAAAAAGTGTTTCAAAATTATTGTAAAATGATGCTAAATGTGTTCGAAATACATGAAAACAATTTGTATTTGCGGTGCTCAAGAGCCACAATAAATAATTATTCACGTAGGGACCGTCGTATCGCAGTCACCTTTACATATGCATCATTAATTGGACATGGACTTTAATACCTAAGAAGACCATTACTTATAAAACTTGTTTTTGCATGAAACTAAATTTTTTCAAACCACGTGGACGCAGCTGTACCTGCAGGAATATTACAGTTCCCTTTCTACGAATTGGGATTAGAGTAAGAGTAAAAGAATACTAGCGCCAAGAGACCTAATGATATTGTAAAACTGTAATTCTGTATTGGTTTAAATACTGTTGTAGAGCATTGAACTATGGCGCTATCGGCACCGTGCTAGGCCACGAATTAACGCATGGATTCGACAACAGCGGAAGACAGTTTGACAGTACAGGAAATATGAGGCAATGGTGGAGTAACGAGACCATTCGTGAATACACGGAGAGGACACAGTGCTTTGTCAAGCACTATGATACCTACTATGAAGAGAAAGTACGATTCTCTACAATGTTGATGACTCAAAAATCATAACTTGAGGCTAGACTATTATTATCCTTAATTTTGAACCGTTTTTCGAGGTAGGCTGACGATTATATCGATGGTGAATTGACTTTGGGGGAGAATATCGCGGATAATGGTGGACTGCGGGAAGCCGTCTATGCCTATAGAAGATGGAAGGATCGACATGGAGCGGAAAAAACCCTTCCGGGCTTCGCGCATTTGTCCTCCGAGCAACTCCTATTCCTAGCTTTCGGTCACGTACGTAAACAGTTAATGAAAAATGCTAATTACAGAGTGAGAATTTAATCGTAAGGTTTGATGTTCCTAGATTTGGTGCGAGTCGTACACATCCGCTTCTGTGCGATGGATGTTGATGGATACTCATTGTCCAGGACACGTGAGATTGGTAGGAGTGGTAAAAAATTCGGAAGAGTTCAGTAATGTCTGGAAATGTCCTGTCGGCTCCGCAATGAATCCAGCAAAAAAATGTCACTTGTGGTAGATCTTAATAAACATTTTGAATAAATCACAGCCAGATGTGAACTCGTTTCAAAATTGCTTACTTCAACCAATATTTATGAGCTGGAGGAACAATATGTCGTATGAGAAGTACAACGAATAAAAAATTATATTTATAGAAAAGGATCTTTACTTGTGTAAAAAACATTCACAGGAATTCAATTCTCTACAAAATTCCTTCTATGCATTTTTTGTCTAAACTCAACATAAACAAAGTTACACAGCGCTGAATAGGGGAAGAAAAATAAAACTCGAATATTAGTAGTATTAGTAATATTAGTAATATTCGATTTTTACTTTTTTACTAATTTTTTTACTAATATTAGTAATATTAGTAATATTGGTAATATTCGATTTTTATTTTTTTTCCCCTATTCAGCGCTATGTAACTTTGTTTATGTTGAGTTAAGAGAAAAAATGCATGAGAACAATTTTGTAGAGAATTCAATTTCCTATACGGTAGTGTGTAACAAAATAAATTTTTTTTTTTTTATTCATGTAGTTATTCTAAAACTAAGCAAAAAAATTTTTTCCCATGTATTTTAGATGGGAAAGGGGACCCCCCTTTGCGCCAGCTCAATTTTAGAGATACTGAGCTCAAACTTGAGGAGAATTTTCTTTTCATATTGAAGAAATTTTTTAGATGTATTTAATCGAAAAAAAATAAAAAAAAGTTATTTTGATACAGTCTAGTATCATAGATATACCGTAATAGATGGGACAAGTTTCGGCTAATAATTAATTCCGCGAGATGAATTCAGGGAGCGTGGCGATCGAAAATCTCTTTTTCGTTGATTTCGATTCAGAATTCTTTGTTATCAATAGGATGCCTCTTACATCAATAATCTATATAATCGACGTAGATCGGGTAATGGTGCAAACGAAACACAATGTTTGACGTTACCGGTAAGCTCTGAATCTCACATCGGATCGCAAGCTTCTTTATCTACATAAACCGTATTTATTGTGAAAGTATGGTGAAAGCTTCTGTTTCTTTTTTCAGCGTCTCATTTTTTGAATGTTTTCCCGAATATTTTCTCTATTCCAAAGTGATTCCTATGCTCAGCGTCCTGAACTGAAGCCTGATCTTCTAAATGAAATACTTTAGATCTAGATATGCATGAATTCGATTGGTGGAATCGCTGAATCATTTCAATATGCCACTAGCAGAGCTAAAATGCTTAAAACTGAATTTATACCGCCATATAAATAATATAAAATATAAAATGTACGTGGTGAAGTTCTTATTATCAAAGCTCTATATCGCGATCGCACTCACTGCAAACCACAAATTCCGAAGATAACCAGTCAGTTAATGAATTTCCTAGTCGAAAGCAGACAAGAGTTTTTTTAGATGCACTATACAGGTTAATTCAGAATTCGTGACGAATCTCCGGAGAGGATCCTTGTCAAAATTGAGATCGAAATTCGGGTCATTTTGAGCCGCGATGACCAGGATCAAGGGTCAAATCAAGGCATACAGTAATTCTCCAATTTTTGTAATTTTCCTGTATGAAATACCCATTCAAATAATTACTATTTATTCTTTACCATAATGAAGAATGTATTCTTCATAGTCGCAGTATAAATAACTGAAATATCCGTTCAACGTATCTCGCTGCGATTTTCGCGCAATGCCCAATTGCATAAACGTGGCGTGCCTCTCGATCACGGGGTAAATTCTGCCCCGAGAGTTGTCTATTAAATGTGTCATAACAATTGTATCCGCTCTTATTATTTATTAATTAGCTTTTTATTATTCTCCAGGGTATTATTTCTACCACGGTTAAGCGGATTATCGGGATTTATCAATAAATCTTTTTTCCCAACCATTTTTTTTTTACTATACTTATTCCCCATAAAATATGGCAGTACGTTAATTCAGCGTAGTTTTTTAAAAATCCATGCGGCAATTTATTGTCAGACGTGTGAATAATGAACACAGGCACACTTCTGCTGACATGCAGCGGATACAATTACTATGAAACATTTGAACAGAAAGTATTTCGCAGCTTCTTCGTTTTACAGTTTTACAATCGCTCATTACATTCATATGTGCAGTGCCATTTATTAACTCTTTTCTCGTAATGACGCGATATATGTATGTGACACGAGATAGTGAGAGTATCAATCTATTTTGTTTTCCAAAGACCAAAGATGAGAGATATCACTGCATTTGGATACGAAATTCAGTAGGATAGGACAGCTTTGCAATTTTACCAACCGAAAAATAATTGACCTCGCGCAGAATGATACAGACAACACATAATATATTTCCAAGATCGATTAATATTCTGTTTTACCATAAAATTGTGGCGGCGACACCGTTCGGCCTGTCATTTTTAGGACATATGGCGGTTTGGTTCTGACTTTTTCTAACTTGTCCCATCTATTACAATATATCTATGCTAGTATGTAGTTTCTTAAGTGAAGCTTGAAAGAAGAGTGAGTGTCTCTATTGCAACCCTATAGTTGCTACCCATCGTCAGTCAGATGCTGACGCTGGGTATTTCAACATGGGCGTATAGTACGCCATAAAAGAGTCTCAAAGGCGCGAGCGAAAAGGGCAAGGTGTCTTATTTTGAACTACTCTCCACTGTAGTTTGCAGAAGCCAGAGATTAAGGGGTTATACGCAGTTGCAAGGCCGAAAGAGACGTTTTTTCAATAATTTTTTATAGAAAGGGATTTTATTGAACATATAAAAGTAATAATTATTCAGATAGTGTCAACTGTTGAGTTACTAATGACACTCAGATCATGTAAAAATATTGAGCTATACACGGAGAAAAAAAAGCAGTAACCAGTGCTGCGCAACACAGTAATTCAGTCAATATACTATCCGAAATCATAAAATTCTGAATAAAACCTCAATGATTGCTGTCATGACAGCAACAGTTACTTTCCTCACAGCAATGAGTACTGTCAAGGACTATACTGAGCAATGTTCTGCACATTACCGCCAAAACAGCGATGGTTACTGTATAAACATCGATCATTGGCGCCTCAAAAAGTAACCATCACTCTTAAGCGTTTCTCTCTTTACTCTGCTGCAGAGTCATGAGTAGCCTGTACTTCCAGCTGTGGCTACTGTCTCGCGCAGTAACCAGTAGTGTCACAAACCGTATTCACAACTGCTCTTGCGCATGTCTCACTGGAGAAAAAAATTGAATTAAATAAAAATTTTACAATCATTTGTCATTGTAAGGTTATGTTATGTGTAAACATCCGAAATGGTAGGAGAAATAGCCATTTTTGTAGGACAGTTAATAGTGAGACAATCGCAAGAACGGTTGTGAATATGGTTTGTGACACTACTGGTTACTGCGCGAGGCAGTAGCCACAGCTGGGAGTACGGGCTACTCATGACTCTGCAGCAGAGTGAAGAGAGAAACGCTTAAGAGTGATGGTTACTTTTTGAGACGCCAATGATCAATGTTTATACAGTAACCATCGCTGTTTTGGCGGTAATGTGCAGAACATTGCTCAGTATAGTCCTTGACAGTACTCATTGCTGTGAGGAAAGTAACTGTTGCTGTCATGACAGCAATCATTGAGGTTTCATTCCGAATTTTATGATTTCGGATAGCATACTGACTGAATTACTGTGTTGCGCAGCACTGGTTACTGCTTTTTTTTCTCCGTGTGTAGACGATCTCCCGAAGGTCCTCCAAAAAAAGGTCTTCGGCGGTGATCATCCTATCCTTGGATTGGATTATCCGAAATCGAAAAGTAGGTCAGATTCTTTTAGTGGATAGATGAATCTTGGGATTGATCGAAGGAATAAGATTTCCAATAATTACTTCTATTTTTTTAAACAATTTTTT
Source organism: Rhogogaster chlorosoma (assembly GCA_944452935.1). Lineage (NCBI taxonomy): Eukaryota > Metazoa > Arthropoda > Insecta > Hymenoptera > Tenthredinidae > Rhogogaster > Rhogogaster chlorosoma. Next base: position 26,505,780 of record OX101797.1, read on the forward strand.
GCGAAAATTTTGGTCGAAAATTCTAATTTTTTCTTTACATACCCGCAATTTTATTGAAAATTTAGATTTTGACTATTCCTAAATACAATATAAAATAAAAAAAAAAATTTTCGATACTTTGCAGTATATGGTTGTTCTCGTAATTTTTAGTAGTTTCAGGAAAAAAATATAATGCGATTAGCAATTCGTTTATAACAAATTGTTAACCTAATAAACAATGAAATTATGAATAAAAAAAAAAGTTTGTTTGTTTATTCTATTGAGAAGTGCCAATTATGATTTTTGAAGATAAAATAATTTCTTAACTAATTATTTAAACAATGGGATATGAAAAAAACGATTATAAACAATAAAAAAACATTTTTAATAAATTTTTTTTTCTTAAAAATCATTATTCTATCAAAACAACAAAATGGTGAGTTTTTTTTTTCAATATCAAACTAGTCCATTTGTTTATAAACAATTTCTAAACAAATGGCGTAAAAAATTTGTCCCTTACGTTATTTAATGCCATTGTTAGTTGCAAAAACAGTAATGGTCCAACGTTTGTTCAAAAAAATTTTTTTGACAAGGTTTTTGGAAAATTTAATTTTTTGTTGACTTTAAAAAATTATAATAAACAAAATATTGAAATTAAAAAAATTTTCATGACGTTATCTTGTTGAGTATATGTATAAGAAGGGCTCCAAGAAGCGAAAAATTTGTAGGCCAATTATTTAAACAGTTTTTGTTGTCTTCAATGAAAGCGAAAGTCCGATAAAATTTTGTTGATTAACAATTGCCTAACTTTTTGAAAAATTGACCCAAAAACTTTTCTCCGATGGGACAAAATTTTTTGAAGTGTTTACAATACACCATAATTTATTCAAATTTTTAAATTGATATTTGATACTGTAAAAGAATTATTTTACATGATGTACTTGCTTTAGAGGCGGAGCGCGCACACCCCATCGGCCGCTTGGAGCCCTATTTTTAGCGTTAAATTAAAATTATAAATAATGGAGGTAGAGTTCCGGGAGTCCGGACTTTTTTACTGGAAATTTCCTCCTCTTTAAGAATCTATTTGTTACTTTTCTTAAATATCAATAGTTTTTGAATTATTAGCGAAAAACTAAGTACCTGTTTTTTTTTCATCTTTATTTGTTTATAACTTTTGCAATTTCTTCCATGCTGGAAAATGCTCGAGATACATTGTTCTATACGTTTTTCCGGATCCAATGAGCTATCGCACATATTTTTAGGAGCTTTATCTCTAATTTTCACCATTTTTGAACTTGTTGACCAGACTATTGAGAATGCCTTATCAATGATCAAAAAATTTCTCAGAACTCCATGGTTACCCTTATCTCAAGTTTGTCGGCGCTTATCAGAACTGGAAATGTCATTAGAGGGCTTAGTGCGACCTCATGCTTTAATCACTAACTGTGAAAGACTTAAAAACTGTGATCAATGTGAGTACAAGGCTGCATATAAAGAAATCCATTTGAAGGGTATGCGAATAAATATTGTAACGTGTTCGGCTATGCCACACAGCCGAACACGTACATGAAACGGAGAAACGCACACACTCACGCAGTCACCAAGCGACCACCACCTGAAGCTCCCCACTTGACCACTGTGACGTCATTTTCGCTATATAAGAGCGTGCTGACCAACGTAGAGCAGCGGATTCGAGGCAAAGCGCCCGACCGACTCATTAGACGCAATAACTTCCCATCTTTGAAAACTTAGAATCAATTTCAATGAAAACTTAATTATTTAAAATCTTGCTTTATGCTAAAGCAGCTAAAGTACAAGTAAACTTTCAATACTATCGGCAGTTAGCTAAAGCAGCAACTAGCACGAGTTAACCTAGAATTTAGAGAAATAAAAGAAATAAGAAAAAACACGAAAGCCAAACAGAGAAATTAGACGAAACACGCAATAATTTAGGACACGATTTAAACTTATAATTTATGATATAATCTTGTTTTTTTTTGTTAAAATTCAACTCAACATTTATTTTATTTTTATGTTATATTTTTTATTTTTTGTTCAGCTCTTAAGAGCGCCATGATGAGTAATTAAATTCTCAAATCCTCGGAAGGAGGAATTTGATCATGCATAACCATTTTTCTTATTTTTGTTTTCACGTTTGCAATTAATCTAATAATTCAAACTTTTCAGAATTAAAATCATTTTTAGCTAGAAGGCAGCTTCGGCGTAGTACAGGCAGCTACGGTGTAGCTATAATCGGCACCCTAGTCTGAGTACTACGACCCAAGTCTGTAACAGGCAGCTTCGGTGAGTTAGACTCAAGGCAGCTACGATAGAGCTATAATTGCTATCCTAGTCTGCGAGTCTAGCATATCCCAAGTCTGTAGGGAGGCAGCTCTGGTAGAGTAAAATCTATCCGAGTCTGCAATTAGGGTCAACAGAGGGTTTTTTCAACTTTTCCCAGGAGGAGCTCCAAATCATTACCCGTGACAAAGAATTCACGCGAACTTGGATAACTTCACTAGCCTTCAGCTAGTGAAGCATATCCCCACAAGTTACAATATTTCTCATCCTAATAATGTAGTGTTTTTATTGTTGTTGGGATGTTTGTAGAGGCTAGGGGCACAAAATCAGTAGAGCACGACACATTTAAACATGATATAACAAATAACAATTTATTCGGTACTTCTTAATACACGTCTTGACTCTTCGCTCGCTAATTTCCACCCTCCACTACTTTTACACCCTCACTACCCTCGACCCTCAAGCACTCATAAACATACTCTGTCTCACTCTCAACCATACGCCTTACGCTCTTTGTCCCAGTCTTGGGTCGCATTCATTCTATCTCTGTTACACCCATGCACTTGCGTCTCTCACTCTCTCTAACTTTGTTTTACCATTCGTATCCTCTATCTCTCTCATACTCACGTCCTCATCCATTCGTCTACTCACTCACACCTAAATCCTACAATAATATTGTTCGGCTACAGAATGACTGTATTTTTCAAATACAACAAATTTTTGCATTGAGGGAAGATGTACAGAGTGTTTCAGACTTATTAATAGAAGGATAATCAATTGGAATAGCTGGAAATGCATTCAATTATCCATGTGATTCGCAGCTCTTGGGTAGTTATAATCTAGGTGAACCTACAGTGACAACAGTACGATTCCTTGCATCTGAAATTAAGAACAAATGTATAAAACTATCTGTTGGACAAAAGAGCTACACTGAGAAAAAAAGTGTGAGTCAAGACAACTATACCGCATTGTGAAATTTGTATCATTCTGAGAACGATATTTATAGTAGACGTGACGATATTATTGTATCCCGCACTATAAGGATATAGTTATCGTTAACAATACTAAATTCAACAATAAACACAGTTGCTGCGACTATATTTTTGGTAAAAATATCAACGATATGTATTATATTGCCGTTACTATAATTTATAGTGTAGTATACTGTTCGATTCATATTTCACGCAACAATATTTTTGGCACAATCTGATTCCGTTTGTTATTAACTTTCTCTCTATTTCTCCGAACTACGCGACATTGTTACCAAAGCGATGCGTGGGGTTGACTTAACTACATATACACTGATCGTAAGCACAACCAAAAACATAGTTAGATCGACGTTCGAACTCTGATATCGCGACAATACTATAGAGTTATCTTCACCATAGAGTCACTGATCATGGGCACAACGCGAAACATACTTGGATCGACGTTCGAACTCTGTTATTGCTACAATACCGTAGAGTTATCTTCGCCATAGAGTCACTGATCATGGGCACAACGCGAAAGATAGTTGGATCGACATTCGAACTCTGTTATTGCGACAATACCATAGAGTTATCTTCGCCATAGATTCACTGATCATGGGCACAACGCGAAACATAGTTGGATCCACGTTCGAACTCTGTTATTGCGACAATACTATAGAGTTATCTTCGCCATGGATTCACTGATCATGGGCACAACGCGAAACATAGTTGGATCGACGTTTGAACTCTGTTATCGCGAAAATATTATCGGTTATCTTCGCGGTTTTCAATTCGATTTTCAACGCTGTGTCGACATTTGGATCATAATTTTCGTGTGAATAAGTTGTAAATCGTTGAATGATACTTGTGGGGACTATTTTTATGAGAAATAAAATTTCTTAGCAAATTGTCATTTAGAGTTCCTTCATAAAACCAATAGTTCCACCATGAGCGGTGTTTCAATCTAAATTTATACTTTTCCCATGTTATTCGAATGGGAAAAGGAACCCTGCATTGAGAGAAATTCAATGTGTAAAATCAACATTTTTGATACAGTTGAAATCTTATCGTAACGGTAACATTTTTTTCCGTTGAAGTAACTATAATTGAGGTGCAGCGAGCATTTGTGATTTAGAAACAATAACTACGCCGGAAATTCGGTAATATCAACAGTCTTTTCTAGCCATAGGTATGTTCAACTTTTCTTGAATAGTCACTGTAACTATTCAGAACACTGTACCAGGCACAATTTTCTCGAGTTACACAGCTGAACTTAAGGGGAAAATTGCATTGAGAAGACATTTCGTATTCGGACGGTCAGTTAAGACATCTTAGGATTAGCTGCATTAACAAGCAGATATCATAAAGACACACACCAAGTTCAAAATAAATACCAAAAAATGATGAAAGGTTTCAGCGAATAGTTTAGCGTAGTCGGTAGAGCGTGCGACTAGTAATGCGAGCGAATGCGTAGGTCCCGGATCGAATCCCGGCGAAAATAATGCGATGTTTTTCTAATCTAAAAATCCTTACTGTGTATCAATATGCAGTTGGTTACAATTGTAGGTGTTGCTCAACACATCACACATTGTAATAAATTCATTGTAACCATCTCAACTTATTTTTTCTGCGTAGCAAAATTTCAGCTATGAGCAAATGTTTATAGTAACTGTGTAACAAACTGGTAACAAACTGGGTAACAAACTGTGTTGGTCACCTGCACACTCTTTTATAGTTAGCAGTGCAGAAAAGTATTGTCAAAATGGTCGAGTAATATGGCTCCAGAGACTATTTTTTATTCTTGAGCGCATCACACCGCATGGTTCCCTGAACTGAACCGGAATGGCCGAGTGAACATTAAAACAAAATTCCGGGAATCGTATTAATGATATGTTTTCAACGTAAGGAATTGTTAACCGAACAACAGATCTCATTTGCATGAACTAATGTAATATAGTATTTCCAACAAAAATTTCATGGTAAAATGATGATCGTTATGATAACAATGTTCGTAAAGTAAACTATATCGTCAAGAGCACCACTTTTTATAGTTTACTGAACGATAATTATGTCTGTTTCCACAACCAAAAGACTTGTGTTGTCACTTTATATCACCATTTTTTATTGTTAAATTATCGTTACAGCAACTATAAATTTTTCTCAGTGTAGCCTAAGATCATGAAATAAAGAGATGACCACGGCAATCCGTCAGACGCGGAGTTTGAAATCAGCCGTTAGGCGGCAACAAGGCAAGAAATGCGCTCGGAGACGGATGGTCGTGATCTGAACATAAAAAAGGCCTACCTTTAATCGGGGCGTAGCCCAGTGAAGGCAGCACGGAACGTAAGAAAACTTAAAGAACTTAATATCACTAAAAAAAGAAAACTTAAACGTAAGATAAAGATAGCGGCAAAAATAAACTCAATATAAGACAACGGAACGGAATTAAATCTTCGGCACTCAAAGGACTCGACAGCACGGCGGTCAGCACCGGAGTGTCTCGCTGGACGGTCGGCGGGGAGGGGGAAGCCTTTCCGCACACGGTAGGTTCGCCGCATCTATCGGCGATCGTATTCAAAATCTTCGGCCGGAAAGTAGATAGACGCGGAGCTGAACGTCAGGCTGGCGGCTACAGCCCTCTCCCGGCTTGCAGTTGGCGAGGCTGCGGATGCTGGAGGATGTCGTAGATGCGGCTACTAGTACCGAGGCATCCAGGGCATTCCCCTCCGGTGTTCCAGCGGCGGCAGATATATCCCCCGATGTCCTTGTCTGCAGAGGTGCCTGTATTTACAATAAAAAAAACTTAAGGCAGACACTGTTCTACAGATAAAAATTGGACCTCGTAGCTCTGGCGAGAGATGGACCGGTACGGCAGCGGCATGGTCGTTCGCGTTATCGGGTGGAGTCGATGTCCGTGGCGGATAGACGGCGTACAGGGGTGTGCGAGAAGCACCTAGTCGCCCTCCCGTCATCCGACGAAGCTACCGCTACCGAAGCTAGGTGTCTGAGGGTGGAGTATAGAGTCGCGTGAAAACGCATTCACAGCCTCCCGCCCTCAGGTCACCATGATAGCAGATGGACCACCTACTGTCTCGACTACCGTTACTGCGGCCGGGTTGGCCTAGAAAACCCCCGGTGCAGACGTTCCGTTAACGGAGTTTCTCTCGTGATCGAGGCTTTCGTTGCCCAGCACGACAACCCTGGTGGAGGACCTGGCGAATTGACCGTGGTTGTAAGGTCGCCACCCCCCCGCCAGGATCATTGGACGAGCGAGGTGTCAACGTGCACCCAGCGTCAAGGAAATTCGGAGACGGCGGTAAGGAGAGGGGTATAGTAAAGCGGCAGAGCCAAGGGGGATCCTCCCTCTACACCCCGCACGACCAACGAGCGCGATCGCTGACCTACCGTCTAGAAGACAGAGCCACTTAAAATGCGTAGATGTCACCTGACGTAATATCGCCAATCAGGATCACTCAAAATCGAGGGATACATCCAGCTCGTCGAGCTAAGCACAGGACTCGACCTACTCTGCGCTCAACTCTAGTCAGGACTAGACGTTCCGTTTTCTTAATACCGTACCGTACCGATACCGTTCCGTTACCGCGATTTACTATATTGTATTGAACATTATAAATTAATAAAGCCTGTGTAAGTGCTATTGCAGCCAACATCAAAAAGGTAAGGCCAATATTGTTTATTGTGAAGGCACGAGGTGATTTCTACCGTTTAATGGTGATTTGTTGAGATATTGTTAGACCAAGAGGTCTCGTCTCTCGTTTATCGTAATTTCGTTTGTCGAAGTGACCTCGTGGCTAGCCTGAATTAATATTATCTCTTTCTGGTGAGCTTTTCTATCGTTATTTAGTAACGCCTATCGTTACTAAGCTACCTTTCTGTAGTTCTCTACATTTTCTCTATATATTTTCTCTATAATTGCTTATCTGTAGTTTGCATTGCCTGTGTATTTTCTATTTTCGCATATCGTATGTAAAACACTGTTTGCCAAACTTTCCTGGAGTAAAAACCGAGCGTAGGTAGCCGCGGAGACCGCATGGCTCCGTGTCTGCGTTATTTAGTATAGTATTCTTTAGTATAGTATGGTCTAATGTTATGCTTTCTATCGTACATTTTTCTACGCACTAGCGGCGTACCTTTCGTTTATTCCACTGCGTAAATTCTATTGTAAATTATATTTATCCTACCGGATCAACTGTGTCGTCGAGAGTAAAATCTTTCTTTGATCGAGTACCGAGTATCGCTTTGTGATACGAGTAGCTTCTTAATTATTTAGGAATTATATCGAGTCAATCCGACGCACCTTTGTTCCCGGAATTATAAATTCACTCTATCGTTTTATCTGTAGTTTGTTCTTTTCGATAATATAATGCCGTCAGGCTAATTGCAATATATTAACTGCGTTATAAATGGTGTACCCTGCCCCTCTACCTTAGAGCTTAGCAGCTGAGCTAGCTGAATTATCGCCCGTCGATCCCAGTCTTTGTTTATTGTTGATAATTTATTAAAACTGGTACTAAGAAGTACCTGGCGCCCAACTACGGTTTTTTTGGTGAGTTATCAGTTATATTGGGAGTCGCCGAAGAGTGGCGTAGTAGGGGTGTCCTCCCCTCTATCAAAAAGCTACGTTACAGCCCGTATATTAATTTCTCGCCTGAAAAGTGACGATGTTAATTTGTTATCGTATTCAATAATGATTTATAAAATTTTTTGGATGAATTATATATATAAAAGAAAATCTATTTTCGATTGTAGGTAATAAAAATATTTAGTTTACGTGCTGAAAATATGGCCTTGGAGGAAAACACGACCCACGTAGTGGTAGAATTCTGTAGAGAATGTATAAAGAATAAGAGGTCCGTTGATTTAGTAGTCAGGTCGTGGTTATTGTACTCAATATCAACTGCAAAGTGGATGTGCAAGTATCCAAAACCAGGAGACCATATATATATTAAAAAGTGGGTCCAGGACTGTATTCCTCCGGAACAGGACTTCAGAGAATATGAAGTTCGAATTATCAAAGAAGCAAGTGAGTCTGCAAGAGTAGCATTTTAACAATAATTCATTGATTTTCTCGAAAGTAAAAGCGTAAATTTCCAACATATTTTCGTAGGTTCTTACAATCAAGGTTTGGATTACTTGAAACAGTCATATACTACTGCAGAAATAAAGAGTACTAATGGCGATTCTGACTATGATTCCAATGATGCTGAAAATCCGAAAATATATTCACGGAAAGCGGTTATGAAAATATTAACTGTGGCTAAACTTCATGAAAAAAAGACACTAATGAGCAACGGTAATGGCTGCGGTAATATGCTGTACAGATTTCTTAGATCATGACTAATATCGTATATTTTGACAGCAATCAGTAATCAAAAATCCTATTCAACTCGCAAACCAAGTCAATCTTCTGTTATCCAACACAGAGATAAGGAAATGATCAAGTCTCCGTCCATGAACGATGAGAATAATGGAGGAATAAGTAGTAAGCATGATCTAACACTCGTCAAAAAGAGATCAATTCTTCAATAATTCACTGAATAATTATTACACTCTTGGTTGATTGTTTCAATTTGATTTGTCTAGACTCGTCAGATAACAGGAAACGAAAATATCATTCAACTCCCAAACCAAGTCAATCTTCCGGTTTCAAACATAGAAATAAGGAAATGATCAAGTCTCCGTCCATAAACAATGAGAACATAGAAGATACAAGTAAGCACTGTGTCGAGGGGCCATTCACTCTTCATCAAGTGTAAAGATGATTTCACAGAGTGGTTGATTTCATGTGATTTCGCGTGTGTCAGTATTTCAAGCTCTGCATGATTTCAACGAATCGTTCGTAGTTTTTGGTGATTTCGTTGAACGAAATCATGATTCGAATCATGATTTCGAAATACCAGCTATTGAAAAGAAATCGGAAAGAAGGTTTAGTCTACGAATCTTAAAAAATTCACGTGATTTCATGAATGCATGTTATTTCACGTGATTTCATGTGATTTCAAGGTGATTTCGAACACTCTTGAGGATATTTTCAAATCAACAATGACAGATGATTTCGAGCGATTTCTTATGATTTCTTTCGTGATTTCATTCGACGTGATTGGATGATTTCACTAGTGAATGGCCCCTCGCACTGTGTCGCATTTTTTGGGACGAGTTCTAAATTTTTAAAGAATCCAATATTGAATTTATAGCGCTCTTGTTTCAGTGTTTCAATTTGATTCATTCAGATTCATCAGATAATGGGAAAGAAGACAGCGTTACGACACATGATTGTGAGTCTCTTGATAGACGTGAGCACGACATTTTTTGAAAGCATTAGAGTTCTGTGAGATATGAAGTGATTACAATTTTATCAATAACATATCTACTCACTCGTTAGGTTCTGAAAGCGACACACACTTTGACGATAGTGAAAGTTACGTGGTATATGGAACGCCTCCAGATGATGAACAAACACGTATCCCCATTCACATCAAACATACAGGGACAGTTAAAAAACATGTTCAAGGGACCGCACGGTCACTAGCAGCTAGCGCAAAAAAGGTACAACATAGATCTTCACCGATCCAGGCCACCAGACGTCCTTCCGATGAAGGTACCGATAGAGCTAAAGAAGCAAACTTTGCTACTTTACAAGATATCAAAGAAATGGAAAAAGGAATTGAAGTGAAGATAAGCTCTGCTAAACGTAGCATTCTGTATAATTTTGCTAAAATGTACCGTATCGTAAAAGCTGCTGCTTTTGTAAAGAATGATGAAACGATAAATGAGCAGGCCCCATCAATTAATACGTTGGGCATTCATTTCCCATTGGAAAATATTGAAGATTTTGAAAATCTGGAAGAAAAACTACTAACTCCTGAAAATAAAGAATGCCTGGTAATTCATACAATTTTAATTGGATAAGAGTTCGTTCAGATTTGTCGTCTCACTAGGAGCGTCCCGGGGTTCCAGTGCACGGATTTTGTTCAAATTTGGAGAGGTATTTCTTTGGTCCAAAATACTAGCCCTCTGATCTTCAATTCCATCTCATAGGCCTTTCTTCTTCTAGAAAATATTATTATCGTGCAATTTATTGGTCCTTTGCCATGGCTCTAGATTGATGCAGCGAACTTGAATATATCACTGAAACTTTTTCATTCGAGCATGAAAATGAATATTTAACGCGTTAATTTACCATATCTTTTTTTTTTTGTTTGATAAAATTTTTTTGCTATTTTTTAATTAAAGAATTTTAATTATTACAAAAAAAAAAGGAAAAAGAAAATAAAAGATATGGAGATTTGTTGCATCCCCATGCTTGCCCCGATACTTGGGAAGTGCTCGGGCCGATCTTCAATTTTCGTGAATATAACGATCTTGGGCCAAAGATTGGCGATACACTTGGCCCATTATCGGCCTCATCTTATCATCCCAACCTTGGCCCATGTCTGGTTGTATTGTCGGTGCCGACGCTCGGCGAGACGTGCGCCAAAAACGAGCCAAGGCTGGGACGATGGTTCATACACACATGGGACATTACGATACGAGAGCGGTGAAACTTTTGAACTCGCCTTCGGCTCGTGTTGCAACCTCACACTCGTCAGAAGAAGTTTTTCCGTCCAGTGTAATACAAAATTTTACTTCGTGAGGTGTAAAAATAGGGGGGCGGGTCAAAATTCCGAAAAACCAATATGCAGAACGACCAATATTTCGAATATCGAGAGGGCGAGCATTGAAAGTCTAGACCGGAAAAATTCACGAGAATCTATGAAATAGACAACGACGAATTAAACACACATAAATGTAGTACATTTTCTCGAATGAAAATATTCAGACCGGTAAAGATCTAGAGGGTGTGATTATCGAATGGCGCAAGTACAGAAATCGATAAATTCGAGCTATTTCGATTATAGAATTCTGAACATTCACAATGCTCACAAATTTGAATATTTTATATCAAAATATCAAAAACTCGAGCGTCAAAATTTCGAATTGTATCAAGACGGAAGGACCAAAATCTCGAAAGTGTACGAAAAGTGAGGAATACTTGATCAAGGTAGTTCGAGTTTCTCACGCTATCAGATAAGATAAATATATTGAATTAGCAGGCCAAATAACGTTGTTTGAAGTTTTCGTGTGACGAAATTACAAATATATTTCTATACAGTTAAATAACCACGAAACTTATGATATAATTTTTATATAATGGATGAATAGGTAGGTATCGCTCAATTGGTTTGATGAGAGTGCATCAGGGGCAGTTTTTGTTCACTGGATCCGTTTTGCTCCTTAGACCTCTGACTAGTTCTTTGGAATTCCAAACACGACCGATTCAAGGTTCTGTTTCAATCAACAATGATGTGCGATTCGCAAGTTAATGAAAACATTAAAATATGCCTATGAGGGTGGTCCATAATTCGGTCGTATTTGAACTTCGATGCTCCCATTAACCAGAACAACTCCAAATATTCACAACAAACTGTAGTCAAAACTCAAGGTTCCCATTTCAATCCTCAATAATGCCGCAGACCCAGAACGACTCCAAATATACAGTCGCCTCTGCGTATGTTGCCACTCTCTATGTTGCCGCTCCCCTACATGCACGCTCGAGCTCTGCCCCCACCATGACCGTGTCGGCTGGGCGTTCGAGAATTGTTTAGCTCTCTTTCTACGTTGCCGTCGGTGTTTCAGATTTTTTGACGCCACTTTAAAGCGCGAAAAGTTGTTATATATACATTAGGGTGGGTCAAAAAAACCGACTATTTTTTTGTTCATTTTGTACTCGAAAAAAGCAGTTGCCAGACACCTCTAGAAAATACTCACCAAATATGAGCTCTTGATTTTGATAGAAAGGTCCTCCGCTTTATAGTTTTCCATTTTTTCCTCACTATTAGAAACGAAAATTTATATCTCTCTATCAACTGTTCGTTAAAAATTATCGCTTCGCATATTCTTGTAGGAAATTGAACGCTCTACAAAAAAGGTCTCTTGTAATTTTATTCGAAACCTCACCGTTTAACTACCGTTCCGTTGTGTTGTGATTCACGTGTGCTGAAGCGCGTGGCAACATAGACAGAGAACGAAATAAATCGCATCGAGAGCCGGTTGCGCTCGAGAGTGGGGGAACATCGTTTCCAAGAAAAATACTCCCCTACGGTCCCGAGCGCGGCAACATACGCAGAGGCGACTGTACATATAGAACAAAATGTAGTCGAAACTTCAAGTTCCTATCTCAATTCTCAGTACTGTCGCAAACCCGTTGAACTTGCCCGTTCGAAAAACACAGGATCCTTCGTACCAGCGGTTAATTTTTATTAACTATCCCGACATTGATCTAGAAAATCTGAGAATCAGCATACTTCTTACTTATGCAAGGTGACTCAGAACCCCCGTACCACATTGAATGGGAATATTCCTTATCGAATTTTGAGGCGAAAATTGCTTAGCGGAAAATTCCTAAGATCAACGGTGTCCGAGTTATTAAGAATTCTAGTTATCCACTGCTCCATAGTTGTATAACCGTCTACGCCGACCACGAGATGATTTTCGCGGAATAGATCATTTGCGCCATACTTTTCGGTGGTCTAGATTCACCACTCCATGGTTTTCGGCAGCCAGGTCGTCAAAATATAAGAAGCGTGTTCAATTCGAAAAAAAACTGAATTTTCGTAAAACACATTATTCGTTCATCAATGGGGATGGTTTTTACCTCAGAGAAATCCATATTGTCGTAGAAAAATCGTGCAACTCCAGGTTCCACGAGACGGTAAGTGGTCTATTTTTTTAATTGAATAAAAACTAAATTTAGTAGCATGGGTATTGAAAGTGATGACTATGAAATAAGGTAGATGTATCTTCTTCATCAACTTTACCGAAAAGCATTATTCGGCTCTATCCAAGAATATTTGATGTGTGGTTATCAATCTCAATTCATAGAATAACTGAAGATTGATTTTCGGATGCAATACCTATATCAATGCTGATATATTTTGCATTCGTTAATAATAGCTACAGTTTCTTAAATTATACATTTTTGAACGATGGTTTTTTGATGAAGTTGACGAATTTGTTGAATTCGTGCATCGATAACTGTCCATCGTAGATGTCATTACCAAAGTAAACTTTTGTACCTTGAATTGGGTTGAGATTCTGATAAAAATACCAAATATGAAAATAACGATTATTTTTTTTTTTTATCATTTTAAAATATAATTTTATTCGGGCTTACATTATTCTGAATATAAAAATATCCGAATCGGGACCTGCGTCCCCGGTGTTCTACACAGGGGACAGTGCCGGTGAGCGTCCACCCCACCCCACAGTTGAGCTGCGCAAATAGCGCAGCAGCAGCGGTGTCCACACGATAGGAAAGAGTGTGTTGCCGGTAGAACAAGGCATATTCGGCACAGCTCTGTAAAATAAATATGTAACAAGAAGTACACACAATTTAAAATGGTGCACATTACACTGCTAAATGTAATATAATGACATCGACGTTTTAAGTAATGATCTATTGCTGCAGGATGCGAATCAAGCGACGTAGTGGAATTTCTTTCTCTTTCTATGGAGAGAACGAGATAACACGCTTGAATAGACATTCCTAATATCCACTAACAAGGCCTTTGTAATCCGAACAAAAAAGAAACCAGTGTCATCCTATATTTTCTGCTTTGAATCGCTATAGTCTTGCAGTTTCTATTCAAATGTAATATTTTAAGGGGTTATTCAAACTTCTTATTGTTACAAAGATACACTACTGACAAAGAATTTCTGAAATTTTGGGAAAAAAATATTAAAAACTCGGCCATTGTGACATCATTTCCGGAGACCCCTCGGAAAAAAGATGCGTCCGCGTTGGCAGGAGAACTCCTTACAGGATCATCTAAAGTGAAAAAAAAAATACGTGTTCTAGTTAAGACCTTAACTTAGAACTTGGACGAAGGAAAAAAAAAAAGTGAAAATTGGATTTTTGGCAGACCTTTTTACAAAAAAATGAAAATTTCGGTGAAAATTTCACTACATTTTTTTTTTTTTTAATAGTTGTAATCTAAAAAAAACTCCTTCGTCCAAGTTCTAAATTAAGGTCTTAACTAAAACACGTATTTTTTTTTTTCACTTTAGATGATCCTGTAAGGAGTTCTCCTGCCAACGCGGACGCATCTTTTTTCCGAGGAAAATGACGTCACAATGGCCGAGTTTTGAATATTTTTTTCCCAAAATTTCAGACATTCTTTGTCAATAGTGTATCTTTCTAACAATAAGAAGTTTGAATAAAATATTTCATTTTTTATATGAAAAAAAAATTGTTGAAAAAAGGCCGTTTTTTTCCCCGAGGAAACCCATGTAACCCCTTAACAACGCTTGGATCTTCCGAATCCATGTAAAGCACGAGGACTGAACCAGATAATGATTTCGATTATATTTTTAAAGCTAAGTACCTAGTGAGCTAGATTGGAAGAAATTGCACAAATACGGCATGATTATAGTAATCGAGGCAGAATACAACGCGATAAGGGTTTAGTTGTCTCTTCGCGAAGAGGGCCATCCTTGGCGAAAACGCAATTATGAATAAGACCAAACGTCACTTTTTCCGCCAGCGTTTGAACGGGTTCTAATACAAGCGCCGGCAGACACCTCGGGCCACGTTAACTCCGAAGAGAAGCGGCCCTGCAGTGTCTACTGCCTAGCGGCAGGGTACACGGTGACGTCTATAAAGCTGGGACCACCAAATTAAATTTTCGAAAAAAAACCTGTTCCATAATTAAGGGCTCTTTAAAGGCTATTTAAGTGCTCCAACCCCGATTTTACGGTTGCACCCCTTTAATCGGAACTGGTGGCGGTCCCAAGTTTAGATAAAGCGGGGACTACCACATTAGAAAAAAATTAGAAAATGAAATAGCTTTTTACGTAGGATTTAACGGCTCTTTAAAGGCTCTCGGAAAACGTGTTGTGGAATTTTCCAGCTCCTTCCTTTATCCCAAAAACCACCCCGACACGTAGATCGCCGACCGATCGCCGACGAATTGAGAACAAAAAGAATTTCTTTTCGCGTGGGATTTAACGGCCCTTCAAAGGCTCTCGGAAAACGTGTCGTGGAATTTTCCGGCTCCTTCCCTTATCTCGAAAACTATCCCGACACGTAGATCACTGTCCGATCGCCGACGAATTCAGAACGAAAAGAACTTCCGTTTGCGTGGGATTTAACGGCTCTTTAGAGGCTCTCGGAAAACGCGTCGTGAAGTTTTCCAGCTCGCTACCCCCAATGCAAAACTACTTTTGCGCGATATGTTCATCGCTAGACGGCCGGAAAAGCTTCACGACATGTTTTTATTTGCAGAAGAATTAACGGCTCTTTGAAGGCTCTGGAAATACGTGTTAACCAAATTTCCAAGCCCTACCCCTCTAATAAAATAGAAGAACAAAAAACGGTCTTGATTATACAGTCGATCGAATAGACGTACTCGGGCTAAATCTCTCAAAGGATTGGTCTTATGAGCAAACGATGATCAAGCCCGGTATTCAATTGTGACAACTATGGAGGATGATTATTTTATTAATATCATTTCCAAGCATTATAAATGATGTATCTACTTACGTTTACCAAATATCAACAGATGCCAGGTTACACTATGTTTTTCATTAAGCGTTGTAGCCTTGTCTCGAAACTCGTCGTACTCCATCCATAATTTTGATGACCTCAAGCAAGCAGCTGTGTAATGGCCAAGGGATATTGGGTCAATGGCCGTCTTTGTGTTCCTAGTTGACTTTGCCTCATGAAAGACAACTACACCAACCAGTTTATACAATTCTGAAGCCAACGGGTTCTTGAACTGTCGAGGAAACTTTCGTAGTTCGATACTGTCGTTGAGCTCGAAAGTATCGTTGACTTCGATGAATATCATGTCTCCTGGAATAATACATGGCTCATATTAGTAAAGACCGTAGTGGGTCAATTTCATATGATATAAATATCATAGTGAGTGAAAATCGAATATTTACTACTGTTCGACGCTACATAATATAGTTATACTCTAAGTAAGTGTTCGAAGGATTGGCGCAGAACTGTGTCTACCCAGAAGGCCTCACATCTTATTGCATTACAAGTAACAAAGACCGATGAACGAATCACAATGTATTCTAGATAATTATTCCAATTATATTATTAACGATCACCGAATTAGTGACAAGTAGTTGAAATACTCACCAAGTTTTGTCAAACGGGTGTGTACCGTTCCCAAACAGCCCTTTTCTTTACATGGGCGAGATGGTAAGGCCATGCGCGGTTGCAAGAAATCGGCAAAGTCTGAATTTTTCAGTTCTTTCGGAGCAATCGATAAAACCTTGATCCTTTTCTCGAGCTCATAGCACCCGGAAATTCTGCATTTCGAAATTTCCTTGAAACTCGGCGCGTCTTTTAGTAGGGACATTGCGAGGGCACCTACATTCACTCGGCAATCTAGTAGATAGTTACCCTCTTCCGGGACATCTTTTCCCCCAGTAAGTTCGCGATACCTGTCCAGCAAAATGTTGGTTCGCATGCGGTATGTGTGCGCACTTATACCATTCTCAGCCATATGCAATGCGAATTTGAAAACAGCATCACTACTCATTCTCAATTCATTTTTTAAGTCAGGGTGATCAATAATACATGCGAGTATCACCTGCACCAAATTATCGAAGGTGCAAGTGTATTGAAGTGACACTTCGAGTTTTCCAATCTTGGCAGCCTGCAATAGTTTTGACGAAATCAGTTCATGAAATGTTGTGAAATGATAGAATGACTTGAGAGCTCGTAACTCATTAAAGTCGCTGAGAATCGGGTTATCTTTCACAATGCATGGTAATTTAATTGACGGAAGACTTCGGCAAAATATAAAATAAAGCTGATCTGCGTTATGTCGACCAACTAGAACAAGTTTAATGGAGACCGATTTTCGCACTTTTCAAACACTGGTGGTGAGCAGCAAATGTCAGCCTTTTTCGATAGAGGAGTATATAAAATATACGTATACGCGACGAAATTTTTGCCATCACATTCGAAGTTTTCACTGCAAATTGATCCCTGCGTATACGCTGTCATTGAAGAAAGTTGGCATTCTTTTATCAGAGATATACTATACCAGTATCTGGAAACTGTAAGAATTAATTTTTCAGCGCATTTATTGTAGTCCGATATTTGATCAGCTTAGCTTATTCCTGTTAGATGGGAATGTCTAACTTTAGTTGTGCCTACATGGAATAATTTCTTTCTTTGCTTTTATTTAATCGTAATCGTCGATACGAACATTATTAAGACTCCGCAAAAACGATGTTTTACTAGGAGTACATTACTCATTCATATATAATATCGACACTAGCTTTTCGTAGCACAACACAGTTCGCTGTATCAATAAGTTATATCTAATCCAACAGGTCTGTAACGAATTCAACCGAATGACACTACGAAATACTGTAAAATTCGCATTGATTAGAATAGTAAAAAATTGGGTAGCTCCGTAGAACACAGGTTAGAATTCTCTAAACTAATTATGGGCAGACTTATTGTGAGTTAAAGTTTTATTATTTCACTTGTGTTGAATTAGACCTAAAATTGGTTTCAAATTAATCTCAAAATGGTACTGAGTATGTACCTTCAAGATTTGGTTACGTCCGTTCTTTAAAATTGGAATCTGCGCCGATGTCGGTAGCAGCAGAGTGTCCAAAATTTGTTGATTTTTTTGAAGATATCTCGATGATCTCTTCTTTAATTTCGTTGTCAAGCCTCGCCAATTTTCTTCTTCTCGCGCTGCGAGTATCGGCTTAACGTCGATAACTTTACAGAGAGCACACAATCTCTGCTGATTGTTCATCTCCTCATCGGTACCAACTGGTATAGAACACGGAATTGTTCCGTGAACCGTTTTCAAACACAGTTCACATACCTGGGAACCTGTCGGAGAAACTATGCTAGCACATATGCAACAAGCTGAGCCGGCGCTATATTCCAAGCTGACTTGTTCTACATATGAAGCAGTGCTGCACTGCAACTCAGTGTCTGGGGTATCATCTGAAATGGTAATCATTAGAATGAATGTTATTTGTAACGGTCGGACCTTATTCAATTTTTTGCAGAAGAAACGTGACTTGTACGAAATCGCTGATGTCTATCACGTAAAGAGTTTAATTAGAATGTATATTAACACGTCCCGTATAAACTCAGTTTTCAATACTGAAAATTCGAATATTAAACAAATCATCACATTTCAGAGCAAACGGTTATTACCGCAAACTCTTTGAATTTGTTCGTAATACATCTTTCTCCTGCACCGACGTAAATGTGATGAACAACATATTAATGTGGAAGACGTGTCAGCTTATAGTTGGAATCGACCATCTTTCATCGAAACCTACCATTGTGATACCTAACGCAACTGCGTATAATATCAGGTTCGAGAGAAATGTCGATTGAATGCTATGATGATACATTTTTCTCCGGCAATTATCATAGTGATCATTCCCGCCGTAAGAACAATTTTTCGGCTTTCCGTGATAAATATTTCATGTATTAATTTGGAAGAACTTCGCATGTTTTCAATCGGAAATTTTCCGTTCTTTCACATGTGAATACTCATGGTAACGTCGACTCAACGGAGTAGGCGCAATTTGCATTCAAATAGTAGTTTTTGTATTTAAAGCGTAAAACGAAGTAAATTCTACACCGAAGCTGCAAACATCATTTTTTGATTCAGTGGGCGTAAAATGCCTATTCTGCCACTGAATCAAAAATGAATTTTTTACAATTCCCATTTTTTGCTATCACCGATTTTGTTCAAGCTTGTAGCATTTATAGTTCGGACTGCTCACTGCCTCCTCGAATTTAGTTGCGTCACGCCTTGGGCGGTTCACGCATTCCAACGTTCTGGACAATATCGCATCTCATTGACGTTTTTGTATATAACTTTGAAACGGCTGCACTGGAAAAAGCGCGACAGCGACCAAATTCAAGGGGACAGACCAGGCTACAACCCCTGTAAGTTTGAATGAAATCAGCGATGACATATGATAGGAATCGTAGAAAATGCAGTTTGTTCGGGCTCGAATCTAGCGGGCTATTAAATTATTATTTCTAACCCTGATCCTAAATAATATTTCTCCACACAGTCTTTAACTTCCTCTTTTACAAATACTTTCTCTCAGTTTTGCCACGCAGGTCAGGCGCCGATTGCATTCGAAGGGGCTAAGGGTTTACCCGGGTCTGGAAAATGTCTACACATGTGGCTTTTTACAACGCGACCTGGGCCCTTTGTCTCGGCCCAAGCGACGCCTGCACTTCTGCCTAAACAGTCAGTCTCAGCTTCGCTTTCAATCAGTGTACACGTATTGCAGTGTCCCTTATTTTGTAATCTTTTAGCATATAATTTTACTGAGTAAGCATTTTGCGACCTTTGTAACTGTTAATTGTAACCTGCGTGCCGGCTAATTATTTAATAAGAGTTTAGAGCGCTCGAATAAGTATAAGTGCGAATAGTTTGAGTGATTGAGTTTGGTTGATTGGAACGCAGTTACCCTCTGGTGATCTGAGGTGCCCGTTCCCGGGCGAGCGTCATAGCGGCGACAAACTGTCGCCCGAGCACTTCAGCGTAGGTTCCCCGAGACGTCGGGACCGCTGTTTGCACGGCCGTGGGCCATCTTGGACGCTCCCCGTAACCCCGCTTCCACGTAACCGTCGGAAGTTGCGGCGTTTTGTGCTTGTTGTATCATACTTACAGTGGCGTAGCTAGGGGGTGGCGGCGGGTGCGGCCCGCACCGGGTGTCACCCGTTTGGGGGTGACACCCGACGGTGAGAAAAAAAAAATTTACAAAAATGCTATAAAATGAAATTACCGCTAAAATTGAACGATATTGCGTGACGAATGCCATAAAATCGTAAGCGCGAAAAATAAATTTCGTCATCGTGGAATGGGATTTTACAGAATCTGTTCCAAATCTTATAATCGCACTAAAGTTATTTATGACAATTTGCGTATCAGTTGCTTCGTGTGAGAGGATTTTCAGCAAACTGAAATTATTAAAAAATTACTTACGGGCAACAATGACCCAAGCGAGACTTAAGGAAACGTCACAGTGTGACCCGCTGAAGAACAGCAGGTTTTCGCGATTTTTTTTTTCATGGTTAGAATGAGCCAATCGATCTGATTTTTTTTTACAAATTAAAGCACTAATGGAGAATATAAAATGATTTGTTTTTAATGGATTTATTTATTATTTACATATTTTTTTTTACTGAAAATACTGATACAAAAATAAGGTCCCGTATGATGGCCAGGATTGCGGCCGCAAATTTGATCGGAAACAAAAATTTCAATAAGATTATTAATCTGTAGGCAAGCAGCTATGCTTCTACGGAGGCTTTTTTTTAATGAAATTTTAAAAAATGGTGGCGGTTTGAACAAGAAGTATCGAATTTAGCCTATTTTTTCGACAGTTTTTCGTAAAAAAATGAAGAAGATTTCAAAAAAAAAAGCTCCCATAGGAGCACAAAGGATGACGTGAAGAATGTTCTGTCAAAATTTCAAAGGGATCACTTGAAAACTGTTCCTTTGAGAGTTGCCACCGTTTTGAAAAACACCATTTCGAGAAAAACGCGTTTAAAGTTTGGACGCGCTAGCTGATTTCACAATCCAATCTCTTTCTGTGAGAAAGGCTGTAGCGACCGAAATAATTCGAATTTCGATTTCCAAATTGGGGAGAATGTTGACAACCGAGTATACTATTGGATAATGAACAACAAAAAAATTTTTTTTCAATTTTACACTGTGACGTTCCCTTAACAATCTTTGCATATTGACAATAGAACACGAGGCAACACGAAATATCAATTTTGAAGATGTGATTTCCGAGTTTATAGCTGTTAAAGTTAGAAAGAAGAGATTTTAAGTTTTCGTATATATATTTTAAACCACACATACTTCTCAGGGAATGCAATTCCACTGAGTTAATTCTACTCTCATTCTTTCACTTCCATACATCAATAAGAAAGAATATGATAAAATTCCAATTTGATTATTATTGATCTTCCATTTGTATTATTTGAATAAAATCATACTTGGAGTTTATCAGATTTTTATTGCTTTCAACAGTCTTCATTTTTGGGGTAACACCATTGATATCCGCCCCGGGTGTCACCCATGCTAGCTACGCCACTGCATACTTAGTAAGCCATCATCAGATGATTGAATGATCATTCAACTTAGTGCATAAGGAACGCATCAGCCCATTCATTGTAGTTCATAAGGAATGCATCAGCCCATTCATTGTGTGTATTTGGTTAATTTGATTGAATTTAATAAATATTTGACTTGCTCCGGCTTTTCCCTCTGACCGTGTGGGTTTTTATGCCGAAGCAAGCATCCTTTTTTTCTTCCACAAAATTGTATCTTTTATTTATTAACCCTCTCACTCACTCGTCCTATCTTGATTAGTGTAAGAAACGAACTGTAGATAAGTAAGAATAAACACAGTTAAAATGCATTTGGTGCCTTCCCTGTTGAGCTGAAATTACACTGTGAGAAGAGTTTATTTATGCTTCAGAAATATAAGTTGATCTTAATGATAATGAATCGAGTGAACTCATCTATGTATAGTCGTTGTTTGACTCAACCCAATATCATTTGGATCAACTAATATTTGTTAACTGTGAATGAATATTTATTTGCTTATACAGAGATGATCTGTGGAAAGTTATAAGCCGTGTGGGTATGCAACCGGAGTTTAACTTTCCACAGATCATCTCTGTATGCTGCGTCAGTACGCACTAATGCATACTTCCTTCGTGCCAAAAGGACATGACATTTGACGGGTACCTGAAAATCTTATGACGTAATGGGTACGCCCTTGCGATACCACTAAATTCTTGGAAAATTGACGCATACCATCTTCGGTGATATATGCTCGGAGTAATTCTTTTTGCACTTCACAAACTGTCGGCCTCTTGCACGGTAAATTCCCTTCTGTTGGACTACGGGCTATGGTGAGAATGGATTTTAGAAGCTCGGCGGGTCTCTGGAGGTCACGTTCTATGATAAGCTGCCCCATCGCCGCTAAGTACATGACTCACACTCGTTTGCTCACACCCTTCAACAGATTCACATACATTTTTATAAAATGTGCGACGTCTATACGAACGTAACACCGCGGTAACACAGATCCACTGCATGCCTTGGCATGCTCTTCAACCATGTATTGTTGACCCAAAGCAGTAACAACGGCATTCAGTAATGCTTTTGAGGAGTCGCAAATTACTTCTTTAGTTTGTGGTGCTCCAGATTTGACCCACATCTGGAGCCAGAATGTTATCGCAATTGTATCTTGACTCTCTGACAACATTTGAGAAACGGAAAACTGCCCTAAGTCACCGTTTATCACGACTTGGTAGAGGAATATGTGTTTAGATTTTGTATTATCTGGTTTCTGTAATCGTTCTACAACTCCTCCCGTAGCGTCGATGGAAACAGTTGCACCATGTTTTCGAGTAAATGATCTGTATATATGTAATTGGTGATTTGTCCAGTAATGAACGAAGAAAGGGTCAAGACCAATACTTTGGATGATTTATTGTAAATCCTTGTATTTCATTATGGCTAATGATTTTGATGAATCTGGATCATAAGATTGGTTCATCATATACTCTTTTTTCGCCATATTTAGAACCGACCCCTTATAGTGTAACGTGTGCGATTTGCCAACACACGCTAGCGCACACGTACATACGTCACGATACCCCCCACTCAAGAACACGCGACATCTTGGTCCGCGCGACAGGTATATAAAGCCAGGTGACGCCACGCTCACCAGCGTATTTGAACCAAAGCGGCCTTTGCGACTCACAGATATCATAGCTCGAGCACACTTACCAAAGCGGCAGTGTGACTCTACAAATTATATTAGAAAAATAGCGGAATCGTGCCAAAGCGGCCAGCCGACTCATAGTAAATTCTCTCTCTAGCTTCACTTTCTCTTACTTAAATTCAGCCACATGGCATAAAACTAAAAAATTCGTAGAATCAAAAAGAAAATATAAAAATTTAGCATATTCAAAAGCGGCATTTCATTGTTAGTAAAAATATCATAAAATTAGAATTTGCATTCAAAAGCATTAAAAATCTCAAGTCTTAGCCAAAGCGGCATTCCATTGAAGTAAAGAAAATGAAAAGATCCATAAAAGCAAAAGAAACACAAATAAAAAGACACGAATCATAACGACACGGCACAGCGCATAGGTTAGGTCAACTCAAATAGGTTAGGTTTACTTCTGAAAAGATTTAAAACATTATGATTTATTTTTTGTTGTAAATAGTTATGATTTTGTTTTGTTTAAATTCTCATGAGACAAAGAAATATTGTACCGAATAAAACTAAGAATAGTCAAATGACTATTAAAACCATTGAAACGGAATCTGACCTTTTCTAAATCCATTTTCTGTGCAACTAACTTCATCTTTTTCAATATTTCCGAAATGAAAATCACTTGTTAGCTAGAAGGCAGCTTCGGCGTAATACAGGCAGCTACGGTGTAGCTATAATTGGCACCCTAGTCTGAGTACTACGACCCAAGTCTGTATTAGGCAGCTTCGATGAGTTAGACTCAAGGCAGCTACGATAGAGCTCTAATTGCTATCCTAGTCTGTGAGTCTAGCATATCCCAAGTCTGTAGGGAGGCAGCTCTGGTAGTGTAAAATCTATCCGAGCCTGTATTAGAGTCAACAAAGGGTTTTTTCAACTTTTCCCAGGAGGAGCTCCAAATAATCACCCGTGACAAAGATACTCACGTGAACTTGGATAACTTCACTAGCCTTCAGCTAGTGAAGCATATCCCCACAAGTTATAATAGAAATGTATAGGGATTCTGAATCACCTGGTTCCATCGTAAGATCCGCTTGCTCTGCACGATAAATTACCGTCGATTTTGAACAGAGTTCTTTTGCAACTGCTTCACGATGTGGTTGCCGGAGTGGTAGTTTTCTACAAGTTCCTTGTCCCTTCGTGTATTGACATTCCATCTTGACGAAGTCTTCGTTTTTATCGTGTCTTATTATATTAATAGATATAGTCGATTCACACTTACAACTACCACTGATAGAGCCTGTGTTCCCATCCTTATAAATTTTTGGGACATGGAAATTGAATCCACACCCAACGCGCTTCTGGTCCCAGAGCGTACGTGTCACTGAATCTTGCCATAAGTCCGGCTTCAAGCTTGTATACTGACGTTCGTACGTTCTATTCTTAGTGTTTTCATGACGCTTGCCGGACTTTTCAATTAAAAGGTTAGCATATTTTTCTTTTGGCAATAAAACACTAAAAATTTCCACTGCAGACAGACTGCTATCATTAGATAGATCAAGCGAAGAATTTTGTCGAGGAGAATCATTTGGCACATGCATTACTTTTTTAACATCATTCTCGTTGTGCAGTGGATTGCTGCCATCATCGGCCCTGGTAACTTTCGCTTTTATACCTTCTTTGTCGTCAGCGACGAAGCTGTACAAAGTTCGATCAGAAATTAAATTGTTCAACTCTCGAGATATTGATTTCCATACGGGATCTAGCTTGGAGACCGGCTTTCCACTTGATTTCAAAATTTCCTTTTCATAATTTAAAATTGCAGAAACAATCGACTCCTTATCTACTTTGGGCGGTCGACCCCGTGGTGGATTTGCGGTTCAAAATTCGGGCATCGTTTACCTAAAGAATTAAATTATATATATCATTGTCACAAAGCATAGGAACTATTGACTATGGGAGACACTCAATTCATTGTAAGAATAATGCGTCGAAAATAAGGACACCTATCACGGAAAGCATGATAGCTGTAGGGCTCACGGAATGCAATTAACCAACTAGCAAGAAAATACCACGGTCCGACATCTCTAATCGTGATGAAATTCAAAATAGCTACAGGGTGACCCAAAAAACCGGCCCAATTTAGAATCTGAATAAAACCAGAATGCGTCAAGCGATCCTGAAGATCTTTTAAACTCTGTGAACTATAAGAATGAATCTTTCATTTCACGTTTGATTATCCGAAAAAGCTCAACCCGTTGCAGAGTTACATGCACTTGAAATACAAGTTTTCAAAAAGTTGCTATGGAAGACTGAAAAAAAATCACGAATGATCAACTTCAAAAACTTATCCATTTCAGCTAAATATTCAAGTTCATAATTTTCGGAATTTCCCGACTCGCCACCAAACAGTTCAGTTCCGAATACACTGGCTATCACGTATGGCGTGTTAAGATGAACAAATTTGGACTTTCGAAGCTTTTCAACAGGAAATTTTGGGTACTACATTCGATTTTTTTGACCTGACCGGGATTTGAACCTACTTTCGCTCGCATATCGTATCACTAGTTGCACGCTCTACCTACTACGCCAAACTACCCTATGGCAATTAATCCAGCTTCTTCTTATTTGTTGGAACCTCGCAACTTATGATCGGTTGTACGAACTACACGAAATGAACATATTTCATTCATAGAAATTATTTGATACATATTTCTACTATCTCAAAAATTGGTAGCTAAATTGAGCGTCTGAAATATTTTCGTAAATTAGCATATATATACGAAATATAAAATCAACTTTTAAAAAATGTGACTTTTGACGTGAAAATTTTAACATGCTAAAAAGTTAACATCAACACAAATTATTTCGAACAGTGTAGTACCTGGGTATTTGGGACTACTGAACACAAATATAATTCACTATTTGCTCATGAAAACAAAATGTAATGTTGTAAAGTCTGAAATGATATCAATTACAGTGTAGTTTAGAACTATACAGCCGTGGTGTTTTTTTTTTTTCATAAGAATAATGTGATTCTTTTAAGGGCGTTGACTAGGCCTCGCCGAGCGCGCGCTTATAGACTCTCAGGACGTTTCTTCTCATTTCCTCATTTTTCTAGATAATGGAGTTTTTAATGAAGATTCTTATAGATGAAAGATGTATCTGGGTCACCTATTTGGCCGAATTCGCGATTTCACTTTCAGCTTTGCGAAAACAAATCTTGAAAATAGGCCATCTTTGAGATGAGTTACAACGAGAAGTGATTTTTTTTTAAATATTTGGCGAAAGACATTTCATAGCTATATCCTTTATCTTTGAATCAAGATCAAGATCTTTACAATCGGATCAATGGCTTAGGAAGAATCACGACCATCCTGAAGCATTGAACTGCCGATATTTGGCGGAAAAATTATGCGATTTCGGGCTCTGCCGCGTTGGGCGGTCGCGACACAAATAACAGGCGTTGTTAGGGATAAATACAAACCTCCCACTACTCTTCTCCTTTCGCGAATTAGAATCTCTTCACACGCACGTGTGAGCTGTAGTTCTTCGATTTAATTCGTGTTTTTCAATTATAAAATTCGGGTTGTCTAGTGTAATATGGGTAAGATGAAAAAACGTCTCTCAGACTCGCTCGAATGTATTTTAAACCTAAACCAAATCTGTGGCTACTGAGGAGTAGGGAGCTCAGCGTTCTCATTCTCCTCACACCCCAGTGGCCGCTACGATGCTCTGTCATTGTTGTTCGTCTGCTGTCTCGCTCCTCGCAGTTTACGCGGGAAACGGATCAGCCCGCGTTTTTTACCTAGTCAACGCCCTTAATTCTTTATATGTACAATAATTTCACGACGTTACTGATGCGGTACGCGCAATCCAGATTTACTAGGGATTGCATCAGTGAATTTTCAATCCTTGTATTCAAGTTTTCACGAGGTGTTAATGATAAGGAATTTATCAGGGATACTCCAATAAGATTCGGATAGCGCCGACCTGGTCAGGGCTCCATCAGGAACACCTCGATAGGATCCTGATAGTGCTGACCTGGTCAGGGCTCCATCAGGAATACCCCGGTAGGATCCTGATAGCGCTGACCTGGTCAGGGCTCTATAAGGCCTGCCGCGACAAGGCTAACCTGATGTGGCATCTATCAGGGCTCCTGAAGGCATGCTCTGATAGAGCAAGCCTTGACCAGGCCTGGTCAGGGCCAAATGGATCATAAGGTTTGCCTGAACAAATTTCCAGTCGGGGAATCATCGCTATCGCTGTCTTCGCTACTTTGCCATGATAAAGCCCCCCTTTTTGTTCTTGTGGAACGCTTTTCGCGATAATTTCTGCGGTTTGGCATTGAGTTGTCGAAATGGCTAGGCTCGCGGTTGTTTTGCGTCATTTGACGGTATTCTTCCTGAGTAACAAAATTTTCTTCAGTTACTAATTCGCCTTCTGAGGTTAAACGCGAGATAGACACTTTGACATAGCCTTCGGTAAGACCTCCTATTTGATGATTTAAATGTTCTATAGCCGGGTTGTTAAAATTGTTTTCTCCGTGAAAACGTACTCTTCGGGTTTCCACTGCGGGTGGAATTTGTTGTCGTTCGAGTCTAGATACTCGAGAAGGATGATTAGTTAGATTGCTTTCTTCGGTTTCTAAATCAAATTCGTTATTACCGAAGTTTCTAGATCGGTGTTGACCGGTTCCGAACGTACTAGTCAGCCCGTTATTAATTCTACTTAGTTGCCTGTTTACCGGCATTCTAGGTAATTCATAATTATTTAAACTATTTGACGATTGAACGTATCCTATATTCATTGTACGGTTTCGATCGTTACTTGGAAAAATAGTCCCCGAGGGATTCAAGAATCTTTCTCGCGGCGTATCTAATGCTTTATTTTTTTGTGCATAAGAATTTTCATTCGTATGACTTCTCTCGTGAATGTCAACAGCCGGACTATTCGACGGATTAACATTTATTGTTTCGTGAATATCAACAGACGGAATATTCGACGACCTATTTATATTCTCATTATTTTGATCTGGCATACATTGCTCTATTTCATCGTCAGTATCAGACGGAAAACTATCAATAATATTTGACGCTCCTGCTCCTAGGATTACGCCGCCAACCCCTTCTTCCTCCTCAGACGCGGGCTCAGTTCGGGATTGGTTTCTATCTTTATTATTTCCATTATTTATTCCTATATTAAATGATTTGAGACTGTTTAATAATTCACTCATTTTACCCTCGAGTGCCTCGACGCGTAGTAATCTCGAACCGAACTCGCCTAAGGTTCTCGATAGACTTTCATTTTGTTCAATTAAATTTTCCAAATAAGGATTACGTCTTTGATAATTGGGGATGGGAGTTCCTGAACGCGAACCCCTTCCTCTTCCTATTCCCGGTGGTATGAACTCTCGAGCAGACGCGATATGTGTACCAGGGCTTCCGGAAATTATATTTGTCGAATTTAAATTTTGGGGAGGAGTTTTCTCCTTAGGTCTCGCGCCATTAGCAGTTGTCGACTGCATATTCGACTGCATATTATCGGCAGGCGGCAGCTCGTTTGACGGATCCCCTCCAACAGACGGGGTAGGGAACGTCTCACTGAATGACATGCTAGACTCTCGACCTTTTGACGTTTTCTTTGGTTTCTGAATAATAATTTTTTCACCAGCTCTTGTAACTCGTTTAGGTGGAGAATAGAACATATTTTCAAGTATGCTTTTATTATAGTGACATACTGTTCCGAATGATAATATGTCGATTCGAAAAGTATTCCTCCTTTACTTGCCAAGCCTTAATTTGATAATCTCTAATTACTATTCATACTCAGAAATAATCATTGATTGTATCCATGATTGTTATATAATTATTATAATTAATACTATAGTTATCATGCAATAGAAAGAAATAAGAAAGAGCGCCAAGGCTTAGAGAAATATTATACGAGAGTGTATAGAAAAATATATTCAAGGTGTAGCGAATACAAAGCGGCTGAGTGTTTACAGTGTCCTGTGTTTACGTTTTTACTCTAGCTGAGTTATACGCAACCGACGAACGTTGAAGTAATTTCTTTGTACGAAATAATATTCTTTGTATACTCTTCAAATTCTCATTTACTTTCCGTGATTTTAATTATTGATTTTCTACATAGAATTTTAGACAAACATTTCAACATTGATAATAAATTAGGACAATCTTCACTAAATTTCTTAACATGGAATTTATAGTTTGAATAGATATTTTCGAGAATAAATTAACATTCAATTTGACAATGATTTCTACAGAAATTTTCCAACTTTGCCCCACGTTGGGCGCCAAATGAGACGGAATTATTTTCCTCACCTAGCGCGGTCGTGGTCCTAGCGACTGCTAGGGCTCTAGCAATGTTTTATTTTATTAATTTGTTGGGCGCCAGCTAGTCTGGTAGACTAACGCATTATAATTTACTTAATTAAGACAATTGACTCAGGGTAGGTACAGTTGGTGGACCAGGTAATTTGCAAAGCTGATAGATCATGCACAGAGGAAATAAGATAGACAATAGCTCAAGATAAAGATATATAAATTTATTTAAGGGGTTAGACCCCTCTGGAACGCAGAAAATTAAGGTATTTTTTGTGATTTTTTTTGGGTTCAACTCATGATGCGATCAAAAATTAATTTTAGGGCTTTATTAAGAACATTATTAAGTATACAAATAATTTTTCTTTTTTTCTTCAAATACAAAATGGCGTCAGAAACAGACATTAAGTAAAAACAAATTTTTTTTTGATAGTCTATCGGTGGGCAATCCTGGAGTTTTTTAACAGCTCTTAGAACAAACAAAAAAATTTTTTCGTTATCTAGATGAGTTTTTTTAGAGAAGTACACAAGATTATAGTGAAATATTAAGTTTTCGCAAAATGGCAACCATTCGAATATCAAGTTTATATTTCGTGAAAAAAAACGAATTTCGATCGTTTATAATAATTGTAATTTTCAAGTAATCATAAAAATCATGTGTACTTCTTTAGATAATTTATTTAAGAATCTACAGTTCAAATTTCAAGTCGATCGGATAAAAATTGCAAAAATTATGCTGCCCACCAGTAAGAAAAACGTAGTTCCGAGAAAAACGCGTTTGAAGTTTCAAAACATTTTTACTATGGGGCCATTCAAGTAATACGTTCGCTTGAAGGGGGAGGGGGGAGTTTCGAATCATGTGATGTTACGAACTGCTTAGGGGGAGGGGGGGGGGGGGGGGTCTGTGTAAATGTTATGTTCTATCCGAAAATATTATTTTACTAAAAAAGAAAAATTATTGAAAAAAAAACAGACAGGATTATATTAATATATTTTGCAAAACTCATATTATTCCAGCCAGAAAAATGAAATTCAACATGTTTTAGATGAAGAGTACAAATTTTGCATCGAAATCATTTTATTTCACGAAAAATCCAGACTTCCTGTATAATTAAAGTATTGAATATTAACCTATAAGACCAATTGAATAATTCTTAAATATGGGGGGAGGGGGGATCCAAATTTGTACGTTCATCGAAGGGGGGGTTGAAAAATTGTTACCAATTGTTACATGGGGGGAGGAGGGGGGGCCCAAAATCGCCAATTCTGGCGAACGTATTACTTGAATGGCCCCTTATAGGAAATTTTCAAGCGGTAAGCGTTAAGTTGTTTCACAAATGAAGCCAAAAATTAATATTACAGTTTTGTCACATCGATAAATCCATATGGATATCATTCTTAAGATATCAATACATCATTTAAGCCAAAAAAAAAATTTCGCAAAAAAAATTTTTACAGAGGGGTGTAACCCCTTAAGACTTACGTTTGTCGATAAGCTATTACAGATGTAACAATGCCCCTTGGACGTCTACAGCGGTACTGAATTAATCCCTTTTATCTTTGACGATTCTAACACGATTATTCACTTAACTTTATACTTATTGACGAAATGATAATTTTATTAATATACGTAACGAGAGTTTATATGAGACGAGTTTTAATATTTTGTCGAGACTCCTCGAGGGTTGACTTTTCTAAATTCGACTTATATCGTCGACGTCTTTGACCAGAGTAATTACCCTTTTCGGCAATTGACCGAGGATCCGTTCCTCTCCCCACTCTACTGTCGCTGGATCTCTATTCAACGAAAATCAATAAGCTCACGCATGCGTGTCATCCCTCGAATAGCTCTGTTCTACTCATTTGTCGCAGGGTCGTAGCTAATGAAGTAAATTATGGTTCTATCGACCTGACAAATCTCTCGTGCTATCAATAAATTAAATAAATTAACAAATTAGTATAACACCTAAGACTAAGGAAATTATAATTTAGGACAACACAATTATGACGACAGAACTCTGGTACGCTCGAGGAGTCAGTCGAACGTTGATGTCGAGGGAATATTATTTTTCCTGTCACAAATTCTAACACAATATACGCATAATATATGATATCGGTTATAACATATTACCTCCGATATCAACACGCATATTACATCCATTTACTTTTTTTTAACAATCCTTTTTTCCTTCGTTTGTACTCTAAGCAGATGATCACTGCTCATTCTCGAGTTATCTTGGGTAAGAATCCAACACAGCGTACTCTTTTTTATTAAATGGACAGAACCCTTTTCATGTGTGTACAACGTCAATGGTCCCTTCTTAAGACTATCTGGATCCGGTACGTTTATAACATTTCCGCACCCTGCTGCGGCCATTGATAACAAATCATGCTCTACATCTTTCTGTATTTCCGCTACCAATTGAGAATTCGACAAGTCCTCAATTTTTCGCGCAGTCTCCTGATTAGAAAATTCGATATGTTCGGCACGCGATTCGTCTGCACTGTCTTCATTTTCATTCTGTTCAGGCTCTCGATTAATAAAGGTAATGTCATTGATATGTGTAATGACTGGACGAATACAAGGGCCCTTCTCAGTTATAAGGGCCTTTCATCTGTTATGTTAATATTAGCCGCGATTTCAACAGCATCTTTCCAAGCTTGAAACAAGCACTCTAGAATCTGGCCTTCCGTGGGTAACACTTGTAATTGAAGGATTTCCCGCCTTTGTTCAGCTGTTTTCATTTTTTTTCCTATCCTCGGAAACACATATTTTTCATTCAATGCTTGGGTAACCTGAGATTGGAAGAAAATTTTGTTGATTCGTCCAGCGAATTCTAAAATGCTGAAATTGACTACCGTTGCGAAAGTTGACGTCATGGACGTAGCAGCTCGAAAAAACTTTTCGCAGGGTTGGCTGCTGAAGAGCCAGGGTAAAAATAAATCTAGACAGTCATTTAGTTTACAGAAGTTAATCGCAGCTACAATTGCATGTGCGTTTAGCTCGATGCATGTATAACAATTTGAGGTGATGAAGTTTTTGGTCACAGAGTGTTTGTTTTTTACCAACCATTGGCGCTAAATTCTCAACAAAAAAACGCTCTTCCAAATATGATACACTCGCTGTATTGGCGATATACTTTCATCTTAGTACGAGACCATTATGTTTTGCATTAGTTCTAGATATAATATAGTGGCATTGGACGATGGAATATTATACAGAAGAGTGATGACTTTTGGTGCGCAAATTTTTTCAGCAGCTTTAAAATTCATTTTATCACCGGCGTCTAGATCAGAGGAACATAAGCAATGTTCTTGCTTACCTTCGTTATCAATCAAGTCTTGTAAATTAGCAGGTGAAGCAACATAATTACCGATTTTCAGTTGAATTTTTTCGTTCAAAAATCTTGTGCAAAGCTTAGTCAAGATGTGAATTGTGTCTTGAACATACATTTCTTTTTGTACTAATGCTTGTATAAAAAAAGGTTGCCAAATTAGAGGTATTTGTGGACTTTTCGATAAAGATTCGAATTTCGTGGACTTCAATAACCTTGTGTCACCGTCAGATGAAAACCCGAGAATTTCAATGCCTTGAATCGCTGCTTGTTCCTTCATCCATTGCCAACGTTGAAGAACCTGGTCTGCTTTGAATTTATTATCAGAGCCAAAAAACGAAAGGCAGAAGGCTGCAACTCCTTCGTGCAATGGCTGAGCCATGATAACGTACGCATAATTCGCGATTCTACCTGAGGCAAAATAATTTTGTATCTGCTCACTAGATTCAGCTGGAAAAGATCGACATATTGGCACACCGTGACTGTTAAAGGGTAAGGAAAATCCTGAAATCTGGTTGTTTCGCGCGTCGTATTGGATTTTCCGTTACTCTAGTCGCGTCCTCACTTATCCAAACTAATTTTGGTAATGATTTTTCTTCCAGGTATTGTCTTAATTGTTCGAAACGAAATTCACCCTCTAAGACAGATTCATTGAAGTCCCGTAAACATGTTCCAACTGTGGCGCTGGATGGCAAAGAACCTGGCAAATTTCGCTCTATTGTTTCATAAACACTTCGCCCACCCATTACAAATAAATATGAAGTAAACAATTTCAAGGTCTCCTCGTACCTATGGCCGGATTTATGCCTTCCTGAATTTTTTTCTGCAGTATTCATCAACGCTCTCAGAAATTGACTAGACCTCAAACCTCGGTTCAAACACGTCTTTGACTGGGGATTGCTATCTATCCACTCGGTTGACTCCATGTAGGATACCAACATTTTTTTCAGTTCAGAATTTTCGGCAAGTAACTTTTCTACATCATCTATGACGCGAAAATAATCAGTTATTTCAGTCTGCCCATCAATGGTGCGATTGAGTGCTCTCCTATCTCTCTCTCGTCTCGAATACTTGCACAGTTTCCATTTCAGAGATGACGTTTCTGATTTCATTGTAGGCTGCGAGGTGGACTGTTTTTTCTGATTCGGAAGAGAATCCGCCCTAATAGTCTCTTCCGCATTCAAAAATTTTCTTCGTTGCCTTCGCCGTTGCTTGTGCTCGATTCTTGATTTTGAAGCGAGTCTCCGGCTGCCTTGGAGCCTGCCAGATCTACTTTTCTCTTCTTGGCGTTTGTGACGTTGTCGATCTCAGAATCTGCGGATTTGGTTTCGTTTTCGTCCTCAGAAGCACTTGGAGCATTAAGATGAACAATAGAGGGATCTACATCGACTACAAACGCATCCGCAGGTGCTGATCGGCGTGTCCTGTGTACAGTAGAAAGGTGTCTCGTGTAATTCCCGATTATCCATCTTCCTTGAGCGTAGTAGCTACTGACTTGTTGGACGCAAAAGATGCAGGGAATTTTTGTTTCAAATTGAGACTTCCCACTGCTGGATGTGGATTTCTTCACCCGTACCACGATATTTGTTAATGCGTCCGAACTCTTCTGGTTCAATTCGATTTTCTTCTCCTTCACCAACGTTTTAATGTTGGTTTTAATAATCTGCAATAGTTTTTTCTCGACTTAGGTTAAATTTCTGCCTTTAATGCTATCATCCGTAGCGAGAGTAGTAGTGTCGGTGTCAGGAACATTTTTATTCTGCGATCTCCTCTTGATTCCAACAGCGATTTCGTGCATCAGTTCTTTACAGCGTCCCGACAAGCGTTGCAATAGCACTCGATGGCCACAGACAATTTTGAAGGATTCTATTTTTCTTGCGTAGATCCCATAGTAGTTTGTGAGTGGCTGATCAGCATCAAGAAAGTCTTTTAGATCATGCCGTGCAAAATTTTCCAGCATTTCAATGTGTTCCTCGGACAACGAGCTCAGTGCAACTGCATTATCAAATCCGTTGAGGAATAGCGAATTCTTCAAGTATGTGGGTAGTGAAGCACCGACATCAGCTTCGATCTTTAGCCACCATGCTTCATTGCAGTCCTCTGCTGTATTATTTCTCGCGCCCTTTACCCAAAAACAGAAAAAAACTTTGCAATGTAATATTGATAATGCCGCAGAGAATAGAAAAAATAAATACATAAATAAAAAACTCCAACAAAATATAAGCCTGCTATAATCTTACATTATTGTATGAATTCAAATGAAACTTTATAAAATTATACTGAACGACAAACAAGGGACAGATGCTGTAAGCCATGCACGTAATTTTCAATTTTCCAGCAGAGTCGTATACTCAAATATTATTGATCTTCGCATTTACCCGTATGATTAATTTGCCATCCCGTAGGAAATTTCTACAGCCTCGTATCTAGTAAATCCATGGTATGTTATTGTATCCGTAAGTTATTCAATTTGATCTAATTGGAGGAAAATTTTTTTTCCGCTGAAGGACAATACATTTTTACAATTGGTAGAATAAAGAAATTACTATATAAGTTTTAATTCCTTGACTCGACCTCAACTTGACTCGACTCGACACGTTTATTACTCAAGTTCTTTGCATTTTCAAGAATCAGCGATTCCGAGAAAATTGAAAAAAAAATTGATTTCAATTGCCATCAACTCTTTCCGCGAGAAATTTCAACTTTTCTACATCACATCCGGGACGACTTTTTGAATTCTAATCTTGTTGAGAAGAATTATTCCTAAGTACCCATGCTTTGTTATGAGCTGTAGTCTCAATGAATGTTAAGGCTACTTACCACCGTACGATTCGTGGTAGAATCCATCCCGTGATCCATCCTGGATAGACGTTGATCTTGAATCACTCCAAATTTCACTGTCTTAGTAATTATAACAACCGATAGCAACCGTGCCAATAATACACTAATAACAAAGTCTGGAGATCTGCAACATAAGATGCGGCCTGATATCGGCGTCACAACAATGCAGAAGACTTCTTTTGTTAAACAGAAGATAAATAGTCCTCCTAGCGGCCGTATATTGCGAGACACGCGCGATGCGTTTTTGTTTCACAGTTCATATGTTCGTGGCAATGCACGTTTATCACGTATGGCTGAATTTGCCTCACCGTGAGGTACAACATTCGTTCCAGGAAGAAAATCGGTTGCCATTTAAAAAACTTACCCTCGTGCCAGTTTCTCACAAGCAGTACTACTTACAACCAACCAGATATTACCATCATGTGTCCCCCTCGAAACCATACTATTTTCATCTAAACCATTTTTCGATAACAGTCCTCGTTTCCGAAATATTCTAATGCCCTGTTTAAGTTGGGACACCCTGTATACACTAGACGCTTTTGATTGATTTATTGAATAAAAACTATTTAATATGTAACTTTTTATCACTTTATCAGCAGCGCTAGCGTGTTTTACGACTGCATGCCAAAAATCAAAAAGATCCGTTCATATTTGCCGAAGTTAGAGCGAGTTAACTTTAAAAAACGTGGTGCAAATCGGTTTGACGATTTTGCAAATTTCATCTTTTTTCTCGAAAACTATTGACCATTGAAATAAACTTTCAATGCAAAAAAGTTGTCTTTATCGATCCTCTACATGATATGAGTTTTCAAAATTCATTTCCGCAACTTTTAAAATTTGGTCACCATGACGTCACTTTTTGACTCGGCCGAGCGCTAGGGGGGTTATTCGATCCGGGCCTTCAATTGTATTAGAGCTCTGATAATAAACTTAACTTTTTTTCGTGCCGCACGCATGCGCGACTAGACGAAGACAGAGCGGTTCCCTCTGCAACTTTCTCTTTCTATTCCTCTCGTTAGGGTAGACTCGATAAATCGGGAGAGGAAAGGTCTCCCCACAACAAATCACTAAGCATCTACCTCGAGAGTGGAAGGCGCATCCGTGATTCACACTGATCTCTATACTACAGTAGATGGCGTATTCCAATGGGCAGTTTGTGCCTATTAGAAGCCATGTTGCTTGTAGTACTTTTGTCAATGTCAATATGCCGACACGCATAAACTCGTGCTCGTAAAAATAATGTAAAACATTCATAAGTGTGAAATTATTCCTAGTACTAAATGGAAATAGTGGCAAGGTCTTAATTTGCACATATTGCGGCAAAGAAGGTGGGGTGGAAGGCAGGACACTTCATACTAGTATAAGTAAAGATCTATGTGTACAGCCGAGAGATTATGTTTACTTCTTTTCTGTCTATAATCCATTTGGAATTGATATGCTAGATTTCTAGATATGTATTCAAATGCCTTTTTCATAATATATTGCCAAATAACTTTATTTGCAATTGTACATAACACATTATATACCACCCTTTTATACCCTTCTTTGTTATACATATATGCATACGTCACATAATCGTAATCGACTTAATCAATATTCTATTGGAACTTCTGAATATTTATCAATTTTTCTCAGGATATTATAAATTTTGAAGAAATCTTATTAACTTGTGATGTTATTTTTGTTAATACAACGATTTTACAAAATACTCTGTCACATGTGTTTATTATACAGAAGATTATTTTCAATACTCATTATATTTACTAAAAATGGAATTACAACTTCACCTCAACGTTTTCAATACAGAATTATTGTAGTAATATTTAATTTTCACCCAAGTTACATCGCTTTCAACAGAAATTTCTATATCATTATTTGAATCTGCCGCTCAAATTGACAAATCTACTACAAGTAATATGGCTGCCACACGGCTTCAATTCGGCACAAGAATTTCCATAGACTTATAGAGATAGACTGAGCGCTCTTATGGGCCGCTTGAAGCCAACATTTAAAGGACAGAGATATGTCGGGAGTACTCCTCTCTCTGTCTGACGATATTTGTGGTGGGGATTGAGGCAACAGAGGAGAATGAGGAGAAGCAGTTGTGGCTGTTCCACTTCCACTGCTCCGTTGTTTCCCACCATGGCGCCAATTGAAAAGAGAGAGGAGTACTCCCGACATATCTCTGTCCTTTAAATGTTAGCTTCAGTGCCTCTTATGGGATCGCTCAGTCTATCTCTCTAAGTCTATGAGAATTTCACACGGGATACGCCATCCAGTGTAATATACTTAGAGATCAGTGGTGATTCATGTCGCCCCCCATATTTACGCGTTGCCCGACAGGGCGGTTTGTGCTTCGTCCCTCTGTTTTATACGTTCACGGTTGACACTTTTCAATTTATTGTAAACTCTTTTATAATGGGTGGTATGAATAAAAGTGAGCATAAACTCATAAGCTCACTTGCCGAGTATAAACTCAAGATTTTCATTGATAATATCAATAAACTCAATATCAAACTTGATAATATCAATGAAAATCTTGAGTTTATACTCGGCAAGTGAGCTTATGAGTTTATGCTCACTTTTATTCATACCACCCAATATCGATACCCACGTTCTAATATGTCGTAACCCACATTTGTAAAATTGTTCAGGAAACGATAAAAACGTCTCACTTGCGCAAATAAAAAAAAAAATTCTTTTTGTTTTCTTACGCTTATAAAAATGCATGAATAATAATGATTGGGGCAAAAAAAAATTATTTCAATAAATTTTATAATTATTATGTGGGTTACGACATATTGATCTCTTACTGTCATGTGGGATACGACATATTGTCATTAGGATTTGGGGTATCACAAAAAGGAGGAAAAGTTGAAATAATGTATTTTAGAATAGAGAATAATTTTATTGTTTTATAATTAAACATTTTTTTTTTTAAATTATTTGTAATTACCTTCTTGCTCATTTTATCAGGTACTTCCTTAAAATTAATTCAAAACTAATCACAGTAATCATATAACTGTCACATCGCTGGCGTTCACTTAACCTATGGATGTGGGTTACGACATATTAGAATAGATGAAAATCAGCGTGTGGGATACGACATATTAGAATATTTATTTAAAAATAGTAAATGAACAATTCGACCGCTCAGACTTTGACATAAGCTGCAAAACATTATTATCATTCAATTTTTCAAAAAAAGTCAATTTCTGAAATCTTGTGGGTTACGACGTATTAGAACGTGGGTATCGATATGTAGTTCTAACTTCCACCGTCTGCAGTTTGTGTATTCCCAGCAATGGTGCCGCCACCTCTGAAACTAACAGTGGCGTTGTTATGCGGAATATTTGATAACTATAGAAACACAACAATCTCTTTTCTCTCTCGTACTCATTAATCAAGCTCAGGTATCAGAATATTGCAAATGGCCGCCGCGTCAAAACATAATCTCGCGACAAAAGACCATTCCTTATTTCTGTTTTCCCGCTATTATCTAATTTTTTGACACATGTTCCTGAAAGGAAATTATTGGTATGTTGTCCGTAGATAACAACGGCGTTGTGTACGAAGAGGTAAGTACGAATTGCCCCACGTTCAACTCTTTGTTTACCAATATCATCTCTAACAGACGTCCCGCATGCTTGCAATCTTGCCGCATACAAATTTCTCCTTTATCGACGCCGATTGGAATTATTACGACCACAGATCCAGACGTGAATTCCGTAAAGAAGGACAAACTTTACCGATCAGATTCGACAAATGGTTTGAGTACATAAACTGAAACCAATCCAAACTGTTTAACAGTGCCAACACAACATTTAAACTTTTTTTTTTTCAACTGAAACGATGAAATTACCAGCATTTCACAAGTCAACTAACAAATTCTAACATCTACTTGTTAACTGCAATGTTAACGACCAAAACTCACGAGCCAATACGATTTCGTACCTTTGTTTAATTCGAATTAATTTCTCAGGTTACTTTCATCACAATTCACCTTCTAAAGAAAATCACACCACACACCAGATTATTTCACATGAATAAAATGAAATTGTCAACACCTATCCATTTTTTTGAATTTCGATTCATCATTTTCTCTTTAGCAGATATTAACATTGCTAAAGATGCATTGACACTCATGTGATCATGACTGTACATACATCACTGTTATTATCGGTCTAAAGTCAACACACATGTGTTGATAAAAGTTCAATCGACGTCCCAAATTTTCACTCCAATAATTATCTTCAATTAACTAAAGGAAGGGGCTGTCCAAAATGGACAGGATGAATACCCTTGTATTCCAACAGACTCATTGGATGGTCCTGAAGAATGGACCTATACTATGCGACGCAGCATGCAGGTAAGGATAAAACAAGATGCAAATAAAATGCTGACAAATTTTTTTTAACCCTTTGCGGTCACACCTCTGTAGAATCATGGGACGATCACATTGGGTCAAATTGACCCAACTGATTTTCAACTGGCTGCTGTACAAAAATTATCCATCCGATTTTTTTTTAAGTTATGGTTCATAATTTGAACATTGTAGGATATGTAACAAAAGTAAATTCGAAAGAAATCAAATGTCAACATGTCTAAAAAAAATTCATGAAAATCTGTATTTACGAAGCTTAAAGTTTTTTAGTAAAATATAGGTGGGTCAAATCGATCCACAGCGACCACACCATGGGTTGATCGTACCATGAGAATTGATATTGTGGCAATATGAAAAAAAAAAAAATTACGCGAAAAATACCTGAGAAATTATTGACGTGAAATATTTCCGTCATCCATCAATCATTATTTTAGGAGGTGATCCCAGGTCTTTATCTCGGACCATACAGCGCGGCAAGTCGTTCTAAATTAGAATCATTATTGGAACGTGGTATAACACACATAGTTTGCGTGCGTCAAGATATCGAAGCACATTTTATAAGGCCAAATTTTCCTGAACGATTTCAGTAAGTGTGATTTCTAATTATTTACTATTTTTCTTTTTTAATAACTAACGCGCTGGCAAAAATCGATGAAATACAATACATCGGTGTGGAAATGTGTAATCATCATTTGGAAATTTTTTTTTCTCAATGAATCATCTCTCATATGCCTCGCAGGTATCTGGTACTGGATATAGCTGATACAGTTACTGAAAACATAATACAACATTTTCAAAAAGTAAAACTCTTCATAGACGACGCATTGACCTCTGGAGGTCGTGTATTGGTACATGGGAATGCTGGTATATCCAGATCTGCAGCATTGGTTTTAGCCTACATTATGGAGACTTATGGATTGACACAGCGGTAAAATCTAACATTGTACAGTCCAAAAAAAATACCATCTACTTTCTGATTATCAATAATTAACTGTAAAATGAAGTGAATAAATTCAATACTAAACAAAATATTATCGTCGCGATCCTCATACATCTCAATTTTTAATCACACTACTTATCTGCCCTACAGAAGAGCCTATGAGATAGTACAACAGAGAAGATTTTGCATCATTCCTAATGAAGGATTTATGGCGCAATTAAGAGAATATGAACCAATTTATCAGGCACAGAAAACCCTCAAGCACGGACAACAGAGCTCGGCAAGACAGAGGAGTAAACGAACGATTCATCAAATGGATACAGAACGAACAGACGAACGTTCTGATGCAATGGATAGTTGATATAAACTATAAATGTATCAGAATTATCATAAGACTTGGTTCCAACCTTAAATCTAATCGGTCTTTTGTGATATGGCAAGGGATTGAGTTCTGGTACCATAGGCCAAACTATATAATAGTTAAATGCAGTGTACTTGACCTTTTCCTCAAGAAAAATGTATAATTTGATCGCTATCAACCGACAATTAGCAGGATTTATAATAATGAAAAATATTGAAAAAGTTATAAGCACGGGTCACCAGTTTGAGGCATAAATAGTACTGCAAGTAGTTCTAATCTCAAAATGGAATAACGACTAGAAACTTAAAATGTCAAGCATATCTAAATATTTGATGTAGCTTAAATGCGGCCAGTCGCCGTCTCGAAGAATCCTTGCGTCGAATACCTCCTGCCATAGCTTCCCTGGTATAAATAAATGGATACTAGATTATCAACGAATTGGTTGAGAGGCATAAGTCCAGAATTCGTCGTTAAAGATAACATTTACCTTGGGGTTTGGTAATTATTTTTTTTTTTTATCGTTCACCGTCCCGAGTACTTGTATTCGGAAAATAAGTTTATCTGACTCGAAACTTTTTCGCTAAATAATACTACTCTAGATACTCTATTTTTTATTTATTGATCGTTTAAGTTCGTTTCTAGATATTGTTGTTCATGTATAGAAGGAATACATTTGATATTTTCAACATTTTTTGCACTTTCAATTTATACCAAATTTTCAATTCTCGAAACTATCCGTAAAAAGAGTATTTACGTAAATAATTATCGACGAAATAAATAGGCGTTAGATATTCTAATTTGACGATTGTATTTTTTTGTTGCAAATTTATAGATACTAAACCGTTGTAATTTTAATACTATAATGGGGGAGAATATAATATATGTTCACTCTGTTGATGTATGATAACTTGGAATTTATGCATTCATTCGTCGAATTCCAAATTGGAAATTCTTGCATGGAATGTAATTCGCATCTCACTCCTGAATTATCCACAGTACTTGAATATCCACATTATTTACCATGTTTTTACCAATAAATGAATTGTTACAAATTTTTTACAGTGAAATTTTCTTTATAAATCTGATTCTCTAAATTCTATTTTGAAGGTTCATTCCAATCAATTGTAACATATACTTTCGGAATCGTACAGTGTGGTATTTAGGACTGCCTGATGACGGGAACAAGATTGGTAGCAAATGTCACCAATCTCAGTCCCAACCACATGACTGTGTGTTACACGGTATCGCTTAGTTATCTCACTCTATTTTTCTGTTGTTTTTGTTCCACTTACCATTATTTTATATTTTGTCACTATCATCTGTCATTTGAACTTTTACATTGATTTTACCCGTCATTGTATATTCCTTTTCTAATATTGTCATGGACATCCTCGCAATTATATCAAGATTAGCCGCCAAGTACCCCTTGGCCAGTATAACAGTACATATCCGAAAACATTCTAACAGTGACATAGAGATATTTCTTAACTGTCGAAATAATGAAATATGTGCTAAAATTACAAATAATGACAGGATCTGAATTTTTGCAGATATTACAAAGCAAACAAAGTATTGATGGCAGTGTTTAATAGCGATGGAATTCCAATACCTGCAAATCCATAACACATATTTGGATTCTTATAGCTTGAGGGAAGACCCTACTGAAATTTGAAAATCTTTCATTTTTTTATGAATTGAAATTATCCTCATACCATTCTAAATTTTTGGTTGAAACTGAGAAAATGACCCCCTAACATTGAAAATGCAATGAAAAAATATCAAATTTCAAAATGCTCCTTGCATCTCAATAATGCACGCAGATTATTCAAGTTTTATGGAGACATTCAGAACACTCATACGAAAGATGACAAGTATCGGATTCAAGATTGGTCACTTCGTTACTTCAAAACCATAGTTTATATTTTTTTGTATCAAATTTTATGCATTTTTCATATTGTGAGTGACTCGAAAAGTAGGTTTCTTTTAAATGACAATAATACCGATTCTCCAGTTTGTGTGTAACATGCGAATGAATTGTCATGCCAAATTTGGAGTCAATCGAAGCAAGACTCGAGCGCAACGAGCATTTTGAGTCACTAAAAATGTAATTTCGATTAAATGGCATTTGAATGAAAAATTGTACAAATTGAATAAATTCTTTAGTGTATATGGCCCAAGATGATTAGGAAGGTCACGTTTTCAAACTTCCTAATGAACACACAACGGATCCATTTCTTTCGCTCTGGTATTACTCACTCCGCAGATTGTCCTCAATTATTTTTGGAGCAATTTACAACTACATGTGTCCCAAAGAATGTTTTAAATTACTCAGTTTTACTACAAAAGTTGAGTATTCTTTTGACGCACAATCAGGCGCAAGTCGGGATTTATAAGGTACCGCCTCTTAATATGAGATGCAGTGAAGAGAAAAGCACTTATCGTAAGGATTAATCAGGTGGACCACTCCATGTATTCTAGATTGTTTGGTATGTCA
The DNA here is from genome assembly GCA_944452935.1 of Rhogogaster chlorosoma. Classification (NCBI taxonomy): domain Eukaryota; kingdom Metazoa; phylum Arthropoda; class Insecta; order Hymenoptera; family Tenthredinidae; genus Rhogogaster; species Rhogogaster chlorosoma. The sequence continues at coordinate 26,549,554 of OX101797.1, forward strand.
TGCTCCAGAAAACAAACTTCAACGATATGAGTATAGCACTTCTCCATACTGCCCAAATTACTGCAGTAATCACCAATATTCAGTCAATATTCCGATATTCAGCAAATTTTATTGACTATTTTTCGATTTTCTGATACAAATGTTACTGTACATATCAAAAAGTTCTACGTTCCTACCATCAAGGTTTGTCTTGCGAACCTTGATTGACTAAAATATCAAAAATCCATGCATCGGTCTACCTGAATCCTTACCATAAGTGCTTTTCCCTTCGTTGCATCTTATATTGAGAGGCGAAGGCTTATAAATTCCAACTTGCACCTGATTGAGCTTCAAAAGGGAATTCAATTTCTGTGATCAAACTAAGTAATTGAAAATATTTTTTGGGGCACATAGGCCTTCCAAAAACAATTCGTTCAAAGCTATATACCCTGTTAATCAAGTTTCGGAGCCCAGTATCCATAGGTTGGGCCAGGTTGTTTACACCTACTTCTTTGAATGAACTAAGCATGGCAACTTGCCAAGATTCAAAAAATTTTACATTATATTCTATGAAACTCACATTCAATGGTATTTTCACAAAATTTTGGAAGCTTATTACAAGAAAAAATGAAGAGATTTTTCAGTCGATTTTATTTATAAAATCAGCTTTCTGATCGACTAAAAAAAGTCGGAGGGCCTCAAAAGTTTCTCATAAGGTGGAGCCAGGCCCTTGGAGTATTTTTCTGGTAAAAACGAAAAATCAACTTACTAAGCGGTTTTGGTCAAAATCTCAGTAGGATGCTCCCTTGAAGTTTACGGCAACTGGGTCAACTCATAATAATCTGTAGCATTCAATTCTTCAAACAAAGAATTACCGAGTACAGAAATAGATGGATGAATAACGTCAATTAAACGTAGGAATAAAGCTGGATTTCATGGATCTGTCATATGATAAGGAAAGAAGGTCTAGTAGACAATATTACATCTGCCGCCGTGCCCCTTAAAAATCGGGCTCTGCCTTTTTGCCATAAGTAGATTATCCATTGTTTATCAAATTCACATACCTACATGCATTAGGGCGTGGCGAAAAGATTTTTTTTACGAGCTACCTTTTCAAACGACAGCGTACTTCGCTTTCTCTCAAAATGTCAGCCCGATCAATGGAGATTTAGAGGCGGCTTAAACAGGTTTTATATTTCCAAATTTAATAACACGCTTAAATTTGTTGTCGCATTATCCAGCTGCAAAATTTCCATTTCAATTTAACATAAGACTGTTCTGCCGACTCAAATGACGAGTTGGGGTTTCGTAGAAGCCATGACAAATTGAAAATGAAATGTTACTTTTTCATTTTTTCATGACTTCTACAAAACCCCAACTCCTCATTAGAGTCACTAAAGAGTCTTATGTTGAACAGAAATAAAAGTTTTTCAGCCGGATAATACAAAAATAAACTTGAGCATGTTATTTGAATTGGAAATATCAAACCTGCTTGATCCACCTCTAAATCTTTATCAATTGGGCTGAAGTTTTTAAAGAATCTTCTAGGGGATGTACACTGCAGTTTCAAAAGGTAGCTCGTAAAAACAATATTTTTTTTGAACGCATCCTAATATGCATGTGTAGCGCAATTTTTTTTTGCTAGAAATATCACTTTTACCCAGAGCATTGATCATCTTTTTCTCTATACTAGCACCCGAATACTTGAATTTATAAAATAAATTTGGTTGAATATTTTATCAGTAAATAATGTCGACTCAGCAACTCTATTTTTTATCTCTTGACCTTCGAAGCTGGTTTCTAGATATCGTTATTTACTCATTAAAAGCGTTCATTAGATATTTCAAACTTTTGGTAGACTATTAGACTCTAAGAAATTTATACATCACTAGAATAGCTGTATTTAAAACATGAGTTTTTGCATGCAATAATAGAAGCTCAAAATCATCTTCGAATGTTAGTCAAATCCACACAGGAAATACATACGATATTATCTACATTAAATAATTTGTATTCACAAGGATGAGTAATCACGTTCAGATGAAATCACGATTCAGCAGGGTATCCACACGCTGGACTTAGTGCTGGACTACAAAGACTATGAAATATAAGACTCTATTTGTTCTTTTGAGTGTCATTTCAACAATTTTTTTATAAAATTATTATCGATATAAAAATATCATTCTGCCTAATCTGCTGATGTATTTTCACTTTTTACTTAAGTTTAGCTGGTAGCTTGATGCACACGATATCTTTTCCATTTTGGTCCTGAAGTTCCCATTTGATTTTAACCGATACCTATAAATAATATTCATACTATTCATCACATTTTCCTTGATAATTGAAATTTTTCACATTTTTACAGTCGCATACTATACAATAAATAAACTAAATTCAAAGAAACTTATATAGATATGATATCTATTTTTAACTAACCGAGGGATAGTCCCGGTCCACTGGAAGCGTAGCTTTGTAATTATAATTTTCACCTTTTTTGAGAGGGCAAGTTATTCCAGAATTTGGATCAGTGCAGGCATGGGGATACGGCACATGAAATGGTACGGGCAGTATAAGTACAGTACCATGGACAACTGTCATCAAATCCGTAGCATCTTCATCTATAAGTTTGGAATTTTTTCGTTAGTCAAATATCTTTGAAAATCATTGAATCAATATCATAAAATAGAGATAATACTATTTATCTAAGAATCGTGCTTGATAAACAGCTGCGAAATTATTTGACAATGTGTTTAACATAACACAGATAATAAAGAATTTGTAATAAGACATTCATTACTCGACTTGACTCTATAATTCCCTGTAATCTGGGAACCTGGTGGAAACTGGCATGAAAGGGTTTCACATGTCGCAAGGAGGCTTGTGAAGTCTTAGAAAAAGTCACAGTAATACATATACATATATGTCGGCATGAATAACCTGATTATAATATCTCTAATTGATTTCAAAATAATTGTTTGAGTAAAACTTAGTAAAAATCCTGTTTGAAATTCGAAGTTTGAATAATATAAGTCCATTTCCAGAATTTATTATGGGGAGGGAGGGAATATATAATTGTAGCGATTCAAGCTGATGATTACAAGCAATTTAGATTCCATCTACAAATAGAGGATGACAGAACAAAATTCAAAGTTCAAGTCAGTTAGTGATGTATAAAAATAATGTCATCTTACTTGTTGTGAAATCTATTTCGATAGTTGCGTTCTTTCCTTTGCGCAAAATGCAGGTATTCATTGATTTGTCACAACCTGAGATTGTAATTTGTCCCAAGTTCCCCAATGTGGAACCTGTTGGATTAAAATCATTATGCTATTTGAATCAATTGTTATTTATTCTGTCGAATTTTGAAAGATTTTAACAATTTCCAAAAATTATTTCAATATTATTGATAATATTTGATTCTTTCACGTTAAAACGATAGGCGTAAATCTTCATTCTTAATTGAAAACAAAACAATATATCTTAAAATATCGAAAATATACGAACCACAATCCTCGATTGGAAATCCACTGGAGACAGATGAAAGACAAAGGACGGCTGTAACTAGTAGATACATGTTGTTCGCTCGACGTTTCAACGAATGCTGTTTGACTGACAACACAGACCACAACTAACAAGCAACCGCGGTCACGGATTATCACCAGACGATGACTAATTCTTTGAAAAGCGCAACGTATGACTTTCCGTACATGTGTCGAAGTAGGGAGCACACGAGAGATATGATAATAATTTATATAGATTGAGAAAAACTGGATTCCACGATATACTTCATCCAACTAACTGAAGTAGATGTCTTTGGATGTTTAAAAAAATCAATAAAATGATTAAAAAAAAGAAAAATAGTGAGCTATCCTTGAATAAATTTCAAATTCAATTAGTTCATATTGGATTATTTCCCCTAAACATGTTATACAATTACAATCCTGTGTGTTTCCAACGTATACTCTATTCAAAGTCTGATTTCTCCTATACAGTGGAGTCGCGTTATGAGCCCGCTCTCTATGAACCCGATCACTTAGATTTCTACGGAAGGCTTTTCCCCACCATGAGGTGGAAAGAATCATGTATACACTCACACGTAAAAAGTAGGAGAAGTTTAACCGACGACCGTCGCCGGTGAAGGAAAGTGAGGGTAAACGAATTCCTAGAATTATATTCCCCTACACCCCTGTACCCGGGTTCATAACTCGACTCCACTGTACTTTATTCATCGTTTATTTGCCATAAGCATAATGCATCACATTACACCCAACGCGAATAAATTAGCTCCATAAAGTTAGCCTCTCATCTACCCCGATAAAGTTGAATCTTATTTCAATCGATTGTAGGTCGTTTGTAGGTGATTGATATCCATCCGCGACGTTTGATAGTCAATTGGTTATTTATAAAATTAAAAACAATTTCGCCTAGGGAATTCGTATAAAGATAGCCCCACATTACGATAACTTTTGGTGGGATTTGATTCGCCTTGTGTGCAATCGATTGTAGGTCGTTTGTAGGTGATTGATACCGCATTTTTGATGTTTGATAATCAATCGCTTATTTATAAGAAATAAAATAATTTTGGATCGTAATCAGTTACAGGGAAAATTCCCTGGGCTGCTTCTCCTAGGGAATTTCTCCTAGAGTTGGTTTTCCCCCAGATAGCTAGTGAAAAGTGATAGCAAGTATATAAGGGGTGCTTTCCATTTACATGACTTTTGTGTCGACTCGTGTCGACTCTCGAAAACGAATAAATGGAACATCGTTCAACTCTCATAAACTCACCATTCTAGCAGAGTCTTCCCGAGTCGACTTGTGTCGCCGACACACGGCGACACAAATCAAATGGAAAGCACTTTAGGCGACACAAGTCGACTTGTGTCGACTTGAGTCAGTAAATGGAAAGCACCCAGTGTAGCCAAAAACGCTATTAGAAATGGCGTGCGTTTGTGTCTCTAGGGGTGGTATTCATAGTCAGGTCTTGAGACCGTCCTCGGTCAAGACGGTCTTATATGCGGTCTTGAGATGGCGCTGTAGTTTCATAGTCGTGAAATAAGACGGTCTTGAGACTCAGCAAATAAGGCGGTCTTCATCAAGACGGTCTTATTCGCGACGTCTCATGACAAGTTTCATAGTCCCGTCTTATTTGAAATGAGATTGTCTTAAGTACGCATGGTTTCATAGTCAATTAAGGCGGTCTCATTTGAGGTATAAGATTGCGAATAAGACGGTCTTCGTCAAGTCCGGGTAGAAGCCGACTTAAGCAAATGCTTATTACTAAAATCACTTGCAGGTGTCCAAACAGAGTGAAAATATTTTCGGGGTAAAGCATTGAATTGAATCAATTAATTGTTTTTTCGGTATTCGGCATTGTATAATTCACATTACTAACGAAGGCTTGTAGCAGGTACGTGTTCGGTGACCTACGGAGAAATTAGGGATTAGCGGCGGTCATGCATGGGTCAGTGGGGTTAGGATGATTTCCGGACTTGCAGGTGTCCAAACAGTGAAAATATTTTCGGGGTAAAGCATTGAATTGAATCAATTATTTGTTTTCTCGGTATTCGGCATTGTATAATTGACATTACTAACGAAGGCTTGTAGTAGGTACGTGTTCAGTGACCTACGGAGAAATTAGGGATTAGCGGCGGTCATGCGTGGGTCAGTGGGGTTAGGGTGATTTTCGGACTTGCAGGTGTCCAAACAGAGTGAAGATATTTTCGGGATAAAGCATTGAATTTAATCCCGCTATTGTTTTCTTTAACGGAAGAATTTCATTAAGGGGAGTGGGGACTGTTGGGAGTTGCAGTGGTTATAAGAGGTGGGCAAGGTTAAAGCAATTTACTCAAGCAAAGAATTTTGCAGTGACCAGTGAAGTGATTAGAAATTTTTGTTATAATGGGTGATATGGAAGATATGCTGAATATGTACATGGATGACATTAGTACCAGTGATTCGGACGAATCCTCCGATGAAGATGAGCCAGTGCCCCGTGCTCCAAAACGATATGTCAGAGATGGTGAAAATCCATTTGAGTATTACAATGACATTGAATTCAAACGGCGATTCCGATTTACTAAAGACAGTACTATGCATGGATTATTACCAAGAATCGAAGCTGGATTGGTGAAAGTAAACAATCGTGGTCTACCAATTCCACCGGTGATGCAATTGCTAGTTTGTCTGCGATTCTACGCTACTGCTAGTTTTCAAGTGAGTACCATTTCATTGAAGAAGTTTCCTACTGTCCCTCGTAATATTAGTAAGTTAGCGTCGTCACTTTAACAGGCAAATTGATTAATGATTTTCTTTTTCTTCAAACAGCTCGTTAATGCAGATTTGATGAGTGTATCCCAGCCTACGGTTTCAAGAATAGTATTCAGAGTATCTACACTTATCGCAGCTCAGATGTACGATATAATCAAAATGCCTGCGACCGAAGCAGCTCAGACGAACAACAGGCAATTGTTTCGGGAACTCGGGGCAGGCAGAGATGGCATCGGTCTCCCCGGAGTTGACGGTGCTATTGACTGCACTCATATACGTCTGTCTCATACAAAATTTCTAAACTTACAGGAGGTTTATCGAAATCGTAAGGGATATTTTTCACTTAATGTTCAGGTAATAACATCTACGATATGAATAAACATATCCTGCTTCCCAAAAGTAACTACTTTTATAATCAACGTCTTAATTTTCCACAATACAGGCAGTTGTCGGACCACGCATGGAGTTTTTGGATCTTGTTCCAGAATGGCCAGGTAGTCAACACGACAGTCGAATTTTCCAGAATTCTAGACTTTACATGCGGTATCATGAGAGACAATTAACTGGAACTCTTGTCGGAGATGCTGGTTATCCCTGCCTTCCATTTCTGCTCACCCCACTTGCAAATCCGGTTACTGACGCAGAGCGAAGGTATTTTTGTTAAATAATCGCAAGTAATTGGATTCATTGTAACCTGAGATGCGAATTATAGGAACTGTATATAAAATTGTATGCTTACACTTTTTCTTTTTTTTCAAACAGCTACAATAACGTACAAGGAAAAACAAGACGAATTGTTGAAAGAACTTTCGGAGTATGGAAACGTAGATTTCCTTGCCTATCCAAAGGTCTAGGGACTAAATTGATATGCACTACCACGGTAATAGTGGCGTGTGCTGTTCTGCATAATTTATCTCTGACTTTGGATAACATCCTTCCCGAAGAAGAGGCAATAGAAGAAGAAGAAGCAGTGCCCGGTGTACCACCACACTGGCAACCAGGAGAGGGTTTTGCGGTACGGCAAGCCCTTATCGAACGCTTGTTTCATTGAAACGACAAGTTGACCAGCAACGCACAAATAAAATGGTAATGGTGTTGTTAAATGTAAATTGTAAATTGGTTTGTGAAAACATGTTTTATTTTATCACATCATTAATATCACAGTTAAAGTCTTAAAATTCCTATTTATAATAATTCGAATGTCTTACAGAGGTAAAATAGTACTTATAATTGTTTTAATGGTAATCATTAATTTCACTTGAAGCTAGCATTATAGAATTAAATTAATTGTAATTGAAAATTATACTTAGAATGGAAATTTAATTACTAGACTGTACATACATGAGCAAAGCAAAAAAAAATAATAAAAGCATGAATTGTACTGTAATGAACAAATTTGTACGATTTTATTGTCAAAACACAAGTATTTGTGTTCAGTCCGAACCTACAACTAGTTAACCGTTAATCGAACTAAGGCTACAGTTAATAACTTAAGTCCTAAAATATCAAACATTGTCCCTTTCACGTGCCAGTTTCATCTCAGCTAGTTCGGCTTCTGCCACAGCCTTACGTAGCTCAAGATCCTGAATTTTAATCAGGTGCTCTTGCTGCAACCGATTCATCACATTGAGGTGGCATTCTTTCACCTTGGCTACCTTCAGTTCATGCTGTTTCTTAATAAGAAACAGTTCTTCATCTTTGTGGCTAATGCTTGCGACCCTCAGCATCTTTTCCGTATTTCGTTTGATCCTCTCCGCAGATGATGATTTAATCGACGACTCCGTGCACGTTCGCTGACGCTTCTCAGCCACACGAAGTTTCTTGCGCACTTGTGCTGGAGATCCTGTAATCATTAGAATAACAAATGTACATCTTGTAATGAAACACTAATAATATACAGGATGCTTGTGATCAGACGGTCTCTTCAAATGTATAAAATTTCTACCTGAGTCAATGGCTTGTGACGAAGAGCTGGAAGTCCCTGGAAGTTGATGTTCGTATACATTAGGTTCAACTACACCGGGTTCTTCCAACAACCCCTCCTCCAAATATTCCACTGCCTCCTCCAAATACTCCACCACCCCCTCATCATCATCTTCCTGCTCTGCCACTTCCCTCAAGTAATCTGGAATATAAGAATTTTATGTAACTTGAGTGTCGAAAAAATCATAGTTCACTAATAAATTACTTATATGATGTACTTTGTGCAGAATCAGAATGAAAATAGCAATTACCGTTTTGATGGTCCTCTGCGATGTTTGAGGAAAAGTTGACTGGTGCTAGTGCCATTAGATGCGGTGCTAAGGCAGCTATGTCAGGATCAATATCCGCAGGGGGTTCCTGGGGACCACCACCAGTAGCCATCGAAGCCTGCTTCTCTCGAGTCAAAGCATTTCTTTGACCCTGCTTTAGATTGGTCCATAATTTTTTTAATTGCGCGACTGTTCTCTGGAAAAAGAATAACATTAGGAACCTTGTAGAAGTTTCGTGAATCATCATATTTGTATTCAATAAGGTCTTTTGGGTAAACTTATGAATTATGATAATGTAACATATGCAGTGTTTGAATATGTGACAGTTATTGTACTTACTTCTTCGTTTATATTGAAGGAATTATTATATTTAAGAGTGATCTCGGTCCACATCGATGCCTTTTCTCGCAGTGTTGAAGAATCACTCTTCTTTGATTCTATCACCTCTTTAAAATCTTTCAATATGTCAAGAAAGATTTTCTTTTCCACCGATGTATAATGTTTAGTTTTTGAAGCCATTCTAGATTTACGATAAATACTTTCTTTCAAAACACTTGTAACAATTCAAAGCACTGTGGAGCAGTCAACTTCAAATTGCGTTATGTCGGCTATTTGAAAAATGCCTCCTTATAAGTATGGCCGACAGGTATATCGGGGCGTACCGAAACCTACCTGCTACAGACCGCACATGCGATTGGTGGGTACAACGGCAAATTTCCGAGAATACCCGAAGGGCAGTCAAGCACGGCCTTAAGCAAATGCTCCATCAAGACCGTCTCAACGGATATAAGACGGTCTTGAGTAGCGCCACCTTCACGAAGACCACCTTATTTGGGGACTATGAATTGGACGCCATCTTAAGACGATCTTGACGAATAAGACCGTCTTGGTCAAGACGGCCTCAAGACGCGACTTGAGACCTGACTATGAATACCGCCCTAGATATTCATCTAAGATCAGATGCAGCTTTATTAGACAAAAAAATTTCATTGGTCTAAGTAGGACAACTTTGCGTCAACAACCAATAGCGGATCACTAGCCGTCTATGGGGAAACCTCGCTCCAGAAGAAATTCCCTAGGGGAAGCAGCCCACAAAATTTTCCCTATAACTGATTACGATCCAAAATTATTTTATTTCTTATAAATAAACGATTGATTATCAAACATCAAAAATGCGGTATCAATCACCTACAAACGACCTACAATCGATTGCACACAAGGCGAATCAAATTCCACCAAAAGTTATCGTAATGAGGGGCTATCTTTATACGAATTCCCTAGGCGAAATTGTTTTTAATTTTATAAATAACGAATTGACTATCAAACGTCGCGGATGGATATCAATCACCTACAAACGACCTACAATCGATTGAAATAAGATTTAACTTAATCGGGGTAACCAGCCATAACGATTGTACAAAACCGGTGCTTCCGCTTCTGTGCAAAGGTGTTGTGGCACGTCAACTTAACCGGAAATTACGTTTGTTCCTACTGTGTCCACGTAGCTGATTAGATTTGTGTCAATGGTGGTTTTTGATCAATCGGAGAGTAGTTTCTGAAGCAACCTCACACCGCGAACAACGTAAGTAAATACCATCGATGTAATGATAGATTGTTTCCAAGTAAGATCAACGAATTATCACATTGATCAATTTACCCCGGTATTTAATGCTGCCTCATAACCTTAAATCCAGGCGATTTAATACTCGCCAGTCCAATATATGTAATATTGATACCATATGCTTGTCAATGCATGCACATGTCAATTGACGTTTGGCTATCATAATTTCCAAATTATTTACAGAAAACCGTCTAGAAAATGGATCAAGTCACGAAATTAGTCGAACCTGGCCGCCAATTCGCCAAAGACAGCATCCGTCTTGTCAAAAGATGTACAAAACCAGACCGCAAAGGTACTTATAGAGCTTTGTAATGACATATCACTGCTTCTGATATATCCGGTCACATATATACTATGAGATTAAAAAATACGTACGACTTATGCTCTGCTATCTCCGCCAAAACCATTTACTTACTCTTTCGAGTCCTGAAGTGCTTTCATGCAACATTACATCAATTTTACGTACTTTTTACATTTTAATTGTCTATTGGTAACTGAACCATGGGCATTTCTCAACATATGATGCATACATAATGTAAAAAACTCTCATTGAAGGCCAGAGAGTTGCTTTGACCAGAAAAGCGTGAAGCTTGTGATTTCACTAATTATTTAATCGATAAATTAGGAAACTTCAAAAAGGAATATTATAGGTTTGCCATAAGTCATTAAACATTTTCTTATAATAAGAATCGACATTTTCTATCTCTTCAATAGCTGTTTTGTCCAAAGTCGTAATAAAGTTTCAAACTGGAGCCCAGCCGCTTACTAACTTCCTTTTCATAATCATTCTATGTTTAGAGGGAAAATTTAGAGCTGTAAAAAATGAAACAACAGATTTCGTGCAAATCAATCGAAAGGTTGAGGAGGTATTATACTATTTTTAAAGCAGGTATTTTCCCTCCTTTTTGAAACTTTTCAATCGATTCTGCACAAACACTCTGTTGTGTACTGAATGTTTATTCGAATCCGTTCAGTCTTTGGAGAGTTGTTCAACAAGACCGAGAATATGTAAAATATGATAGTATCAGAAAACAACTGTTTTCATGTATTACCAGCGCCAGATTTAACTTGGAGCCGCCTGTAGTCCCGAAATGATTTGCCGCTCCCCTTCCTCCCCTACTGAGTCATCTGTGCACTAATGGGATTTGTTCAATCAGGATAGATCAGTATTCAATAATTTATATGCATATGCACATAAGTCATGAACAGTCGTATTATTCAATAGTAAATTGTAGTAAATTTGGTCAGTGACTAGCAATGTCTAAGAATATTCTCACTTCTTTAATGCAAATATTTTTTCTTCTGCGTCGTTGTTCCCTGGATCCTCTATCGACTCCTCAATATAATCACATCTTTTGTCTCCGTCTTCCTGTGTATGATTATCTATATTCACAAGGACTTGTCTCAAACTCGCTTCAGGCTTCAAACATTGAGCGTTTCCGAAAAATGTTACGATTTATGGAACTTTTGACAGTAGCTCTTTATGTTTATCTTGCTTATCCAACCGCTACTGTTTATATTTTGCCCCGTTTAATCTTTTCCTGCCTTCGCCTATTATGTACAATTACCAAATCACAATTCACAGTGCGAAAATATTATTAAAACTCTTGTGAAGCAGTCTTGTCGAAACAGTCAAGCAGAACAGAATAAAATATATCTAAAAAAAAAAAAAAAATACGATTCAGCTTATCGCAACTCGCAGGAATAAATATGTTACAATGTTGTGCCTGGCTCCACTCTGGACAATGATTAAAACATTTTTTTATGGGTACACGCTCCGCCCTTGCGCACTTCGCGTGCCAACCTGCTACGGCGCTCGCTGTCGAGAACTCTGCGCTGCGCGCCTCACTCTGGGTGGTTTGCATCCGAAATACGTTTATTTGAAGATACTCACGTTTCACAGCTCGGCACACATCTTATCATACATGCGACTTTTATCTGCTAGATGCTGTTTTTGTTTTGTTTCCACAACTCATACCACCGCCAACTTCATGTACTATACTATTGTTATTATAATCTACCTAATTTTGTCGTAAAACTTTTTTAATAGTATAGAGATTTTTTAACATTAGGACCTCTTTATTTATACATAAAATAAGAATTTCATCGTACAACTTGTATATGATTTTGATTTACGAAAAAAAAAAAATTCGCAGACCCAATTGTTGCCACCTCTAGATAATGCCGCTCTAGGCTCGGGCCTCTCAGGCCTATAGGTAAATCCGGCGCTGCGTATTACTGGAATATCTTGGCTGAATGTATTTTAATAAGATTCGTATCTTTTCAGAATTTCAAAAGATAGCCATCGCTACTGCCATTGGATTCTGTATCATGGGTTTCATTGGTTTCTTTGTGAAACTAATCCATATTCCCATCAACAACATCATCGTGTGAGTATTATTAGGATGATACCTTCATGTATTTATTCCTCATTTTATCAATCTCATAATTTGAGCTCAAGTATCTGATTCAAATTGAAAAAAATCAAGAAGAATGCGTACCTTCACGTACAAATTTCATTGACATAGTAAACGAAGAAAATCGTGAAATTGAGTTTTAAAAATATTTATTGCTTGTCAATTTTATGTATTGTTACATTGATTTCCAATGAATGATTAGCACACGATCTTCATTCACGAGTTGACTAGACACTGTATAATTATTATATTTGTTTTTTTATTTTTGTTACAGAGGCTCATAAGGCTAGACCACAACTCAATACTCTAATTGTTAAGGTCCATAAGATTAATTCCCTGCCCCAAAACTCTTTAATTTATATCAATGAAATTATTATGGTTGAAATGTAGTATGCGATGACTAGTGTGTGAAAATGAATTTTGTAATAAAATGAATTGCGAAAAATACCTGAATATTCGATAACTTGTCTATATAAATAAGAATTAGGATAGAAAAAAAGGGATGAAAATTATGGACGATTATTAAATAGTTTAGGCACTTTCATAGTTTTATTCAAAGAATAGAGTTTTCTTCAAGTACAATAGTATGTTTTGACAAGTCATTTTTCCTATTATTTATTCACAATTTTAGTGAATTTAATTTCAATATTTTCATAACCTTTTCTAATGGAAAAATGACTATCACATGGGAACCCATAGCCAGGTACTGAGTATAGAAGGATATCAATATCAAGTCAGTGATTTCATTCGATCGATGAAAATACGAAATTATTATAAAATTTTTTTATTAGAAAAATATATTCCTTATAAACTAATGTGCATTGCGTTGTAAGCTGGCAGTATGCAGTGAACATATCTATCTCCTGGGAAGTTTTTTTTTTTAATGTTCTCTCTTCAATTAAATAATTCCATCGATTCAAATGAAGTTGACCGAGGTTGACCAATTATAATATAATAAACTGAGTTTAAAGCTATAAAGCATTAAAAAAAATATATATATATATATATATTTTGAGACTCTTTTCACTACGTGGACATTTCCGTAAAGGAAAAATACCATCTCCAAATAGTTCTCGAATCTCGTGCTAGGCAATGCCAACATCATTTAGAACGTGAAAGAATATGGGGAAAAAATCCTTTTTTTCACTACTAAATGGCGACAACATTCCAAAAAAGCATTTAGTCGTCGGGCCATAAAGCGTGTTATTTTTAATCTCTCCCTCTCTCTTTTCTGTGAGTATTTCGCTACGTTGAAATTAACTCGAAGTCAATTACGCGAATGCTCAATTATCATCATTTGAAGAGTGTTTGTAGCTCGTGAAAAATTTCAGATAATATCATCGATAAAAATACATGGATAATGAAATAGGTAATGCTAGAATTCTGTCGATAAATGATTCTATACATTTATTCGAGATGCAAACGCACTCTAAAAAGGTAACTATACTACCCACGGTAATGATGAGGTATGTCGTTAGGCACGTGGTTCTCTTAACAATGAATAAAATCGTTAAAATGTTCATTAATTATCAACATATTATAAAACATGTGTACGTATAATTATTAAATAATATTATAAGTATCTCTCGAAAGCCAGATAGCGTTTCAACAACTAATTAATCGATATAATTCGATAAGCTTTCGTCAATTCGAGTGAAGAAATATAAATATGATTTGGGTAGATATTATTCCGTGCAAAGTTCCGCAGGTACTAAGAACGAATATGGCTCAGAATTGCTGATTTCTATTAATTGCATACTGCATAATTTCGAGGATGCGCGAATACGAAGAAAACTACAACAATCTGAATGAAATGCAAAACGGAATATAGAATATGTGAACATACTACATACAAACCCATATAAAAACATCAGAAGGCCTCTGTACGTCCGTAGAAATGCATTTTTTAGATATTTCAATATGCTAGACCGTTCTACCAGCGATGAATATGGATTGTATGTACAATACATTATACAATACTCCGTAATATGAGGAGAGAAAACCATTACACGTATACTGGACTAGAGCTCACTCACCAATAATGGCATCAATTTAACAAAAGGATTATTCTGTCCTGTTATTTCACAAGTAAAATCTAAATTGTTGATAATTACGACATTTAGTTATTATATCTACTTACAGTGACACACATGAATGTTTAGTTACTATGACAAAATAAAAAATTAAAAACTGCGTGTTGTGAGGTGATACATTATAGCTGACGGTACAAATCTATGATAAAAGAAATTTCGTTCGCATTCATATTCGCACATCTAAAAAACGCATTTTACTATCTATGAGATATCTAAGCTTTAAGAATGTCACAGTAGCAGATTTACTACAAAGGAATGTTTTTAAGTTTTGTAGACATTTTCAATCAAAGTTTTTTTCTTTTGATTTTTTTGTTTGCTTTCTTATCCTATTTTATAAGAGTACGAATAACAGACGTTTATTTCTTCTCTTCAGTGAAAAATAAAATAAGATTAAAAAAATTAAAAAAATAAACGAATCTCTCAATTAAAAAATATTCTCAAAGACTTAACCACACAACTAAATCTAAGAGTATAGGGAGAGAGTGCTGGCTTTGAATATTAATTCTCATTCCTAATGTCACCAGTGACATGCCGAATCCGAATGAATAATTTAGTCTTGATACACATCGACCACCTCAGGACAGAGACAATATATTATAATGATACCACGTGATTCACATTATATGATACTCAACGTAAATCTATAACTTTGATCATGTAGTAGATATATGTATGGATGTATGTGTATAAGATAATAACGTTTTGACGCAAGTATTACAACTGCAGTTTCAAATTACCCTTTACATACAAACCACCTTTTTGCAGATATCAGAATATAGAATCGATTTTGATACATTGAATTGAATCGAATCGTCATACCTTCCCGCACCTCTGCAAAGTTTCATTCAAGAGTTGAAGCAGCGCCCAAATACGTAAGTAATATTCGATCTATACACATCGCATTTATACACGATGATCTTTTTTAATTGCCCTAGGCGAATATGTCAAAAACTGGAATGAATAAGAGATGAAGTTCAATACTGAACTTGGAATCTTCCAAGGGGGACAGATAATACTGCAATGAGTTAACTTGTGAATTGTGCCTCTTTTCAGATTTGGTAATTAGTAGAGGTTAATTTTAGATAAGAAACACATATGAGCGGCTGCTAGAGGGATTGCAAATAAATTCAAAGACGTTAACGAAGAATTTTTTTCATTGTCCGGTCTGAAAGTTATTCAGAAATCCGACAATTCTTACCTTCCTCGAAGAATTCTTTTGCAAATTCAAAATTGAAAAGTTTGCAAGTATGAGATAGAAGATTTTCAATTCCGCCAGCAGCCTGCCGCTTACAGCTAAAATATATACCTATGTTCCCTGCTAACATCACAAGTTATATTAAAAATGTCGGAATTGGCGAAATCTACAAGTGAACTAATATCCTTTTTTTTTCCCTCTTCAAGTTTTATATTAAATTTTTTTCCCGTGTCGACTCTAGTTTCCGAGATATGCGCCTGGGATGATTAAAAAAGACCACCCTGTATACAATGATTGTTCAAAACGAAGAAAAGATTCAGCACTTGATTTAAAGAGACACTTTCTTACTCGTCATCAATTTTGTATCACTAAGAATAAAAAATAAAACCCCTAAACTATGTAGATGTACCATACTTTCTGAATATCCAGCACTCTCCCCCCAGTGAACGTGATATACTATACTCTCTTAAATATAAACGTAAACCTAAACCGTACAACCGGAATCCGATGTTGGTATATATGGACTATTTTGCCGGTAAAAATCCTGCGCCGAGTTCTCGTATCCTTCAACTTTAACCGGGTATTCCGTGGCACAATTTTGTGGTTGATTCAGAGCAGATTGGGAAAAATTATCTTGGTAACTTGGTAGAGGTAGGGGTTCCGCAAACTGTTGAAATGAGCTTTCGTTTCCACCTGCGCCTTGTTTCAGACACGTTGGACTATGGACGCTGAGCATTTCCACTAATCGGCGCCTCTGCGTCTCAAGTTCTTGAATCTGTGATTTAAGGTCGTGATTCTGCGTCTCTAAAATCTCCGATTCTTGTACAAGGATCACTGTTTTTTCACGTTTTTTTAGGCGGCATTTTGTTGCCGCAATTTTATTCCGCTCACGGCGTCTTCGGCGTCTTTCTTCATCCTCGGGTGTGAGCTGATGAAATAGAAGACAAAATAAATCAAAACGTCAGAATCGTCTACTTACTCTTTTTTCTTTGTTTACCATGTATATGTTTACAATGATATACATTTGTATATCGCATCATGGTATGAAATGAGAAGGAAATTTCGTGTCAAATTTTAATAAATTAATGTCGTTTTCTCACACTCACTCCACTACCCCCGCGTCCGCTCGTACTGCTTCCTTCGTCCTCTTCTTCGTCATCAGCGCTACCCTCTTCTTTTCTTGGCTTTTTCCTACTCTCGTCTCCGCTTCCGTTAACCCGCCTTTTCGTTTGTAACGTCAACTTTAAGCCTGAAGGGTGAATATTAAAATTTAGTTCAACGAATTTCTGACAAAATGTGAACCTCTCAATACGTATGATTGATAGGTGTAATTTTTCTATTATGTACTTTATTACAGCTATATACCGTTGCAGTGTGTATATATTAGGGAGCTTTTATTTTGACGACTATTTTTTTTTTCGCTCCCGTACTGAAATTTTGTTGGTAATGCAAAAAAAGAAATTCCCTTAAAATATGAGCCCTTAATATTAATATTTAGTACTCGCTCAAAGCGTGTGAAGATTTCCCATTTAAATAACATGTAAATTTAGATTTATTTTTTTCAAATCCTCACAACTCAGCAGCATTTTGTGTTATCATATCGCCCATAGTCGCAAATTACTCGTGATTAAGCCCTCTACAAAAGTATAATATTATAATAAAATTTATGAAAAATAATTATTTTTGAACATTAAATTTGAATTTTCAAAACAAAAGTACCATAAAAAATTATGATTTAAAAAAAATGTTTGGAACAAAAGTTTCTCATTTTCGCGTGCAGAATACCAATCTGCAAAAAAAAAAAAAAATAGGTTTCCATTGAAAAAAAAAAACCGAAATTGATCCTCAAATGACCTTGACAGTAGAGTTTTTACAGAGGGAGCCAACACCCGAAAATCTTCCTAAATTTAGCGCGCGCGTCGGCCGTTTATTTATTCCGTACTAGCATGCAGCTCGGTAGTCATTGATGGGAAACGGCTGTTTGTTGATATTTCGCGTAATATAATGACGACTATGGTTATGTTCGTCTTTTGATGCGAATAATAAATTGAGTGACTGAATCCCACGCGAACCAATCTTCAACGTTCGTTGAAAATAGCTTCTCTAATTAAGATGGATACTTTAATACAATAAACTAACTAAATCTGGCGGTTTTGGCAGGACGCGGGAGGTTGTGTTCGTTACTTCGGCTCCAACTAGTAATAAAGTGATACAAATGCTACACAAAATTCTGCAATTATTTACAGTAATAATGAATTGTTGACTAAGTTAATTAGTTCGATGAACTCGTTAATTTCCAGTCATAGCTGGAGTTTCGAACACAACCTCTCGCTAACTGATGAAGCTGTTGGAGTTAATTCGTTGATTGTATTGAGATATTATTTGAAACTAAATAACTGATTTTTGATCAATCTTCATGGGTTATATGCACTTCATTCATCATTTACTTCAAATAAACGAACATAATTCCAGTCAAGTCAACCTTACGCGAAATATTGACAGTCAGCCTACAATTCTATCTACAATGGCTGCAGAGTTCCATCGACCCCGCGCCAAAATCACCCTACGGATTTTTCAGCGCAACGAGTGTTTATCCCCCATAAAATACGAATTTTTCGCCGGGTGGACCGGGCGATTTCACCTGATTCTCACAGTATAGGTATACATACAGGGTGGTAATATAAAATAAAGTGGCCGAAATATAAAAGCCATAACTATAGTATACCTATATCAACTTATGACCTTTGCAATGTACATTTTCAACTATTATTATTATCGATCGGTAGGTCGCGTGCAATGTAGTATAACGACCTATACATATATCAATAAAATAAAAAATAACAATTCTCTAATCAGTTCCTCGTGTGTTAATTAACTCAATGCAATATCGATCACGTATCATTAAATTATCCTCAGTATGAATATGGCGTGCGAAAATCATAATATCATGGTTACATTAATTGATGACAAATATAGGAAATAAAAACTATTTTGAGTTTATTTTGAATAGATTTTGTTGGTTGTTGGTTGACCTTTGTTTATTTATTCATTGGGTATAGTGTTCTATATATGTGTACAACGTTAATTCATTGGTCTTTGCTTTAGGTATGCCTGTACAGGTACCTATACAGGGTAGTCTTTTTTAATCGCCTCAGGCAGATATCTCAAAAACTAAAAGTGATACAAGAAACAATTTTATACAAAACTTGAAGGGTTTCGAGGGGAAAGAATAATGCTAGTACCCGTTGACTTGCGGATTCTGCCACTTCCAAGCAGCGCCGGATTAAGACCCCGCGAGGCCCGGGGCTGATAGTCTCGAAGGGGCCCTCTTAAGGGTACAGAAAACCCCAATCTTGGTAAAAGTAGGAGAATAAATTGCAATTTTTAGTTTTCGAGACCAATGTTACAATTCCAATTTAATTTGTCATGTGTCGTCGCTTCCGAATAAGAAGGGTCTATCGCCAAGTCCTGCTAAGAAGGAACCATCTCGCGATTCATTTAAAGTCTTATCTCAATAAATCTAAGTAAAAATTGTTTTATTTAATAAAATCAAATTATATAATTCAATTTAATTAAATAAAAATTAGCTCCCGGAGACAAGACTTCAGATGGATCGCGAAATGGGCCCTTCTTAGCCGGACTCTGAGATAGGCCCTTCTCGAGCCGGATTCTGAGATAGGCCTTTCTTATTCGGAAACGACGATGTGTAGAATACTACTCTAAATTATTCTGCGGGTCTAATCTACGACATTGTGAATATTTTCACAACATTTATCTTCTTTTACCTAAACGTGACTTGTCTTTTCTGATAGAAATCGTGCGTAACTACTAAAATTTACTTCAAAAATTAGATTAAAAATATTGTGGAAAATTATTTTTTTATTTTACATTTTATAAAATACATCGTAACATATTCAAAAAAAAAAAAATTGTTTTCTTAGAGAAAGGGGCCCTTGGGACCCGGGGCTGCAGCCCCATCTAGCCCCCTGCTTAACCCGGCGCTGTGAGTGATAGCTCAGATATAGCAGATGTCCTATATATGTATAATAACGGATTTTTAGGAATTTTTTTTCAAATTTTCGAAAAATGGCGTTCTTATTTTTTTCAACATTTTTTATCTTACAAAATAAGGGCTGTTTGGAAAAATCTAAGAAAAATTGCCTTTTTGCTACCAACAATTGCTGAAATAATTGTTTTTATTCATCATAACTTGCCACTGTTATAGAAATAGATGCATTTTTGAGTAATATGTGCTTTTTTCATGATTAGGGATTCGGCATTCGACCGAATATAGAGTATAAAAAAAAGGGGCCGAATAGGCCGAATATCGAATCTCTAGTTCATACACTTGGGATGGAATTCCCCACATATAGGTATCTCCTTTCTTGTAAGCGGACGTAATGGTCGTACATAGGTATATATTTGAATCAATACACTTTCCATAGATTTCCGATTAACTCGATGTTTTCATCAGTTTATACAATGAGGATAGGTATATTATTGCACCAAAAAAACAAATCGATTTTATTCCTGGTAATTGATGGTAATTATAATGAATAGGTCAACGCTATAATCTAATATTCGTTGTAATCTAACTAGTGATGAGACAATTTATTTTCCATGTGAGCGGATCCACGTCACTTCACTCAAAAAAAAAACCGTCAAGTCACGGATTTTTGCGCCATTCAATATATCTGTAGTACTATGGAAAAAAAAATACAATTTGGAGGATTTTGAAAAATTCTCAAAAATGGCGGAGTTAGAGGCATGTGAATTTTTGTGCACCGCTTTGTTTGAAAATTCATATCTCCGAAAGTGTTCATCGGAGCGGAAAGATCCTTAAATCGTTTTGTTCATAAAAGAATGCGCTTTCATATAAAAAATTATATTTTCAAAAAAAAAAATTCTTTCAATATTTTTTTGGCGTTTTCATTTTTAATTTCGCTGCCATTTCCTTAGGACTTACAAAAATTCATGGAGATAAATTTTTTTGGATACCTGAATCCTTCCTCTTCGATCCTAAAAAAAAAAAATGTATGGAGAAAATACCTGGGCCGGAGATAAAAAATAAAACGTGTCGTCGCGCGTCACCGCGCGCGCTGATCCACGTCCGCGCTACTCCCGCAAGCTCGCTGTGTTACGTAGTGGAGATGTCATATGATGCTTCTTTACTTACCCAGGTTATCCATTCTCCGAAAATAGTTATTTTACCACCTTAGCCCTTCCGTATCCGTCTACTGGTCATGTTTTCTCGGAGTTATACCATTGTATACGTGTATATATGCCTGTTCTGAAAATTTCAGTACGGTTATGGTTCGTTGAACATACCTGTGCTGGAATTAAGTTTGATTCCATTTCACTCGGTTTGTGCTATATGACTGATGGATCTTGTGCAATATTTTGATGGCTCTAAAATGAGCCGATGTTTTTTGCGATAATTCGGTGAATGACATTTTTTGTCCGCATATCGCGAGTTTACAACCGATTGGCAATTCCAATAATTGAGCATGTTCTTATTTTCGAAGCATATCTTCTGAGTACTGTACATCTGCAGAACATCAACTGGAAGAAACTATTTTACAAAGCCGATTCGACAAAGCATTTACAGTTCGTGGCACTCTGAAATTACATGCGGTCATTTTAATATCTCACAAACTCGTCAAAACAAAATTATTTTCCGCATCAGAAAAATTTGATTCGATGAAAATTATGAATTAATTTCAAGCAGAGGTGTCCTACTAACAATGAGTGTCATCCAGCAAATTATCGGGAAAAAAATCGGCTCATTTCAGGGCTCCCAAAATATTGCACAAGATCCATCAGTCATATAGCACAAACCAAGTGAAATGGAATCAAACTTAATTCCAACACAGGTATGTTCAACGAACCATAACCGTACTGAAATTTTCAGAACAGGCATATATACACGTATACA
This sequence comes from Rhogogaster chlorosoma, assembly GCA_944452935.1. Taxonomy (NCBI): domain Eukaryota; kingdom Metazoa; phylum Arthropoda; class Insecta; order Hymenoptera; family Tenthredinidae; genus Rhogogaster; species Rhogogaster chlorosoma. The sequence continues at coordinate 26,571,313 of OX101797.1, forward strand.
ATGGTATAACTCCGAGAAAACATGACCAGTAGACGGATACGGAAGGGCTAAGGTGGTAAAATAACTATTTTCGGAGAATGGATAACCTGGGTAAGTAAAGAAGCATCATATGACATCTCCACTACGTAATACAGCGAGCTTGCGGGAGTAGCGCGGACGTGGATCAGCGCGCGCGGTGACGCGCGACGACACGTTTTATTTTTTATCTCCGGCCCAGGTATTTTCTCCATAAATTTTTTTTTTTAGGATTGAAGGGGAAGGATTCAGGTATTCAAAAAAATTTATCTCCATGAATTTTTGTAAGTCCTAAGGAAATGGCAGCGAAATTAAAAATGAAAACGCCAAAAAAATATTGAAAGAATTTTTTTTTTTGAAAATATAATTTTTTATATGAAAGCGCATTCTTCTATAAACAAAACGATTTGAGGATCTTTCCGCTCCGATGAACACTTTCGGAGATATGAATTTTCAAACAAAGCGGTGCACAAAAATTCACATGCCTCCAACTCCGCCATTTTTGAGAATTTTTCAAAATCCTCCAAATTGTACTTTTTTTTTCCATAGTACTACAGATGTATTGAATGGCGCAAAAATCCGTGACTTGACGGTTTTTTTTTTGAGTGAAGTGGCGTGGATCCGCTCATGTATATCATTAAAAATTGCCGAAGTGTAGAAACATGGCGGCTCGCTGACTGCGAAATTGAAATATTATGATGATTACCGAAGATGACCGAATTTTCACGAGATACAGTGGAAGATAGCGCTATTCTATATACCTTAGGGTGATTCAAAAAAAAATTTTTTTTTTTTTTTTTTCCAAACAGGTTCAAAAGTTTCGTTTTGATGTCAAAATACGCCTGTCAAAATTTGAGCTCTTAATATTAATATTAACAGTGTCCTCATCGCACTTTTCTATTTTCCATAAGAATAACATAGGAAAAATCATTTTTGCTTATTCTGATTTTTGTACGCTACAAAGGACTGCTCAAACAGTAAATCGCTATACATATTCTTGTAGAGAATTGAACGCTCTACAAAAAAGGTCTCTTGGTCTTTTTCGATAAATCTAACCGTTTTGAAGTTTTTTCAGCGATTTTGGAAAGACTAACTTTGAAACGGTTAGATTTATCGAAAAAGACCAAGAGACCTTTTTTGTAGAGCGTTCAATTCTCTACAAGAATATGTATAGAGATTTACTGTTTAAGCAGTCCTTTGTAGCGTACAAAAATCAGAATGAGCAAAAATGATTTTTCCTATGTTATTCTTATGGAAAATATAAAAGTGCGATGAGGACACTCTCAATATTAATATTAAGAGCTCAAATTTTGACAGGCGTATTTTGACATCAAAACGAAACTTTTGAACCTGTTTGGAAGAAAAAAAAAATTTCTTTTTTTTTGAATCACCCTAATATACCTACTTACGTATATATGCATCGCAGTAAACTGAAATATCACAACCACAATATGTTTCAGCCAAGAATAACAACCTGATTTGAGAACCTGTAATTGTCGGTAGTTAACTTGTAAAAATTGACTTCTTTCTTGATTCCAATATGAACGACACTACATCTTAAGTCATGTCAATCTGTATAAATCATTGACTTATGCGAAAGCGAAACTCTATTTAGTACCTATCTGAATTTTCGAATTATTCAAAATACCACCATGTTCGAAAGTGATTACCGACAATTCGAATTCTGCCTCAGTTACTCAAACTGAAATAAATCGACTGATTGTAACGAGAAATGAATGATTCTTGGTCTTCCGAACTGTATGAAACTAACCCATTTGTACCAGTTCGTTATTGTAGGTGAGTTGAGGTAACGTAGTGTAGCATTAGGTATAATTAATAAAAATATAAATGTGGCTGTACCTTCTTTTATGAGTTGGCTACATGTGTGCTGTACACTGGGAGGGCTGGGTTCACCGCTGCTCGACGAATCTGCCCTCTCTCTGTTTCGTTCGTGTGGATAACCCTCAAAGGGATTGGTCATCGCGATAAGAGAATTCAAAATTTCTGGTGTCCTTGGCGTGACCTCAGCCGCCGCAACGCCTAGCAGACCTGCAGCTGCAGCGGGGCTCGGATTCACATTCACGTTTAAATTGTACATTTTGACTGTACGTCACATTTAGTCTGAAATTTGATAAACCATTTCGCATTTAGTAAGCCCACTGCAATTGAACATAAAGAAGAATGTACCTATATGAATTCGGCAGGAAATAAGTCGACAGTATAAATAATATGAAAATCCGGCTTCTTTGATTTGCAATAAATTCACATTTCGAACATTGAAAAATTATCATTTTAATTTCATACTATGCAAATTTAACTATCTTTAAGTCACAATCCACTAAGACAGATCCGACTCGAGTTTTACCATCTCGTAACGTGAAATACCATTGAGTTTTAAACGAGGTTATACAGCATAGGATCCGTTCGGTATATATGTAATCACAGTAGGGTGCTTTTTTTTACGACTATTTTTTTTTTTTCGCTCTCGTCCTGAAATTTTCTTGGTAATGCAAAAAAAGAAATTCCCTTAAAATATAAGCCCGTAATATTAATATTAACAAGGGGAGGTCACGGGAGACGCATTTTTGTAATTTTTCTACCCTATCGCAAAAGGAGGGGCAGACCCCCAATAACAATTGCCCAAAGCCATAGGACCATATAGCCAGAGGTTTCCGAGAAAATCGAGTTGAAATATTCCGAGTAAGGTATGAAAACTAGATGTAAACCGGTTGACAACAGGGCGCGTGGCTCAGGCGTTAGCGCGGGAGTCTAGTAATCAGTAGATCCATGGATCGATTCCCACTGTAGGCAACTTTTTTTTCGTTTCTTTTTTTTCTTTTTTTTTTCGTTTCTTTTTTTTTTTCTTCTCTTTTTTGTTTTCCCAAACGAATATTCACGTCATTTATGTGTACAATTATTCGAATTCATATTAATTGTACAATGTACAAATATTTCGTGTTTGGGTAGGATATTAATGTGTCCGTTGCAAGGACTTCGGGGATCGATACGGGCAATTTCCTCGTATTAGGTACCTGCGGGACACAGCTGCTTCGGCACAAAAGATTTATAAATATTGTTAACCAAGAAATATGAATTCGAATAATTTTACACATAAATGACGTGAATATACGTATTAGAAACCAAAAAAGAAAAGAAAAAAAAAATAGAAACTAAAAAAAAAGTTGCCTACAGTGGGAATGGATCCAAGGATCTACTGCTTACTAGACTCGCCCGCTAACGGCTGAGCCACGCGCCCTATTGCCAATCGCTTTACATCTAGATTTCATAGCTTACCAACTCGGAATATTTCAAACTCGATTTTCTCGGAAACTTCTGGCTATATGGTCCTATGGCTTTGGGCAATTGTTATTGGGGGTCTGCCTCTCCTTTTGCGATAGGGTAGAAAAATTACAAAAATGCGTCTCCCGTGACCTCCCCTTGTGAGCCAAATCTCTAAGATTGATAGTTCTCGAGTTATTGAGCTTTGACTTTTTTGTAGTATGAAATTACATTACTAATTACATTACATTACTTATCTTTTTCCCCACCGGTGTGAGTTACAGTTACGTCGCAATGGGCACTTTTGTAGAGGGCTTAAACACGAGTAATTCGCGACTGTGGGCGATATCATAGCACAAAATGCCGCTGAGTTGTAGGGATTTGAAAAAAATATATCTGAATTTACATGTTAATTGAATGGGAAATCTTCACATGCTTTGAGTGAGTGCTTAATATTATTATTAAGGACTCATATTTTAAGGGAATTTCTTTTTTTGCGTTACCAAGAAAATTTCAGGACGGAAGCGAAAAAAAAATAGTCCTAAAAAAAAGCACTCTAATGTCGCAGCCTTTTCACGAAACTGCACCTTTTCGTGTAATGAATGTTAATTCTACAATTAGACTGACGAAAATCCGGCTCTTTGCAAACAGTCTGACCATCTGTCAGCCTCTTCATAAAGAAGAAGTAATTGTGCCTGTTATACCTGAAATACGTCCACGCGTGTCTCCACACATTAACGATAGGTGATAAAGAAAATAGAGGCTTTTGTCGCGAGTCGTTTATAACCAACGAGTTTCGGAGCGAGATTATCAGCCTCTTCCGTATTCTAGCCAAAGGGCCTTCTTTTTCTGGCACACAGTTACGCGCGCGACCAATCGAAGCATTCCGAGTAGCTGGTATATATGTATTCACGCTGAGCATTTACCAACACGTCAATCTGCAGTTTATACATATGTATGTAACAAAGGGCCTTCATGCTTCTAGCAAACAGTATATACCTAGTGACCTATATACGAACGTTGGTTGCGCGCTGTAAACGTAAAGTATAAAACTATAAACTATAAGCCAATGCGTCGTAGGTACCGATCGCGATGGGTTTGAACAAGCCACATCACTTGTTCGACAAAGTGTTCGCAGTATTATAATTAACAACGCTTTTGAATAATTGGACATAAATTTTCGTTAGAATTTTCTTTTTGAGGCAGTGGGCGTGAAATGCCAGTCTTACGCCTCCAGGGACGTAAAATGAAACTAGCATTCTACGTCCACAAAAGAACACGTAGAATATGCATTTTCACCAACCAACCAACCAACCAACCAACCAGCCAACCAACACCCCCCCACCCCCGCTCGGGCGTAGGATTTTCGCCTTCGTAGCGATCGCGTAACAGCAGCGATCAGTACTCGAGGTGTGAAATCCCGTTTTACGCCCTTGATACAAAAAGTATTATTTACTTTCATTTATAGGGGGGGGGGGGCAAAACGGGGTACTTAAGAAAGTATTCAGTCCTGGGGGGTTTAGATATGCTGAATTTCCTATTTTTTAATTATATTCAAAGAACATGAAACGAATTTTCAGTTGCTGTTAAAACAAAAATTTTTTAACTCTTTAAATTTTTTAATTCAATCTAAAATTTGGATATATCGGATTTATCTTGTAAAATTAACTATTATACTGGATAAAATAAGTACATTCTATACTTGAGTGAGTCTTGAAAAAAAAGAAGAAAACTATGATATTTTCGAAAAAAAAATACACATTTTCGAAATTTATTTTATTAACTAAAATACGGTAAAATGATGTTAGAAATTATTTTTGACCATTTGAGAGACATTTAAAGAAAAAAAATGTGTTAACAGAATTTTTTGGGTACCCCATTTCACCCTCCTACCCCGTTTTGCCCCTCCCTCCCCTACATATAAATACCTATAATTGTGATACATAAATGAATACTGCAGAGAGCATGCAGAAGAAAAAAAAATAGTTGCATCAGTTTACGTGTGAAAATGTCGAGCTAGCTGCGTTTGTTCATATCCATCGGTAGTAGCCGGGGCTGCAGGCCGTGAAGATTATAAATAGAACCCGTTTGATTTTGACGTATGGTTTCAGACGCTTCGGTATTTGATGTATCGTTACGAGAATATACCTATACACATACACAAGGCTTCGGATATATTTTAACTAGGAATATCATTTGAGCGAATTTGTTTTAAAATTTGGCTTTGAAAATAAAAAAAATCTTAAATAAATAATACCGGATTAATAATTCTACATACATCTTTACAATCCTTTGCACTTAGAAACTAAATCTGCAATATTCCCTGGACAGCTTACTAATTATTCACATAAATAACTCTCAAGTGTTATTCACACGATACATACAGGGTGGTCTTTTTTAATCGCCCCAGGCCAATATCTCAAAAACCAAAAGTGATACAAGAAAAAGTTTCATACAAACCTTGAAGGGTTACGAGGGGAAAAGATAATACCTGTTGACTCGCGGATCTTGGTACTTCCGAGATTTCGCAAGCAGCTCCGGATTTTAGATAGGAAACACATATTATGGTTAGCAGCACTTGATAGCGAGATTAAAGATCAATTCAAATTTGCAAAAAAAATTTTCGCAAAAAAAATATCATTAAAAAAAAAATTTCGTCAATTTTTTTTTCTGTCTCTAGCAAACACTAAATCAAATACGAAACGATAAAAAAATCATAAGAACATTTTTTGCAAACATTGATGATTTTTTTTGCGTAAATTTTTTTTGCAAAAAATATGAAAAAAATTTTTTTTTTGCATATTTGAATTAGTCTTTGATGACGCTATCAACTGCTACTCACCAAAATATGTGATCCCTATCTAAAATCCGGAGCTGCTTTCGAAATTTCGGAAGTGATGAGATCCGCAAGTCAACAGATACCAGCATTATCTTTCCCCTTCGAAACCCTTTAAGTTTTGTATGAAATTATTTCTTGTATCACTTTCAGTTTTTGAGATATTTTCCTGGGGCGATTAAAAAAGACCACCCTGTATAGGTACCTATACAGGCATACCTAAAGTAAAGACCAATGAATTAACGTTGTACACATATATAGAACACTATACCCAATGAATAAATAAACAAAGGTCAACCAACAACCAACAAAATCTATTCAAAATAAATTCAATATAGTTTTTATTTCCTATATTTGTCATAAATTAATGTAACCATGATATTATGATTTTCGCACGCCATATTCATACTGAGGATAATTTAATGATACGTGATCGATATTGCATTGAGTTAATTAACACACGAGGAACTGATTAGAGAATTGTTATTTTTTATTTTATTGATATATGTATAGGTCGTTATACTACATTGCACGCGACCTACCGATCGATAATAATAATAGTTAAAAATGTACATTGCAAAGGTCACAAGTTGATATATACTTTAGTTATGGCTTTTATATTCCGGGTCGTGTTGTTGTTGTTCTTTCTATATAGCGGCTCAATGTAGGCTACTTATTCAATTCTTAATAACTTGAGCAAAGATCGATCAATTTTATCTTGCTTCAGACGTTGCAAAAAGTAATTTAGTTGCAGGAAAAAAACAAACAAATTTATCATTTCTTGCCAATTAACAACCATCATAGGTACTGAACTTTAATTTGCGTAATTAGTCACTAGGTATTCGGAGTGTATAGCCTTCATTCTGCAGATTTTAAAAGTGGAAAATAAACAAATTAAATTCTTTCATCTTTTGTGAACGATATTCCTTATATATGCTCACTGAATGTAAAATTGTAACGCGCGGACCTTACGCAACCGCGGGATCTACCATCTGGCCACAAAATTTTTATCGCTTTTTTTGTGGTCCAGTAGACGCATTGGCGTAGTTCTAGATCCTAATATCTAGTCCAAGATTCAACATGCAGAGGTTAATATAAATATAAAAAAAAATCCTTAAATTAGAATGATCCTAATTCAATGGTTCCTTGAGTCATGTAAAGGTCGCACATGGGACGTTTTCTTTTTCCATCGACAATCCGAGCAATGAATTTTAAGATGTGATAAAGCCAAAAATGTCTTTTCTTTGATGAAATTTACGTTTATTTGTAGCTTACACTTTCGTAGATTCCAGAAATGTACTGTGCGTCGACATATTACTTGTATTTTTTTAGAAATTCAAAGTTTTTTTCGGAATGTTAACAAGAAAGCAACACCTCCGTCCCAAAACCCCTCCGTCACACTTTTATGACACTATTTCACAATGATTTTGTAAACATTAATAGAAATAACAATACTATTTTCAGATATCATAATGGTCATATTTGTTATGAGAATTTTTCGGCAGAAAAAACTGAAAACTGAATATTTTATACTGATTCATTTTGTCGGGGAGACAAATCATTGTCGATGAAAAAAGGAACGCCCCACATGCGTCCGTATGAAAGAGGATATATCATAATTAAGTGGATTCAGCGAGCGAAATCAATCTTTATATCCGTATAATTTTTTGCTACTTGATCATTCTGCCAAACATGAAAACGAAATTAGCTTAAGATTAGAGCGGAAGTTACAGGGACGAAGAAGACGCGAATTCCGGATAGATATGTTGATCCGGCCACAGTGCGAGTAAAAGTGAATGTCTCAAGGGAACGAATCCTACCGTGGAAGAGATGAAGAGAACCAACTTACAAACGATCGAAAAAAAAAGAGCATTCCGTGGGCAGATATAAGCAAGATGAATAAAAGGACAAAACAAGACAGAAAAAGGTTGCAGAGCAATGATAACAAAAACTAAATAAAGGGAGAAATGAAAAATATCGAAACTGCTCAGCGAATGAGTCGGAACTTATTCAAAGCACAAATTTCACGTAGACAGGTAAACTCTAATTACAGTCCTTATAATTATATGCGAACTCCAATGATAAAAATAAGCTGTAGGTTTATATCTATATAACAATACAACAATCTACTAGCCGCAGTGTTTTATTCCTGCATGTATACATGTTTCCTCTGCTCTATGTTTGGTGTTCGTGAAATTTATGTTTCCTGTCCTTCGCACACAATGTGCGCTTTGCGCGAACCGTCAACGAACGAACGAACGCACGCACGAACTTGGCTTTCGAAAGTATGCTTACATGATACGGTATATTATGTGTATTCGTTGGGCCCGGCCGGTGCGGCGCTGTGCTGCGCTGCTTTTCGCGGGGTTTTCAAGGCGGTCGTGTCGCACATTTCCCCGCTGCCCGCTGCAGCCGTCACAGCCAGCCAGCGTAGGAAGAATCCTTTCAGAGTTTCAACCTTCGAAGTTCGGTTAGGTTTTCGTTGTAGTAAATATTCGCCTAACTTTCGCGGCTTGAAAACTTTTCGAGATGAGAATCTTCTTCGCTCGTTACATGATTGCAGTGCCGGTGAGGAGGCCAAGAGGCGTCGCTTGTATACATTTTTACCATACAACGATTTGTAGATATGACGTTGCGTATAAACATTTACGAACAATGCTGCAGTACCTTACGATCGACTGAAATTATCCTGATTGCAAACTATCGAATTACTGCTCAACGCAAATATCAAATGGATTTCAATTCTGACGCTCGACGGTTTACAGAAGATAGGTTAGGGCATTATTTCGCCCGATTTCGCGTTGTTATCATTGTCATTTAAAACCTGCAATTGTCGGTAAATAATCTGTAAAAATTAACTTTTTTTGCTGGACTCCAATGAACATTGTACATCACTATTTCAAGTCACTCTATTTTGAGTAAATCATCGAATGCGAGAGCGAAAATCGATTCGATATCCTAAGTTTTTTAATTATTCAGAATACTGCAACGTCTGTTACTGAAAGGGAAAAAAAATATAAGTCCTACTTACTCATTGTCAGCTCGTGGACACTTTAGAAGTTTAGACGCGTTGTACCTACGGTCAAGACGGGCTTTTATCACGAATACTCACGAAATTTAATGAAGATTAATACACTAACCCGCATCTCTTGGCTCCATGCCATACGGGCCTAATATCCACCTACTCGGTGACGGGAAATTAATGATCAATTAAATTGTTTTTTCTTCTTTTTGTTCGTCTTTCGTCAACTCCACAAATCTGTTGTTTCCAGTTTAAGATTAAACCTCCGAGAATCTGGGCTTGAGCAAAAATTCCAAACAGGTGTTTAACCGACTATTGTAAATACCAAGCTTACTATATAGTACATAGTCACCTATGCACATATTTCGGCCAAAAATCATCAAGCATGCGAACGACTTAGAGAGGACGATCGATATTCCGAATGCGTTATTTATCTACCATTTATCTATAAGAAATTTATTGAAAAATATAATATCAATGTTATGAGTAAAAAAAGAGTCAATCAATCGATAATGGAAGAACTGAATTTTTCAAATATACTTTAAACTCCTATGAAGTAATAATAATATAAGACCTTTTACGCGGGCCATTTGACTAGCTATATATTTTAGTTGAACACTTTGACCTTCGCTCGTAATTATTATACAGCGAGAAATCTGAACACAGCAGCAGCTGATTATGTTATTATTGTTGTTATTAATATTATTACTATGAATATTATTTTCTTCGTAAGTTTCCTAAAATATTTTCTCACTTCCACCTTGCAAAGTGTCAAAAATAATGAAGAATTATATACATATATCTATCTATACCCATGCATATATGTTAATATGGTTTCAGTCCGTGCAATTTAAAGGCTTAATTAGTCCAGTCGAGATAGGTGTAAAAATGGCTTGACCAGGAGCGATTTTCTTTTTATTATATTTACGGGTGGTGGGGGGGGGGGTAGTGTAAATCTCGATTTTCGGGAAAATCCCCGCATTGCGTTCACCGCCATCTTGATTTAAAGGGTGCCTTTTTCGTTTGTCAAATGAGTCGCTTATTCACAAATTTGAAGTGAAGATAATGGATCTCATCATTTTTACCGTAGAATCGATATTTACAGAATTAGAATGCAAACTTATATACTGAGAAGATTTTGTGAAAGTTAACACTCAGTCAGAACAGACTGGACAGTTTCCGTGTTATCGTCTGTTTATTGCAGGCTGGTTATCCGGTCATCTTGACAGGCTTTTCGGAAAACTCAATTCGACCATTAATGAGAAAAAAATGGATGGCCAGCCTGCAACGAACAGACGAAAACACGGAAAGTGTCCAGTATGCTCTAACTGACCGTTAACTGTTAACACAGAATCCTCTCTGTATATATACGGGGTGAGTTTTCTCCGGGTCCAAATGAGGAGGAGCTTATCACCGCCGATGCTCCGCCCACTTTATCCCACTTTATTCAAATAAAGTAATTTTGGTAATTTTCGAAATTTTTTTCACAAAAAATATTTTTCTCATACCTCCAAATGTCCTCTTTAAACGCACCGGCGGTTTTTTTTTAATATACAGTAGGTTATAAAATATTAAATAAATAAACTTAAAAAACCAGAAAAACAGTAAAAATTTCAATTTTGCATAACTCTTAGGAAAAATTTTTTTTAATTTTCAACATTTTTCTCGTAATGGAAAAAAAAAAATTGACTTTTATTTAACATTTTTCTCGTAATGGAAAAAAAAAATCGACTTTTATTTAACCACCCTAATACTATACATGTATTATAGATATGAATTATGCGTGTATTTTGCAGTTTATTTTCCCTGCCGTTCAATATAACGCATCGACAACTTTCCAACGCGTTGACAAGACACACCTGCTGTATAGTGGCGCGAAGTGTGTAGGTACCTATTTTTGCGGCGTCTATTTTCGCCCCTCCAATCTTAAGCGAGTTTTATCGTCTCTTGCTTTTTTCTATTTTGGCCGTAAAAAGAAAAAAAAGAAGGAAAAACACAAATCCAACTTGAGGGTCTCAACAAAACGCAAGACTCACCTTGGAGAATAAAATACATATTCCAAATTCATTCTAATCGAATACATTAGAAAGAAATAGGCAAATAAACGAAATTAAGTAGACATCAGGCATACCTACAGTATAGTTATCCATATTACCACGCGCATAAAAGTTTAATGCATAACAACTCCTATTTTATTCTCTCAATTGACTTGACTTAAATTTCGTACCAGATAAATTCTCAATATTTCGAGAGGCCGATCGATGCTCGCGAAGAAAAAATCTTACATGTATTTATTTTTATTTTTTTTCCCCCATTACTTTCTAATACGTTCTTCTCGTTTCATTTTCTGCATACAGAGGAGAGAATATACTAAGTCAGCTTTTTTTTCAACGTAGGGGGGCTATATCCTCTGCTGCTGTCAAGCACGATTATCGGAGGAAGCGGTTTTGCAGACCAGCGTATAAACAGGAATTTTCCTGGTATGTACTTCATCATTAGGATAGTAAGCTTTAAGGTATATAACTATTATAACAGACATACATATTCATATATCATCATCATCACCATCATCATCATCGTCATCGTCATCATCATTATAATCGCAGGTGAGACGATAAAATTATGATTCATATTTCGGGGATGGAGGTTGTATTGACCGAAAAATAAAAGCGAAAATTTTTCGGCATAAGCGACGACAAGCTTTTTCGATTACTATGTTCATACGACTGAGAAGTTCTCTTCAATAATCGCGCACCTTGCGATGTCAAGACGCGAAGGAATTTCGCGACGCCTGCATAGACTTTAACCAGCTTATAATCTTACGTATATAGCAACATGTGGTGAAAACACTATATGGAACTATATTATGTACCTACCTACGTCGGAATTACGAAACGCTTTAACAGATACAAGTTACTAACGTTGTGCTATATGGCTGGATAAAAGTAAATGAAAAAACTTCTAGTATACTATACTACAGAGCTATTAATTTCGGAAACTGCAGGTAAGTATATTTTCACGTACAGCTATACATATCGCTCGAGGTATAAAACATTCAAGGCACTATTCCACAACAGTGTAATAGACACGGCGCAGTGCAGTGCAGTGCAGGCTGTATAAGCTGCGGCCTAGGGGCGGCAGATTCCAAAGGGCGCTACTAGGTATGAAAGAGGGAGGGACGGCACTAAATGAAGTGGTCTATACTTAAGAGAAGTATAAATTTGTCAATGACACGGTGTGAATTGTTGTGTAGCGTGCGACAGTATAATATTGATAATCGTAAAATATACTCTATGATAATTAAAAATCAAAAACACCAATAAAAATATACGGACAGAAAATTTATATTATCGATCTCATTTTACTGATTCAACAGAAATGTGAAATTATAATCCCGATTCTTATTTTTAGCAACGAATTAATATCCTTTCATTTGAGACTAATTGAATATGACTTTTCAACATTTAGTAGAGAGTATGAAAAGAATCTCTACACTCGGGGCGCGAATTTTAACGGTACATATGATGCATAACAAATAACAATGATAGAGCAACATGAACGAATATCGTCTTGGGAACAAAATGTTTATTCAGGTTTACGCCGCTAATTATATATAGGTATATACATTATACAGGGTGATTTACTGGTAGCGAGCCAAATTAAGTGGGTAGGTTCCTTGAGTAATTCTAGGTCGAAAGTTCCTCAGCGAAAACTTGAAAGCTTGAGAAAATAAATAAATAAATAAAAACTTTTTCATGGTTGACGTAGACGGCAAAAAACTATGGAGCGGATGACCTGGCTGTCGAAAGCTATGGAGCGGACGACCTGGCTCTAAAAAACTATGAAGCCGTGGACCTAGGCGGCCGAAAACTATGGCGCAAATGACCTAGTCCGCGAAACTTATCTCGTGGACGACGTAGACGGCTATAAAACTATGGAGCGGACGGCCCGGCTGCCGAAGACTATTCAGCAGTGGACAACTAAGATATTCGAGAACTCGAATACCGTTGATCTCTCGAATTTTTCGCTAAGAGATATTCGTCTTAGAATTCCTCAAGGAACCTACCCACTCAATTTGGCTCGGTAGCAGTGGATCACCCTGTATAGATAAGCGTAAGTATACATTATATAGATAAGCGTAAATCTCTCATACTCTTACGTTTTCGAACAGTGCTGACTCCGTCGAAGCAGGTGTAAAATAGGAATCCAAAATCGTATAGAAACTTTGACAAGTGATTAAAAAAAGTTAGACAAACAAATTGGTAAGTATTATACTTCACACTTAGTGCAGACAGACCTATTTTATTTGAGACTTTTCAACGTTTGGTCACAGCCAATTATTACATACACTAATGGACAGAGATAAGAGGGAATACTAAACAAAAACAGTACATATTATAATTTAGAGCGCGATTATTATAACCAAACGTTTTTTAAATCTGCTTGTCAGCCGATGGGAGCTATGGCATAGGTTGTACATATGCATACTATATTTAATTTTTGCTACGCCTACAATGAGAGTTCTTTTATTGTCAAATGCATTGATACAATTTGACACGCAAATCTATCAAAAGTTAATTCATAACCCGAGTTATCGTCGCTGCACTGTATATAGCCTCATCCATATTAATCACTAGATAAGTGGCAAAAGCTGATACTCGCCCTTATCTGAGAATGTTGGTAATGAGAAGCTATACCATATTTATACAGATAGCAAATTATCCACCCTCCAAACTAGCATTATAGAGGTTGACATACGACTCTCCTCGAGTCATTATAAATATTAAAAAGATTGAAATTCGTTATACCCGTGGTTAATTGACAATCTATATTCTTTAAGCGGTGTCTGCTTATGCAGAACAATTATAATGTGATATCGGTAAAAGTGAAACAATCTAGTTAGTTGGTCGGCTGGTTAGGTAATTAGTCGCCAGTTTACGGGCACGACGTATGGTGTACTTAATAAAGATTAAACTTTTAGACGTATGGAAATAGTTTTGTATAAAAATCCTACCTATATAACATACAGATGCGCAAGGAATCGCCGTACAAGTCACTGGGACAACTAGCTTCGCAGAGTCCGCCGCATCACGTGACTCGCCCAGAGAACAATATTATAAAGTTTAACTTCGCATAGGTTTAGACATACATATAAATACATTGATGGGTACAAGAAAAAGAAGGGGATAATAATCACAGAAATGGAAACGCCGGATAGTAAATTAATGAGACGCACTAATTTGACGATTTCTTTGTGAACGTTGGCTAAAACCCCGAACTGACAGCACTAGGATAAGAGCCGTAATTTTATCGCCAAAAAGACTGACCGATCGGCGTTGATACAGCATTGACGTTGATAATTAAAGAAACCGGCACTTGTTCATAATATACGCATACAAATATGCATTATTTCTTTGTACGATTTAATGGTGAGCAAATTGAGCGGTAGGTATTAAGGTATAAAATATAATCTGCGATGCATATTTTTGTAGGGATTTATCCGTTACATGGCGTAAGCGTTTATGACAGATAAAGCATGTGCGTTGCCATGCGTATTGAAGAAAAGCGTGCTGTAGGTACGAATCCTACCTTCAAGCTAACTTCAATGTATTTAACGACCACCTTAGGCCTTCTCCCGTCGGCTGCCGGCGCACGACTGTAAAGTATTCGCGGCTGCGACCGGCCTAGATATATACAAGTTATTTTTAGCACTTGCCGTCACCTTCCTGGCCTGCTATTGGACGCTGGTGACGTACTCCTCGGCGTTGATTGGCTCTCGACAATGTATGGAGGGAATCGAAGCTGGGTGCGACCCGCGGACGCGACATTTGTTGACATCAAACTGTCAGGAAATTCGCGATCGGTCTCTTATTCTCTTAATACCGCACACACTTCAATACCTGTATATGTATGTATATACCTCTACAGTGATGCCCCTTGTGCATCTTCCGATAATCCGGCTCAACTCTAAACGTTATAACTTTTATGCAACGACAATTCCTCGCGTCTTAATTATCACTCGTATAATGTGCAGAATTTTTTTTTCAATCTTCAACTTCATCTTATTCTCTTAACTAACTTGCTCGACTGGCACAGCAGTTTAGCGACTGTACGAAATATTCTGATTTTTTATTAAATTGTCGCGGGTGTATAGTTTCTAACGATGTTGTATTATGCATTCACTTCTCATTGATTCATCAGTGACGAGTATAGCATTGTATTAGATAAATTATACTATATCAATTATTACGCGTTACTCAATTTGTAACTTGGTAATTGTAAACTAGTTATGTGTGTATAGATAGTATTGCGTCCTCCTTGACCGTATAATTATCTGTCCTTATCGTATAATAATATTGTTGTAAGAAAATGCGTTAGATTTGCAGAAATTTTCTCCCCGCCCCTCCTTAAAGACTAATCACTTATGACTAATTTAGTAGTATAATTTTCATGCAATAACTGCTTCACCTAGGAAGTTACATGCACTTTGATAGAATGATTTCACAGAACAAAAGGTATGCCGCCGCCACCGTAGCGGTTTGCTCGTTTGCTCTAGCCGCCTCAAGGCTTTTTGAAAGCTCAACGATAAATTAATAGTAAGGTACTCTGCATAAAATTAAAAAAAGAATGTTTGTAATTCTTATGTATAGACGGACTTATAGCTATTATTTCGTATATAATTATCATATTCGATGTGGTCACCCAGTGTGTTACAGTCTTCGCAGTATTATTAGATGATCTCGAGTCCGCCGGCGCTGCTTGGGTAGGTTTGTGAAAAATGGACACGCTTGCGAAATAATACGAGTACACTAGTCCGCGAACAATTCTACGCGCTCTTATACAGCTCGTACAGTTTCATTTTACAATTCTAAGTCCGAGCCAGATTTTCAATCTTCACAAGCTGCTTGCGTCCTTTGCCTATAAATTATTGGTATTTAGATACAGTTGCCTTTTAATCTGGAATAAATTAATTTATGAATATTTTTAATGGAAAATAAACGAAAATAGATGAAAATATCTGCCGCCATTAACAGGTGATATCGATCTGTCGCACCGACTGAGCTATAAAAATTGGACGAATTAATTGCCGATCAAATTTCAATAATACTATGGAGTTGCGGAGATTCATTGTGGCTTAGAAAATATTTATAGAAACGAACAATTTTAGTTATACATATAAATATTGATAAGAATTATTCCAATTGAAATGTAATCTGTGTTACCGACGTAGCTGATATTTTGGTCTATGACCTTCAGGAGACAACTTCGCAGTGGCTCTAATAATGTTTACTTTCCTGAAAAATGGGTGCCTACACGATTCATAATAAAGGGAAATGTTTAAAGACTCTTTCAAGTATTATAAAAGCAGAGATCCACTCCCTGACCTAGAATCTGTCATCGATTTTGAAAAACCAGACTTTTCTAAAGTAAGATTCATACATTTCATAGAACCGTTCGGCATGTTTTTTGTAAATTAATTTTTATAGGTTAGAAGTGTTTCACCCAATATGATTGAAGAAGAAAAACCTATCTTGGGACTGAAGTCCACCGAAGATTGGAAAATTTATGAAATTATCGCTAAACCAGGTCACTCATCCGATTATCATTAATATGAAAACAATCAAATTTTACATATTGAAGCCATAAAATTGACACGCCTGATAGTATTCACATTGGAGTGAAAGTGGCAAATACGTATGGTGGGGTGCTGGCAAAAGTAAAAACAATTCTATAAGCATTCGAATGCCAGGATATGGAAAAAACATTGAAAACTGCCTCAGTAAAACCATCTCTTTGCTGATCTGACAGTGTTCGATCTCTTTTTTCAAAGGTACCAAACACACATACCTGTAACGATAAAAACAACTTTCTAGGTCTGATTTTCATTGAAAATCCATTCACCACGATAGGTCAGCAGTATTGGATTACTAGATGTGTTACAAAATACTCAAAAAAACCCAGCAAGACAAATTTGGACCAACACAATGTTTTATCGGAGAGTGAAAACTGGTGGGATGTATGCTCTAAGTATGTTGATAATGATATAGCTTTATTATGCCATATGAGTATGATTGTCAAATGATCGAAAACGGAAAATTCTGCAAAGTATTTAAAGTTTGTTTTGTTGTCTTTTGTGGTTCAAAGGTATTATATCTAATTTCAGTGATTCTAGGAGAGCTGAAGTACTTTTGCCAAAATTGAGATGGGCCACGCTAGGCTATCATCACAACTGGAACACGAAAAAATATTCTGAAAATGCAAAAGATGAAATGCCCGAGGATATGTCATGCCTTGTGGAATATTTAGCTAAAATTTTGGGCCTAATTAATTTCAAGGCGGAATCAGCCATAGTTAATTATTACAGAATGAAATCTACTCTATCAGGGCATACTGATCATTCGGAAATCAACTGCGAAGCACCGTTATTTTCCGTGAGCTTTGGGCAAACGGCTATTTTATTAATCGGCGGTTTATCTCGCGAAGATCCGGCTGATGCACTATTTCTGCGAAGCGGGGATGTTGTCGTTATGTCCAAAGATTCCCGACTCAGGTATCACGGGGTTCCCAAGATTTTACCTAGCGATTCAACACCGTGGGAACAAGATACATCTATCGAAGCTCAGAAAACAAAAAAGAAATGCACAGACTGGGGTAAAATAGAGACATACATTAGCCAGTCGCGCGTTAATTTGAATGTAAGACAAGTCTTGAAAATGGGTCAAACGTCATTGGATGAAGATATTTGTACATATTAGGAGTATTAGATATTCTAATATCATCGATAGTATAATTTGTTAATAGTCTGTACCTATGACTAGACAACAACAAAGAAAGTTGATTGCAAACTGTACAAAAATCTTTTTATAAGGGTAACTACTTTATCAGATGTTGTGAAAATTCTAGATTACCTTTTACTTGAATTAAATGAGAAGTTATGATTATGTTGGTGGAATTTATTCTTTATTCGATGATCCGTGGTAATATATAAATAAAAAAAACTTTTTTAGATTCAATAATATATTGCCAGTAATGCCGAGATATACGAGTAATTGATTCATCAGCTGCACATGTGAAAATAGTTGTAAAATATTATCAAATGAATTAGTGTTCTGAGACCGTTAGTTGATTTGTCTTTTTGAACCTTTTTGTCTTGACTTGGTTGTTTTCGTTTTCGGCAAGATTACTGTGACTACATAAAACAAAAAGTTGTTAAAAATTTTAATGATGATGTACAAAAAATTCTTTTAACATTTTCGTAAAATTTCAGGCTCATATAATTTTTTTTATGTCAAGAAGTTACGCATTTTACAAATGTAGAGTTGATTTGTGAACATTTATACGTACCTATACATAATAAAATGAACAGCGATAATGTAAATTCTTATACGCGGAAAATAATTGTATATAATATGTCATAAGCTTTATGAACATTACATCTCTTGCGGAAAAATATTTGAAATGTTTAAAAACCCCCAAGCAATAGATGCCATTTTGACAATAAAATATCTTTGTTTATCAAGATAACTTTTTCCCTCTGATCTATCCTGTAATTCATATTGTGTATTGTGAATAGAAATCATTTCTTCTGATTTTCCATGGTTTTCATTCATGAAATGGTTGTCTGTTATTATGGCAATATTACAGGGTGGTTTAAGCAGTATTGAAATTGCCTCTTTGATGGCATTGTTCAGTATAAATTCTCTCAATGTTTCTGGACGAACATCTGTTATGACCATTCTATAACCTACTCACGATCTTCAAACGGGCGAGAATTTGCTGTAAATAAAATTGTACACGTGCAGGCTGCAGTATTTAGCGTAGACAGTACATTTCCAAATATTATGACCAGACGGAAAAACTCTCCATTTTCCAATAATAAAATGAAGAAAATACCTGGTTTTCGATTGTATTCGTTGAAATTTTGCTATATTCATCCTTGACTTGAAAACTTCATCGCAAGCCTTCCTAACAAATCCAGGTTGCCATTGGTTTCTTCTTAAGTAAGGATTAACAGGGCAAACAGCTATACTGATTAATTCGTTTGTGATGTTTTCTCATAAATAAAAATAGCGATCTTCCACTGTCGCGATGCAAATTGAGGAAAAGACAAATTTTAACCCCAAGTTTGTATTCAATTCTCAGTAGTAATATCACAAGACCTTAGAAATTAACGGATATTTCTGGATCGTTGGTTCCCAAGAAAACATGGGGGAAATACCCGATTCTTTTTTAAGGTCAAGTGGTATCCGACGGATAATTTTTGACATGTGGATCTGGACCCTAATTCTGGAATCGTATCTCATCGTATCACCGGCGGGATACACTGTCTGGACCAATCAAAGAGCAGCGTTAAACGGAAACCCGGCTCATACGCCCGTGATACGATGAGATACGATTCTAGAATTAGGGTCCTGGCATTCACCAACGGGCCACCTCCGTTACTCCCGCGGTCTATGCTAATATGTCCATGGTTGGAACAACAATCAATATGTCTATGGTGGTTTTGACCCTCGATGGAAACAGTCACCGTCCGCCATTAATCAGCCTAAAACGGAAGTTGGGTGTAGTTGAATGTTGGTAGAGTCGTAAGTGGTCGTTCTATTGTGAAGTACTTTATCATGCCAAAAAGACTTTGAAATTGGTGATCCCAAGGTCACGTCCTCCCTTTATTAAGGTTTACTAAACGCAAGAACCATTTCTACAACGTTAATGCGGGCGTGACAGCGACTGTAGAATATTCAAATATTTTGAAATTCCCGCGCGTGGCTTTTCAAACAGGCGTTTCTTTCCGTCTTCCGGTTTCGTATTTAACGAAGGAACGGTCCGTTTCCACATGTCAGCTGATTTAACTCATTCCTGTCTGCTTGCTGACCGATAAAAATATGTCTGGAAAGGACAGGCTACCGATTTTCCCTTCTAGGGGGTAAGTATTCCGATTAATTAAACTCATAATCGCTACCACAGAAACCCGAGAATTCCCACTAAGTTCACCAATGGAATAAATATCAACGCCCATCATTACTTGCCGCGTATTTCGGCATAATCCAAAAAGTGGGTGTAACCCTCCTGCTAATAACACAACTATTAGATTTATCGATATTTTACATGCTTGAAGAGTTCTATCATGTGTTTTCTTAAAATTCTTATATTCTGCTCAATCCACTCCGCAAATTTGGATTTCGGTAAATTAACATTTTCTCATGTTTTTGTAATGCATAAAAACAGCGAATTCATTCCAAAACTATGTCCAATCTACGCAGGGAAATTTTCCTGAGGCTAATCATACCTGATTATACATTTAATTACAGTGCTCAGATGTTAATGAAGTCTCGTCTGGCTGGAGCACAAAAAGGCCATGGATTGCTCAAGAAAAAGGCTGACGCCTTGCAGATGAGATTCAGAATGATTTTGGGAAAAATTATCGAGGTGAATTTTCGTGGTTATCCATGTATATTATTCAAATGATAATTCTGCAAGGAGTCCTTTAACTATTACAACGGACTAGACCCTGAGATTGATCTAAATATTTTTCTCCATAAACTTATAGACAAAAACATTGATGGGAGAAGTGATGAAAGAAGCTGCATTTTCACTAGCTGAAGCCAAGTTCGCTACTGGTGATTTCAATCAAGTAGTACTCCAGAATGTTACAAAGGCGCAGATAAAGATTCGTTCAAAGAAGGACAACGTAGCTGGTGTTAATCTTCCAGTTTTTGAATCCTACCAGGACGGCACTGACACATATGAGTTGGCTGGATTAGCCAGGGGTGGTCAACAGTTGGCTAAACTGAAAAAGAACTTTCAGAAAGCTGTAAAACTTCTAGTAGAACTCGCTTCTCTGCAAACTAGTTTTGTTACTTTGGACGAAGTCATCAAGATCACTAATCGTCGTGTTAATGCAATTGAACACGTTATCATACCACGAATTGAACGCACTTTGGCTTACATTATTTCCGAATTGGACGAGCTGGAAAGAGAAGAATTTTATAGGCTGAAGAAGATCCAAGACAAAAAGAAGATAGCCAAGGCTAAGGTGAAATTGCGTCAAATTATTTCTTTTTTCAAACTTCTTCAAATATACATTTCTTATTTACAGAACATAATTGATTCACAGCTCTCTGTCAATTTGAGGTGTTCATGTTTTAATGAAATTCGAAAATGGTCCAATTCTTTTTTTTAAGCTAAAAAATTATTTTTGTTGATATATTATATTTTGCCTGTCTAAAAAAGTTTGGATTTTACCAAAGGAACTTTTACGTACACTCATTTTTTCAACAATTTAGTCGCCTCGTCAAAAATAATATATGAGCTAATTCACAAATCCCCAGTCCGGTTTTGTACCTCAAAATGGTTGACCATTTTTTCCCATCATCAATGATTGATATCCGTGGAAATGAGGCAAAAGTCATCTCAATATTAGTTTTTCAGTGTAATTTCATGCAATTTTCCATATTTCACGTTTTTAACGTTTTTGGGAATACTTGAGAAGTTAATAGTTTTACAGAAAAATGTTCAATACGTTTTTCAACCTAAATTTTCCGCTTTTTTCATTAATTATTTTTGGCATCTGGATTCTGGTCAATCAGAGCACAGTATTCGATGACGTGAAGGACATGCCGATTTAAAATTATACTGATTATTCCACCCTAGCGATTGATAATTCCATCCTAGCATTGCAATTGTTTTCCTAACGTACTGCTCTCTGCTTGGCCAGATCCGAATGCCGAAAATAATCTGTTGAATATCACTCAACCTTCAAAATGAATCGAATATTTCCTTCATGTTTTCCTGCGAAGCAACGAGAGGGCCTAGTTTGCTCATTGCTACGCAAAACGATCGGGAAATATCTGATAATTTTTAAGGTCTCGGGTATTACTACTGAAAATATTTTCATATGCCGCGAACAATCGGAAGTTTAAAATACATATGATTAAACCTTCTTCCGCAATTCCAAATTATTTTTTATCTCTTGGTTCATTCATTAACTCATTGTTAGAATATTCTCTTTAACATGTGAAATTTGCAGATTGGGCAAAAATATCAATTTTTTTTTATGAAGTACCTGGTTGCCTAGTCTGTAAATTTCAAACATCAAAGGGAACATTTCAAGTTGATGAATGAAACAAAAAAAATCTAATTCGGAATTGCGGAAGAAGGTTTAATCGTATGTATTTTGAACTTACGATTGTCTGCGATACATGAAAATATTTTCAATGAAAAGAGCGGAAAATTTACTTCAGAAAGTGTATTAATAATTTTTCTGTGAGACTATTAACTTCTCTGGTATTCTGAGTAAACATTAAGAACGTGAAATATCGAAAATCGCGTGAAATTTCACTGAAAAAAGTTATAATGTCGTGGTTTTTGCCTCACTTCCACGGATATCAACCATTGATGATGGAAAAAAAATGGTCGAAAATTTTGAGGTAGGAAACCAGACCGGAAATTTGTGAATTAGCAAATATATATGGGGCTTTCCACATCAAATCAGCAGCTCATGTACCTCACCCCCTTTGATTTCCATCATTTTTTACTATGATGATGTCACAGACCCAAAGAGGTCTCTGAATTTTTTTCAGATTTTTTCGACCACCAGTGAAATTGAAAAGAAATCAAAAAAAATAATTTAAGAAATTCAGTTCTGAAAAAATTCACAAACATTCTACGATTTAAAAGATGATTCTGAAGCACCACACGATAATGGGATTTCAAAATTTACTATTTTCGCAATTTTCTAGTTTTTCATGTTGGAACTAGAATTTTCATTTTTAGTATTAAGTGTATTCAAACTTTCTGGTATTTCACTACATTTCAAGAAAATTGAAATCTATTAACATTTGAGAAAGTTATGACCGATCAAAAGAAAAGAACCTTAATTCCAACATGGAAAAAATGAAAAATTGGGGAAAAAGTAGTAAATGTTTAGATGCCATTATCGTGTGATGCTTAAATAGTAGATTGTGATACATGTGGAGAAACAGGGACTTTGCACGAGTGCTGAAAATATCACACGAGTAGCATAATAACAAAGTATATCCAGACTTGTTTACGTTCCAGTCCGCAATACAATATGGCCGCATGGCATACTTTTAGCATGGCATCAATTGATAGAATAAATTACCCATAATAGAAATTTCACGATTTTTGCTGCTGTCGTCGCGTATGAAACATTATATATAATACGAGTACAAGAAATGTCATCTCAACCGAGCTCAGAATACGATTTTATTTTTACAATGAAAATTTGTATCCCATTACGGTTCAGTACATGGATCGATCACTTCCCGCACGCTCCACAAGCATGGGAAAACGAACTTCCCTCACACTGTGTTAAAAAATCATTTTTTGGATCGTAGAATTGTTCGAAGTTGGTTTTTTGATTTTTTTCTAATCTCACTTTTGGTCGAAAAAATCTGGAAAAAATTCACAGACCTCTTTGGGTCTGTGACATCATCATAGTAAAAAATGATGGAAATCAAAGGCGGTGAGGTACATGAGCTGCTAAGTTACTAAGTAAGACATCAAAAGCCCCGTCTGTACCAAAACAATATTTCTGGAGTTATGAGTTTTCAATGATTATTTTAGTATCTAAAAATGTAAAAAGTATCGACGAAATTTTCTTGAACAACCTTTTATTTTCGTTATGATTATTATCTCTTTCAGCTATAAATGTTTGTAATATTTGGGATTCAAAAAATTCAAATTAGAAAAAAAAAAATCATGTCTTTTCTAATTTTTTAAATTCTGAACAATGATTTAAAATTCGCGTAATAACAATATTTCAAATCTCATTTTTCAGACCGAAGCCTTGCGGTTAGCAAATATTGAAGCTGGATCACATATAGATGCGGCTAACATGCTCGACGAGGGTGACGAGGATATACTTTTTTAAAAATTGTTTTTAAAATACTAAAATGTTGAGCAAAACATTACACAGGGTAAATGATGAGGCGGATAGGATCTTTACATTGTATGCTCTGTGCAATGTTTTGAGAAAAGTGAAAATTGATGAAAAACGTTTAATATATTTCCTCACAATTAGACAATACCTAAGAGTTGATAACAAGAAAGAGAAAGAAATAAAGTTGTGTATCGGTCACAAAGTAGAACGAACATAAACACAGCACTCAATACCTCTGGGCTCGTAATTTCGTAACGTGTTTCCAATTAACAATTCAGTATACTGCTGCAAAACATAATACATGTATTCTTAGCTGCTGATTGAGCTGTCACATCGTGATCAATAAACTATAAATACTTGCCACTGCGGAAAGTTCTATTCAAATTCCACAACACTTCTTCGTCTTTTTCTTTTTCTACTCCTTTATTTGCTCTTAGCTATCAGCATTCTGCAAATGCGTACAAGAATAACTTCCCCTCCACCGCCCTGGAGTCTCTAATCAAGGAAGCGAAAAGCTCCCTAGCTTTCTTTATCACAGACTCTTTCACAGTTATACCAGTCTGTCAGCCAGCCACTCAGCCGGTTTAGGATAAAATAATTGATTTATCATAAAAACTTGAAGTGAATTAGTTACGCTACTAATGTTTTTAGTTTACATTGCAATCTATGTTACTCGTTAGAACAAACGTTGGCACAATACTGTTCTTGCCTATATATATTTCAGCGCTAATGAATCTACTAAGATTGTTGGTTCAGCAGTTTGTGATTGAGCTAAATGCATAGTTAGACGTGTACTAATAATAGTGACATTCACACGGTGATACACATAATAGCTATCTTTATACCGTATATTTAAAACTATTTCAGCTGTTGCGGTTTACATACCCATGGATATATCATGGAAACGTGTATTGTAAATTGTTTTTAGTATTATATACAATCATTTTATTGCTTGGAAAATTATACTTCATTGTAGTCAATAAGAATATCATAGTCATTGTTTGAACATAATAAAAATATGTATTCTAGTTTTGATCTGTAGGTGGTTTTCGGCTTATTCTCTATACCTACGTAATATGAAGTGATTTATAGTTAGTCTCTCGTTATTTAACTAATTTTTGGTGTCTTATACTCGCCATATTCTTCCATACGCACAAGTTCAGGCTAGATTCGCATTCCCCAACATTAAATGCCTTACCTTGATTGTCAGTAAAATATTATTGTTGATTTTTAAATATCTAATTATTATCAATTGACGTTTAAATTTTTTTCATTATTCTTATCTGAAGTAGATGAATATTTTTATTTGGTAAGAACAGAAATCCGATGGATTTGCATATGGTAGGTACACGTATAATGGCTGGTAACTGTGTATGTATGCGGGCATGATCGTTTTCTGAAGTGGTTTCTGCTCCTGAGAGGCAATACGCGTAAGTGTTTGAATAAAGTTGAAAAGCTCTTTGTAAGCTTTTAACAGCCTCTGATACAGAATAATGCAATAATGATCGTGCTATGAAATTGGTTGAACTGGGTCAATCAATATAGACAGAGACCCAGTCTTCACAGTTCTTATTACCTGAAGCCTCGCGTCCGTCGAAAACGCGTGCGTCTGAGTTTCTCTGCCCATTCAAGAACATGGCCTCCGACCTGAAAGTTGTGTCGATCCCGGAAGATAGATTTAACGACGTGATCATTCATCTGAGAGAGAATTTCTTTGCTGACGAGCCACTCAACAAGGCAGTCAACCTTTGCAAACGTGGGGAACCTCACGTCGCCCTCGAGAGACATAGCTTGGCCACCCTCGAACAAGGATTCTCACGGATGGCTATCACCGAAAATGGGGTGGTAAATCATTTCCATTTACATGCAATTTATGTCTCTCTATCTATATTCAAATAGCATTCGAAAACGGTGGGAACATATTTAAATATTTTTTTTTCCTCACTTCCAAAATAATTGAATGCGAAAAAAAATGTGTAATTTGAAATTGTTTTTACTCTATCCGTGAACATTATATCACAGCTCTGTTTCTTATTTGAATATATACGGGAAATCCAAAGAATAACGTAAGATATATGTGTATTCACCATATGCAATTATATATAATTGTTCTATGCTTTCTACGAACAGCATTCATGCCGCTCCATTGAAATCGAATACTGAGATGCCAATTTTCGAACAATTTCATTGAAATGTAATACCGAGATGCCAATTTTCGAGTCACTTAATATTGGTGTAATGATTTTAGATCGCAGGTGTTGCGCTAAATGGTACTGTAAAGAAAGGCGAGAGAGAAGAGGCAGAATCGCGTCTTATAGAAATGTCCGACGAAAAGTTTAAAGCGATTTTTAGCTTGCTTTACGGTGTAAATGAGAAGATTGACTTGTTTTCTAAATACGATGTAGAAGAACTTTTCGAATGTCGAATCTTGAGTGTTGACGAGAAATTCAGAGGCAGGGGCTTAGCCTCTACTCTAATGTCTGATAGTATGGAAACAGCAAAGAAGGCTGGATTTAAGGTACCTTGTGGGAAAAATAAAATTACAAGTCCTGTCTCGTTTCATCCTCTTATTATGTGGTTATTTAATAACGCATTGTTCACTCTCATTTGCCAGTCCATATGAACAGAGAATTAAAAATTAAAAATTAAAAAAAAAAAAAAATTTATATTCAAATTAAAAATATGCTCGCATATACCTATCCACATACCCTCACACATACCACATATATATGTATAGTTATAGTGTATTAATTTATATTTCGATGTTTTTCAGCATGATCTTCTGTTCGTTTGCATGGATGGTTTTCTTTTCTGTCCACGTCAACGCGTAAATATGAAATTTAATTATTTTTCGTTTACCTATATATATACGCCTCTACTATATCATGATATATGTATACTTGGAATTATAGGTTCGTAAAGGAATCATTTTTTCCCAGTTTCCCAAATTTTATTTTTACCTATATCCTCATAGGCGAAAATTATTTTCGGAAGTATCGTGGAATTTTTTTACAATACCATACAACGTTATGGCTGTCTTGTCATCCGTGTTGAATAATTACCAAAGTTTGTAGTATATGTATACATATAATAGTTTCCCAGATATTTCTAACATTCTGTTTAGGTCTTCAAAGCCGATGCAACTGGTGCATACTCGCAAAAAGTCTGTACTAATTTTGGATTTCTAATGGAGGCGGAAATTGAATATTGTGAAATAGACGAAAGGATCAGACCAGCGCCTCCCCACAAAGCATTAAAGTTGATGGCAAAAATTCTGGAATGAAAACATGCAAGTAGCTAGACGAACGCACAATAAATGAAATATATGGTTACGTATCGTTTATAGGTAGATTATGTTCCGTCTTTTTAAACGTGACAATAAAAGCTCTCAAATATATTAAATCGTAAAATTTAAATAAATTAACGAGCTGAATTTTCGACTATTATTATACATTATTTAATACGAAAATACCAGTTTATATAGTTAATCTGTCTGTGTTCTGAAAGAGCTTTTGTTACCGATATACCATGAATGTTTCGAAAGTATTATATTATGTATATTATCTAGTCTCTATTACAGGTATAATATACATAGTTATATTGTTACACAAAAGTGATTAGAAATAAACTATAAATTCGTTGTAGTGCCAAAATTTCGAATTAGCGAAAAAAAAAGAATAAATGTAAAATTTTTGAAAAAATATTAGCGTTATCGACACTTAAAAGTATATCATTGAAGGGACCAGAGTGCTGCAGGATACGAGTATGAGAAACACAACTTTTGTAAGCCACTATTTTTGCTCTTATTCGCGAATTGCACTAGTATGTATCTTGCGTATTGAAGCAAACAAATAATCATATGAAAGTTGAATATTTATCACCGATTGGACGAAATAAATCGCACCTAAAATTAAGGAAAATGAACGTCTCTTCTCATCTACTGCAATCTTATCTATAATACATCATAACATCGTCACATAAAAAATAGAGTTTCGATGATTAAAATTTAGGTAGGAATAACGTGGTGTTCTTGCGATGGAACAAATAAAATCTGCAACGATCAGTGCCCTACCATTGTATATACTTCAAGTGATTTGACAGCACAGATGTATACCTCATAAAAGTAGGAATTATTATTGAAAAACGGGTCCACGTGCCTGCGGGATAATATTATAAGAAATACATAAATGATTGAATATTTTCGTCGTTGTAAAATATTGAATAAAACTTATATTATACATGTTATTTTCTAAGGGTGTCCATACTTAGTAAATACTCGATTTTATTATTATAAATCTTACATTTATTCATGATCTTGTATGTATATACAACTAAATATATCGATACCCACGTTATAATATGACGTATCCTACAAAATTAAAAAATTCAATCTTTTTTTTTTAATGGAACCATAATAATGTTGTTCAGCTCAAGTTAAAGTTTTAGACGTCAAATGGTTCATTTACTATTTTCGAATTAATATTCTAATATGTTGTATCTCACATCATTAGGTTAAGTTTACGCCAGCGATGTGACAGCCACGCTTGACTTTCTGATTAGTTTTAACTTAATTTCAATAAAGTTCTTAATAAATGAGCAAAAAGATAATTACAAATAATTTTTTTTTTTAATATTTTTGCGTTGCTTGTAACATATATTTAATTATTGTATACATGTCGGAACCCACATAATAATTATAAGATTTATTTAAATGTTTCCTTCACCTCAATTACTATTACTTGTGCATTTAAATAGGCCTAAAAAATAAAAATTAACTTATTTTTTTTGTATTTATGACAGTGAAACGTTTATATCGTCTCCTGAAAAAAATTTCGAACATGGGTTACGACGTATTAGAACCTGGATATCGATATATAGCATAACAATGTAGTAAGAACTTTGTAAAGTTCTACAAATTAATAATGCACAATAATTTAACTCCAATATACTGTCAATGCTTGTCTGCCCATAAATGATAGACAAATCAAGTACAAAATAGCACAAAAACATTTTATTTCCTCTCAAGGTATCAAAAAAAAAAAAAAATGGTTCATACACGTCTATTGTTTCATACGGGAGAATAATAACGGAAAAGAAATTTTATAAAAATCTTATTGTGCCTCAATAAAATTATGCCCTTTTTCCGGATGTAGCCAAACAAAGGTAGGCTTTGTACTTCAAATTCAAATATAAGAAAGACTACAAGTCGCAATGATATGTGGAAATACAGAATTGAGAACAGCGAGTAAATGCTTTAAAAAAGTTCATCAACTTCAAGAACAGAAATCTTCTACTCTGTGAAATCGAAAACCTTGATTTGCGTCCAATCCCGCAATCTTATCATGAAATGAAGCAACATTGATATCTAGAAATTGACTTGTGCTCTGTAATGTTTTTGGAATTTATTAGCCTTAAACTGTAGTTGAGTAGAATATTTAGCTTGAACTCGTTGCATGTATTTAATATCCCTAGCTTTCTTTATGGCAGCTTCCTTCTGTGTGTCAGTCCACCCAAGAGCCCTATACTGAAGCAAAACTCTGCGCAACTTTTCCCTTTTTGGTAGGGCAACAGCTCTGTTCGGGTTCAAACTTTGTTTATAATATCTCATCAAAGATCTGTGCCCAATTGTTGCCCCGGATGGAAGTACCAGTTGATAATCTGTGTCGTCTATCTCTGGGATGTCAACCTCGTCATCTGGACTTTCCATCTCACCATCGGGATAACTTGAAGAGTAATCATAGAAGTCCGCGTACTCGACCAGAGCCTCACCTTCGTGCAGCATCTTGCAGTGACCTTTGTCCAGCATATGAGCTCTGGCTGCTTCCGCAGTTTGAAATGCTTTACCAGAATCGTTGCACCAGAGGCATATGTAACCGGCGTAAATTTTCTTGCCTAAATATATAAGCAGCCCTCTTGGATCTATGCAATACTCTGGATCCGGTAAGAAAAATGAATGAGCCTCAGTCATATGCCTGAGATTACGCACAAAGGACCTACTATGGTGACTACAAAATAGACAGTCGTTATTTTTTACAGGATTTTCAGCGTCTTCTGACCATTCGTCAGAGTCTACTGATTCCACATCGGAGTCAATTTCCATCTCGCTATTGCCGCCGGTATTACTCAGGGGAGAATAAACCTGACTCTTATCTATAGGAGTACTTGGTTGTATTATTTTCGGACTGTTTTCTTCGTTTTGACGATCGTTCATAATCGAGCCGTTTTCTTTGTGCTTTTTGGAAAGTATGTGATTTTCGTACTGATTCTTGGTGTTGAAATTCTTCCTGCATTGTTTGCAATTGTGGTTTTGTGCCTGTTTCGGTTCTTCGCCTTTTCCACGTTGCGCTATCACCCGTTTTTGAAATTCTTCAGATGTTACTGGTGGCAGGTCTGCTACTTTTCTTTTCAAGTTATATCTGTGCCAGTCAGACTTGTAATGCTGTCTTTGAATCTCAAGATCTCTGAACGCTACATGACACGTGATACATGTGTAAGGCGAAGTCATTTTCCTTATATTTGATTCGCTGTTCTCCCTGATACAGAGAAAATCAAATCAATCAATGGAATTCTAGACAGATTAAAGAAATATGAAATTTATCTACATGCAGAAGGTAAATTTCACACGAAATCAACATCATTTTGAGATAACAATCATTCAGCCAACTGTGCCCATGGTCATCACTATCTTATCATGCATCGACGAAAAGGTCTCGAAACTTACGACATATGTGCAATAATATTTGGATTGAACGCAAGAAAAGAAAAAGAATAAAAAACAATGAAATGAATTTTTTTACACGGACCAATTGTAAGGAACAAGAAAAGTTGATTTCGTATGGACCTTTATTTCCAACGCGGATTGGTAACCAGATGACGCAATCGGGAGATATATTCACAGTTAAATATCGATTTTATTCCATAATAATGGCTCATTGTTAAAATACTAGCCGATAGTGTGCCATGAGTTATGAAATGAACATTATTCATACAAATAATAGTACGCGCTGCATAGGGTTAGATTGAATAAGTTTCATAGAATAGGGTTATTTAACGGTGGTAAAAAAAGAAAAATCATTATCATTACCTGAATGTTGATTATCTGTCTACAATAGGAAATCGAATGGTCATGAGTAGTAAAGAAGAAACTCGCGTATACGCTCGACCCACTGAACGTCCACAATGTCAAATGCGAACTGTTCAACTAGTTTAGAGGTTATAAACGTCACTAGCTCATCTCGCGATGACAAAGTCAAATGATGATTTCCCTAATAGAAAGCAATCAGAGAAATAATCTATGGATTTTACGTGCATATTGGATGAATTTATTCTAATGTAAAAGATAAAAAATTAGCCGAAATTCGCATATTAGTTTTTCGCTTGATTCAACGTATTTTACCGTGGAAGTCAGTTGGTCGACTATTTTACATTCATTATTGAGGCAGTAGCCGTGCTGTGTGCCGGATCGTTACTAAGTATATCTTCGCAAAAAGTATGTTATTTCGGGTGTGTTAAAAAGTTCTTTTTTTTCCTTCATACTATCGTGTCCGAAACATATTTCTGTACGACTGATCGAATATTGTATAATGTATATTAATCGCGCGTGTTAATCCTCACGCCGTGATCTAGAACCTACTACATGGTATATTTTTTCTCTCTCTTTCCTTACAGGCAATCAAAACCGCACAACGACTTTGGGTGCTCTCAAAAGGGCGAACCATCTGTCTTGGATTTTTTGTGGATTTCCTTTTAATTTTCACGCTAGAAGGC
The DNA here is from genome assembly GCA_944452935.1 of Rhogogaster chlorosoma. Lineage (NCBI taxonomy): Eukaryota > Metazoa > Arthropoda > Insecta > Hymenoptera > Tenthredinidae > Rhogogaster > Rhogogaster chlorosoma. Next base: position 26,603,134 of record OX101797.1, read on the forward strand.
GGCCGTCCAGCAGGGCGTTACCATTTTATATGACTTTTCATCGACGTCAAGGTATGAACTGATTCCACATTACTTACCGTCCATGTGATTAATGCCAGTTTTAGGTGAGCTAATTTTGGCCACAGCCATTTTGGACACGAAACCATTTGACTCGCTGACGCGTTTCGGGAAAACTAGACATATACCTTTTTTTCCTCACTTCATTTTAAGAATGGATTGTAGTGTTTTTGGATTTATGTGTGTATGTTACAACGTTGAGCTTCAATACTCAAAATGGCCTACTTCTTTCTCTGTCCGAAACATGTGTATCTTGCGATAACATGAAGTATATACCTGGGTCCTGATTTGGATCGCGTGTTCTTAAAAATCATTTTATCCAGTCTCTTTATGATGTTATATTTGTCAGGCCAGCAAATATTCAATCGAAATCTGTATTTCGTTTTGTAACCAAACCCGCGCCCTCCATTGACTCATGCATAGATTTTCTCCTCACATTATAATTAGCATGGTTTATTTTTATTTTGTCCGCAATGTTCTGATTTTACGTATCCGAAGTACAAAAACAGCCTCGTTGCGCTATTGCGTCCTACCGTAAACACGTATGGTTTTATCATTTGAATTTCACGTATTTCAACACTCAATAACATTACGGAATTTAGTTCAAGAATGAGGAATTGAGAAATGAACCTCAATTGAATATTATTCGCCAAAATTATGTTATCTAACGATATGTTCCGTTTTTTTCTTCAAATTATTTTCTTCTCCCGGTATTTCTTCATTCGTGACCCTTTGCCAGAGTGTCTACCTTCTGAGATATGATGAACATAAGAGGATATTCTACTCTGCATATCTCCGCATCTTTCAACTATGGTCAAATAAAAACTTACATAGATGATTAATGAATTGCTGGATTATGATTAGCTGTAATTTCACGCAATAAAAAGCAACTGATCTCAATCATTCTAATCCAATTTTTCTACATCGAATTCCTTTGAGATTCAAATCCAATATCTTATGACGTCATAGAACGATTAAAACATCTTTGTAAAAAAAGCACAAAGAGTTGCCTGTAACTTTCAATAATTGCATTCATCCGCCGGTCAACCCACAGGGTTAATTATTATCATATCCCATAGGATATATATTTTTTCTTTCCTTTTTTTTTTCTTTTAACCGTGGTATTTTTTGAACATGCGCCTTTCCACATGAATAACAAATTTTATATCTAACTAAACACATAACGGACAAAAATTTCGTATCTGACTTGGTAAATTAGCGTAGAATGCGAACCGCCGTCGAACGTGCAATCTTTTATTACATAACATTCGAAATGCCTCGTAATCTCTGATACATACACCTACAACAACGTGGAATGGTTTAATGTTACCATGCGCGCACAGGCGTTCAGCCGAATTGCACTTGTACTATGTCCTATATATTGTGAACTTGACTCGATGGCTGCCTAGCTATCACCGCTAAGTAAACACTTCATTTTTTTATAATTAAAAACAAGATTATACTTTGTAAATATCTCGCACCGTCTTACCCCCGCGCATTATCATAATTCTTAATCATTGGCTCATCGTCATAAGACATACTATATACGTGAACTAAAACATAATACGATTATGTACTTATCTCTAGTTTGAATGTTCTGGAATATTTTTATTTAGACCAGATTCAATCCAGCCGCATTCAGATAATCGTACAAAAATAGAAGTATAGGCCGGTTCGGATCAGCAGGTTTTTTTTATTACTTTTTCCATCGTGTATGCATACAATTCTTTTGAATGCAATAAATGTTGTTGACATCTGTCTTTGCGAAAGAGCTCGAGAAATTGCATTTCACAATTTCTTGGCCTACGCGGAGAGAGATTTGGCATGCAGTTCGTATCGGTACTAGTGACCATAGACTTAGAGAGATAGACTGAGCGATCCCATAAGAGGCACTGAAGCTAACATTTAAAGGACAGAGATATGTCGGGAGTACTCCTCTCTCTTTTCAATTGGCGTCATGGTGGGAGACGACGGAGCAGTGGAAGTGGAACAGCCACAACTGCTTCTCCTCATTCTCCTCTATTGCCTCAATCCCCACCACAAATATCGTCAGACAGAGAGAGGAGTACTCCCGACATATCTCTGTCCTTTAAATGTTGGCTTCAAGCGGCCCATAAGAGCGCTCAGTCTATCTCTATAAGTCTATGCTAGTGACGCTGCTGTACATCGCATTTGGTAGGCGAGGCGTGCGCTTTTGTCGTCGTGATGACGTGAAGATCGCTACAAGCTCACTCTCTATCTCCGTCTCTTCTTTTGGTAACCCATGCCATTGACTAAAGATTGTAAAGACGGCCAGGTTAATAAGGTCTGTTGAAGCTCGATTTTTCAGTGGTGCACGACTGTCCTCTCGATGACCTCGAGCATTTTTAGCCGAACTACACTAACCGTCCCGGTTCAATGAATAGAACAGTTTTCTGATAATGTCCTTACCATTCCGGCACACAGGGTAAGGCAGTTTAGAGTTTGAGATTCGATATGCTGACCTATGAATATAAAATCGCTGAAAATCGCAGCTATGAAAATGAAAAAAATTTATTTTATTTAATACTATGTGTAAATTTTCGTAAGTCTCTTGAGTTTGATCGAGTGAGCTATTGGAATAGATGCATATGGGCATATGTCAGAAACCTTTAACTTTTCGAATAAAAAAATCTAAATCTAAATTGTGTTGCACACATTCGTAATTTTTTGTATGACATACCAGAACCTGTAAAAAGGTCATATATATCCATGTACATCACGCAATTTTAGGGGAGCATGAGATAAAAATTAATAGTATGATAATAGTATAGTATATTGATAGTATCTGACATTCATTTTCGTCACGTCAATATGCATCCATAACCCCGCACACCACAAAACAAAATATCGACTCTCCTGCATAAAGGTGAGCGCGTTTGATTCCTTAGAGGTCTATCTTCATGTGCATCCGGTAAAACTAACTGAATTAACTTGTGCTGTTGTTACCAAGTGGAAAAACGTTGCGTGTCAGGTCTGATGTCGAAAGTTGGTGACAGTACTTCATAGAGATTTTTCGACTATCACAAACTAATTCTCGCGTTTCTTATTATAGTGACAAGGTTGCGAGTGCTCTTCTTGTCATAAGAGATTCAAAAAAATATTTTTCTGAAGGTGTGCTGCTATGTAATGGGTGTTGAAGGTCTGGCGCAAGTTGCCAGATACACGCTCTGCACGTTGAAAAAATACATGTTCGAGCCTGTAAATAACAGTTTCGCCCGTGTATTATGGGGGTGCATTTCAAAGTCCCGAACTATTTTAGTCCCGAATACCCCGCAGTCCCGAACGGGCAAAGTCGCGACCGTTCATTGTCCCGAACGGGCAAAGTCGCGACCGTTCATTGTCCCGAACGAGAAAAGTCGCGATCGCTCAATGTCTCGAATGATAAAAGTCACAACCGCTCGTTGTCCCGAACGAGAAAAGACACGACCGCTCGTTGTCCCGAATGGGAAAAGTCCCAACTGCTCATTGTCCCGAACCCGCAATGTCCGGAATCGGTATTTTTCAGAGAGCAGAAAACGTGTAGGGTTCTACTGTATGTATAATATATGTATATTCACATCTATATTAAAAAAGTTGGAAAACGCCATTAGTTTTTCTTTCCTATATCTGAGCATATGGGACATTTATATGTTCCATGTTGCAAGTACGGTCGAAAGATCGATAATGATAATCGATGTAGGTGAATATTTGTCCGCCTGATTCAGAATGTGAAATAAAATCAGATTTGCCAATTATATTTGGAAATTGCTAAAAAATACCGCCAATCCTGCGCAATATCAAGAATCGCTACAGCGTATCACCGTTATAGTTACCCTCAGGCCGGCGGACGCCAGCTAATCTATCATACCTATTTTATTCGATATACAGTAGAACCCTACACGTTTTCTGCTCTCTGAAAAATACCGATTCCGGACATTGCGGGTTCGGGACAATGAGCAGTTGGGACTTTTCCCATTCGGGACAACGAGCGGTCGTGTCTTTTCTCGTTCGGGACAACGAGCGGTTGTGACTTTTATCATTCGGGACATTGAGCGGTCGTGACTATTCTCGTTCAGGAGATTGAGCGGTCGCGACTTTGCCCGTTCGGGACTTTGAAATGCACCCGATTTTAGAGTGGGAGTTTGGGGGTTGGAGTTAGGTTTGTTTAAACATTTTGTTTCTGGGAAGGACAATGTGGAGGAGAAGTAAGGGTTCTAGGCGCTACGTGCTTAAACAATAGAGCTAAAACATACGGAATTTCCAAAAAAGGTTATAAAGTAGAAAGCAGCGAGAAAGTTGAAATCTTTGAGATTCTCTACATTTGGTCGCCAAATGTTCCAAACCTATGAGTCATGGCTTGTATTGCTGCTTGCTCAAGGGTACTAGTCGCGTTTTGACCCTTAGCTCGCGGTACCTGAAGTAAACTCAGAAACTGTAAAATATTGAATAAATATCTAAATTATGTCCAGCGTGGTTTGGAACGCAACATAATCCAATTCGTAATTCACGGCGTACAGAGCAGCCAGGCAGTAGTTCATGACGTCCAGGTCATCCGCTTCATAGTTTTTGGCATCCAGGTTTTCCTGATCGTAGTTCTTGGTGTCCAGGTCATCCGCTTCATAGTTCTTCGTAGCTGGGTCATCCGCTTCATAGTTCTCGGCGTCCAGGTCTTCCTGATCGTAGTTCTTGGTGTCCAGGTCATCCGCTTCGTAGTTCTTCGTAGCTGGGTTATCCGCTTCATAGTTCTCGGCATCCAGGTCTTCCTAATTGTAGTTCTTGGTGTCCAGGTCATCCGCTTCATAGTTCTCGGCATCCACGTCGTCCTCATCGTAGTTCGCGGTGCTAAGGCTATCCCGCCTAATAGTTATGGGCGTCCAAGTCTTCCTCACCGTAGTTCTTGGCGTGGAAATCAACTACTTTGTAGTTCTTGATGTCCAGGTTATCCGCTTTATAGTTCTTGGCGTCCAGGTCTTCCCCACAGTAGTTCGCGTGGAAATCAACTACTTTGTAGTTCTTAGTGTCCAGGTCATCCATATCATAGTTCTTTGTGTCTAGGTCATCCACGTCATAGTTCCTGGTGATCAGGTCATCCGCTTCGTAGTTCTTGATAGCTAGGTCATCCACTTCATAGTTTTCGGCATCCAGCTCTTCCTTACCGTAGTTCTTGGTGTACAGGTCAACTACTCCGTAATTCACAGTCTCCAGGTCATCCATATCGTAGTTTTTGGTGCCCAGGTCATCCGCTTCATAGTTCTCGGCATTCACGTCGTCCTCATCGTAGTTCGCGGTGTTAAGGTTATCCCGTCTAATAGTTCTGGGCGTGGAGATCAACTACTTTGTAGTTCTTGGTATCCAGGTCATCCATATCGTAGTTCTTGGTTTCCAAGTCATTCGCTTCATAGTTCTCGGCCTCCAGGTTTTCCTCACAGTAGTTCTTGGCGTGGAGATCAACTACTTTGTAGTTCTCGGTGTCCAGGTCATCCGCTTCGTAGTTCTTGGTAGCTAGGTCATCCGCTTCATAGTTTTCGGCGTCCAGCTCTTCGTCACCGTAGTTCGCGGTGTCAAGGTTATTTGCATCATAATTTTCGGCATCCAGGTCTTCCTCACCGTAGTTCGTGACGTACAAGTCATCTACCACGTACTTCACGGTGTACAGGTCGTCCGCTTCTTGGGAATCGGCGCACAGGCTACCTGCTTTATAGTTCTTGGTAGATAGGTCATCTGCTTTGTAGTTGTCGGTGCACAGAACTGCGAACTGTAAGACTTGACATCAAAAGCTATTAAGCGGATGACCTGGACACTGATAACTATGGAGAGGAAGACCTAGACAACGATAACTACAAAGCGGTTGACCTCCTCGCTGAGATATACGTAGAGGAAGATCTGGCCACCGATGACTACGAAACGGATGACCTAGCCGCAAAGAACAATCGACTGTCCGAATTCACGGAAAATTGAACTTTACTTTAAAAAAATCAGATGAATTCACTATTCCGTCATTAATATTCTTTAATGACAGTTTAGAGAATTAGTTAAAGAATATTAATGACAGTTATATATTCACCGTGAATACTTGACAGGTCAAATAGAAATATTATTTCACTTACAAAAAAACAAATGGATAAACAGATAGTGCAGATGAAGCCAGATGGGAATTGTCTTTTGCGCGCGCTGTCGTATCGCCTGTCAAAAAATCAGGATAGGCATCGGGAGCTAAGATTGACCATCGTTTCATTCATACCAGAACAAGCCGCTGTTCGCGCACAAGAAACTGACATCTATGTAAACCAAAAGTAGCCTTTGCTTTCCATTATTCTTCTTGCGCAAGTATCTCTTAATGAAAATTATACCGTGATTTTATCATTAACAGGTAATAGTGAAGTTTTCGGCGCGCGGACCAAAAAGTATGGGACTCAGTGTAAAAGATCTATGAAGGGTCTTCTATCCCTTAGATTTCACACACACATGCGAAGAACCCAGACGGTAGCTGCGGTTCCCAAAAGGTTAGAATAGGTTAGGTCACCCAGCTGATCTAACATACACACACGCACACATATCAAGCTACTCACAGAGCGAGGCGCGCAGGGGCGGAGCCCCTAGTACGTATACATTATACATATACGTGTATACATTAATGTATGCGCGTTTTTTCTCATATCAATTATATGTAGTGCAGTTAAGTTTCGTTCTTGCGTCGGTAACCTCATTTTTACCTTTTTTTCCAATTTTTTTTTTTCTATGCGTATACATAGCGGGCAGAAAGACGTCTCTCACGTAGTGGATTCCGTCATTAGGAGTTCATTTTTTAGAATACTTTTATTTCTTTAGGTTGGTACAAGAACAAAAAAAAAGTTATAAATATTGAGGTGTGCCACGGTTTTTGTTATAATAATAATATATAGAAGAAAGTATTGTTCCGTGAGCGCGGCAGTGACCTGTCGCCCACGTTGGTTTCGCTGACCTCCGCGTATACACATATTACATCCATCGGGGGTCGGTAATATACGGAAAAAAAAAGTAATAATAAATAAATACGGTGTCAAGTCCAAGTGGAAATAAAATTTAATTTTCAACTGAAAATACCGCACAAAAAAAAGAGACACAAAACAAAATAGAAAACAAAACATGAGTTGGGATCTACGAGATTGAACGGGCGAATTAAGGTGAAGTACAATGTGTAAAAGGGGCTTCCCTGTACGTATACACCGATGCGAAGCCAGACGATACGCGGATTACTGTAGCAATGTAGCATAGGCTGCAATTATTTAACCTGGCATTGAGATATTGAAAAAAATGTGGAAAAAATAAATAAATAAAAATGAATTTTTAGAGTGTAATAAAAAAGAAAAAATTCAATTCCTAACGCGGCGGGCGATCGGACTGACCTATACTTTCCTCTCCATCATCCCCCTCGTTAAGTTTTCCGCATTGCACTCGCGAAAATTCGACCTTGTCCATCCGCGGAGGACGTGGATATCCTCACCCCGCGACCGTTGCGGCCGTCACTGGAATCGCAATGTTGAGCGATCAATAGGCAGGCACCACCTCGACGTCTGCCTTAAAGCTTGACGCTTGCGCAAACGCGCGGGATTATATAGAAATCGCTTACCCAAGTTCGTCCGGGACACGAACGGCGAACCCTATTCAGTAGAGAACCAAATCTCCGACGTATTGTTATCATTGACGTGTACCGCAGAGAGCGACAGACCGGAACCACCACCATACGCAAAACTCGACTTATGCGTCATCAGCGAGAAGGTATAATTCGTGTGAAGTTTCAAAAATCTATCATAACAGCTTCAATAAATTATTCCATACGAATCAGACCCGCTTCTCCCTTATGCGAAATTCCTATGCTGCATTTGTTTGTTCTTTATTTTTTCTTTCTTGTATAATTCCTCTTCCCGGAGTACCTAAAATTCTTCATGCTTTAGACCACGGAGAAATAAAAAAAAAAGAAGAGAGAGAAATAATTATGCATGTGATATACATAGTGCGGTAAACTTATGGCTAACTGGGGTAAAAAAAAATATTACACCTTTGAGAAAAAATGTATCTTTTTATTTTCCTCGAATTTATTTATCGCATCATCGAGTGCGTAGGAGTTTTTTTCTTTTTTTCTTCAAGCGTGTTTTATACCCACGCGGTTACCATATGTCAATGATTTTCGGTGATACCTATCTGTTTTACGACTGAAGATCGTAACGCGATAAGTCAGTGTGTGTATACCTATAACCCTCCGTGGTCACTGAGTGTCGATTCGATCCACCTATATTTTACTGAAAAATTTCAATCTTCGTATACTTATTCACATTTTCACGAATTTTTTTTTAGACACGTTGACGTTTGATTTTTGCCAAATTGACTTTTGTTACATATTCTACAATGTTCAAAGTATGAACCATAATTTTTTGACACAAAATCGAATGGATAATTTTTGTACGGCAGCCAGTTGAAAATTAGTTGGGTCAATTTAACCCAGGGTGACCATCCGGTGATTCTACAGAAGTGTGACCTCGAAGGGATAAGAAAATAAAACCGGAAGTTGAAACTAAACACCTATATATGTATAACGAACGACGAAAGCTTGAAGTAGTTTAACTATCAATTGTGGATATGTAAATTAAACCCGAAACAGCCGACGACGGTATTATATTTGGCCTTCTCTTATTACGACGATGAATCTAATTGACGAATAAAAAGTTAATTACCAAAGCAGACTCCGCGAGGATTCTCTCAGCACCTGATAATACGGTTCTTCTCTATATAGCTAGGTACGTGTAGTTGTTTCATTTCGTTTATATCTCCGAAGAGGGTTTTACGACTTTCGTAGCGTTAACAATAAGGTTATTCCCTGTCTCGTACATGTTTCGCCTAATTCCTATAATACACATTTCAACATCTGAGGAAATATTGCCCAAATGCCATACGATTCTTCTACAGTTCATTATCAGCAGCTATTCTAATATAGAATGATTCCGGTGTCGCTAATCTCATCACGGCGCGGGCGCGACTGATCGGCACAGATGGGACCGAAAAAGTTAGCAAATTCGAAGTAGACATTAATCGCAACTTACTGCGATGTTTGCGTTGAATATGTTGTACGTAAAGTCGGAAGTCTTTTCCGTATAAGACGCGCGTTTGCTGCGAACGGCGAATAAGTACTAAAGTGCAGCGTTTTATCCGTTGAACTTGAAATCCTTGACTGAACGTAGGTGGGCACACGTATATCATGTATATCGCTTACAGTTTAGTGACTGTCGAAGCTCGACAGGTATAGTTTTTCTCCTATTTTAGATTTGACTAAATTCTGGGACGCGGTGAGCGGTGTCGCGACCACTGATCTCTACTATACGCTAGATGGGGGATAGCGTGAAATACCTGTAACCAATTGAACGGCTGCAGTGATGGGCATTTCCTTTATTTTTCTGTGACGTGACCTCACAATCAGACGTGCGGTACCGCTTTGTTTTTCAAAACGAAACTAGAAAAACCTAGTATTCTGTTTGAAATTCCCGCCAAAAATTGTCAGGGAGACACAAACAAAATGGCGATCGTATGGAAATAAATGCTTTCAAATTGGTTCAAATATTTCCTATAGCAGAGCCGCCTATCCCCCATCCAGTGTACAGTACAGATCAGTGGTCTCGACATCCGGTGTTGTCATTTTATTTTTCGTCTCTATCATTTGTTTTGTCAACTTCTCTTCGCGACTCTTCAAGCCGCGCGGCGGGGCGAGAAGATATTCGTTATCATGGCCCTAGTATTCAGCCCTCGCGAAAACCGTCTAGACGATCGATAAAGGTGACCCGCGCGATCCATGCGACATATTAAGTCACAAAATTAAAATTAAAAACACAAAACAAAAAAAAAGGGAGGGAAGTAAACACATAACAGAGGTTCACAAATGTTATCGCAAACCTCCGAAGTACGAGATCCTGGCAGTTACAACCGCTTCTGAAAATCGTCTATGCAGTGCTCGCAAGAAACGCCCTTCGATTAAACTCGTACGTGTATAAAATGCCGAAAAAATGAAATAAGATAAAATATAATTCTATTTCGATTTATCATGCAACGAAAATAAGAGATTACTACACTGAAAAGGAATCAAAAAGAGGAATCGAAATGCCAGCTGGATAACGGTACGAATTGGGAATCTGCATTTTTAATCTTGAGCTTTCCCAGTATCAGGGGCTCGATTTTGGAGATCATGCGATAGATGTTCGTATGCAAAAATCGTTTTCCGGCCAATTGCGAACTTGGTTTTTTTTGGTATTAACTAAATTGAATGAATTAAATTTAACTATTATATGGTTTGTCGAAAAACTGATTTCGTATACGAAGATCTAACGCATGATCTCAAGATAAACAGACAAAATGAACAGGAAAATATTTAAAAACAAAATAGACCATGTTCAAATTCCCGGGTAAGGCGGTACGAAATAGGCGTTGGAGGGGGGGGGGGGGGGGGGGGTAAATGACGGGTAGTCGCGTAAAGTTTACAAAATTGATTTTTCCCTGAACCTCTGCTTTCGTAAAACATGTATGAACCTCAAACAGGAGTCCCGCTAATAATATTTAGGGACCAATTCTGTATAACAGGGCTAGAGAAATCGGTCCTTTTTCTTTTCTTTTTTTTTAATAAATAATCGAATTACCTATGATTTGATTCCGCCATTTTCATCTGGATATTAAATATGAGACGAACGTTACAATTATACAGAAATAGGCTTCGAAACTCTCAAAGAATGTGTCAAAAAAAATTGAAAACAAACGAAACAAGGATATAATTTAAGTACTACAAGTTCCATCTATCACACACATGAGATATTCCATGCCAACTCGACTAATGATTTTCCATCACCATTTTTAATTTTATTCATAATTTTTTTTGCAATTATGCCAACTCTAACATCCCAAGCAGAACATCCTTTTTAATTTTTTTTTTTTTGATCACAAACATTCCGTATCCATAGAGGATCATTTCGAACCCTATTCGAAAGTGGAAACTATTTTCCTTATATTTATTTTGCTGATTTGAAAAAATATTATTCCGCAAACGTGGGGGATAATATGGCCCCCAGAATTTTTTGAATGTAGATAAATTGTATTTTTCAGAAGAATGGATGGTAACGATGAGAGATACGATTGATTGTTACATTCCATTATCCTTAAAATACAATTTATTTGCATTCAAAAAATTCTGGGATCCATTATCCACTACATTTAGGAAATAATATTTTGTCAGATCAGCAAAATAAATATAAGGAAATAGTTTCCATGTTCGAATAGGGCTCAAAATGATTTTCTTCGGACACAGAGTTTTTGGGGTTTTTTTTTTTTTTGAAAAAATTAAAAACGATGTTCTATTTGATGTTTCAAAAATTCATAAATAAATTACAGTTGGGAGAAAAAATATGAAAAAAATTAGGAGTGGATGTTACAGTTGTGATGATCGTACAAAAAATTATGGATCAAATCAAAAATGGTGAAGGAAAATCATTGTTCAAGTTGGCATGGAATACCTCATGTAGTAAATATGGAGCGGAAATAACTCGAAATAAAAATGTGTCTTTTGATCTTATACGTGCCAACTATATTATCATCAAAATGCGTATTTCATATGAACTATTTTGGTAGACCATCCACATTCCCGTTGTTAATGATGTTAATGAACATTGTCAATAATTTAGTGAGAAAGGTAAATTGAATTTAAAACAAGGCTTCTTCGTTTTGAATCTAATAGAAACATCCAGGATATCATCCAGAGGGAAAGGATCGGTGTACAGAAAAGGCGGCGGAGGCGGGACATTGTCCAACCGTCCCACGATCGGCAGAACCATCTCTTCCACACAGATTTATTTCCGGCTACCGACAACCGGTCGATCAATAATATCGGCGTGGCGTTCAAGCTTTATTGAGGGCAAGAGCAGCATACAGGCAGCGTGTATGATCATTGAAGACCACCCCCCTCTGCCCACCAGACCGAGGCAAAACCCGCATCAAGATACCACCCAACGTTTTCTAAACCATCTGGTCGTGCCCAAACACAGGACCTCAAAATTTTCCAGGTAGTTTTTAAAGCCAATACATTTGTCTTTTTATTCAGACAACAGTTTTTTCTATCTCATGCTAAAGGCCCAATTCAGATGATTCATGTTTCTTGATTATGCTAAAACTGATTTGCAACAAATAAATTATTCAACTTCTCTCAATCTGAAATGTAGCAAAGAATTTGTAATAGATGCCTGGCTTAACTCATAGTTTTACCATGAACCAACATCTAATCTTATATTATACTACAGTGAAAAAAATCATCAATCTATGAGGAAGAGAAATTCTAGAGCTTTTTTATTTATCTGATGAATATCTCGACAAATTATGCTATAAATTAATTCTAAAGCGACAGAAAGCCAGTGATTCAATACGCCTTTCGGATGGCACATCTTAGAAATGTTTTCCTATGTCCAGATCTTGGGAGATATAATCTTAAATATGGGAAAGCATGGACTTTAGTAGCTGGGGCTAGAATGAAACATCAACTATTGACGGTTGAAAATAATCATTGGTAATAATTTTCAGTAATAGGCATCGGAAGCTTCAACCATTCAGGGAAACGTGACTGTCATCACAAGGTAGCGCGGCATACCAAACCGCAACAACAAAAAACAGCCCTGACTTGACACGTTGTTTGCTACCACTAGGTAGCGACTACCAGGCAAGGTCGCCGCTCAGCAATCAAACTGTTACTCAAAAACCTCAAGGTAAAATATAGAAGTTTGAGAAAGTTACCAACCTGAGCTCCAGAGGCACAGATAGAACAGATAGAACGAGAGATAGAAAAAGCGCAATCTCAAACGTTGTTAATTACACAAGTTGCTTCTACATTTCGCAAAAACGTCTCGTCAAAGGTTACTATTGCTTGAACGAACTCATAAACTTGCGAGAAGTAGAAGGCGAAGGAAATATCTGTCACTATGGGGAGCTTAAACGTAAACCGTGCGGTCAGCGATGCCTTTTATCGCTATAAAATGCCTCGGATCCAAGCCAAGGTAGAGGGTAAAGGAAACGGTATAAAAACCGTGATTGTCAACATGATAGAAGTGGCCAAAGCCATAGGCCGGCCCGCTACCTACCCAACTAAATACTTTGGGTGCGAACTTGGAGCTCAGACTCAATTCGATTTCAAAAACGAAAGATTTATCGTCAACGGTTCTCATGATGCGGCCAAGCTGCAAGATCTTCTCGATGGATTCATAAGAAAATATGTTTTATGTCCTGCTTGCGACAATCCCGAGACAGAGTTATTAGTCAGCGGTAAAAAGGGGACAATATCTCAGGGCTGTAAAGCCTGCGGTCATCATGCTCTGCTGGAGTTCAACCACAAGCTGAATACATTTATTCTGAAGAATCCTCCGAGCCTGAACCCAGCAGCTACGGGTAGTTCTCTGACAGAAGGAAAGCGTGGAAAGCGTTCTAAAAAAGCTAATGGCGATACCAACGGAGACCGTTCAGGTTCTCCTGAAAATGACAACAGCACAGGGGATATAATTGTCGAAGCTCCTAAAAAAATATCTGTTGAAGATGATCACGATCAATGGGCAGTCGACGTATCTGAAGAGGCAGTTAGAGCTCGTCTTCAGGATTTGACGGACGGAGTGAAAGGAATGACCATCAGCGATGATCTTGAGAAAACCGAGAAAGAAAGAATGGACATTTTTTATGAATTGGTCAAACATCGGCGAGACGCTCTTCAGCTTGATAACCATAAGGAGCTTCTAGCTGAGGCTGAACGTCTTGAGATTAAATCTAAAGCTCCGTTGGTTCTTGCTGAGCTTTTGTTCGACCACGCGCTACCAATTCAAGTGAAAAAACATCGTGTGCTCTTGCTTCGTTTCACCCACGACGACGCTAAAGCCCAAAAATATTTGCTCGGAGGTATTGAGCAGGTCATTGCTCTTCACAAAGATTGTCTGATGCCAAAGGTTCCCGGAATCCTTAAGGTGAGCGGTAGGCTCACAGTTATATTCCCTTCATTTCACTCTATGTATTTATCAATTAGCCAGTTTAGTATTTCAATGCTTTTCAGAATATCAATGCAATGAATTATAGTTGTTATTTCCATCAATATGCAAGTCACTGGTATGCTACAACTGTATCATCTATTTTGCCAGCTTTTCTACGACGCTGATATACTGGAAGAAAAGGCTCTTCTTGAGTGGGCCAGCAAAGTCAGTAAGAAATATGTTTCTAAGGAGCTGGCCCAGGAAATCCATGACAAAGCAGCTCCGTTCCTCACATGGCTCAAGGAAGCCGAAGAGGAAGATTCTGATTCTCAAGAAGAAGATGACGACTTGGAGGTCAGGATTTATTATTATTATTACTGTTTATTATTATTTATTATTTATTATTTATTATTTATTATTATTTAGCAATTGAATTTTCCAACAACTTTTATCTTTGCCTTCTAAAAATGATCAAAATGTGCCAATTTGAATAACTTGCTAAAGTTTTCTGACTCTTTGCTGTACTAAATTCAATTTGGTTTAAGCCATTGGTTTAAGTCATTGATTAACTCTTCGATTAAATCCAATACCTTGAGTTTCAAAGAGGTTCAAAAATTAAATTAATTTTGAAAATTGATATTGAATGATTATTATTATTGTTATTATTTTGTTTTTTTGTTATAGATCGAATATGACGACAGAGCGAAACAACCATTGAAGCAGCAGCAGCAGCAGCAGCAGCAGCAGCAGCCAACGAAGAAACCTGTTGCGAATGATTCTGAAGAAGATGATTTTGACATTGATGCCATTTAAAATTGAAATTCGTTGATTGGATAAGAAAAAAAACATGTAGGTGGCTGTAGCGGGGATTTTTCTCGGCGCAATGTCAGTTAGAATTAGATTTTCTTACTTTATGCCCAAATATTTTATAGACAAATAAGAATAGACCGCGCGAGTCATGGGCTACCGTCCAAGTAGCCACGATCGAGGGATAGAAAGAGAGGGCTGCATACAGAGTGACTGCCCCTGTCTAATCGCGCATGCGTGCCAGCATAAGCCCTTAGGTCTCCTTCTGCTGTCTGATTTCCGCATGCGCGCTCAGACAAGGACAGAAAGACCCCATGCGCGGCGTTCTCTTTCTATTCCTCTATCTGCTTTTCGACCCCCTTGCGCGGTCTATTCTCATATGTCTACGAAATATTTACACCACCGTTTACACGCGTATGTTTGCTTGAATAATAGCCTTTCTCGTTTCTTTTTATTTTTTTCCCTCTTTACACATATCTTATTCGTTGGCCTAAAACATTAGTAGATAATTAATGGCTGCCTGAAAATATTTTTATTATTTTCACGAAATTGTGAGTATGGATAATAAAGGAATAATGTATACTCATATATGTTATCAAAGCAAAACGAAAAATATACAAATAAAATCCAATTGAAATATTAGAGAAATGGAACAACATTGAGAACAATTAACCTCATCTACAAACTGTGCACTCTCTAGCTACAAGATAAAATTGCCGCGCATCGCTATTGCTACTCTAGATGAAAAAAGAAATGATTGTAGTAGTAATAATAAATAAGCAAGCAAATTTTCAAGTACTTCTAGTTTAAGATTATACAATATTTTGTTATTATGTTAATATTGGAATTATCAATTCGAATCATATTGTAGTGTTATCACGCAGGAATTAATATTCGTATCCCGTAATATATCAATAGTTACAGCCGTTAATAAGACGTTTGCCTGGTACTTTCTGTATTCTATCTATTCACTATCCTGATAATAATTATCTATTCAAATAAATGTTTACCGCAATTCTATCCGTCTAATTGGAATTATTATATACACCGTTCTTTTTGTTTTCCTCCAAGTATTTTATTCAATCGAAAAATATAATTTCGTGACATGTAATACGTTACGTGATACGGTCTTTGAAAATTCCCTTTATTGTTTATGATAATATTGATATCTTGTATATATATATATAATTTGAAAGACTGGATATTTCACACAATTCATATGACCGCCATTTTGAATTTCACGATAAGTTGCGAAAATTTAAAAGACACTAGGAAAAAAGTCTACCGTTGTCAACGACGTAGACAAGTTTTATCAACAATATTGAAAAGTTGTAAGTTACTACTTCTTTTTTTTCCTTAGGTTCAAGCCGGAAGTGTGCGAGTTAAATTCCCTGAACCTTTACCGGATGCAATGCACGAATTGAAAATAATTATACGGAAATTCAGAATGTCGTCCATCTATTCTATATTGATATTTTGTGATCTGATATTCTTTAAAATTCAGTATTATTTATCAAAGAAATTCGTTCATAGGAGTGTGGGAGCTGAATGCGCGTCAGAAATCACCGTTTCAAAAGATCCTATCAATTTCTGGTAAAAGTTTCTGTTCAGATAAATTCTAAGAATGAAATTCATCTCGACTTACGTATCATGAAAGCAGGATACAATTACAGGTATTCTATTTACTTTCAAACGTAAATCGTTCTTTTGGCAAAGCTTTTGGCTTTGTCTGGAAACGTTTTGTGTATTTCAAACTTTTCCTGCCTACAGTACTGGCATCCTAATTCTAGAATCGTATGGAATCGTATCACGGCCGTATGAGCCGGGTTTTCCGTTTAACGCTGCTCTCTGATTGGTCCAGACCGTGTATTCCGCCGGTGATATGATGAGATACGATTCTAGAATTAGGGTCCGGAAACGAATTTCGATTGGTTCGGTATTATAACGCGGAAAGTGCGAAGGCGCTACAGTCGTGAATCGTGATTGTGGATCGAGTGACAGCTTTCGCTCGCACCGAGTTGGCGAGTTTCTAGTAAGTTCTTGTAAAACAAAGATTGTGAGGCCTTTCCCGTGTCAATATAACAACTAAATACGGTGGTGTGCAAAAGGTAATTCTCGACGGTTGATCGGCATTCGTGTATGATACAGAAACACTCGTGTTTGGTTTAATACGCTCAGTCCTTTCGCCATTTTGGCCTGTCATCAGCCTCCGATAATCATTCGGACGAAAATTATCACCAGTTTATTTATCGCCCCACAATAATTGTGTGCTTATTTTTTAACAATCTCAATGTACTTCGGATCTTTTGCTCTATTCTAAGTATTAAATCCCGCCATTAGTTTCCCAACAATCACGGAGATATGTCATATTTTTTCAGCAGTGGGATGATACATTGAAAGCCCACGTCAGGGATTCCTGCATGGACCGTTCACAAGAGTAAGTCCACCCTCCTCAATAATTTATGTTATTTTAGGAGAAAATGATAAATAATTAACTATTTTTCACGGACCACGCCTTCTAAGGTGAACAAGTGCGCCCGGAAATCAATAGTTTTAATCCATTTCCTCCGGTTGCTACTACCGTGACGAAAAATCAGTGACCATGACCATTTGTGCACCAATTACTTTATTCGTTAGCACTTTTAATTTATTTATAGACTCTAATATTTCAGCCAATTAACAATCTCCGTACCCTAAAACAAACTAACGTTATTCTTCAACCTTAAAGAATTTTATTAAGTACAATAATTATTACAGAAATCATTCACGACCAAATCAATTACGTTCGAAGTAATCCGCAAAACTAACAAAGTAATAATCTTCTTTCATATCACGGTACCATTATTATTTATTTATCGTCAGACTAATCGAATTTCATTTTCCAAGTCAATAACTGTATGCGCGATCATATAAAGCATTCCCATTGTTTTACATTGGCACGCCTTTGTAGGTGCACAACGTTCTTTGGTACCTGCTTAGCTAGTCATTAAATTTTTCGACCAGTTAAAAGCAAGGTTCATTTATCTATAGTATGTTAATAAACTTATTTTACCGGCTTATTCAAGTGTGTATTGGATTATAGATGATGATTTAAAAAAGGAAGTAGATTCAAAAACAATTTCAGCATATGGTTTGTTTATTATTTATATTGGAACTACTTTTCCTTATCTGACACTGCGCCGCTATTGTAATCTTCGCCCGCAAAAATGTATTCTAATTCTACACGCATATTTTCATTCTTATCTGCCTATTATGCCAGTGTTATACACTGTCCAGATTTATACTATTTAAAATGTTCATTCATCGTTGATATAGCGAAGTATTTATAAAGAAACTCAGTGAATTATTGAGCGAATTTCATTCACGAAAGGAAGCTGGGCAAGTTAGCCAAGATATCGTGTCGTCATGGTATGAATCACCACTCAGCGCAAGAGCGAGCTTAGGTCTAGTTGCTCAGTACTTGGTATCAAAGAAACATGAAATCAGACTTCTTTGCAAATGAAATGTCTCTCGTTCAGAGATATACACGTTAATTTATCACAAGAACTTGGATCGAACTATTCTTTTTTCCGACTTTTGAAAAATTATCTTTCATCTTCACAGAGTAGTTTTATTTATTAAAAAAAAAATTTATTTCCTATGCTTATATACATATGATTATTCATTTCATTGTATTTATGTACACGAAGCGTGTTTGATTCCGACCGATGTGAAGTTGACTTCACAGTCTTTTGTCTTTTACCTTCTCTATGCAACTACGAAGGATAGAAGGAGACAGAAGACAGAAGACTGTGGCGCCAACTTCATACCGGTCAGGAAATCAGACACGCCATGGACTATGTTTCCATCGGAGGGTCAGAGTCGGGTTAGGTTCAAATTTGAATCAATGAGAAATAAGATTCAAAATGAAATTACGGTCGTCTTTTCAAATCTCACTTCTCATTGGCTCAAATTTGAACCTAACCCGACTCTGACCCTCCGATGGAAACATAGTCGTGTATACATACATACAATAACATTTCAGACTTTTGAAGTGATTACGTAACGTTCGCAGACTTTATGTCGTGTTGAGTGCGAATTTCATACACAGCATACGTTTTTGTCTCTCTCTCGGTTCTTCAACATGGATTTTTCGTACTGCAGATAAATACAACATTGCAACGAAAACGCTGCAATACTGTTTTTCTCTTTCTTTTCTTACCTAATCACTAGCGTGAGATGAAACATACTTAACATGTTAAAAAAAAAAATGTTTTCATATGTGAACAAGAAATGGTTAGAGCTTGTTTATTTTCATTCTATTTTTTTATTCTTCATAACGCAAGACGCAGCGATAACTTGACCGTGGTGTTTCGTATAACTTCGTGAGCGCAGGCGTCGAGACACCCCCGATTTGTATAACGTAGCCAGCCGTTGCGGAACTACCCTTAGGCGTATAACCACGGGGAAGCCTCCTCAGTGATAGACAGAAGTTGAAGAGTAACGGGGGCGCGCTGCTTCCTATATATTAGTGTAACAAAAATTAATATTATATTTTTGTACTTTTGTGGAGTAAAGCAAGGATGATGGAGAATAATGAGAACTGATTTTTTATAAACCTAAGTTTTCATGAAACTATTTAATATTCAATTATTGACATTATTATTCCTGCATTTGGCGCCATCGATTGAGAATTGATTAATCTGACAATATATCACACATAAATCACGAATGTGCGGAAAATATTAATCAAATTATGAATAATATTTATGTAGTAAGTTTGCTTACGAATTAGGTAGATTTAAAGAATTTGCGTAGAGACGGTAGAGAATAAAAAAAAAAACAATTCTCTGATTACATACTCTGATGGGTAGGACAGATATGTCAAAAACACTGAACGCTTATAGAATGTGAGTATTATGTCCATAAAAAAATATATTTTATTTCGCTTTTTTCCATCATATACTTATACTATGTTTATCGCTGTTTATAAATTAATTCCCACGTCTTCGAATAATATATCCGGAAACTTGCGTATATTTCCTTCCCAGCATTGAATATTATCGGAATTCTCCAGTCTTTTTATTCATATTTTTCATCGTCAATACATACTCATTAATTATCCGCGAATCGTTGATAATATAGTTCCGATAATACGTAATTGTTATTATCATGATTATTATTATTATCTGAACTACACGTACGCGACTATAACTAATTCACGTATTTTCTTATTACTTGTTGTTACTGAAATTTACGAATCAAGCTTCTCCACAAATTCTAATCTTGCTGGGTTCGATATATACATATACATATCCGTGAGCAATCGGAGCTCTTCTTTCTTTTTCTAACTCATGTTAAAAAAAAAAAAGATACAAGAGCTCTGATTGCTCAGATATGCATATATATATATATCTAACTAGCTGTATGTTGATAGAATCGCGAGCAAATAAGAAGTCATCTCAAAATCTTGTTTCCTTCTTTATGTAAATAAATAGTTTCAGCGCATTATAAAGGGAACGAAAGATGAAGAGATTTTTTATTTTCTACCGCAATGGTGATCTCGCCGCATGGCCTTGTGCTAGAACACTAGGTATAACTAGCTTATAATATTCGGTGTCTGTTCAACTACTTTATCACGCATGTGTGGCGCTATGGAGATGTTTATATAATCAAGCGATTTTCATCTCCCGCGGAACGTGAATCCCTCTACCATATTTGAGATTTTTTTTTTTCATCATACCCAAGGCATAATTATCTGGTCTCGAGGATACTCAAACTCTATCGTCTTGAATCTCGGGATTAAATCGTCTTTTACCTGGATTCCGTAAAGTTCTGAAGGTTGTGAATGTATTCGATAAAAATTTGTTAATATTTGGTTGGCCGATTTCCAATAATATTTTCGCCCATAAATAGCGGAAGGAATGTTTCTTATTTTCTAAGACATAAACTATAAGTAAATCACGAATTTTTTACCGTACAGCCAATTTTATTATGCTATACACGGATACGTGCATACGTCCATACATACATACGTCTACAATCTCTAATGTCGCATTAAATTCGTGCCCGATAATACGCCTGCGCCGAAGTATTGAGCCTTTGCTTAAAGTTCGTTTTAACGTGCAGCCCTGACATGGGGTAAGTTCATATCCGGATTAATTTTCGTCCCAATTGATTTTTCCCCAATCAGCGTGTGTTGTTTTTTCATTCGTCATGAAACCATGATTAGAAATTTCATCCCCTTCACCCATGGCGGGACTAATTTTTTTTTCGTATGTACCTTGACCAGCGCGCTACTGCCTTCTTCCTGTTATATTAATTGAAACACTGACTATAATCTGCACTCTCGCTTTCACGTATGAAGATGTAGAGAATTGTTTTTAGATATGGTGATCTATTCTTTTTTATACATACCTTTATTCTCGTCCATTCATCTCACGGTTCAGGACCTTCAAAAAGTGTTGCCCATTATTCTAACTCACAGGCAAATCGGAAACGTGTTTCTCAAGATATATCGTTATTAAACTGACATAAAACCTGATTGATGGACTACCTTACTGCTTAAAGGTTCCGAAATATACAACTATAATATTGTATCGATTAACATCTACATTATTTCCTTACTTTTTTTCGCTAGATTATTGAATTATAATAAAAGAAAAATTAAATAATAATAATAATAATAATATGTATGTAGTTGTTTATTGATTCCCCAAAGGGGTTACAAGTTAATAATAATAATAATGATAATGATAATGATAATAATAATAATAACAATAATAATAATAATAATAATAATAATAATAATAATAATAATAATAATAATAATAATGATCCAAAACAATATTTCTTCCTTTTATTTTTCAGTAAAAAAATCGAGAATATTGGCAGAATGACAGCCATGACGCAGGAGGAGATAGTGGCTGGCGCACGTACGGTAGCTCAGGGTTTGGAGGCGCTTCATTGTGAACACGGAGGTCTTCTGCAGGGCTTACAATCGCAAGATGCACCTGCAGCAAGGGACAAGGCCAGCCTGATATCAAGAAATATTGAAATGATTGAATTAGGTCTTGGCGAAGCCCAGGTGATGATGGCCTTGGCTAGTCATCTGCAAATGGTTGAAGCGGAAAAACAGAAGCTCAGAACTCAAGTCAGACGATTGTGTCAAGAAAATGCATGGCTCAGAGACGAGCTAGCCGGCACACAACAAAAATTACAAGGAAGCGAACAAGCGGTATGAAACTGAAAAGAAAGATAAAAAACACTACGAGACATTCTGCTTTATAAATTGTTTTAAACAAAGCTTGGAAGAAGTCATAGCTTATTAGAAGACTAATTCTTATAATTTTTGGGAAACTGAACGTTCAAGAGTTTTCAGTTCCTCTTTTAATTTTCTGACTTTATTGGAAATTTTTTTTTTTCTTCAAATCTATTTTGTCTCTATGCAGACAAAGATCTTGGAATCATAGTAGTTGTATAAAATTTGAATAATACTCGTGATTAATGCTTTTATATTTTTCATCACCAGGTAGCACAGCTGGAAGTAGACAAAAGGCAACTGAACTTCATGGCTAGTATGAGACAATACGATCCCGACCCACCAGCTGACGATGAAAACACAAAGGATAGACCTAAAGATGATCCAGTTGTTGATCTATTCCCAGACGATGACAACGACGATCGAAGTAGGTTCACCAAGTTTAATAAACTTTTGAAAGGAGGTTGAATGCTTTCAAAACTCCTAAACATGAATCTAGATGTGGATAAGAGAATCGAAAGACTTTATTTTTCAATACATGTTACAAAACCTGAATAATTCATTTCCAAATTTAGAAATAGTAATGAGTGATGGTACAAACATTAGGGTGGGACAAATAAACCGACTATCTTTTTGTTTTAAAAAGGCACATTCAAAAACTTGTTCCTTGCGATCAAATTTATTCTGGCCATTAGATGATGAGAATGGCCAGAATAACTTTGAAACGGTTAGATTTATCGGAAAAGACCACCAAACTTCTTGTAGAGCGTTCAATTTTGAACAAAAGCAGCCTTGCAGAATCTTATTATGTGGATCAGTTCTTGAAATATAAAAATCGAGAAGTGGCACCAGAACATTTCTCATGTATTTCAAATGAAAAATAAAAAATTGGTTAATGGGGTTGCCCTAGACCTTTCATTACCATTTATTTTCAAATATAGAATTCAATGATTTTTTCCGGCCTGACCAGTTGGTCGATCTTGATGGGATGTATAGCAATTTTCCACCGTCAGAATACAGGCTATAATCCTTAAAGTTTCAAATTTTTCCGTCCAGCCGTTTTCCAGAACACTTGGCTCACTTATATTTGGGACAAACCGACAGACAGACCAACGTATGTTTAGAATCATGTGTAACGTCAACTAATAGGTCGGAAAGTCAAACATTTTTCGAATTGGCGAAAGTCGTTTTTGACACAAAACCAATACTTTCCTATCACTTACATGATGAAAAGTAAAAATAGCGATGAGTGACCTCTAAATGTTTGTATTAAGAGCTAAGTTTTTTTGAGCCTTGTTATTTCATCATAAAGAAGGAGTTTTTGAAAGTGTCTGTTGAAAAGAAACATAGTTGGTTTATTTGGCCCGCCCGAATGAACATGAATCCAAATTGGTTTTTTAATCTTAATGGAATGAATTATATTCTTTTCCAGCCATGACACCAACTCCACCGTCTCAATTCGCTCAACAAGTTAACGCTGGATACGAAATACCGGCACGACTACGTACTCTCCATAACCTTGTTATCCAATACGCGAGTCAAGGGCGTTATGAAGTGGCAGTACCATTGTGCAAACAGGCGTTAGAAGATCTTGAAAAAACGTCGGGTCACGATCACCCCGACGTTGCAACAATGCTGAACATTTTAGCTCTGGTTTACAGAGATCAGAATAAATACAAAGAGGCAGCAAATCTGCTCAATGATGCTTTAGCAATAAGAGAAAAGACACTTGGTGAAAATCACCCGGCCGTTGCTGCCACGCTAAACAATCTCGCCGTTTTATACGGAAAACGTGGAAAGTACAAGGAAGCTGAACCCTTGTGCAAGAGGGCTTTGGAGATTCGGGAAAAGGTTCTTGGCCGGGAGCATCCTGATGTTGCTAAACAGTTGAACAATTTGGCATTGTTGTGTCAAAATCAGGGAAAATATGAGGAGGTTTGTGTGACACTTATCTTTCGGTTGTCTCAGGACGAAGTTGCAAATCCGGAGAGAAACGTATGACGATTGTTTCTTGATTACAGGTGGAACGCTACTATCAACGTGCTTTAGTTATCTACGAATCAAAATTGGGCCCTGATGATCCAAACGTTGCAAAAACAAAGAATAATCTCGCTTCTTGCTATCTTAAGCAGGGAAAGTACAAGGAGGCGGAAGTCCTTTACAAACAGGTTCTGACAAGAGCTCACGAGCGAGAATTCGGGGCTATTGACGGTGACAACAAGCCCATTTGGCAGGTATGTCAACTTGGGAAGGAATTTTTCGATTACTTGAAAATGAATGAGGGATAAATTTAGAATCGGTAGAATAAATTACATAGGCTAAGGGGCTTCTTACCTATTAACGTGTATTGTGTTGCCGTCGTTACAGGTGGCGGAAGAACGTGAAGAAAATAAACATAGAAATAAGGAAAACGCGCCTTACGGTGAATACGGTGGTTGGCATAAAGCAGCAAAAGTTGATTCGCCCACAGTAACAACGACACTTAAAAATTTAGGCGCACTTTACCGACGACAGGGAAAATACGAGGCTGCGGAAACACTTGAGGACTGTGCGTTGAGGTCGCGAAAGGAGGTAGTTAAAATTTAATTTCATAAACTGATGTTACCCTCTCATTAAAGAGACTATATATACAACTTCCAAAATATTTCGAAAATGAAGAAAATTGATATCAACGGTCCGAGGGGGTAAACTAATGCCACTACATGGTCAATTTTTGAACTACATCCTCAGGGATGGGTTGATAAATATATATGCGCCTGTTCAAGTGTTCAGATTACTAAACCTAAGGTCTTTCTTATTCATGAACCATTTTCCAGGTCATATTGGATGGGGGTCGAAAAACCGAAAGATCAAAATACCAAAATTCATAATGACCGAGATTCCGAAAATCGGATACCAGAATACCATTACTGCTGAACAATCATCAATCCTAATTTAAACATTCCAAGAGACCATAATTCCGAAGTGCTTTTTTTCACAATTCATGAAAATATCCGAAGCACTTTTGTACCCAAAAGCCTCCTTCCGAATTTGAAAATAGCAACGTACGTAGCGAAATGCAGACGGTAGTAAAACAGTAAGTCCAAGTTGCCGAAAATCAGATTTCCGAATAGTCGTTACCTCGATGGAGCAGAATTCGGAAGTTCACTTCAATATGTCAACATCCAAAAGATCAGATGTGTCAGAATACAGAAACTGAAAATCCCAAAAAAATAAAATGCCGACAAAGCCATCACAGGGATGCTCGTTCATTTAATCGAGCGCAGTGCTATGATTTTCATTAAATCGGAATATTTGAACAGATATTTGAGTATCCATTTTTTAAATATTTAGTATTTTAGTTACTCGGGTTTTCGGCTGATCGAAAGTTCGCCTATTCTGAATTGTACTTATTTAATCGGTGTACCTTCGACATTTTCTTATTCTGTATTTTTCGCGTCGGCTTTATGGAGCTTCTCTATAAGGCTTAGTTGGATTGTTAATTCTCGGAATTTCCCTAATTATGAATTTTGGTCGTTCGGTTTTTCGACTCCCACCCGTCATATTCCCGAATACTCAAATGTTTTGTATTAGGTATGAATGTGTGCGTCCGTGTGGGTCAAATGGACGGGGCACTCGGACTTTTTTCGCGTTATCTGCTCCGACTTTTTGCCTCATGAATTCTCAGAGTCCAGATTGCTTTCCGGTTTCGTATTGCGATTAAACTATTCCTGCCATAGGTACCCAGATAGCCAAACGTGACCAGCAACCAATTGCACTCGTTTGCCGGTAATTTAGTTACGTGAAAATGCTGCAATTTAGCCAGCATTAGATTAGATGACAGGATCAAGTTCACAGCAATAGTATATAATACAAAGGACTGCATTATTCTGCCAAGTATTGTCAATATTTAACGGGCATCAGTTGGTCGCTATTGTAAGCATCTTTTTGTAATCATTGCATCATATAATGCTCGTTTATAACTGCAGGTGAAAATTTCCCGAAAAAAGGCACCTTGTCTTCTTGTTCATTATTGTTGTTACCGTTGTCAGTACCATGGCGCACCTAGCACAGTGACGGTAATACTTTCGCTAGGTCAATCCGATTGATTGAAAGTTATTAATTTATGTAGAACAAAAATCATCCACTGTGTTGATGGTCCTCAGTTTTTGCTGTATTTCAAAATATATGCTATGCAGGCAATAAACATATAAATGCTGTTGGATGCATTGTAGACTTTTGAATTACAGCGACAAATGTTAGTGACGCAAACAAACCGATATCGGGAACGCACCCAGCATTGATTGCTCATTTAAGTGTTCATTAATCGCCCTATTTTTGCAAGTATGTTGCTGTCATTTTTATACGATAACCCGTGCCGAAATAATGCTGGCTTACATTTACTTGACGACATGTTACTAGCATTCTGCTGCAATCAATTATCTTACTAGTCGCTAGCAAGAACAACACTTGACGCAGACGTTAATGACGGTAAAGTTGTTGTAATCAATTGCAATTGGATTTGCAGCATTAACATGCGATTGAATGGACATTTGGCTATCTGGGTAATTGTGTCATGTGTGAAATAGCCTTCAGAGCCTGGCGAGTACGAGAAATCATTATATGAAGAAAATGTGATTCCAGGTGTCTGATGCGGTGACAATGTTTATTGCGTTAGTGCGTATATCTGTTCATTTCGTGCTATGCCCAGATTTTATTAACAGCTTATCACACCTTCAAGCTCACGTATGGAAAATCTACACTATTTCACGAGCAACATTTCTATCTAAGAAATTATATTCACACATAATAGATTCTTGAGAATTTTTGGCAGGCAAAATTTACTTGTATGGTGTATGGATGTGTATGTGTCGATATGCCCCACCATGAAACCTCCTTGAACATCCGCTAGCTAGTTATATACCTAATAACATTGAGTTCTTACTTATATTACAAGCCGCACGTACAGCAGGTGAGTTTCCGGAGTGATATTTGCACTGTGAAAGATGTAGTGATTCAAAACGCATGTTAGCTGTGGTTTTATAACAAATCAGAAGTATAGGATCATAGAATGATAGATCTTGCCCCGTATCTCCTGATAAATGTTCAGTATTTTCCAAGTTCCAATGATTTCGCAATAAGAAATAATCTCTCTTGAAATCATTTCAATTGATAACTGTAATCAGAGTGACTGGGAATAGTTACTGTAGCGATATTGATTTCGGTTTATATAACTTTCAAACTTTTGAAAAATGTTTTAACTGGTTCTTCTTTTTTTTTCTTTTCTTTTTATGCACAGGCACTAGACTTGGTGAAACAGGCAAAAGTAGCTCAGATATTGGGGGATGAGAAAGGATCAACAAGACGAGGATCACGATCGAGTCTAGCAAACAGTGAACATGAACAACACGACGAGGTAAGTCAGCACTAGATATTACATTCTCTAAATATGATTCGCACCGCATGCAGTAGCACACCATTAGTCGTCTACTATCCTTTTTCTTCTGTCTTTTTTGTTTTTTTTCGTTGTCCGGCCCGAATCCACGATTCGACTACTCGTCACACAATCACAGACCTCGCTGCCGCTGGTACAAGGGGCGCTGCACGAAGAACAGTCTGGCCATCAAGATGTTAGCCCAAACAAACCAGGACTCAAAACCAAACTGTTCAATGTTTTTGGAATTCATTCTTCCACGTAGGACGTTGTTCTGATTGTTTGATTGTTCTGTTGTTTGTTCCTTTTTTGTATTAGGGCTCGTTTCAGATTATGCTGCCGTAGAATTCCTCCATCTTTATGATATTCGAGGAAATTCATGCTCAATTCACTATGGCGACAAATTATCATCGTCAAACAAACTCTCACAAGGAGAGGTCACGGGAGACGCATTTTTGTAATTTTTCTACCCTATCGCAAAAGGAGGGGCAGACCCCCAATAACAATTGCCCAAAGCCATAGGGCCATATAGCCAGAGGTTTTCGAGAAAATCGAATTTGAAATATTCCGAGTAAGGTATGTAGACTAGATGTAAAGCGGTTGTCAACAAGGCGCATAGCTCAGCCGATAGCGACCGAGTCTAGTAAGCAGTAGATCCCTGGATCGATTCCCGCCGTGGGCAACTTTTTTTTTTTCGTTTCTTTTTTTTTTCGTTTCTGTTTTGGTTTCTAATACGTATATTCACGTCATTTATGTGTAAAATTATTCGAATTCATATTATTGTACAATGTATAAATATTTCGTGGTTGGGTAGGGTATTAATGTGTCCGTTGCGAGGACTTCGGGGATCGGTAAATGATAGAATATATATAGAATAAATAAGTAATAAGATAAGTAATAAGATTTTAACGATATGTGTGTACCACGATTAAAATAATAATAAATATTGTTAACCAACAAATATGAATTCGAATAATTTTACACATAAATGACGTGAATATACGTATTAGAAACCAAACAGAAACGAAAAAAAAAAGAAACGAAAAAAAAAACGAAAAAAAAAAGTTGCCCACGGCGGGAACCGATCCAGGGATCTACTGCTTACTAGACTCGCTCGCTATCGGCTGAGCCACGCGCCTTGTTGACAACCGCTTTACATCTAGTCTACATACCTTACTCGGAATATTTCAAATTCGATTTTCTCGAAAACCTCTGGCTATATGGCCCTATGGCTTTGGGCAATTGTTATTGGGGGTCTGCCCCTCCTTTTGCGATAGGGTAGAAAAATTACAAAAATGTGTCTCCCGTGACCTCTCCTTGTCAAGCAAACTACTTTCTCTTCTGTTCCATCAATTCATCTTTTTCAAATATTGGTCAATCCAGTTATTTACTTGAATCGAAACACAAAAACATCTTCAGTAAAGAGAATATCATAATTATTGCAAGCAAACTTGACTCTGATGTTCTGTCGCCATATTGGGTGAATGCATTTAGAAAACTTATGAAAATATTTGACCTTGAAAAGTTTCAGCAGAGCTGTACCGAAGCAGTTGGTATAATAATATTATTATTACCAAGGCTGTTCCATGATTGGTCTTAGATTTTTCTGCGAACGAAACTAAGTGTTAACGTTATAAGATACGTTTATGCTTGGAAAACTGTATAATATACAAGTCTTGATGAATCGTTGTTAGCCACATAACGTGCGATAACGTCGCAACAAATATGATAGTGGTCTGCCTTTGTATTAAACGTGTAACGGATAACGTTTTATTTTATTTTTTTAAACAATCAGATAATTCGGTATCCAAGTAACAAATTCAATATTATTTGAAACAAATAATAATTTACAACAATATATTATTATATTTGCTTTGCCTAACTATATTATTTTGTATAGATTTGCTAAGATAATTTTTAAATACTGCGGGGGCTAGACTCGTTGATAAATTAGTCAGTTATATTTACAGTTATTGTGTATTGATGGCCGGTTTCATCAACGACGAATAACTTACTCGTTGAATAACTTTATTCATTGATTTAGGAATCGCATTTTTACATTGAAAACATAGTTTTATCGGACAAATCAAGTTATAAAACGTTGTTCTTAGCAATAGAATAACTTAGTTTGTGATAAAAAAGGACATTTCCGATGTCAAAATGTAATTTCTCAATCAGTGAATAAAGTTATTCAACTAATAAAAGTTAATCGTCGTTGGTGAAACCGGCCATGAGACACAAAAATGACTGCTTGCTTGTGAGTATTGAAAATTTTACAAAGGTTTTAACTATTTTCGAATAATCTTTATCTGAAGAAATTTTACATACTGTTTTATATATGTAAAACCTGTTTTTATATTTATAAGAGCAGTGAATAATTTGCAGTAAAATTTTTTAGTACAGGTACATTTAGTACAGTCATATCTGGATTAAAAAAAAAGTTATAAAATTATTGCGAATCAAATTCAGAATACACATTGTCACAAACCTTGACGCCTAGTGTCACCAAAAAAGATAAATATAAATAATGATTAACTTATAATCTATTGATAAAAAGCTTTTTATTCAATATACATATATCACGCATAAAAATGAATCGATAACGCATATGCAGGTAGCGCAGAATATTTGTCAGTATACTATGATGATGAAATTATTTATGAAAAGTTGATCTTTGATTTGAGGGACCCTGTATGGTGTTTTTTTTTTTATTTATTTTTTTTCTTATTAGATAGAATAATGATTATATTTCTTACGAAATAATATTAAATATTTAACTTTACCGATAGATAGGATTCAAATATAAGATTTTCAATTGATTGTTCGAAGAGTTTAATGACAAACAGTCTGTTATTGTAGAAGAACTACGAACAGCGAATAGTAGTGCCTTGATACTTTGAGAAAGAAATAAATTATTTTACAAAACTAAAAGATTATTATTTATGAATGAAAAAAAGGTGCACTCGTTATATTCATTGTTTACACAAACTATCAATAAACGGGAATATATATCCCTTTTTTCTTTTACTAAATTACTTCATAACTATATACAGAGAGGATTCGGTGAAAGTTAACAGTCAGTTAGAGCAGACTAGACACTTTACGTGTTTTCGGCTGTTCGTTGCAGGCTGGCCATCGGTTTTTTTCTCATCAATGGTCAAATTGAGTTTCCTGAGAAGCCTGACGAGATGACCGGATGACCAGCCTGCAATAAACAGACGATAACACGGAAACTGTCCAGTCTGTTCTGACTGAGTGTTAACTTTCACGGAATCCTCTCAGTATGCTCACACAGCTTTTAACTAACAGTTTCTGGTAATTGTAGACTCATTACTCAAGGAATTCGACAATACCCAGCCAGGATTTACTTAGAATGCTATGTGTGTGAGCTAATTTTTTTGAACATTGTTACTTATCGGTTGTACAAAAATTCTAGCATATGATGCATTTTTTGTCAACTCGCCACTTGTTTTCACCAACCTTTCGGATATTTTTTATAATTTGCCTGCCAGGTGTTGAACATATACATAAAATATGGGTGTATTTAGCAACCTTTTGGAAAAACCTTTTAAAAGGGGCTTGAAAATCGTCAATAAAATTATGGCCAAAATCGCTATGAAAAGTTGAAAAAAAAAACTAGAATTCTTTTGTATTTGGAATTCGTTTGGGCGATCTACAATTTTTGCAATATGTTTAGTTAAGAAATGTAGTGCAACTTCAAAATGGGTTGGCTTTAGAAACCTGACAGAATTCACAGAAGGCTACCTAAGTCTGACAAGCTAGCAAACTTTTGAAAATATTCAAAAGGTTGATGGAGAAGAGTGGACCAGTCAAGGAAGAATGATATACCTGATATACCTACGTATTGTAAGCAAAGTTAAAATAGCCAGGTATTTTTGAAGAATTTACGACACTCAAACATCAGTCTTTCTACATTTTGTCGATGACCAGTAGATTCTTGGATATTATTCTATCTGGCATTGGCTAATAAACACGAAGATTTGTTACGTTTTTCCGGTCCCTCGTTTTTAACATAATTCAGATTCTCTTGGATATCTGTGCTGTTATTTTTCGCTTTGGTTTGAATATCGTGGGCCTGGGGCTTAGGTATGGACACCAGCAGAACATCAAAATCTGAAATAACCAGACGGAATGTACTTGAAATGAACAGGTGCGTAACAGTAGTTTATTCTTCCAATTCAATTCTGATGTTTGGAATGTTAGCACAAAGTCATATGTGAAGTCAGTTTAGACATCGCGGGCTTATACAATCTTTTGCCCTGGGAAAAACATTCTCAATTGACTATATGAAACTCCAATCCAAACCCACCACGTGAAATTCATCAGTATTTATTAGTTCACGTTTATTATATAGAATTAACTTGAAACTTATCTTGCCAAATCTATTATTTTCCTGCTTGATATAATAACAATCAATTTTTCACAAACCATACATCTATTTGCCTCAAAATTCTTCCTTTAGATTTGTACTGTCGATTTATCAGGAAGTTTATACCCTGTAGAAAGATTTCAATGTTTTATGTAGCCCCACGGTCATTGATGCAGCACATTGCAATTGCCAATGAAGAAAACGCATTATCATATCGAAATTGAATTAACAGATTTGTAGGTTTTGTGGGCAAAGGCTAACTATACAGCGGGGCATGTGTCCCCTTGCTTGGCTTGTCTAATATAATAATTACCCACAATTATTCTTATAGGTACAAATCCCATCCATCAATCTCATCATATACAGAGATGATCTGTGATGAGTCGAATGAGTCGAATGACCGTATCTGCAGACGACGTAACGCCAGCTGTCATTCTGCGGGGTTATAACCTAATAACGTTAGGTTATAACCTATTAATGTTCGAAATAGACCGATATTGACATCCGCAATTACCTGAATAACCCATTACACTTTCTTAATAAACAATATTTACCGTTGTATTAAGGAACTGTAATTACAAAATCTAAATCTGATAATTATTTATAACCCTCATTCTAACCTAACGACATGACAGCCGCAGAATGACAGCTGCCGTTACGTCGTCTGTAGATACGGTCATTCGACTCATTCGACTCTCGCATCGACAGCGTTGCCATTTCGTAGTGAAACACCGGTTGCATACCCACACGGCTTATAACTTTCCACAGATCATCTCTGTATTATTCACAATTACTTGTATGCCAGTTATTTTATAAATTAGTGTGTCTTTTTGTCTAATGTTTGAATGGTATTTGAAATTTGTGAATTTTCAATTCCTTATTCAGATTCACAGTTGAAAATCAATTAATTTTTATTTAGTCATTCTATTTAGCAATTAAAAAAACTTCATTTAATTTTTGCAGTGAGTGAATTAATTTGAGTAAATTAATTCTGATAAGTTTTTCTTCGTGAATTCACATCAAAGATTTGAGGTGATTGTTTTACACAAATTCTGGTAGATGGTACGATTTGCTCTTGTTTCAGGATCGCAAACACACAGTTCGTGCCCAGTAACAAGGATCTCAGTTGGCACAGCATATGAAAGAAACAATTAAATGAAGGGCAAGGACTCAACAATCTTTTTATGAAACGTTGCCTGACGTCCTCACGACCTGCATAATTTTGTCTCATGGCACATTCCAGCTGCTTTTAACAAGATACAAGATTTCAGGCTTGTATAGGCGGATTTATTCAATACTTAAACGTTTATACTCAGGTGGTTGCAAGGCGAAAATGTCGTATCTCATCTTCTTGTCATGGTACTAAGCAATGCTAATGATCTGGAAGACGAATTCTAGTCGCAAAGTTTAATTCTTCATTTCTAAATTTACACAGACCATTTTTCTGTGTCAGCGTTATACCAGTAAAGGTCTCTCGAAGATGTCTTGATACAATTAAAGCAGTAATTAGACAATCCGAAACATTTCAGACTATTTGTTTACAATGTAAAAATTAATTCATACACATATAGAAATGTAAATCGACCATTTTGCCATGTAATTACTCACTATGTAATTTATTAAATATGTTTACTCGAATTATAAATATGTGTATATATATATATTAGGGTGCTTTTATTTTGACGACTATTTTTTTTTCGCTCCCGTACTGAAATTTTGTTGGTAATGCAAAAAAAGAAATTTCCTTAAAACATGAGCCCTTAATATTAATGGTAAGTACTCGCTTAAAGCGTGTGAAGATTTCCCATTTAAATAACATGTAAAGTCAGATCTTTTTTTTTCAAATCCCTACAACTCAGCTGCATTTTGTGCTATCATATCGCCTATAGTGGCAAATTACTCGTGATTAAGTTCTCTACAAAAGTGCCCCATGCGACGTATCTGTAACTCACACTGGTGAGGTAGTACAGGTCACTTAAGTCAATTTTTGTGTAAATTTCTTGTTTTTTGTTGTTATTTCATCAATGGCTAAACTTCACATAAAATGTGAATGACATTTATAGGAAATTAAATTTGAAAAAAAATCTAAATTTACATGTTATTTAAAAGGGAAATTTTCACACGCTTTGAGCGAGTACTAAATATTAATATTAAGGGCTCATATTTTAAGGGAATTTCTTTTTTTGCATTACCAACAAAATTTCAGTATGGGAGCGAAAAAAAAAAAATAGTCAAAATAAAAGCACCCTAATATATGGGGAATTCCATGTGTTTTCACCCAGCCTCGAACCATCACCATTTGCGATTTCGTCGTAACTCTGGTACCTTGTAGTACTATCAGATAAACTTACCCAGATTTAATTTTTTTTTTTTTATCTCTTACCGTCTTGAAGTTATGCATCATTGAAAGCAAAATTTTGGGGCCACTTTTAAAATTATGAAAAAAATACAGAAAATTCTATATTAAAATACGAGAATTTAGAGATGCTAACGAAAGTGGTATCTTCATTAGTTCGAAAGTTATGGATTATTGAAGATCATTCGTGTCTGCATTTGGCGAAAGTTGCCATGTTTCCATGGCAACCGATAAACAACCTAACGTATGCGTAGCAACAGTGTCAATTAAACTTCAGAATTTTGACAGCGGTCGCTCAAACAAAAAGATCAAACTACGAACTTTCGCCAAAAGCAGATACAAATGATCTTCAATAATCCATAACTTTCGAACTAATGAAGATACCATTTTCGTTAGCATCTCTAAATTCTCGTATTATAATATAGAATTTTCTGTATTTTTTTCATAATTTTAAAAGTGGCCCCAAAATTTTGCTTTCAATGATGCATAACTTCAAGACGGTAAGAGATAAAAAAAAAAATTAAATCTGGGTAAGTTTATCTGGTAGTACTACAAGGTACCAGAGTTACGACGAAATCGGAAGTGGTGATGGTTCGAGGCTGGGTGAAAACACATGGAATTCCCCATATACATGTATATTAGGGTGATTCAAAAAAAAAAAAATTTTTTTTTTTTTTTCTTCCAAATAGGCTCAAAAGTTTCGTTTTGATGCTAAAATACGCCTGTCAAAATTTGAGCTCTTAATATTAATATTAAGAATGTCCTCATTGCACTTTTCTATTTTCCATAAGAATAACACAGAAAAAATCATTCTTGCTTATTCTGATTTTTGTACGCTACAAAGGACTGCTCAAACAGTAAATCGCTATACATATTCTTGTAGAGAATTGAACGCTCTACAAAAAAGGTCTCTTGGTCTTTTTCGATAAATCTAACCGTTTTGAAATTTCTTTAGCGATTTTGGAAAAACTAACTTTGAAACGGTTAGATTTATCGAAAAAGACCAAGAGACCTTTTTTGTAGAGCGTTCAATTCTCTACAAGAATATGTATAGCGATTTACTGTTTGAGCAGTCCTTTGTAGCGTACAAAAATCAGAATAAGCAAAAATGATTTTTCCTGTGTTATTCTTATGGAAAATAGAAAAGTGCGATGAGGACACTCTTAATATTATTATTAAGAGCTCAAATTTTGACAGGCGTATTTTGGCATCAGAACGAAACTTTTGAGCCTATTTGAAAGAAAAAATAATTTTTTTTTTTTTTTAATCACCCTAATGTATATATATATACATATATATATCTGTGTACACGCAGAATGGAGGTGAAAAAAAAAATTATAATGAGAATTCGATTGTTTTGTCTTTTTAACGGATAGTTTCTAAATTTAGCAAAAAGTAAGAGATATTAAGTGTTTCACAGTAAGAACAGTTCTTTGGCCTTAAAGTTCGTCATATCTCACTGTTTGTGTAATCACATAAAAAGAAAAAACGATAGTTCTTTGGTCCAAGCACTTGTTCTTTGTATTGCTAGCTTCGGCAAATTATGTGCTCTGCGAAAATGGTCAATTTTTTTATTTGAGCTAACTGTGTGTACACAAATCTACCATATATCTTACAATTTAACTTGAACTGAAGACAATTTGTTTTTATACCATGTATTGCAATTGAATCAATTCCATATTCTGGTTTATTCTTGTTTTCTTATTTTCAAGGTGAGTCTAATTTGTTAAGAAGCTTTGTGCGAACTTTTGAATTTTCCAAAATGGGTTATGAGCCTTGCGCTAATGTGTTGTACGGATTTATATAAAGACCCATGATCATTCTTTAAATTAGTTTATTTTAGTAATAATATTGCATGATTTTTACTTCTTTTTCTATACAAATAACTACTTTGAGACTGGCCTTGCGCTATATATATTTGTTAACTATTAATCGTAATTCTTAATTTATTTGGCAGCTAACTTTATTAGATAATTGTCTAGAATATATCACCTTATGGGATATAGGTAAATTTCCGAAATTCGTCCACACCATTGACGATGTTTATAATTCTTTAGATCTGTTTTCATAATGTGGAAGTAAACATAACGAAGCTATTCTAGGCAGTTAGATCGATAAGGCTTTGCGATATGCTTATGTCTGGTCGAACAACTTATTAAAGATTACCAACTATTTAGGGAATAATAATTAATCACGTATTAAGCTGAAGAATACAATGTATAATTAATGACGCGGGGTATTGTTGACATTTACAATTGCATGCTGTTCAACTTGTAATAAATAACTCCCTGCAATGTGAGACTAATTAAATCGCGTGAAATTTATATTTTATTAAACTGAAGAACAGAAGCGACGTGATGGTTTATACAGTTTGCCCCCTGTAGTGATTTAGATTTAGAGCGTGTGCTCAGTATTCCTATCCTTCACTCCTTTGGCCCTTTTCTTCAAAAAAAGCGTCTGTAATCTCTGTACTTCAGAGTAACAGGATGGTAGAAGTATTATAAAAATTTGCTTAAAGTCTTATTAACGCATTGAGAGGAATTGAATAATGAAATATGGAAATTAAAAAACTATAGTATAAGCGGATATAGATATATTGCGCATCACTTGTTCTTAGTACATAATAAGCTAGGTGTTATCTAAGGTTATTAATAGAAGATAATTAATGCCTACCTAAAGAACTACGAATTATATAAGTTATGATGCCCTGTGACTCTTGGGAACAGAGATTATTATTATCGAACATCATAATGATCTGTAAGCTTTGGTTTATAATAAATATTCTAACTTGTAAATTGTATTTCCATATTTTTTTCGTCAATATTCGAATTCCCACTCCGTTTTCCTGTTAAATTATTCTACAATCCCATGATTTCAATCGAACAAGCATGGCTTTCTCTAAGACTATATCCATTCGGAAGCATTTCTCTTCTCGTTGTATCTTCAGACCACTAAATGTTGCATTCATAGTTGTCATAGGATGAATATTTCCGGGTGGAAATTTCTATGGGCTCTTGGTTTATGTTGGCCGAATCATGTCTTTTTCTTTTCTATTTAATCTGTGCCAATCAACGGTAAATCTGTTGAGAGAAAAAAGCAATAGCCCAAACAACACTACATGGACTATAAGTCGACGAGAAGCTGGCTGAAAATATTTTAAGTCAGCTTAAACCATTGGCTACTTGTCGACGAAAAGTCGACACATAGTCAACTTGTGACCTGGTTTAAGTCAACATATGGTCAACTTATGAAAGGTCGACTTGAAGTGAACTTGAAGAACAGAATTTAAGTCTACTTTCGATTATCTTACAGTCTACGTATAGTCAGCTGTAAGTCGACTATAGGTGGGTGCACTAAAATTGCACTCTAATCTTTTCATTCGCGAATATAATAAAAGTAAAAGGTTTCCCGTGAAAAAATAATTACACAGTTCAATGTTTTCCCAATTTTATTTATCTTTTTTTATATGTATATAACGATTTTTTTTCAGGTATGCAGTCTTTTTCTCTGCGCGAATTTTTTCTTATTTTTTCTTCGCCTTAGCTACCTCATTCCTACAACGATCCCCGGCACGCCGCAACCATTTTTGAATTGCATTTTGTATCTCGGAACTTGAGATTGTCCCATTTCCTGATATGACAATGGTATCTGTAACATCATGTTCGTGACTTCGTTAGTAACTGTATTAGCAAAGTAAATTGTAGTCTACTTTAAATTTGGCTCTAACTCATGTAAATTTTATTCGCACGATTTTTTCACTTAATACTGAGCACCGAATTGATGGTAAAATATAGATTCAGTCACAATAGAACAAATAAACGGAATTCGTAATTTATCATTTCTGCAAAGCATACCGACTATCACATACGCCGAAGTCATATTTTTCATGGCTAATGTTTTTTGCTGTCCCGTCCAAGTAAAGTGCCTGGCAATTTCATTCGGCAAACAGAAGGACAGTACATTTCGTGCAAACTTCGACCCGCTCTTGCCTCCGATCGTTAATATCTTGTTTTTCTGCATAATATTGGTATTTACCGATTAGATCACAAGATAGGCCACAAGGAACATGAAAATCTTTAGAAATACAGTCCATGAACCTATACTTACAAACTGTTGATAAACCTTTTCGTCCATCTTCAAGAGTTTCTCAAACCTATATACATTTTTTACGGAACTCAGTGGAAATGCGGGAAGTAGCGAGAAATCTACTTTAGATTTCACACTCTTCTCAGTAGTTGCTAGGTCTCCACAGTGATCAGATAAGACATGAATTATATAATCCAACTTTTTTTCTTGCTCCTCAAATTTCTTTAACACGCTTTCTTGAAAATTATCTGCGAAGTGAACGTAATTGTGTGAGTAAATGTTCAATGGCAGGGAAGTACGTACAGTAGACTCTAGATAAGTGGCCATTCGCTAAGTGGCCCTGCGAGCGACTTCCCCTTCACACGGACGGTCACTCACACAAACACTATGCCCCCCACCACAGCAGTATGCGCACCAACAGCTTCTCCCACCACGCGTCATGCGCCTCTTTCTCAGCCGTAGTGGGAGCGCTCCGTAAGTAGCCATTTTCCTCTCCTATAGCCCCGTGAGATGGCCACTTAGCTAGAGTCTACTGTAATTAATTGACAGTTACTGAAAATATTGAAATTACTCGTTCGCAATTTTACAAAAATCATCTTAAATTCAAACATAATTACGACAGCATGTTTCGTGTCCAGTTGGAATCTGATCAACATCGTGACTTTTTCCTGGTTCACCGGAGATGTTTGAAATCGGTGACATATTCTCAATATTTTCGAGATCAATGTCGACCACGGCAACCAATGGTTCCTTCTGGCCTCGTTTTGAATGAGCTTCTGCTGCAGAGGACTCTATAATAGTTATTTCAAGATAAATTATTGTCACGTTACGAGAATATAGAAGATGCGACCAGTACACACCCTGAACTGTAGACAATCTACAGTATAACTTAAAATTGGTAAAAATATCGATCTCAGATATTTTTTCTCCGATTTTATGTATGGATAGTATTATTATGAAGTAAATGACGTAATTATAGACAATTAAACAAATATAACTTCACAGATCCATAAAGTTGAGCTGCCGTAAATACGCGATGATGGTTTACCTTTTATTAGTTGGTTCATACGGCGTTTTCTTGTGACCTCATTAATTTCTGATAAGGATAGAGCTTCTTTCTCTTTGGTTTCATCCGTCTTATTGCTCGCTATGGATGCCTGAGAAAACAAATCTGTTTCCGAGGAACTTCGAACTACGTTATGGGTTATGTGATCATCTGATAGAGAAGTGTCGAGCTTCTCCTGATCCTCCAGAGTCGCCGCGAAGACTTTATCAAAGACGTTCGTTTGAACACGTGCAACGTCTTGTACTGCAGTAAAAGAAAACTGTGCACAGTCTCATATCAAGAAATCCTTTTTTCATGTTATTTCTCGTTTCAGCACTGACCTGTTGAGCTGGTCGATGATGCGGATTTTGAAGTTTGAACAGTAACCTTCTTCTCATTCATGGATGTAGGGTAAAGTCGGGAGAGATGCCCCACCTAATGGAAATCTATTAATAACAAATTATGTGTTTGATAAAAAAATGTTTTTATTGCACAAAGTTAGTACGCAAAGCCTTAGTAATTGTCTATCATGCAAAAAGACGATAGTTCTTATCTTGATTTTATTGAAAATGACGTTATGTAAATAAAGTAATTTGGCCATCTCACCCCAGGGGTATGGGTGAGATGCCTCACGAGAGAAAGATGGCCCCTGCAGATAATTGAATATGAAAAAGTCGTCTCATCAACGCGCCTTCAATATTTTAGCACGCATCCCCTGTTTTCCGCACGCATTGCATTTGACACCATACATGGTGCAAGTTTCGTGCATCCAGTCTTCGCAATCAATACATTGCACCCAGTCGACCTTTTTTTTTTGTGTCCCGATACTTTTCTAAACATTCGACGCAGTGATCATCATAGTCACTGATAGAATGTTCATTGGAGGAGCTCTCAAAGCAAAATATTGCGAAACATTTATGGTGGGGCATCTATCCCGACTGGGGAGAGATGCCCTTTTTGTGGTCATCTCCGTCGTAGTAAACCTTCTGCATTAAATTTTGACGCTACATAGCCTTCAAGTACCTATCTGAGTCTACACATGCCTACAGTACACCTTATAGTTATTGCTAAATAATCGGACCTGCCACATAAATAATATGCAAAGTTACAGTAACGAAATTTTTCCGAGTACTTACCAGTAAACTAAATTTGTCGTCAAAATAATCGTTTTTTTTTCGAGCTTTCGTGCGTGCCTTCTGTCATTTTAGATACGAGGAAGAGTATAAAAATTCAGTTGCGCTACGTGACTATTATTTTATGAAATATCGAATATCGGCCATCTCTCCCACTGGGGCATCTCTCCCGACTTTACCTTATGTGAAATATAATCCACTGGTGGTGATTCAACTTTTCTTTTTAGATAAAGTGCGGACGCTAGCAGTAACAGAAATTTGTGGAATTTTCATTTTTGTCATTCCGTAACGAACGATTTTTTAACCTAGCCACGATTATATGTCTTCTGTATTCTTACCAGTCGGGGTCGTTAGCAATAAGGGTTGTGGTATTTCTATAGCATCCTTCTTTTTAGTTTGCAGTTGACGTGGGATGTAATTCGCTGGTGGTATCGAGACTTTTCTAAGTGGAAGTGGTAGGGATACTGGAAGTAACAAAAATTGGTGAAAGTGTATCTTGTCTTTCCGTACCAAGCTATTTTCTGATCTAGCTGTGAAATCATGTTCAGTATACTAACCCGACGGGGTGGCTACTGATAAGATCCGTACAGCATTTTTTCGTACAGTTTTTGTTCCATGCGAAACGTCATTCCCCAATGGCAAGGAAACTGTCCCACTTGGAGGCAGTTGAGATTCTGGAATGTGGTTTGTAGATGAATGAAAACTTTACAACGATTTACTTATATTCTTTAGTCATTTTTAGTACCTTGTCCACTTGCAGATTCGTCGAAAAACTTTGGTTTCTTGATCATGCGTTTTTTTGGCAATGACTTTCTTGATCCCAAGTTAGCCAAGGTGTCGTCTGATGTAGACAAATTTATAGAGGCAGACTCAACAGACAGTGCTGTGTCAAATGTTGCTGAAAATCGATTGTTTTTAGAATTTCAAAGTGTAATTACATTATAGCAGTTTAGAACAGAGGGATCATTAGTCACCGGAGACTAGGCGTGCCCGTGTAAAGAAGTAAATTTCTTACGATATGGACCCAGCTTCTTATAGAAAGATTTCATTTCCCAGTCGTCAGGAGGAATAGACGCTGCTTGCATGCCTTGCGACAGTCTACAGTTTTTGGCAGCAATTGAAATGTTGTAGATTGTACCCATACATCTGGAACTGCTATGCAGTATGACTCGTAGAAAAGAACGTAGAACATCTGCATGGAAATAGTATAATTATTATCAATTTCAACTGCCATGCATATTAATTCTATCTAGCGGGAATAATAATAATAATAATTTCGGGACTTTACCAAATTAACAAGGGGCTAGATTGATAACGTAGGACTTTCGAAAGAAAGTGCCAAGCGTAGAAGACGCGAACAACCGACTCGATCCAAATTCACACGAACATTCCCGAATATTTGAAGAAGAAACACAACATACAACTATGTAATACTGAATAGTTGAACAAATGGCGGATTACAAATGTTTTATGAAATAATGACCATATTACGGAAAAATAAACCAGCTCAAGTTTTCCAGGAATTAAGGGGGATTTATATGATAGGATGGCTATTATTTGTAAGATATTAGGAAAGATCTGATTAATTATGAGTGGATCGATTCTTCTAGAATTTATTGCGGAACGGATAATAATGAAAACGTGGCTTCGTTATTCAATTGAACCGAAATAAAAATTACAAGGGAATTATTATGGGATTTTTATCTCAAAAATCGACTTCTACAAATTACATGAATAAGAATAGAATTATTTTTGGTCTCGCGGGGATTGTTCAGACTGATAAATCAAATAAATCATGTACGATAAAGTCAAAAGGGGAAAAAGGACGCGATTGATAAAATAATTATTTTCACAGCTAATTTCCACGAAAAATCGATTAAATCATCAAAACAATTTCAATAGAGGGCACAATATTCATAATACTAAACAATTAACCCGATACAACAAAGCTAAAACGCGAAAATCCAATAATATACTAATGGCGTCACTCTCGTTGAGGCCTGACCCAACCACGCAATAACACAATGCAACGAGAAATCAATCAAATCAATCGATAAATTGGCGAAAGCCTACCTTATACAAAGTACTCTCGGGCACAACATACACAGAATCGATATGAAAGTACTAAGGGACTTCAAAACGTACTAATTCTCAAAACGAAATTACTTCGTAAAGTATTTGGGAAAACAAGGCTCTTTATCAAACGCTATCCAAGGGCGGGCTTGCGCCCGTCGTTAAGGAAATCAACAAGAGGGGTGGGGTTTTCGCGAAGACATCATTATTGGTTCTTTTTTAATGACGCTGTGGGTGTTCTTTCTTCCACGAAGTGGCCTGGCAGGGCCCGTTGGTTCTCAGAGTTTTCGCGAGGGAGACGTAAGGTGGCGGGCTGACGATTTCGATATCCTGGAAGGCGGAATGAGGCTTTTGAATGGATTTTTTTTTTCTATATCTGAGTAGTTTAGAAAAAAATAATTAGGTCATATTTTTTCATTTTTCAATCGAACAAATATTAAAGTTGATACAACGGATTGAAAACTTGAACATTGTGACGTCACCCATGTTAAGATATATCTATATATTACGAAAACTGGAATATTCAATTACGTATAACTTTCGTAATTTTGATTTTTAACGAATGAAAAAAATACGACCTAATTATTTTTTCGCACTCTACATTAACCACATGTGAAAAAAAAAATTCCATTCAATAGCTCAATTTCTGCATGTAACCGGTGGACGAGGCTGGTGAGTGACATAGGAGAGGAGGGCGACAGGGGAGACAGTTTTGCAGCGCTCTTCCAGGCATATCTCAGGATACGAAATTCTCTGCTTTCTCGCTACTGACTCTGAGACTTCCAGGTTACCTGCCAGAC
Source organism: Rhogogaster chlorosoma (assembly GCA_944452935.1). Lineage (NCBI taxonomy): Eukaryota > Metazoa > Arthropoda > Insecta > Hymenoptera > Tenthredinidae > Rhogogaster > Rhogogaster chlorosoma. Next base: position 26,646,540 of record OX101797.1, read on the forward strand.
GTGTTTTCTAGGAGGGATGATCTCCTTCGGCGGTAGATTCGAGACGGCATTACATAAGAGATATAGGAACAGGATAAAAATTAATATACGGGATTTAGGAGTTACAATTGGGACCTTGGGAACTTGAGCTGCGAGCATGTGAGCATTCGATTCCCTCTACTTCGATCCAGAATGCAGGAATGGAATTATGCACCATTTTTCCTGAAATGGGACTCTCAAGGTTTTGTTTTCAATATCTCTCAAATTCCATATCTTTAGATCAGATAAGCGGCTTGCTACATACACATCCAAATTTTCTGACGGACATGGGTAAACTGGTAGTCCTCCTTGGTCAGTGTATTTTCTACCAATGATTACTGGTACTTCACCTTTGTATCCGATGTGTTCGATTAAAACGATGCTTTTATCTTTCAAAAGACAACAGTTGTTTGGTTCTTTATTACTGAGTTCAAAGTGATTGAACTGTATTAGTTCATGTGCATTGGTGCAATCGAAGGGTAATTGTTTGCCGGTTTTCCTGCGCAAAACAGGGATTGCAGATTGCTGTCGAACCTTGAGACTTGGAGTAACTAGAGATTTTTCAGTTAGTCTGTTGTACAATTGGCAAAGTGGTTTCTCTTTCTTTCTCAGCATGTTTTTCAAGCTCTGCATGAAGTTCTCGAATGGCCAAGCAGAGAAATTATCCAATGGTCCAAATTTTTTCACATCGTCGTGAATATGGATTAAATTATGCACGTTATATATGACATTATGTTCCCCATACAACAACTTGAATGTTTGAACGAAATGCACTAATAAATCATGCGCATACTGATTGTTAGCATAACAATCTACTGGGTGTGATAATATGCGTGCTGCACAACTGAACGTATTGAAATGTAAGAGATTGTCATGAGGCAATATGTCCTGCAATACAACCGTCCCAATATACAGTGCGAATAGTCGAAGCTCAGTACCTTTCCACCTGGACAATTCATCTAACCCACGCGGCTTACGGGCAAATTCTTTAGGTATCCATTGTGACATCTCGATCAATCTTTTTGACAATTCTCGTATTTGCTGGGCACTTAATCTCGAAGTATGATACCCGTGCAGGAATAACCCGAGCAATTTTTTTGTTATTCCTAACCAGAACAGGTGCAAGGGGTCATTTGGAAACTGCGATACCATCCCCACGAATACTCTTTCGAAAGGAGAACAGCCGGTATGGTGCTCTTCTTGTTCTTGACGGCGAAAATTGTCATCCGTACGTAGAGGAGAGTTGCAATTCAAAAATAACATTCGATGATCTTCCCAATGACCTTCTTTCTTCCATGCATTTCCCACATCCGAAATAGGCATTATGACCTTTGGTGCAGTTTACGAATGATCTCGCCGGAGCGTCACAGATTATAGCCCTAATTTTCACGATATAATGTTCATTGTTAATGTCGAATCCATAACTCTGCAGGTTCTCATATTCGTCAATAAACGCAGCTAGGAATTCATTCACAGAAGGTGGTTTGGAAGTACCATGATAGGCACCGATTACAAACGGCTGGTCAGTTTCCACGTGATAAATCTTTCCAAGAATCGGCCAGAGTTGGCTTTTTGAACTTTTCGACAGTGGTAGCCCATCTATGTTCAAATCTATCAGAATAATGTTAAAATCGAATCTCAATTTGTAATTGTTGAGGTGATCAATTAGTGATTTCTCCAGTCCGTAGTGAAAATAGGATCCCGATGACCAGGTTTCGATACCAGATTTTCTTGGCGTCCGTAACAGGGTTCTAGCATCACGCGGAAGTTCACTATGGCCACGTGTGTGTAACTCTTGTAACAGTGGTGTCAGGGAATTTTGACGAATTCGTTTGTATCAGTTTGGCATAGTACAGTTTCGAGAGTTGAACTTTCCCTGCCCCCGGTATATCCAGTCGCAGGAGTTTGTGGTTCATGTTCTACGGCAGGAATCTGTGGTACATGTTCTGCAGCAGGAATCTGGGGTTCAAATTCTGTAGTAGAACTCTCCTGAACTGTAGTTGCTCGAAATGCAGGCTGTCTTTTAGGAGATATTTGGCTTCTCCGATAAGCGAGTAGGCGCCTGTTTTTCTGTCTCCGAGACAAGTCCCGAAATGGCTTAGGCATCTGAAGTAAATAATAACTACGTGTTTACCCTGCGCGGTAAGACCGGAAAGCAAACTTTACTTTCCAGATCTGTTGTAAACCTTTTGTTTACGACTACTTTTGACGCAAGGAATATTTTAACCACCTAAATATACATATATGTATATAATTACTATATATAGTAATTAATTTATTACTATATATGTATTTAAGTACTATATATAGTAATTAATTTTTCACCACGCCTGATGTTATTACCGTAAAATTTATGAATTCTGCGAGGAGAAAGGCTGCAGAAATACAAGACTAGATATCGACGGCTCCGCAGAAGAAGCGGCTATCTCGGAAGTTGCTTGAAAAAGCGGCTATCTCAGAAACTGCTTGGAAAAGCAGCCATCTCAGAAGCTGCTTGAAAAAACAGCCATCTCAGAAGCTACTTGAAAAAGCAGCCATCTCAGAAGTTGCTTGAAAAAGCAGCCATCTCAGAAGTTGTTTCAAAAAGCGGCTATCTCAGAAGTTGTTTCAAAAAGCGGCTATCTCAGAGGTTGCTTCAAAAAGCGGCTTTCTCACGATTTAAACTTTTTCGCCACAAATTAAATTGGTAGCACTAATTAATACAATAAATACTAATAATATTTTCCGTGAACTGCTTTTTTAACTGATTTAGAAATTAGATCAGACAATACTACCAATTTAATTTGTGACGAAAAAGTTTAAATCGTGAGATAGCCGCTTTTTGAAGCAACTTCTGAGATAGCCGCTTTTTCAAGCAACTTCTGAGATGGCTGCTTTTTCAAGCAACTTCTGAGATGGCTGCTTTTTCAAGCAGCTTTTGAGGTGGCTACTTTTTCAAGCAGTTTCTGAGATGGCTGCTTTTCCAAGCAGTTTCTGAGATAGCCGCTTTTTCAAGCAACTTCCGAGATAGCCGCTTCTTCTGCGGAGCCGTCGATATCTACCTACCACGGACACTCCACTCACTGGGTTATGTTTTGACGGAAATCATAAAATCATGTTCATCTTCATATGTATTAACGTTTAAAAGATTTCACTTCTTACCTTATATAAGGGATTTGAGTCCTCAAGATGATGAATTGCGATTGATGAACACGTTTCGATTAATTACACTTCTTGGCGATTATATAATTTTACACTGCCACGCTTTGTGACTCTATGAAGATACCAGGACGCGACCGTGATAGCACGCCATAGCGCCACCGTACACTTCACTAGCCGACTCAGAGCCGACTTTTAGCTGACTAGGAAGTCAGGTGAAACGGTAGCAGACGATTAAAATAAGTCAACCAGAAGTCGACTATGCGTTGGCATTTTAGACTTGACTTAAAATTGGCACTGAAAAGTCGTCTACGTGTCGGCATTTCAATGCGACTATGAGGTGACAAAAAAAGTCGACTTTTAGCTGTCATATTGCCTAGTGTGTTGTTTGGGAGGCTTTCACTTACACACATGGATATATATATATATACCGAGAGGATTCTGTGAAAGTTAACAGACCTATGTTAGGCAGCTTGTGTAAACACAAAAATTGCAACGCTGTTGAATGCATAGAGTGGTCAAACGACATATCCAGAGAGATAGACAACCAGATGACACAGGGTCAGCTGTCATGCGGTTGGGTCAGAATGAAATGTCAGAGTGGGATATTTGACGTTGATCGTATAATATGATTGATAAGAAAACGGAAATTGATATTTATTTGTAAAGTAGTGGTAATGAACTCGTAAATTGATTGCAAATGTCAATTTATGTTCATTCGCGATAATATTTACAAGCTAGTAGTTCCTCGGTGACTGACTGACTCGTCGCATCACTCCGACAACAACAGTCAGGAACACAGTGACATAGATTTGATTCAACAAGAAATCTACGAGACACCTCCGACGTAGCAGACAGTACTCCAAATTTCTTCACCGCCTGAGAAGTCTGAAAGCACAGTCTTGAAAAAATCTTACAGTCGACGCTGTAAACTTTACTTCGAAACAGTCCTGCGAAGATTTTTGGTACGACTATCACTCCATGTATAAGTTTCGACAAGTAATGAATTAATGAAAAGTATTGTTTCGGTGTAAATCAATGTAATTGTGGCGTGTGACGAGTAGAATAAAGCAGTACTATGTTTATGAAAACAAGCTCATTCACAATACTTATATAAATTTAATCCGATGTATTACTTCTCTTTCTACGCTGTTATTTTATAAATGGTGGAGCGATACTTGACAGCATTGTTGTACCGGTGTGTCAGCCAAATTTTTACCAAAAAAAAATCCCGGACGACCGACTCCTTCAACGGCAACGATTATAAACATAGTGAAAAAGTTCCAGGAAAGTCGCAATACCGATCCCAGGTAGCAGTAATGTCTAATCGGTACCCACAAGTTATCGTTTTAAGGTTGTCTTCCGGATATTACCGGAAGTTAACAAATGGATGCCTTTAAATCGACATCTGTTTTACTGTTGTCTTGAAGGTATCTTTTTCACGATACTAGGTCAGATCGCGCGTTTCACGCGCGTTGAAGCTGATTCCATTTTTGATTTGATTATAGTTCACTATGTTAATTAATATACTATGTTCATTAATATTCTTCAGTACTCCAATATCGTGTACCCTTCAAGGGCACACTTTCGTAGAATTACATAGAGTACACTGATTGTGAGTGTTTCACACCCAACTCCCAAGTTTATTCAAATGTGTGGTGTGCTGACCGTATTGTATCTACTGTTATCATGTCATCAATTCACCTTATATTTATCAAATTATCACAAGATGACAATGAAAAAAAGGTAGCATTTTATACAAAATAGGCAGTAAATAGTGAATTATAATTCAGTGAAAACAGTACATTTGCTTTAGCGCGCAATCTTATTTCAGTGTGGTAGATTCGGATATGGTTTGGTGTCTGTATACAATTCTGACAGAACTTCACTCATAGGTAATTTTGTTTAATCTTTGAATTGTACTCCAAGCTTCTTCCTCAAGATTTATAAAGCAATTGTATAAAATGATAACAGAATTGATCAAACACAACCAACATACTTTATCTGTCATCCGTCAAAAAACACGAAATGGTTGAATTCACCGCCGAAAAACGCCGAAAACTCGAAATTCACTCGCGGCGACCAGTCGAACCTCGATAAGCTCGAGATTCGATCCGATCGTCGTCGACCAATCCGAGCGCGAATAAAATGTCAACAATGCATGCGAGATTTCGATTTGACGGGGTCATGGATCTTTTAAGATTGGATCTTATGAAGAGAGGTTAAAATGTTGTCCAAAAGTCATCGTTTTATTCGGGTCTGATAGATGGCTGTTTTAAGGCACCTAAAAGTTATCAATTTATTGTCAACCAATTGTACAATATAAAGAGTTGTCCAAAATTCAACTTTTAGCAGCGCTGCTTCTGTCTCTTCCGTTGCTCTCCGAAACAGCTGCAGCGACGCTGCTCCAAAATTGCAATTATATTGGTCTGGCTAATAGCTGTTATATATCCAAAATATATACTCAGCTGTTATAAAAGTGCATCATCCAACGTTATATATACCTTCGAGTGTTGATATATGGGCAAATCCACAGAACTTTTAACCCCCAGCGAGGCGCTATAAAATTAAGAATATTTGTTAGGATAACATTGCTATGCACGTATAGGTTTTTATGCTAATTCTACATAGTATTAGACACGTATTTGCATATTTAAATCTACTGAAATATATATAGTAAAGTTGCAACAAGCTTTGAAAGATCAGAAAATGTCGAAATCGCATGCGAGGCAAGCGAAATTTGTTGAACTTTTAATGATATTCTACGAGCGCCCTTCCAGTTTTCATTTTAATTAAATGTGTTTCAGTTTCTCCTTCATACACTGAAACATCACCCGCTTTTCCTTAGATGTGCTCCTCTCACAAAAAAAATTATTTAACTACAAAAATGCGAGGATGAATTAATTTTTTTTTTTTTTCTGCAAAGTTAATTATTTTACACGTACGCCCTCTGATGTATCGATAAATGAGCAATGCTGACACATCTTTCATTGAAAGAGGCATCTTTTGCGAGGTGTCGCATAACTGTGCCATCAATGGTTTGCATGCAGTAACAATTCGAAAATGATCATCAGAAACGTAAACTGTGTATAAAATTCAGTTTTTACAACGGCACGTAAAAAATGTTTCTTGGTTTCACATTTTCATAATTGTAAACTACAGTTTGTCATATGTGTTAACTGAAAAAAATAGTGGCGTCAGAAATCTACGTATGAATCGAATATAAAGTCATCAATCCTAGAACGGCACACACACTTTAACCCTTTGAGGAGCAAATTTTTCTACTGAACAAATTTAGAAAATCATAGATGATTTGGAGGTTTTCGGGATCGCTGATTACGATTCTGAAGTCGAAATTACGAAATTCAAAATGGTGGATCCAATATGGCCACTGTAATGCGCTAGCTTTGCAGTTTTTAGCGTAATTCATAAAAAACGAGTAGATGGGGGTTTTTGGAGTCGCTGATTACGATTTTGACGCCATACTTGATCTTGATCGAGAATTCTGCGAGTCGTTTGGCTGTATATATTTTTTTCTCAAGATATCAGGACGCAATTGATGCGTAATGCGACGTTGGTCGGTTTTAAGCTTACGCCCCTGCCTGAAAATAGTTAACGAACGTGAACTATTTGTCTCATAAGTCGTGCGAAAACATACACCAAACCTGAGATCTGTGCTCGTAGAATAGAAAAAAAAAGAAAAAAATCCAGCAAAGTTAAAAGTTCTGTGGATTTGCCCATATAAACGCGTAAGTATATGTTTTATATTATATTATATTGTAACGTGTTCGGCTATTCTACATTAACCGACACGCACACATACCAACGACACGCACACAATCGTGCAACGCACGAACACGAGGCAGCGACTGGCCAACGCGCACGATGACCAGCGCATCGGAAGACCCTGACGTGACGTCATAACTCCTATAAAAACGCGGCAGACCAATGGTCGTCAGCGTACTCGAGCCAAAGCGGCCGTGGCGACTCGTCAATTCTTCTTCTCGTAGGTTCAAATTCTTAATTTAAAATCATTTACTACAACATTATTAAAATCAGATAGATTCGAGAAATACATAAAAATTTAGCAATTAGCCAAAGCGGCACTTGCCTAGTACAAAGAAAACCCAAAATTAGAGCATTTCGCCAAAAGCGGCACTTGACTTCAAACATAACCTCAAAATCAGAAAAAAGAAAATTAGCTAAAGCAGCAATTGTTCAAACATAGAAAAAATATAGAAAACACGGAAACGACACGAAAAAGCGAAATAGATTTAGAAAATTAGATAAGATAAATAAAACACAACGAAACGTTAAACATTCACAAATGTTTAAAAATTATAATTTCTGTTAATTTTTATAATTTTGTAAATAGTATTTTCACATTTTGATAACATTAAAATAGTATTACCGACAGCGGCGCAATAAGGTAAATCAAACTGTTCCTTGTGTGCCATCATTCATTTCCTGTTTGCAATTAATCATTCTTAGAATTTTCAGAACTTAAAATCATTGATAGCTAGAGGCAGCTTTGGTTGTAAGCGAGCAAGGCAGCTGCGGTGTAGCTTTCACTGGCACCCTAGTCTGTACGCGAACTTGCAACTCAAGTCTGTAAAAGGCAGCTCTGGTATTGTTCTGATTCCAAGGCAGCTACGGTGTAGCTATCACTGGCACCCTAGTCTGTGGAATCAGGCATACTCGAGTCTGTGAGGGAGGCAGCTCTGGTTGACGAAAGTCAACTCGAGTCTGTATCAGGGTAACCGGGTTTTTAGAACATTTTCCCCTTAAGGAGCTCCGAAGATAAATTCACCCGTGACAAAGGATACACTCACGCGGACTAGGTTAACTTCACTAGCCTTCTGCTAGTGAAGCATAACCAGATAAAGTTACAATATATTTAATTTTTTATTAGCACGATATGCGTTCCGATTTATAAATGGCACGCGTTTGTACTTTAGGTTATTGGCTTGAGACTTGAAAATCCTTACAGTTTTTATTATATTTTCATTATTTTTATTGGCATCATAAATACAAATCCTCCAACTGATCAGGGTGTTCTTAACCTATCATTGCATAATTTTGTTAATTTGATCCGTTCTTATTTATTAATGGGCTAAGAATGTAATCATCCTGGGAAAATGGGACCTCCGCCGAAACGTTTTAATGACATTTCGCGACGACAGCAAAGACGACGAACACATGCTTTTTTGCAAGCAGGTATCAATTTATTACATTCTGCAAATGCAGAAAATACTATTCCATGTAATCCTGTTGCTCCCCCCTGCTCACTACCAATAGCTCCAGCTCCTATTTATACAGATGTGTCTTATGGAGTTGATGATTTCTTTGATAATCTAGAGTGTTCTGATGATATAGAAGATCCCAATGTATCAGTCATTGAGGGACCTACAACATTTGCGGATAGTACAGATATCAATTTTGAAGTTCCCAATCAATCACCTAGCACCACTGGTCCTGATAATGGTCTGCGAGCTTTTCTTGCTCATTGGGCAATCCACAACAAAGTTCCACAATCTGTCGTTAATAGTCTTCTGGTCGGGTTGATAAAATTTGGTCATCCTGAGCTTCCATCTGATGCCAGGACGTTGAATAACACGCCAAATACAATCGATATGCAGGATCTTGCTGAGGGCACCTATGCTCGTTATGGTTTGGAGAGAGCATTAAAGGAACAGCTACGATATAAACATGTTGAAATATGTATAAATTTATGCTGGATAAGCAGTGCATTGTACCCGTCGGAATGCGACCGGAGCTACAAGAATCGAAACTCACAGTCAGCATATTGTATTTATTTATAAGAGGTAATTGTACGAGGAATAGAGTTAGTTGACACAATGTAGAACAACAGGGTATATCGTCGTTGTATTTAATAAAGACTATGTAAAGAAAAAGATCCACCCTTTATTTCAACAAAACATTATAATATGTTGTTTTTTTGTGCAACTGACAGTGAAATGCCTGTGACTATTCACATCAATATCAATATTGATGGTGTACCTGTAACAAAAAGTTCGAGGAGCCAGTTCTGGCCTATATTAGGTAAAATTGTTCGTACTCAGTTTATTTAACCTTTTGTCATCGGAATGTTTCATGGGAATAAAAAGCCTTCTTCCGCTTTTGTCTTTTCAGAAGCATTCCTCATAGAGTACACGAAATTGCATAATGAGGGATTCATGTATGAAAATCAATTTCATCTTGTCCGATTGAACGCAGTTCTCGCTGATACTCCTGCAAGAAATTTTATTTCATGCTTTCCCGCTCATAATAGCCGTTGTGCCAAATGTATTCAACCTGGTGAAACTGTGAATTGAAGACGACTATTTCAATATGACAATATAACATTAAGAACCAATGAAACTTTTAGAGAAGGTTTACCTGCTATGTTTCAGAATATTATTTCTCCTCTGGAAGCTATAGGTCTTGATATGGTTGAGCAGCTTCCATTAGATTATATGCACTTGTTGTGTTTAGGAGTAATGAAAAAACTTCTTCTACTTTGGATCCATAGTATGGGGAAGTATTGACGAGACTGTCCGCTTTTAACGACTTTTACTAAAGTTTCAGCACTTCTCTTCCGGCAGAATTTTCACGACATCCGCGCACATTGGATGAAGTTTCCCAGTGGAAAGCGACTGAATTCAGATTGTTTCTGTTATATTTGGGCCCTGTAGTACTTCAATATTTACTTACTCGACCTCAAATTGTACAATTCAACGCTCTCAACTGTGCCGTTAGAATTCTTTGTGATCCGAGAGAATGTACACGCAATAACCAATATGCCTAAGAACTGATGATTTACTTTGTACATCATATGCAACTCTTATACGGGGAAGAGACAATGATTTATAATATTCACAATTTGATTCACATGTCGGCAGATGTTTTAAATCACGGGTCCCTTGATACATTCAGCTGCTTTTCCTTTGAAAATTTTATGCAAAAGATAAAATCTTTGATCAAAGGCGGTGCCCAGCCTTTGGCACAAATAATGAAAAGAATAACTGAACGATCGATTTATCTCATGCCTTCTGCTAATTTAATCCAAACTAGTTATCACTTGAACAAAAGGAAAAAGGAAGTAGACTATCAATTTCCGGAAGGATATAGTGACCCACATTAGCAGATTCAATTTCCTAGCTTTTTATTAACTGACAAGAAACCTAACAATTGTTGTTACTTATCGAATGAATGTGTTCTCATAGATCATATATTATACCGGGATGAGATACCTGTCATCATGGGTCGCGAGTATATAAACACCCTTTCAATTGCAGATTATCCGTGTGATTCTCGCCTTTTGGAGATTTTTCACGGACGTGAGCTTTCTGAAGTTCAAACGTGGAATATAAGCCTAATTGACAGAAAGGGCTTCATTGCTCCATGTGACGCTGATTCTGTATATATATTTCCTCTGATCCATACGGACGCATGAATACACATGTTATATTATCCAATTTTATATCTCCTCATGACTTTGCTGTTCTTAACTGCGTTAACTCCATTCTACCTAATTGGTGCTACATATTTTCAATTTTAGTTGCCCTCACTTTACTTTGTCACATTTCAGTTGACGCTACTTCACTTTACTTAATCGTATTGCTGTTATAATTTGTATGCACCTGATCACTAATTGTTGGGTACATTCGGCTTGCTCGCTGTGAAGCTGTTGGCGCTTGCGCTTTCAAGCGTCAAAAAGCGAGCAAGCCGAACGTACCAGCTGACAAACTAGATACTACATATAAAAATAGATACATTCTATCGTACAATATTCATGTTACTTCTAATGATACATTTCCATTTACAGATTCAACATCATGAAGCATCTCAATTCCCTACATTGGAGGAATCACCATGAACGTTTCCCATTTTTTCACAGCTGTTCTCAAAAATCTGTACTCGACATAGTGATTATTTTGGCATTCAGTAATCATACCACAGGCTTGAAATAGATATGTGTGGTTGAGTCTGTTGTTTGATTCAATTTATCCTCATTTATTTTGACTTGTTGTACACTGAAGCGACTGTTGAAGCGAGGTTGACAGCATCGGCTGCAGGATTTCTGCAAGACTGTGCTTTCAAACTTCTTAGGCGGTCAAGAAATTTGGGGTTTTGTCTGCTACGTCAGAGATGTCTCGTAGATTGCTCGTTGAATCGAATCTGCGTCGCTGTGTTCCTGACCGTAGTAGTCGAAGTGATGCAACGAGTCAGTCCGTCACCGAGGAACTGCTAGCTTGTAAATAATTTCGCAAATAAACATAACTTTAGAATCTGCGATCAATTCGTAACTTTATCACGACTTTATTACGAATTATTATCGCTTGACATTTGTTGGTTACCTTTATCTGAATGATTCGTAAATTTCACCCCGAGGGTTGTTTGGATCCAAATAATGTTGCAAAGAAACAGAAGTCGACATTTGCAATCAATTCACTAATTCGTTACCACTTCTTTACGAATGAATATCGATTCCCGTTATCTTACTATTTGTATTACGATGAATCTCAAATATGTCACTCTGTAAGTTGATTCTGACCCAACGACGTGATAGCTGTCGCTATGTCATCTGTAGATGCAGACGTTCGACTGTCAGTACGACAGCGTTGCCGTTTCGGTGAAATACGCCGGTTGCCTACCCACACGGCTTACAACTTTCCACAGAATCGCTCTGTATACAATTAGTATGATGTTATAGAGGAGGGGCCTCAGACGGAGGGGCTCCTCAATCAATGTCGGGCGGGATATCGGGGTGCGTGGGTGGCGTTTAGGATATCTCGGAAAGGTGTTGTCTAGGAAGGTAGGATCGAGAGGATGTAGTCGTAGCCTCCAGGCGATCTCTTCCTGCTCTCTGATGAGTGGTCCAGCTCCTGTAGTTGTCCGGCGTCGTTGGCGTGGCGGCAGCGTTCCGTGGAAGAACTAGGAGTTAGGAGTGTTGTAGCAAGGTCGGGCTGACATCTATCCAGGAGGTGGGGATAGACAGGTGTCAGTTTAAAAAGTCGACAATGAGAATGGTTTTCTCTAGTCTTTATTGGCTTGTTCTCAATGCGGGATTACAAAGAGATAGCGTGATGATACGCTGGTCACTGGAACCTGGATCATGTTTGGCTAGCCGAGCGCTGGGTTATATAAATGAGTCTCGTTCATAGACTTTTAGAGATAGAGTGCGCGATACTATGAGAGGAGCTGAAGAACTCATTAGAAAGAGAGAGCGATAGCTGGAGAGATTCTGTCTCTTTCTAGTCGGTGAGTTGGTGGGGTGAACGGCAGGCAGTATAGTCACATGTATAGTGCGTCGTCGTCCAAATATAAATACTATTCTAAATACATAGGAATTAAATCTACTAAAAATATGAGATAAATTTTAAGTTAAACAATGGTTCGGTATTGTTCTATTTGCAAAATAGGCAACGGGGAAGTCGAAGATGTCTCTTTTCATCGATAAGTCACATGCGACCCACTCCCCTTCACTCGTGAATCCATTTCCCTTACTCGCTGTGGACCCCCACTCCTTACGCAGTGCGAGAAGGAAAGAATCTCTCCGGCACTATTGCTGTCCTTCAATATGAGCTTTAGCCAGCACATAAGAGCGCGCAGTCTATCTCTATAAGTCTATGGTTTCGTTCAATTTTAATCGCGAGAAAGCTACGGGTCACGTGATACCGCTTGGACTGCGGTGTGACGCCGCGTTGTGACGGGAAGCGTAGTTACGCTTGGCTGAGCCGGGCGGCTCGTGGACGCGGAGCGCGCGGTGTAGCGGGAGCGCGTAGTGTAGTGGGGCGGCCGTATAGGCGGTTGTCTGCCAGTAGGCGCCCTGAGGATTTTAGTTAGAGCTATGCGTGTAACAAGTAACGCATTTATTTAATAAAACGTGTAATTTAACGGCTTTAAAATATTTTCAATGTCTTCACCCGAAAATATTAAAAGATCTAGAAGTGTCAAATCTATGGTGGAAATAGCTAATTTATTCCCAATTACTGATCCAGACATAGATGCTCTTTCTTGCGATTGGATATTACTCCACGTCGGTGAACGGGTCTCATTTGCTTCAAATAACGACGAACGAATTGATTTGTACTGGAACAAGAGTAGAGGGGATAAGAGAGTTCGGACCCATAAAAAACATAAAAAACACCCTCTTTTATGAGTTCTTCATGAGTTTTTGCTTGTTTTATGTTTGAGAGAGAGAGAGAGCGAGAGGTGCGGAGGTGGGGGTGGGGGTTCTCTGGGTGAATAATAAGATGTTTCATTGACATCTACTTTATTTATTTATTGCGCCCGGCTACTCAATTTGAGGGAAGGGTACACCCGGTAGCCGTACACTTCGGCGTCAATTAATAAATGCAACTACTAAGAAAAACTATAGTTGGGCGCCAGACGTTTTTAACGTCACTCAAGAAATAATATAAACTATCAATTTGACGGCGGGACGTGCCGATTAGCTCAGAATATAATCAATCAGTTGGAATGGTAAAGTGGGTGGGTTGCCAGATTAAACAAATATAATACTAATTACTTATTTGATGAGTTTATTCAAAATAGTAATTTTAACGGGAATAATGAAACGATACTCCGTATTTTACGGGAATAATTTTACTATGAAGCTCACAAAATTGATTTCACAGTCTCAGATTAATCGGGAATTTATACAATCGAAAAGCAGAAAATATAACAAGAAATACCATAAGATTCGCAACAATTATACTCAATAATATATCAGAGAAAAATACGGGAAATACATGCAATTAAGAAGAATAAGCAAAATACGCAATACAAGCGAAATATTCAAATAAGCGAAATACTTAATATTAGGAAACTTATAAAATAAATAACAAATCTAACAGATGCTATCTTCTACGCTCAAGAGTATGCCACTTACAGGTCGTTTACTATCTTTTACAGATTTAACAGAATAAGAAAATAGAATAGCCAAACGGTAACTAGAAGAAAATCTATCACATGCCGAAGCACGAAAGGAAAAACCCACAAATAATCTCTAATCACGAGTCACTCGGGAAATCCGTTTTTAACAGACTAAATACTATAAAAATTACCGGGACGTAGTCAAAAGACTAAACGTGCCATAGACTCGTGGCCTGCGCCACACCAAATATAATAAAATACAGACTAAACGGTATTCGGGAATGCCTCGTGGTTTTACAAAAATAGGTCTTACCTCACTGACGATAAATGCTCGATAAACGGTACGGTAACACATGTAACGAGCAATTTTCCTACCCGGAGGAACTAGATAGAAAAATAAATCCCGCACAAAGAGCATCAACGTGAATCTCACGCCAAAATCAAATAAATAGACAGAGAAGGTAATGTTGGGCGCTAGGTACACGAATGTACCAGATAAGAGAAAGCGAGACGGAACTCAAAGAAAGATCAAAATAAGCCACAAACAAAACGCAAAACTGAGCAGATAACCGGCTAGTTAGACGGAGAGGGGAACATGGGGGCGTAGAAATAACACACTTTAAACGGCAAGATACGATAATTAACAGAACTCAACATATTCCCGATAAAAAAAAGAGAAATAATATAACAAACGGTATCGGTAACTTAAGGTACGGTATAGCTAAAAAATTAAGAGTAAAAAAAGGTATCGACACTCGTCGGGATCGAACTCGAGACTGGTAGAGCAGTCGAGTCCGATCAACGCAGGTAGGACGGTTGATACGCGGCACGGCAGAAAACTATAGCGAAAACGAGCGAGTCGGATGGTATCGCTCAGCTAGACGGCTAGGCCAGCTGGATGGCCTAACGCACGGTACGAGACGGCAGGGAGGGGGAACGCACACACTCTTCACAGACTCAGCTGACGCGACTACACTAACAGGCAGCACGCCGCTGATGGCAGTCACTCAACCCACTCTTTATGACACTCACACGCGATGACTGTCACCTCCAGACGAAGTCTCAGGTAACGGCACGTGGTTCCCAGGGCAAGGGAGGCAAGGCGGTGATGTCAAGACACCCTAAGCTACACCCAGTTGTCCAAGCTACGAAATATCGGCCTAGATAACCCTCCGCGAGATACCAGAAAAGAAAAGAAAACCAAAGAAAGAAATCCCAGATAATAATAGAGAACTAGCGAAAGGCAGAACGGGTGATCTAAGCCACAGTCGGAAGCCTACCTTGCTCTCCAGCAGCGATTCCCTCGGCACGGCACGAGACGAGACGGCAGCAGTCACACACGCACTCACTCTCTTAATCACTAAAACGTAACTAAATAGAACTAAACTAGGCGCAAAACTACACCTAAGGTAAACTAAACTAACGAAACCAAGATAAAAGCCAAGGAAAGAAAAGATAAGATAAAGGTAGACGTAAAAGAAATGCAAAATATAGGCAGCGGTACGATAAAGCGGTTGGCCGGTAAGCGGACCGGATCAGAAGATGGCAATTTTTCCCTGACAGCCGTTATCAGCGGCTAGATCGCTGGTGTCGCCCCCGTTGCGGGCGGTATTTCCGCCGCGCTCGCGGATTTCGCCATACCTTGGCGAAGTGATGTCATCACGATTTTCGGCCGACCAGAGAGGTAGATTGAGCGTGGTGTATAGAGCGTATGGCGAAGCAGTCTGAAAGCTGGGAGCTGCAGCCCTCTCTCCTGGTCGGCTGGCTGGCGAGGCTGAGTAGATGCCAGGGTACAGGTACTTTCAGCGAGGTTGGCAGACGACCCTCCCCGTTGCTACTTGTCCCTCGGTGTCCCTCGTCGTCACGCGTCGATTTCCACCTGCTGACAAGGACTTAGAGCAGACAACGGTAACACTACGAGGAATAGCTTGCCCTGGGAAAGAGCTAGGGACAGCACTAGAACACGAAGAACACGTAGGTCGTTCCTAACACTACGAGGTAAAGACGTCGGTCAGTGGTGGACGCAAAATCCACCACGTTACACACAATATATCGGGACATTGACTCTAATAAACTACGAAATGAAGCTAAATTACCAAAAAGACTCGAAATACAGAAGAAGAAAGAATAGCAACGGGAACTCGGGACTGATGATCGGTAGTAGACTCGACGTGAGGACGAACAGCGAAGAAGTAGGACGAGTCTTGTGTCGTCGTGCGTTTTATAGATGCGGGATTCCCGCGCTGCGAAGTTCGTCGGTGTTGCGAATTTGGTCAGCACAAACTCGATAATCATCGAGTTGTTCCGTGACGCCCGAAATGAGTTTCTGGACAAGTTGTGCGGTCCGCCATGGAATTGGACATTTGTCCAGGCTGGTGCTCATTCTGACGTCACGGCGGGATATTCAAATGCCGTTCTACGGGACTCGTACGAACATCGTCTTCCTGCTCGCTCTGGCGCTCGTCTCGGGACTCCTCGTAGACATCATCGGTACGAAGTGCACCCTGATTGCGTTTTAACGAGAAAAACGGACCAATCAGAGGATCTGGCGGGAGTTCTGACGCCCCTAAATCCGGATCTGCATCCAGAATCCCCCATGTGCGGTGTGGAAGGTTTACCGTCAGACCTGCATCACACGGTTGCATCTTACGGTAGCGGGACGATGACGAGAAAGCATAGCCTTGTGGATACCTTACAGCTAACGCTGTGAACCTTACTTGGAAACAGTCCTGCAGAATTTTTCAGTTTGACTATCAATTCGGGTATACCTTTCTGCGAGTAATGAATCAATGGAAAGTATTGCTTATGGTGTAAATTAATGTAATTGTGGTAGGATGATGGACTGTTTGGTGAAAAATATCCTGCGGATACCTTCATCTTTCCTAAGTCAGTTCCGCAACGTCTCAGAGAAGATTTTTCGACTGCCACTATCCGGTGACTCCAGCTTCTGTGCCGTATCGTACTTGGAGGGTATAACATGTGCGACCTTGACGATCCGTTGTACCGACAATTTCCAAATCCCAATCTCTCGCGCAACTCTTGAGGCTGGTTTGGATTTCTTCGCAAATTAACCTCCCCCCGTATTGCACACCGTACTTATCCCAACAAGTCCATGTATAGGCCCTTTTTTCACATGTAGGACGGAAATTTTAGAAGATTTCATCCTTCATAGAGTTCCCTCTCTTTGGGAGAAAATAGACTCATTACCTAGAGAGGTAATAAAGACAATGCTAGTCATGAGGAATCTTCCATCTACTCTTCATGCGAGAAAAAGGGCCTCTACACGCATATGTTGAAAAAAATAATCTTGTATTTTTATTGTACATTCGATTCTTGATCCCCTCGGGGTTACAATCTTCCTCGTCATAATTCTCTACACTTTCTTACCCTATTCCAATATTGTATTTAAAGACAAAATAAATCATTTTAAATTTATAAAAATATTGCGAATGAGCTTATCTTCACAAACAGGTACCGCTTTATTCTACTCCTCACACGCCACAATTACATTGATTGACACCATAAGCAATACTTTTCATTAATTCATTACTCGCAGAAAGGTATACCCGAACTGATAGTCGAACTGAAAATCTCTGCAGGACTGTTTCCAAGTAAGGTTTACAGTGTTAGCTGTAAGGTATCCACAAGGCTATGCTTTCAGACTTCTTAGACGGCGACGCTGAAGAAATTTGGAGTACTGTTTGCTACGTCAAAGATGTCTCGTAGATTGCTCGTTGGATCAAATCTACGTCACTGTGTTCCTGACCGTAGTTGTCGAAGTGATGCCACGAGTCAGTCAGTCACCGTGGAACTCCTAGATTGTAAATAATGTCATAAATAAACATAAATTGACATTTGCAATCAATTCATAATTTCATCAAGACTTAATAACGAATTAATATCGTTCCAAATTGGTTGGTTATGTACCTTTATTACAATTAGATTCGTAGATTTCACCCCGATAGTTATAACCAAATAATGTTGCAAATAAACCGAAATTGGCATCTGCAATCGATTTACTAATTCATTACCACTAATTTTTTACGAATGAATATCGATTCCCGTTGTCTTATTAGTTATATCACGATTAACCTCGAATATGTCACGCTGTCAGTTAATTCTGACCCAGGAAGTAAGAGGGAAGGAGACCGATCAGGGGTCGGCAACTCCAATACATCGAAGTGTTAATCACCTCACGCGCGCCGCCTGTAGTTGGCTCAAAACACTAAGCCTTATGGCGGGTCATTTAAATCGATTTACCGGTTCAGCTTTTCATACGGCTTGTTCATTTTGGAAATTGTAATACTTTTTTGGGAAAGGGAATTTTTGCTAAAATGAAAGAGAACTCGATTTGTGTTTATATTATTATAATTTATCTGAAAATAGTCATGGAATAGAATATAATAATTACTTAGCAAATTTAATAACAATATTAAAATATCAGCTAGTGCTCGTCAAAATATATGCATATACAATATCACCCTCGGGCTGGTCAAATCTGAATACTTTTGATTACACACTAAGTAGTGAATACTTTATCACAGTAAATTATCTTATCTTATACGCCTATACTAAAACATTCACAGAATTTACTAATATTTGCTATACCTAAAGTGTTTAAATCTATATGTCCTCGCTTGCCTATATATCAAAGTTTCATTATACAGTGCTCTATAATATTTTCCAGTAAGAATCCTATTGACATTACAACAAAAAGCATGCACCTGCGATAAAATCAGTATTTCAAAGAATTTTGATTTTATTGCAGATGCATGCTTTGTACATGTGGACCAAATTACAAATTCGTTTTCATTGAGTTTTGAGTGTAATGTTGCCAGCGAATTTCTTCTAAAGCAATTACTAGCCAAATAATCAGTGCTGGAAAAATGCCGGTGGCACACCCGATATTTGTTCATCTGAGTAACCTCTAGATTACACAGTTCGGGATTTCCCAAACTTTTCATCCAGAGGTTAGCTTTGTTAATGTCTTTCGGGATTCGGTGGGCTGTTGCTTTGCGACAATCCGTCTCACAAGATAGCACTACACATTTCCACAAAGCAGTTGTTTTTCTAACTGGTGGTATCGTAATCACAATCCGTCACTTTGCACCGATTATAAAACTTATAATTTCTACAAGAATCACTCCAGACACTACTGTTCAGAACACTTGTACAAGTCCATACAAATCGTAATGAAATCGTAATGGCGTCGATGGCGTCGGTCCAACGCGTCACTGTCACGGCGGCTCAAGCTGGCTCAAGCAGCGCCACCAGCGCCCCTTCAGGTGGCTCAAAACACTAAATCACCCTCACGCCACTGCCTATAGAGTTGCGGGGCCCTGGAGACCGATCTCCAAGCTGGCTGATCGCCAAAACTTGCGTTGATTTTCAAGTCTCTTTAGTAGTACGGCATTCTGCCACTCGCAGTGCTGGTGTCCGATGTTTGGTCGGTTAACGACAGCGGAGTGGGGGTTTGTTTACGATTCATTTGAATTTGAATTTGAATACGAAATACAATAACACGCGTACAAACGTTTTACGGAAAAGGTTTTGCATCCAACAGTGTTAATATAAGAGGAAATGTCGTGTTTTGTGCCGGGTTGTGCGACCAGTTACAAGTCGAATAGGAAGAAGAACGAAAAGTTGGGAATTAGAAATCCTAGTTTGTTCCAGGCTCGTACGGTAAATTTCAGAAAAACCTGTACAATCACCTTCTAAGGCTACGATAGAATATTAATTGAAACAGTTCTCAAAAGTAATCAATGAAAATAAAAATTCACACACTGCAACCTTCATATCAAAAATTGTTATCCTTGTCTATTATTTAGAGAGATATGGATATATATTGGAAAAGTGGCGTATTGCGATTTCACGACCAAATAAAGTATTCAGTGAAAGAGATCGTGTTTGTGCAAGACATTTCACTGAAGATGATATTGAAACGGAGTACAAAACTATTATGCCTGATGGAACTGTCAACTGTATACCAAAAGAAAGGCCGACTCTGAGATCTACGGCTATTCCTTCGATTTTATTAAATTCTTCAATCAAATCAACTTCCTCACAATCTCAGATTAATAAACGAACGATCCCGTCTGAAGACGAAGGCTGTAGCGTACCAAAGCAGATCAAAAAATATAATGACACCAGTCTCACCGATTGCAAACCTGATTGCGAAGAGGAATTTGCAAATCAACAAATCTTCGATACTAATGTAACCACTGACTTAATTGACCCAGGTGAAACCCTTAATACTTTGGGACAGCCTGTTTCAGAACATGAAGCTAAATGTGCAGCTCAATCTCTTCTAGATAGTTTTAAGTCTATTTCAGTACCATCTCCTTTTTGGGTTTCAAATATTATAAACGATAACGTGATGTTCACGCGTTGGGCCGAAAACTTGCTTACAGTGGTGAAGCGGGTTATAATACAGCAAGATCTGAATCTTCGAGTGAGTAGCTCATAACTATGCAAGGAATTTATTCAAGGTATTACCCATTCATGTTCAATGTAATCGGAATCGGTCATTTTTGTATGAATAGATTTCTATGGCCGAAAGAGAAGTCAATATCCCAGGTTTAGAGAGGGTGAAATCTGTAAAGGAAATAACCGGCACAATTAATAAAATCGGTGATATTCTACCGTGCAAAGGTGTAGATGATAACAAACAGCAAGCATTATTCGAGGCATTAATATTAATAACTTTTTTTGCATTACCTATTGTGATATTGAATGATTGTGGGATATTCTGTTTCAGTGCAAATAAATGTTGAGGGTATATATACCGAACCAAACTGGTCGGGAAGTAACAAGGTGCTTGATTTGTAAAAAACTTCAGAAATCATTGAACCAAAAAAGGAAGATAATGCAGCCATTAGAAAAAGAACAGGAGAAGAACTACACGTTGAAACGCAGTCATGAAAACGTTAAACGTCGGAATAGGACATTGAAGAAAAAGGTATTTACTACATGTGTCCGGTACAATTGATTGACAACATACGGTCATTGCTCATTACTTTTTTTCACTTTTCATTGCTCAGATCTTGAAATTAAGGCAACAGGTGAAGGATATGCGAACAGAATGTTCGAAAGCAAAGGCAGAAGCTGTTCAAGAAGCGATTTTACATTTGCCACAAAATCAGTAGCTTGCAGTTCAAGCTTGCCTAACTGCATCCCAGATAAAAGATTCCAGAGGTATGCGTTATACAAACGAGTGGATATTTGAGTGTTTACTACTGTGCATAAAAAGTAGAAAAGTATACGAACATCTCCGTGCCCATAAAATTCTTACCATACCCTGCATGGACACCCTTAACAAATATATTAAAGCCATAAAGGGTGTATATGGATTTGACGCAGCTACTTTTGAGGTTTTAGAAGAGAAAGTCAAACATATGAATCCTCGAGAAAAGCATGGTATTCGAAACTTTATTCAACAAACCAACTAGATCTTCTGCACATCTGTTAGTTGAACCTTTTATCAAAATACATGTAATTACTTTGTGATAGGTGTAATACTACTGGACGAGATGAAATTATCAAAGTCCATATCTTTTGACCGTCAAAACCTAGAACTGCAAGGCTTCACGAATCTAGGCAAATACACTCCTGAACACCAAAAAAACAAAAGGGGCGATCATGCACTGGTTTTAATGTTTCAACCCTTTCATGGGAAATGGGTACAGGCTTTAGCCTGTTTTCTCAGCAAAGGATGTGCACCCGGGGCGATACTACATAATATTTTGATGGAATGTATTGCAATGACTGAGCAATGTGGTCTTCATGTTGATGTTATTGCATCAGATGGTGCTACATGGAACCGTTCTATGTGGGACAAATTTGACGTGACTGAACAAACTCCCTGCTAAAAATTCCCGGGTGATCCCATTTGGGTTCCACGGTGGTACCGATATGGTCCATATTGTACCACACAGGAACCAGTAAGGTCCCACTCAGGACCTACGTAGGAACACATAGGAAGTGTGTTGGAACTCCGGATTCCTACGTAGGACCAGTCTGGTCCTACCTAGGATTAACTGCGGCCCACGTAGGAACATATAGGAATACCTAAGAAGTATGTTGGGACTCCGGATTCCTACGTAGGACCAGTCTGGTTCTACCTAGGACTAACTGCGGCCCACGTAGGAACATATAGGAATACCTAGGAAGTGTGTTGGGACTCCGGATTCCTACGTAGGACCAGTCTGGTCCTACCTAGGACTAACTGCGGCCCACGTAGGAACATATAGGAATACCTAGGAAGTGTGTTGGGATTCAATATTCCTACGTAGGACTACTATGTTTGCACGAATCACTGAATGAGATCAACGTGGGACCATGTGGGAAGAACACATAGGGGGAAGTCTCCCAGTACCGGACACCTAAGGTTATTCGTTAATAAAATCGTCATTTGAATAAAAACATAATTTTTTTAATTTTTATTATAATCTTTGAAGTATTTTGGAGAATATATGAACTTTTGGAATTATTTTATAACCTTAAACTAAGAATAAAATACTATTTTATTTGGTAATAAAAATTAGAGTGTCAGAAGAGTGGCACCTAGTACTGGACACTAATAGTACGGGTGTAAAAAGTCTCTAAAAATTTAATGAATTTTGCAGTGATCACAAATATATTGATCAGAGCACTCAGGGATGTCTGCGCACATCTCATGCGCCCATTCCTTGCAATTACTGCACTGAATCCAATCCTCCTCGTTATCTTCGAGGCATACAAGGCACAGTGTTTTTATTTTCGTTTTTTCGCATGTTATTGAAGAACCGCTAACACACTCTGCAGTTGTCTTACATTTCGGTTTCTTTCGGTTTTTTTCTTTTTCTTGAATGATGGTCTTGTACGACGAAGAAGTCAAAATCTCACTTTACTCAGCCTTTCTGCGTCGTGAAGAAGCACGTCTCGCTGCAGCATTTGGGATTGGTGAAAGATAATCGATATGTTTTTGTATACTAAGTCCTACGTCTTTACTTGTAGAAGGAATGGCTACAGTAGGCTGAAGTGCAGCAGGCGGAACTGTGGCTGCAAGTTGGGTTGCAGCAGGAGAATCAGTAACAGCAGAAGAGCTTGTTGGTTCTGAATTGGATTGCACGTTGTCAAATGGAACTTTTGTCATTTCTGATGGCAGAAATTTAATGTCAGTAAAGATGTTTTTGTTATACGGATGGATTCCAGTACATTGAAATCCAGAAGTTGCAATTTCCAGCCGGGCCACTTGGTTGAAAGCCTTTCCTACCAAGCCAGCAATCTCATATTCAATTATTCTTGCGCCAGCATTTGCTCTCATTCAGGATCCACAGGCTTCGAAGTACGCGTCTTTAAACGGTTTCATGAATACTCTGTCCAAAGACTGAAGTTTGTGTGTAGTGTGAGGTGGCGTGCTAAGCATGTGGACATTGTTGTTTTTGGCATAAGTTATTACTGACAGATCTTTATGGCCACAATGGCCGTCGAGGATTAACAAAACTGGTTTGTCTGCGCTTGGTTTGACGAATTTGATGAAAAAATTCAGCCACCGGAGGAATAATTCTTCATTCATCCAGCTTTTAGGTTGTGCTACACCTAGACTTTGTGGAGGTGCTCCTATCATTAGGCGTTCATTTGTTCGTTGTCGAGGAAAAATGAAGAACGGTGGTACAAAGAATCCTGCTGCACTCATACAAAATAACACAGTCACGTTCTTTCCTCGTTCTGCCGATGTAAGCTTGCCGACTTGACGGTTCGACTTTAGTGATAACACCTTTTGTTGCTTGTGCACCGTACTCACTCCTATTTCATCGCAGTTGAAGATGTTGAAAGGGGCGAACTTGTATTTTTCACAAAGTGTCAGAAGATTTGAAAAAAATCTTTTCACTTGAGGCTTATTGAATCCTACAGAACGCAATAAGCTAGTAGATTCTGGAGTTCTAAGACTCGAATGAGGATGTCTCTTCAGGAAGTTATAATAAAAATGCTTTCCTGCTAACCTCTTCCCTCTATTGAATCTGTGATTCAATTTTAGCGATTCTGCGAGAACATAGGCGAGCTTCGGGAATTCTTTACGCGTCAGCGGCATACATCTATTAGACAAATCTATCACGTGATCTGCTAGCACGTTCTCGTACTCCTCGGAGAATGTGCAGTCGAATCTTCTCAGTCGAGGCTTAAGAGTACATTCGCCTCCATTTTTCATGATCTTCACGTGATCGAACAACGAACTTTTTGGAATGCCATACTTCACCGCAGCTTCCCTACCAGTCATATTGCCACTCAAAACTCTTTGCACTGCCTGCTTCATATTATTTTCGGACCATTTTCCTTTTTTGAGTATTTTAGATAGATTAGCCATGGTAGAACAACACTAAAACACGTCAGAACAAGTTTTGTATAAATAGTCAAATTCAGAGAAAAAATTGGGTGTCCGGTACTGAGGGACAAATCGGGTGTCTGGTATTAGGGACCCGTAATGCACCAGTAAATAATTAAATATGTGCTTGTTTGCAAATAGATCAACTTTTATTGACAATTATCAGAAAGAATACATACCAACGAACATCCCAGGCCAAAAATAAAACAACAGAATCACGAGTTGTTGAAAATAAACAACCGCGAAACTTAGGCGCGACATAGATTTATGCCGGCCTAAACGTGAACTGTCTCTCACCGACGAACGAGCGCTCCATCCCACGTGCGGTGTATCCCCTGCGTTACATCCATTGTGCAGGTTCGAATGATGCAAGAAAACTATAGATATTTTTTTTACATTGGAATATACGACGTGTGTCCGGTACGAGGTGCCGTCCGGCGTTAGGGGACTTCCCCTCATAGAAATTACATATATGTCGGGTCTCGCGCGAGTCATATAAATCTGGATATATACTCTGTCCACGGAAAGAACGACAGGCAGTTACGCAGCTTCGAACGGCCTGAGAGCCGGGTGGGGGTAGTGGGGCTGGCCACTCAACGCCGGATCTAAATTATAGTACGCATGGGCCCCGAATATATTTGGCACGCTAGGCTCAAAGAGGCTCAAAGACTGAGGGTCCCGTGTCGCTATAGCCGCGGCTGCTCAGCTGTAAGACCCGTGTGGTGCGGTGAAGTGGGTGAAATGGGCGGCGCGTTGGGTGGGATCTGACCGAACCGGACGAGTTCTGTTTCGATCTCCTGTCGTTCTCTCCGTGGACAGAGTATGGGTAGTACGTACACTTGGCGAGGCTGATTCTGACCCGGAAGTGATCGTTTGGAAATTGAATTATGTTGGTACCGTGAAGTAAACGCCAGCGCCCCTGCCGTGTGGTCGAGTTACAATCTCTGTTTAACTTTTTGACACTTTTGACAGGCATAATTAATAACCAAATTCATAACCAATAACCTAACCTAGATATATTAGAACAGCGAAATAGCCTAAAAAAATACGTGATTAACGAATTTCCTGTGAAACTGTGCGAAACGGATTTTATTCTATAGCAGATCTTTCGGTAAGTTCAATTTAATGATTCCAATCAACAAACGCAATGGTTGTGCAACAAGATTCTCTTTGGATTCTTTAACCGCTTTCAAAGGGTCGCGGTCGCAGCTGGTGGACGTATTGAATGTAATGATGTCACTGAATTGAGTCATAATGATGGGATTCGATGCATCGCACAGCAGCCTATCGAGCCAGGACCATTGTCGAGCTGAAAACGATGAACTTGTAATGACGAACTACGACAGGTTAAGATTCATTGTGATTTACTTAATAGTTCTGAAATTTATTTACACCAGTCACAGACACTAGATCATTCGATCATTATGTTAGGGAAACAGTATCAGATGCTGTTAGTATCATATTTTTTGTTTATCGATTAGACGGAATACATAAATCAAATTGTAAAACGTGCAACGACTAGGCATACTTAACAAACATATTTCATCATTTTGCAGAGGTTGGGCGTAGACAGAAATTAAACCGTGAAACAACCAGCCATCGTCAACAGACATAATTTCTACAATCATACCTGATACATGTGCCAACTAGCTAAAGTCGACAAAAATAACTCATCATTTCGTTGGTGAAAGACGCAGACTGGAATGAAACTGTAATTTGTGCAACGAGCAGGCATAGTTAACAGGCTGTAATTAATTCCTTTATCAATCAATATACAAACTAACTGTAATGATTCGTCTTACTTAATTATGGGGGTTGGGTAATAGTAAAATAACTTATGTAAACAAACAATTCTTATGATAATATACCATAGTATTGAGAATATAATATTTTTATTTTCATCAATGTAAATTAAAACGTGCAAATTTCAGAACTATTAAATAAATCACAATGAATCTTAGCCTGTCGTAGTTCGTCATTACAAGTTCATCGTTTTCAGCTCGACAATGGTCCTGGCTCGATAGGCTGCTGTGCGATGCATCGAATCCCATCATTATGACTCGATTCAGTGACATCATTACATTCAATACGTCCACCAGCTGCGACCGCGACCCTTTGAAAGCGGTTAAAGAATCCACAAAGAATCTTATTGCACAACCATTACGTTTGTTGATTGGAATCATTAAATTGAACTTACCGAAAGATCTGCGATAGAACAAAATCCGTTTCGCACAGTTTCACAGCAAATTCGACGTATTTTTTGAGGCTATTTCGCTGTTCTAATATATCTAGGTTAGGTTATTGGTTATGAATATCGTTATTAATTATGCCTGTCAAAAGTGTCAAAAAGTCAAGCAGAGATTGTAACTCGGCCACACGGCAGGGGCGCTGGCGTTTACTTCACGGTACCAACATAATTCGATTTCCAAACGATCACTTCCGGGTCAGAATCAGCCTCGCCAAGTGTACAGTAATGCCCCGCAATAGTCCGTATCCCCACCCGTATATACTGAACACACACATATATACGTGTTTAGTGTAGGCTGCGCAGTGCGCGCGCATCAACTGCGTCCTGAATCGTCGAAGTACTGTTAAACGTAAAATCTCCAAATTTCACCTCTTATTGTGTCGAGTAATAACTGTCAAAATATAATAAACGAAATAACCATCATAGTACACAGATAGTTCAAGGTAAGCCGAACAATTGATATTTTTCAGTCCCAACTAAAACGAGACTCCATTATAGAGTTTGGTCCACGTCGTATAACTTAACCTCACTTTTCCACGTGTTCTCGATTGTTATCAAGTCCCTCAAGTGAAATGAAATGAAATTCATATATAAATTCATATTCATATTCAACAGATATATATATTGGGAATTTACATGGAATTTTTTGTACAAATATTATATTTTCTAATGTTTTTATGTAACACCTGCATGGGAAGTTTGACTTCGCGCACTAAAAGTGGTGCGCCAAATGACCGATTACCCATCCGTTCCGGAAGCGTGCGGTAATGTTTATTACCGCACGCAAAACAGTGCGATTATGTTTATTACCGCACGCTTTCAGAGCGTAACTAGGCAAATAGCGCAATCGGGCGTGTTGTGTTATTATTCTAACCTGACGATTTTGACAGTTTTACAACCAAAAGTCTCACTTCCCATGCTGGTGTCACATAAAATAGGATATGTAACTCGTGCGGGTTGGCGAATACTGACTTCCCGCACGTGTTGCACAATATACTATTGTCGTATCATGAAATATTTTTTTTCACGAATGTTTCCTACGATTCATACACGGAGAGAAGTTTGGGCGAACCGTTCGCCCAACACGCGCAACTGTCGTGCCAATCACACAGTGAGCTGTGTCACCTCTGTTTGATTAAACGAATCCACTCATTCGGGCGACTCATTACCCCGAACTGGGTGAACCGTTCCACCAACCTTATAGTCGAGCCGTTTGACGTATGGGCGTTGAATTTTGTTTGTTGCGCGGTCATATGTCACTTGCAGGTTAGAAAAACTGAGAGGAAAACAAAGCACCCATATTTTGGAGGAACTGTTCCACCCAAGTTCGGGGTAATCAGTGCCTCAAATTTAGAGTAGTCGTTACACCAAACTGAAGTGCAGCGACTCTCTCACCGCTAGCGCGACGGTTCGACCAAACTTCTCTCCGTGTAGATAATGAACGAGGCAAAAGGAACAAAAAGAAAAAGGCTGAGCATCGATGATAAAGTCACAATTATCAATCGGTTAAAAGCCGGAGAGTCATCGCGTACACTTACACAGGATTATGGTATTAACCCATCGACTCTCACAAAAATTAAGAAAAATAAAGAGAACATAGTTCGCCAGCACCGTGTCTTCAAAGAGCAGCATGGAAGTACAAAAAAGAAAAAGATTACAAACGTTGAGGAGAGTGCTTTTGAACAGGCAATTTACAATTGGTTTGTACAACAGAGAACTGTGGGCGAACCTATCTCACAGGCAATTCTAGCCGAAAAAGCTATGATTTATCATCAAAAAATCTTTGGTACAGAATCCAAGTTCAAAGCAAGTAACGGTTGGGTCGATCGCTTCAAGAAACGGCATGGAATTCGTAGTCTCGCGATGCAAGGGGAACGCCTATCAGCTGATTTTGCCAGCAGTAATGAGTTCGTTCAGACTTTTACAACATTCTTAGAAGAAAATGGGTATAGTCTTAATCAAGTATATAACGCAGACGAAACAGGTATTTTGTGGAGGACATTACCGACACAGACACTGGCAGGAGGGTTTGAGACATCTGTTCCGGGACGTAAAATGATAAAGGACCGCGTGACTGTAATGGTATGTGCCAATGCAAGTGGATCCCACAAGATACCTCTCTTCATGATTGGAAAATCTCAGAAGCCTCGATGCTTTAAAAATGTTAAGAATCTACCTGTTATTTATAAAGGCCAAAAAAGTGCCTGGATGGACCGTGATCTTTTCAAAGAATGGTATCAAGAGGTTTTCCTGCCAAACGTAAAGGAGAAACATGGGTCAGCTACAAAATGCCTACTTCTACTCGACAATGCTCCCTCGCATCCGCCGATCGACTTGTTGAACAGCATTGACGATGCTTGCCAAATTATGTACTTACCGCCTAATGTAACATCTCTCATACAGCCAATGGACCAAGGCGTAATTGTTAAAATGAAGAAAATATACAGAAAACAAGTTCTCCGTGCACTACTCATAGAAGACAACCAAGTCAATTCAGTCTCATTTCTGAAAAAGTTTAATTTGACCGACTGTTGCACGTATATCAGCAATGCTTGGAACTCATTAACACCGAAGAATCTGTCTAGAGCTTGGAATAAAGTTCTTGCTGATAGAAACGTTTCTTCAAATGTTTCCGCCTCATTTGACGATGAGGAACTCATGGGTATGCTACGCAGGGTCCCAGGTTGCGAGGACTTATCCATCGAAGAGACGCAGACATAGTTGGAAATTATAAACAACATATCGGAAGAAATGACTGCTGACATGGATGTCGAAGAGCCAAACATAGAAGAATGTACGCTGGATGAAACGAATGAAGATGAAGATGTGTCATCTAAAGAGGCCTTAGCTGCACTTAAGAAATTATATAGATACGTTGAAAGCAATTGGGAATGCACGCGTGAGAACATATGTCATTTGAGCAGTATTCGTGCGGTCATTGAAAGCGATATTTAAAAAAGTAAATGTAAAAAAGAAATCTCATATTTTCGATTAGTTTTTATATTT
The DNA here is from genome assembly GCA_944452935.1 of Rhogogaster chlorosoma. NCBI lineage: Eukaryota > Metazoa > Arthropoda > Insecta > Hymenoptera > Tenthredinidae > Rhogogaster > Rhogogaster chlorosoma. The sequence continues at coordinate 26,676,194 of OX101797.1, forward strand.
ATAATTGTGATTCCACGTTGATAAGTTACTTATCTATATATTGTATGTAATAAAGAACAATTTCCCATACATTAAATTTGATGAAAATATATGTAACATACTCATTGAATTCAAGTACAGAATCTGTTTCAGATATTTTCAGTTAAAAGCTCTAGTACTTGCAAGAATTACTTTGACAAGAACTAGCATTGCAAGAATAATAATTCATAGCTTTTCAGAGTTGAAAAATGATTTCATTTTGTGTTATATATTAAAGAAAAAAAAAATTAAAAATATATTTTTATAAGATCTAACTTGTGAACCAAATTATTTGATGTAGCTCCGGTTTGTAGAAAGTATTTAAATTCTTCAAAAAAAATTCTATGGTCTTTTCAGGGATGGATTCGTACTTTGAAATATGTTGACATCTTAACATCTGTTCGAGGTTAGGTAGCACATGACGTGTTACATAGAGTACCCCAGTTATGCGCATGCTCTAAGAGGCGTGACTAAATACGGCCTCAGGGGAATTGAAACTATAGAGGGGGGCCGTCCGCGGACTATTACGGAGTCTCGTGAGGGGAAATTCGTTGACTATTGCGGGGTATGGACTAATGAGGGGTTGACTATTGAGGGGCATTACTGTACGTACCTACACACACGGCATATAATATAGTAGTACACATAGGGGCGTTGGAAGGGACGCTGTGAATATACCTATATAGGGGTAATAAATATCATGACAGATTATTTTCGGGTAAATATAGTGACAATAATTATATTTCAAAGAGAAAAGGTAAGAAAATTATGATCTCTAGTCCATTTTTCATTCAACACGCACATGACTTCTCAACCACCATGATTTACACTGGTACCATTTATTTTAGTAATATAACAAATTGGGAAAAGCGCAAATGTATTTGTCATCAAATATATGATTGCAGACACTTTTGATAGCAATTGAAACTGCTTCAGGTACATCACAGATTTTATCGTACTTACGCAAATGAACGTCCGAATTTATAGCACAGCGACTTAGAACAAGTCTATTTACTATAGCAAATGCCTTATTTTCAGTATCTTGACTGTCCACTGCAAAATTCAGTATCTGAACAAACGTTCCATCTTCTAGTTCTGCGGATGAATCGTCAGATCTAATGTTTTGCTTATTTCTTGAACTGTAAAGGCAATGGTCTTTGATTATTTTGTTATACGCCTGTGTCGTTCCTGCACCAAGATCTAACTTTTCTATCCAGATTCGATCTGGCACTGTTGGGGAGCCGAAATATCGTATTTTCCCATCATAGAATGTTCTTGAAGTTTTTCGTGTACGAACATTTTCACAGAAACTTTTCACAGAAGCATGACAATTCCGGAAAACGATGTTTCCGGTGATGGATGTAGCTTGCTGCAATGACAAGTGGCTGCATACTTGATACGGAATCCCTTTGGCAGTCTGAAGTACTTTGACTAACTGACCGTTCCCTGATTCAAAGGCAAACCAGAACACGCCCACAAGGGGCCCCATCTACGTACATGTTCAATCAAATGTAGGAGTTGCTGTGCGTTGAATGTCATTGCCTTTTTACTATACAATACTTCTGTATTGGATACGAATTCGTACAGCATAAGCTCAGCGCGATCTGATTCAGCACAGGTTATACGAGTTTGAAGGAAAATATACAACGCTTGTACGAATAGTGACCAATGCTTTACATATTTGGAGTGTAAATTGCCATCCAACAAGGGAATACTGAAATACAGCACCCAGTTTTCCCATTCACGCGCCTTCCAGTATTTTCGTTTGTGTATCGGCCTTGGCAAACGACCGATATGTTGCGAGGGTTTCATTTGCCTTAGTTTTTCAGATATATTTATGGCTTCGGTTTTAGATAAATATTTGGTAGTTATGTATAGGCTAGATGATCCAAACCAATATTCACAGAATTGTCTCGCCACTCCCAGTAATCCACAGTGCATATAGTCAGGGCCAAAGCCGGTTACAATCTCGAAACTTGTCAAGTTAATCAAACAAGATACATTTTTCACTCCTTTAATAATTTTTTTATTTTCAACTGCTTGCTCCATGTAAGAAACGGTCTGCCTATTACTTCTTCGTTTCGGTTCCGGGAAGGATAACGTATATTTCATAGCCGATTCTACTCATTCACCAGGATATTCACACCAGTTACACCCAAAATGACCGTTGAATTGAACTACTCCTTGCATAGGGGCACGCGCAATAGAATCAACGCAACGACAAATCGGAAATATTTTTATAAGCCGCTTCTGACCTAATATTGTACAAGGTACCCCTTGAGATGATAATGTATTAATTTCTTCGACGAATGGTGATAAAAAGACATTTATGTCTGGTTTGCTTTTTCCAAACCAAAGGCCGTACAAAATAAGGTTGTCAAGCCTTACTTGGGGTGGTAACTCATTTATCATGAGTTGAATAGGCCATATAGCACAAGCAGAACTCTCGAACACAGGTGCACCATCAGTGTTGAATGTGAAACTTGCATAGGAATGTTTATCTTCAAGTTTTAATGATTTTACAAACCGCCGATAACTAGTCCCATCGTGAATATCTGTTATTACTGCCCCATGATTTTCAATATGTGCCTTTTCTTTAACAATGTCATCATAATATTGTTCATTTGCGCCCAATAATTCCGCAACCGATTCTGAAACGTCTAATGTCACAAAAAAGTCTTTAGACTTATAATCTGCAGATTTATTGATTGTCTTGCATGACGAGCAACGGATATTGCTCGGATTTGGGCGGTGAAATTCTCCAATGTACGTCTGACAATTACAACACACTGCATGAAATTTAGTACCATTAGCAGGATTGAATAACTTTTCTAAAAAGTATCGCGTACTTAGTAAAACTTCACTTGCGAAAATGCAGTTAATCAACGAAAAAAGATCAGATACTGCAGTTTGTGATAGATTATGTCGCAGAGCATACTCCAGTAACATAACAAGGATTTCGCCTTGTGACTTATCCACTGGAGTAGCAATTGGTCGTGTGAAATTTTCATTTTCTACAAGCGTCTTCCGAAATTCTGCAAAGTGACGATCCATAGAACGCGGGGTTGGTTCTTCGTCGGGTTCACTTCCTTCTTCATTGGTAATTCCACTGGCCGTAGATGTGGACAGATCGTCGAATGCAAGTTCCAATCCACTGCGATGATCACCCGTAGGGAATCGATAAATCGCTTCAAACTCATCAGGATCATTTTTATCATTGTGATGAACGCTATCATCTTCAAGAGCGTTGGCTATAATATCAGCATCCCGTTCGACATTGTCTACAACGTGATCATTCTCTGCAGGTATTAATATATTATCATCGCAGTCATTGACTATTTCATCAGCCTGCCCAGTGGCGTAACTATACCATCTGGGGCCCGTGGCAAATTCTTTTGATGGGGCCCTATCAGTAAAAATCGTCACGTTGCTCGCGTTTTTGAGCTCGCGGCCTCTTGGGCCGGGGCCCTCTTGGGTCGGGGGCCCGTGGCATTTTGCCAGTCCTGCCACCCTATTGTTACGCCACTGAGCCTGCGCCTGCTCCTGAGCTGGATTATGTTGATTCCGGACCCGTTTATTCTGTAATCGGTGAGCCGAAGTTCGTGGAATCGTAATTATATCATGTTCATCATCGGTCTGATTCGCTGATGATTCTAGATACCGTTTGTATCGCTGCGGTCTGCGGCTGGATGGTCCGCTCATTTCCCACTGTTTTATTTCTATTGATACCAGATATCTTTTAATGTACAAATGAAGAAAATAAAAGCAAGCAAAAGTCTCCAATTTTTCGCCTTACGCATTGTGCCGAAAGAATAAAAATTTAAAAATAATAATATTTTTATAATAATATACATTAGACAAAAAGGGAATGATCGGCTTTATTCCTGTGTTACATAGAGTATTTTATTTCCAAATCAACTGTGGCCACTTTATTGATCTGACAAGTGTCACCCATGCACACTATTTTTCGCTGCATCGATCAGAGGGCGTTTTTTAATTTTTGTTGCCCGCTACTCTTATAGTATTGAAAATATAACACTGAAAAATATTGTAGCGGGCGTTTTTAGGTTTTATTTGCCCGCTTATGCGGCAGAAAATTATCAACAATGAAGAAAAAATGCGAAAATCATGCGAAAAAACTCTCAGAACAGGGAAAAAAACTCATTACAGGGAAAATAGTACATTTCGTTACGACTACGGAAAGGCTTTTTTGGCGAAACGAAAGGTTTATGGCACGAGCCGAAGGCGATTGCTGTAACGAGGTTCGTCAAATAGTACATTGTCATCAAGGGCGCAAAAGACTATTTTACGAGTATGCAATTTGCGGCACGAGTCGAAGGCGAGTTGCTGTAAAAGCAGACTCGTCATAATAGCTTTGTGCCCATGATGCATACGATGTTTTTCTCACACCCGGTCGCAAAATGCCACTTTTCATACCTCTTGAGCGGGCGGAAAACAGCTCGTTTCGCCCTAGGGCGGAAAAAGTCGTTTCCGCCGGCTGAAAGTGGGCGAATCCCGCCCTAGACGAATTATTTATAATTACGAAAGATATTACTAATTATAGTAACTACGATGAACATTACCAAGCTTATGAAATTTTCCCGTCAGCCTTTAATGATTTATTCGATTGGAAATTAATAAGCTTAGATGACTTAGAATCATGTTTAACTTCACGTATAACTGAGAGCGGAAATAACAAAAAATATATCTCAAAACGATGGGTATAAAAAAATGATAATTATTTTTAATGTTACTGTCAAGTTAATTACTATTGTTATTATTTTAATTTATATTTATGTTCGTATTATTATGTCATTGATGATGGTTATTGTTTGCGTTCCAAAAATAAAATTATTATTTAAATTTCTTGAAAAATTATTTAAAAATTTGTTCAAGTTATGTAATAAAATTTTCAAAGCATAATTTTTTAAAACTCATTTTAATTGCGCATGCTTACAAAAAAAGCAGTCAATTATGTCACCACGCATAAACAGCATGGAATACGCATGTGCACAAGAAAAAACAACTAGATATAACACTGTACTATCTGAGATGTAATTAGTTACTATCTGGGATATTACTGAGTACTATGTGAGATAGGACTGGGTACCAGCTCACGCTGTACCGAATACTATCCGGATAGTACTCAGTACTATCTAGATAGTACAGAGCAATATCTGAAATTTTTTTTTACTTCAGATAGTACTGAGTACTATCCGGCATAGTAACCAGTACTATCTCGTTCTCTCCGTGATGGTTATCGAGGACTATTTCACGCACAATATTACGGCTGGAATAGTTCAATCACGATCCCAAGTTGAAAAGTGATCTGAATTCTGAGAATTCAGCGGACGAAATTCTGCAGCTGATAACGAACTTCGTGCGAGGACCCAGAGCTGGCAAAAATCGTCCGAGAGCCCGGCCCATCTTACCAACATGGTTCCATACATTCATATCAAATACATAACATATACAGGGACTTTCTGTGGTGGCGGCACAGTTAGTTCCATTAGCCACCGCCACTACACACAAGCTCGCTTCGTCCATGTGACAACCGAAGACTTCACGCTTATGGTTGCTATACTCTTTGCTCTGTTCAAGCTGCATCATTCTTTTTTTCGGTTGGTATCCCTGGCACACGGACGAAGCGTGCGTGTGTTTGATGGAACTAGCTGTGCCGCCACCACAGAAAGTCCCTGTATGAATACAGAGGGATAGCCAGTTTCAGTACTCCGAAGTGTGACTGAAACAATTGTTATCGATAAGTAAGAACTTAGATTTGATAATTAATAAGGGGTGAAGGTGAGGTATTAAATAAGTAGCCGACACACGGGTTGGAATTAACGGATAAGAAAACGACGAATGTTTATTCAATAAAAACTATGTAGGTACTAAGAGATTACAGAATAAGAGGAAAATGTAAAAAGTGTATGCTGTGTGGAAGCTAAGATGAGACTGACTCTTTAGGCAAAAGTGCAGGCGTCGCTTGGGTAGAGACAAAGGGCCCAGGTCGCGTTGTAAGAAGCCACATGTGCAGATATTTTCCAGGCCCTGTAAAACCCTTAGCCTCGACGAATGCAATCGGCTCCTGGCCTGTATGGTAAAAGCTAAGAGAAAGTATTGGTAGAAGAGAAAGTAAAAGAGTGTGCAGAGAAATATTATTTAGGAACAAGGTTAGAAATAATGATTTTAATATTCAGTGGCGGTGGCCTGCAATGAGTCGCCACAAATAATCAAAAGCACTACATGTTTTTATAAACTTGACCCTACATGTGTAGTTGCATGCATATAGCGGTGCTGGTTATAGTACAGGCAATAGGGGACCCGTTACTCTTATCCATAATGCACCAAATCACAGGAGTTTTTTTTTTTTTCATAAATAGGTTCAGTATGACGTACTGAATGTAAATTCACAAAATCCTTACAAATTTTAAGGGCGGAAGTCCCGCCATTTTGAGAAAAACCGTTTCGGCCTATATCTCCTTAACCGTGCACTCTAGGCCCAAAATGATAATGACCTTTATTGTAGATAATGATATTTCCTATCTTTTTTGTTCAATAATTTTTTTTTGTATCACTAACTATTAACAACTTATACGACTGCCAAAATTCATTTGTTGACTTTTTTATATCAATATCTCAATATCGCGAATTTTGGCAGTCGTATAAGTTGTTAAAAGTTAGTGATACAAAAAAAATTATTGAACAAAAAAGATATAAAATATCATTATCTACAATACAGGTCATTATCATTTTGGGCCTAGAGTGCACGGTTACGGAAATATATAGGCCGAAATGGTTTTTCTCAAAATGGCGGCACTTCCGCCCTTAAAATTTGTAAGGATTTTGTGAATTTACATTCAGTACATCATACTGAACCTATTTATGAAAAAAAATAGCTCCTATAATTCAGTGCAGGAAAAAATTCCTTATTGCCTGTACTATTACCCCGCGGACAGCTTTAGGTCAGGAATAAAATAGTATATAAAACTCAGGAATAAAGTTGGGCAGTAAACCCATCCTCTAGAGATAACTTTCGACTTTATTCCCTTGTTGCATAATGTACTATTATGTGGCACGCACAAATTTCGTTGACATTTTGGAATGGCTACCGGTAACTTGTTGAAGCAGGTATAAAAATTTCACATACGAAGAAATAGGCGAATTTCGAGTTTAAAATTACGAGACAAAATTACAACGCGCATAATATCATATTTTTGTACTAAATAATATTGTACACTCATTTCGTACCATCTATATCTGCAATAATTAATAAACATATGTGGTCAGGTAATGCATAAAAAACCAGAAATAAAAAAAAAAGTTCCAAAACCCGGATTAAACCCGGATTTATAGAATGGTGGTCGAACGGCTACCCTGTGAGCCACGCCGCTTCACGTCACATGTTGCAACATTAGCGGTATATTACTGGCCCGGCGATTCATAGTTTATAACCGTTTCTCGGAAACGGCTGCGAATTGTGCTCTCTGAAAGATAGCTTAAGCCACTATTGTGAAGTACTTTATTATACCTAGAGGACTTTGAAATCGGTGATCCGAAGGTCGCGTCCTCCCCTAGCAAGATGTATGTTCCGTTACGTCCAGTGGGTCAAAAGCAGCTTCAGATTCCATTTCCCTGACTGCACCTTAAGTTACGGTCCGTCAAGGTGGTTCTAGCGTCAAAATCAGTGCATTTGTAATTAATTTCCCTCTAAATCCCCGTGCAAAAAATATAAAAATTGTAAACAAATGCTCAGATATGAATTTTTCATTTTAAAATACTTTAAAATCAAGTAAAATCTATTAGATTCGGTCGAATACATTTCACATCGGCTAATTCTGAAAACCCAATATCTACAATTTCACCGTTACAAATATTTTTTATAATGTTTTGATATATTGTCGATATTTTTTTATAATGTTTAATTTTGTAATATTTCAGCGATCTAGATTTTGAGCAACAAATTACTATATTATTTTACTGACTATTGAAAAGAAATATATTTTTCACGGTAAAGTTCTAGATAATGGGCTACTAAACAAATTCGGCAGATGTGAAATGAAATTGACCGAATCTAATAGATTTTATTTGATCTTAAGGCGTTTTAAAATGAAAAACTCATATCGGAGCATTTGTTTATAATTTCTTTTTTTTTTTGCACTGGTGTTTAAAGGGAAATAGAAATAGTTTACGAGTAAATGAATGTGATAAATATCCAGTGAGAGATTATTACCTAAAGAAATTAATTACGAATGCACTGATTTCAACGCTAGGACCACCTTAAGTTCATTGTTATGACGTTATCCCGGCTGGAATTTGTGCATGCGGTAAAATGAGTGTAATTTTTCAAAAGCCATAACATAATTAAAACCGAAATTAGCATATTCCGACTAGATGAAAAAAAATTCGTATTTGCGTGTACTAAAAGGTAGGCAAATTTTGTAATAAAATAACACCTGTCGAGTGAAATAAGTTAGAACTTTTTGTATTTTTTTGACGTTGTCCGAATGACGTTGCATCTCGCGAGGCTCTGCGAAACCGCTCTGTAGTGCTGCTGACTTGCCATACAACTACAGAGCGATTTCAGAGTCGTTTGTGAGGTGTGAGATTATTCCGAGCCATCGATTTCTTCGGTAGCTAGGTCTATTTAAAGGTGAATTGGAATTCAAGAATACGATAATCCCCATTTGCAGAAAAAAGTAAAATACGCGTACTAGACATTGACATTTTTTAAGCGAAATCCTGATGTACGTGTCTACTGACACATACCAGATTGTAGAGAATAAAATACTCAATTCGCCGATGATTTGGAATTTAAGTCTGTCGAAGTCTGCATAATTTGAAATGGACCCGGCCAATATTTTCATTGTCTTCAGCGCCACCGTATGGATCAAACTTCTGGAAACTGCGTATAAAAACTGCGGAGAAAACTTCAAACTAAACTGAACGAATTCATTTAAACTCTTCTACTATCATGAGGTAAAAGAACGGAGTAGGAAAATACTTTCTCTATCACGGTCCAGCTGGAAATTATTTGTGATTCTTCGTTAGCAAAAAACGGTCAGTCGATTTGTTCAATTAATTAAGTTCGACACTATAGCATTAAGATAATTATATTTTAACCAAACCCACTTTTTTGTATGATTTGAATGATATTACAATATCCGCAGCACCTTCTCTTGTGTGCAATGCCATACAAACAGGTAGTACATTTCCGCGTTCTATATTGGTGTTTCACTCTTGCGGTCGCATTTAGTCACGTTAGTGTACGTGCGACAACTATAGAGCTCCGCGCACCTCTGAGTGTGTATGCGCATCGACCCAAGCCATAACGGTGTTGCTACTATAGTTAAAATGAAAGGCACTGAATTGTTGTCTATAAAATTGCTGCATACACTAAATTGAAGAATGATAGTTTCAGTATTTCCTGAACATCTGACAGTGCTAGACAAGTGTATGAATACTTACCATACTGTGACTTATTTAAAAATATAAGTATTGTGCAAAAGAATCCGTACACCTACGTAGATACGTATATTGTCAATCATATATATGTAAATAAATATATACATATACATATAAGGACATCGTTCATTATCTGCAAGGGATTAATACGTTTCAGTCATGGTAAGTTTGATTACTATTTCCGTACATTGTAGGTCTGAAAACTTTATTTGATAGTATACAACTTTCAAATAATCATAATTAATAACAAATTCACAACGTGCAGTTATCCTAAATGATGACAGCATATTTGTCTAAATTTAGAAAACAAAATATCTCAACCATGAGGGATTATTTTCAGAGAAAGTAAAAATAACAACAATATTTACTCGTGAAAATACTTGGCGGGATAGTTATGATATTCAAAAGATGCAGCCTCGGATGCAAATTACATATCCATAGTTATGGCGGTTCATAATAACGCAACTGTACAGATTTCTACAAAAAGTGCGATACAGAGGTAAAGCCCGACACAACATACTCATGTAAAATCTTTATTCACCAGTCATTTTAAAATTAGTCGGATAAAAAATATTGATTCGTTAGGAAGCTAAAAGATTTACTCTTGAAATAATTAGGAAGTGAACTATGAGCTCATACTTTTCAATGAGGTTTGGTTGTACGATACAGCTAAGCATATGGTGGCTGGTGTATGCACGTACAATGTATATTATATTGGCCATGTACCGGATAGAAACTTTCAGCTGCCATTCGCAACTTGTTTTCCAGCCGTCCATGGTCGACTGCTTAATTAGGTAGAAGTAGGCTTACGACTCCTTCAATAATTTCTCTTATTTGTATTTACATGCATGTCATATTGGGTGTATCGTACGTGTGCGCCTGTGTTTAGTATGAGTACTCGTATATTCGGCTTATACAGATCAACTGACTTTTGCAACTCGGTTGTGTTTGTTTATAGTTTACTCAAAAAATAAGAGCACCGTTAAAGCAAGACAAACATCGACGCAGGTGAGCGGATATTCGCGAGACCGGATCATACGTTTGTACCCAATAATGTAACGGCTGTGTGTTCGGCTCCAATAATGTTCCGTCACGCCTGTGATGCATTAACAAACAGCTAGCATTCAGGCTTTTCCACATGCTCCGAAAAAATAGTTAACTGATTTCAACTACTCCACGATAGTTTTCCCAAAGAAGTTTTATCGCAGAGGAATTTTTTTTCAACCTGTATAAGATCAATGAATTAGAGCCATCTAACGTGACTAAATATTGTAACATCCAAGCTGAATCACAATAAGAGTTTAATGTTGCACAATTCACAAAAATGATCTTTCACATTACACGCAAGATACAGACACTCTGCTGGACGAAGCATGTTTGTAAAAGTATGAACAAGCTGTGAATTGCGGCAGATTATACAAGTACGGAAATTATCGGTAATGTTGAAGTTCATTCGAGGCAATCGAAATTCTCCGAAAATTTGGTAAAGTGCGCGAGGACATCTGTTGTAGCGGAATTCCATCTTATTTATCCTCATCATAGCTTAAACAGTTTAAGCATATAATTGCAGGCAACAATTTATGTCTTTTTTTCTCCAGTGTTTGGGATAATTTTAATTATTATTTTAATTTTCCTTTTTTGAATTTCCACTAGAAGATTATTACGCAAAATTTGGAAGCAGACGGATGTAATTGGCAGTGGATACCTTTATAACTCCGCATCTCTATGTTTAGGCCTGATTTTGTTATAAAATCACGACGAAGAAAGTTGGTCTACTCTAGTTTTGTGCCGCATCGACCAGGAAGATTATTTACCATGAGCTAAATTCATCTATGGTATCCCATTGCTGAAATTTGAAGAGAACAATTCATGAGAACATAGGTCATATATTCCCCGATTCTAATATAATCTCACTTACAAAAGTTTACAGCCGTGTGTTAATTTCGAGTTTACTTGATCATCGCCCGTTGGATAAAATCGCGGAGAAAAAAGTTGCATGTCTGTTATAATTAGAAATTATGACGATTTATACGTGCGTATGGAGTTACAAATGTATCCAACTGATAGAGGAAGAGTTAGCGAGACAGGTTTCTCAAGGAAAGTATGTTTCGAAATGTAAATGTCATTAATAAGTCTTCGCACATGTACAAAAAAGAAGGTCCGAAACGCCATTCGCAATACATCTTTGAGTTTTGATTTACTTTCCCGGACTAATTCTTTCTACTCGAAAAAAAGTAACAACAACAGAATTAATATACTGTTTCGGAATTATGAACAACTTATACGGAAACAACACTTTAGAAATAGTAAGCATCATTCTGCTAGATCCAGCAATATTATATTTCTGTGGGGAAGTAGTGATTCCAGTATTTCTTCGCTAAAATTACTACTTCATTTCCAATTTCAATCAAAAATATTGAACTCCTCAACGACTCGAAAAAATTGAAAAAATAAAAATGGATAGCAGTGGTACTTGGCGGGCGGATATTTAAGAGGGTATCGTGATATTTCGTTTTACACATGAGTAGCTTTTAGTACCACAATTAACACATTAACATTTCCGAATCCTCAGAAATCAAACTCGAGTACCAGATTTGCAAAGTGAGAATCTCATACATGGAATCTTATGGGACGCGTCGTCGTAGCATTAACGTTTTGAGACATAACATCAAAATTTTTCTCACGATTTTCACCAAAAACTAACACACAATTCAACCCTAGCTTGCCACACCGGGATCCCCGAGACCCGAGAGTAAGTTTCATAGTCTGGCTCTTACATAATGGAAGGGGGTGCGCTTGGGACAGTGACGTAAAAAAAGTTAAGGGGCTCCTCATTAGTGACACGGGTCGGTGCGATCAGCTGCCGTTGAACCACTAACAATAAGCAACGAATGTCTAAAGTAAGTCTGGGGTCTCCAAGACCCAAGTAAGTGTGGCAACGACTTAACTTTTCTGAGGCTAATAATTAGTACTGATCTTCATTTCTCACAGCGTACACCGCTGCAGAATCAAGTCTTCGTTCCAACGAAGTCATCCTTTTGGTACTTACGCGGTATACTTGCGCCATATATTATTATTCGTATACTTGCCTCGGCTGAAATGTCTCCAGTCACAAATCAGGCATGAGTTAACAACTGATTGAATAACGTGATTTTCGTTTGGTGTTACACTGGTGGTTCGGGTATATCCAAGAATTTGTATAGACAGTTGACTTTCTATGAGAAATGACATTCCATTAATTTATGAATGGAGCTTGGTGATAATTTATTCAAATCATACTACCAATTGTAGTCAAAATGCAATTTACTGACATACATTTTTAGCAATACCGTTTGTTCCTTGTATACAGATTTTGCTCCAATTAGCTTCCCCAACGGAGCATGCCCTTCACACACATATTAAGCAGAAAATGCGGTATAGATATTATTGTCATATGAAAAAAACCTATGTTCCAAGTCACTTATGACAATAAACTGCAGAGACTTTGAAATAAAAAGTGTTAACTATGCTTTTTTAGTAACGAGACGACCGATATTAGATCCAATACTTGGCATTCTTCGCCCAAGTGTTCTGAACACAATTCCAAATTTTGAATAGCCTGCGATTCATCATTAGTGCGTAATCCTATATTTAGGATTGAATTTAAAATTTCGCAAGCTGATTTCATTAGTTTCAGCTAGCGCCTTAAAATGATTGAAAATCGATCCGGTTTCATGAAAGAATATAACATTAAGTTCCGTTAGGGTCCTCCCTTGACCCTACGAACACTTTACGAGAACTAGGTTATTTTAAGAGCAACCTAATTCGAAAAAACGTACGCGCATTTTGGGGTTATCCGATGTGACAGATTTTTGAATCACTTGTGCATTCAAGGGGTATTGCGAATTAAAGTTCTCTGGAAAAAAATCGCAGAGCAGATCGCTAATTTATCAGTAGAGCTAATGTTGTTTCAATTTCATGCCAACTTGAAGACAATTTAGATCAAAGGTGTATGTTCAGTTGCGTTCAGCACGGGATAAGGGGCTTCAGAATCTGTTTCTTTGACTGAATTCAAATTAGCTTTCAGCTATTCTTGAGCGTAGCCTATTCGCTCTGTGCGCGTAGGCGGAGCAAAAATTCTAATACTACTGCATTAATAGTGTTAGTGTATTCATGCATACTGACAGCGCCACCAACAGGCAGGCTTGGCGTTTTTGGAGGCATACGAACACTATATGTATACACAACACACACTTAGTTTCAAAGTAGTATATGTATGCCCCGGCCACGCGCAGAGAGCGACCAGTTTTTCTACATCTTCTATGACTAAACCTCTCTCCTCTTCTGCAGCTCATTGTCAGCTTTGTTCAGCAGCTTTCTCAATGGCTGGGCCCACCTCCCTGTCATATTTTTTGATCATATTTGGAGATCAAACGAACTTACCTGTCAGTGATGTAGATGTTTAGAGCTTTGTTATTATGAAAATAGAGATACATATATACAGGGCGAGTCAGAACGCGATACTTTCCTTCTACCAGTGGATTCCTCGTGAGAATCTAAGACGTAAATTATCAATGCTAAAATGTCGAGGAAAAAGCCGTTTTTAGATAGGAGCCGTATCGCATCAGCCAATACGAGAGCAGGTACTAGAGACTGTCCTGGCGGTTCTTGCGACGCTCCACCGTCTACCACGATCTCGCCAACTAGCAAAACAATGATCAGACGCCTGAAATAATGGAAACAGCCGCGGTCGCAACCCTCTGATCGTCGTTCCGTTAACTGGCGAAATCGCGGAGGCCTATGGGGCGTCGCGAGAACCGTCAAGACAGTCTAGTACCTGCTCTTGTATTGGCCAACTTTAAAGGGCTCCTATCTAGAAACGACTTTCTCCTCGATATTTTAGCATTGATAATTATGTCTTAGATTCTTACGAGGAATCCACTGGTAGAAGGAAAGTACCGCGTTCCAGCTCACCCTGTATATATATAATCGATATGTTATGAATGGTTTTTGTATCAATCTAACATCTTTGGTATATGTAGATTTAAACTTTGTTATCTTCTAGTAGGAATGATCTAAAGTTTTTGCTTTTACTTACAATTGGTCGGTTATAATATTTTGCAAAAACTAGTGATTCTTTGGTCCAACCGGCGATTTTCTTAATAATATTGATATTCAGTCCTTTTTTCAGAGCCATGGACGTTGTCGCATGATGCGTACTATGGGCTGTAAATTCTTTTCCCAACCCACATTTTGTGAGAACGGTTTTTATCTATCTACTGATCATTTCGGAAGAGACCGTTTTACGAGGTCTTTTGAGGGCGATAAAAGGTCTCGACTTATTTCTTCTGAGATCCTTAGTTTTCTCAAGGTATTCGATTATGATTTTCGGTACGCATAATTCTGGTTTTTCTTCAAAAATGGTAAGAAGAACCTTGGTTAAAATGTTCCTGCTTCTGAAGTTTTAATCAAGTCTGGGATTTTGATCCGCAGCTCCTCATCTAAGCTCTCTATATGATAAAAAAAATCTTGTCCAGCGAAATAAACAAATGAAAAAGAAGATCAAAACGCACTATATCAAAAAAGATTATAATAACAATAGTATAGCGCAAGAAGTTGGCGGTGCCATGAGGTGCGAAAAACAAAAAAAAAAAAAACAGCATCTAGCAGACAAATGTCGCATGTATGACAAGATGTGTGCCGAGCTGTCAAACGTGAGTATTTTCAAATAATACTTCCGAAAATTAATAATCAGAGTGAGGCGCGTAGCGCCGAGAGGGGTTGGTGCGCGAAGCGCGCAGGGGCGAAGCCCCTAGTATTTTTATATTTTCAACTTTTATAAGCGAAAGGGTTTGGACCCTGTAAGCTCTACCCAATGCTAGCAGCATCGTTGTTTTCTCTGTTGATCGTGCAATAGTCAATGATTGTAAAGGGTGAAATTTTGTAAAGTATCGAATTACTATAACGATATTCCATGATATTTTGATTTCGACGGTCTGATTTTAAATATTCCTTTTAAAAATCTCTTATCGTACCATTATAAGAAATATTGTATGATAAGATTAATGATATCGCTGATCGCAATGAATTTAGGGAGCCCTAAGAGGCTCGCCTGTCTTGAATTTTTCGTTTAGGAAATTTAAGACGTCATTTTTATCACCGTCGAATTTGTCTATCCTTTGGTCTTGGCAAAATTTGCGCCAGGCTTTCACTGCTGACGATTATTACTTCAGTATAGCCACTCAGAGTGAGGCTATCATTATTTCGATGGATTCTTCGGGAATGTTCTTCTTGAAGTAAAGCTGTCTGATAATCTCCCTACCATCCCGTCCCTCCCTACCGTCTGACTCTGCTACATCTGCTCTAGGCTCTGCCTGTTTTGATGTTGATGCTTTCACTTGTTCTGTTATTAGCTGCTTAGTGGATGCTACTGACTGTCATGCGCCTAAATGTACTTTTACTGCGAGAAAACGTCATCTTCCCTGGCTCACGCAGGAGCTGAAGGATCGTATTAAACGTCGTAGTTCTCTGTTTAAGCAGGCGAAGAGGCCGGGCTGCGCGTTGGCTATGGCTATCTTTCGTCACTATCGCGATGAGTTGACGCGCGACATCAGGATTGCTGTTGATAGTTTTAATTTGCGTGCGCTCTTTGATATCAGGGACTGTTCTAAGCTTTGGAACGAGCTTGCGAAGTTGGGACTCGTGAAGGTGCGGCAATGCTCCCCGCTTGCTTTCTTCTCCGTTGATGATCTGAATGTATCTCTTACGGCTGTCTCTAATGTTTCTCCTGCCTGCGATCAGGCGCAGTTTGACTCCCTGTTATCGGAGCCTCGTCATTTTCTTACCGATAGCGAGCTCTTCTCTTTTTCTTTGGTTACCGGCTTGCAGGTGTCTTCGCTCATTCGTCTCACGTCATCTACTTCTCGCTCTGCGGGTCCTGATGGTGTTTCTCTTTTTATTTTGCACCTGTCCTTACCTTTCCTTGCTGATAAGCTGGCCGGTCTATTTAATTATTGTCTCGAGAATGGTTTTTTTCCTTCCTTATGGAAACGCGCTTTTATTAGACCTCTGCTTAAGGTTAATCCACCTCTTTCTCCCGCGGACGCCCGGCCAATTGCTAATTCATGTGAACTTTCCAAGATTTTCGAAAGAGTGGTCCATTCTCAGTTAACGGATTACCTTGACGCTCACAATACTCACGATCCTTTTCAGTCCAGTTATCGTAAAGGGCATAGTACTGAAACTGCTTTGCTTAAGCTATGTCATGACATTAGGTTTGCTGCTGACTCTGGGCTCATTACTATTGTTGTCCTCTTTGATTTTAGTAAGGCGTTTGACGTGGTGAATCATTTTATCCTGCTATCTAAGCTTAAGCGTCTGGGGTTTTCCGATTGCGCCCTGCGGTGGTTTTTTGCTTACCTTTCGGGTCGTTCTCAGGCGGTTATTGGGCCTGATGATGTTTGCTCGCCGTGGCGGTCTACCTCTTGTGGTGTTCCTCAGGGGTCTGTTCTTGGACCTCTGCTTTTTTCGTTATTTATTAATGATATCGCCGCTAAGCTAGTTTATTCGAAGCATATTGTTTTTGCTGATGACACCCAAATTTATCTTACCTGTCGCCCATCCGATTTAGGGGAAGGTCTTACTAGGATCGCGCATGATGTTGGTGTCATTGCTGATTACGCCATCGATAATTGCCTTAAACTTAATCTTAGCGAGTCCAAGGTTTTTATTACGGGGAGCAGTGCGTTTGTGAGTCGTCTTCAGTTTGCCGATTTGCCCCCCATTTTGGTCAATAACATTGTGCTTCCTTATGTTCATGAGGTTTGCAACCTCGGGGTTATCATGCAGTCAAACTTGTCTTGGCGTAAGCATGTTTTGCTTATTTCTAAAATGGTTAATTTTGCCCTATATCGGCTTAAGTACCATCGCAATGCGTTACCGTGTGGTCTTGGGGCTAAACTTGTTGTTTCTCTGATCTTTCCTTTATTCGATTACTGCTGCTTAGTCTATAATGACCTGACCGGCGAGCTTAACCTTTTCCTCCAGCGTTTACTTAATTGTACGATTAGATTTGTTTTTGACTTGAGACGTGACGAGCATGTCACGCCGTTCCGCAGACAACTAGGCTGGCTCTCGGTCAGAGCCCGACGTCTCTTCTTCTTGGGCATGTTTGTCTTCAATATTATCCATGGCAATGCTCCTCCTTATCTTGCTGATCTTTTCACTCGTGCTAGGCCTGTTATTGCTCCGTCTACCCGCCAAGTACTGAACTTTTTCCACATCCCCTTGCATCGCACTGCAATCTTTCGTGGCTCGTTCTACCTTACTGCTGTTTACTTCTGGCATTCCTTGCCGACTGAGTTGACTTCCTGCTCGGTTTTTGCCTCCTTCAGGTCTAAGCTCTTTTCACATCTTTTTGAGGGTAATTCTAGTTCTGTGTGATTTGGCTTTTTGCTTTTCTTTTCTTTTTTGGTTCTGGCGTTGTCGCGTAGTCTTATTTTGCGTTTTTTGTGTTTGTTTATTGTGTTAGTTATTAGTTAGTTTCAAGTTTAGCCTTAGTTCTATTCTTAGTTTTGTCTTGCATGCGTTGCTGTGATTTGGCTGCTCCCGTGCTGTTGCTCGGGCCTAGTTTGTCTTATTTTTGTGCACCGCTCACTGTCTAGTCTTAATTAGCTTTAAGTTTAGTCTTAGGCTTCTAGGCTAAGTCATTGTATACTTGTTTGTTTTTCTTGCTGTTTTTTATCTCTTTCTTTGTATTCTTTTCTTTTTGCCCCGGTGGTTCAAGGGCATAATAAATTTATTCATTCATTCATTCATTACCATCAAACTCAAACTTCCTCGTAGGGCTTCATATGCTTAGAAATAGTTGCTTTAGTTGCATAAGACATACAAAAAAAGTAGCACAACTAGTTGCATCTATAGCCAACTAAATACACATTGTTCTGGAATTAAAAGGAATAGTTCGACAATAATAAAGTACCCCGAGTTAATACCCCAAGGAAACGGAGGATTTATGACAAAAAAAGCGACAATGACAGGTAAGTATAGTAAAAAAGTCGCACTTATAGCGTATATATTATAGCGTATGCTCATAATAACAACTAAACCGATACATTTTTTCAAAATAATAAGTACTAATTATTGTGTAGGAACATATTATGTAGTACAGGCCTACACATTAATGGTGTACCCAAAAAAATTAGCGTCATGTAACATGAACTAAACTCCACTAGCGTCATCATGCGCCCACAGTCAACATTCAGCAGACATCATGTGCCATCTGCTTGGAATGCAAGAGATAAACAAATTGTTAATCATTGTTGCATCGTGTGTTGAGCGCGCATACGCTCGTTCTGGGTAAAAGCATCTGCTTGTCGTCTGCTCCATGGTGCGAGTTGGAACCACGCTACACGATTCGAAAATTCAACCACAGCTATGTTCATGTATACACCATTAATGCGCAGGCTTGTACGTAGTTTTTCTATTGCATTGCGTAACATTAACTGAGGGAATTTTTACTTGAAATCGTTTAGAATGTCCTTTTCGGTTTTTTTCGGTCTCTCTGAGGTTTGCACGCTAGAATAGAGGAAGAATCTTACTTCAGTTAGAGACACTTGCATTTATGTGCACTAATTTGGTTCGGCTTGTCTGTTATATTCGAATGGTTTGAACAATTATTGTAATTCATCCCTTACAGTTTTGGTTTTTTGCTGAAAAACTCAGACATAAGACCACTCTTTCAGTTTTCTACTTGCTTGGCAAGTCTAGAAGCAGTAAGCTCTTGCGCCCTCTCTTATTGCCTTAACTCTTCTGGACCTTCGATTATTCCTTGCGCGATTTGAACCTCTTGCACATTCTGCTTGTTCAAGGCTGTCTGTAAACGTTTATTACCCTCCGATAATAGTACATCAGTACTTTCTTGCTTCACCTCTTTCTCTTTGAAAGCTTCTTTGAGTTTTGATTTTAGTTGTTTGATATTTTGGCTTGCAGTTTTCAGTTGCGTCTAATCTTTTTTTTCTTGTTCCATTCTCAATTCTTCATCCTTTGCAGTTGCAGCAGCTCTATCCTTCTTTCTCTTTTCATCTTCGAGAAAGCCCATATAACTTCGATGAAGCCAGCGTGCCTTTGTAAGCAAGTCCTTCGTGATTAGTACTAAATGTGGCTTATTATTGAACTTTTTCGTACCGTCTGGAATTGCTTATCGTGCATTTAATGTTCGTTTTGACATTGCTGTCTTATCATCAGTCAATACTCTTTTCGAAAGAGAAAATCCTCTCTCGACGTTAGCACTCCCGTGAGATAAACACAAACATGCCTTCACGACTCGAGTAATTAAAATAAATAGGGTATCGAGGAGCATCACTTGAATTTTTTAGATCGAATACGTTGTTTTGCCAGTAATGATCTATACGCTCTCCCCTCTGTTCGCGTGAAACTTCCAGTTGAAGCAGTCGCCATTCATCTGACAGCGAACTCAATGAGACATCCTGAAGGACTGGTAATGCTTATGCAATTCTTACCATGTCTTTAGAGCTGCTCTTATTATTATTTTTTTTTTTCGGCTGTATACAGCGACATGAGTATTGTAACGTGTTCGACTACACCATGCAGTCGAACACACACATACACAACACAACACTGCGACCACCGTGCACAACGCAGGGCGCCAATCGCCTGACTACGAGCCGCGCCGATCAGAAGACCCTGAGTGACGTCACAACTAGTATATAACGGGACACATCCCGGCACAACTCACGATCAGCGTATTCGAGCCAAAGCGGCCGTGCTACTCACAAATTATATTAGAGCGTACTCGAGCCAAAGCGGCCGGACAACTCATTAGCTTACTGATTTTCTGTAATATTTCTCTTGATAAATCACACTGCTTTTCTATAGCGTTTGAACCAAAGCGGGCAAACGACTAACGTGCTTATAACATATCATTTTTTGTTAAGTTTATTCAAAGATTAACTAAAGCAGTATTTCTTACGATTGCATTATATCCTTTTTTCATTAGTCTGCTGAAACCGTGTCTAATTAAAATTGAAATAAATTCACATATAACGTTAAAAGAACGATTCAAAGTCAGCATAGCTGCAAAACGTAGAATAAGTTAGGTGAAAATCATGTTTTAGTTATATCATTCACCACTATTTTTATAAATTGTCATCCGCATTCTTTCTTGTAGATGATTTTTTGAAAAACATTTTTTCCTTAATAAACGGGATGACATACAGCCGATCCCACTATCAATATAAATCCAGGGAACCTGTTTCTTTCCATCAGTTTCCCACTTATCGTTTTCATAATCCAGATTCATTGTGTAAGTTAAAATTTTATTTAGCTAGCTAGAGACTTCGAGGCGTCTAACCTATTCAGCAACGATAGAGCTGTTATTGGTATCGAAGTCTGTGAGTGAGTCAACTACTAGAAGAAGCAGTTCCGATGAATCTAACCTATTCAGCAACGACAGAGCTGTAATCGCTATCGAGGTCTGTGGGTTAGACAAATCGCAAGCATTAGGGTATTTGTTTTTTTTTCAACTTTTCCCAAGAGGAGCTCCAAATTTCATAATCTGTGACAAAGACATCCACGCGGACTAGCATAACACTGCCAGCCTTCCACTGCGGTGCATATACAGTAAAGTTACAGTATATAATATTTGAATCTGAATAGGATTCCAGAGTAGATTTTTTCATGATATGTAATGCTACTGTTTTAAAATGATTCTTTGCTTCTTGCAAGAAAAGAAGCCCGTCCTTGTCATTCACTTCTTTTTCATGCAGGCAATCTTCCACGGATTTATCAATATTCACCGACTTTATTGGAAGGAAATTAAATTCGGCAAACAGCATTTCTCCTTTGATCTTTTTTTCGTTGTAGACTTTAAGAGTTTCAACCTTGCAAACCCGACCTGCGAGCTCTAATAGTAAAATTTGAAGTTCGTCGTGTAATATATGAATCGTTGGTTCATCTTTTTGAAATTGCAATGTAAATTTAGTGAATATTTTAGTACTGTCGACAGCAGAATGAAGTTCGGCTTTCATAACATGATGACGGGGGTATTTGCAAATGGTGAGATAGTCTGGTAGACAAGTGAGTGTTCACGTTAGCGCGGTACACTTCCTTGGATCGGTCTACCACGCCTTTGTTGGTGCACTTTTACAATTTTGATTAAAAGATTGTAAATGATTTGGGTTGAATAGTGAGACACCTTGTACTAGTAAATAGTATATATTTTACAGTTCGAATATGTACAAGGTTGGTTGATGAATGAAATGAATTGATATAAGGTTAAGTGATGACGAGAGTGCGAGGTTTGTAAATAGTTTAAGTACTCCCGGAGTTATAGATCTTTTTAATAGAGGTTTGAGATAGAGAGAAGTGGAAAAGTACCGAAAGTTTTAGAGAATACTACCACGAGAAGATAATTTTGGCAGATCGTACTTCTGTTGATGAAGACGAAGTTGTGGACTACCTAATCGACGGTATTCCAAACGATTGTTTACGTAACCAAGCACGAATGCAATGTTTTACGAAGAAGACATCGTTATTTGAGGCTTTTGAAAAAATTTCGCTGTACAATCATTCCGAATTAAAAAGTCGACCGAAAGAAATGACTACGAAAATTGAAGAAAAGCCGCCAAAAACCGTATACAACAAGGAGGAGAGTGACGGAAAGGACCAACGTTCTGCACTTCGCTGTTTCAACTGCAACGGGAGAGGACACATTTCTAAAGACTGCAGCAAACCGAACTGGGAATGAGGAACGTGCTTCATTTGCGGTAAAAAGGGTCACAAGGCTGAGGAATGTCCGGATAAGAAAGAAAACCTGAGGAATTCTGAGCAGATAAGCAACTTGGAAGGTCATTCCACGCTAGAAGATCAGTGTGAACGCATTGTAAGTTTTGAGCTACATTTGAACGACAGCGATCAAAACAGGTTGTATCAAATTGATTTAGATACTATGTTTGATACTGGTAGTCCGATCAGTTCTGTAAAAGTGGCTCATGTGCCCGACGAATTGGTAAAGCATTTTGATAGTTCGAATAGTTCTTACCACGGTATTAATAATTCGAAATTGATCGTTTTAGGATCGATAAACACTAATATCGATATAGCTGGAATAAAGCGAGACAACTCGAGTCTCTTAATAGTACCAATTAATGATACCATGGTTCGATCGGTTGTTTTGGGTCGTGATATTTTGAAAAAGTTTGATTTTAAATTGATGGTTTCCAAGACTGTTGAAGAGGAAAAAAATGATGCGATTTTACAAATTTTGAATATCGAAACGACAAACGATAATGATAATGTTTCAGATTTGGTAATTGTTAATCCAGAAGTATCAACAGAGATACAGGATCAATTGAGAGAGATTTTTGTGAAAGAGTATGCACAACCTGAAAGACCGAATGAGCCAAAGGTTCAAATGCAATTAGTTTTAGAATTACGTGCTCATGAACCGTTTCATTTTGGTCCCTGAAGACTAGCTTTTAGTGAAAAGAACACCTTCTAAAAATTATCGACAGACTACTCAAAAAAACAGATCATTTGCCCGAGTCAATCTGAATACGCTTCACTTATAGTCTTGGTTCGTAAGAGAAACAATGAGTACTCAATGTGTGTTGACTATCGACATTTGAACAAAGTTTTGTCAAATGATAATTATCCATTACCAAATATTAAGGACCAAATAGAAATTTTGAACAGATGAAGATATTTTAGTTCAATGGACTTAAAGGATGATTTCCATCATTTGATTGTTTCTCAACCTTCGAGAAGGTTTACAGCTTTCGTTACGCCATTTGGCCACTTCGAGTACATCAGAATGCTATTTGGCCTTAGGACGGCACCATCCAAGTTTCAAAGATTTGTGAACACGATTCTAGACGAATTGATCAGGTCAGGTGACGTCGTAGTCTATATGGATGATATATTGATTGCGACAGAAACTTTGGAGTTTCACTTGGTTATTTTGAAAACCCTATTCAAGCTGTTGGTGAAAAATAAATTAGAGTTACGGCTGGACAAATGCAAGTTTATTTACTTTGAGATAGAATACCTTGGATATATGATTTCATTCGAAGGTATCAAACCAATTCGGAGAGGTATTCAAGCAGTTACGGATTTTCCAGTTCCGAAAGACGTACACAAAGTTCAAAGCTTTGTAGGTTTAGTTTCGTATTTTAGAAAATTCATCGAACATTTTGCATTAATAGCTAAACCGCTATACGACTTACTTAAGAAAGAAAACAAGTTTGAGTTCGGTGAAATTCAATTGAACGCTTTTGAGACACTAAAATCGAAGTTGATCACGAAACCGATTCTTACTATTTACGACCCTCACGATGAAACCGAACTTCATTGTGACGCAAGTGCCCTAGGATTCGGTGCGATCTTATTACAACGTAAGTCTGATTTGAAAATGCATCCGATATTTTTCTTTTCCAAAAGGACTAGCACCACTGAAAAAAAATACCATAGTTTTGAACTCGAAACTTTGGCAATACATTATGCGTTGGAACGATTCAGAGTTTATCTCTTGGGTATCCATTACAAAATTCTGACGGATTGTAACTCATTAACGTTGGCATTGAAAAAAAAAGGATATAAATCCGCGTATTGCACGATGGGCGATCGGATTTGAAAACTATGACTATACTGTAGAACATAGGGAGGGTAAACGCATGGCACATGTAGCTGATTTAAGCCGCAGCAATGGCATTTTGGTACTCGAAGATAATTCGTTTCAGCTGAACCTTTCGTTGTGTCAGAACAAAGACCCTAAGATCGAAGCATGGCGTGATAAATTAGAAAAAATTGAACACAATGATTTCGAATTGAGAAACGGAATCATGTACACTTGGCGAGGCTGATTCTGATCCGGAAGTGATCGTTTGGAAATTGAATTATGTTGGTACCGTGAAGTAAACGCCAGCGCCCCTGCCGTGTGGCCGAGTTACAATCTCTGTTTGACATTTTGACACTTTTGACAGGGATAAATAATAACGATATTCATAACCAGTAACCTAACCTAGATATATTAGAACAGCGAAATATGTAGCCTCAAAAAATACGTGATTAACGAATTTGCTGTGAAACTGTGCGAAACGGATTTTATTCTGTAGCAGATCTTTCGGTAAGTTCAATTTAATGATTCCAATGAACAAACGCAATGGTTGTGCAACAAGATTCTTTGTGGATTCTTTAACCGCTTTCAAAGGGTAATTTTTGATAAAATTGAACACTATATTTTTTAACCCAATAACTGCTAGATGGCAACACATGTTCAATTTTTTTTGAATTCAATATACTTAATTGGAGCGCAAACTGTGCTTGGGGTGTTGGACATCCCGTATGCCATTTAAGGGTTAGACATAAAATTTTTAATTAAAACACTATCTAGTCTCATAGAAAATAGTACTACATATAAGTTAATAGACATTCTACATGTATCATACTTTTACGATTAAAAATTAACTTTCAGACTGTTTGATAGAAGCCTTAGATTTTCTCCAAGATCCTCGGTGATAAGGGATTTAGATAGGTAGATGGTGAGGAAACAAATTTCTTCTCGATCACCATAGTTAATTTTCTATACAGTCGTTTATTTTGATTTTGAACACCTCAATACTCGACAACCGTCCAACACAACGGTTGACGAAACACTCACGAAACAGAAATACATCGAGATCGCTTAGACATATTAGCTGAAAAGTGAGTACATTCTCATGTATTGCCTTGGCATCGAAATACGCGACTAGATACAACCTGCAAACATATTTGAATAATGAAGGCAAAATTGATTCGCCAAAACACAGACCCAACCTAAGAAATTCACCCATGGCTTTCTCATGTATCTATATTGAAAAAACTTCAGAGAATCAAATACATAATTTTGTAAAAACATATAATTTGAAAAGTAAGAAAAATTTTAGCCAGAAGATGGCTGGCTAGGCCCAGCCAAAATGTCGAAAAACACGAACTGTTTTAATTTTTTGACCTCCTCCGACGAAACATTCCAGAATTATTCTCTGTGGTCACGAAATCACACCCATATATGTATATTGTTGTGCGGAAAAAAATTCGCTCTTGTATACTGAACAATCACTATTGGGTCTTTTTTTATCATATGTTTCAGGTCTCATTGGGCGTAGCAACGCTATGTGTAGCCATCCTGTTTTTGAGTTCACTAGACAATACCGAAGGTACCATTTGATAATTATATTTTAAATACTCCAAAATTACTTATATACTCAACCAATGAAGGTTTCTTGGTCGCAGGAGTTTCATAGAAATAAAAATTCTTGGGTGTTGATCATCAATTCCACTTGAAAGATGGTAAAGCCAGATAAGCGTATAAAATCCGCTCCAGTGAGTTTTGAATACCTATCATATCAATTCCTAATTTAAAAAAAAACTTTTCCTGAAAATTTTAGCCCTCTTTCCCGAAGAGTTACGACGTAATTGAAAAAACCGTGTTCTTCAGTATTTATTTCATTGTAACTATTCCACTGAACATTTTTTGACGAGAATTTTTTTGCCAACAATTACACTGGTCAACAATGGTTTTGTTGCCCTTGATGTAAGAGTGGTTTCGAATACCTCTATGCCAACAATTCACGAAACAACGGATGGTTTTGGAAGATTGGCTCTGGTTTTTTTTTTAAATTTTCATATTTTATTAAAAAGTCAGTAAAAATCAGAAAGAATCAACAAGTATATTCTTGAATATCAACTTTTCATTGAAAATTATCACACATTGTTTTGTTTTAATACTCATTTAATGTACATAGAAGTTGAAAAAGAGAAAAAATCATGAAACTTATGTTAAACTTCAGAGAAACGCCTTTTATTAGCTCTTTTTTTATAATTTTTTTGGGGACAATTTCTTTTCCAAGACCAGCAGTAATCTGCCATCATGTGACGGTCCCATCTACCCTGATACCTTTTTTCCATCACTTTTAGATCCTGGTGGAAGCGTTCTCCCCGTTCCTCACTATAATTTGCCAGATTCTCAGGAAATCTCACCAGATGACTGTGGGGAAAGTGTAACTTTATGCCCATGTTTGCTCCTAAAATTTTGAAGCCTTCCAACATCTTTTCCACAATTTCTTTATAATTTGGTGCTTTATAGTTTCCTATAAAATTTTCTACCACCAACACAAAAATTCTCTACGCTTCACGTTCAGAATTAGTCATAACTTCTATAAAGTTTGTATCTTTCATCAATGTCCGAATTTAAGGCCCATCAAATACTCGAGCTTTCAACTTTTACATACTCCACTTAGGAAATTGAAAAGACAACAAACGCTTCATAATGATTCATGTTCTAAAGAGCCGTCTTGAAGTGCAAATTATTAAAAATATAAAATACACCAAAATCATAAAAACCAAAGCCAATTCAGTACTTTCATGAATATATTCGCAAACTGTGAACTCCGCAGAGGTATCCAGGGCAACAAGAAATTTTTTTTTTTGGTTGAGCTGTGCTATTTATTAATGGCGCCACGTATGGCGTGGCGATTTTCGTGAATGTCTACTTGAAAATAATTAATTGAAACAAAAATGAGTCTGTGAAAAATAGTTTCGGAGAAGAAAAAGAAACTTCCCTGTTTCGATTAGTATGGCGGATTGTAAGCCCCAACGCATGAGTATGGCATTTTGCATTTGCTGGGTTGTTTTCCATAAACTACCGGAAAATGCAAGATTCTTTGTGTAAAAAATCGTTCAAAACCCGTAATTTATCCGTAATACTTCGTCCTACGATTACGTCCCGACGACCAGCGCTATGACCATCATTTTCCTTTCACTAATTATGCAATTCGACCCTGGAAAGGGTGTTACACTTGTGAAAAATGAGTTAGGATTTCCTATCACTATCTTCTGGTCTATAATTTCCATACTTCCTGAGTATTTTTGAATTTGAATCCTGCGAATTTTTGGGCATAATTAGGTTGGATGCCATGTCACACTCTCTAGATTATGCTGAATTCAACACGCGTTAGCTCAAAAATGAAAATCGTAAAATATACTCGGCAACTGTGTTATTTAATTCAAACATGCTATATAACTGTATAGCGTTGAAAATAGTCGGCCGCTGACGGACTCAAAAGGTGGGAACTTTTTCAAATAAAATTAATGATTGACACCCAAACGATTTTATTGCTGAATACTCGACTACTACTACTACTAAACACGAGAAACCAGGCTACAACTTGCTCACTATTGATTTAATTGGTATTGAAATTCAGAAAATTATCGTAATTATTGTTATAAATACCAAATATAGCCTATTATGCCTGACTTTGCAGCTGCAAGAAAAAAATTGCGAAGACCAACGACGTCGATTCCAGGAGTTTCATTGGACCAAGAAGTATCTGCTAGCGTTAATAGATTTAAAATAACACGTGATCGAGTTAACATGAAAGGTGGAAAGAACGAGCTCCAAACGACGAATAAAAACGATCTCAAGGTAGGATGACTACATACTTTCACGATGCACCTAAATCTGCAACAGTATAGTGCGAAGCCTAGTTTTTTCCCCCTAACTAGAAGCCCGTCACAAGTGTTGCTTCTGTTAAGATAAGCATAAATCCGTACTCGTAACGACACCTACTAATCACTAACAAGGGAACCCCGCCAAGTGTCCCCCTTCGATTTCAACGAAACTTTGGGAGATTGTATAGGGAGTGAAAATATTCGACACGTATTTTCTTATATCGGCGGAATTCCACCCCAAGGGAGTGTAATCAACCCCTGAAAATCGACGATTTCGCTATTCGATAGCCGATTTGGTAGCCGATGTTTGAGGAGGAATGGGATCGAGCGAATATAAAATGAAATAAAATTGTTGTTGTTTTTTTTTTTTTTCCTGTTGCAAAGTGTGGCCGTGTCACTTATTTCGACTTATATCAAAGCCTATGCATCGAAAATGCAAAATCGGCCTCCAGAGCCCGATTCTGTGAGAAATTCCGAATACGGGAATCCCAAAACATCTTTGTTTCCAACAACGATGTAGGCCACAGTTGTATTCTACGAATTTGTGGTAATTAGCGATTGTAAAACGGCTGGGAACGGCCATTAGTATTTATTATATGTATCAGTCCCCAGAACGGCCGCAAGATATCGCCACGCGCGAGTTTTCTGCTTCTTCTTCTCCCACCGCTGTTACGTTGGTACACCTGGTTGGTACCACGTGACTCGATCTGCTGTCAGAGATGATTTAAAGACTAAGAAAACGTATATTCGCGATATGATACTTTTAAATAATTTCAGCATTGGCTTGGTAAGTAAAAATATTTATTCGATTCATAATTGAGCGTTTTGTTCTGTTATTTCCATTATTCTACAATTTTTCCATGGGTTCTCAATACATTTACATAAAATATATTTCATATTTCACTGATGTCAGCTCTCCTTCTCAATTACACATTACCAAAGTAATGGGTAATTAAATAAATATTCACCAAAATAATCAAATATATAGAAGAACTAATGATCTTCAGGCAATAATTCTAGATAATAAAGAAGAATTGTTGCCTGAATATCATTAGTTCTAGATAATAGAGAAGAATTGTTGCCTGAATATCATTAGTTCTAGATAATAGAGAAGAATTATTGCCTGAGGATCATTAGTTCTTCTATATATTTGATTATTTTGGTAAATATTTATCTAATTACCCATTACTTTGGTAATGTGTAATTGAGAAGGAGAGCTGACATCAGTGAAATATGAAATATATTTTATGTAAATGTATTGAGAACCCATGGAAAAATTGTAGAATAATGGAAATAACAGAACAAAATGCTCAATTATGAATCGAATAAATATTTTTACTTACCAAGCCAATGCTGAAATTATTTAAAAGTATCATATCGCGAATATACGTTTTCTTAGTCTTCAAATCATCTCTGACTGCAGATCGAGTCACGTGGTACCAACCAGGTGTACCAACGTAACAGCGGTGGGAGAAGAAGAAGCAGAAAACTCGCGCGTGGCGATATCTTGCGGCCGTTCCGGGGACTGATACATATAATAAATACTAATGGCCGTTCCCAGCCGTTTTACAATCGCTAATTACCACAAATTCGTAGAACACAACTGTGGCCTACATCGTTGTTAGAAACAAAGATGTTTTGGGATTCCCGTGTTCGGAATTCCTCA
Source organism: Rhogogaster chlorosoma (assembly GCA_944452935.1). NCBI lineage: Eukaryota > Metazoa > Arthropoda > Insecta > Hymenoptera > Tenthredinidae > Rhogogaster > Rhogogaster chlorosoma. The sequence goes on from OX101797.1 coordinate 26,705,826, forward strand.
CAGAATCGGGCTCTGGAGGCCGATTTTGCATTTTCGATGCATAGGCTTTGATATAAGTCGAAATAAGTGACACGGCCACACTTTGCAACAGGAAAAAAAAAAGAAAACAACAACAATTTTATTTCATTTTATATTCGCTCGATCCCATTCCTCCTCAAACATCGGCTGCCAAAAGGACAATCCGATTAATACCCTCGCTTCGGAGATATATCAGTAATTAGATGGATCGGTCAAAGGATCCCCTTAGGGGGGGGGGTCCAGTCGATTTTTACGGACCTATCTAAATTCTCGAATATCTCCGAAACGGGGGTATCAATCGGATTGTCCTTTCGGCAGCCGATGTTTGAGGAGTAATGACATCGAGTTTTCTTGTAAAAGGCATGAAATCTTCATTTTATTTTTTTCTTATGCGTCGAAAAATGCGGGCGGGTGACTTATTTCGACTAGCATCAGTGCCCACGCATCATTGACGCGGACAAAAGTATGTAACAGCAAGTCTATACGGTATGACGAACACACCTATTATAAAACATCTTCGTTCCATGCAGTAATTAAGTGGAAAAGTGCGTGGTACGATTTCGTTGTAATTAGCGATTAAAAATTGTTGGGCGGCCATGGTAAATGGTTGGGTTGTCATGGCAATTCTTAGTTTCCGAGATGCCCGAGAAAGAGAGGACACCGCAGAGTCGTTTCGTCGGTACTGCAGACGGTGGACTACATTGTTGCATCTCGGAAACTAAGGATACGGATATTGATATATCTTTCGAATACAAAATTTTGTTCAGTACACTTATGTTATGTAATCTCTTATGTTATGTTCTTACGCTTACACAATAATAAACATGGTTCATTCTTCGCAGACTCGAAACCAATGCCTAACAATTTTTCACTCAATTTCACGTACCACTGGCGGCCAGCCTGCTTCAGGCCATATAACGCTTTTTTCAATTTACACGCGTTTCCACCAGCTTTCAATTGCTCTAGCATTTTTTCGGCACGTGCACGCACTGTCACTTCACAACTACTGTTGGCGATGATCCTCTGCAACATCTTGTTCATCATCTCCGGCACCTTCATGATCACTTCCTCCTCCAATGATCCGTTCAAGTATGCAGTCGCTACGTCGAACTGCCAGATTTTCAGTTCAAATTGCGCGGCAAGGGCTAATAGCAATCTTAATGTTTCTAGCCTCGCCACCGGTGCGAACTTTCGGTGATAATCAACGCCGTACCTTTGACTATACCCCTTCGCTACTAGTCGAGCCTTGCATTTCACGATTTCACCACTGGTGTCATGTTTATTCGTCAACACTAGACGACACCCAATAACGTTTTTCTCACTGCCCTTTTGAATCATGTCTCAAGTGTCATTCTTCACTAGCGATGTGACCTCACTTTCTATCGTATCTAACCACTCATTCAAGATACAGTGGAACCTCGTTATATTGCTTCGCGTTGTATTGCCTAGCTGCCGGTTTTCCGCTCACACGTACTCTTACTCACACAATTTGCGCTCCCCCACTATGCTCAGATGTGTAGTGTATGGTGCGCGGTAAGGATATTTTCAAATATAGTTATGTGCGCCGACTGCGCGGTTCATCTTTCGGAGGCGTGGTTTCGAGATGAAATGTTACGTAGAGAGGGCCCTCACTATATTGCCATTTCTCAGAATTTCTCTCCCCTACTGGCCCGCACCATGCAATATAACGAGGCTCCACTGTACATCACTATCAAGCGCCTCTTTAACACTGATCTCCGCGACATTGACAATTACGTCATCTTCACGCTCATCTACATTGTCAATTCCATCACTGGGATCCTGTTCACCACTTGATGTCACACTTCGCGACTGAAATAACTTTCGCGGTCACCCTCTACTTCCCGTCCGAAGTAACCGGGGTCTTCCTCGCGCACGCTTTTGAGTCCTCTCTTCTGGAGGATTCATCTGACTTTCGGGTGTCTGAATACGTTCCAGAGTCTTCTGCACTGGACGTGGCGTTAACTCAATAGTATTTCTATGTCCATTCAGTTCCGAACCTTCACTTAACGTTATCAACTCTTTGAGTACTCGCGTATGACAAGAATCATTGCATAAGTCCTAACTGAATTTTACGTCTCGTGCCTCAAGCAGCTTTTGCGAACTCGGAATCCACACGCGAAACCATTTTCGTTTTCTTGGATAACTTACAAGAATACCACTTATGGATCTCGGAGCTAATTTATCTTTATTCTGCTCTTTATCCAACACAGCCACCTTCGATCCGAACTTCTTGAAGTGCTCCACGTTGCATCGTTTATTCGTCCACTTTTCATACGGGATCGTACCGTCAAAACTACTTGTGAGGCAACGATTGCGAATATAACATGCAGTAGCTATGGCTTCTGACCAAAATATTGCGCTCATTCCAAACTGCAACAATAAACAACGACCCATGTCCAATAACGTACGGTTCATACGCTCACTTACACCGTTCTGTTATGGAGTATGGGGTACACTCAAACTATGTATAATACCTTGGTCGGTCAAGTATTTATCAAACTGTGTATTGCAATATTCGCGACCATGTCTGTCTCTCAACTAACTGTTAATATAGTTTAAATGCTTCGAAAACACCACTTTTGCATTTGGGGAAATACACCTCACATTATCGCGTACAATCGTCAATAAAAACAACGAAACATTTTGCCCGCCCTGTAGATTCGGTTCTAAACGGCCCAACAACGTCTGAATGCACTATTTCAAGCATTTCTTCACATCTCTCGTGTTTACTTTTGAAAGGCAAGGCAGTCATTTTTCCTTTCAAACACACTTCACACCGAGATAACTGATCCGCGTCTATCTTCGGTAACACTTTATCATTTACTAGCTTTACGAGATCTTTACTATTTCAATGTCCAAGTCTCTTGTGCCACAGCTGTAACTTTTCGTCCACTGATTTACTTACTACAACTTCAGCACAGTCAACATTTTCGCGCACCCGATAGAGATCACCTTTACGATCGGCAATCATCATCACATCTCCTTGAGGACTACGTACAATTGCTCGATTTTTCCCAAAGATCACTTCGAAATCTTTATCAGTAATTTTTGCAACCGATACCAGATTTGTTTTCAAGTCAGGCAGATACAAGGTATCGCGAAACTCCAACAGCTTTTGACCATTGTCACACCCCACTGTTACACGCACTTCATCTTTGCCTTTGACTTCTGTAGTCGAATCACTCGCGAGATTTACTCTCACCTTCGGCGCTTTATCTATTGTCTCGAACAATACATCATCACCACACAGATGTGACATACAACCACTGTCCAAAATCCATGGCTTGCTCTCCGTTGTAGTCTTCGCCCCGTAAACACAAGTCGAATTTATAACAGTGTGACTCACCGTGAAGGCTTCATCGACTTTATTCACCGAACATTATTTTGGTCTTTGCTTGAGGTTTGTTGACATCTTTGTTCGGACGCTCATTGGCTTTGTGCCCCTTCGTCCCGCACTTAAAACATTTCAAATCACGCCTCCCCTTCCGTCTCGTTCTACCCTGGTTCTGACGAGCTGCCATTGCGATTACGTCACTTCCGACTTCTTCCCGCGTAGACTCATTATATTCTAGGATTTTTATTTTCAGTTCTTCCGGAGACGGTAATTTATCTCACGTCTCTATTGCTGTGCGAAATCCTTGATACGAGGATGGGAGACTGTTGAATAGCATAATAGTCAGCAAATTATTGCTTATAACTTCTTCCGTGTTCGCAAGTTTATCAGCGGTTTCAAAGAAATCATTCAATTGATCTGTGATGTCACTGCTTTCGCCCACTTTTCGCTGAGTTAACTGCTTCAGCAATGCGGCTTTTTCCGCAGGCCCAGTCGATGCATATATCGATCGCAATTTACTCCAGGTTGCACTGGCCGAAGTACAATGTTTTATGTCCTTCAATAAGCGCGGTTGAATCAACATTATCAACTCTGTCCTCGCATGATCGTCCTTTTCCGTCCAACTGACGAGCGCTTCCGGTGGTACTGCTGATGTACCATGTTCTGGCTCGGCCGCTGTCTCGTTAACGTACTTCCACAAGCCGTTTCGTCTCAGCCATGCTTCCATTTGAATCATCCACGTGTTGTAATTATCTTTCGACAGTAATTCGATTCGCGATGCTGACGACACTGCGCTAGATGCCATCTCGAAATCCTACACAAAGTCTTTCCACTCCCAACAACGTATAACACGCGCACACAGCGAGTGGCCACCGAAAATTCCACGCGAAAAAACTACTTATAATTACTTCCCGACAATGAGCATACTGGGCCCATAACCTGTTGAATATTATCGGGGGTTTGTAATACATAAGTCACGATATAGGTAATGACAGAAAAGAATTATGTTAAGTGAGAATACAGCGTAGCTTGTCCGGCTTGCCACAGATGACTGACTTGCACCCGGAACGGAGCTATTCGCAAATACAAAATATTAGGTCGCTTACTGTGTTCATATTCGTAGGATATAAACACGGTAACCGAATGACATATTAAGTACGTGCACGTTTGATACATGGAAGTAATAATAAGTTCTAACAGTTTCAATAGCGCTTCTCTGCTGCCAAGGTTCCTGACACTAAAGAAACACTCATGTCGTAGTTTGTGACCCCTGCGCTTACCCGATTTATGAGCATCGTGGCGCAGTTCATGACATTAAATATTAGATTTCCAGAAATGTTAATAGCCCCATGATTGTATATTTTTTTTCGTTTCTTCCGTTTATGAAAACTAATATTCTTTTGTTCAATTTGTTATTTCACAGCAAATTAGAATAAATAAACGAAGCAGATCGTTCGACGCAACAGGTGACAAATCGAGGGTCAACAACAGTAACATAACCTCAATTATGTGACGCACTTATTGACCTTGCAAATTTAAACAAATACCTAACCAAAATTTTAATGATTTATTATCTCATCGATAGTCTGGTTCCTGCTGAAGATGTTGACACCATTTTTATGTTGTTCTATACTTACATGACGAACAAAATTCACAATATGCTACGTGTTGTAGCTAGTGAGAACCGTTTAGCACTGCCACTGCGGAGCCACTGATTGTGAGACACGCATCGCACTATTCACTGGTCAACTTCTATTTAAATATTTCATTCAAAAGAGTGTATTTATCTCCAATGATTGAAAGTGAAAAACGCTCTTTAATTAGCCGGTAATTAGATTATTATTCGACAAAGACTGTATTTATGGCAGTCAAAATTGAGCCGCCGGGGTCACAATCTGGGACAGTGTCACAAACTGGGCCGTTTACCTTAGAATCTTTTCGTGGAAAAATAGTTACCATTATAAAAAATTGTAGGAAAATGATTCTAAGAACTAATAAATTACATTAAAATTTTATTGTTTTCAATTTGTATAAATAAATATTTTTAGATATAAAAAAAATAATAAAATAGAATAAAAAACAAAAAAAAACAGAATCGCCAAAAATTGTGTTTCTGTAGGTAATATAAGAACGAAGCACTCATTCAAATCGAGAAAATTATTTTCTCGAATTGATATTGTGCTACTATTAGTTCAAAATATTACGCCTGATCGGGTGAAGAAAAAAAAATACTTGGTTCAAAAACAATTTTGTTTTGGAACAAATAACTTTGAATTTGATCAAAGTAACTAATATTTTTCACTCGAAATATATGTTACTCGATTCAACAATTTTCTGTGATAGGTGCGCTAAGCTCGGACGATAACTTGCATGGCGACATCTACCACCATACTCGATTGCAGACCACTATTTAGAGTACATCATTTTGGGTCCGCCATTTGTGATTCATTAATTTCTATTTAAAATTCGTGATTAGCAGCCTAAAAACTCGGAAATACCGATTCCCAGCTGAATTGTATATGTTTTTCCAATTTTTTATCTCATAATGGGTCCACGATTTCGAATTTTGAATTCTTATTATTAGATTCGAAATCAGTGACAACAAAAACCCCCGAAGACAGATTTTCATGCAAATCTGTGGAAATTTTGCATTTTCTTACGCCATTTTAGGTCCGCTATTTTGAATTCTCATCATCAGATTTGGGATCAGTGACCTCGAAAACCCCCGAGTAAGAATTTTCATATCAATCTGATCGATTTTAGAATTTTTGCCACTTTTTCGACTCTCCCAGCCCACTGTACTACGGCGCGGCAGGCGACGTAACAGAAAGAGTGCGCACTGTTGGCTTCGAACGCAAGTATCTTCACCAAAACTGTATGGCAGCTAGTAGCAGCTAATCTTACACTATACGTAATAACGAACCCAACGATATTTGATATCTTGAGACACGAGGTGGAACTTCGGAGAACTATCGATCGAAAAAGTGTCTACGGCAGCAAACTCGTAGAGTGCGCGCGTAAACAATGGCGGCATTCAAAACTGTGTAAACATTCGGACTTGGATCGTGTTTAAAATTGATTTATACCCATTTCAATGAACGAAAAAAAATGTAACACAAGAATTCATAAAATTGTGAACGAGTTTCGTATAACTGTTACAAGCTAAGCGCTTATTATATTGTGGGAATTTTCCCGAATTCAGCACGTGGTCAGAGTGCGAGGAATGATCAAACCATTATAATATTTTCGGTAGGACTGCTTCCAAATGTGTTAATTATGATGGAGATGTTTTTCATCCAAATCCGGAAGTTGACTTTTGGCCACTTTTTTGGGTCTCCAGCCCACTGTGCTACGGTGCGAAAGACCTGGCACCGAAAACTATATCACTAATGTAAAACAAATTCGATCCCATACTTTTGAGATTTCAAGCCGAATGGACCATATTATTTTGCGTCTAACTGTATTAGTCCTGCGATACTGCAGAAGTACTGCACCGTGTAGCACCGTGCGACGCGGCGGCCGGCCTGAGCGGCGGCTGTGTCGCGCCGTGCCGTGCCGCACTGCGCCAGGCGGCAATGGTGTGGTTTATTTGAAATTTCACACGTTATGTAAAAACATATTCTGATCATTAATCCGGTTTTAAGTCGCAACCCCCAAAAATCAAGTTATGAGATTACGTCAGAGTACCCTCGATATGGACCTATTTATTCACATGTCACATTTAAGTTATGTTTCAGTCTCTAAACTGTATAATTTGTTCCAGATTGTCTGCTATTATACGAATTGGTCCCAGTATCGCACGAAGATTGGGAAGTTTATGCCAGAAGATATTCAGCCAGACCTTTGTACACATATTGTATTTGCATTTGGCTGGTTGAAGAAGAATAAATTAACGAGCTTCGAATCGAACGATGAGACTAAAGATGGAAAACTCGGTCTGTACGAACGGATTATGACACTGAAGAAGGCAAACCCATCTCTGAAAATACTCTTAGCTATAGGTATATCTTCAACAACCTATCTATCATCTCGACGGCAGTATGGAAGAATGTGACATCTCAAATTGTGCTAGAAGAACGTGACATCTCAAATTGTGCCAGAAGAAGGTGACATCTCAAATTGTGCCAGAAGAACGTGACATCTCAGATTGTGCCAGAAGAACGTGACATCTCAAATTGTGCTAGAAGAAGGTGACATCTCAAATTATGCCAGAAGAACGTGACATCTCAAATTGTAAAAGAAAAACGTGACATCTCGACCGAGGACAAATTTTTCATTGATACGGCACTGGGATTTTGGGTGCATGAATCAAGCGAAGCATTTTTTACGAAATGTATGTATATTTATATACGAAAATCACACGAATGATACATTAATTTGTATACGAAATGATATTGTCATAAAATGGTCGAGAATTCTGTGGTACTAGGCCACGATCACACATAAATTTGAGATCGTCGATTTTACATTGCGGAAGATCGATCTTTTTATAGTACGCCCTTTGATCGACCCTCCTCCAAAAACCACGAAAAAATTTTAAAAATAGTTTTCTTTTTAATAATTTTTTTTTCATTCGTTATTTAAACTATCTCCAAAACGCCATTTTTTTCACAGTCATTCCTTGATGTGGAACGATGATTTTAAGCCTAAAATGGGAATGTGATTCCGGTTTTTTCTATTTTTCCAGAGAGATTCAAACATTTTATTACAACGCCGAAACACAAAAATGGTACAATTTGCGTTACAATTGTTGTAATAAAATGTTTGAACCCCTCTGGAAAAATAGAAAAAACCGGAATCACATTCCCATTTTAGGCTTAAAATCATCGTTCCACATCAAGGAATGACTGTGAAAAAAATGGCGTTTTGGAGATAGTTTAAATAACGAATGAAAAAAAAATTATTAAAAAAAAAAACTATTTTTAAAATTTTTTCGTGGTTTTTGGAGGAGGGTCGATCAAAGGGCGTACTATAAAAAGATCGATCTTCCGCAATGTAAAATCGACGATCTCAAATTTATGTGTGATCGTGGCCTAGTACCACAGAATTCTCGACCATTTTATGACAATATCATTTCGTATACAAATTAATGTATCATTCGTGTGATTTTCGTATATAAATATACATACATTTCGTAAAAAATGCTTCGCTTGATTCATGCACCCAAAATCCCAGTGCCGTATCAATGAAAAATTTGTCCTCGGTCGAGATGTCACGTTTTTCTTTTACAATTTGAGATGTCACGTTCTTCTGGCATAATTTGAGATGTCACCTTCTTCTAGCACAATTCGAGATGTCACGTTCTTCTGGCACAATTTGAGATGTCACCTTCTTCTGGCACAATTTGAGATGTCACGTTCTTCTAGCACAATTTGAGATGTCACGTTCTTCCATACTGCCGTCGATCTATCGTATCGTATCACTAGCGTATCATCATATTCGGGTACAAGCTTTTAACACAGAGGAACAACTGTTGAAACTGACGGTGACTCAGTATTACTGTTTTAGTTGTTTAAAATATTCAAGAATAATTTGAAACGAAATTTGTGTTGCTCTATCTATTATAACATTGCATAATGAAAATATTTTTATACGATCTATAGAAATGGCCTGCGGGTCATGACCCAGTATTGAATGTTCTATACGAAACATTCTGTGTACATATTCCAAGCCATCTTTATGCCTCAACAATTCTAATCTTTTTCAATCGGAACATGCTTTGGTATTCTTCCGAAATTTTTGTTAGAGTAAAGTTATTTGTATAGCAAGGGCTCAGAAAGAGGTATTTCATGACGAGTGCGGCACTCGCACGAGTCGTGAAGTTCCTCCCGTGCCATACATCCTATTTTCTGCATCACCATCTGTAAAAAACGCGATTTTCGTGGAGCTTTCCAAGCACGCGAGCGTGGAAAAACTTTTTTACGCACTAGCGCTTGGAAAACTACGCAATAATCGCATTTTTGACAAAAGGTAGTGCAGAATATTGTTTGTGCGATCAGAAGAAGTATTTTGATTTACAAGCTGAAGAAAGATTTACACATTTTTATTCAAGTCCCAGGCTGGATCTTAAAAACGGCTAATCAATCAGGAAAATTTTTGTGGACTTATTTTATAGTTTACTTTATGGGCTACACGAAAAAAAAATGTGACATGACTAACTTATCCTTCTTTCATGGTGCAAAGGCACTTTGAAATCTTGAAATTGATTTGTCGGTGTTACGTAAGTAAGGTGGAAGGATAATAAATCCTCCTTTTCGGTTCACTCTTAACAAACTCCGTTTATTAAGGGGAAATTTGAGTTTAAAGAACTACCCGATATGACACAGGACTGTGCGTCTTCGCCATCTTGGCGTGGGAGAGCCCCTAGTGCAAAAGCTCAAAAACTAATACTTAGATGTTTATGCGGACATAAGTCATAACAGTTCCTTTCCCCATTAAATCTAAGTTGCTTTATTATCATCGGAAATAGGTACTGCTGTGCGTGTATAAGGTGTCTTAGTTACGAGTTAATTACCGTACCGGTCTAAGCTCTCGAGTCGATTGGCGCAACACGAAAGAAACGTGCGACGATTGTGGTTCGTTTCTTTGTTCGATATCTGCATTCGCATCGCTTATATTATTTGACTTATCATTATGTATTTATGTATCCTTATTTGTATCGGTAGTTTCTGTCTCGCGATTAGTGATGGGTGATGGTAGGAGTGTCTCCGCGTTAGGTGGAACGACCCTGATCTTGAGGGTAACCGCAGTGTTACTTCTAGTTCTGAATGTTTCAAGTATTTTCTCCAGTCTCTCTGATTTGATCGACATGGCGCTTCCACATGCGATCATCATCCAAGCGTACAAAGTAGTGAAACTTACTGAGGTGTTCACAGACGCGTCCAAAAACCCATTTATATTGGTGGACATATTGTCTCGCACGGTAACTCGTTGGTTCACCACAAAATTGCGCACTTGTCCTGTTACTTCTACATTTGTCTTCGGTATAACCGTTTTTGGCTTGAGTAAATCTTGTCTACAGCGAATGTTTCGGCCAAACATTAGTTCTGCCGGAAATACTTTGGTCCCGCAATGAGGCATTCGTCTGTATTGTAATAACATTTTCGCTAATTCTAAATTAAAATCGTTCAAATCAGGATTAAGAGCTCGTATTGACTTCTTTAAGGTCCGTACGCACCTCTTCGCTAAACCGTTACTAGCGAGGTGATACAATACAGTCAGGCAATGTTTAATTCCATTTGATTTAAGGAATTTCTCAAATTCCCCTGATACGAATTGCCTACCATTATCACTATACTAGAGTGCATGGCAATCAAAATCGTGCAAATATATTTCTGCAAACCCCGATTGTCGTTCTAGTCGATATATCTTTTGTAATTCTGATTTCGTACTTGACGGAAACTAAAAGAATCCTTCATTGTAAAATATTCACATTTAATACTGACAAATGTAAAAAACGTTCTTAGATATATAATAACGAATCATGTTCTATGGTTACTTAGTTTTTAGATTGGAAAATGAATTGATATTTTTCGCAAATTCGAGTCAAGAAAACGATTCCGAAAACTAGAACCTTACTTTTTGGAATACTGAAAAGACAAGAGACGAAGATTTCTGCGCAGTAAAACGTACATTCTATTTCGTCACTAATATAGCAACTTATGACTGTCACATTGATATTATACCTACCTCATTAAATTTTAGAATCATTTTTTGGTTTTCGACAAATTTATATAGACGGGCCTTAGGATTGTTGCAGAAGTTGGATTTGAATTACTTCCTAGTGCCTTGCAACGATTTGTTGCGAGCGCGGGTGGGCCTCAAGATTGTGTCAGGGTTCGACTTTGGACTGTTTCGAGTTTTTACTGCCTTGCAACATATTGTTCCGAGTCTGGGCGGGCCTCAATATTGTTCCAGCATTTGAATTTGAACCCTTTCGCGTTCCTAGTGACCTGCAACAATTTGTTGCGAGTGCGGGCGGGCTTCGAAGTTATTCTAACTATCAGATTAGAACTTCTCCAAATAGGTCCCCTATTGTTTGATTTTCAAGAGGAATTCAGCTATCGATATCAGTATTTCAGAACTAAAAAAAATAATTGAATGTATTGTAACGGTTTGGCTAGTCAGTCAGTAACGACGACAGTGAATATGATCGGGTGATCACGTGACCATCCCTACCACCTCGCCGTGACGTCAGCAGGCGGTCCTGCGACGTCAAGAAGCAAGAAGAAGAGTATAAAAGCTGGTGAGGACGAACCTCATTAGCGATACTCAGCAAAGCGCGGGTAGACGTCTCACCACCAGATTCAGAGCGACTCGAGTCAGAGCGACCGATTGACTCTTAAACTTAGAGTCACTTAGATTTCAAATAGAATCATACAAATAAAAATAGAAAATAGAAACTCAGAATGGTATACTAAAGCAGAATATATCAATTCAAATTTACATTTAAAAGTCTATTGCTGCATATTTGAGAACAGCCCTTCATACAATCAATCGAGGCATCGACGAAAACTGCGGTAGCACTCCAATATCGAAATAAATTCAGAAAGTATCAAAGGAAAGAGCCATTAGAATTAAGGTGAATTTAAGAGAGAGAAAATTGTGAACATTTTTGTTTATTTTTATTTTGTAAATTCGAGAAAATAGAATTTGATTTCATTAGATTCAAGATAGTAAACCATCTACTCGGATCTTTGTTCGACATTTCCGTCACTCAATTTCCTTATAACAAATTTAGCACGCTATAACAAGCCGAGACAGGTTAACACTAGGGAACAGCTTTGAAGAGCAATCTTCCGAGTCTGGTGTACAGTCTTGGGTGCAAACCCCGGATCTGAGTACAGGGAATAGTTAAACAAATTAGGAAAGCACAGGAGTCAGGCTTATGCGCAAGCATCGGTTCTGAATAGGAAAGTGGCTTTATTGAGAAATTGATCGAGTCCACTCAAGACGGCTTTGTTAACTCCGAGTCCGTAATTAGCTAGGAAACAAATCTAGAAACGAGGCTTTTTGTGGCAAATCCAACTTCTCCCCTCCAACCTAGTTGCAAAGTGCCCAAAATACATAAAATTTAGATGAATTGCTTATTGAGCAAAGAACTCCAGAACGGCGGTCTATTCCTCTATAATTTCAATTACCGGAATAGCCGGAATAGGAATGTTACAGTGTATTAAATAATTTTTTTATGAAAAAACTTTTATCATCATGGTTCGTATTTTTTACGCTACAAATTCTGATGCGTACGATGCTGCCTGACTAATGGCGGCAAAACTATCCGGAATAATTATAAGTTAAATCAAGGCATCAAAATATTTTTCAATAAGTGTCGATTCAACGCCGGACGTATCGCATATCGATCAATTGAGCCTCATTTTTCGATATGTTATGCAAAATGGTCAGCCCGTCGAACGGTTTTTCACTTTCATCTCGAATCCAGGGCGTAAGTCGGAGCTTCTTGTGCAAGCTTTCACGAAGGTTCTTGATTCATACAATTTAGATATTTTTAACTGTCGAGAGCAATCATATGACAATGCGAGCAATATGTCTGGCTGTTATTCCGGTCTTCAGGCTAGAATCAAGCAATTAAACCCGTTAGCCGTGTATATACCTTGTTCAGCCCATTCGCTAAATCTTGTCGGGACATGTGCAGCCGAATGTTGCTATGCAGCTGTTTCCTTTTTCGGGGTGGTTCAGCAAGTATAAATTTTTTTCTCTGCTTCAACTCGCCGATGGGATATTCTAAAATCTCAATTGAAATCAGGTGCTTCTGTTGTAAAAAGCTTGTCAATTACTAGATGGTCAGCGCGAAATGAAGCCTTGCAAAGTCTCAGTAAATCTTGGAATGAAATCATCCAAGCATTAGAACCGATCGAGCTCGATAACTCAGAAAAATCAATGACAAGAAGTGAAGCCAGCGGCATACGGAAGAATTTACAAAGCTTGGAGGCGGCTATTTTGGTGATATTCTAGAGCTTTCTTCTAAGGCAATTTCATTTGACTAGCAAATGCTTGCAAAGCGTAGATATCGATATTGGAACAGTCGTGGATCTTTATCGTGACTTGCTGAAAATCATAGAGCAAACCAGAAATAACTTTGAGTATTACGAAGATCAAGCGAAGTTACTCACGGGTTTAAGTGAATATAAATCAGGCCGTCAAAAGAAAAGGAAACTTCCTCACGATGTTTCTCATCAGGGAGATACAGAGATGAACCCACGTGAAATATTTCGCGTAAATACGTTTATATTCATCATCGACAAATTGACCAGCGAATTATGCCGTCGTGGGCAGGCTTGTGAAGAATTTCATAAAAAAATTTATTTTCTTGAAAATTTGACAAATTTGGCCTGTCGTGAGATAGAAGAACACGCAACCAACCTATCTACATGTTATTCGGAAGACCTAGAGAAAGATGCGCTTATTGACGAATGCCTACACCTTCGAGCGCATTTAATGACAAACCACAAAACCGGAAAACCTATGCTTTGGCTTTGTAGATTTCTACGCGATGAAGAACTTTATGGCATCTATCCTAACGTAGAAATTGCCGTACGCATGTTTGTATGTACACCAGTTACAAATTGCACGACAGAACGGTATTTTTCGTGTTCGAAACGTGTGAAGAACTGTCTTCGGTCAACATTAAGCGACGAACGTCTGAATGCCCTAACGCTCCTTGCAATTGAGTCGGAGGTACTCAAAACAGTTGACTACGATGATTTAATTGATGATTTTTTACTTCGTAAGGCTAGGAAGAAGACCCTGATATAAATATATGAAAATGTGAATGACAATTAACCCTAGAACCTTGTCGTTGTTTTCAGCATCCATAAACCGTGAACATATGAGCGGATCCACGTCACTTCACTCAAAAAAAAACCGTCAAGTCACGGATTTTTGCGCCATTCAATACATCTGTAGTACTATGGAAAAAAAAAGTACAATTTGAAGGATTTTGAAAAATTCTCAAAAATGGCGGAGTTAGAGGCATGTGAATTTTTGTGCACCACTTTGTTTGAAAATTTATATCTCCGAAAGTGTTCATCGGAGCGGAAAGATCCTTGGATCGTTTTGTTCGTAAAAGAATGCACTTTTATACAAAAAATCATATTTTCAAAAAAAAAAATTCTTTCAATATTTTTTTGGCGTTTTAATTTTTGATTTCGCTGCCATTTCTGAAGGACTTACAGAAATTCATGGAGATAATTTTTTTTGCATACCTGGATCCTTCCTCCTTAATCCTAAAAAAAAAAATTCATGGAGAAAATACCTGGGCCGGAGATAAAAAATAAAACGTGTCGTCGCGCGTCACCGCGCGCGCTGATCCACGTCCGCGCTACTCCCGCAAGCTCGCTGTGTTACGTAGTGGAGATGTCATATGATGCTTCTTCGCTTACCCAGGTTATCCATTCTCCGAAAATAGTTATTTTACCACCTTAGCCCTTCCGTATCCGTCTACTGGTCATGTTTTCTTGGAGTTATACAATTGTATACGTGTATATATGCCTGTTCTGAAAATTCCAGTACGGTTATGGTTCGTTGAACATACTTGTGCTGGAATTAAGTTTGATTCCATTTCACTCGGTTTGTGCTATATGACTGATGGATCTTGTGCAATATTTTGGTGGTCCTGAAATGAGCCGATGTTTTTCGCGATAATTCGGTGGATGACACTTTTTGTCCGCATATCGCGAGTTTACAACTGATTGCAATTCCAATAATTTAGCATGTTCTTATTTTCGAAGCATATCTTTCGAGTACTGTACATCTGCAGAACATCAACTGGAAGAAACTATTTTACAAAACCGATTCGATAAAGCATTTACAGTTCGTGGCACTCTGAAATTACATGCGGTCATTTCAATATCTCACAAACTCGTCAAAACAAAATCATTTTCCGCAACAGAAAAATTTGATTCGATAAAAATTATGAATTAATTTCAAACAGAGGTGTCCTACTAACAATAAGTGTCATCCAGCAAATTATCGCGAAAAACATCGGCTCATTTCAGGACCACCAAAATATTGCACAAGATCCATCAGTCATATAGCACAAACCGAGTGAAATGGAATCAAACTTAATTCCAGCACAAGTATGTTCAACGAACCATAACCGTACTGGAATTTTCAGAACAGGCATATATACACGTATACAATTGTATAACTCCAAGAAAACATGACCAGTAGACGGATACGGAAGGGCTAAGGTGGTAAAATAACTATTTTCGGAGAATGGATAACCTGGGTAAGCGAAGAAGCATCATATGACATCTCCACTACGTAACACAGCGAGCTTGCGGGAGTAGCGCGGACGTGGATCAGCGCGCGCGGTGACGCGCGACGACACGTTTTATTTTTTATCTCCGGCCCAGGTATTTTCTCCATGAATTTTTTTTTTTAGGATTAAAGAGGAAGGATCCAGGTATGCAAAAAAAATTATCTCCATGAATTTCTGTAAGTCCTTCAGAAATGGCAGCGAAATCAAAAATTAAAACGCCAAAAAAATATTGAAAGAATTTTTTTTTTCGAAAATATGATTTTTTGTATGAAAGTGCATTCTTTTACGAACAAAACGATCCAAGGATCTTTCCGCTCCGATGAACACTTTCGGAGATATGAATTTTCAAACAAAGTGGTGCACAAAAATTCACATGCCTCTAACTCCGCCATTTTTGAGAATTTTTCAAAATCCTTCAAATTGTACTTTTTTTTTCCATAGTACTACAGATGTATTGAATGGCGCAAAAATCCGTGACTTGACGGTTTTTTTTTGAGTGAAGTGACGTGGATCCGCTCATATGGGTCGTTCGTGTCCATCGCTTATTTGACTATATCATTGTGTAAGGAAAAATCTGAAAAAATTCATGGGTATTTCCTGAGGTTTTAATTATTAAATAACCAATAGTCATATTATCAACTCAATTTTAAAATTGTTAAATTTATCGTTGAAGAGAGGCCAAGGTCAGAATATGGTCGACAATCGCAAAACGCCGACGACGTCAAAGACCCATGTTCACGGTCTAGGGTTAATACTTTGAATATTTGTGTACTATATGATTTCGAATTTAGTCCAGCACCGACCGAATATTCTTTCTATTAATTTGATAAAATATAATTCTCGCCAATATTGTCAACATCATGTTTTATTTCCCAAACCCATAAAGATTAATAAGAATTCATATTTTGCTAACCAATAAAGATTATTCTGTTTTTGGCCCTTCAGTATGTAGTAATTAGTACAGAATAAGGATTGAACGGATTAGTCAATACTTTCATATCGAGTAAGAGGCGGAATTCCAAAAGTGCCTAGGGCGGCAAAATCGTAAGTCCGGCACTGACTACCGCCATAAGTAATAATTTCAATAACGAATTTTAATTATGTAGCAACATAAGTTTAATTTGAATTATTTATCATGAAAGTAAGCCAAATGGTAACGACGAATAAAAATTATCCTAGTACATATTAATGCGCGATGATTTAATGTTATCTCAGTACATAATTTTTATTGTAATTTCAATCAAATTTTAGGCGTAATAAAATTGACATGTCATAAATATTAACTTCAAAAATACAAATGCTAAAAAGCTGATTTTATTTATGTCCCCGCATGAAAAAAAAATTGTTGATTAAAATTATGTAGGCACATAAAATGCTGATATTTTTAGTTATCGTGAGACATAATAACAACTAAGGTTTTATATTTAGCTTGATCAAAATTTTTTATTCATTGTTATTCTATTATCTCACTACATAATAATTATTCGGAATAAAATTTATGTGTAGACATAGATTTAATCTGTGCTATTTTAATTATGTAGTAACAATTAACATATAAAAAAAAAATTATTATTAACTCCGGATTAGCCAAGGCTTAGCGCACCGGGACTATATAAGCAGCACGGCGCGAAGCAGAGGATCATCACTTCTTCGATGGTAACAGTAGAGTCAACGTAACAGAACATTCAAATTTAAAAGTCCATCAAAATATTGTATGGCAAAAATACTTATTTCAATAATTATAGAAAATAAACGCATATGTATATTAGGGTGGTCGTTAAAAATTAAATTTTTTGCGACGCCCCCTAAAAAGCTTCCTTTTGATGAAAAAACACTGGGAAAATTTTGTTTTTTTTTTAATTCAAAACAACACGTGCCTCTAGACGATCTAAGTTAATTTTTGGGTATAATCATCTTTTTTGGGAATTTTTCAGGAAAAATACAATTTCATTCAAATAACTCATATGTAACTGCTCACAGACATATAAAAAGCCCAAAAATAGAAGAAAAATTGAAGCATGAGCTTGAATGACGAAGTGTATTAAGCTTATAAAGCTTTAAGTTGAAATTCATAACTTAAGATGATAACACTGAAGGTGTTTCATTGTTAACTATTTTCAAATCTCGAAAAAATAATTATTTCAAATTTAATAAGATACTTTCAGAGAAAAAATGATTATACCCAAAAATTAACTTAGATCGTCTCGAGGCACGTGTTGTTTTGAATTAAAAAAAAAAAAGAAAATTTTCCCAGTGTTTTTTCATCAAAAGGAACCTTTTTAGGGGGCGTCGCAACAAATTCAATTTTTAACGACCACCCTAATGTATATAGTAATCTCATCACTAGTTTAATCTTTCAGTATAACATCTATTAACCTACACATATCGTTTCTGTCGGACGGTTTGCCTATCTAATATAGATTCGCGGCTGTTTTCCGCTGAATTACGAAAAATACATACACATACATCGTTTCTGTCGGACGGTTTGCGTATCTAATACAGATTCGCGACTGTTTTCTGCGGAATTACGAGTCACACTCGACATACAAATCGTTTCTGTCGGACGGTCTGCTTATCTAGTACAGATTCGCGGCCGTTTTCCGCGGAATTACGGAACACTTGACATACCATCGTGTCTGTCGGGCAGTTTGTCTCTTTATTAAAGTGTAGCGACTGTTTCCCGCGGAGTTACGATACTCACAAACACCAGAAATAACCGAAAGGTGGCGCCCAATCTGTGCAGTGCCACAGGTGCATTCGCTAGCACAGACAAACGGGACGTTACAATTTCTACAAAGCTTTCCGCAACAAAGCGGAAAGAATGAAATACTTGATTATACAGGATGATTCAATTTGTGCGCACCATTTGGTGAGGGTAGATTCCTTGTGCAATTCTAAGACTAATTTTCCTTTACCAAAAAGTAATGGGACTAATAGTTTTTAGGCTACAGAAGGTCTTAGTTGACCAACCACAGAGCTTCGAGCGTAGCAAGTTAGGGCCGAGTCAAAAGTATAAGACTAGCAGTGCCCGTGGCGCGTCGATTTCCAATGAAATAAAAATAAATGATTAAATCTAGTGATAAATTCTTCCACCATATGGCATTGAGGTTACATTTATTGATGAGTGTTAACGGCGTCGTCGCCAGATAAGTTGTCTGCATACAACATACGCCTTGGTTATCTGTGACCAGGACCACCGCTACGTCGGCTTCGTCCTCCAGATCGACCGCACCGTAGTTTTCGTCCCCCAGGTCCATCGGTACGTAGTTCTTATCCTCCAGGTCCACTGCTACGTAGTTTTCGTCCTCCAAGTCCACTGCTACGCATTTTTCGTCCTCTAGTTCCACCGCTACGCAGTCTTCGTCCTCCAGGTCGACCGCGCCATAGTTTTCGACCCCCAGGTCCGCCGCTACGTAGTTCTCGTTCTCCAGGTCCACCGCTACGCATTTTTCGTCCTCTAAGTCCACCACTACATAGTTTTTATCCTCCAGGTCCACCGCTATGTATTTCTCGTCCTCCAGGTCCAAAAAAAAAACATGCGTAGCAGCGAACCTGGAGGACGAAAACTACGTAGCAGTGGACCTGGAGGACGAAAATTACGTAGCGGTGGACCTGGAGGACAAGAACCATGTACCGGTGGACCTGGGGGACGAAAACTACGGTGCGGTCGATCTGGAGGACGAAGCCGACGTAGCGGTGGTCCTGGTCACAGATAACCAAGGCGTATGTTGTATGCAGACAACTTATCTGGCGACGACGCGTTAACACTCATCAATAAATGTAACCTCAATGCCATATGGTGAAAGAATTTATCACTAGATTTAATCATTTATTTTTATTTCATTGGAAATCGACGCGCCACGGGCACTGCTAGTCTTATACTTTTGACCCGGCCCTAACTTGCTACGCTTGAGGCTCTGTGATTGGTCAACTAAGACCTTCTGTAGCCCGAAAACTATTAGTCCCACGAATTTTTGGTAAAGGAAAATTAGTCTTAGAATTTCATAAGGAATCTACCCTTACCAAATGGTGCGCGCAAATTGAATCATCCTGTATATAGGTATACGTACCATCAGCCATGGCTTGTTGTTATGAACTGAAGAAGTTCGCACTCGGCACTCACGAGGCTTACGGCCTTCTTTCGACACATTCGACATTCTTCAGTCAACGCTGCGCAACGGTTTAAGTTTAAGTTTATGAATATTTATCTTTTATTTGTGAATTTCATACATATATAAGGGGAATTCCATGTATTTTTACCCAGCCTAGGACCATCACCATTTGGGATTTCGTCGTAACTCTGGTACCTGGTAGTAATTGTTGTAGTTTTTACAAGCGAGGTCAGGTTGAAATTAGCGAGTGTGTATTTCCTTATAACTTCGGTTTATTTAGTCCGTGTTTCTTTTACAAATTTAATACAACTTCTTATGTCTACCGATAACGACTTATCCTTTTGAACGGGGCGAGAAGAAGAAGGAAGCGGAAAAAAAAACGTTTTGTTCCTTTTCGGGTGCCACCTATAACTAGATACTTAGTAGAGCGAGAAAGTCCCTAGCCTTTTGGTGTCGTTGACTTTATTGTCTAACTTATTCATTTTTCTACAGTAATATCAGATAAATTTACCCAGATTTAATTTTTTTTTTATCTCTTACCGTTTTGAAGGTCTGCATCATTGAAAGCAAAATTTTGGGGCCACTTTTAAAATTATGAAAATAATACAGGAAATTCTATGTCAAAATACGAAAATTTAGAGATACTAACGAAAGTGGTATCTTCATTAGTTCGAAAGTTATGGATTATTGAAGATCATTCGTGTCTGCATTTGGCAAAAGTTCGTAATTTGATCTTTTTGTTTGAGCGACCGCTGTTAAAATTCTGAAGTTTAATTGACGCTGTTACCACGGAGGAGTAATATGGAGGGCCAGCTTGCCCACGATCGACTGTCATTTGTTGTCTTCATTCGCGGCCGCTCGGAATAGTTCGGCCGGCCGCCACTGCACTGCGCTGCGAGCGGTGTCGCTTACAGTTTTGAATGAAAAGCATAGGGATTCAATGGCGAATACACGTGGTCCGATATTTAATAAGCTTACAAAAGTGTTTTATTGTGCTTTAGCACGATTTCGAAAGTCACCAGGTCTTCTCATACATTACAGACAACTTTTTGATAATATACTGCGCAAGCTTTAAGAATTAAATCTATATAATGCGGGCGAAATAGGCGGCAGGTAGTTTCCTCGAGGGAACGATTGCAATCCGACAACGTTTTCTCTACGGATCATGCCTACCGATCCTGTACCTTAGTGTAGTGTTATTGGATATTTTGATTTGCTAGTCAGATTCAGATTTCCTGTGGTTAATTATTGTGTTTTCTGAAATTTGAATGGCGCAAGCCACGAGAGTGGCTCGTAACTTCACGATCGCACTATAGTTTATTTTCTACGTCTTGATTTCTCGGTTTCTGACCCAGCTCTAGTCTGAACGATTTCCTTGCAATTCTCTGATTTTTTCTGTATTCTATTTAGTCGTAGCCGAACGACAGCTTATTTCTCTGTCTATTATTCTTACTAAATTTTGCAGAAATTTGTGTTAATCATTATTATTAATTTACTGATAATTTGCTGATATCTAATTGTATATTTTAGAATATCTTAATGCATTCTATCCGATTTCTTAGATATTTCTTGCTCATTCTGAAGATTGATACTCAGGTTATTTGATCTGTGCGAATTTCTGTATTATTGCGATCTGACGAGTGAAACCCTGGAGTACCGAGCGTATTTGTAGCCTAGAATTTAACTTACTATTTAGTTTAACTTATTATTTGTTTTCTTAATCCTCTAATGACTAGTCTTTTTCCGATATTCCATTTATTATATTAATTTTGAATTTTGCGATCGTTAATTTTTAGTATTATAGAAGCTCTGAAATTTCACCCGCATATTTGACAGTAGTTTTATAGCCACTGCTTTGGGAATCTGGAAATTAAACATTCTAAAACATTTCAAAAATATATCAGCCTGCTCTCATCTCTTTCGCACAACATAAATAATAGAATTCATACGATTTTATGGGTTGAAATAGTTCAAATGCGTCAATCGCGCCTATAGCAGCCATGTATAATTCACGAATCTGATCGCGACACCGACGCCAGTGCTGTCTGCTGGCCAGGCCTCGAGTTTCCTCGACCGGCAGCGGTTTGGCGTCAAGCGCTGTAGCGCGGCTGGCCCTCCATATTACTCCTCCGTGCTGTTACTACGCATACGTTAGGTTGTTTATCGGTTGCCATGGAAACATCGGCAGTTCCAAGCGGATTGCGAGGGAGCATCGTTACAGAAAGTGCATCGTGCTAAAATACTTAGCTTTATCAGATGAATTGCGTTAAGCTTCAACTAAATAGTTGAGTTTCTTGACTGTGTAGTGAAAATACGCAGAGCTTTCGACGCCAAATACGAAAAATGGTGCCCATAGGCGATCGTAGTGGATGCTGCAATCCTTTTCATTCAAGAAAACACAGAAAAGAAAAGTGACCGGCTTAAGATGCCCTAATGCCATCCAGATTAAGAAAATACCTGTGCTATCAAATACAAATCGAATATGTAATATCTGCAGATTACGAATCGACAAAATAGCGATGACTAATGAATCTGGTGAGTCTTTCAAACAGCTCAAAGATGTGGATTAATAACCAATACGAATTGCATGTTGTATTCATTAAACTATCCTCCATTTATAAACAGTGGATTTCGAGGCCACGCATAATCCTAGAAAAGGTTGAAAATCAACCTGCGGCAGACTTCATAGAAGTATTTTGTAAAAAGGCGTGTATGTTAATCCAACCCGCATTCATCGCCAAACAGCAGGCTAGTTTCATAAAGACATTGAAAGCCTCCTTACAACCGAATGAATGTCTTGTACAGGCCTGCACATTAATGGTGTATCCAAAAAAATCAGCGTCATGTAACATGAACTCAACTACACTAGTGTCACCATGCGCCCACAGTCGATATTTAGCAGACGTCATGCGCCATCTGCTAGGGATGCAAGGAATAAATGAATTGTTGTCATTGTTGCGTTGTGTGTTGGGCACGCATACGCTCGTTCAGCGAAATAGCGTCTGCTTGTCGTCTGCTCCGTGGTGCGAGTTGGAACCACGATACACGATGCGGAAATCTAACCGCAGCTATGTTCATGTATACACCATTAATGTGCAGGCCTGTACTCGTAGACTTCGCAGAAAATTACGCTTTTGTTGTCCAAGAAGCTGCACCGGGTTTCCATTGGAATAACAGTCAGGCAACAATTTATACTGTTGTTATGTATTACAATAATAATGGCACCGTTAATCACAAAAGTCTTGTCATTATATGTAATTGTATACAACATGATGCAGTTGCTGTACACGTGTTCTCGCAAATCATTATCCAATTTATCAAAACTGTCGTCGCTGATGTTGAGAAAATATTTTATTATTCTGACGGTGCCCCACAACAATTTGAAATTTTTTTAAATTTTGGCAACATTTATTACCATAAGCAGGATTTCAGTATTTCTGCAGAATGGCATTTCTTCGCCACCGCACACGGGAAAGGCCCGTGTGATGGTATAGGGGGTACCGTGAGGAGATTGGCAGCTAGAGCGAGTCTACAACGACCGTCTGATGCACAAATTACCACCCCCGAAGAATTATACCAGTGGGCTTCTAATCCGAAGAACATTTCGTTTATCACTGGTAATATACAGATGTAAATAAATATACATCAACCAAAGAATTTCTGCGACAACGGTTTGAAGCTGTCAGGCCTATCTTGCAAACACAAAAATACCACAGCATTATCCCTGAAGAAAATGGACGCTTAAGAGCACGACGTTATTCTAATGCGGAGGGATACGAGACCCATCGCATATTGAGATAGGGAAGCAATAAACAATTGTAACTTTGGTAAGAGGTATAAATACTCGAATTATTATTAATTAGCGTAAAGATACCTCTTACCAAAGTTCCAGTTATTGTCCAATTTTTGTACGCGTCATGTATTAACTTGTAGTTCATATTATACGCTTAAGTTTATATTGTGTGCCGTCGATTGTAAAAGTAGATTTGGAATATAACCATGACTCGGGAAACCAGTCTATACGTTGTGGTAAATAGTTTATAACTTTCGAACTAATAAAGATACCACTTTCGCCAAGGTCTCATAATGTTTGTATTTTTGTCGGGGTATTTTTTGTGAAATTTTCAGAATTTTAACAGCGGCCGCCTACACAAAAAGATCAAACTGCGAACTTTCGCCAAATGCAGACACGAATGATCTTCAATAATCCATAACTTTCGAACTAATGAAGATACCACTTTCGTTAGTATCTCTAAATTCTCGTATTTTAACATGGAATTTACTGTATTTTTTTCATAATTTTAAAAGTGGCCTCAAAATTTTGCTTCCAATGATGCAAGACTTCAAAACGGTAAGAGATCAAAAAAAAATTAAATCTGGGTAAGTTTATCTGATAGTACTACAACGTACCAGAGTTACGACGAAATCCCAAATGGTGATGGTCCGAGGCTGGGTGAAAACACATGGAATTCTCCATATATATTATTATATATTATATGAACCAGCGAGTGATTTGGATAATCATGATGGACCAACCCTTGAACTTCCAGCTCAGAGAATATTCTTTTATCGGTCACAATATATTTTCTACGAAATAGCCTTAGTCTTAATTATTATGATTATGATTGTGATGGCCGGGGATAAGGAATCAATAAATAAATTATCATAGGACTGAATATTAATAACGATTCTCGTGGATTTATTATATAATGACAAACTCGACATGGGCAATTCCACCTCAAAAAAGAAATGACGTCGCATTTTTTGAATCGTATGAAATTTTTGTCATGTGTTAAGAATGCAAAAAAAGTCGACACGTTTTTTGGCATTCGGCCGAAACATTTTTTTTGCGAAAGTTATGAACTAATGTATTTTGTTGAAAAACTGACGCGCGGTCGGCTTCAGAAATTAATATCTCTGGTTCTATTAACCCTACACGGGGTAGCTGGGGTCTCCCGGTACCCCAAGCTTACTCTGAACTCCATCCATAACCAATCAGACCACAGTTACGGGCCGGGACGCTATCCATAATTCACTTCGACGTTTTCAGAGTCAAATAAGATCGGAAATAGCATCAGTGCTTCATTGTTCGTGGCTCAGTAAACACTGCAGTTGCGCTTGGGGTCCTACGCTACCCCAGTTTCCTCTCAACGTAAATATTTTGTAGCACTAAGTAAAATTTACTTTCTCTTGGATAATTAGTTATCTTGATTATTAATTACATATAAGGTGAGGCATTTAGATGTTTACATTGTTTTAGCATTTTTCGAATAAATAATGGTTCAAAGGTAAATAAACATCTTATATTGATTAAAATCCGTCAGGAATAAGTCAGTCAGTCAGTCCATCAGTTTTCGAATAGACAAATAATTGTACTTTCTGGAAAAAATAAATTGATACACCATATTATCTTGAAGCTCAATGTGTTCCCTTTCAAATTCCGTTGGAATTTTGGAAATCGGTGGATTAGAAAAAGAATAAGACTACTTTGATTGAAAAAAGTTATTGTCAGCTCTTCGCCGCATTTTTTTTTACTTTAAACAAGTTTTTCCCGATTTTATCTTAAAGGAAAGGGCTTTCGATATATATCATCGTTTTCTATATACAAAAACGAAGCAAATGACATATAATAATCTTATCTTGTCGCAACTAGGAAGGCTTGCATCATTTAGAAACGCTTGGGGTACTCCGGTACCCCAGTTGCCCGATAGAAGGTAAAAAAAATAAGTTGCCCTGTCTAGGGTTAATTGTAGAGAGATGGTCTTTGACTCATTTTGAACGTGATGGAATACACTGTTTGAAAACATTTTGCAAGTTCTAAGAAAATTGCAAATTGCAACCGTTGTAAACAATTGAAATGTTTATCGATTTTTCCTGGAAAAACAGCCATTTTTAAATTTTTTTAAAAATTTGACCATATTCCTCATGACATTCTACAGAGTGTGTAATTTTTTCACGATAGCATTATTTTTGGTTTTTTTTATGCAATTTTTCACAAAGCGGCGCGCGCGCCTCGCCTGACGCCTCGTGTGTCGGACCTCGCCTCGCCGTGCCGCGCCGGAGTCGGCAAATGACGCAGCACGTCGACCGGTTCGAAATCAGTTATTGCAAGTAGCAGAAGTCTACATCTTCAAAATTTGAAAAAAGACCAAACAAATATTACACTAAGTATTAGTATTTCAGCATTACATGGGGCAATATATTCGGAATTCAGGTTAAAGCAAATCGTTTCCTGCAATTGTTATAATCTAACCGGAAAATTTAGTTTGGGGTTGTACCACGCCATACCATAAATGTATCGTAAGATTGTGGGTCAATTTTTGGGTACCTCCAGGATTCCGAAGTCACAAGTGCACAGGTATACGATGGGCCCGTGAACTCATTGCACCATTTCGTTATTGATAGAGAGGATTGAAATTTGACCGCTTGGGTTCGCCGTAAGAATTCAGAACAATAGGAATTCAAAAGTCAATCGCAAAGTCACTGTGCGTGAATATTTTCAATTCTATGAATTATTTTGGAAAAATATAATACAAGGAAATATAGTCCCCGAATTTTCGAATAGCCACGGCAAAAATTGATTTGATTGGCCCAGCAGGGGTGCAAATTTTGGTATAGAAGCAGGAATCTTCAAAGCTGAGGTCACTCAATGATCGTTTACGAATCGAGTGATACATGGTTCACGTTAAAGAATTGTCGTGAAAAGTTTACTTGAAAAAAATCGGAAAAATTCAACTGGGCAAAGACGAATGTTCTTATAGCGTAGAATGTTTATATTTTGATATTGAGGAATATAACGAACACGAAACAAGTTTACAGCTTCGTTTTGGGTGTGCTAAGCCCATAACCGGTACACAAAAGCCCTCATTTATTCCAATTATACCAATTAATGTAAAACAAATTGAAGTGCGAGAGTTCTCAGCTTCGAGGAAACATTCTGTAGTAAATATAATGAAATAAAAAAAATATTGTAGAAATGGATTTTGGTTAAAGAAGTTTACATTTTCTATAAACTTATACTAATAGAAATATATAAACTTCACGAATCCTGAAAACATAGACTCCTACCACTTGCAATAATAATGATTCCGAACTGGTCGACGTGCTGCGCCATTTGCCGACCCCGATGTGGCGTGGTCCTACACTACATAGGGGAGAGTAGGGTATATCGTACCACCGGGTAAATCGTACCACCTTCGTATCTTTTATCCTAGTACGAATAGTTGACACTTGATGATAGAAACACGAAGTCTCAGTACCATCAAACGCCGACACAAAGTTAGATGCGACTGGGAAAACTTGTCTCCGAGGTACGTACAATTACTTATTTCACTAGTACTTGATGTAGATGTCGTGAGTCAGACCAAAGGCTACTGTGTTAGTGATATACCAAATGATACATTGTATGAATATTGGTATGAAAGTGTGATCTTTTCCGGTTATTTTCATATCCTAACATTGAGGTTATCTTTGATATGTGTGCGGTGAGCAATTTTTTAATAAAAAAGTGCGCAGTCGGCTAATTCGTACCTCAACCTGAAATAAGCTCAAGTCCATGCCAAATTATTTCACCAAAAAGTTGTGGACTATAAAACGTTTTTATTATCATATGTTACAGTGTACTTGTACTTGAAAATGTCGGAGAAAAGAAAGTATCGTTCGTGGTCCGAAGACGATATGTCGCGGGCGCTTTCTGTATGTAGAAATGGAGACTTCGGGTTTAATGAAATTTCGAGAATGTATAATATTCCAGAACCTACATTGAAGCGTCATCTTGACAGTAAAAATGCGTTTGCAACCGAAAACTCCAAGTTTGCTGGTCGACCACCTACTTTCTCGCCAGAAATTGAAAAAGAACTAGTCGATTATATTATACAAATGCAGGAGCGAATGTTCGGACTAACTATAAAAGATATCCGTAAATTGGCCTTCGATATTGCCGAACGCAATGGAATACCACATGCGTTCAACCGGTCTACAGTAATGGCGGGTAAGGACTGGTATTACACATTCATGGCTCGAAATTCCAATTTGAGTTTGAGACAGCCCGAAAATACTTCGATGGCCCGAGCAAAGGGTTTTAATAGAGAAAACGTCTTCGAATATTTTGATATCCTCGAGAGGATTTGTGATTCGGAAAATCTTGATGCAACCAGAATCTACAACGTTGATGAATCGGGTTTCTCCACCGTGCAAAAGAGAGGTCAAAAGGTTGTAGCTCTCAAAGGGCGTAAACAAGTAGGCAACATCACTAGTGGCGAAAGGGGAGTGAATACTACTATGGTGTGCTGTGCAAATGCAGCAGGGCTGTTTGTACCACCGATGATTATATTCAAAAGAATGCGGATGGTCCAAGAACTGCAAGTTGGTGTTCCTCCTGGCGGTATAGTCCACGTTTCGGAGACGGGCTACATCAACAGCGAACTATTTTGTGTGTGGCTAAAGCATTTCATTGATACCGTCCATCCCAGGCAAGATAGAAAAATTTTATTATGTCTAGATGGGCATACTACGCATACAAAAAATCTCGAAGCTCTTGAACTGTGTCGAACGAACGGCATAATTTTACTGCAGTTACCAGGTCATACTACGCATCGCTTGCAGCCGCTCGACGTATCTTTCTTTAAGCCATTAGAAACGTACTACGCACAAGCCGTCGAAAAGTGGTTACGTACAAACCCTGGACTATGTGTTACACAATATTAAGTAACACAATTACTAGCTGAAGCTTACGGAAGAGCAGCATCAGTTGAAACTGCCATCAGCGGATTCCGAGGAGCTGGGTTATGGCCGGTCAATAGAAATCGCTTTACTGATACTGACTTTGTTCCAGCCGATGCACTGCTCGTGGAAAGTGTACCAGTAGAAAACAACAATCTCGAGCCAATCCCACAATTGGCTGATGTGACGAATAACAATTCTACTTCGTCTTTAGCAATTTCTATTGCGGAAATATCACCTCATCCAAAACCAAAGCAATCGAAACGTGTTAAAAAGGGAGCACAACGCGCTGTAGAACTAACGAGCAGCCCATACAAAAATGAGTTGAAAATCAAAAAAGAAAACCAAATTACGAAACCAAAACTCAAACCAAAAGCAAAACCAAAACAAGCAGCCAAGCCAAACAGACCCACAAAAACGACTACACCTGTTGTCGCGTCAACATCAACAAATTCTACCATTAATATTGCCATGAATGAAAAGGAGTGGTATTGTGGAATTTGTGAAACTACGAAGATTCAAGACATGATTCGCTGCTTTGAATGCAATTTATGGTATCACGAATCTTGTACTGGATGCAAACGTGGGATCAAAAGATATGTGTGTGCTTCTTGCAAATAAAATTAAATGGCAATATAAATATATTTTATAAAAAAAAGTGCAAATTAGTTATAAGTTGTTTTTAAAGTTGAAAATAATATAATTAAAGGATTTTATTATTAGGATCTAAGTGTCGTAAATAAATGCGTAAGTGTCAATAAATGCTCGCAATCATTTGCTATTATTGGTTTTTTCTGTATTTATATAAGGTGGTACGATTTACCCTACCAGTCGGCTATATCGTACCGTTTGCAGAGGTTTAGCAAAAAAATGTTTTCGGACCTTTATCTTCAAATTAAAATAATAGCGATTTTTTTGGGGGTTCGCAAAGGAATACCCAATACGAAAAAAATTTACCAAAGCCATTTGATTAAAAACTAAAATTTGACAGATCAAAACGTCCAAAGTGGTACGATATACCCTACTCTCCCCTACGTACGAGGCGTCAGGCGAGGCGCGCGCGCTGCTTTATGAAAAATTGCATCAAGAAAAAAAAAAAAAAAAAATAATGCCATCGTGAAAAAATTACACACTCTGTAGAATGTAATGAGGAATATGGTCAAATTTTTAAAAATTTTTTAAAATGACTGTTTTTCCAGGAAAAATCGATAAACATTTCAATTGTTTATAACGGTTTGTTACACTACTGGTTACTGCGCGAGGCAGTAGCCACAGCCCACAGCTGGGAAGTACGCGCTACTCATGACTCTGCAGCAGAGTAAAGAGAGAAACGCTTAAGAGTATGATGGTTACTTTTTGAGACGCCAATGATTAATGTTGATACAGTAACCATCGCTGTTTTGACGGTAATGTGCAGAACATTACTCAGTATAGTCCTTGACAGTACTCATTGTTGTGAGGAAAGTAACTGTTGCTGTCATGACAGCAATCATTGAGGTTTTATCCAGAATTTTATGATTTCGGATGGTATATTGACTGAATTACTGTGTTGCGCAGTACTGGTTACTGTTTTTTTTTCTTCGTGCAGCTATATCTCTCGGCGGAGCTCTCGCCCTTTCAGTGTGCCGTCCAGTCTTATCAGAGTCCAGTGGTTACAATGCAGTGCGACTCCGAAATAAGCGCTCCCGCAATAAGCGCGTTTTCTCCGTTTTTTGGTGAATTCCAAGAACAGTGTATCCCCACTCCAACTGAGACTTCAGCTCGGACTGAACTTCGCATCCCAACTTCTGAATAAACGCGCCGAGCTCAACTTATTGAGAGCTTATTGAGAGGTCGCACATCAAAATAAAGAAAGAGCCAAAAAAAGCAGAGGGAATATACAAAATAATCTAGAGAGCTCTAAGGAGCAGTAATTAGTACAACTGTACGATGCTTACAATATTAAAACAGTCTACAAGAAAACGTGTATTTGAGAACATGTAACCACGCAAATAAAAATAAACATCTTTTATTAAACTACAATATCCACAAATAACCCGACTGGATTTCATATCCAACCGATTCACATCCTAACCACCACACGAGGTGAAAGAAATTAGTGATCACTAATTGCTCTCGTTCAACTTAATCATAAGCTTAATTGCACAATACCAAAGTAATGGGTAATAAAATCAAGTTTAATGACACATTACCGAAGTAGTGGGTAATTACATGAAAATTCGATTACACCCTACCCAAGTAAAGCAGCATTTCAAATAGATAAATATGATAAATATACACACAAATGTTTCTTCAAATTCTCATTAAATTATTGTTGTACGCGACGGGTTCGATGAAAAATGGTTTCAACTTGCGTGAAGCTACATCGTAAGTATGTGTAAATGATGTACATCGTATACGCGTAATAATAGTAATATGTAATTGAATTTTTATTCAATTGCCTGGTTCTCTGGTAATGCATCATTAAACTTGATTTAATTATCCATTAAGTACTTGATCAAACTTGATTTGATTACCTATTATTTTGGTAATATGTAATTAAACCTAATTTTTTCACCCGCTACTTTGGAAATATCTAATTTCATCACAAATGTAATGAGTGACTCGCAACACTGCATCCGGTTATATAGAAATACTCAGTCGAGTCCACGCAGTACATAAAAAAAAAAAAAATTTTTTTGTAATGTATTCGGTGCGAGGCTCTTCAAAAATACCTTCCAATCTTTGTTTGTCTAGAATTCTGAGGTAAGTTACTCATCATTTTAGGAATAGTAGCAATCAAAGTGATAAAAAATCAATTTAGAACAATCTCAGATACTCCACTTTCCGGTCGATGCGCTCTCAAATGATTGAGATTCTACTATGATGCGTGCATTTTTGTAAACAGTAATAGAAGTAATGTACTCAACGTACAGGCCTGCACATTAATGGTGTATCTAAAAAATATCAGCGTCATGTAACTAGCGTCACCATGCGCCCACAGTCGATATTTAGCAGAAGTCATGCGCCATCTGCTTGGGATGCAAGGAATAAACGAATTATCATTGTTGCGTGGTGTGTTGAGCACGCATACGCTCGTTCAGTGAAAAAGCGTCTGCTTGTCGTTTGCTCCGTGGTGCAAGCTGGAACCCCGGTACACGATGCGAAAATCTAACCGCAGCTATGTTCATGTATACACCATTAATGTGCCGGCCTGTACATTTTCGCATCCGAAGTACGTTACAGGAATTCCATTATTCTCCGAATTTAACGTATACTCTCATCAGCCAGATCATAATGAAGTATTTCGATTTAGTTATATGTTATTACCAATAGTTGTTCCATTTGGTTTCAGGTGGTTGGTCTTTTGGTACTCAAAAGTTCAAAGAAATGTCATCTACTCGATATGCAAGACAAACTTTTATTTATAGTGCAATTCCATATTTGCGGCAACGTAACTTTGATGGTTTGGATATGGATTGGGAATATCCCAAAGGTGGAGACGACAAAAGAAATTTTGTTCTATTATTGAAAGGTATGTTTCAGAATTGCATAGACATTTTGTCAAGTGAACACTTGACTTTAAAAAATGCCTAACCTTCAGAAACTTTTGGTCGAAAGAATCACGGTCATCCCCTGTATTATATTAACCAAACAATTAAATAACATCTGTTTTTATACTCACAGAATTACGCGAAGCTTTTGAGGCGGAAGCACAAGAACGAAAAAAGTCGCGTTTACTGCTGACAGCTGCTGTTCCTGTTGGACCTGATAATATTAAAAGTGGATATGACGTCCCCGCGGTTGCCAGGTAGTTGAACTATACAGTGAAATTTCATAGGTGTGCTGTACTTATGTGTTTCATAGTTGTCATTACGATAGTATACACGAATTATATTTGACATTTGCCAGAAATCACTTCAGTCTTACTGTTGCATCTTTGATTGAGGTTTATTTTAACCGGAGAATCACTAGTTAGAAACGTTGAGGTTCTGAATTTGATTTGGTAGAATTCTATATTTCTTACCGAGTTTGGAATAACTACTTCTTCTGATGGACGTTTATCTCGTATCTGTTGAGGTTGTGGGGTTTTATCAGTCATTACTATGCGTAGTTAAAATGAATGTTTGTAGATTTCACTTGTAATTAACAATATTTATTTAACAAAATTAATTTTACCAATCTGCATAACAATTATGGTTGTTAATCAAATACTTGCATGTCGATTAACTTTAGTTTAGAATTTGTAGTTTTTAGTTTATGTTATAAATTAACTGTTTCACCATGTGTTTCAAGTTGAATATTATAAGTTCTATGAGTTCATGACTATTTTTCTCTATGAGGTTTGTGACTATTCTGCCTAATATTCTGTAAAAAGGACCTCTCCTAGCGGCCGCGCGAAGGAGGGGTGTTGAAAAACTCGCGGGAAAGCGATATCTTTTCTATTGGCAAAGAGAACATAAAATGACAGATGGAAAAAATATGGTTGGTCAGAACTTCATTAGCGCGCGGCGATTGGGTCAGGGACCCAAGCGTAGAGACGCCAACAATGAGATTTGCAGATCCTTTTAGATATCTGAATACTAGGGTGCTTATTATTTACCAAGTTATTTTTTTTTTTGCATCACCCCCTAAATTTTTATTTTATTGTTACGTCCTAACCCTACCTACTCCCAATGATCACCCGATCCCACCTCCTCCGAACGATCATCCGACCCGCTGCTTCCTTTTCTCTAGACCTGTGCTTATCGCTTTTCGCATTCCTGCAGAGCTGCACACGGCATCACGATTGCATCTGCACTTTTGCTTCCCCACCTTGCTTACAACCGACCTCTCCTCATTATTCTATTCTGTCGCTAACTCACTATTCAGTCGACCTCCTAACCCTTCACATCTTCTCTCCTTTTTCTATCCCTACCTCCTCCTTCATATCTATTCATTATAATATCGAACAACGCACTCCTTCTGATTCCTTCAAAACCAAAACATCTCCTGATTCTGTCTTTCTTAACGTCGAACCTTCTATCAACTGTTATACCTATACGAAGTTATAACAATAAAACATACACCAGTAGACATAATAGAACTTGGTCTCCAATTCATTCCATCCATACCCACTATTGCAATCCTCCCTAGGTGTGTCTATACACTTTAAACAAGAGGTAAGAACTCACGAATTTGTAGTGACGCCCCTACCTGACGTCACATTATGACCTGAAAAAAAATATCAAAACAAACAAGCCCTTAATAGCCATATTAACCTCGCCGTAAAGACTATACATTTCCCGTGTAACATGGGATTTTGCTACTTTTCACATTTAATTTTTTTTCTTCCGAACAAGTAAATATATAGTAATAAAAAACATATATTTTTGTAGGAAATTGAACGCTCTACAACGAAGATTTCTCATGATTTTTTGGATGAATTCACTCCTTTAAAAGTTATTCGAGGTTAAAGTTGAATTTACAGTGAATTTTCAGATTTTTTTACTTTGACGGTGAAATTATCATTATTTAGATGAAAATTAATTGCTTATCTTGAAATATGTCTGATTTTGACTGTATTATAGCGGGAGTTTGCTGTCGGAAGTAGTCGGAGACAGACGTGTTTTCGCTCCGCGATCTGTAAACATAAGTAGTCCAGGAAATAAAGCATTTTTGCATGACACCGATTCAGAACGGATGGGACCGGTATGTTCTTATAGAGCTGATACCCCTGATAAAGGCCTATGGTTTTCCAACCACAGATTATTGTTCGAAAAAATTTATGGTGCGTTGAAGTTGGTGAAACGATGTTTTTGAGTGATAGTGACGAAACTATTAATCTGAGATAAAAAAAAAAAAACAATAATAATTTGTAGGTATCAAAAAGACGAACAATTTAGAAGGTCGCAAATTGAAATTGATTAATTTGTTCTCTTGCAAAGTAATAAAAACCTGCTAAAACGGTCATTTCTACAATACCTAATTATTTATGCAGTAGAACATGTATATCTTCGCAAGTCTCGGAATATATGAGCGGATCCACGTCACTTCACTCAAAAAAAAAACCGTCAAGTCACGGATTTTTGCGCCATTCAATACATCTGTAGTACTATGGAAAAAAAGTACAATTTGGAGGATTTTGAAAAATTCTCAAAAATGGCGGAGTTAGAGGCATGTGAATTTTTGTGCACCACTTTGTTTGAAAATTCATATCTCCGAAAGTGTTCATCGGAGCGGAAAGATCCTTGGATCGTTTTGTTCGTAAAAGAATGCACTTTTATACAAAAAATCATATTTTCAAAAAAAAAAATTCTTTCAATATTTTTTTGGCGTTTTAATTTTTGATTTCGCTGCCATTTCTAAAGGGCTTACAGAAATTCATGGAGATAATTTTTTTTGGATACCTGAATCCTTCCCCTTCAATCCTAAAAAAAAAATTTATGGAGAAAATACCTGGGCAGGAGATAGAAAATAAAGCGTGTCGTCGCGCGTCACCGCGCGCGCGCCGATCCACGTCCGCGCTACTCCGGCAAGCTCGTTGTATTGCGTAGTCAAGTTAAATTTCATTTAATGCTTTTCTACTCACCCAGGTTATCCATTCTCCGAAAATAGTTTTGTAATTACCTGAGCCCTTCCGTATCCGTCTGTGGTCATATTTTCTCGGAGTTATACCTGTACCTGTATATTACCTATATCGGTTCTGAAAATTCCAGTACGGTTATGGTTCGTTGAACACACCTGTGCTGGAATTATATTTGATTCCATTTCACTTGGTTTGTGCTATATATAACTGATGGATCTTGTGCAATATTTTGGTGGCTCTGAAAAGGGCCGATGTTTTTCACGGTGGTTTGTTGGATGACATTTACTAGGAAACCTCTGTTTAAAATTAATTCATAATTTTCATCGTATCGAATTTTTCTGAGGCGGAAAATAATTTTGTTCCGACGAGTTTATGAGATATTGGAATGACCGCATGCAATTTCAAAGTGCCACGAACTGTCAATGCTTTATCGAATCAATTTTGTAAAATAGATTCTTCCGCTTGATGTTCTGCAGACGTACAGTACGCAAAAGATATACTTCGAAAATAAGAACATGCCCAAGTATATAGATCCAGCGGTGTTTGAATAGGATCGGAATTGCCAATCAGTTGTAAACTTGCACGTGAAGCTAATCTCTTAACAGTTCCGCCAACCCCATCACACGGTCCTTTTCCATGTGATGTAGCAAAGAAATGCCACTCGGCTTGGCATTGAAAGTCTTCAAAGTGATGTGTTATGTCATAGATATAAGGTTAGTAGATTGGACAAGTTGCGAAAATTCGGAGTCATATGGCAGTATGTCACAAAATAATAGCGACGACGAATACTGCCATCTATATCTGATGGTAAAATAGAACATCTATCGATATAGTAAACAAATTTATGCGAGTGCGAAAATCAGCCAAATGTTCTGCTGGTAAAATGGTAAAATGTTACAAATTTCTTACCAACAAAAATCACCACCTGGCCCTATTTTGAATCCTGACGTTTAGGCTTATGACGCGTTGACGTTACACTGCGGCTATATATCTTTCAATTAGGCATACTGGCATACAAACCTATATACGGCGATTACTTTTTGATGAATAAAATAGAAAACGCTTTCTCGAAAAAAGAAATATAAAAAACTCAAGAAATTTTTTTAAAAAATAACAGTAAAACATAAAGATGGGTACTAAGTTTTAATTTTATTTTTTTCGATTTTTTTTGGGGGGGGGGGGGGGGGGGGAATCGTTTTCGATTTCAAACAGAAATCGCCCAATGTAAGTTTGTATGACTAATTGGAAGAGACCTTGCACTGTATCCCTACAATGAAATGCGTTCTGTTAGGCTGGCGACTTATATTATTTTCTTATATAAACGGGGTAGTTATCATTCTATTTCGAGTTTTTTTTTTGTTTATTTGTTTTTCATGATTGTTCATTTCTCGTATAGAATTTTGTGAAATCGCGTGATAAATCTGTATTTATCAAAGTTAATTAGTAAACAAGGTTCAGAAAAGGAATGTTGACTTTGGTCCCCTGAAAAGTACACGAAAATACATCGCTGAAGTTTATAGTCTGTGCTCTATATGATTCTAAAAGTGACTGCCGAATTTACACGCGAAATCGAATGCGATACAAAAGACGCAGCGCCCGAGAACAGCGTACAACAAAGTAAGATTTTATTGTACCACGACAATAACCATCAATCCGATCCACGATTCGACCGTTGAAGGTTGATAATTTTTGGCGAAATTTTTTTTTTTTTGATCTTGAAGATTGCAAAAAAAAAATATCTAAACATCGGGCCCAAAAAAAAAGAAAATTAAGTTTATTATCAGAGCTCTAATACAATTGAAGGCCCCGATCGAATAACCCCGTTAGCGCTCGGCTAAGTCGAAAAGTGACGTCTGGTGACCAAATTTTAAAAGTTGCGGAAATGAATTTTGAAAAATACTCTCATGTAGAGGATCGATAAAGACAACTTTTTTGCATTGAAATTTTATTTAAATAGTCAATAGTTTTCGAGAAAGAAAATGAAATTCGCAAAATCGTCAAACCGATTTGCACCACGTTTTTTAAACTCAACTCGCTCTAACTTCGACAAATATGAACGGATCTTTTTGATTTTTGGCATGCAGTCGTAGAACACGCTAGCACTGCTGATAGTGATAAAAGTTACATATTAAATAGTTTTTAATCAATAAATCAAACAAAACCAGCGAGTGAGTTTTTATAAGATTATGTTTGTTCAAAGAGAAAAAGTGTGCTATGAAGTTGAAGTGTCGAAAAACTTTCAGCGAGGCGTTTGTTCGTTAATATAACGGAAAGATTCTCAGAAATTATCAGATCATTTGGATGAGAAACGATAAAGATACAGCGATTTTACAAAACTCGGGCTATGCGTTAAGTCTAATGACGACTGCGTCGTCTACGTTTAACACACACTCCTTATGTCGCGCTCGCAAAGCTCGCAAGATTGAGATCTTCGCCGTCGGTTATACCCCATGAATTGATTGTGTCTTAACGCGTAATGGGATAAGATTTATCCAAATTTTTTCTGTATACTAGCTTCTACACTGATAGAAGGATTTGTTGATCTTTAATAATATTTATTCATATTAACTCATACTTCATAAATATTTGTTAACAGTTAACAAATGATTTATTTATTCATCTACTCAATAAATATTTGTTAACTGTTAATAAATATTTGTTGTGCACAAAGATGATTTGTCAAATGCTACAAAATATTAATTTATATTTAAAAAATCAAAAAATGTTTCTCAAAAAATCGGTTGATTAACAGTTAAGAAATCCTTCTATCAGTGTATTGGAGTATGCTTACATCTGTGGTAGTATAATTCGAAAGGCCTGTTTTTATTTTACAATTATTATTGATAAACCTGAATTTCGTCTGAAAAATGTATTGATCAACCTGAGTTAATGAAATAATATCTATCTTGCTATTGATTTATATTGTATTTTTGTTATTTCATCTCCGCTTCTAATTTTTCAATTTTCTTCGAAAAAGCTAAAAAAAAACAGGTTGAAACAAAAGTCCAGACATTATGGATTTTGGTTGAAAAATATTCATTTTTGACACAAAATTTCTGAGAATTTTTTCAGATTTTTAGATCACGGCCATCAAGGTGTTAAAATAAAACTGTAAAAATTCATGACGCGCTCAAATTTGTTTTGGAAAATCTGTGAAAAATTCGGATCGCGAACCAGATCTGAGAGGTCAAGGGTCAGGACCAGGTCGATTTGGCATGGAATGCCCCATATCGATGTTCTAATTAGCAAATCGGCTAACTCCACTTTTTTTAGAAAATAGTTTTTTTTGTATTTATTTCTCTTAAATAATTATTTCTCAACAGAAAATACAAAAAAAAACGATTTTCGAAAAAAAGTGGAGTTCGCCAATTTGCTAATTAGAAGTCGATATGTATTATTTTGAGGGTGACCGCATACGCCGCAGCTCAGCTCTTAGCTAATATTTAGCTCATACTATGCTAAAAATCACAACATTCTACGTTGATAAGGTAGCACTGGGTGGTGCGCAAATTTTAAAAATCTGTTGATAAAATTAAATATCTATATTATCGATCAATGTGTGCAGATCGTTGACCGAAACGCAATTCTGTTGATAGAAAAGAGTGCTGAAGCGAAATACCCGAAAACACCATTTTCGACTGTCGTGCCGCCTACATTCACGGTGCGACACTGTTTTTAAAGGGCAACTTGTCCAATCTACTAACCTTATATCTATGGTTATGTTTATAAAATTCTTTTTGTTCTTATATTGGGAAGCTGCTCCATCAGAAAAATAAATTATTTTTTCTATAGGAATTGAATTTTGAAACTTCTCTTTCATAAAGTTTATCAACTTTTTTTGAAATAAATGAACCGCAACTGTATTGTGTTTCAGATGCTCTGAAATTATTACAAAACTAAAATGTCTCAGCTGGTCATCACCGTCACTTTTATAGTAAACAACGATAGGATGAATAGTCGCCTGATTATTGCTCCAGTGAAACCCTTGCGTGGAATCTTGTACAACAAATGCATAATTCTCTGCGAAATCGCATACTACTAAAAATTCGCCAACTTTCAAGCTTTCTTTCATCTTCTGCCAATAACTACTTTGCTGCTTCGCAATGAAATCATGTGCAACCAATTTTGACAATTGATCACAGAAGTTATCTATAAAATCCTCGGACTTTTTAGTGAGTGTCTCCAAAGTCGTTCGATCCACAGATATCCACTGTTTATAAGTAACATCATTGATGAAGTTATTTGCGAAGGCTTCTTGCAAAGATGTTTTGATGATATCTACACCAGGACAATTTGAGCATGCTCCTAAATGACACTGTGGCTGTGATGGATTGCAAACGATTTGAGCTAAACAATGTTGATAGGTCGGAAAGTTCACATCTCCTTTCTTGACTAAATCACTAAAATTTGCACCAATCATCATCAGCTTTACATTCTGATGATAGGTACAAACACACACGGTGTGTGTGCCACTCGGTCCTGCTAAAATACATTCTTTCGGGCGCAACTCTGCAAATGTAGAAAAACCGATTTTTTTATCCGGATAACGATCACGGAACAATCGATACAATTCTCTCAGATTATTCAACATCAGATGCTTTTGAACCGATACTTTTTCACCATTTCTTTTAACGGTTACGCAGCTTTTTTGGCCTGGTGTTATGCGACTGACCTCTTCACTTCGATAAAATTCTACCACCAGTGACACAACTTCAGATGCTATTGTCTTGCCAGGCCTCGGATTTGGCGAGGATAATATTCCTTTATCTTCAGCTAACCTTTTCACCGTGCGAGCCATATGATTTGTAACGTTGAACTCTTCCTCGATTTTCCTTACGCTCCAACTTTTTGGAAGAGCAGTAAAGCCGGGTACAGACTTGAGCACGAACGCGAATGAGGCAGGCCGAGGCCGCACCGAACGGTCTGCGCTGAAAAATAATAACTTTGCCCGGGGACGTACGCGGCAAACTGAGACCATTGTTCGGAAGTGCTCCAGTCTGTTCGGACCGTACCGAAATGGCTGACGAAAATGTCGCAGTTACCCTGGTTTTCCGATGCTCTGTTTGCGGTGAAACGTCAACTTGTTGATGCGCATACGAACACGTCCAGACTGAGCACGAATTTCTTTTGATCGACCAACAACATTTGGCTCGGTCCGAGGCCGTGCGCCGAACGACTTGAGGCAGTTTGCCGCGCCTCGGATCGACGTCCACACTTGCATGCTCATGCGGCCTCGGCCTGCCTCATTCGCGTTCGTGCTCAAGTCTGTACCCGGCTTAAGAATGGTCAATCTGAATGCCTTATCGTCTGTTTCGTTAAATCTATCTTTCAACTGAGTTAACCACTCGTTATAATCGGCACCCTCGCTATTCGTGGGTACACAATCCGAAAAATGTTGTTTGAATGCAGTTGAAAGTTTTCCGAGTACCTCTACTTTTTCCGAAACCGTTTTGATTTTTTTTACGGGTATCGGTGATTCACCAACATTTGTCAATGATGTATTGATAGCAGAGATTATATTTGTTTTATCAACCTCAGGAAAATTAATACATGAATTTCCGGATTGACCTTCGCTTGACGACGATGTCGAACCAATTTCTGTAACAGTTTGGTTCGACGTACTGGGCACTGCATTGTCCTTTAACATTAGCCGACAAGTATCACAAATAAAACTACCGTGTGTCATCGATGTCACTTTATCGCGCATCCACTGTGTTACCGGCCTTAAATTTTTCGAATGCCTTGGCAGGCCGAACGGATCACAACACTGATGTTTTGGCATTTCTATAGCGAAAGAGCTGTATTGACTGTTCAATTGCGAGTTTGTCGTAAGACTGAATTAATGAGAGGTGAACTTGGTCATTTATAGGGCCGTTGTGCGGGGTCTAAGGTTGAACAGGTGTATTCAACGAACCATAACCGTACTGGAATTTTCAGAACCGATATAGGTAATACACAGGTACAGGTATAACTCCGAGAAAATATGACCACAGACGGATACGGAAGGGCTCAGGTAATTACAAAACTATTTTCGGAGAATGGATAACCTGGGTAAGTAGAAAAGCATTAAATGAAATTTAACTTGACTACGCAATACAACGAGCTTGCCGGAGTAGCGCGGACGTGGATCGGCGCGCGCGCGGTGACGCGCGACGACACGTTTTATTTTCTATCTCCTGCCCAGGTATTTTCTCCATAAATTTTTTTTTTTAGGATTGAAGGGGAAGGATTCAGGTATCCAAAAAAAATTATCTCCATGAATTTCTGTAAGCCCTTTGAAATGGCAGCGAAATCAAAAATTAAAACGCCAAAAAAATATTGAAAGAATTTTTTTTTTGAAAATATGATTTTTTGTATAAAAGTGCATTCTTTTACGAACAAAACGATCCAAGGATCTTTCCGCTCCGATGAACACTTTCGGAGATATGAATTTTCAAACAAAGTGGTGCACAAAAATTCACATGCCTCTAACTCCGCCATTTTTGAGAATTTTTCAAAATCCTCCAAATTGTACTTTTTTCCACAGTACTACAGATGTATTGAATGGCGCAAAAATCCGTGACTTGACGGTTTTTTTTTGAGTGAAGTGACGTGGATCCGCTCATTTGTGTTGCGTAGATTACTACGCGAGCCGTACGAAAAATTTGAAACAGACTGTATGCAGTGCAAGTGACATGGATATCCTCCGGTGAGCTATTTCTCTCTATTCACGCCCCTCACCACGGCAGTGATTGTTTCAGGTCTATGTGGTGCGGGTACGAGGATCGCGACAGGAAGAACATTTCCATCAATGTTCTAGTGAAGTGCACGAATCCATAGTGTCCTCTAGGCGGGGTAACCTGCAATTACAAAAAAAAATTCAAAGTAGACACGAATCTTATCAAACTAAAAATTAGACTCCGTACCTCTGGGAAGAAATAGAGCGACGGAAGTAGCATGGTCGCTTGGGTGGAGGCGAGTTCAGTATCAGATATAAAATCTGGCGCATGACAATATAAAAAA
This sequence comes from Rhogogaster chlorosoma, assembly GCA_944452935.1. NCBI lineage: Eukaryota > Metazoa > Arthropoda > Insecta > Hymenoptera > Tenthredinidae > Rhogogaster > Rhogogaster chlorosoma. The sequence goes on from OX101797.1 coordinate 26,747,861, forward strand.
GTTAACATATTATATGTGCAGCCAAAACGCGGCTCGCTCCCCCGCTCCGCTCACTTGGAAAGCTCAATGAAACTAGATAAGATACCCATCAAAAATGTCATCACAGTATGCTGTATAGGAAAGTTAACGTTCTTACACAAATAAATGTATATATACTGCGTTCCACGAGAAAACAGCCAGCAGTTACGCAGCTTCGAACGGCCTGAGAGCCGGGTGGGAGTAGTGGGGCTGGCAACTCAACGCCGGATCTAAATTATCGTACGCATGGGCCCCGAATATATTTAGCACGCTATGCTCAAATAGGCTCAAAGACTGAGAGTCCCGTGTCGCTATAGCCGGGGCTGCTCAGCTGTAAGACCCATGTGGTGCGGGGGAGTGGATGAAATGGGTGGCGCGTTGGGTGGGATCTGACCGAACCGGACGAGTTCTGTTTCGATCTCTGGCTGTTCTCTCGTGGATCGCAGTATAGTTATCAGCGTATGTGTACTCTGATTGTCGCTTTCGGGTGAAATATTCTTTTTGTTGTAGGCTTTAGCCTCACGTGATAAAATAACTATCAAAATAATAAACATACGACTTGCAGCTACTTGGATTTCATTAATTTGATGGCATATGACTTTCATGGAAAGTGGGAAAGAGAAACTGGCCACAATGCACCTCTGTATGCCTCATCCTTGGATTCAGAATGGCAAAAGCAACTGAGCGTAGATAATGCTGCTGCCATTTGGGTTCGTCTTGGCGCTCCGAAGGAAAAATTGATCATCGGTATGCCTACGTATGGTCGATCTTTCACTCTGTCGAATCCAGCCAATTGGAAAGTTCACGCAGCTGCAAGTGGAGGAGGAAAAGCTGGAGAGTATACCAAAGAAGCAGGTTTCATTGCCTATTACGAGGTTCGTTCATCTGAAGTATTAAACTAAACTATTCGAATCGATTCTTGTATAATAATGGTAGAATCCGCCCACACAGCAGAGAATGTTATAAAATCTTATAGAAACATGACAACTGTTATCTGAATGTAATATTAGATTTATAATGTTTCTATTGTGTGGTAAAAAGGTTTCATTCATAACATCAAATTTCGATTCACTTGTAATATTATAAAAATGTTTCAATTTTGATCCACCAAAAATGTTAGAATGAAAACATTTCTTTCATATATATTTCGAAATATTTTATTTGTAACATTTTTTTAGCAACTACAAATAGATTTCAATCTTGATGTTTCAAAAATATGACAATTACAACATTTCATAGTATGCGTCTTCGAAATGATTGATGTTTTATATTTTTGCAGTATTGCATGAATCTTTCAATCTAAGTATTGCAGAAACACCAATTTCCGGCCGAATTTCCAAATCGCTACGGTATAAAGTCCTACACATATACGTATGGGGCATTCTCCGTCGAAACGTACGGGCATCAAAATTAAAATTTTCGATTCTGTCCAAATTTTCATGGGTGATTACACCTAATGAGAGGAGCTTTCACGATTTATTTCAATTTTTTTCCAGTTGACCAGAAATCTTCTTATCAGTTGTACCAATGTTTTCTGACGAGAAATTTGAAAACTCTTCATGGAACATTTCATGTATGGAAATAATGGACATAGGGATATTTCAGGCATATTTCAATAAAATGCTGTGTGAGATATGCAGACAGTTCAACAATGACCTTGAGTCCGTTTGTCAGTAGTGTTATATACGTACGTTCTGTGACGTGGATTTTTCTCGACCTCGGATCCAGACCGGATCGCTAGACCATGAGGTCGTCCACTCGACAATTGGCCAACAAGAAAACTAAATTTTTATATTAGGTTGGGAGCCAGGCGGATAACCGCCACTTTCGAAATTCTTGATTAAAATCTAACAACACTACAGGTACCCGAAGCGTTGGCTAGCTACAGTACCGCGGAGAGGGGTCAGGATCGATTTGAGGAATTAGCGGGGCGTTCAATAACGACTCGGAGAGTTTAGGTTTAACAAAAATAATACTGAATTTATTCAAAATATGAGATGTAAAGAATCCACAAGCAATTACGTATCCGGGGGTACTACCCCTCAGGTTTAAGACGACTACACGCCGTGTAAAGGCGGCCCGGCCGCGATTTGCGAGTTTTGCAATAATAAGAATTAACCAACACGCTCCCACGTAGGGTGGCAATAACAGAACAAAATTTAGTTAATCAACTCGACAAATCTAGTCCCCGCGGGACAGCAAATCGATTTTACAACTAACAACGGGACTTAATGACTAACAAGGAGACTTATAACTAACAATGAGGAGCCTACGGCTCAAAATAACAAAGTTATAACACAATAATAAATGAACAACGGAACAATATTACGCTACTCGAATAATAACCGAATTAACAACAAAATAATCGAGCTCGAGGCTCGGGCTTAACTAAATATAATCTACGGTCCGAAATTAATCAAATAATATAGCCCGCGGCTCAAAATTAACGAAACAATACGGCTAGCGGCTATAAATAACAAAATAAGTAACAATAACGACACTGACCGTGTATAAGCGGCCGGTTCAGTACGAGAGGTGAAGCCTCTCTGGGAAATTACTATTTACAATTTAATAATAAATTACCTACACCTAACTAAACCTAACTCTGCGATAAATAAATAATACTGGCTCTAAATCGAAACTAAATGACCAGCAAAAGAAATAACAGACTCAAAATTTCACAAAAAGATTCTCCCTACAGGAGGAAGAGAGAGCGACAGTGACCGACTGCCTTCGTCGCACTCGTGTGCGAACCCACTAAACGCGATCAACTCAATATTTCGACAAGAATTCTTAACAAACGCGGACTCGAAATACAATACTCGATTGCATAGGACTCTGGTGACGGCCTACCATTCGGAGATCGTCTTAATTTGATCTTAAATAGATTAAATAGCCTCGTGGCTGCACAAAAGCAAGGCGGCAGACGGCCGTTGCCAGATTCAAATTATTATGGGTCAGAATGGCTAACGCTTACCGTCCTCCAGCCACCTCACGAATAGGACTTTTTTTCGTTTGAAGTCCATCGTAGGTCCAACTCAAAAATCCCTCGGGAATTATCTCGCACTCACACAACACCACGCAAACAACAAAGGAAATACCTCAACGGCAAACAGAATCTCAACGCAACGAAAGTTTCTTAACGCAAAAACGGCATTCGTGTGCTCAAGACGCTGGTCTAACGCAGAGTCATCTAAGATGGCGTTGCGCCGGTATGCATGGGCGTCGTTAGGCCCTCGAATATCGATTTGCTAATCGACCGTACGGCTGACGTCATAAGGATGGCGCTACGTCACTCGGCGCAAGTCCTTTGAATTTCGCCACGGTGTTTTAGCTCCTACGGTTAGAGGAGTACGGGTTGCAGATTCGTGGCGGTGGCGGGAATCTCCTCCACCACCTTGATCCCACGGTGCAAAGTGTCCTGGACACTCCCCCGCATCCTCTTTTGTAGATGAGGTAGCTCGGCTATAGCTAGGCCTCACGAGCTTCGGTGGCGTCCAACAAAAAGGTCAACACCCTCGGTGTTTCAGATCGTATGCGTACGGGGCGTGTAACTGTCGCAGCTCATTCCCAAAACTTGGCTTCGTCGTCCACATGCCAGAGAAAAGTTTGCAAAAGAAAAACAAAAAAATAAATAATCTATTTCATAGTTTTAAGTCGGTCACAGTCGCCTCTCGGAGTCAGTAAAGGTCTCGGGGCCATTCTAAACATTCATTCATATAATATTCACGCTTCGATCCCCCGACTTAATTATGGTCGTTCCAAGGGGTGAGAAGCGCCTTGCAACATGCAATATTACAGTTCAAATGAGCGCGGGAACACTAAGCTACTGGATTAGAAATATATAGTCAGGCGTATACGTAGCTTAGTTTAGCAGCCAGTCGATGCGGATACGTTGCCGTTTGTGATTGATTTGTAACCTCTATGTCTTTATCCGTAATAAACCAGTAATTAGGCATAACAGTACCTTCGTTATAAATTATTGAACCCAATTAATACAACAGTGGCGACGAGGATTGAGAGAATAAAAAAAAAGAGGGATACAAAAAGCAACGAACTATCGCAACGAAGATCAATTTTTGAAAAATATGTACCACCCGTTAGTTTGACTAGAAGTTCGTCGATCGTAGGAAGTGGGTGTTCCTCGATTTCTTAAAGTTTGTTGACAGTCATGCTAAAATCGCCGCATATTCTGACTTTATTGTTTTTCTTAAGAACAGGTACGATAGGTGTTGCATATTCTGAGGAATCTATTTTCTCAAAAATTCCGTTTTTAACAAGCGAATCTAACTCCATCTTAACTAATGGCATCAAAGAGAGAGGTACCTGGCTAGCTCTTAAAAATATAGGTTTAGCACCTTTTTTACATGTAGATGGGCTTTAAAATTACTTATCGGACTAAGCTGTTTATTTGTAATATTTTTGTATTTATTTGTAAATTTGTAATTTCTTTTTGTATGTCATTTGGTAAAACATCTACTATTTTGATATCGCACATAATAGATTTCATTGTAGCCCGTAGCTTTGTATCAACTTTGCAAAATTCGTGTATACACTCACGACCAATTAGTGGTTCGTGGTCGAGCGTAGTCAGATATAAGTATAAATTCTTAAACTTATGGTGTTTATACGTAACATCGACACATAAATAACCCAGCGTATTCATTCGCGTTTTACAAAAGGATATAGATAACAAGTCGAATTTATTAATCTTCAGGCCTTCGAAATGCTTACGAGCTTGTTCAATGTTCATCACGGAGACACCCGACGCCGTATCCCACTCAAATTTTATCGGAGTGTCGTTAACCTTCAGTTGACAGTAGAACTTTTCTCTGAAGAACTTGCTCGCCGATAGGCATAATATCTCTGATTCATCAGAGTCCATTGGATTTGTATGGGTCTCCAGGATTTTAACGTCTGTTTTGCATTTATCCTTGTTCTTCTTGAAGCATACCTTGGAAAGATGTCCGTTTTGTTGAGAAAACTCGCAGTGTAGGTTCTCTTTGTTTTGGCATTTGCTTGCTGTGTGCGCACCCCCACATCGGAAACACGTCAGTGAACTTGAATAGTTCCGTTTGCTGTTATGTTTGTCCTTTTTGAATTTTTTTTTCTTATCGTGTGTCATGAGAGAAAACGTTAGAGAGAGGTTCTTATGATATGGGTTAACGAATTAGCGAGATAGAGGCCTAGGATGAGTGACTTTCGGGATAAATGATTAGAGAAGGCTCACACTGATTTTCGTCTTTAATTAAAAACTCGTGGTTTATTTCGTACTCGCGATTAGAGATACATACAGTAACATGTAAGATCACGAGGCCGATAATTTACAATGTTTCCCACAGGGAATTTCGAGACACACTGATCTATATGGACTTCGATCTAGTCCGCAATGATACATACATATACATATACATTGGATAGTTCTTGCGCTCGGTACGCGGTAGGACTTCATAGTCTGATTTGAAGTAAACACCACACGATGGTGTGTGTGCGATCGATAGGTACTGGCCGTCCAGCTGATCTACGCGATCGAATTACTTTGCCCGAACATCGTGTTTATATATTTTCTTTCCGGCTTGGATAGAATTGATTGAACTTGAGGTAGATGACTCACCCTGTAGCGTACTTATTTCTTTTTGAGATAGTTCTATCCCTTTAGCTGTGGTTACAGCGGTTTTGAAATCCAAATCTTTAGATTCTAACAACCTTGCTTGGATGCGCATACTTGAGAGGCCACACACGATCTGATTTCTCAACGCCTTGTTCTTGTACATTTTGAAATTACAAAATTCACACACGGCATTTAATGCGTTTGCGAACGCCTGCACATCTTCCCCAGGAAGTTGTTGCCGTTCGTTAAATTTGAAAATTCCCGCGATCTCCAAGGAACCCGGAGCGCACAAATCCGTTAACTTGGATGTTATTTCAGCGTTATTTCAGTAATTAAGCATTACAGTACCTTCGTTGTAAATTATTGAACCCAATTAATACAACAAGTATAATTAAAAAATGTGATGATATAATTTCCAACATTTTTAGATATGTGAAATGTTGTTGAACGGTGCTGCTTACGTTTGGGATGACGAAATGAAGGTCCCATATTTAGTAGACGGTGACCAATGGGTTGGTTTCGATGATGAGCGTTCCATTCGCAACAAAATGCATTGGATCAAAGATAAAGGATACGGCGGTGCTATGGTTTGGACTGTGGATATGGATGATTTCAATGGCACTGTTTGTGGAGGAAACGTGAAATATCCGCTCATAGGTGCCATGAGGTAATGATGTTAACAATTGGAGGAAACTGCTCTACAAAGATGTTTTGTGGGAAGTCATAAGCCTTACGGCAGGCAACCTGGGTTTTTCCCTGAAATGGCAACGCTTTCGATGTGAGAGTCGAATGACTGCATTTATGGACGACGTAGCGGCAGCTGTCATTCTGGAGTTGTCATATCGTTAGGTTAGAACGAGGGTTATAAATAATTGTCAGATTTAGATTTTGTAATTAGAGACTCTAATCTTGCAACAAAGTCGAGTTGGTGGGAGGCCACCGATTCTTGGAAAAGTTATTCCCCTCTGGTCCCATCGCGAACTTATTGAAAGGTCGCACTGTAGTAAATACACAGAAAGTCACAGCTACAATCAGTCCTTCAAGAATTATTCTCACTGCGGTCGGCTTCAACTTTAACTTTATTACAGTCAGATTCGTAAGTTCAACCAAAACAGTTATTTATTAGGTTATAACCTAATAATGTTCGAAACAAACCGATATTGACATCTGCAATTACCTCAATAATCCATTACATTTTCTTAAGAAGGAATATGCCAGTATACCCGAGTGGCCATTCACTAGTGAAATCATCCAATCACATCGAATGAATCACGAACGAAATCATAAGAAATCGCTCGAAATCGCTCAAAATCATCTGTCATTGTTGATTTCAAAACATCCTCTAGAGTGTTTGAAATCACCTTGAAATCACATGAAATCACATGCATTCATGAAATCACGTGAATTTTTTAAGATTCGTAGACTAAACCTTCTTTCCGATTTCTTTTCGATAGCTGGTATTTCGAAATCATGATCCGAATCACGATTTCGTTCAACCAAATCACCAAAAACTACAAACGATTCGTTGAAATCATGCAGAACTTGAAATACTGAAATCACACGCGAAATCACATGAAATCAACGATTCTGTGAAATCATTTTTACACCAAATGAAGAAGTGAATGGCCCCTCGAGTATACCGTTGTATTGAGGACTATAATTACAAAATCTAAATCCGACAATTATTTATAACCCCCGTTCTAACCTAACGGCATGACAGCCCCAGAATGACAGCTGCCGCTACGTCGTCTGTAGATGCAGTCATCTGACTGTCGCATCGACAGCGTAGCCATTTCAGGGAAAAACCCTGGTTGCCTACCATAGGGCTTATAACTTTCTTCCACAGTACATCTCTGTATAAAGCAGCTATCACTATTTAATGACACAGTCATTATAATGATTCAATTGTACGACCCTCGAACTTACTTATGCAGCACAGTTGGCATGCGGACTCTGATAATTCCTGGCCAGAAAATCATGAAGACTATGGTGGCCGACATGTTCTCTGGCCATGAACTGCGAACGGGCTCTTATCTTATGCCAACTGTGTTGCCATCTGGTTAAATGTCATGGGTGACACCTCATTGAAAGTGAATTCAAAAGAGGTGAGACACTTTGGAAGTGATTATTTCTTGATTAATCCATCCTTTTGAAGCGATTTCTCTGATATTTCGAATATTTTGTACGGAAAATGTTGACGTTGCTATACTATAAAAAAAAAATTGAATTGATTGTTAGATCTTTCATAATACCCATATATAACGAAAACATACCGTGTGTATTCGTGTATGCGGGTCGGTTGGATTCGCTCGATCCAGAATTTGGCGTTTCGGCACTGCCTTTCCGCCGTTCTAACGCACCGCAATCTAACCATAAAATCGTACTCCGCGCGCTTTGCCTACCTGTCAAAGCAGAAGGCAACCAGCGTGAACAAGGAACGGCGGAAAGGCAGTGCCGAAACGCCAAATTCTGGATCGGGCGGATCCAACCGACCCGCATACACGAATACTCACGGTATATAATTCTATACTCAAGCACTGCTCAATTGTCGTATGACCGCGTGATAGGAATCTTTAAAAATGATGTGAGCATATCGACGGCTCCGCAGAAGAAGCGGCTATCTCGGAAGTTGCTTGAAAAAGCGGCTCTCTCAGAAACTGCTTGAAAAAGCAGCCATCTCAGAAGCTGCTTGAAAAAGCAGCCATCTCAGAAGTTGCTTGAAAAAGCAGCCATCTCAGAAGTTGTTTCAAAAAGCGGCTATCTCAGAGGTTGCTTCGAAAAGCGGCTATCTCACGATTTAAACTTTTTCGCCACAAATTAAATTGGTAGCACTAATTAATACAATAAATACTAATAATATTTTCCGTTAACTGCTTTTTTATTTGATTTAGAAATTAGATCAGACAGTACTACCAAGTTAATTTGTGGCGAAAAAGTTTAAATCGTGGGATAGCCGCTTTTTGAAGCAACTTCTGAGATAGCCGCTTTTTCAAGCAACTTCTGAGATGGCTGCTTTTTCAAGCAACTTCTGAGATGGCTGCATTTTCAAGCAGCTTCTGAGGTGGCTGCTTTTTCAAGCAGTTTCTGAGATAGCCGCTTTTTCAAGCAACTTCCGAGATAGCCGCTTCTTCTGCGGAGCCGTCGATATATACGTTGAAGTTAGATCACCTTTGTTGATCTGAATAAAAGATAATTGCACCAAAGATCTTCAATTCGTATTCGTAATTGCTACACAGAGAAGAACTCAGAGGAATTCCACGAGACAACAACGCCAAGGATGTGGATTGGAGTTCAGTTGCTGCAACTATCACTGAAGAAGTAGTAGAAAAGCCAGAGCCGTACAAGATTTCAGTTTCAGAAGTACTGACCAAATCGAAAAAGATATATAAACCTGTGCTACAATCACTCAATAGTGTTGCAAAACGTGGTAAGTGTGTTATTCGGTGGAGGGTTCGGGAATTGTTAATCTGTATTGTTAATCAATAATTTATATCCGAATTCATGAGATCATCTGTGGAAACAAGGTTTATGACATGCCACGGAAAAGTGTTGGACTTGAATTATCCGAAACTCATTTGTGAGAATTTGTAAGAATAGTTGGGATACTCCGACGCCATCTGCAATTTACAGTGTCCTCGAATATGAGTTGAATTGTAAATAACAAAAATTAAAATTGTACCCTTCTCAATGTACACAAAGCTGGTGGTGTACGACGTGTATCTCCTGTGACGTGCGCTACTGACAGTTGTTGGGGGAAGTTGATTTACTTCGGATAGGCCAAAACAAAAAAACTGGCAAGCCACCAGTTAATTGTTAAAGACTTTAATGTTGAACGGTCGAACCAAGTTACCTAAATGCTGTTTGATCGTCATTATATTATAAGTCTTCTCGTCTGAATAGACCAAAGTGTAGTTACGCTGGTTCCTCGGTCCATTCCACAAATTTGAAATCGAGCGCTGAAGAAATCTCTCATCTGCTCCACCAGACGGCACCCTCCCTTCCGTAAAGGTATCATTACTTTTGAAGATCAAACTTGCAACTATATAACATGGATTAATGAGAATAATCTGTGCCCTGGGTTGTAGGAAAGGGTGGGATTTGACCTATGCAGACGAGACGACTCATATAATTACGATCGAACTGCACTTAGGTAAGTTGATTGGACCGTTCAGTTAAAACTGCGTCGTCTCGACCTTAAGGTCAAATTGTAGCTCTTTAAAGCGCGCATTATCGCAGGTTGTATTTTCATGTGCGTTTTTTTATTTTATTACATGGGTTTGATAGTATTTTTATGGATAGTTTGATTAGAAGTTATTATTATAGGTATCTTTAGTATTGTTACAAAGGGACGAATCACCCTTATATTTAAACCACCCGATCTAGTAGCTTTTTAAAGACATTAGACTAGTAAATTACCGAATGTTAATTAACAACTAAATACTGTTACCAATCAAATTTTTATTTTTATAACAGTCTTACTCCAGACGTTAACTCAAGCACTTTTATTTTCAAATACAGCCAATTCGTTGAAACCAATTTATTTGTGCTTTGAAAGTCGCCTTATTTCGCTCAGGAACTCACGGCTTCCCTTTTCGGTTACTTATTTCGTGACAGTATTATAGAAACTTAGGTATCAATATTTGAACTTATTACAGCGGATGCGAAATTCTTTCGCCAACGAGCGATTATGAAATCGTGCAAAGATCCGATTTTTGTGATCAACCTGCAGCTTTCCTCGTCGTCTCGATATTAATTTCATTTCTGAAAGCCGCGGAAACTGAAACGTGCGTAGTACTATTTGCTGTGTATTGTAACATATCACGCTAGGACCGAGCCAAGACGGCACGTGCACCTACCTACGCAGTGAAAGACAGCCGGTGTGACGTCAAAATTGGGTATAACTACGGCACAGCCAGACGGCTGATCAGCAATTATCGCCTGTCGGGGTACTTGTCTCATCTTTTGTAAAATCATATCCGAGCAATTATCGCCTGTCAGGGTTCTTGTCTCACCTTTGTTCTTAGCTAGTCATACTTGGAGCAATTATCGCCTGTCGAGACACTTGTCTCATCCTTGCTATTCGAGTCAAATTTTGTAAAACACAATCGAGGTCTTTTCGGAATGATTATTTTGACGCTCGATACGAATAACAGCACATTGCAGATTCCGGATAGAAAAGGACACGTTTCAGATTGAAAATGAGAAAGAGCACGTTTCCGGTTGACTCGAATACTAGCACGTATCAGATTTACTCGAAAACTAGCACAATTGAGGTTGAACCGAATATTATCAAGTGTCAGGTAGGTTCATTATGGAATTCAAAATCCACAATTATACACAAAAACTCGTGTTTCGGTGTAATAAAAAATGCTTATTTTCTCGCTCAACTTTGGGTTTATTTTTATTGTACGAATGTTGAGTTCTATTTATTCTTGTAATGTAAGTGATAGATCCTCTTTTTCTTGTGGCCTGATTTTCGCCATCTTCCATACTCTCACATTGTGTGTTCCTCAACTTTCTTTCTGACTACTTCAGCCAGACCAATAGCGAGTGTCTATCTATATTCAAATCTTTGACAACTCGATTCAATTTCATCATTTACGCTTGGACTGATTTATTAACTAAATAATTACAAAACTGTTGATAGCTGTGATGAATTATAGTATACAGTTGTGGACAAAAAAAAACTATAGATGTTAAAATGAGACCAAAGGATTAGTCAATTTGATTGTAAATTCACATTGAAATTATTATAATATGAACAAGAAAATAGTTTTGTAATCATTTAGTTGATAAATCGGCACAAGCGTGAATGGTGAAATTGAATCGAGTTTTTATGTATAATTGTGAATGTCCAATTTTTTAATGAACCTACCTGACACTTGCTAATATTCGGTTCGACCTCAATTGTGATAGTTTTTGAGGAAATCTGAAACGTGCTAGTATTCGAGTTAACCTGAAATGTGCTCTTTTTCATTCTCAATCTGAAACGTGTCCTTTTCCATCTGGAATCTGAAACGTGCTCTTTTTCACCCAAAATCTGGAATGTGCTGTTATCCGTATCTGGCGTCGATATGACCTAATATTAAAATATCAGCCTTCGTAAAACTGTTAATTTTTTGGTCCCCCACCTCCCTGACTATTACAGGCTTGAGCCTAACCTAAAATTTGACTCTCCTTGCAGGAGGAAAAGAGAGCGACAGTGACAGGCTAAGACTATCTTTCTCGCACTCTTATGCGGGGCCTCCAAACTCGACAAAAATCTTTGTTTTCGAAAGAAAATTACACGAAATTACAGACTCAAATATTGCCTAGTAACTGTGGGACACTGATGACTGTCTACTAACTCGGAAATCGGCTTAATTTGATCTCAACCCTTTCGAAAATATCGACGACGTGAACGTAGTCGTAAAGAAGTCATTCCAGATCGCATGGCGTTGATTATTAGCACCCTGGGGTGCGGTTCTCGATTTTTTGGCGTTACTGAACGCCGGTTGTTAACGTGTAGCCAATCAGAAACGCTTATTTCGTACCCATTACGTTGATCAGTGGTGGACTTACCAGTAGGCCCGGTAGGCCCAAAAGGACCGGCCCTAGGACGGGAAACTTTGAACGTTTTTTCATTAATCATTGATGGGACGGCTAGCGGCATGTCAATATCTATAGATTCAATTCAAAAAAATACCATCTCTTGTTTGATTCCTCGATGAAAGGGGCGGCAAACTTACTCCCATACAGCACGTTACGTTGCTGGAATGTTGCTGCAACATTGCAATATCTCAGACTCATTACATTGCACTTGCAAGATTGCAGCAGGATTGCTGCAATATTCCAATATCTCAGCTTCATTACATTGCACTTGCAAGATTGCAGCAACATTGCTGCAATATTTCAATAGTTTCTGTTTCGATAGGATACGATTAAAATAAGTAAATCTTTGATCACTCGGGTAATTTTAATGCTTATTTGATATTAGTATCACGAACTCAGTGAAAGCATTTGATGTAAGTTTTATAAGTTTCAAAAGCATAACATTTCACGATAGACCGTTGGGAGTAGGTGGATGCCGGACCGCAGCTGATCACGAAAGTTAAGCAACAGTAGCCGCAGTCAGTATTCGGATGGGTGGACGGGATAGAGGACCCATTGGCAAAAAAACCAGATTCGGGAAACAGAAAGAATTTCTATGACATCAACGTGTCTGTTCAATCCTATAATAATTTGAATGAGTGCCTCTTCGAAACGACAGTAAAAAGAAAACAGACGTCTGTATTGTTAACAATATTTTTGTTTTTCAATACTTTGTGATCCGCGTAGCAGCATCGTATAGATCTAGGAATACAAAAAAACTATAATTTTGTATAAAAGACATATGACACATTTCATTATCACATATTAACAATATTGCTACAATATTGCTGGAATATTGCGAAAGTTATGCAATAAAAGCGGACATAGCAATGTTGCTGCAAGCATGTTACAACATTGCAGCAATATTTTGCAATATCGGCGCAATGTTGCAATATTGCAGTTCCAACTTTGCAGCAACATTGCAGCAACGTAACGTGCTGTATGGGCTGAGGCCTAGGGCGGCACACAGGTAAATCCGCCACTGACGCGATGATGGGTTGAGAGTCTAGCGGGATTTTCATAACACTATTTTAATTGCGTTTTCTCCCGAGCGCTGTTAACCGTCTTGCGATTGTCTAGGCGATAACTTTTGACAGTTCTCAACCCCGGGAATAGCACGGTCGCGTGAACTGCGTCAAGTCCGTTAACGCCAAAATCTATCTAGCAACGCCTACTAGATTGTATTTGAAGTTAGTACACACATACTGAGTTCTTATTGGCCAAAAAGACTGGGTTCGTCAAACGTCGTTCGATTGTTATTATAAACAATAAAAAGCTGGCACATAACTCGCAACCCATCATCATCAGTGGCGGATTTATCCATACTGCCGCCCTAGGCCTCAGGAAGTTTGCCACCCCTTTCATCGGGAAACCAAACAAAAAATGATATTTTTTTGGGACAAATCTATAAACTGACATGCCACCAGTCCGTCTCATCAATGATCGACCAAAAAACGTTCAAAATTCGCTGCCCTAGACCCGAACCTACCGGGCTTACCAGTAAATCCGCCACTGATCATCGTAATCGGTGCAAAATAGGCGTTTCCGATTGGCTGAAAGGCGAAAAGGCGCTAACTACACGTTAACGACCGACGTTAATAACGCCAAAAGATCGACAATCGCACCCCTGGTCGAGTATTGATTGTTCTATCGACCGCCAGATTGCCTGATATATGGCGGTGGATTCTCATTCCGCGCAAAATTCAAAATTCGCTTCGGTAAACGAGGGCTCCCGTAGAAGAAATGCGGTTCGTTGGCTATTGAGGGTAATTTCTTCCACCATCGTTGTCTCTCGTATGTCTCCAAATCTGACACAACCACTTGAGCACAATTAATTTTCACTTGAATAGGCATTTAGTGCTCTTTTGTTGCTAATTATTTGCTGCTGTCCCGATTTTGTTGCTTCAGCCGTTTAGCCGCAATCACGTGCGATGCTGGATATAGATAAAGTTGGCACAGCCAACAGAACGCAACGTCGGAAATTTTTCATCTAGACGCCATATTTTGTTGCTAATTAGTTGCTCACGAATGATGCAGATTTGAAATAATAAAAACCACCCCAACCCCTATTTGAGTGAAGCGGTCCCGATTCATGATATAAATATATATATTAGGGTGGTCCAAATTTTTTTCGAAATTCTGGGTTTAGGCTCAAATGATAGTTTCCGATGAGTTAAGACTCCACCTAAATAATTAGCTCAATCGATCAAGTTTTAGAGGTCGCGGAAGGCCGTTTTATTTTTACATTTGAATAACACAGGGAAATCGTCACTTTTTACTCAATATGAGGTTTCGCGAAAACTTGGGGGAATTCGGAGTCGCTTATATCACTTTCTTGTAGTCACTAGATTACTTGAGAATGTAACGCATGTCTAATCCCGACCAAAAATATTTTGGTGAGGATTTCAAGTACTTCTTGTTGAGTCAAAATCTGCTAAAAATCACCGATTTTTTCACTAAAATCACGGATTCATCACTTTCTTATAGTCAGTAGATAGATAGATAGATAAGTAATCTATTGACCACAAGAAAGTGATGAATCCGTGATTTTAGTGAAAAAATCGGTGATTTTTAGCAGATTTTGACTCAACAAGAAGTACTTGAAATCCTCACCAAAATATTTTTGGTTGGGATTAGACATGCGTTACATTCTCAAGTAATCTAGTGACTACAAGAAAGTGATATAAGCGACTCCGAATTCCCCCAAGTTTTCGCGAAACCTCATATTGAGTAAAAAGTGACGATTTCCCTGTGTTATTCAAATGTAAAAATAAAACGGCCTTCCGCGACCTCTAAAACTTGATCGATTGAGCTAATTATTTAGGTGGAGTCTTAACCCATCGAAAACTATCATTTGAGCCTAAACCCAGAATTTCGAAAAAAATTTGGACCACCCTAATATATATATTATATATATATATTTAAATATATATATATATATATAATATATATTATATATATATATTTTATAACGATATTATATATATATATATATTATATAATATATATATTATATTCAATTCTTCAAAAGTTATTCTCAATTAAAATCGAAGAAAAAATTGAAATTTCAAGTTCATAACTTTTGAATGATTGAATTTAGGCAAAAATGTTAAGAGATCTTTTTTGTAGAACATTAAATTTCCTTTAAGAACCCGTCGTGATCTTTTTTAGATATTCATTGATTCGTTAGTTACAAAATTCCAAATTAAAAACGTCAAATCGAAAAAGCATATCAATTTATTAAGTTTAATTACTCGGAAACGGCTTGCCTGACGAAAATCTATAATCAGACCTTTTTTGTAGGGAATTTGATTTTATATAGAAATAAGCGAAAATAAATTCTTTCACTTCAATGTTTTGACAGTTCTAACGTAAAACATCAAATTATGAATAAAAGTCAATAATAGCGATGAGAGACCTTTTAAAATTAATATTCAGGGCTCAAACTTTCACGAAATTGTTTTTTTGTCATGCTGAATGATATTCTCGAGGTACCATTAAAAAAAAAAAAAAAATAGTCAATTCTTTTGGCCCAGTCTAATATATATAATCAGTATACATAGACAAATATACCACACAGTAAAGCATCACGAGGATATTGAACTGAAATCGACAGCTATTATTCAGTTGCCACCGGAAAAAACGATCGCTAATTTCGTTGCTTCACCCTTGGTTTCTCAAATAGAAACCTATATTTTTTTCTGCAGATTCGTATTTTACACAAGAAAACAAGAAACTTTTGTTTCAAGCATTTTTTTTTTCAAATCACAACTTTTCATGATATTTACTTTTTTTTTTTGAAAATTCAAAAATAAATTATTTTTCATGAATTTTTATCACAATATTGTCATTCAATTGTTTGCATCAATTTTAATTTCAATTTAAATTAAAGTTAAGACCAATTTGGAAAAGAAAAAATCAAGTTGAGAACCATATAAGAAGTACCACGAAGAGTTGACATTTTCAACAAAAAAAAGTTTCAGACAAAAGTTTCCTATTTATTCATGTAGAACACGGGTTTGAAAGTAAAAAGCATAAGATAAGAGAATTTGAAAAAGCAGCAAAAAAATCGAAATGAAAAAAAAAAATGTTTTCAACAAACGTTCCTTATCTTTTTATGCAAAATACAGATCTGCAAAAAAAAACTATAGGTTTCTGTTTAAGAAACCAAAGTTGACCCTCAAATGACCTTGATACCTCGACTTTGGAAAGAATTCAAGAACACTATCTTGTGTCCCCCTCGAAACCATGAAACTAATGTATATAACATTTTTTCGTATCTCGCTTCGCTTGGGAAAAAATTGCCTGGGTCACTATAAACGCCGCACCCTGTATAGCCCCGTGGCTACCCCAACGCATTCATGCTTCCGACATTCATTCGTCTTTACTTGACTACGGTTATCCGAGGATTCGGGAGCTGATTGTAATGGCAAGTGCACCTTGCAATGTTATAAGATACACATCTTCTTCTGTTGAATAAATTGGTGATATTTTGTTCAATTCAAATCACGAGTCGTCACTGTGTTGGCTAATTCCTCGACCAATCCCGACCCCTCTCCGCGGTACTGAAGCTGGGCGCCGCTTAAAGATTTCCGTTAAGCCTTGTTATTTTGTTTAATTTCAGTTACGCGACGAAGATAGTTCGTCTGTGGTGCAATTCTGTAACTCGTTATGTCATATTGGGAAACTGAGGATTTCAATACGCCTCTGGTGGTTTAAATTCGAACTAGTAATTGTAGGATAAATCATCCAATGGGAAACTGAAGATTTCAATACGCCGTCTGGTGGTTTAAATTCGAACTAGTGATTGTAGGGTAAATCATCCAAGCCACGCCCCTCCCACGGATCCTAATAACAATATCGTTAAGCTAACGACAGCCAACTGTGAAGATGATCCAGGGGAAGGGAGGCACTCTCATAGGCTGTCGTACCTTGACGATATCGTTATATGATATAACGAGCCACAGAATTGCACCACAGGCGAACTATCTTCGTCACGTAACTGAAATTAAACAAAACAACAAGGCTTCGATTTTAAAAATATGTTTATCGGTACGCCGTGCAAAACATGCAGCTCCCAACGAATATGGATCAGAAAATGTAGGAAAATTTGCATATGACATTTCGACGTAGAAGATCTACGAAGATCACTCACACACGCGCACATACACACACACACACCGAAGTGCCGAGTTCTCGTTCTTGAAGGGGACCTACCATTAAGTCTAATAACGTACGTTATTATTTTCAAGTTAGGGGTGTTTAAGCTAGATCGAGTGGTTGATCACGAAAAGAAAACGCGTTCTGTACATTACACTTGCCGTTTATAATTTTCAGTTTTGCCTTAATTTGTGTAGAAACAAGATTCGAACGCGAAATAGCTGGTTCTCCAAACAAAGCTCGAGATGGCCGGTTTTTTAAGCACATCACTTGGGATAGCTGATTTTCCAAGCATAACTGGAGATAGTCGGGTTTTTCACGCGTTTTTTTTTTTTTTTTTTTTTTTAAAGAACACTAAAAATTCATGAAAAATTTTCCGTCGATCGGTGGATTTATAACTCATGTCTTCTACTTATTCGTGTCGTCAATGACTGACCTGTATGGATTTGGTCCTAAAATAGAACTTACACCCGGGATAATTGGGTGGTTGGTTTAAATGGTGCTGATTAGTAGGTAATATTCTTCTGCGCGTATACTCCATAATTCTCTTATACTCTTTATTTGTCTTTACAGAAAGAGAACCACTTACAATTTGTTATCTCACAAACTGGTCGTACAAAAGACCAGGAGCTGGGAAGTTTTTACCAGAAGATATTGATCCCACTCTCTGTACTCACGTCATCTATGCATTTGCTACCCTCAAAAACCATCTGCTGGCCGAAGGTAATGATAAGGATGGGGAGCTGTATGAACGCTTGATAGTTCTCAGAGACAAGAATCCTGATATCAAGGTAATAATCAATCACTTATAAAATATAAATAAAACTTACAAAACGCCCTGTAATAATTATAACGAAATTATACTAGGAAGTGCAACAAAGATTAATTATAATATATACGTATATTCTAGAGAGTTTTCGTAGTTGTGAGGTCAAAGATAGTCGATGAAACCTATTATGTACTACAAATACATGAATACGCATCACTTTTTTTTCCAGATACTTCTTGCGATTGGTGGATGGGCATTTGGCTCAACTCCATTTAAGGAACTGACCAGCAATATGTTCAGAACGAACCAGTTCGTGTATGAAGCGATTGATTTCCTAAGAGAATACAAATTTGATGGGTTAGATGTTGACTGGGAATATCCACGGTAAGTACAGAATAATACCACGGCAGACTATTTATGACAGACCGAAATTTGCATCAGTAATAACTTGCGGTGTGAGATGAAGAAACTATTGTTGTAAACAACAGGTGGTGTGGGAATACCGCACAACTTTGCCTTATATTCACAATAGACTGCAGAGTAGCGTATCAAAATATGTTAGTAGAGAAGGTGATGAATTTCATATTTTCGCAGTAATAGTGATTCAGGTTTAATTTCGGACCGATTAAATATATGAAAATGACAATTTTTTCAAACTTCCGTTCGTGACACCAAGGGGTAAGTGGATGCATAGTATAATTAATAAAATATCAACATTGATGAAATATTTTTGATAAAGTAATTATGAATCGAACATGGACATATATTATTTCAATTACTGACAAGCGTTAAATAGTCATGAAATCCAAGTTTTGCTTGAAATGAATTGAACTTAAGAAAATTGACAAATAAGGGCGTATAATTCGGAAATGCAACCACGGCTACGGTTAGGGATAGTTGTATCTTTTCTCATTGCATCAATGAACAAGTATGACACGATATAACCTCAAGGTTACATTCCGGAATATACCGCTTAGTGTATAGGTATAGGAATAACACGCGCACACTTACCCCAGGCCGAGATTTTTGATATATGTATACTCATATAACTTTACTTACACCAAATATACAGTCATACCTCTGAATAGGGCCCCTCTGAATAGGGCCGCTTCTCCTCATCCTTGCCCGAGCGCTTCCCCCACTACATTACTGTTGACGAGTGTTTGGACAATTACCTCTCTATAGGGCCGCTATGATAAAACTCTTCGAATCACTTAATTATAATCCAACATGTAATATTTCATTCTGCAAAATATTCTTAGACTCATACATTTATTCGGAATCACATTGAATAACTCAAATTATTTCATTTGTCCTTTTGAGGTTTTGTTCGAGGTAAGAAACACAAAACACTCAAAATAAAAAATATCGAGTCAACTTGTTGCACTTGAGACAAGTTTATATTTTATACTTACCAAAAATCAAGTGAGAAAGAAACAGCGTCACCTCTAAAATGAAGTGCAAATGACGCGACTGGAAAGTGGCCCTATTCAGAGGTAGAGCCGGCAGCCGAGCCGAGTCGTGCTCGCAAGCTATTGGTGGGGGAAAGGCATTTCCAAGAATCATACTCCCCTAACCGCCTTCGAGCGGCCCTATTCGGAGGTATGACTGTAACCTTATATTGTATACAGAACAGTAACCTTAAGGGGGTATATACACCTTTAAATGGGTTGAATTTCTGAAAAACAATTTTTTTTTTTTCTGCAACTTGAAGACTCTGAACAAATTGAAAAAAATCATCATGTTTGAGGAGGGTTTGACCCTTATTATCCATATTTTACATCATGTATTACTTTCAGTCTAATAGTGGTTGCGCTGAAGACAAGAAAAGACAAAACCACTTGGTTGTCGTAAAGAATCAGAACCAGAGTTGGACCGATCTAAGAATTTTTGGTCCTCAATTGTTCATAAGACATGCCTCTATCAGATGAACATAGAACTTTTTGATATTGCAAGAATTACTTGAGTTATTGAATTTTTTCGATTTTTTTTTTTTATTTTGACAAAATTTTGGCTCATTTTTCTATTATCTCAACTAAAAATGGGTTTATCGAAAAGTTCTATGTTCATCTGATAGAGGCATCTCTCATGAATAATTCAAGACCAAAAAATCAAAGATCGGTCCAACGGTTGATTTTATTCTTTACGACAACCGGTCAAAATAGTGATTGTTCAGAAATTAACTTTTAAACTTTGTCACTACGTTGATGGTTCTGGATGCCAATAAACTACTATAATACTTCTCTATGATCTATCAAGTGAATTAATAATGCAAAACAGTTTTCCATCCTTCTTTTTGATCCAGGCGTTGGACCAACGCAGGTAAAGTTAAAAGCTTGTTTTGCGACGTCGCCTAAGTCCTGCGTTGCCTTATTTCTAAAAAGCACCTGGTTCATAACTGCTACCTTCCACCTCGATGGCCTCCTCCTGTGGGTTTGTCCGTAGTTACCTCAGAGCAACACGAGCTTCCTTGGTCCTCTGCTCCGCTCGCCTATCGACAACTTCGATTCGGGCTTAGCCCTGTAGTTTCGCTGCAGCGACAGCGTAGCGTCTTGCCTCTACTGAAAATTTCTGCATGATTCTCAACATACCTCGTTGACTTTGGGAGTTGATCGCTGCAATGTTGGCTCCAACTTGAAGGACGTCACGACCTGAAAATAAAGTCTTAGGACTCGCTCGTATGCTGTGTCTTACCTCCGACACAGCGCTTTAGTAATGCCTTGTCGCTGAGGTCAACGGAGACTGGTCTGACCTCATTCATCTCAATTTCTGGGAGATTAGCCCGGTGTTTGAATGTCTTAACTGTTCGAACTGCAATTGCCTGTTGATACTTACACCAAGAGTCTCGACCCTCCGGGTAGAGATGGTGCTGCGGCTTATCGTCTGTCGAAGACTTGTGGTACCATATAGTCCATATAGCTGTTTTTATACCTTGAACTGATTTGGGGTTGTTCCGTAAGCATTTTAATAGTAAGACAGATAGTTTAAACCTCTAGTGCTCCAAAAATGCAAAAAATACAAGATTGATTTTTTTTTAAATTTCAAAAAATTTCAAAAAATCGCTGTAACTTCTTCATTTTTACATATTTTCACATGATGATTTTTTTACAGATAGTTTACATCCCTAATGTTCCAAAAATGCAAAAAACACAAAATCCATTTTTTCAAAATTCAAAGGTGTATATACCCCCTTAAATAAATTACTGACATAAAAAAAAATTATTTACCTTGGTGAGTATATTCAGTACGATATGAGAATCTTTGCCGTGATGACAAAAGTTATAGCTGCAGTGCCCGAATTCTTATTATAATTATTACAAAAAAAATGGATGACACCATATCGCAATCTTGCAGATAAATTAGTTCCTCATTACCGTACCTTTCAGGTGCCTATGCATGTCCCGACTCCCCCCACGCCCCTTTCTAGATAAACGAGGTGCGCACACTTACCCACTGCGCACGGTTACCCCGAATGACTCTACTTTTATAACGTTTACAAATTATTCCATTACAGTAATTCTAGAAACCTACAACGTTTAACCCTACGTGCAGCCTTCCTCCTTTCTCAACCGGACTTGGGACCGGCATACATAATATTCAAATTATTATTATTATTATTAAGAATTAAGGAATATTTTTTGTATTGATAATTGGTTTCTTTATTATTTCCTTCATTTGGATTCGAAATGATTGCATATTCACGACGAATGACTATGACGTCCAGCTAGCGTTGTAGACGGTTTGTCTTTGCGATACTAGCGACAGCTGCATCGTGACTCTCGAACTTACGCCACTGTATACAACTTTTGTATGAACTTGTCCCTTCTATATTAGCAATTGTGGACGCGTAACGGAAGTCTAGAGTTCCATGTTTTATATACGCATAGGAATAGAGCAAATAAAACGGAAGTCTGAAGACGACCGGGATGAAGACGAAAATTTTACGATGAGACGGAGTATGGAAATCTGTCATTAATTATATCTCAGCTCTCCGGACACCGATTTAACCGATATAGGGCTCAAATGGAAGCTGTTCATGCCCACATTCTAGATTGAATTAGTTTCAATTCGTGTAATTGGGATCCAACATGTGGGCGGGGCTTGGTCAATATGGCGTAGAAAAGTTCAAAAGCGATGTACAGAGCTCTTATGTGCGGTATTCATTTTTTTTTTAAATGTTAGTAAATATACAAAATATATGCGATTGGGCAGGTACAAATCCTGCGCAACGCGAACGTGGTCCGCCGCACGAAATAAATTAACACAAAAACACGTATAAATAAATTAACATAAGAACACGTATCAACTGACAGCTCTTATTCCCTCTCTTTCTGTTTTTACTTTCGGCCACTAGATGTCATGTCTCCCTATGTTGGATCCCAATAGGTAGGGCGGAAGAAAACGGAGATAACTAATTCGCGTTATAGGTTGGAGTAGCTCTCGTTCAGATAAATAAGGCTCGGCGCAACGCTCTCGTACAAAAAAATTTTTTTAATGTACTTGGCGCGAGGCTCTACCGAGCCTCTTGAAATCGATATTAAGTGTGCTATGGTCAAAATTTTTATTCATTTCAATAAAATACTAGGTAACATCAAATACAAAAACTAATACTTGAGATTATTACCTACTCAGTATCTGACTCGTCCTCATGTTATACATAATCGTCATTGCTATCACTGGACTGCAATTGCAGGATGTATTCAACCTGCAAGGGCATTTGTTCCCCCTCGAATGCTATGGGCTTCGATGAGCCATCAACTAAAAACCACCACAATATTGCGGATTAAGTTTTTCGCACTGAGGATCTATAGCATTGAGCCACATTGAATTAACATAAATCGTACGTACATTCTTTTTTCATCGATCGCCAGCATGGTGGAATCGTATTCGAGTCGGAGCTCCTAACTTTTCTCACCTCATGGTCATTTTTTGCCGAAAAATTGAAAAAAAAAAAAATATCATATCTCGCGTCATCAACGCTGGTGCACTTCTTGACTCCATACATAAGAGCAGTAAATTCCTGAACCAAGTCCATTTTATTATTATCAAAAATGTCTAATTCATCAGCTAATGATGCGAAAATGTTTTGATGAGTCTTATTTTTTGAAAAGATTTTAGACGGTCTGACTTTTCCTTTACTGTAAAAAGCCGCTATGTAGTCGTAACCGGTGAACGCATGGACGGCGGATAGACTTTTGCAGAGCGTAGATCCCAACATAGAAGCTAATTCTGTACAACTAATACAATCCAGGTCTTTGTTCTTTCGTTTTTTGTTCGCTGAAGATGCCAGTCAAATATGTGATTGTTTAAGCTTATGCATATTCCCCAGCAGAATTATTAAAACGTCCGTATCAGAAGCTTTTACAAGAATTCTCGCACATGGCGCCACTTTGTGTGCATGAAATATTATTCGTGTATCCGCTTCTTCGTGATCACACTTGTAATCAAGTAATCAATATGTTCTTCAGTTTTTATAACACAACCATTTTGTGTTTCATAAGAATAGCATTCATTTTTGACTGTTGATAAAATTTTGTTCGCTTCGATTATTGATTTTAAATGGTCGTTCTCCCAGTATCTACACGGAGAGAAGCAAACACTGGTGGCCAATATGCAAGACATTGTAAGGCAATGTCTAGCCGAAACGAGCGGCGCTCCACACGGGCCGCTCGTGTTTCGACATGGCCTACTCGTGTCTCGCGAATTGGTCGCCAGTGTCTTAGGCACGGACGGAAAAAACTTCTACTACTTGTGAATTCAGAAATGGAACGAAGTATACCGCGAAATCTATTTCCCATACATTTTTTTCACGCGATGGCCCCCTTTCACAATCATCTTTATCAGCTGCAGGAATGTTACAAAGAAGGCGGTGATTGAGAACCAATTGCGATTTCATCGAAAGTGTTTTAGAGATGTTTACGCGACTCAGGGAGACGTGGGACGTTAGAGGAAGAGCAGCATATTCGGAATACCGTTTTGTATTTTGGGAACAAGCAAAAAGTAAAACGCGTTAGTCCAATAAAAAATGCATCACAGCATGAGAAAATTATCGAAGTTCAATTATCTAAACGACAAAACATTACAAATATCAGGAACATTATGAAAATTTCGATTAAATCAAAAAACTCTAAAACCGTAATTTGACTTAAGGTGCAGGTAATTCGGAATATAGTATTCCAAATTATAATTCTTATTATTGGAGGCAGGGAAGGGGTTGGAGGGGGGGGGGGGGGGGGGGGGCACCCGCCCATCCGAATAATAAGAATTCATCACCATTGCTATTATCTTTCAGCCAAATTATAATCTTCTTTTTTTTTGACAATTACTCACAATTTCCTTTAGAAAATGAAACAATCGTAATAAGTATTAAATATTTATCCCGAAGTAGCTTCTTGCCAATGTTATCAGTCACATTGAAAAATACTATTGATCTTTAAATTATGTTTACTCTCGGTATTCCAAATTAAAAACATGTCATTGTAAACTAAAATTCTGTACAAAATTTCTAATTCAAGTACAATTCACAAAACCCATGTAAAATCATTAATTAATAAGGTCACTTATTAATTTAAATAATTACAATGTAGATGTTATGAATTGCAATGAACGATTAGAAAGGATTGTATTCTTGCTGAAAAACCTCTTAAAATTGAAGATTTGTTTTCGTGAGCCTTGTAGCAGGAATATCAAGATGATGGGTTGTTTTTAGTACTCATTGGCTTCGCACGTCATGTGACGTTATGTTTGTAAAAAAAAAGTACAGCTGTCGTTTTTATAAACTAAGATATTTAGGTATCCCGAATTACCTGCACTATTCCGAATATGCTGCTCTTCCTCTACCTTGAAATCGTGATTTTTGTGTTCGCATCTCATTGCCGATAAACTCCACAATGGACCCAAAAGCCTCAAAATTTTCGCATAATGAATTAAAAAGTGCTGCTTCGGTTTCAAATATATGGGGAACAAAGCAGCCAGAGACTCAAGATATCCACGAACAAGTGATTCTAATCTGAGTGCCAATCCTTCATGCTCGACATAAGAAGTTGCAATATCTAAAATCTCCTTCAACAAAATTATTATTCTCCAATACTCATTTCCGACAGGAATAAATTCACCAACCAGAACACCAACATTATTAATAAAACACAGTGATTCATTTGCCGACATTTTAATACGTTTGTTTTTCATTTGATCGTCACTAACTGGTCGTGGCAAATTACGGTTTTCATTTGCACCATAGGTTAGATCTTTGATTCTTTTGTTGAGGTCTTCAACAGTAAACAGTTTCTGAATTTCGATCAAATAATAGAAAATTATTCCAGAGTCATATTCCCAAACACCTTCTAGAATATCGTGCATGACGTCAATTGTTAGAAGATCTATTGTTGAAGAACCGTTCAAATATGTAAAAACTGATAAATCAGAAACCCCCGTCAATGATGGTTCATACATTATCAAATGTTGGGAAAAATTTTCATGTGTGCGCATTTCGCATTGCGATTCGTGATAAACGATATTTATGTCTTTGGCGTGCATTAAACAAAATTTACAGAAATGATTTGCAGAAAAGCTTCTGACAAACCCCAAAAGTGTATTCATTGCTAAATTATCCCCACTAACACCAGCTAATGCAAAATGAAAGTTTACACCGCCGGAAGATGTGATAATTTCTATCCCTTGTTCTTCGAGAAAATTCAATTCTTCAATTGCTTTAGCTAATATTTTATTCAAACTGACTTTTTTTTCATCGTGAGCTTTATACATGGTTAATAAATGTATATTTTCAGTTTTAGACCTCAAATGAGGTGGCAAGCATGGCAACACGACATAAACCCCCCCGACTTTTCCAATGCCCCTATGCGATCCAAGAGGATTATTCGTCTGAAAATCGTCCTGATAGAGAAACATTGGAAGTACTAGCCGACCACCAAACGAACTTTTTTTTTCCATGCTCCAGCTTGTATAACATTTGTGATTAAAGTTTTACTTTCCAAAGAGTCGCAGTATTGTATAGTACTTTCAAACATATTTGGCAGTTCGAAAAATTTATTCAAAACCTTTCGCAGTGGAATAAATTGTACAAGCGTTACGTTTGTTTGACTCCCTTCTTCAAATTCTTTATCTAAACATTTTTTATAGCCATCTCTTAGAATTTCCAAGGTTTGCGGAGGTATGTAAGTTCCCTTGTTTTCAAAATAATTCAAGCATTTCGATTCTGTACGAAAATTATCGAAAGGTTTTTGTAACTTTTGCATTGCGTTTGCGAAAGCTGCAAACTTATCCGCCGATTCGCCGAGTTCTTTTAATCTCATAAGCAAATACATAAATAAAGATGTTATTGAATCTTGCTGTAAGAAATTTTCTACTCGTACAAAACTGAAGGCTTGTGAACGTGGTAAATCTAAATCTCGCAGTAACAGGCTTACCAAAGAAATTGAAAACGCAGAGAAGTCCATGGTTGTTTTAAATGTTAGTTTTTTCGATCCGCGCAAATATCACAGATTTTTTTTACAGGCTATTCAATGTCATATAAAAATAAAGTTACAGAATCACAAAAATATGTGTAGAAACTAAGGGATATTAATACTCAGACCAGATTCGAGAAATGAAATCGCTTGTTGAACGTGAGTTGTGACTCTTTCTCCCCTTAGTCCAGGAACCGGGTATTTTTACGTGACACAGAGCCGGACCGATTCTAACCGACTGATTCGTGTAGGGCCCAAGTCCCTGATAAAGGCCTGATAGTTTCCAACCACAGATTTTGGGAGGCTTTTTTTGGCACGCGGTCAAAGTTGGCAAAACCATGTTTTTGCGAGATAGCGCCGAAACTATCGATCGAAGAAGAAAAAAGTTCAGTAACTATTTGTAGATATTAGAAAAACGAACAATTTGGCGGGTCGCAAGTTAAAATCGGTTTATTAGTTCGCCCGCAAAAAATTAAAAACCAGCTAAAATGGCCATTTATATTATAACGAATTATTAGTTCAAAAATGTATGTGCAGCCTTCAAAATCTCAGAATATATGCCCTTCGGTACACTAAACAAGTGTGCAAAATTTGAGCTCGATCGGACAGATAGTTTTTGAGAAAATCCATTTGTTATTAAAAAACCGACTGTTTTTGTAAGGAATTTCTACACCGGGAGGGGGTCACAGCGCAATAAAACTAGAACGAAATCATTCCGAAAGAATCAAACTACCATGTACACTTTGGGGCAAATCGATTTTTTATAATTAAGGGGGTGAAAAACGGCTACAAAAATGGGGTACGATTTTTACTCATGAACAATTAGAATTCCATCGCGAATTTCCAACTTACAGAGTCGGGAGTGACATCATTCGAAAGCGGTTATTTTTATACGAATTTAGAAGAAAAAAAAAATCCGTAAAGTTAATTAAGGGGAGATAAAAAAATTTATTTTTTAATAATTATTGCAGCTGCTCATTTCAACATAGAGAGCTGAAAATTGGACAGCGTACAGGGTAAGGCTTATGCTACCCGGAGAAAAATCGGTGAAAAAATCCCATATAAATTTATTGTTTATTTCAGCGGCTTAATGGGAGGCCAAATGTCACGTAGCGTTTGGCGGCAGAGTGGGGGTAGCCGTCTCCGGCTCGCGCGCGCTCGCGTGAAAAGTGAATTCGCGCATTCAAATTCCACCAACATGCAATATCTCCGGAACTAATCAACTTATCGAGTTGTTTTTTTTTTTTAAATCTGGGCTAACTTTTTCCGCTGAGTATGATTCCGCTATTCAAAATTCCGAATAATCGAAAATCCACCTCCAAATTTATTGATCATTTTTTAAAAAACTTTTTAACACAGTTTTTTACTCAACTTTTGGGTGAAATCAAATGAGAATATTATCGTTGTGATCTTCCCCAACTACTGTACGGAGGGGAAAAAAGATCAATGCAAAATGTTTTTTTAGCGGAGCACGTGTCGTTCCGTTGCCAGAAAAAATTAACTATTCGAAGCCATTGCGACTACGAGAGATACCACATGTTCTTAAGTATGAAGAATATTTTTTCTTTTTAATTAAAATTATTATGCATTAGTTTTCAGGGTACAAGTAAATAAAAAAATATTAACACAGAGAAAGGTTGAACCGATGATATATTTTTCACCACGCCAATAAGAATACAGAAACATTTTAAAATTAATAACAAATTACTGAATGCTTGTTAGCTTCGTAAGACTGCAAATCCGGAGAAATATCACAATAGATGTTCTGAGCACTTGCAACCAAAAATTATTGATTTTTCTGAAATCAATAATTGAGAATTCTAAAATCTTTCTAAGTCACTCTAAGTTTTAACGAGTCGACTGGTCGCTTTGACTCGAGTCGCTCTGATAATATTGCAATGAGACGTCTACGAGCGCTTTGCCACGTATCGCTGATCAGGCCTGTCCTCACCAGCTTATGTACTCTTCTTGTGGTCTACCGACGTCGCTAGACCACCTCCTAGAGCTATGACGCGGTGGTGGGGATGGTCAGGTGATCACCTGATCATACATTCCGTCTCTCTCACGCCAACTGACTAGCCGAACCCTTACAAGACATGTGGTGTGTCGTGTCACAAAACGTCTCGATTGGGTCCCGATTGATAGGCTGAAAAAGCACAAAATCTATACATGTGTTACAAAAAAAAGGTGTGCACTAGGATAAGAGGACTTTTTTTTGCCTTCGTGTGTTTGCATTACTCGTCTTCGGCTCGCTATACGCACTCGACTCGACTCGTACTGCAAACTCCACACTCGGGCAAAAAAGACCCACTTCCCGCCTTTGATACACAATATGGTGGTGACTTACGACGGATACTTAACATTATACATGCAACTCATAACTACATTCTAAATGTTTCAGTGGCGCTGATGATCGATCGGCATATGTGAATCTCCTGAAAGAATTGAGACTCGCATTCGAAGGGGAGGCCATGAGTGCCGGACAGCCGAAATTGTTACTGACTGCAGCAGTTCCTGCTAGTTTTGAAGCAATTGCAGCAGGGTAATCTTTTTATCTTTTTACTTTTATATTTCAGGGACCATGCGTATCTACGTGAGCATGACAATCAAAGATTATTTAGTCCAATATGTGCTGTGACCTGGATTTTCACTGGACCTCGGATCCAGACCGGATCGCTAGACCACGAGGTCGTCCACTCGACAATTGGCCAAGAAAACTATAAATTTTTGACTAAGGTTGGGCGCCAGGCGGATAACCACCACTTTCAAAATTGCAAACTAAAATGTACCAACACTACAGGTATTCGAAGCGTCGGCTAGCAACAGTACCGCGGAGAGGGGTCGGGATTTAATGAGGAATTGGCGGGGCGTTGAATAACGACTCGAAGAGTTCAAATTCAACGGAAATAATAATGAACTTATTCAAAAAAATAGAATTTAACGAAATAAACAAGTAATCATGTACCCGGGGGTACTTTCCCCCCGAGTCTAAGACGACTACAGGCCGTATAGAGGTGACCTGGCCGCGATTTGCGAGTTTCACAAACAATAAGAATTAACTAACACGCTCCCACGTACGGTGGCAATAACAAAATGAAATTAGTTAACAATCAACTCGACAAATCTGGTCCTCGCGGGACAACAAAATAATTTTACAACTAACAAAGAGACTTATCAACTAACAACGGGGCTTAGGTTTAACAACGAGTAGCCTGCGGTTCTAAATAACAAAATAATAACAAAATAATCGAATAATAACAAAATAGTAACGAGATGATCGAGCCCGCGGCTCGAGATTAACGAGGTACAATTGCCTACGGCTCAAAATTAAGAAATCACTACTGCCCGCGGCTCGAGATCAACAATGTGATAACGCCTACGGCTCAAACTTTAACAAAATAAATAACAATAACGTTACCGATCGTGTACGGCGATCGGCACGCCTTCGAGAGGCGAAGCCTCTCGGGAATAAATATTTACAATTTAATAAATTAATCAAACCTAACGTAACCTAACTCTGCGGATAATAAATAATATTTGGTCTAAATCAAATCTGAATGACCAACAACAAAAGAAAACGCGAACTCTACTAGTGACACTCTATTATGCCTCAGAACGTGGCTCTGCCCACAGGAGGAAGAGAGAGCGACAGTGACCGACTGTCTTCGTCGCACTCGTGTGCGAACCTACTGAACGCGACAAAATGCTTAATTACACAAAAATTTCTATAATACGCGAACTCGAAATACAATTCTCTAGAGCATGGGACCTTGGTGACGGCCTACCCTTCAGAAATCGGCTTAATTCGACCTGAAAATAATTAATCAGCCTCGTGGCCGTAACAATAACAAGGCGGCAGGCGGCCGTTGCCAGATTCAAATTAGCATGGGTAAGAATGGCTAACGCTTACCGTCCTCCTAGGCCAGTCAGTCAAGACAGCCAATTCACAATAATTCCAAAACTTTTGAAACCTTTATGTAATGTTAAGTAGAGTATAAAAGCAAACTATAAAATTTTGCAACCTATTTCAAATTACGAAACATTGTCAAAATTCGAAAAAATGGTATTTCGCGATATCTTCGCCACGAAAATTCCAAAAGTGTTGCAAACTTGAAGTAGTGTTCCACACATTATTTTGCATCACGTATGAGATTTGCAACCAATTTCAGGGTACGGAACATATGTTTTTATCAAAACTTAACGATTTTCGTTTATAAAATGACGAAGAAAATTTTAAAAGTCCTGCAAACTTGACAGATTCATCGGAATAATGTCCTGAACAGTTGCATAAATTTGCAACCTTTTGCGCTGACCGGAACATGTTTATTTATATTTTTTTTCGTCAGCGGTCACTTTATCAAGCAGGATGGTCTCGGAAAAATTCCAAAAGTTTTCAATTTTGGTTGCAAATCCTCAGAACATCTATTGTGATGTTTCTACAAATTTGCAACCTCGCACGCAATCCGGAACCCTTTGCAATTGGTAAAAATAAATTTTTTGCATTTTTTTACCCTCGACAATATTGCTAAAGTTTGTAGCTTTGTAGGTGTAGGTGTCAGCGCAAAAGGTTGCGAATTCATGCAACTGTTCGGGACATTATTTTGATGAATTTTTCCAGTTTGCAGGACTTTTGGAATTTTCTTCGTCATTTTATAAACAAAAATCGGAAATTTTTGATGAAAAAATATGTTCCGTACCCTGAAATTGGTTGCAAATCAGATACGTGATGCAAAATAATGTGTTGAACACTACTTCAAGTTTGCAGAACTTTTGGAATTTTTTTGCGAAAATATCGCGAAATTCCATTTTTTTGCAATTTTGACAATGTTCCGTAATTCGAAAAAGGTTGTAAAATGATATTTAGTGCTTTGTAGGTGTACTATTCATGCCACCAAAGTTTGAAAAGTTTTGGAATTATTGTTTGGAATTTTCGATTTTTAATGTCTATAATGACTGGCCTAACGAACTACTCCATCTAGCTCTGTTTTTTGTTAGTCTTACTCTCGCTCTCTCTAGTATTAACCCTAGAACCTTGAACATGGGTCGTTGGCGTTCTCGGCGTTTTGCGATTATCGACCATTTTGTGACCTCGGCTTCTTTTCAACGATAAATTTAACAATTTCCAAATTGAGTTGATAATATGACTATTGGTTGATAATTAATTCAAACCTCATAGAACACCCAGGAATTTTTTCAGATTTTTTTTCATACAATAACATAGTGAAAATAAGCGACGGACATGAATGACCCATGTGCAGGGTTTTCGGGTGCTGAAAATAACGACAGGGTTCTAGGGTTAAAACTACCTGTCTATCTATCTTTCCCACACACAGCCACAGAGTGTCAGTAATACGAATTGAACAATGTGTGAATTTTCAGGTACGATGTTCCAGAAATTTCGAAGTACCTGGATTTTATAAACATAATGACATACGATTTTCACGGACAGTGGGAAAGACAAGTCGGTCATAACAGTCCACTATATCCACTGGAAAGCGCAACTAGTCATCAGAAAAAGTTGACTGTGGTAAGATATACGGTTCACAATTGGTTTTATTCAGTTTCAAGTACGTAATCACTGTATTCGCAATGAATGCCGTAAATTTTGTTTGGATTGAAGTGATAGAATTCATTACAATCTGACTCGTAACTATCAGACATGAAATAAATAGTGATTGATTTGCAATTTAATGTGTGTATATCTAAAGAGTATCAAGGCTTCATAGGCCACTCAACGAAAATCACGATTCTGTCACAATTTGAACGACGATATCATTCGATCTCTTTTCACCTCATGTTTAGGTGCACTGTTTGATGCCGATATCCTATTTTGTTCCGGCTCATCCTAGGTCTAACAAAAAGTGGAGCAAGACGGATTAACCCATAATTTTGTGAACTTGAAAAATAAAGTATAGTTGCGAAGTGCAAGCAGAAAACACCTTCAATAGCTTGAACATTAAATGTTTGTTTACACAATACCACCCATTACAATAGGCCAACTTGAATGTACCTGTGCCAAAGGTCCGTCTTGCTTTACTTTCCCGAATACTTCCTTTCTGCAAGATCATTCAATGAATGTCGATAGCCATTTCTTTTCATACTGTCAGTATGTCTCATTTATAAATTTTTTATGCAATAGTTTACACCTGAATCATCTATTTCAAATATCGTCAAAGGTGAAAAAAAATTCTTCCTAATAAGAAATAATAAATAACTGTTTGAAGTTATGCATTTTGGACTGGTTAGATTTTTTTTTTTTTTGTTTTACGTGACCTATATTAGCAACGAACAACTCATTACCATACAACCCTAACTTCTTCTAGGATTATAGTGCGCGCGAATGGGTGAAACAAGGTGCCCCAAAAGAGAAATTAATGATCGGCATGCCAACCTATGGCCGATCTTTCAAATTGATTGATACGAATAAGTTTGACATTGGTGCCCCAGCTTCTGGAGGTGGCATTCCTGGAAACTTCACTAACGAAGCCGGCTTTCTAGCATATTATGAGGTAAAGTATCAGTGCTCTTTTCCACACAACACACAAGGTTTTGAAAATGTTTTAAAAAAGTTACAATCTTTCATTGTTTCCGAAATACATCTGCAATGTATTAAAAATATTTTCGAAACGTGTGAATTACTTTGAGAATATTTTTCGAAGCTCGATGATATTTTCCACGACATTATACGTATATTCATGTATAGGATGTATTTATTGCAATTATATGGGTCATTGCATGTCAAATCGACCAATGGTTTGAATCGACCCCTTTCAATTTGGATGAAATTTGGTTCAAAGTTTTCTTTAATCATAAAACGAAGTTCTACCAAAGCAAAAAAATTTTTAATTTTTTTTTTTAAGTTATACAAAATTCCAAATTTCACTGTTTTTCCAGTTTCCCAAATTTATTTTTTAGATATCTCGAAAACTATTATAGCTACAAAACGAGCCTTACAGTAGTCGCATATGATGTGTAACATCTGACACTCACCTTGGTAATAAGCCACATTAGCATTACATCCCGAAAAAAATGATTCAGGTATTATTTGAAATGATTTTTCGTAACGAAGAATAATTCTTTTCAATGAAAATTGTATTTTATTTAATTAACACTAGGAGTAATGCAATATTTTTATTGAAGACAGGTATTTTTGTTCAGTTTCTGGGAGAGTGGAGACAATAGACTTATGATTTTCTAACATTATAATATTACACATCGAAAAATACGGAAACTTCTCCATTGAGCAGCGACAGAAATTAACCTCGAAATTTAAAAAAGCTGAATAGTGAAATATTTATTCCAATAATTAGTGATTATTACTCACTTGCATTATTTATCAACGATCTGCACTTTTTTCAGACACTTATTATCAACAGTAAATACATTTATTAATATAGCTTACACATAGGTATGAATTAAATTATATAACACCTCAGTTTATACATAACACTGTAGGTCAAGTACACAGCTGATGCGTTCTTCTTCGCTATTTCCCTTTCTCTTTCTCGTCACACACAGGCTTACACTGTTGGCTCACAGTACCAACCTCTCGGAAAATTGGTTGATACAGTAATGTTCATATATGGATGCCCAGTGGCTAAATTTTTTTTCCGGGAACGAGTCTCCTTTCTGGTCTTTTTTATGTGCCCATGGTCGACGAAGCAGTCGACAGGAGAGCTTGGGAAACCACGACGCAGCCTCCCGCCGCTGTCATTCCGCATTCGCATAACCTCTAAGTTCGCGAGAGCACAAATAATTTTAATAATTATTTAAAATTAAATTAATTTTTCCCTCGTGATGTTCCGCATTCAAGACTCGATGTGAAATATTTTATATAGTTCAGCATATTACGGAGAGCCTTATGCCCGGAGCTTTTCCTAACCAATAAATATAATGCCGGGGACAAGAGGCCGCTGATAAGGTTAACCTGTGCAGTGATTTAAACTGGTTTTCGATTCACTGCAACGAACCGGTAATAGTATAATGTTATGAGGTATAAAATTATAACGATGACACGAAGTGAAAAAAAAAACGGGTTTGAAAATGAGAATCTACCCCCTGTATCCACCATCGAAATCTGCGTCCCAAACCTAAAGTCTGGTTTGAACAGGAGAATTTACCCCCTGTATCCATTCTCAAGATCTCTGTCCAAATATTGAAGTTATCTTACAGGTTCCTTGTCAGTTCAAGTAGGCCTAGAAGGGTAGATAGAACCTTCAAAGTAGGTTCAATCAGAATCCAGACTGATAGATAAAATTCAAGTAATGTATTACATTTGTTCGAAATAATCGAAATGTCTTGTCTTCAATATTCAATGAAGAAAAATTCAAATTATATAAAATATTTACTGAAATCTGAAACAAGCTAAATGGAAAATGCTTAATGGAAAAAGCAGTCTAATCAGTTGAAGCCGAGGCCACTTTCCAGCTTGAGTATAGTTCTACGATGAGAAACTATCCTACGTATAGATTATCAAGATCTGCCTCCGCAGCTCGAAATCATCTATGAGGCCACTTGCCAGTTCCAGTCTGATCCAACGATGGAAACTGTATGGATTCTCAAGAGCGTTGCTCCTAACATAGAATAAACCCTGCTGCAACTTCTGTCCCATAAAATGTGGGAATTCGTTTGAGTCATATCGTCGAGGGATCGAAATAAACCCATTAGACATAAATGGTAGAAGCATGGGTGGTTAGTATACAAGTAGTGAAATGAGACGGATTGATAATAAATTGTCGAGTATGAGAATCAGAATAAATTTACAAATTATGAACCCGTTTTTTTTTACTTCGTGTCATCGTTATAAGTTTTTACCTCATAAGATTATACTATTACCGGTTCGTTGCAGTGAATCGAAAACCAGTTTTCTCACACCCGGTCGCAAAATGCCACTTTTCATACCTCTTGAGCGGGCGGAAGACAGCTCGTTTCGCCCTAGGGCGGAAAAAGTCGTTTCCGCCGGCTGAAAGCGGGCGAAACCGACTATTTTCCTGCCCTCGGGCGCAAACAGCTGTTTTCCGCCCGCTCACTCGGTCTGAAAAGAGGCATTTTTGCAGACCAGGTGTGAGAAAAACATCGTGTGCATCATGGGCGCAAAGCTATTATGACGAGTCTGCTTTTACAGCAACTTGCCTTCGACTCGTGCCGCAAATTGCATACTCGTAATATAGCCTTTTGCGCCCTTGATACACAATGTACTATTTAAGTCACTGCACAGGTTAACCTTATCAGCGGCTTCTTGTTCCCGGCATTATATTTATTGGTTAGGAAAAGCTCCGGGCGTTAGGCTCTCCGTAATATGCTAAACTATACAGTGAGGTTCACTGGAAACTGGATGAGCCTAACGTTAGGCAATTCGTGTAAACACAAAAATGGCAACTCTGTCCAACGCATAGAGAGGTCAAACGACATATCCACATAGACGGACAATTGCAGCTGCAGCTGTCACGTCGTTGGGTCAGAATTAACTGACAGAGTGACATATTCGAGGTTAATCGTGATATAACTAATAAGGCAACGGGAATCGATATTCATTCGTAAAAAATGAGTGGTAATGAATTAGTAAATTGGTTGCAGAGGCCAATTTCGCTTTATTTGCAACATTATTTGGTTATAACTATCGGGGTGTAATCTACGAATCTAATTGTAATAAAGTTACATAACCGACCAATTTGAAACGATATTAATTCGTTATTAAGTCTTGATGAAGTTATGAATTGACTGCAGATGTCAATTTATGTTTATTTACGACATTATTTACAAGCTAGGAGTTCCTCGGTGACTGACTGACTCGTGGCATCACGTCGACAACTACGGTCAGGAACACAGCGACGTAGATTTGATCCAACCAGCAATCTACGAGACATCTTTGACGTAGCAGACAGTACTCCAAATTTCTTCAGCGCCGCCGCCTCAGAAGACTTGTGGATACCTTACAGCTAACACTGTAAACCTTACTTGGAAACAGTCCTGCAGAGATTTTCAGTTTGACTATCAATTCGGGTATACCTTTCTGCGAGTAATGAATCAATGAAAAGTATTGCTTATGGTGTAAATTAATGTAATTGTGGTGGGATGATGGACTGTTTGGTGAAAAATATCCTGCGGATACCTTCATCTTCCCTAAGTCAGTTCCGCAACGTCTCAGAGATGATTTTTCGACTACCACTATCCGGTGACTCAAGCTTCTGTGCCGTATCGTACTTGGAGGGTAAAGCATGTGCGACCTTGACGATCCGTTGTACCTACAATTTCAAAACCCCAATCTCTCGCGCAACTCTTGAGGCTGGTTTGGATTTCTTCGCAAATTAACCTCCCCCCGTATTGCACACCGTACTTATTTCAACAAGTCCATGTATAGGCCCTTTTTTCACATGTAGGATGGAAATTTTGGAAGATTTCATCCTTCATAGAGTTCCCTCTCTTTGGGAGGAAATCGACTCATTGCCTAGAGAGTTGATAAAGACAATGCTAGTCATGAGGAATCTTCCATCCACTCTACATGCGAGAAAAAGGGCCTCTACACGCATATGTTGAAAAAAATAATCTTGTATTTTTATTGTACATTCGTTTCTTGATCCCCTCGGGGTTACAATCTTCCTCGTCATGATTCTCTACACTTTCTTACCCTATTCCAATATTGTATTTAAAGACAAAATAAATCATTTTAAATTTATAAAAATATTGCGAATGAGCTTATCTTCGGAAACAGGTACCGCTTTATTCTACTCGTCACACGCCACAATTACATTGATTTACACCATAAGCAATACTTTTCATTAATTCATTACTCGCAGAAAGGTATACCCGAACTGATAGTCAAACTGAAAATCTCTGCAGGACTGTTTCCAAGTAAGGTTTACAGTGTTAGCTGTAAGGTATCCACAAGTCTTCTGAGGCGGCGGCGCTGAAGAAATTTGGAGTACTGTCTGCTACGTCAAAGATGTCTCGTAGATTGCTCGTTGGATCGAATCTACATCGCTGTGTTCCTGACCGTAGTTGTCGAAGTGATGCCACGAGTCAGTCAGTCACCGACAAACTTCGTAGATTTCACCCCGACAGTTATAACCGAATAATGTTGCAAATAAACCGAAATGGACATCTGCAATCAATTTACTAATTTATTACCGCTAATTCTTTACGAATGAATATCGATTTCGGTTGTCTTATCAGTTATATCGCGATTAACCTCGAATATGTCACTCTGTTAATTAATTCTGACCCAACGATGCGACAATTGCAGTCTGCAATTATTTGTCTTAGTGGATATGACGTTTGACCACTCTATGCGTTCGCCAGCGTTGCAATTTTCGTGTTTACACGAATTGCCTAACGTTAGGCTTGTCCAGTTTCCAGTGAACCTTACTGTATATTGCAGGCTGTACTTCACAATAGAATTCTAGAAACTGATCTCGGGGTTGATGTCATTATTAATACCTGCAGCGGTCCAAGCTTGAGATGGTTTGTGTGTTATCACCGAAGCAATATGTCCTGCCTTTCAAGGCTGACTTTTCTGGCAGTTACGTTTTTGGAACACAGCCTCAGAAATCCTGGTAAACAACTATGTCATTATACTCGGACATTTTTTTTTTCAGGTCTGCACATTTCTTAATGAAGAGAACACTACTTTGGTTTGGGATAGTGAGCAGCAGGTTCCATTCGCATATAGAGGTGATCAATGGGTTGGATTTGACGACGAACGGAGCCTCGTAAATAAGGTAAATGTAATGTAGTGAAACGTGATATAATTACCAAATTCTTTGCAAAGCGAGATGAGAAATTATGAGAACAATACTTTCCCATTATTACTGGTGGTATGTTGTCTACCAAGGAGGCAAAGTAGGTATTTTCACGCGGAGCGTTAGTTTGCAATACGTGTCGTAGACAAGTCGGAGATAAGTATTGCAAATACGAAATGAGTCAAAAGACCTGGCATTTTATATGATTATTTTCTTCGATACGATCTTGCCAAACAAGAGTACAGTATTCTCGGTTACGTAACTTGTTTCACAATCAATCTGATAATTTCCCTGGCCACGGGGAAATTATTAGAGCGATAATTACCCTGTAGCCTGTTAATTGTTTTCCCCGAATGTGACAGATTTCATTGGAATATCTGTCAAACCCGTGTCCCAGTTTGAATCAATTTTAAGAGTTGATTTGCACAGGTAAAAACTTTCCTCGAATACTGCACTCTGTTCAGCCGAGATCGTAATGGAAGAAATAATCCTCTGAATACTCCTCGATGTTTGTAGATCCTGGTTGTTCCGATTCTGACACCAGTGTAACGGATTTAGCTTTTGAGGGCTAAATCAAAGGCTTAAGAGACTTGAGTACTTAAAAGACTTGGAAGACTTAAGTACTTGAAAGGCTTGAGCGAATTAGCGCGTGGATTCTAAGTTAAAGAATTAATGGTTCAAGTCGTAAGCAAATTGTATTTAAGGGGGTAAAATGAATTTATTGGGAAATGCGTGTATTCGTTTCAATTTCTATAACAAGACTGTTCATAAAGCAACTGTTTGGGGGTAACATCATTTGGCTGTTTATAAAAGACATACTTTAATTGTTAGTCTAATGTCTAAACGTACTAGATCGGGCGGTTATGGAATATAAAGAGTGGTTTTACCCTTTGTGACAATATGATTGATTTGAAAATGATGAAGAGTTAACGATATAAATTATATCTTATAAAATATAGAATTAGTATTCTCGCGGAATAAAAATATTCATTATTGACAAGTTCAAGCTCCACTGACAAATGAGTAGAATATCGTAAAGCTGAATGGCACTAATATCACAGAGAGCGCGCGGAGGAAGCAGCAACTACTTTTATACAACAGTTTCTGCATGTGTTCGTGTCGATGCTGGCTGTCACATCGAATTTTCCTCGCCGGATCAAATTGCGCCTGTTTCTTGGATCTACCTCGGAATAATATCAGAAGATTGCTAATATCAGTCTATACCGCGCGCTGCCTGGCTCAATACCGACTTTTTATCAAAAATGCAGAAAATAATGTTATTATTTCACAGTGTCTGTGTATCGGCGATGTATTGGTGTCACCTGATTTCGCAGCGTCGTATAATTAAATCGATTATTAATTGAAATTACATTCATTTACTTCTCGGAGACCAGCGCGCGCTAGCTGATAACTTGAGGATTATCTCTACAAAACCTCAGAGTGATTAGTGGACCAGTAGAGACGTGATGCGGCGAGTAAATTATAGTTGTTAAAATGGCCGAAAATGCGTACACTCTCGGTAATGAATTCGGTTGCTCAAAAGCCCTTAAGGGAGATGGCGCGCCCTAAGTAGTGCATATATACACCATTATTATGTTGGAAAATTAAATAAATTTAATGAATTTGTTAATGAATATGCTAAAATATTGAATAAATTTAATGAATTTGATTTCTTTGAATTATTAGTAGTCAGTCTAGGTCCTCGGTTTCGTAGTTCCCGTCGTCCAGGTCCTCTGTTTCGTAGTTTCAGTCGTCTAAGTCAACCTCTTCGTAACTTCATACAGGATGATTCAATTTGCGCGCACCATTTGGTAACTGTAGATTCTTTGTAAAATTCTAAGACTAATTTTTATTCACCAAAAAGTCATGGGACTAATAGTTTTTGCACCACAAAAGGTCTTAGTCTACAGTTATTGATAAGTGTTAACGGCGTCGTCGCCAGGAGTTGTCTTCACACAACAGAAGCCTTCGTTATCTGTGACCATGACCACCGCTACGTCGGCTGCGTCCTCCAGGTCGACCGCTACGTAGTATTCATCCTCCAGGTCCACCGCTACGTAGTTTTCATCCTCCAGGTTCACCGCCACGTAGTTTTTGTCCTCCAGGTCCACCGCCACGTATTCGGAGGACAAAAACTACGTAGCGGTGGACCTGGAGGACAAAAGCCACCTAGTGGTGGACCTGAAGGGCGCAAACTATGTAGCGGTGGACGTGGAGGATGAAACCAACGTAGCGGTCGACCTGGGGGACAGGAACTAAATACCGATGGACCTGAAAGACGAAGACTACGGTGCGGTTGACCTGGAGGACGGAGCCGACGTAGCAGTGGTCATTATCAGAGATAACGAAGGTGTCTGTTGTATGAAGATAACTCGTGGCGACGACGCCGTTAACATTCATCAATAACTGTCAGTTAAATGCCATATGGTGAACAAATTTATTACTAGATTTAATCATTTATGCTTATTTCACTGGAAATCGACCCACCACGGGCACCGCTACTCTTATAATTTTGACCCGGCCCTACCTTACTCCGCTTCAGGCTCTGTGATTGGTCAACTAAGACCTTCTATGGCGCGGAAACTATTAGTCCTACGACTTTTTGGTAAAGAAAAATTAGTCTTAGAATTTCACAAGGAATCTACCCTGACCAAATAGTGCGCGCAAATTGAATCATCCTGTATTACGCGAAATATCAACAATCAGCCGTTCCTCATCAATGACTACCGAAATTCATATGAGTATGGAATAAATAATCAGCAGACGCGCGCACCAACTCTAGAGAGATTTTTCGTGTGTTGGCTCCCGCTGTAAAAATGCTAGTGAATCGCCGGGTGGGCAGACGGACCAAGCGGTTTCACCTGATTCTCACGGTATATTGTAATCGATGACTCGACCAAGCTCGGGCGCACTTGGGAATAAAGCCGACTACAAATCTGGGTCTCCTGGAGCAGTTTTGCTGGGAGCCAGACTCCGGGCTCGAAGTCCTCTCTCTCAGTCGCTTGCCTACGACTAACTAGTACCACAGTTATAGGGAATTCGTGGGGGCGCAAAATAAAGACACTGATAGAATAAAAGTGAATTGAATATTTATTAAAAAGAAAAAAAGAAAAAGGCGGCGAATGTAACAACTACGCCCGCTACCTGGCGTTAATTTGAAGTTATCTATGATTAATGACTCTACTCCTCTAATTACAAAAGGAAAACTACATAATACTAACTTTACTATTTTTTAAATATATTTATCCCGAAGAAATGTTCAGAACCAAGACTAGCGGGTGGTTCTCATAAGACTCGTAGGCGCAGAATAAATACGGAAGGGACGAATAAACAATATAAAACGAGACGGTGGACGGATCCTACCTTGTCGTGGCCACAAGCTCGGTGCGGATCGGTCCGTCGGTATAAATCTGTAACCAGCACGTGTCCCAAAGAAAGCCAAGTCGTCAACAAGAAATTACGGTAGTCCAATGTCTCACGAGTCACTTACAAGGTCCAAACGATAGCCGGGCCACAATCATTCCAAAAACTCATACAAGATCACCAAAAACTCTCTGCGAAAAAACTCGACGAAACTCTCTCTTCCTCTCGATATCTCAATTGTTCTATCTCGACACGCTCGTGTTGATAGCCAAAAATGGAAATGGAAGTGAGCCCGATTTTCTCTATCTCCAGTACCTTCCGGCGCCGGGCGGCCGGAGAGCGTTGGCGTCTACCGACTCGTGACATATGTACAGTAGGGTGCTTCAAAAAAAAATTTACTTTTTTTTTTCCGTTCGTACCCCCTCAAATGTTAATGGTTTAGAAGAAAAAAATCCTCCCCAAAAATGGTTTCTCTAACTCAACTCTAAGAGGTCGCTTTTTTCATTTTAATTTCCCATTTACTTAAGGGGACCAATACAGCTTGATTTAAAAAATTCTACATACTCCAAAAATCATTTATATCTTAACCAAAGTTCATAATACATCAAGAAAATCACTTTTCTGAAAATTACTTGTCGTAAGGTTTCAGGCACACGGTTGATCCGATTATGTCTCTTGACGTCTCATTTTCTTCGGAGAGCAATTCTTCATCGCATGAACGTAGGGAACTGAAAAAAAAATCCTCTAATAAGTTATGGTCAGTTATCAAAATTTAGCAAAAACTGGTCACTCTTTTGCTGATAACTTTGTCTGGAAATTTTTTATTTGAATTTCCCTCGTTCATGCGATGAGGATTTGTTTTCTGAAAAAAATGAGCTCTAAATGAGTCAACTCGGAGCAACGGTGCTCCTAAAAACCTTACGACACGTCGCCAAAAATATATTTCCTCGAAAAACGGTTTTGAAGATTCGACTAAAAAAACAAAATTTACTACTAGAAAAGTTTGAAATATCGAAAAATGTTTCAAATAAAAGTTGTTGGTTACAAAATTTCTGACAAAATTCAATTTTTTATTTACAAAAAACAAAATTTCTTTGTTTAACTTTCAAACTAATATTTTCATCGTACCATCTTCAAGGGAGGACCCTACTGAAATCTTGGAAAAAAAGCAGTTTTTCATTTTTCAATTGGCCAAAGAAGTTCAATCTAAAAAGTAATACTAAATGGAGATTATGGTAGAATATCTTATTGAAAAAAAAATTCAGTCTTCTGCAATAAAAGTGTATGCGCAGGGAACCTTTCGCAGAATCTATCCTGCGCAGCGCTGGGAAAGGTTTCCTGCGCATACACTTTCATCGCAGAAGACTGAAATTTTATTTTAAAACATTGTCTAACATAATCTAGAATTGGTAATATTACATTTTAATCTGGACCCTTTTTGGCCAATTGGAAAATAAGAAACTGCTTTTTGTCAAGATTTCAGTAGGGTCTTCCCTTAAAAGGCTCCTGCAGCATATGACGATCCTTCTCTAGCCGCTGTAGTCTCATTTTGGCCCAGTCGTAGTCTTTGGATAGCAATTCGGGCTTCTCGAGTACTATCAGCTGCCTGTCGTTGAGTCTGGTCTAGCCATGTCTGGTCAGTCCAAATCATGTGAGCCTTCGCGTTGGATCCTGGGGTCACTCCAAGT
This sequence comes from Rhogogaster chlorosoma, assembly GCA_944452935.1. NCBI lineage: Eukaryota > Metazoa > Arthropoda > Insecta > Hymenoptera > Tenthredinidae > Rhogogaster > Rhogogaster chlorosoma. The sequence continues at coordinate 26,791,303 of OX101797.1, forward strand.
GCAGTCATGACTTCCAGAATCCCGGTGACTTCTTTGGAGAAAGTTATCGCTCCGAAGTACTTGGGGCTTTGTTGCTGGTCGTTGCAGGGCCGTGGAAGATCTTTGCTCTTTTTTTTTGGCCGTCCATACGCTCCTTTGCGGCCTTCGCCGGGAACGCGCTCTCTCCGTTTCATATTTTCGAAAATTGTAACGATTTTTTTCTTCTGGGTGTAAATTATGAGATCTGTGAACAAAAAGCATAAAAACTTCGACCGCAAACGCGAGTATGCTATACTTACTTTGAGGTTATTTGTGGGTTCCCACACACACTGTCACTCGATGTTTATACACGAAAATGACAAAGCTAGATATTTAGCACGATGGAATCGCGGATTTTTTAGTACTGAAAAGTACTGGTTTTGTTTTTATTGTATTTGAAACAAGTGAACAGCGGGAACGTTACACGATCTTTAAGAATGTTCGACAAATAATCGCCGGTCACGAAACATGTGAGCGATATGAAAACAAAGCGACAGCGCTTCTTGTGCCAGGTCGCTGAAACTCAATGCCAATTCTCGATCATTTTTACGAATTCGTCGATGGCGACTTTTTTAGAGATAGATATGACCCTGAGACAGCGAAATCTACAAAAAAACGAAAAAACGATTGTTGTGAAATTTCAAGCTGTACGATTTTCGGTCTATAAACCAGTTATTTTTACGAATTCATCATCAAAAAACAAAAAAATGATTTTATCAAAATTTCGAGCTGTACTGGTCCCGTTAACATGGGAAAATGTTCTTTTTCATTGAAAGTTAAATTACTCGCGAACTACTTGATATTTTTCGAATTCATGCATAGATCCTTGAAGCTGATTCTTTAAGCTTTCTAAAACCATACAATAAAAAATAAATGAACAAAAAACAAAAAATAATAATAATGAATGATTTCTTTAAAAATCAGTACTTTTCAGATGGCTGAAATTTGTGTTTTGATTATGATAATTATGCATTATTGTAGGGTTTTGGAAAGCTTAAAGAATCAGCTTCGAGGATCTATGCATGACTCCGAAAAATATCGAGTAGTTTGCGAGTAATTTAACTTTTAATGAAACAGAACATTTTCCCATGTTAAGTAAATGGGAAATTGAAATGAAAAGAGCGACCTCTTAGAGTTGAGCTAGAGAGACCATTTTTGGGGAGGATTTTTTTCTTCTAAACCATTAACATTTGAGGGGGTACGAACGGAAAAAAAAAAAAAAAAATTTTGAAGCACCCTAATGTACAGTAATGTTCATGTATGGATGCCCAATGGCCAACTTTTTTTCCGGGAACGAGTCTCCTTTCTGGTCTTTTTTATGTGTCCATGGCCGACGACGCAGTCGACAGGAGAGCTTGGGAAACCACAACGAAGCCTCCCGCCGCGCCGCTGTCATTCCGCATTCGCATAACCTCTAAGTTCGCGAGAGCACAAATAATTTTAATGATTAATTAAAATTAAATTAATTTTTCCCTCATGATGTTCCGCATTCAAGACTCGATGTGAAATATTTTATGTAGTCTAGCATATTACGGAGAGCTTAATGCCCGGAGCTATTCCTAACCAATAACTATAATGCCGGGAACAAGAAGCCGCTGATAAGGTTAACCTGTGCAGTGATTTAAACTGGTTTTCGATTCACTGCAACGAACCGGTAATAGTATAACCTTATTGGGTATAAAATTATAGGGATGACACGAAGTAAAAAAAAAAAACGGGTTCATAATTTGTAAATTTATTCTGATTCTCATCCTCGACAATTTATTATCAATCCGTCTCATTTCACTACTTGTATACTAATCATCCATACTTCTACCATTTATGTCTAATGGGTTTATTTCGATCTCTCGACGATATGACTCAAACGAATTCCCACATTTTATGGGACAGAAGTTGCAGCAGGGTTTATTCTATGTTAGGAGCAACGCTCTTGAGAATCCATACAGTTTCCATCGTTGGATCAGACTGGAACTGGCAAGTGGCCTCATAGATGATTTCGAGCTGCGGAGGCAGATCTTGATAATCTATACGTAGGATAGTTTCTCATCGTAGAACTATACTCAAGCTGGAAAGTGGCCTCGGCTTCAACTGATTAGACTGCTTTTTCCATTAAGCATTTTCCATTTAGCTTGTTTCAGATTTCAGTAAATATTTTATATAATTTGAATTTTTCTTCATTGATTATTTTTCCGACCCAAATATCGACCAATAGAATTGCACCATTCGACGTCACGTGGTACAACCTACATGGTATTATACTGATAATTTTTTGAAAATTTTCTCTGGTAGTTGCTATATATAAAAAACAAAACATGATCCAGTCAAATTAACCACACGTCAAACTGACAGGTTGAATTCAATTGTGAAAATTGGAGATTTTGCATGAAAATGAGTCGATTTGGAGTTTGTTAACTGTACATTTCGTCTCATGGTGCAATTCCACCGGCCGACACTTGGGACGGAAAAATAATCAAACGAATACCACACGAGCTTCAAAATTATCTGGCATTTCCCTCAAGGTTCCCTGCAAACAAATAAAATCGTCAAGCCTTTCAGGAAAAATCACTCGCGCTTCGCGCTCGTGATTTTTTAACCTGAAAAACTTGACTCCTTCATTTGTTTGCAACGAACCTATCGGGAAATACCCGATAACCCCGAAGCTCTTGTGGTATTATAAGTGAATATTGAAGACAAGACATTTCGATTATTTCGAACAAATGTAATACATTACTTGAATTTTATCTATCAGTCTGGATTCTGATTGAACCTACTTTGAAGGTATAAATCTAGCTGAGTCCTTGAAATAATTTTACCCCACTTTACAAATACCTCCTAATTTTTATTTCTGAAAAAAAATATATGAAATTTCTGAATGTCAATGACTGAATTTTTTATTTGCAAATTATATTTTATGAAGCATATTGCATTACTCATCTTGATAATCGATACATGAGGTAAATTCTCATTTTCAAACCGGACTTTAAGTTTTGGATACAAATATTGATAATGGATACATGGAGTAGATTCTAGAACGTAGAACTAGACTTGAACTGGCAAGGGGCCTGTGAGATAACTTCAATATTTGGATACAGATCTTGAGAATGGATACAGGGGGTAGATTCTCCTGTTCAAACCAGACTTTAGGTTTGGGACGCAGATCTCGATGATGGATACAGGGGGTAGATTCTCATTTTCCAACCCGTTTTTTTTTTTTACTTCGTGTCATCGTTATAATTTTATACCTTATAAGATTATACTATTACTGGTTCGTTGCAGTGAATCGGAAACCAGTTTAAATCACTGCACAGGTTAACCTTATCAGCGGCTTCTTGTTCCCGGCATTATATTTATTGGTTAGGAAAAGCTCCGGGCATTAGGCTCTCCGTAATATACTAAACTATATGAAATATTTCACATCGAGTCTTGAATGCGGAACATCATGAGGGAAAAATTAATTTAATTTAAAATAATTATCAAAATTATTTGTGCTCTCGCGAACTTAGAGGTTATGCGAATGCGGAATGACAGCGGCGGGAGGCTTCGTCGTGGTTTCCCAAGCTCTCCTGTCGACTGCTTCGTCGGCAATGGGCACGTAAAAAAGACCAGAAAGGAGACTCGTTCCCGGAAAAAAGAGTTAGCCACTGGGCATCCATACATGAACATTTTTGTACATACATGGTAGGTTGCCAATATGGCTTCGCGGGTCGTACGGGGTGCGAATATTTAATTGCAGCTTGGCCGCTACGTTCGTAAGGCTGGGGAGGAGGAGGTCCAACGTTTGCCACGTTACAATATAAATATATATTTATTTATATATTGCCGCAAACTTCACACTTTTCGTAATATATTTTGAATGTATAAATTTCCGTGCGGGAAACCCCCATTTATTCCTGTGAATCAAGCCGTCGGATAGTGCTAGAGTTTCGAATTTCAACTAATATATTTATTCTTAACGAAATTATTTCAGATGTCTTGGCTAAAAGAAGAAGGCTTCGGAGGAATAATGATATGGTCTGTTGACATGGACGATTTCAAAGGAACATGCGGATCTGGAAAATATCCTTTGATTAAAGCTATGAAAAAAGAGCTTTCAAATTATTCCGTTAAACTGGAATACGATGGTCCATATGAAAGTTTTGCGAAGAATGGGAAATATACAACAAAGGACCGTGAGTACTTTTTCAGTTCATTGGTATCATTAGGGTTGATGGATAAAAATTAACGCGTTCCTAGAATCAATACACGCTTGAAATTAAAATTTTATTTGAAATCAATGCTTCATTAAATATAATTCAAAATTGAAGCAGAACATCAGCTGGGTCTTTGATCTTTCTATGATCTTCACTCGTGTTGGGCACCACTATAATCATAATTTTTAATTAGTCACACTAAAATTACTCATTATATTCGTAATTTGTGACTAGAAAGAATCAATCGCCTTTGTAATTTATTGTAAAGATGGAAATAATTACATCAGTGATTTGTAATTTGTATTCATTTGCAACTTGATAACAATCGCGGAATGTAATTAGTTGTGATTTTTCATTTAATTTAAATTTTTCAAATTAATTAGAAAGTTTATTTGCTCTAATTACGATTGTTAATTGTAATTGGAGCGTTCATGTCTGATGGTAAATGCTTGAATATGTTCTTGTAATATACTTGTATGTGTTGTTGATAATAATTAGACGAGATAATAATGAAGAAAGAAAATATAAAATTATTTCTAAAAGTAGTCTGCAGGGTGGTGTGAAAAAAATGTAGGAAATTCTTACAGTGATGATTGTCATGAGTAAAGTTTCCTCTGTGGAAAACATTTACTTTCAAATTTTCGGATCTATTTTTTGCCAACTTATTTCTTATTGAGTAGCGTCACTACTTTGTATGTGAAAGCAGAGCGAGTCTGCAGATCAGACCGTTCCGGCATACATACGACTAACGTTACTCAAAACTGAATAACACACAGATAAAAGCCCGATATTTAACAATCACTCTAAAGAGTAGATTTCAGTCATCGATTTGTCATTAATTTTCAGATTTAAGAACAATGTAATATATACAGTCCGTCATCTCTATAAGTCCTCCCAAGCCACCACGGGGAAGAGTTTTTCCACAAAATGAGGTACTTCCACTTTGTCGTCTTCATTAGTGCGACCATTTGTTTTCTGTCTCTCTCTTTCTTCGCGCCACTATATTTCAATGGGACCTGCCGTAGAGTAGGGGGAACGCTGTGAGCGAGAAACTGGGGGAGCGGACATATTGGGAGAGCATACAGAGAGGTCGAACTGTATATTTTAGATACGATAATATGCCCGGGTGAAAGCTATACTGCGATTACCGAGAGAACGACCACAGATCGAAACCGAATGCGTCCAGTTCAGTCAGATCTCTCCTAACGCGCCGCCTACTTTACCCTCTCCACGCTACCAAACGAGTTCAGCAGCTGGCCAGACCCGGCTACAGCTGACAAGGGGGGCCTGGGACTCAAACGTAACGGTTATTTTCAAATATTCGAGCGTCAGACGTTACGAAGTACAGAGCGTTTTGTGGTGTACATTGAATTCGATTTGTGATTTCATTAATTGTGATTGTGATTACTGTATACAAGGACAAAAAACATGGTTGAGCAAGTACCCCCCTTATCTCCAACTGAAAGAAATAAAAAAGGCCAGGTAATTGAACGTATACATAAAAAGTAACACCATTTAGATCTGTATTGTTATTTTGTATCATCTCTGAAACGATCTTGCTTTCGATTTATTACAGATGGTCCACAAACGTGAGCTTCTAATTGTAAATCTCTACAAAGACCTCAAGGTCGAGAATCCCCGAATTCTGAAAAAGGAGGCGTATGGCATTTTGTCTAAAAAATCTGAATATGGTATATTTAGTGTGAAAAAAACGTTGCTGCAGAACGAGATGACTGGCACTGTTGTATCGCCGAATAGAAAAAAAGCAGCGTATATTACTGTAAATCAATTAGCCGACGAATTTGACAGATGCACGATTCGAAGAAAAGTCCATCAATTTTTTACTAACAAAGAATTGCCCACATTGGCAAAAGTTCTGCAGACTGTCAATAATGAAAAAGACTTATCAAATTTCAAACGCTCAACCTTTTGAAAATTATTGGAGGAGCTGAATTTTACATACGTTTCCCGACAACGTAATAGCATTCCCACCGAAAGGGACGATCTTATTGTCTAGATGCGAAACTACCTGAGGGACATTCGAAGCTTCCGAGAAAAAGGGCGGTCTATATTTTACCTGGACGAGACTTGGGTCAACGTAAGTGAGGTTAATTCGAAGGTGTGGGTAGATACCACGGTGAATTCCAAAAAGGATGCCTTTCTCAAAGGGCTGTCAACGGAGACATCCAATTCTTCCGATAAGAGCAAGCGATTAATTGTCTTGCATATTGGAAGCGCAGCTGGATTTATACTTGGCGGACTTCTGTGCTTCCAAGAAAAACACTGCCGATTATCACGATGAAATGAACGGCGATACATTCTTGGAATGGTTCGAAAAGATTCTACCATCGCTGGAAGAAAATGCAGTTATTGTGATGAATAACGCGCCGCATCACTCAGTGAAATTGGAGACATTACCGAATTCTTCTTGGAGAAAAGCCGAAATAGTTGCATGGTTGGAAAGCAAGGGCAAAGCCGCTGACATGTCGCAGCTGAAAACCGAACTTTTAAATGCGGTCTCTCTTTTCAAAGGCAATTTCAACAAGTACGTCATCGACGAGAGGGCAAAAAAACACAACAAAACGGTGCTTCGATTTATCATTATCATTGCGAGTTAAATCCAATCGAAATGGTAAGGTCGATGGTGAAGGGTTACGTAAAAAGCCACAATGTTCAAAATTAATGACGTAAAAAGATTACTTGAAGAAAAAGTTGAGCGTGTTACGTCTGGACCTCTGGTCCATACGTCACCTTCCCTCTTCCATTGGCAATAAGGCATCACATCATATAAGTGACGATACACGATCTGCATTCTGTAACTATTCCACACCATAACTGCTGAGCATGCATCCAGTGGTACGATGCATATTCAGCTACACATGGCCTCCCACCTTACCATCTCGCCTAACCGAACTACCGTTATTCTAATTATCACTCGCTCTCAAGTCAGCCTTCAATCACTTCACTTCTCTTCCATCTCCACTTCCGACTAGTCAACTTTTCCTCCACCTACTACATAATCATCCATTCACTTACCTTCCTCAAAACACGTTCTCCTATACACTCATACCTTTAATCAATAAAAAGATCATCGTCAGACAAATTCATTCTAAGCAATCATTAAATCCTTTCCCATTCTCCACTCCAGTTGCTTTTAAGTGTAAAACAGGGTTGAACCCATCAACGCGACGTTTTCGTCCGTTACACTGGTGGCAGCGAAAGTGGGATCTGCTCCCGATGACAACGTTCCCGTCCGTTACAAGCGCGTTACATCAGAAAGTTGGAGTAATTTTGTCACGCACGTTATAGAAGATGAAAAGAAAATGTGGGAAGTTGATGAAATCGCGGACCGAACGATTGACGAGATGCAACCGATAATTATCAACGTTAATGCCGATAGTGATTCCGACAGTGAGTAGAGCGATTAAAAATGTGTAAAAATTAAAAAATGTCTATATATATATATATATATTTATGTATAGAAAGAGAGAGAGAGAGAGAAAGACAAAAAGAATAAATATATGAACGATAAAATTAAATCCCGATGCCCAAATTATTTCACCTATTATTCTTTTTACGTAGCGTAGATTATTGGTGCAGGGCCTAAGCGTACGAAACTCTAGCTGCGATACTGACTAGTATGCATCACTAGCCCCACCCGTCCGACAGGCCGCTCAAAACTGCGCGGAGCATGGTTGTTCTCTCGGTGAACGCAGTATATGTTTACTCGTGAAGATTGAGACACCCGAATGTATATAACGTATCCTTAGAGCATATAGACATGGAGGGAGCCAGTCCTATCTTGTTCCATAAGTGGCAAGCGCAGGAAGGATAGACATAGCAAGGTGATATCCTTTCTCTTTCTGGCAAAATGTGATTGGTCGATTTAAACTAATCACGTGACCACGTCAGAGCTGTGCTTAGCGGTACGGTATACCCAGTATAACGCATAGCCCTGTGCTTATGTGCTTTAATTCTTCCTGTTTTTGTTACTGACGCGGGCACTCAATTTACCACGCTACGCTCCTGGCTTCGAGAGAGAAAGGTTATCACCTTACTGTTCCCGTCTTTGTCATCACGCTTTTCAGCTAGAAGGCTCCCTCCATGTCTATATGCTCTAAGAACGTATCTGGTCAATATCTGTTAACGAGTTTGGGATAGGTAGGGTTTTGGTTAATCACAGCAACACTTTCTTACTTTAACTTATTTATTCTTGTACTTAGCTTCTTCTTTTGGTTACACTTCTAATACTATGACTCTCTCTCGCTTGTTGCTTCGCTCTCTTATATACTACCTTCTTTTCTAGCACTTTCTATATCTTTCTACTTCCATCTAAATTTCCATTTCCAGGTCTTTCTTTTTATGTATCTTTCCACTCGCTTACCCTAGATGCTTTCTACCTTACCTACAAAAGTTAACATTGCACTTCTCAATAATATCTAACAAATAATTAACTCACTGACTACTGCAGTGACACAGCTATCAAGGGTTTTTATTTGATGTTCTGATACAATAAAAGTGATACACGATTCTAAATACAATAACCAACGACCCTATAGCTATACTAGTAGGGTGTATCACGAAGAGCTTTTTTTTACAACGAATCAAACATCTTGCATTACTCGCTGACCAAAAATGAATGCCTCGAGCACCTTGAGTCTCCGCTTCAGAAACCTAGGCCTCTACGTGATACAACACGTGGTATGTGCACCACGCACCACCATCGGGGGAGGTTCTTTTGTTTCTCACATGTTAAGAAAAACTCTACCACAATGTGCTTATTGTTAGTACTTTTTCTTGATTCTGGTGTTCTAACTACCGTTATCACTCGCTGATTATCACAATACAACACAGCTTTCTCTTCCTGTTTACAATACACATTTCCCAATAATCGTCTTAGCCAGATTACTTCTCTTGTAACTGAGCAGATAGCAATAAATTCTGCTTCAGTCGCAGACGTTGCGGTTACACTTTCTTTCTTTGAGCTCCAACTATGTGGACCTGAATTTAAAAAACATACCCAATCTGTCGTGCTTCTTCTATCATCTATATTTTCTGCAAAATTTGCATCGCCAGAGGCACTTACAATTAGTATTACTTTTTCTGAACCCAATTCTGATTCTACAGTTGGCCATACCCTTTAAATACCTGAAAATTCTTTGCACTCCATGCCAATGTTCAATCTTTGGATTTTCTGAAAATTTACTCAAGACCCCGATGATATAACAGATATCACTTACACAAGCTCGTCCCCTCCGCTCCATAGCGTCCGAAGTACTACATGCTTATACATATCGACGTGTCCCGTTCAGAAAGAAATAACTCAGAGAATCCGTGAAGAAGGCACTAATTCGCGATAGCAGTTAGGAAGGCACTAACTCGCGCTAGCGGTTAAGAAGGCACTAACTCCCGCTAACGGTTAAGAAGGCACTAACTCGCGCTAGCTGTTAAGAAGGCACTAACTCGCAATAGCGGTTAAGAAGGCACTAACTCGCATTAGCTGTTAAGAAGGCAGTAACTCGCGCTACGGTTAAGAAGGCACTAACTCGCGATAGCAGTTAAGATGTAAGACGCCAGCGCTTTATAATTAAATACTATTTAACTGTGATGGATTTTAAACAATTTGAAATTCAATTTGTGTGTAATATTTATATCATTGTATCAAACATTATCATTTACTATATTCCAAGTAGGGTGATATTACTAATTACGTCATATTGTTATTATTCATGTTATGATTTGCCTACAGTCAGCTACTTTTATCTCTAATTTTTCTCGGAGAGACTGATCGGTGAAAAAATAATGGGATAAAAGAACTAGAAAAAAATGAGTGAATTTTAATTTTTTATTTTTCCGATATCCGTTTTTATACGTTCTGGGTTTATTTTTTTCATTTACCCGATACCCATTCTTATACATTCTACTATTCTGAACAGGCAGAGCTATGAAGCAAAAAGGAATATAATGGACATCTTGGCTGACCTACTTATGACCACCCATTTCGTAGTTGCTTAATTTTGGTTAATAATTTCAATCGCGACATACTTCTTTTTGAATTTTTGCTGCGAGATATTTAATTATAAAGCGCTGGCGTCTTACTTCTTAACTGCTATCGCCAGTTAGTGCCTTCTTAACCGCTAGTGCGAGTTAGTGCCTTCTTAACAGGTAGCGCGAGTTAGTGCCTTCTAAACCGTTAGCGCGAGTTAGTGCCTTCTTAACCGCTAGCGTGAGTTAGTGCCTTCTTAACTGCTATCGCGAGTTAGTGCCTTCTTCACAGATTCTCTGAGTTATTTCTTTCTGAACGGGACACGTCGATATAAACTTCGAGGGCGCTGCATAGGTCGGTAGGCGGGATTATTGCGGTGACGCGCTCAAAGAACTGACTCTGCGTAACTTCCTATTTCTCAGAAGTTTCCGCTTTTCCAGCCCCAACGACGGGAAGTTACACGAAGGCAACTGTATCATGAGATACATTAAAGATCCTTTAGCTTGCCTATAAGGAAAAACATTCTTATCTTTTGAGTTCTCAGTACTTTTAGTAAATTTGGTTCCTGGATCGGGGAGAGTGGAGACGGGTGAGCAATTTTCATGATTGAATCTTTTTAATATTTCTTTTATATAACTTTGTTGATTATTCACATTTTTCCGTCGTCTCCTCTTTTCTCAATCTGTAAACCAACGAAAAATTCTGCTTTTGAATAAGTTATCTGAAACTCTTCATTCAGACTATCTAACAAAGCGCTCGTTTCAGACTCATTCTTACCACACAGCTCATCATCAACATAAATTGCTAAGAACAAATCTTTCACTTTATTTACAAAAACACATTAGTCAGCCTTCAACTGCTGAAACTCTCGATGCACCAGGAAGTCGACAATTTTTTTATTCCATCGTGGTGACGCTTTTTTAAGTACATGAAGACTTTTCTTCAATAAGCACACATACGCACTTGTCTCGAAACCACTGGGCTGCTCCTTCGAGCTCTTCTTCGAGCTCTCCGTACAGAAACGCCGTGTTGACATCAAACTGATACACTTTCAGGTTATTGGCTGCTGCGATGGATAAGGCTAAAAATCACCAAGGTGGTAAATTCGTGTCCCAGTGATTTAAATCATTGAATTTATTCATTTTAATTAAAATAATGTACTATAAATTATTCACATCAACTCATTTAAGCAGTACATCAAAATGATTTTTTAAAATTTATTCATTGAATATGTTTTTTTCCATGAAATACCCCCGAAAAATCATTCCGGGAACGCGTCCCCAAGTACCAATCCGCCGATAACAACAGCTAAAAATCCTAATAAATAATTTTTTTAATGCCTCAAAGGTACTTGTTAACTTAGTTTATTTTATTATAAAATGATATTTATAAGTTTCTTAATCTATACAATATTATTTTTTCCGAAAATTTGATTCAAGGTTGTTTTTGCTTTTGCTTTTTGCAAAAAATGCTTTTTTTTTTAAATATCAATTTTCAGGAAAATGCAACAGATAGCGCAACTGGGTAATTATATAAAACACTCAAGTGCGAACGGATGACCCGTGTGTTTTTTATTAAAATGTGAAAATTTTAGAAGGTAAGCATAGGTTTGTTCGAAAATTTGGCACCGAATGTACATCAATTTAGCGTCATTTCGGGAACGTCAATAATTGTAAGAAAAAATAATTACGTGACTTTTGATAGAATATTTCTTAAAGATTAATGTAACCTCTTTTTATATTGACCTCAAAAAATCTTGTTTCAGTGATTAATATTTATTTAATACGGATTTTTATGTAGAAACGTCATTCCAGGAACGGTCATTCCGGGAACGTTCCCGGAATGATGATTGTATCGTTTGTTATGGTTTCACGTATGTAAAAGCATTATTTTAAAATATTTAGTTTGCTTTCAGTCTAATTTTATAAAAATAATGGGGAATCAGACAATTTCGCAAGAAAAATCAAAACAAGTTCATAAAGATAATCTACGTTATAAACGATATAGGGCAAAAGCTAATGCTAGTAAACGGAAGTTTTTAGATAAGATGACTCCAGAAGAAAAGGAAAAAAAACGGGCTAAAAATAGAGAGTATTACAGAAAGAAAAAAGCAGAAAGCGCCAAAACGAACATGTCAGATCGAGATAAAAGAATGCAACGAAGGAACTGGAGATTAGCGTCGCAGAAATATAGAGATTCGAGAAAAGAATCAGTTGATAGTGTGACTACACATGTGTGGTGTATTGGCTAGTCGAATGAATAAGTCAGACACCGGAGATTTAGTATTTTCCAATTAAGAAGTTTATTTAAGGTAATTTACAGTTTGTCATACAGGAGCCTACGGCTTAACTAGGGTTCGCCTCAGACGTGGCGCACGGCAACGCGGACAATGCTCGGGGTCGGATTGTAATAAGTGCTCATACCTCACACACCCACACTCACACTCGCTCGCGCGGTGTTTAGGTCTAACGATATATACTACAACATGCAATTAATTCATCTAGCCATTCCGAGAGCCATTCGGTACAAAAACGTCTAGGTAGAAAAACGGTACGGAAAGATCGGGCTAAAGCATACAGGAATATTGATGAGAATAACAGTACAATTAGTCAGTTACAACGAAAACTTAACTCTTCGAAGAAGACAATGAAAAGACTGAAAACAAAACAATTAAATCAAGCTGCGACTCCTAATAGTAAAGTAAATGATTTACAAAAAAATATTAAAGTTAGACCTGAAGTCCGAAAAAAACTACTATTCGGTGAAGTCTTATCAACTCAGTTGATTAACAATGCGAACCTGTTACGAAAAAATTCGAAAGAAAAACAAGTATTTCAAAAGTGTGTAAGTGGCGAAATATTGAAAAAATATAAACTACTAAGTATGAGTAAAAAGTTTTTACCGAGAAATGAAAAAAATTTTGAAGACATTTTGAAGTCAGATAACAAAATACGTATTGGACATTTGGATCTAGAAACTCGTAAAAAGGTAGTAGAGTTTTTTGAACGCGGTAACGTTAGTAGAATGTGTCCAGCTAAAAGAGATTTCTTAAAAAAGGATGGTACAAGTAAGCAAAAGCGAGTCCTCCTGTCTACGGTAAAAGATTTACATCCGTTGTTTGTTGAAGAATATGGAATTGAATTATCTTATTCTACATTTCTTAGAGCAAAACCTTTTTGGGTAGTAGCACCAACATTGAGAGATCGGCAAACTTGCTTATGTGTGAAGCATGAAAATTTTGAATTCAAGATATCAAAATTGCATAGTTTACGACAATTAAGCCTTAAAAATGCAGAAAGTTTGATTAAAGAATACGGTTGCGACATAACGTCGTATGATTGCATGTATGGTTTGTGTGATAAATGTAAGGATTTAACATTGGATGAAGGAGACAATGAAGACACTATAACGTATGTACAATGGCAGAATATTAGTGAAGACAGAATTATAAAAGGAGAAGAAAGAAGTACCCCAGCCAAAAACTCGAGAACATCATACTCTTTTCCAGTGTCAGATTACAAACATCATTACGTTACAAAAATAGTACAAAATAATACGTGAAATCAGGCATCGAAGCCGAGCGTTCCCTTTGTTAATTTTCAGACTTCAAATTATGTTCTTCAAATGCTAATCAATGGAAACGAATGGAAAACCGATAGGATCATTGATAAAACCTGTGATAAAACAGCATATTGGCGACGGAAAATATTGCTGAAGGAAGTTAGCTTGTATGATGATACGAACTCGGCGGGCATAGGTTGTTCTGAAAATTATCAATTGCTGAAGTGTGAGGTAAGATCAGCAATTAGTGCGTCTTTAAATGCAGAATATGTGTATGTGTACTGTAAGTCGAATAGAAAGAGAGACGTCGCAAGAGCATCACCGAAGTGTACCGATAATGGGTACGTCCAGTATAAGTATGTATCGTTTTATGGCTGTGACATGTTTGTAGCATGGCGTTATAACTATAGTCGAAAATCGGTGAACGATAGATGCAAAATGAAATTGAACTCTTCTTCAAAACTTGAATTTGAATTTAAATTACTGAGATCACCGTGCCTTGACCATTAGTTCTTGTTATGAACACACTATAGGTATTTTTTTAACTTCAATTTTCAACGGATTACTCATTCCTTTCATTCATTCGTTTCAACACCACCTCTTGCGAAAACCACGAAGCACTAGTGCGTGGAAAATGTTTTCTAATTTTTAAATTTGAAAAAAAAAAGGATAGTATGTAGGGCACGGGCACTCAAAAGGACTTTATCAAGAGTGTGAAAGTGTCACACGATTCGAAGACGAGGTCTTTCCGCGCCCTTGTCATATAGATCACTATTATATCGCAGTTTCGGTCTACAATAATAAATATACTAGCAATGCCAAAAATATCCTAACAGTATTTGATCATGCTTCCGACAATTTTGTGGGTGTGATCGTTACACATTGACTGGAAGAAATAATTTAAAAAAAAGAGTGCAATTGATAATTTTCAGAACAATCTATGCCCGCCTAGTTCGTATCATCATACGAGCTAACTTCCTTCAGCAATATTTTCCGTCGCCAATATGCTGTTTTATCACAGGTTTTATCAATGATCCTATTGGTTTTCTATTCATTTCCATTGATTAGCATTTGAAGAACATAATTTAGTCTGATAATCAACAAAGGGAACGCTCGGCTTCGATGCCTGATTTCACGTATTATTTTGTACTATTTTTGTAACGTAATGATGTTTGTAATCTGACGCTGAAAAAGAGTATGATGTTCTTGAGTTTTTGGCTGGGGAAACCATTTTGGAACTCGGTTGTAATTTTTTACATTTACAATGTTTTTGCCGTTATAATCATACTGGCACGCCGGCCTACAGGTACTTGGCCGCGATTTGCTGCTGCGCATGCGCATTATGTAAAATAATTAATATTATTGATAATTCAGTTATTCGTGGTCAATTATTGCTCAAAAACAATAGGGGGCGAGATTTCAGTGACGAGAACACTCCTTCCAAATGGCAAGTTCTTAAGGGGAGGGACCAGTCGAATTTTACGGACCTGTCTAAATTCTCGAATATCTCCGAAACGGGGGTATCAATCGCATTGTCCTTTCGGCAGCCGATGTTTGAGGAGTAATGACATCGAGTTCGCACGTAAAATGCATGAAATCTTTATTTTTTTTTTTTTTTATGCTTCGAAAAATGCGGGCGGGTGACTTATTTCGACTAGCATCAGTGCCCACGCATCATTGACGCGGACAAAAGTATGTAACAGCAAGTCTATACGGTATGACGAGCACACCCATTACAAAACATCTTCGATCCATGCAGTAATAACGTGGAAAAGTGCAAATCAGATTTCGTTTCAATTAGCGATTAAAAATTGTTGGGCAGCCATGGTAAATGGTTGAGTTGTCATGGCAATCCTTAGTTTCCGAGATGCCCGAGAAAGAAAGGACAGCGCAGAGTCGTTTCGTCGGTACTGCAGACGGTGGACTACATTGTTGCATCTCGGAAACTAAGGATTGCCATGACAACCCAACCATTTACCATGGCTGCCCAACAATTTTTAATCGCTAATTACAACGAAATCTGATTTGCACTTTTCCACTTTATTACTGCATGGAACGAAGATGTTTTGTAATGGGTGTGCTCGTCATACCGTATAGGCTTGCTGTTACATACTTTTGTCCACGTCAATGATGCGTGGGCACTGATGCTAGTCGAAATGAGTCACCCGCCCGCATTTTTCGACGCATAAAAAAAAAAAAAAAATAAAGATTTCATGCATTTTACAAGGGGACTCGATGTCATTACTCCTCAAACATCGGTTGCCGAAAGGACAATCCGATTGATACCCCCGTTTCGGAGATATTCGAGAATTTAGACAGGTCCGTAAAATTCGACTGGTCCCTCCCCTTAAGTGCAACGGTTCGACAGATATCGTGGTCCCAAGAAGAACGGTCTGCAACGAAGCAGAAGGAGAAGAAGGAGAAGATTGTGTTTTTCGATCAACTTCGACAGTCAATATCTCAGGAACCACTCGATAGATTTTGTCGAAATTTCGCGAGCAAGGTCAAATGGGGAGGGCCTTACGCCCCTATAAATTTTATAAGAAAATATTCAGCGGCTCAAAAGATATGACAGATTTTTTACAAGAACAAGAGCTGGCTCGGGTAAATGTTTCGTGGCTGGCGCGCCGAGTTTGGTTTGGGAACTCGGCGATTCGCTGCCGCGAATCTTGATCTGAAACGCGGGCTAAACTTTTTCAACAAAGCTAATCATTTTCCCTAAGCTTCCCTTTTTCCTGAAGACCTTGTCTACGCTAAGCACTGCAGCTTTTTCGCGACTTTTCCCCTTGTGACGGGGTTAACCAAAATACCATGTTACAGTACATTTGACGTTTTTGGTTCTGGCCTGTTTAAAGCCACGCATCTTCCGCACGAACACAAATCAGGGTGAGAATAGTTGTAATAGTGGGCGGCTCGTCCAGTGATCTTGTAGAAAATCTGTCCTCGATAATAATGTCAGATCGTTGTTTTGCCGTCATTAATGTTGAAGGGTCACTGATATTTATTTGTACAATTTTTATGAAAATGATATCATTTGATATAAAGTACCGGGCGCTTCTTCGCCTACTCTTGCATGCCGCAAAATTAACAGTGACGCACAAAGTTCACCGCTCGGCTATAAGGTTTTTCTTTGTTTTATTGAAAACAAATAAGGACTACTCTATTATACCTATTTCTACCTTATAGTCAAGCGGTGAACCTTGTGGGACACCGATAATTTCCGATATTATATGTTTTAGCTGGTCCGATGGTCCGAGACCCATATTCCCGAGGCGTAGGCGAAGAAGCACCTAGTATACAGGGTGATTCATCTTAGTCGCCCCAGGCCGATTTTTCCATAACTAAGCAAGATACGAAAAAAAGTTTGGTATGAAATATTCAGGGTCCAGAGGGGGACGAAACTTGGTGGTATCAGTATTTCCGTAAGTGGAGCCGCCGTGTTCAGGCGAAGGTCAACTTGGTTTTTTTAAATGGAATGACATATTTTTTTTTTCCAGAATTTGAAAGAACGTCGAATTCTACACCAAAAAGTACTTACTTACGTATGGCCTAAGGTCAATGAGTTCCGAGATAGCGTCGGTCAAAGCAGTACACATGCGGCCGTGCCTCGCGGTCGCGCTGCAGCGCCCGCCAGCGTACCAATCTACAGATATCTTGTCGGAATTGTGAGAAGACTTGAGTATCCATGTTTTGAGGGATATGAAAGGATCAGATTATTTTTTTCGTGTAGTTGCTAGGGGTAAATAAAGTGTAATTAGTTGATTTTGATTTTGTTTCGTTCATTCTTCGTAAAACGATAGATGCGTTCCGACGTAGACTTCAATTTTCAAAAATGACAAAAATAAAAAAATATTGCAAAGACGTTAAAATGAAACATAAAAAATAAAAAACGCAATGAAATAATTCTGAAATAATTCGTTGTTTGATTAATAAACGAAACAAAATCAAAATCAACTAGTTACACTTTATTTACCCTTAGCAACTCCACGAAAAAAATAATCTGACCCCTTCATATCCCCGCAAAACATGGATACTCAAGTCTCCTCACAATCCCGACAAGATATCTGTAGATTGGTACGGTGGCGGGCGCTGCACCGCGACCGCGAGGCGCGGCCGCATGTGTACTGCTTTGACCGGCTCTATCTCGGAACTCATTGACCTTAGGCCATATGTATGTATTTTTTGGTGCAGAATTTGACGCTCTTTTAGATTGTGGAGAAAAAAATATGTCATTCCATCTAAAACAACCAAGTTGACCTTCGTCTGACCGCGGCAGCTCCACTTATGGAAATACTGATACCACCAAGTTTTGTCCCCCTCTGAACCCTGAATATTTTATATCAAACTTTTGTTCGAATCTTGCTAAGATTCGGAAAAATCGGCCTGGGGCGATTAAGATGAATCACCCTGTATATAGTTGTAGGGTATAAGGAATGACACAATTATGACTTATTAATGCGCCTTTATTTCGGTGTAGCGATACAAACTCCGATCCGTACACAGTACGGCTGGGTGACGACTAAATCACTCGTAGTCCTCGGTTGACGCACACACTCATACTTATACAACACGAGCGCACATACCATCCCAGTCAACCAAGGGTGCTGGTAAAGATCTCTGAGGGAGCTCGCAAAAACTGGTTAGAGCTCTTAGTCGAACATCGATAAGTCTTCTGAAAGAAGTCCAAAAGACTTCTTATGCAATCTTTTCGGACTCTATTGTCGGGCTCTTGTATAGCCTCGAAAAGAGCTCTTTTGGAATATGAATTAAGAGTTCGAAAATACGACTTCTTTTAGAAGTCCATTGGGAAAATATTTTCCGAACTCATCCACACTACACTACCAGGTTTATCGAAATTAGTCGAATGCTAAACGCATAATGTATTCGAGGAATTGTGATAAATCTCATACTTATATATATATATATAAGACGGAGGACCGGGCGGATAATTGCAACGAGCACCAACCCTTCGTGTTGGCCTCATTATCAATAATAATTAATTTAACGCAACTCAAATGAACTAGTTTATTTAACAGAACTCAATTGATCGAAAACGATAAAACAGATCAACGGAATTATTTATAATATTCTTTCTAAAT
This sequence comes from Rhogogaster chlorosoma, assembly GCA_944452935.1. Taxonomy (NCBI): domain Eukaryota; kingdom Metazoa; phylum Arthropoda; class Insecta; order Hymenoptera; family Tenthredinidae; genus Rhogogaster; species Rhogogaster chlorosoma. The sequence continues at coordinate 26,810,157 of OX101797.1, forward strand.
TTGATGGGAGAGACGTGGTAGTTCCGCGGGCTTCTGATATTTAAAGAACAATCATCATCATGCAGATCTTTTCAAAACATCCAGCCCAGCAACGATAGTCCTTTTCTGATCAATCGACTATCAATGCTGTAACGATCACTCTATGCGAGCGCATCCCATCGTCCAGGATCGCCCCGTCTCTTCCACCAAGGGTGTTCAGATATGACGCGCCGACTTATATATTATCAATAAATATCGATGACTGATAATACATCTTTATGTCTAAGGATATTCCAAAGACTATCATTAATATACATATGTATATATACCGTGAGTATTCGTGTATGCGGGTCAGTTGGATCCGCCCGGTCCAGAATTTGGCGTTTCGGCACTGCCTTTCCGCCGTTCCTTGTTCACGCTGATTGCCTTCTGCTTTGACAGGTAGGCAAAGCACGCGGTGTACGATTTTATGGTTAGATTGCGGTTAGGATTTTCAGTATGAAAAAATTGTTCCAATAATCTGTCCATTATTATTCGACGAATAAATAATACTTTTAAAACGATTCAATGCAATTCAGAAGAATTTGTTTTTATTTGTTCATCAGTTATCAGTTACACTGAGTAATAATAATTTCCATCGAAATGTAAAAGTAATAAAATTATTGTTCGTTCGTCAAAAATCTTGAAAGTTGTTTTCATTCGTGGCTAAATACATTAATTTGCAACTTGAATGTAATTCACTCTCTGTTAATTTAGTGACTGTAATATAAAATTGTCTTTATTGCCTGGTACAATTTATCCTTCTCTACACTCTTTTACAGGATTCGCTAATAAATATTCTCGTGACTCAGCTACCTACTTCAGTTTCTTCTGAATTACATTGAATCGTTTTAAAAGTATTATTTATTCGTCGAATAATAATGGACAGATTATCAGAACAATTTTTTCATACTGAAAATCCTAACCGCAATCTAACCATAAAATCGTACTCCGCGCGCTTTGCCTACCTGTCAAAGCAGAAGGCAGCCAGCGTGAACAAGGAACGGCGGAAAGGCAGTGCCGAAACGCCAAATTCTGGATCGGGCGGATCCAACTGACCCACATACACGAATACTCACGGTATATTAGGGTGGTCCTTAATATGAGTCTGAAAAAAAATTTGTCGAGCCGCCTTCCAAAACGGTTCCAAATAATAAAAAAAGAAAACTACGCGAAGCCCTAGCTATGTCTGTTAAGAGGAAGGCATGCCTGTAAGCATAAACTAAAATTTAAATATCAATTTTTTCTCATGATCAAAGTAATTTATTTTTGTAATCCAGTTTATGTGTCAATTTGTTTTTTAACTTTCCGTAGCTATTGTATATTAGTATTCGATATACAGAACAAATAATAAGGTCCTTCTGGATATGATGAGCGTTCGGATTAACCATCCAATTATTTTGACGTAATGGTATGATTATAAATAAATTAACCACTGCAAAAAAAGGTTCACACCAACATAAATTTTAAAAAAATAACGATGCCGATCAGGAAAAAATACCTAAGTCTCTAAATGCGCCTTGCCACTGTTCTCGATGTTCTGACCCAGAGCTTCCTCTTTTTTTGCCTTTTAATGACTAATATGTAAGTAGGTCTTTGCTGCCAAAAATCCCCCAACTGCCAACCGAAATCGTCAAGCTTATTCATGACTCGACCAAGATTATCAACAACTTAAATTAGTCAGAATAGACCTCACCAAGTGTACGTACGCAATTAAACGTAACCCACTGTGTGTTTCAGCTAATGAAGTTACTTGCGAAGAGGAGGATAATCACATTTCGTATCATCCGGATAAAAATGATTGTACAATGTACTACATGTGCGAAGGTGAACGAAAACATCATATGCCGTGTCCAGTAAATCTCGTCTTCAATCCTAACGAGAATGTATGCGATTGGCCAGAGAACGTAGAAGGTTGTCTACAACATACGCAAGCCCCACCTACAGCTTGAAAATTTTATTATCAGCTTGTGTAAATTAAATGAAAGACGTTGCGTCGAAAATAAATATCTATTTCTACATGATTTCTATTACTGGGTTTTTACAAGTTTCGTCAGTTACCTATTGCAGGATATAGTATAGGACATTGCATGTTGGAACCAGCAATACAAGCAATCTTGAATAAGAGCTTTTGGAGGAGAGCCAGAAATTCTTGGATCGTTTTGGTGCTTCTAACGGCCGACCTAGAGACCCTATTTAAATTACATCTCCGATCACGTTCCTCGTATCGAGCCTGGCTTAGAAAAGAGACGCTCAAACTATTTGTAACATTGCTAATATTCGATTGTATAATTCTGTATCCTGATAATAATGAATTTGATTTTTTTAGTTGAAAAAGCTTGAATTCGTCGAAAAGACAATAAGACTTCTGACATGACTTTTATCGGGCCTCGAACGCGGACCGGTATAGCTAGGTCTTGGGACCAAGTCAGTCGACAATAGACTAGAGAGAAGATCAAAATTTTTAATGTTTTTAGGTGGCTAAAAACATTGGCTAAAATCCGCATCGCCGCCCGCCTTACTATCACGAGCGAGACAATATTGTGTGGTGTTCCTCTCCACACCCGCCACGTTTGCAGCTACCGTGAGCGCGTCACATAAGCTCAGGAGAATCACACATTATTATCTTGTACTCTGTAGTGGAGTGGATGGCGATACGAACTCTTAGCTATTTTTTCTAAAGTTAAACGCTGATTGGTTCGTAGTAGAGGGGATATGAGAATTCGGCGCTACTAAAAAACATAAAAAACACCTTTTTTTATGAGTTTTTTATGTTTTTTTTTTGAGAGAGAGAGGTGCAGAGGTGGGGGTGGGGTCGGGCTGGGGGTAGGGGTGGGGGGTTCTCTGGGCGAATAATGAGATATTCCATTGACATCTAGTTTATTTATTTATTTTAGTTAATTGGCGAATTCTCTAATGATGGTCCGCTTAACACCCTCCAGCAACATATTGTGCACGCTCCTGGGGCTGCAATGACTGCTCCGGGGATATTCCGCTCATGCGGCCACATTGTTTCCCCACCATAGAATAGGTTTGCCTCAACAACCACCACCATTTTGGAACTGTAAACTTTCTATTTTTCATGAAAATTTTCGAACTGTGAACTTTCTACTTCCGTGAAATTTCTTGAACTGTACATTTTATATTTTCGTGTTTGCGAAAGTGCATCATTTGAAATAGTTGGAGTGCAATTAACGAGGAGAACACATCAAGTATAACCCTCCGATCTTTCTGTAACTTCACAGGGTGAAAGAGGGATCAAAGAAAGCGGACACGTATTTCGGCTTATCCGTCAACACTTGACCGTTTTCGAGAAAATGGCGATTGAAGTTTTTGATGCGCTTCAATAACCTGCGAACGCGACAACTGTTCAAGTGAGGCGGTGGCGCAGCGGTCAACGTTGTGGCCTTGGGATTTTGCACCCCGGGTTCGAATCCCGTAATTTTTTTTTTTGCTTTTTTTCTGACTTTCATCGAAGTTTATTACATGCATGTCTTTTCCACATGTAACTTGAAACAATTCTCCCTCTTATATTCATACTTACAAGTGTGTCACAGTGTTATTTGTAACCACATTATACCGACAATTATAAGAATTTGAATAATTGTATGTGGTAAAATTTTAAAACCTTTCTTGTGAATTGAATAAAATTGGTAATACTTTGTAACACTTTCTATCACAATTAAATGTGACGCAATTAAATTACATGCCTTGATCCATAACCGATCGCAAGCATCATCGTTTGAAAAAATGATTTGGTATGCGTGGCTTGCCTCAAAATTATCGACAGACCGCGAAGTCTTTAACGATATTGCTATTCCGGACAACGTTCACACCGAGAAATGTGACTGTGGCAAAATGGCCTTCGTGCGATGTTCGTGGTGTTTCGAATGTTTGTATGATAGGTATCACCCTGGGGAACGCACCGTATACCATGACCTGTAAATGTACTTGTATGTAATGATAAACAATTGAAATACCGGAAAAATCCAGTACGTCTTTAATTATAATTTTTGTCAAACCTAATTCCTGATTTTAACAAATAATGTTTTTACACAAATATAACGTCATTGTATTTATCAACAGATGACAAAAACATGAATGTAATAAACTTCGATAAAGTCAGAAAAAAGAAAAAAAAAAAACAATTACGGGATTCGAACCCGGGGTGCTAAATCTCCAATCCACAACGTTTTTTTTTTAAACAGTTTTTATTTATTAACGAGAGTATAATATTTGTTTTAAATTAGGATAACAAACTAATGAAATAAACCTTAACTTATTAGGTGTGTAGGGAAGGGTGGCTTAGATAATAAGCACTCTCCTTCGAAAAAATTGGTAGATGAGATTAATTTTCATCTCTTTATGAATGTACATATTATGTGAATAAATATTAGATAATATTTTATTGGAGCAGTTCGTGGAAACTCTAACCGTATTGGAGCGGATCCATGTCACTTCACTCAAAAAAAAACCGTCAAGTCACGGATTTTTGCGCCATTCAATACATCTGTAGTACTATGGAAAAAAAAAGTACAATTTGAAGGATTTTGAAAAATTCTCAAAAATGGCGGAGTTAGAGGCATGTGAATTTTTGTGCACCACTTTGTTTGAAAATTCATATCTCCGAAAGTGTTCATCGGAGCGGAAAGATCATTGGATAGTTTTGTTCGTAAAAGAATGCGCTTTCATAAAAAAAAATCATATTTTTCAAAAAAAAAAAATTCTTTCAATATTTTTTTGGCGTTTTAATTTTTGATTTCGCTGCCATTTCCGTGGGACTTACAGAAATTCATGGAGATAATTTTTTTTGGATACCTGGATCCTTCCTCTTTAATCCTAAAAAAAAAATTCATGGAGAAAATACCTGGGCCGGAGAAAAATAAAACGTGTCGTCGCGCGTCACCGCGCGCGCTGATCCACGTCCGCGCTACTCCCGCAAGCTCGCTGTGTTGCGTAGTGACGTGGATCCGCTCATTGGGTGAATGAAGTTAAGTGGGGGAAAGGCCTAAGCTCAGTCTTGAGCTAAACCATCACATCAGATAAAAATTATTGGGTACTTAGGGCTAAATTATATATACACTATTTACAATCTTTAATCGAATTACGTTATTTGAATGTATATATTCTCAGTCGAGAACTCTATTATTGGTTAATTAATATCATTGCTGGCGACGGAGTAAGAATTGTTTTATTTTCAAAAAAAAAATACGGTATTTAAGTTTCAATTATTAATAGTGACGTCGCTACATTAGTTTTGATTTAGTATAAAGCCGTCGAAAATTCTATTATTATTTCTTATGGATTGAGACAAAAAAAAAAATGTTATGTTCAGTTACGAAATCTCGTTTCAAGTCAACATACTATGAGAAGGGTGAAAGAAAAGAACACCCGCGGAAACAATATTTCGTAATTATTTGCTGTAGACTCACGTACAATGCGAGAGAAAGAAAAAATTGTAAGGTGTATCATTGTCTATAATGTACCGTATGGATTGTCGGGAGCAGTGTATGTACTATCGAAAGGTTTAGGATTAAGCCGGATTAGACATAGCCAGGTAATCCCGAAAGTAGGAGAAAACTCTGTGCGTGCGCACCGAGACGATATCCATAATCAATGAGCTAAATCAGGCAGTATCAAATTCGACTCGGTAGGGTCAAGACGTAAATGAACAAATTTCCGCACTAAGTGCGAGCGACACTCGTAGTGTAGTGGGTGTGGACTTTGGGCTACCAACTTGTCGATCAGATAAATCATTGTCTCGAAGACAATAATTAATTATTTTGGACGTGATTAGTGCAGACGGGCAAAGATAGGTGGTTCACGAGCTGGCTTTCCCCGGGGCCTCACGTGGTGAGGCTGGCCGGAATGGTTGACACGTTGGGAAACCAGCGTAGATATTACAGTCCGCGGGTTGCCGATCGTACCGGGAAAACCGGGTGTCTCTGAAGCTCGCGAAAGCAATAGATAGTTCTGCCTGCGTATATAAACTTTCTTGAATGCAAGTAGCATGGGTTGCCCGAGTTGACATTCACATATCGAGTTTAGTATAAATTGATTATTTTGCCCTGATCAATAGAAGACAATATAAAATCCCATTTTCGAGTGGCTTATGGTATTGTTAAATAAAAACCCAGTTCCTTCCCTGTCTCCGACCTGAGCCTATCGGAAAGGTAACGGTGGTAGTTTAGCTGAGCAAGCCTAGGGTGGGGGTGATACCTAGGTTGCGAGGTCCGTTAAAGAACATGGTTCTTCGAGCCGGATCTCGAGCTAGCTAACGGGGGTAGTGGACATCGACAAGTTGGTAGCCCGCGAGTGTCTTGTGATTTGCAGATTGAGACGTTGACAGTACAGCAGAAGAGTTAAATACAATGAGTAAACGACAAGACGAAAGGACGACACCTAGACGAAGGCCGCGGGATCCAGCCGCAAATTGGGATGTGACGCAAGCGGATGACGAACCATCAACGAGCCTAGAACTGGAAGCCGCCGGGACACATACGCGATCTGAGGCTAATCAGAGAGACCAGCTGGAAGGGGTGGCCATTGGCACGCTGGCCACGATGATAACGCCCGAAGTGGAGCGGCTCTCCTCTTCGAGAAAAGACATGCTCGTCACGGTGATCAGAGAAAATGACGCAAATTCGCAAATTCGCTGCGCTGAAACTCAAAGGGCGATGACGGTGGGCCAAAGAGAAACGAATCTGTCTCCGCTGTCTAGTAAGCACCCACCAGCGCACTCATTGTCAGGCGCCAGGGTGCAAGAAAGATGGATGTGAAAACCGACCCCACCCTCTGCTTCATGGAGAGCCGAAGCAAAAGATAGGGACTGGGACGGCCACGGCTGAGGAGGCGCCGGCGACCGCGACCAAAGAGACCCTCGCCGAGACAACTACAAATTTGTGACTAGCCAGGAAGGATAAGATACCACTCAAGATATTACCGGTCTTACTACGTGGTCCGAAGAGTCGACTCGAGACATACGTTTTGATGGACGAGGGCTCTACGGTATAGTTAATCGAAGAAAAAGTAGGGAAGGCAATCGGCGCTGCAGAACCAAGAGCGGTGTTGTCCATCCGAGGCATAAAAGATACGGGCGCGGTTGAAGTAGACAGCGAGAAGGTCACGTTGGACATCAGCGAGATGCAAAACAAAAAGACGCATCGGCTGAGAGGGGTTAGAACAGTAAAGAATCTGTCGCTTCACGGACAATCATTGCAACCAGAGGATATACTGAATCACTCGCATCTAAGCGGGATCGATATACAATATTACAAAGTTGCTAGGACTGCCATACTACTTGGTCAAGACAACTGGGGTCTGATAGTATCACGCAAAATTCTAGAAAGACACCGGGGAGCATCAGTGGCTTCCTACACCACGCTAGGATGGGTCATCCATGGCCGCACAACCACCAGGGGCAAGCCAGGATCCAGAAATACCGTCCTATACAGCTACTGCGAAGTAAATGCGGTGAGCAAAAGGAAAAAGGACGCAAATGCAGACCTACATGAGATGGTCAAGGTAAATTTACGGATGGAAGCTATAGGGGTGGCACGTTTAAAACGCACCAACACGCTAGAAAAACGCGCCAAACAATTGTTAGAAAAAAACACACGACAAGAGGAAAATCACTGGACCACGGGCTTACCATGGAAGGAAGACGTAGTAAGCCTACCGGAAAACCGTGAGAACGCGTTGAGAAGGTTGTACAATCTAGAAAACAAGATGGACAGAGAGCCGGTTTACGCGGAACTATATGGCGAACAGATGAACAGGCTCATCAAATTGGGATACGCGAAGAGAATAGATGGGGCCAACTGTGAAGGACGATGCGTATGGTACCTCCCACACTTCGGCGTTATACATCCAAATAAGCCAGGAAAATCCGATTGGTATTCGACGCGGCTGCAAAAACAAATGGAGTTTGTCTGAACGATAAGCTGCTAGCCGGACGCGACATGCCGCCTCGCTGCTGGGGGTATTGATGCGGTTCAGGCAGAAACCGGTGGTCTTCATGGGATACATAAAAGAGATGTTCCTGCAGATAAAAATTCGAGAAGAAGATCGCGCCGCGCAGCGCTTCCTATGGCGAGGTGAAGACAGAACGAGAGCACCGGAAACATATCACATGGTTTCCATGATTTTCGGCGCAAAATCCTCTCCCTGCACCGCACTATATGTCAAAAATTGCAATGCAAGCGTGCACAACAGCGACATGCCGTTGGCAGTGAGGGCCATAACGACAAAGTGTTACATGGACGACTATCTGGGTAGCGCGGAGTCGTCCGAACAAGCGATCGAGTTAATAAAGAAAGTGACGAAAATTAACAAAGCGGGAGGATTCGAAATGCACAAGTGGTCCAGCAATGACCAGACAGTGCTCGACAGCATACCAAAATGCAAACGCGCCTCAGGATCCATAGATCTAGCGCTAGACGGACAAGAAGAATACTCCGAAAAAACTCTGGGCTTAAAGTGAAATCCGCGAAGTGATACTTTCTCATTTGAAGTGGGCATGAAAAGAATACCGATCACCATAATGGCCGGAAGGAGACGACCCACTAAGCGGGAAATGCTGAGAGTGATCATGTCACTATTCGACCCACTGGGTTTCTTGACACTATTTACAATTCGCAGCAAAATACTTCTGCAAGACGTATGGAGAAGTGGAATTGGATGGGACGAAGCGTTGAAGGATGCAGAATACGAAAGCTGGCGACGATGGGTACATGACCTAGGACACCTGAAGGACTGCGCCATACCACGGTGTTATCTGGACTGTCGAACACAAGGGCCACCCAAAATAGAGCTACACGTGTTTTGTGACGCGAGTGAGAAAGCGTACTCTGCGGTCGCTTATTGGAGGTTACCACGGGGGGACGAGCCGACAATAGTCACCTTTATCGCCAGCAAAAGTCGCGTGGCACCGCTCAAACCCCACTCGACCCCTCGACTAGAGCTGCAAGCCGCCTTGCTTGCAATTCGGCTCGCAAACGCGATCGAGACTGAGCACGAGCTACATGCCACTAATCGCACCTTTTGGACGGACTCTAGGACGGTGCTGAGTTGGTTGTGGTCAGACCCACGGACGTACGAGGCATTTGTGGCACATCGCCTGGGTGCAATAGACGAACTGACCAACACAAGTGAGTGAAAGTGGGTACCCACAGGCGAGAACCCAGCTGACGACGCGACCAGGGACGTGAACATTAACCTAAAGTACGAAACGAGATGATTTCAAGGTCCACCGTTTTTGAAAAAACCACGATCGTTTTGGCCAGTACAGCCATTGGCACCACCACAAGATGCGAACGCAGACCTAGAAGAAGAGAAACGGTCACAGTTCGTCGCAACCCAAAAGGAAAGAACAAACCCTAGTCTTCCAGAGCTCGACAGATGCTCCTCTTGGATGAGATTAATACGAAGTACGGCCTGGGTTCTTTATTTCGTAGAGTTGTGCAAAACAAGTCAAAAAACGAGACTCATGGCGCGACATCTGAAGCGAGCCGAAAAGCTATGGATCCAACATTCGCAGGAAGATAGCTTTGGGAGCGAAATGGAAGACCTGCAGCAAGGCCAAGCCATCGATCAAAAAAGCAAGCTCTTACAACTCAGACCAAAAATCGACCAGGACGGTATCCTACGAGTACAAAGTCGAACGCACGTGACTAAGAACGTAACCCAGTCAGCCAAGTCCCTGGCCATTATCGATGGGCGACACCACTTTACCCGATTGTTAGTCCAAAACTATCACAAAAAAATGGGACATGGGAGTCATGAAACCGTAATAAATGAGTTGAGAAAAAAATACTGGATCACCAACCTCCGCTCGACGGTACGATCAGTGGCGAGTAAGTGGTTGCACTGTCGTATCCGGAAGGCCGAAGCGCGACCGCCGTGCATGGGAGACCTTCCGGCGGCGAGAGTGGCTGACCATCAACGACCATTCACCTATTGTGGCATGGACTACTTCGGACCGATGAACGTTACTGTCGGACGGCGATATGAAAAACGCTGGGGCGTCCTCTTCACATGCCTCACCACCAGAGCGGTCCATCTAGAACTGGCCGCATCTCTAACCACAGACTCTGCCATCATGACATTGAGACGGATGACGGCAAGGCGAGGTCACCCGACCGAAATATACTCGGACAACGGCACAAACCTAAGAGGCGCTGACGCCGAGCTTCGCCAAGCGCTCGGGGAGATCGACGAGGAGAAACAAATGGAGTATGCCACCAACCGCGGCATGACGTGGAAATTCATCCCGCTAGCGGCACCTCATATGGGCGGTAGCTGGGAGAGATTGGTGCGCTGTGTCAAAGTAGTACTGAGGGAACCACCTTGAAGGAAACTGCTCCAAAAGAAGAAAGCCTCGCAACGTTACTAGCCGAGGTAGAACATACAGTGAATAGCCGTCCTCTGACACATATATGAATAGAATAGAATGGAATGGATTTATTCCCATGGGACAAGTCCCCTAGGGTAGAGAAAAGACAACAGTAGAAGAGAAGTAACAAAGACATACAAAAAATAAAATAAAATCATCGAGACCAAGAGGCTTTGACCCCAAACCACTTCCTCATCGGAGCATCTTCGGGAAGTGCAAGTCCGGGAAAGTTCGATGCGGGGGACCTCTGTTCGCGGAAACAGTGGCGTGTGGCACAACACTCAGCGGATCAATTCTGGAAAAGGTGGGTAAAAGAATACCTCCCCAACGCTAGCTAACAGAGTTCGATGGAACAAGGAGGTTCGACCACTGAAAAAGGCGACGTGGTGATCGTTATCGACAACAACCTACCGAGAAATATGTGGCCCAAGGGTGTTCACGACAAGACGTACCCCGGAAAGGACGGTCGGGTCCGAGTAGCAGACGTGCGCACCAGCAGAGGAGTACTAACGAGACCAGCAACGAAGATCGCCACCTGGATGACGGACGAGTAGGGTACAGGGAAACTTTGTCCCTGTACGGTTGGGAGAATGTTGGCGACGGAGTAAGAATTGTTTTATTTTCAAAAAAAAAAAAACGGTGTTTAAGTTTGAATTATTAATAGTGACGTCGCTACATTAGTTTTGATTTATTATAAAGCCGTCGAAAATTCTATTATTATTTCTTATGGATTCATACAAGAAAGAAAAATATTATGTTCAGTTACGAAATCTCGTTTCAAGTCAACATACTATGAGAAGGGTGAAAGAAAAGAACACCCGCGGAAACAATATTTCGTAATTATTTGCTGTAGACTCACGTACAATGCGAGAGAAAGAAAAAATTGTAAGGTGTATCATTGTCTATAATGTACCGTATAATTGTCGGGAGCAGTGTATGTACTATCGAAAGGCTTAGGATTAAGCCGGATTAGACATAGCCAGGTAATCCCGAAGGTAGGAGAAAACTCTGTGCGTGCGCATGGAGTTGAGATCCATAATCAATGAGCTAAATCAGGCGGTATCAAATTCGACTCGATAGGGTCAAGACGTAAGTGAACAAATTTCCGCACTAAGTGCGAGCGACACTCGTAGTGTAGTGGGTGTGGACTTTGGGCTACCAACTTGTCGATCAGATAAATCATTGTCTCGAAGACAATAATTAATTATTTTGGACGTGATTAGTGCAGACGGGCAAAGATAGGTGGTTCACGAGCTGGCTTTCCCCGGGGCCTCACGTGGTGAGGCTGGCCGGAATGGTTGACACGTTGGGAAACCAGCGTAGATATTACAGTCCGCGGGTTGCCGATCGTACCGGGAAAACCGGGTGTCTCTGAAGCTCGCAAAAGCAATAGATAGTTCTGCCTGCGTATATAAACTTTCTTGAATGCAAGTAGCATGGGTTGCCCAAGTTGACATTCACATATCGAGTTTAGTATAAATTGATTATTGTGCCCTGATCAATAAAAGACAATATAAAATCCAATTTTCGAGTAGCTTATGGTATTGTTAAATAAAACCCCAGTTCCTTCCCCGTCTCCGACCTGAGCCTATCGGAAAGGTAACGGTGGTAGTTTAGCTGAGCAAGTCTAGGGTGGGGGTGATACCTAGGTTGCGAGGTCCGTTAAAGAACAATTATTTGGCATCAAAATGCGTCTTTGTTTAAGAAGGTTGTGATTAATGAAATTATCGATTGTCCACCAGTATTTTTTGTGATCAAGTCTGTAGAAATTGTTAAGATCGATTGGTGGAATGGCAGTGGAGTAAGCAAAGTTATAATGATTGGAAGGGTTGTTATCACTGTTCCAGGCAATACGTTTGTTGGCTCTATTTCTTCGCCAATGATATATGAGCGGCAAATTGCATTCGTCTTGAATGTGGCCGAAAGATGTAAATGCTTGCGGTTGCAAATAGCCAGATAAATTCATAACTGAGATATCTTGATTGTTTTCTATCGTTAATGATTTGATTAAGTCGATTATTTCGATTTGAATAATTGAAATCGAAATGGCAGAGACGAAATTTCTGCCATTGAAAGTGGCGGCTACGCCGATCTCAACTTTCGACGGATTAAACATTACAGTAAAATCTTTCCTTCGGAAAGTTGAAAACGCAAGAATACTAATACATCCGCGAGATTCACTTCTATTTGCCGCACTTGTACGATCGAAAATCGAAGGCCACGCAGAAAGAGCACTTCCGCGAGATAGTCTCCAGACACTAAGACCAATCATAGATAATTTAAAACGCGGGTTTGAACCGAAACAAAAACTATCAGACGTGCAATGTGCTATAGCGTGTGCAAGTCAAGAGAAAAATGAGACCGCATTAGAATACGGAACTAGTGAAAATGTCTAATTTAAATTGAATAATATACTATAATAAAACAAGGGTAGGAATGAGTGAGGATAGGTGAACGCAATAAAACACTAGATTACCCGTAAAAAACCACACTTGCCTAGGCATAAAAACCCTCTCGATTTGAGGGAAAAGCCGGGGCAAGCGAATTCTTTATTTTACAAGTGAAAAGAAATTTACAATGATAGGAAAGAGGCTCGACCAGGAGAATCAACAAATAGAAAAGAGAATCTAATGTAGAGATGCAATAACTATAGTTACTCGCGCGCAATACTTATAAGCTATTAAGGTACCTTTCGCACGCTAAGAGAGCTCTCTTACCCTACTCGTGTACGTCGGCGCCGAAGAAGAAGAAGCTGTCCAGCCTACTGGCACCAGCGGGGGCGAGGAACACCTATACCGGTCGCAGCGTGCCTCGACGTCTCGAGGGCCAACCCTGGACCCCGGGCTGCTTGAAGAAGACAACCGCGTAGATGTTCGCTCGGGAACTCACACGTCGAACAGGTCGCACGTGGCGAAATTCCCCACACACACACCAGGAACTCACACCTTAGAAAAAAACCCTCTAAACCGGTGTTACCCGAAGAGCACACGTTCTGAAAAGAACGTGTGTACCAAATCGACTAACGACCCAACACCAGAAAACCAGATTTCTACGCAAAGGCTATTCTTTCGAACGTCGTCTAATGCTGCTAGCGCGGCTTGTTACGGCGAGCGAAGCGAAAGAAGAGAAGACTTTATTTCTTCTGGACATGCATTTTGAATAATCAACAGCATTCTCATCGAAGGGAAAAAGACCACAAGCCTTGAATCCATTTTTTATTGTTTCGGGTTTCACAGCTTCGTCGGAAGCTTGCTTGAAAATCGGCGCAAAATTGGATTTGGTAATATTTTTCCCAGATTGTTTTTCGACTCTTACCAATTTTCTCCAATTATCTTTCAACGGTTTGAAAATTGCGACATCACAAGGCTGCATTATGTGCGTTGCATTTGGTGGTAAACAGTAGATAATAATTTTCTTTTCGATGCAAAAGTCGCAGAGCTCCATGCTCAAGTGTGACTTATGACCGTCGAGAAAAAATATCACAGGAAGTTTAATTTGGTTCTCCAGAAGCCACGGGTAAAATATGTTTGTTACATATTCAAAAAATGTACTTGACTGCATCCAACCTGAATCTGATCGTCCAATTCCGAAATCATTTGGAACCGAATTTGCTACATGTGCAGGAATTCGTTGGTACGGAAATACCACAAAGGGAGGGAGTGCTCTGCCATCGGCCGAAAAATTACATAAAACGGTCATGGACTCTTTTTCCGCACCACACGCTATCGTACAGATTTTTGAAGCCTTTGGGTCCGAGTACAACTCCAGTCTTCGGACAGGTTTGTACACCTGTTTCATCGGCGTTGAAAATTCGGCTACTGTCCTCCATTACGTCAATTGCACCTTCTGCGTTCAAATAAGCCCGCAATTCAGCAAACCACGACCTCAAAGTCTCTTCTGTAACGCAGGCTTGTGCTTTTGAAATTGTCTCAGCATGCCGTTTCACTATATTTGATTTCCTTCTCAGAAAAGACGCAAGCCATTTTCTCCCTGGTCTATCATCAACGAAGGGATTTTTACGATTGATATTCTTTAAAATCGTCTGCACTGTATCCTTAACGATTTCTGGGTGCATGGGAAATCCTACTTTAGCTTTATTAAAAATCCAATTTTCTAGCTTGTCTTCTTCTTCTGGTAGCAGTACTGGCTTTGGACCCATGCGTCGTGATAAAGGCGATTTTTCGGATAAACTGTTGTGCAGAGTACTTTTGGGAATGTTATACACTTTAGCAGCATTATTCAAACTCCTACCGTGGCTCCTTACTTCTTGTACGGCTTTCAATAAGTCTTTTTGGCTATATGAGAAGCGCTTGTATTTTACTTTTTTATCGGAAGAATTGCCCATCTGTGAAGAAAAAAAGTTCAGCTATACAATGATGATTTTCAAACCCGGCACAAGAATATAAAGTAAAATTCGTAAATAAAGTAAAGTAAAGTAAGTCCGTAAGTAAAGTAAATCCGTAAATAAACAAGTGATCACGATACATTAGTATACGGCAGTGTTCATTTACTGGGTACACGTTCTTCCAGTGAATGAACATGGGGCGTTCATGTACTGGAACAACCCATTTTTTTTGTACCATTATATGAACACCGCTATTTCCCGTAAATTTTGAGGTTAGCTGATACAACGCTGTCGCAGAATGAAACACTGACGAGGGGAACACATGAAGTGTAACCCTCCGATTTTTCTGTAACTTCACAGGGTGAAAGAGAGATCAAAATAAGCGGACACGTATTTCGGCTTATCCGTAGACACTCATCCGTTTTCGAGAAAATGGCGATTGAAGTTTTCGACGCGCTTCAATAGCCTGCGAACGCGACAACTGTTCAAGCGAGGCGGTAGCGCAGCGGACAACGGCGCGGCTTGGAGATTTTGCACCCCCGGTTCGAGTCCGGTAATTTTTTTTTTTTTTCTTTTTTCTGAGTTTCATCGAAGTTCATTACATGCATGTTTTTGTCATCTGTTGATAAATACAATGACGTTATATTTGTGTAAAAACAGTATTTGTTAAAATCAGGAATTAGATTTGACAAAAATTATAATCAAAGACGTACTGGATTTTTCAGGTATTTCAATTACGTAATGCCGTTACAAATAATACTGTGACATACTTGTAAGTATGAATATAAAAGGGCACTATTGTTTCGAATTACACGTAAAAAACATGCATGTAATAAACTTCGATGAAAGTCAGAAAAAAGAAAAAAAAAAAATTACGGGACTCGAACCGGGGGTGCAAAATCTCCAAGCCGCGCCGTTGTCCGCTGCGCTACCGCCTCGCTTGAACAGTTGTCGCGTTCGCAGGCTATTGAAGCGCGTCGAAAACTTCAATCGTCATTTTCTCGAAAACGGTCAAGTGTCTACGGATAAGCCGAAATACGTGTCCGCTTATTTTGATCCCTCTTTCACCCTGTGAAGTTACAGAAAAATCGGAGGGTTACACTTCATGTGTTCCCCTCGTGAGCAAGCCTTTACGGCTTGTTGTTGGGGCTCAGGCAAAGAAAGAATTGCACTCTCTACGGCGTCTTCAGTAGCTGCAACGCACTTTTGTTTGGCCGATTCCATCTCTGCTTTCGAGTTTGTATCTATTACTGCTCAATTAATACGTGATAATTTAATTTTTAATATAGTCCAGAGCAATCCATTCAATAATATTTCTTGTTGAATGTGGACCGCTATCTCAGGACGTTTGGAAAATTCCTTGGGCCTATCTCTAATAAGGTTTTCCAATTGGAGAAAAAGGTGCATCAAATAAAGAGGTGTTGAACGTGAAACTATAATATTGTTTATTATCGTCGTAATGAAATATAAGGATCTTAATGCTAACTTATTCCCTATGTGACTAAATAATATGGATTAATATTGCAAAAGGTATAATAATTAAAATAGCTCTAATGCCGAATCAAGCAGTTTGAATACTGAATTCTATCGTAACAAACGGTATAGCGGATTAAGTGGCTCTGTCGCCAAATCAAGTGGTTTGAACACCGACATGAGAAGTGAATCTAATTAGAGGAAGCTTGCATATTATAATATGCAAGGATCGGACAGCCGAGAGAGCCGAGACAAACCCAGGTGTTTCATCATTACACAAAGACGAGTGATCAATGACTGGACAGACAAGGAGACCGAATTAACTAAGTGTGCCAACATCAAAATATTTCTGACGAATATGAAACCTTAGGCAAGTTGAGTCTGACGATGTGGCTGCCGGCCGAGTCTTATACACTGGAGCCGAACTACTTTGACTGCGAGAAAAGTTTTTCTGCCGAGCCTGGGCGTGGAGGCCGGGCTTGGCTGTCTAAAGTAGCGCGCGTTTTGCCTATCTAGAAGGCGTTTGATTCTGCCACGTTACAAGTTGAGTACCTTCCGTCGCAGCCTGACGTTCTTGTATTTGACGCACTTAACAATACCCTTGGTTCGTTCGTGCCGCTTCTTCCATACATTTAAAACTTTCCGACGGACCTTATCTATATGTGCTTTTCTGTATTTTTGGCAGTGGTTGCATCGGGTCTTCAGTGAGACTTTTGCATTGAGAGATTCGCTTAAACAGTATGATGTGCACAATTCTGAACTAAACAAGAATTGTATTACAGGGAATGTAGCTACTTCCACAAGTAAGTAAAATTACAACCACACGCACCTAATCGCTTGAACTGTCATTTGCACTCCTGGACACGGTTTCAGTTTGTCTAATAGCTGAAGTGCCTCTACTAAATCTTGGCGGTTACTCACATTTCTACAAATGCTATCAACAGTAATGTGCTGATCATAATGTATAATCTACGAGAATATGAGTATAAAAGTTTTCATGAATTATTATTCATGGTAGTACTGTGGGAAAGTATGTAGGATGTCCAGCGATGCCAGACTTGAAAATTCTCGTATGATTCTCAATCTTGCCGATCGCTAGACACCCTGGAAAGTGGCAACAAGAGTGGTTCTTACTTTCAGAGCTAAACTTTCGGTCAGAATTAATTTTTGATCAATACTGTATTTCAGCGGGTTCCATTTCAAAAAAATTATTTCCCTAGTTTCGGGTAAAAAAGTTGAACACGTATTGTCAGGCATGCTAATAATTTGTATTTCCTTGATCAATTTATGAAAATCCAAAGGCTCATTATTTGGTTCTTCATCTAGAATTTTTTCGGGTTCTAGTGATTGATCAATCGGCAAAGGCGTAAAAACAGACGGTACTGCTCCAATCTTCAGTCTGGGCCTCTGTCTTTCGATTCGACAGATTACTCCATCAGGCATTACAGTATCGTCAAACCAAACCACTTCCTCGTCCAAGAAATGGTTCTCGCAAACGTAGGACTCCAAATTCAGAATTTTGCGTATGGGTCTGAACAGCGCTCCTCAATTTTTGGAAGTGTTGCGCATTATTCTAGGTCAATAAAAATTTATCATGCACCATATGATGTACAATATGTCGATAAAATTTGCAATTCATTTATTTATTCCCTTGCTTATTCATTTATTTACCTAATACATATGAGACAAGCCCAATGTTACAATATAACAACAACAAGCATGAGAATTGAACTCAAGCCTAGTAAATGTAATTGTATAATGTTGCAACCTCTCGATTGAAAATGGGGCGATGACTCAAAATTAATTAATTATTACATATCGTATGCAAATAAAATTTGCAATTCATCTATCTGTTAACCTTCTTAATATATAAGTATGTGAAAAAACCTATGCCAGAATATGACAATAATGTACAGTATGTAAATGAAAATGTAGAGTATTATCACAGTGACTTGATAAATAATTATTACGTAAATATCATATATTAATATAGTGTATATTTCACCTATTTACCCATTCATTTACCTAATACAGATGGGACAACGCCAATATTACGATATGACAATAATGAGCAGGAGGATAGGGACTCAAGCCCAGTGATTGGGATAGAAATGTATTCAGTAAACTGAAAACGTAATTGTACACATGACGATGTACAGAATTAAGCTAGAGGACACGAAAATGATTCGAGCACACTACTTTTGATATAAACGCGTACACTGTGAAAATTTTCTATTTTTTTTATTTTTTATTGTCCATGCAGAGTATATTTTACTATGGTACATATTACCGGCGGACTTTATTGTCCCACTACTAAACTCTACAATGGCCCATAATAATTTCAGATCCGAGCGAAGTTAGCTAAAGTATGTGGGAAAAAGTAAAATGTACCATAGTAAAATGAGTTAGAACGCCAATTTAAAAAATTAACCTGTATTTAGGTAAAAAACGTGAGAGGGCTATTCCGAAAACTATAAATGTTTGTAGTTAAAAAATTTGTTGTGTTATCACAAAGAGTGTAACTTTGCATTCTAAAATGATTCAAAATGCTGTTAGACTTTTTAAATAAAATTATTTGAATTTGATGCTCTATGAACAGTAAAAACAATTTAATTTTTTTTTTTTATTTTATCAAAATTTGTTTGAATAAATTATTTTTAATATAATTTATATTGATATATTATTTTTATTCAACTTCATAATTACTTACAAACATAATATTTTATAATATTTTCCCCTGAAATTATTATTTCAATTTAAATTTAAGTTGAATCCATCTCTTCGATAAAAATTCTCTGAAAGATTCTGACACGTATAAAAAAAAAACAACATAAATGAAAATCAAGCAAAAATATTTATTCTTAGGAATATTTCTAAGTACAATAAAAGTAATGAATTTGAAGATCCAGATATTCCTGCTCTTGGTGTTATCGGAATGACTTGCTCAGGTGGGAATGCTCCAAGGTTTATTTTGTCCTGAAAGTGATAGAAAAAGTATGATACTTCTAAATATAATCTCACAATAATAATTGACACAATAAAAATAAAACTAATCAACAGCCATCTGAAAATGTTTGGAATTGTTCTTAACAAATAAATTATTACAAAAGAAATTTTTTTAAAAATTCAACATGTTCAAATTCAGAAAAACATGAGAATGAAATCAGCAGACAGTTAATTTTTTAAAAACTGAAAATAAATTTCAACTTCAAGACTGCAGAAAACATCTGAATAACTCAATTGGAAGTTTTTAAGAATACCCAAGTGTATTTTGTTAGATTATTTCTGTTGTTATACCTTAATGATTTACAAATATTCAAAAAATTGTTCAACGTTTGCAACTGTCACTCATTTATCAGACAACTGTAATTTGTAATAGAATAGTACATTTCGTTACGACTACGGAAAGGCTTTTTTGGCGAAACGAAAGGTTTACGGCACGAGCCAAAGGCGAGTGCTGTAACGAGGTTCGTCAAACAGCCTTTACGTACGGGGAACGGTTTAATTTTTTCATCACGAAAGCCGGAAAATCGCAACGAAGTTGCGATTTTGAGGTTAGAATTACGAAAAAAATATTACATTATTTACGGACATTGAATTTAATATTTAACAAAATAATTTATAAATAACAATTTTGACAAACAAAAATATTAAATTATCACAAAACCGTTGTTCTTAGTACCGTTTTGACAAAATTAGTTGCAGGTTAAGCCAAAGGAGACCACATCCTCATTTTTATTTATTTGCTGATTATAACAACTTACCTAATCATCGTTGAAATTTCCAGTAATGATGACACAAAAGTTTATATTTTCTCTTGGTATAGAAACTAAGCAATCACTTGATGTAGATTTTATAATTTTATCACTTAAGGGGAGGGACCAGTCGATTTTTACGGACCTATCTAAATTCTCGAATATCTCCGAAACGGAGGTATCAATCGGATTGTCCTTTCAGCAGCCGATGTTTGAGGAGTAATGACATCGAGTTTTCTTGTAAAATGCATGAAATCTTTATTTTTATTTTTTTTATGCGTCGAAAAATGCAGGCGGGTGACTTATTTCGACTAGCATCAGTGCCCACGCATCATTGACGCGGACAAAAGTATGTAACAGCAAGTCTATACGGTATGACGAACACACCCATCACAAAACATCTTCGTTCCATGCAGTAATTAAGTGAAAAAGTGCGAAGTACGATTTCGTTGTAATTAACGATTGAAAGTTGTTGGGCCGCCATGATAAATGGTTGGGTTGTCATGGCAATCCTTAGTTTCCGAGATGCAACAATGTAGTCCACCGTCTGCAGTACCGACGAAACGACTCTGCGCTGTCCTTTCTTTCTCGGGCATCTCGGAAACTAAGGATTGCCATGACAACCCAACCATTTACCATGGCTGCCCAACAATTTTTAATCGCTAATTACAACGAAATCGTACTTCACACTTTTCTACGTTATTACTGCATGGAACGAAGATGTTTTGTAATGGGTGTGCTCGTCATACCGTATAGACTTGCTGTTACATACTTTTGTCCGCGTCAATGATGCGTGGGCACTGATGCTAGTCGAAATAAGTCACCCGCCTGCATTTTTCGACACATAAAAAAAATAAAAATAAAGATTTCATGCATTTTACAAGAAAACTCGATGTCATTACTCTTCAAACATCGACTGCCGAAAGGACAATCCGATTGATTAGCCCGTTTCGGAGATATTCGAGAATTTAGACAGGTCCGTAAAATTCGACTGGTCCCTCCCCTTAACCTGTACAATGGCTACACACATTGTGTTGAATAAAGCGTGAGCAAAGAAGTAGTGCGCGTCGCTACTCTCGCGCATGTTTACTATGGGACATTTCAAAATTTAACAGCCACTATTGTAAATTAGAAACCAATACATATTACAGAAAAAGAAACTCTTTTAGAAAACATCTATATCGACGGGTGTATAGATTTACTATAATATTATGTATTTCATTTTACTAATATTATGTATTTCATTGGAGCATAATGAAATAAAATTGAGCGCCAAATTAAACTTTGATTGAAAATAAATTTTATTATGGCGCTCTAGTAAAAATCACTAGAAAGATTTATAATTTTTATTGTCAAACACAGTAAAATTTTTGTAAACTGTTTATGGAATTGTAGTCTCTTTCAAATTACTGTGGTGGCTAGTAAATATTCATAGTTCCCATGTGATATTTTGTTATTTTTATAGTAAAATTCTGGATAGTGTCATTACAGTTCGGCCCTTATATGCGCCCATAGTAAATTTCAATGGAAAATTTTCACAGTGTAGAGTATGATTGAGATATTCATCAGTACCGTAAACAAACTTTTATTCCGCGGACCTCTCCGCTTATTATCAGTTCTTTCTGGTAAACATCCAAGATTGCAGCCGGGAATCGAACACCTCATCTTCAAAATTATCAACTCGTGAGAAAGAGGGTTTGTATATAAAATCTGATATTTCGCAAAAATTTTATTGTTGTTCTATTTCTATATTGTATGTGCTGTAACGTGGCAGATTTGCCCCGTAATTGACCATCGTCTCTTCTCCCGGCGCAAGCGACACCGCGTTAAAAACATGTACCGTATCGAGGCAAGAAGTCCCGCAACTCAAGTTCCCAAGGTCCCAATTGTAACCCCGTAATCCTGTAAATTAATTTCTATCCTGTTCCTATATCTCTTACGTAATTCCGTCTCGAATATACCGCCGAGGGAAAACGTCCCTCCTTGAAAACGCTGCTGGTAGGTAACCTGGAAGTCTCAGAGTCAGTAGCGAGGAAGCAGAGAACTTCGTATCCTGAGATATGCCTGGGAGAGCGCTGCAAACTGTCTCCCATGTGGGCCTCCTCTCCTACGTCACACACCGGCCTTGTTCACCGCTTATATGCAGAAATTCCGCCTTCCAGGGTATCGAAATCGTCAGTTTGCCACCTTACATCTCCCTCGCGAAAGCTCTGAGTACCAACCGGCCCTGCCAGGCCCGCTTCGAGGAAAAAAGAACACCCGCAACGTCACTCAAAAAAGCAAATAATTATGTCTTTGAGAAAACCCCACCCCTCTTGTTGATTTCCTTAGCAACGTGCCGAAGCGCGCCACTTCTTGTTTGGATAGCGAAATGGCTAATCGATTCCTTTTTGTGATTTAGAGATTATTGTGTTATGAGCCCAGAGCTTTGAGTTACCGCTTTTAGTTAATCGTAGATACCAAAACTTTTGTTTAATTCAGATCTTGGTTTGTGTTTGTACCTGAGTAGGTACTTCTTATAAGGTCGGCTTTCACCCATTATCGATTGATTTAATTGATTTCTCATTGCATTGTGTTATTGCGTATAGTTGGGTCAGGCCTCAAAGAGGGTGACGCCATTAACATATTATCGGATTGTCGTGTTTTAGTTTTGTTGTATCGGGTTAATTGTTTAGTTTTATTAATTTTGTGTCCCCTTATGATATTATTTTGCTGAGTTAATCGATTTTTCGTGAAAATTAGCTTTAAAAATAATTATCTTGTCGATCGCGTCCTTCTTCCCTTTTTGATTTATAGTCCCGTTCCTTTGATTTATCGTCTCGTCTAGTCCCCGTGAAATAAATGTAATCCTTTTCCTATTTCTTTGACCAGAAGAAATTGAACGGAAAATAGTAACGTGACCCATTTCTTGTAAATTTTTCCCTTTTGTTTGATTAATACCTAATCCATATTGTATCTAGTGCGTATCACGCCATTCCTTCTAGAAAAATCGATCGACTCGTGGTTAATCAGATTCCCCCCAATCTATGATAAATCATAGCCATCCCATCTTATAAATCCCCCTCAATTCCTTGAAAACTTGAACTGGTTTATTTTTGTTATAATACAGTCATTATTTCCTGAAAAATTAATAATGAGCTAATTGTTTGATAATTTAGTATTGCATAGTCGCATGTTGTATTTCTTGTCCATATCCTCGGGAATGTTCGTGTGCATTCGGATCGAGTCGGTTGTTGGCGTCTTCTACGCTTGGCACTTTCTTTAGAAAGTTCTACGTTATCGATCTAGCCCTTGCAATTTCGCAAAATCCCGAATACATTGATTCCGTATCCTTCCGCATTCCACGACATTGTCGACCTGACGCATAGACTTATAGAGATAGACTGCGCGCTCTTATGTGCTGGTTGAAGCTCATATTGAAGGACAGCAACAGTGCCGGAGAGATTCTTTTCTTCTCGCACTGCGTAAGGAGTCGGGTCCACAGCGAGTAAGGGAAATGCATTCACGAGTGAAGGGGAGTGGGTCGCATGTGACTTACCGATGAAAAGAGACATCTTCGACTTCCCCGTTGCCTATTTTGCAAATAGAACAATACCGAACCATTATTTAACTTAAAATTTATCTCATATTTTTGGTGGATGTAATTGCTATGTATTTAGAATAGTATTTATATTTGGACGACGACGCACAATACATGTGACTATATTGCCTGCCGTTCACCCCACCAACTCACCGACTAGAAAGAGACAGAATCTCTCCAGCTATCGCTCTCTCTTTCTAACGAGTTCTTCAGCTCCTCTCATAGTAACGCGCAGTCTATCTTCATAAGTCTATGACCTGACGTCGTTGTAGCCATCTTGAGGCGAGAGCTGGTAGCTGTTGTGAACGCCACGAGCCCAGCGCCCGTGCGCCATCTCTTGTGTTCCTGGGGAACCCTCTAGCAAGCCTTGGGTCCCCAAGCGCTCGAAACCTTTCTCGCAAGTAAAGTAACTACGTGACGGCAATAGGAGCCGTGAATATTCAGAGTTTAATTACGGAGAAAAAAAATTTAGTACTTCATTTTACATTAGTTCGGCCTGTACTGTTTCGTCTTCGAGGCGTGTCCTAATATTCATAGATTTTATCGGCTTTTATTAAATTTTTCTCCTAGCGTCCATCGTTGCCAACCTTCGAAGCGAGCAAATCTTTAGAAGAGGGTCGAAATTTCTTTAGATTTCTTTGGTTGGTACTTCATAGAGAAAAACGAAAATTTGAATTCAATTTCTTTAAAAATGAAACTAAAAACAATAGAAATTCGTAAATTAAAAAAAAACGCAAAACATTTCAACAAAAAGAAAGAATGGAGTATTCAAAGTAAAAAAAAAAACAAAACAAAAACCAAAACTAAAGAAAAACCAAACCCAAACCAAAACCAAATAAAAACCGAACACACAACCAAAACCATACCAAACCAGCCAAACCAGCCAAACCAGCCAAACGACCCATACCCATCCCATAAGCGACCCAATATAGCTTCAACTCCACGTCAATTGGTCGTACTACAAGGAACCCAATCCCTAGCGATGTGCCGGATAGCGATTTGGCCGGATAAACGGATACCGGATATCTGGCCGAAGTCATTTGCCGGATACCGGCACATCGCTAGTAGGATATTTAATTAATTTGTGAATTTCGTTTTTCGGATCTTCATTAAAGTGAAGTTCATATGACGTGAAACCTGTGCTTTCATGATGCGTTAATCGTAAGTTAATCCAGTCTTGGATTTGTGGCATCATGCTGGCCCAACCAGTATGCCTTTCACTACAGTAGCTCCGGAAGTATCTTCCTAACTCGCGCATTATTCTTTCCGACGGGTTGCTTTGCGAGTGGCGAATGGGGGAATAAATGACTTTTATTTGATTTTCGGCCGCGAAATTTTGTCATCTTCGAGCCGTGAACTGACTACCGTGACCTGATAAGATTTGCTTCGGTTTCCCAATATTAGTGAAATAATGATTTTGCAATTTCTTTGCGTAATTTAATGTCGTCGCTGACTTCATGGTATATAACTTTACTAACTCAGAAAATGTATCGACTATGACAAAGATATATTTGACGCCACCAATAGACGTTGGCAGAGGTCCGTAAAAATCTATGGCTATTAGTTCACTAATATTTTTTGTAATGAAGCTCGAGCTTGTCGCCTCCATGGAAATGTTTAAAGACTTTGTGCGTCGGCATAAATTGCACGAGGCTAAATACTGACGGATGCTACGTTGTAACTACCTGTCATTTTTTACTTTTGGTTCCCTGATCTGGTCTTTTGAACTTAACGGTGAGTTTATATAGCCTTACGTCATTGACTCTAATTGTTTGAGTTTCCAGATCAATCGCGACGCGGTTCTCGTGAATCCAATCAATTCCCAAAATTATATCCTCTAACGCAAGGGGTAATATATAGCAAGGCGTCTCGATCAGTTGTGACTCGACATGGAGTGGTACTAGAACCTGCTTTTTTATAGTAGGTGATTTATGCATGTACTTTTGAATTCTGCACCGGCAAAGTAGGAAGATTCTCCTTTTTTATTAAACGCTGGTAATATGGTTCTGAGATAGCCGTAATTTGGCTTCCCGTATCTACAAGCGCGGCAGTTGGAACCTCACTAATTACTATACTTGATCGCGGACAATCTACAGCCTCATTATTATTTTGACTCGACATGTTTTCTTGCGTTAGGCAACTCTCAACTTCTTTTTTCAGGTCTTTCGCCATATTATCTATGATAGCCGAACTTGGGCATCGACCGCTGCCTAAGTCCGTTGCTGGTTGGAAGGTTGATCTGAGCTAAAATTTTCATTGAATCTTTGATTTGACTCAGGGTTAACCTCATTACGCGTCGAATACGGAGTTGCTGGAGCTGCCCTTGGGCTTGGGTTTGTCCGTTTTTCATAACTAGATCGGTCGGTGTTATGATTAGATCGTTCGCTGTTATAATTTGACCTATCGTTATAAAATGGTTGTTCATTGTACCTCGGTTGGTTATAACTTGGCGATTGATAACACGCTGGCTGCTGACTACGCATAGGTTGCTGATAATGTATAGGCTGCCAATTATATTGACTATTATAGCAAATCAAGGCTATCAAGTAACATCGGATTCTCCATGATGCTAACGATAAGTCTTTCGAGAACTGAGGTTATATTATTGCAATCTACTGTCCCGATTAGTGAGTACACGCAGTCCGGCGGATACTGTCTAATTGTGTAGTGCGCAATTTGGAATTTTGACATTTTATCATCAATTTGCGTTGCCTGGTGCAATTAATCATAAAAGTGTAAGGTGGCTGCTAGGGGGAGGAGAGAGAGGTGGTTAGGAGGGATAAGGAAGGGAGTAGGCGTCTACTCCTCGTGATTTGGTTTCCGCTTCCTCCAGACTAGAGGCGGTGGGGAGGTTAGCAGTACTGCCTGTCGCGGTGGTGGTGGCCTCGATATTAAGGGGAAGTTCGCTGGGTATCGCACCTCGGCGAGGACCCGTACTTTGGGGTTGGTCCCCAGGAAGCCCGTTGGCTTGGTTTGGGTGGCCGGGCGTGAGGGTCTCGTCGCCTTCCTCTCAGGCACTATGAAGTGAGGTTGTACTGGCGTCTGCTCGGCGGTAGGAGGTGGGGAATAGGATCGCGGGAGGAAGGAATACACCGGCGAGGACCAGTCTCCTAGGACTATCGGCCCGTTGCGTCTTATCCCCCGAATCGCGGGGAATAACGAAGTCTGCGGCGGTACTACGAATGGCGGGTGTGCCAAAATCGGCAGAAATGCCGTAGGCGCGGAGGAACTCTGCGTTGGCTGCCTGTGACGAGCCCCGTCCAGAAAACGCCGTGTTTCCGCGGCGGCGTACTCTCGAGCTCGGTTGAGCCGCAGGTGATCGCTTCGCGGTCGGAGGATCTCGGGTAGGAAGGTCGCTACGTCCCACCACAGGTGGCTGTCCAGAGGAGGGTGGTAGAGAGCAGGTTTAGCCCTGAAAAGGGCTGTTGGGTTTGTTGAGTGAACTCTGGTCTGCATTCGATTTTACAATATATACTTTATTAATTCGAAGCGTGGCGTGGTTGTCTAGAAGACTCAGTGTCTTTACAGCTCGCAGGCTGCTTGTTATATTCAGAAATTTACATTGTACTTGGCCATGGTTGGCCTGCTTAGGGTAGTGGGGGGTTTGGCTCGGCGTGCGAGCCCCGGGCCTATCATTCGGGCGCACTCGGCGCGAGCCGCGATTCTACCTGACTTCGGGCGCACTCGGCGCGAGCCGTGATTCTACCTGACTCCGGGCACACTCGACGCGAGCCGTGATTCCACCTGACTTCGGGCGTACTCGGCGCGAGCCGCGATCCCACCTAACTTCGGGCGCACTCGGCGCGAGTCGCGATTCCACCTGACGCTCGGGCCTACTCGGCTGCTCTGTACCGAGCCGAGCGACAGGTTTCTGTTCGGCTACCCTCGACTGTTGTCGGAGGGACTCGGCCGCTGGGTTTGTTCGAGGGGCAAACGACTATACTTTATTTAGCGTGTAACAAAAGTATTCGGTAAGTGACATACCGCTTCTAATATCGTATCGTCTATTCGCCCATTCACCTCGCTTCCGCAATCGCGTCGGTTCGCTCCAAAATGCGCGTATGAACTCCTCTTTAAATTCTTGATAGGTATTCAAATTAGCTTTTATAGCTCTGAACCAAAATTTGGCATTGCCTTGAAAAATATTATTACTGGTTTTTAATTCCGTTAATTGTTTTGTTAAATTTATGTTCCATTTGTGGAACCAATTTTCTAATTCGTCCAAAAATTCTAGTGGGAATAAAGTGTGGTTGTTCGAGAACGTTGGTGGTGGTTCTTTAGCTAACCTGGTTAATATTTAACTGTGTGTAGCGATACAAAGATGCGTTATGTCTGATTCTAACCCACTTAAACCTACTACTTGTGGCTGTGTTCGCCGCTATTGTTCAATAAGTTGAACTCTTTGGCCTATTTGATTCATTTGTGAAGAATTTTCTGAACGTAATCTATTTATTGCCTCCTCAAGGCTTCCTGCAATCTCTGTTTTATCTTTATCTCTAACTTCATCAGATTTTTTGAATGCTGCTCTTATTTCTAATTGAAATTCGATTAACATCACACAGTGGTCCCAAATCCCAAAAAGCAGGCCAAAAGTCAAAAATGGATTTAATCCGGATGAAATTCTGGACTCGGGGGTTTTCGGGGTCGCTGATTACGAATTCGAAGTCGAAATTTGAAAAAACACAATGGCGGATTCAATATGGCGAAAAATTTCTTCAAAAACGTACTCAATTCGGATGAATTTCTGGACTCGGAGGTTTTAAAAATTACGATTGTAAATAAATGAAATAGAAAACGTAAGGACAGTTGACATTTGAAGATTTGGGAAAAATAGGATTGGAATACAGGAATTAATCATTATTACAATGACAATGAATATTTATAATATATTTCTTTCATTATTTTATTTTTAATCGATATAATTTGAGCACTTACAATTAATCGCTGTCCTGCGAACTGTCATCATCGTCCGATGTATCGCTTGTGATATGTGAAAAAATCTGAAAAACTGAAAAAAAAAACTGAAAATCTGAAATCATAGATAATAGATTTTCAGAGGGTGTAGGATCAATAATCATTAAGTCAAGATTTGTATTACTCGCGACGTTTCGTGTAATTATGCACACTTCCTCAGGCTCATAAATGTACTCTCGACATTGGACCATGTCGCCCTCACCCTCCGAAAATCTATCATCTATATTCATTCCGAGGATCTCAACCTGAACAAGATGTAATCTGAAATCATTTTCTGTAGAAAATGGAAAAATAACATTAATAGAAGAATTATCTTTACCAATTTCCTGTAAACAATATTACAGATGCGAGAATTATGAAAAACTGCAGATAGTGCACACTAGAGTGGTCCTTATTGAGGGTATGTTGTTTTTTCTTTTAAAAATGGTGCTTAATCGATTTCAAATAAATAAGTGAAAATAAAAATTTCCTACAAATTTTCCAAGCGGCATTTTCCATTACACGTATTTCCAATTTGAAACTTTTACTGCGGCGGGGGGGGGGGGGGGGGGGGGGGGGGGTGATGCAATTAAAATATCGAACTAAAATTTGGCATGAATTTTTACTTATTTAATTGAAATCGATTAAGCACCATTTTCAAAGGAAACAAGAACATATCCTGAACAAAGACCACCCTAGTGCACACATTATCGCATAAAAATTATCCCCAAAACCGGAGTCGCAGCCAGATGCAGCTAATTATCGGATATGTTTTGAAGAAATGTCTGAGCAACAGTCTCCATTTAGTTTCCGGGCAGGATTCGATGAGAGTTTTGACTTATTGCTTTTTCTAATACGACTTTTCAGAACATAACCAAGAAAAATACCACTACTTTTATTAATGACTTACTATTTCATACATGGTTAACAATAATTTTGAGCAACACATTCAAATTGTACTTGGTTTCCGGAGAAGAATCCATTTTGGAGAATCAAAATCCGTTCACTTTTCGCGATTCTATACGTGTTTGAACTTTGTCTTATTTTCGACGCGCGTCGAGTAAAAGATGCAGCTGCTCGCACGCTCACGAACGGAATGCATTCCCAAGCCAGGTAGGGACGCTCCCCCTTTCTTTTGACCATTTGATGTACATAATTATTCTGATAAACATGACATTTGTTTTAAAATAAACAAAAACGACTAAAGTCGCTTTCACTATCGATATAAATCCAGTGTAACCTGTGTTTTTTTCCATTTCTGTTTAATTAATAATTTTCCACACGGCGTGCGCAAAGTTCGATTTTGCGCACGCTTCGCGTGCATAAAATCCAACTTAACGCGCGTTGTATCGAAAACAAAGTCCGATACACGTGCGAAAGATGATTCTCGACTCGTGTGATTCTCACCCTCGCTTCGCTCGGGCGAAAAACTTCACACTTCACCGAGAATCAACCCTTTCGCACTGGTATCGAAAAGTACTATTGGCTCATTCTTGATTGTAAAATTTGAAATCGTGAAGAGAATTTCGATGCGTCCAACCTAATACAGCGACGATAGAGCTGTAATTGCTATCGAGGTTTGTAAGTTAGACAGATCGCAAATTTTTGAAGATAAGAGTTGGCTCATTAACACAGCGAAGATAGAGCTGTAATTGCTATCGAGGTTTTTGGGTGAGTCAACTACTAGTAGAATCAGCTTCGGTAAGTCTAGCAAACTCAGCGACGATAGAGCTGTGATCGCTATCGAGGTTTAAGGGTTAGACGAGCCGCAAGCATTAGGGTATTTAAGATTTTGCCAACTTTTCGTAAGCGGAGCTCCAAAATTCACATTCCAAAGACAAAGACTAGGGTAACTCCGTCAGCCTTCAGCTACGGAGCATACCCAGATAAAGTTACAGGGTACTAAGTTTTAATTTTATTTTTTTAGATTTTTTTTTTGGGGGGGGGGGGATCTTTTTCGATTTCAAACAAGAATCGTCCAGTGTAAGTTTGTATGACTAATTGGAAAAGACCTTGCACTGTATCCCTAGAAATCCAATGCGCTCTGTTAGGCCAGCGACTTATATTATTTTCTTATGTAAACGGGGTAGTTATCATTCTATTTCGATTTTTTTTTGTTTATTTGTTTTTCATGACTGTTCATTTCTTGAATAGAATTTTGTGAAATCGCGTGATAAATCTGTATTTATCAAAGTTAATTAGTAAACAAGGTTCAGAAAAAGTATGTTGACTTTGGTCCCCTGAAAAGTACACGAAAATACATCGCTAAAGTTTACAGTCTGTGCATTATACTGTAGTGTATTGACTCAATGATTAGTCAATATACTACGCTATAGTCTTCTCTTTCTTATGTGGCTATTTGTCTTTATTCTCTGAGTGCTTTGAGACCCGCATTAAGCCGCCACAGTCGTTTGAACATGATCGAACATGCTAGTTCCGTGACAACGTGGCTACCATATTTTCAAGTATTCGCATGGCACTGCTTCATCGGTAGCAAAGCCGGTAGAAAACGTTCGATTGCGATCCGTTTTTTGTGTCAACTGTGATGTCCAGCCAATTGTTATGAAGCAGGACGGAACATAGGGTGTGAGTGAATATGTCCATGATATCTACCACAGATAATATATCTGTGTCCTGATTATATCCAGGGCTTACAGCTCTTCAAAACAAACTTGCCGGAATACTACGATGTTATTATCGATGCTAAAGGTAAGTGGAAAATTATTAGTGAAATGCGAAACTTCAGCTGCACGTGGACTAACGAGAATATTGTGCAAATTTTGCACGCAAGTGCGTAAGCAACAGTAACTTGTTTCAAAGTAGTGTACACGCATGGCTTAGGTCTCTCGCCGACGTGCGAAGCTATGTACAGCGAGTAAATTACTGTTGACGGGCAAGGAAGTAGCATGATTTCGTCACCAGTGTTCGCACAGTTACATTGCAAAGGAACAAAGGAGACATATGTCAAGTACACGGGCACGCCTAGCACGGTAGCGTTGATTATGATAATGTATAAAAACATGACACGAATATTATACGAACAAAAATTCTGTACAGTTCTCATAGTTCATTTTCCTTTTTTTTTTTTTTGTTATATTTTGGTTTTTTTTTTTGTTATTTTTTTTTTTTGTTTTGCGTTCATGTTACAACACCCGTTACACAACTTAATCCAAAGCAAGTATAGTAAGAGGATTTTTCCTTAAATGCTTACTGTACATATGTTTTATAATATTAATCAAATAAAATTGAAGTCAAGAAAGAAGAAGAAGAAGAAGACAAAGAAGTCGAAGAAGATCGAGAATACTAGATAAATATATGTTGTAACGGTTCGGCTAGCCTGTGTGTAAGACAAGGATAGACGAGTATTGAACGCGAGCCGGTTAGATCCCCACCAGCGCGGCAAACGTCGGTGACGTCACCAACGTCCGAAATTTTGTATAAAAGCCGGTGCGGCAATGCCTCACCAGCGATACGTGGCAAAGCGCTCGTAGTCGACTCACAGAGCATAGATAATAATTTAGCGACACGAAGCAAAGCGCTCGTAGTCAGCAGAAATACAGTTTAGAAAGTTAGAACAAATTCAGAAAAAGAAATCAAAAGTAAAAGTCTATCGCTGCGCGAATTCCGAGGATAGCGTATTATTTAAATAGAAGTCTTGACTTAAAATTAGCTTGACATTCGATCGAATCAAATTGAAGAATTCAGAAAATTCAGATAAAACTCAGAACAGAAACGAGCCATAGGTTAAGTTAAATGATAAGGAAAATCTTGTTTAATTCTCTTTGTTACTTTATTTTTGTAGAAATCAATCGAACAAATGATTATTTAATTTCATTAAATCTATAATGTCGACAGAAGCAAATGCTTAGTTCTTTGTCCGAGATTTCCGCCACTCATTTCTTAATAACTAAATGCTACAACAGCCGAGATAGGTTTACACTAGGGAACAGCTTTGAAGAGCAATCTTCCGAGTCTGGTGTACAGTCTTGGGTGCAAACCCCGGATCTGAGCGTAGGAATTAGTAAAGAAATCAGGATAGAACTAGGAAGCAGGCTTGTGAGTAAAACCACCGGTTCTGCTCTAGGGAGGCAGCTTTATTAAGAAATTAATCGAGTCTGCTGGGGTCGGAGGCTTTATCGAGCGATCGATCGAGTCCAAAGACTGACGGCTTTGGCAAGAAATTGTCCGAGTCCGAGATTAGCCAGGAAGACACAAAAAACCTAGGTCATGTGGCTTTTTGTGGCAAAACCAACTTTTCCCCACCTCCTAGTAACGTGAAGTGCCCAAACAAACTCAAAATTCAACTTATTTCATCTTTTGAGCAAAGAACTCACAATAACGGCGGATATACCTACATTTTTCAAATTCCGGCATATCCCGAAACGTTACAATGTAGGTGGCTAGTTCTTACAGTGAAGGAATTTTGATGCGCTCAACTAATAGCTCCTTTGTTTTTTAATATTTTTGATTAATTTCAAATCTGGAATAAGAAACTAATTGGCTTTTATTAGGGCACTGAAATTCAGCGAGGTCAGAAAATATCTTTTTCGAGAAAAATGCCTAAACATGAGCAAAATTGTCACTTTCCTGGGAGGGGATTTTACAAAACACAAGTCTTCTACCTAAATATTACGTAAACTAAGTACAGAAATCAAAGAGATCGTATCTAAGCACAGTAACAATCAATACAACTTTGCTAAAATCTAAAAAGAAATTATGAATCTTCCTATTTTTATTCGAATTTCCATCATAGAATAGAGGGGACACGAATTGTGTATCACATTCCTGGGAGCTAAAAATATGTTAAAAACACCCCCAAATTATATAATGAGTACTGTTGTCACACTTCCGATACAAAGTAGGTAGTTAAGTTAGCTCATTGCCGCTTGAACTGCTACCAATCAGCCAATGAGACAGTCGTGACGAAGATCTCGTCGACCGCAAACGCGCTCGGGCCAGACAAGTTCTCACTTATCTGGCATGTATTTACATGAACAATATTTGGGTTTCTTAAAGATTTTTAATTGTTTTGATTAATATACCTAGTGTAAATATAATATAAAGCATTAACATTGCATTTAAATACAGTGTTTTTGTGTCGTTAATGAATAACCTCCAAATTATCACTTTCCTGCGTATCACTTGTCTGGACATTTAAATTTAAAAAAAATCGCAATTTATCCACTTAAATTTTAAAACTGCCATAATTTGAATATTTACCAATATTGTGTTTGACCCACAAAATTTTAGCTCATTTAAGTCAAAATGATGAGCTCTGGCCACTTTGCAAACTAAATCTAAAATAACAGTGTGAAGCTAAAACCGATCCATTTTATTCCTTCACAATAAGAACTAGCCAGGTATTTCCCATACATATAGGTATATAAAAAAGTATGGAATGATACTAATAATGAAATAAAAAAGAACGCAGTCGCTCTCGGCGTTACACCCTTCAGGTAATAAAAACAAAAAAAGGAATTGTAAAGGTACATAAAAAATAAATATAGCATATAAAATATAACACATGTAAAAAAAAAAATTAAAATCATCAAAGTAGCTCGAAAGATCCAGCCGTCTATAATTCGGCAGTTCACGTGCACATCTAATTAGAGAACACAAAACGGTATTAGTTCCTGGTCCATTTCAATTTTTATGGATAGCTGAACAATCGAAAACAATGTTTCATACGTATTGATCCATTTCCACTTGTTTCATCGCACATATGGGGCATTTGGGAAAATTTGAAATCTTCCGAATAAGATTTTTTTTTTAGTGGCTGGAGTGACGCAGAATGCTCCATATGTGAAATTAATGCATGCGAAGTCATGGGCAGTATACAACTTACCGCTACGTATGAAGGATGTTTCGCATTTTTGTGGATGGCTTACGCGCCTTGCGCTTAGCTGCATTCGCGTCACGGCTATTAACTTTCGCTAATTTTGCAGCCCGGTTTTCGAATGTGCAATGCCGTTGCAGTTTGACCCTCAGCATGAATCATACAGCGAACAACCGATGGGCATGACATCCATCTGACTCATCGAACCACTGCATGTCGATCTTGTTCGTTGCTTGGATCGCATGATTGACAAGCTTCATGAGGATATCTGCAGCCTTATGCTTGCGTCGAATAAAAATACTGTGGAACCCACAGAGCACGAAATGTTTCTAAAAAATCGTTCAACAAATATTTCGTCGAAATCTTTCAAAAATGTTCCATAAACATTACAAAATTAATTCGAAATATTTTTTTGAACTAATACAAAACAATATTTTTGAAAGGTTCCTGGAATATTTTGTGGAATATGAAAAAGAAGACATCATCAAATAGTTCGTAAAATATTTCTGATTATTTTTCCGACCCAAATATCGACCAATAGAATTGCACCATTCGACGTCACGTGGTACAACCTACATGGTATTATACTGATAATTTTTTGAAAATTTTCTCTGGTAGTTGCTATATATAAAAAACAAAACATGATCCAGTCAAATTAACCACACGTCAAACTGACAGGTTGAATTCAATTGTGAAAATTGGAGATTTTGCATGAAAATGAGTCGATTTGGAGTTTGTTAACTGTACATTTCGTCTCATGGTGCAATTCCACCGGCCGACACTTGGGACGGAAAAATAATCAAACGAATACCACACGAGCTTCAAAATTATCTGGCATTTCCCTCAAGGTTCCCTGCAAACAAATAAAATCGTCAAGCCTTTCAGGAAAAATCACTCGCGCTTCGCGCTCGTGATTTTTTAACCTGAAAAACTTGACTCCTTCATTTGTTTGCAACGAACCTATCGGGAAATACCCGATAACCCCGAAGCTCTTGTGGTATTATAAGTGAATACTTTCAAAAAGTTTTCATCATATATTTCTAAGTAAGCTCTATGGAATTTTATCAGTAACCTCACAGAAAGATTTCAAAGAATATTTCTGTAATGAAGTTAAAAAAATGTCACTGAAACATTCCAGAAAGCTTTCAGAGATAATTTAAGTGAAACTAACATTTACTTTCAGAAAAACTTTCCTGAAAAATTTTGACAATGCTGCAGGAAGATAACAGAAAAGTTTTTGTGAAAACTTTCTGGAACTTTACCAGAAACCTGCCAGAAATCTTTCAATGATTCCCCCTGAAATGTTGCCAACGATATTGCATTGGAACATTTCCAGTAGATTTCAAAAATATTACCGCGAAAGATTAAAATTTACTTCCAACAAATATTTCACGGCAACTTTCTGAAATGTTTCTGGAAGGTTGCAAGAAAGATTCCGAAATAATTTTCTGTGATCTCTTTAGGAAACTGACTGAAATATTCAAAGTTATCTCGATGAACAATAACAAATAATATTTCATTGAAATAATGCTGGAAGATTTCAGAAACATTACCAAGAATGGTAAAAATGGGCTCTCATAAAATCTTTCATGGAAAGTTCCTGAAACATTTCGTGAAATAGAAGAGGAGACACATCTTCAAATATTTCGCGAAATATTTATGTGATTTCCTTGAAATGTTCTATGGAATATTTCGAAGAAAGATCACTGGAATTTTATCGGTAACATCTCAGAAAGTTTTCGGAGAATATTTTTTCAATGAAAAAAAAAATATATTTCATTGAAAAATTCCAGAAAGTTTTTAGAGATATTTTAAGTGAAACTAACATTTACTTTCAGAAAAACTTTCCTGAAAAATTTTTCCAACGCTGCAGGAAGATAACGGAAATTTTTTTTTGGAAACTTTCATGAATTTTAACAGAAACCTGTCAGAAATCTTTCAATGAGTCCTTGTGATATGTTATAAGCTATATATCATTGTAATATTTTCGGCAAATTTCAATAATATTGGCGCGAAAAATCAAAATTTACTTTCAAAAAATCTTTGAAGGAACCTTTTTAAAATATTGCTGGAAGGTTGCTAAAAAGATATCAAGACAACTTTTTTTGATTTCTTCAGAAAACTGACTGAAACTTTTTATAGTAATCTCGATGAAATATGACTAATAATATTTCACTTAAATAATGCTGGAAGATTTCAGAAACATTACCGCAAATGGTGGAAATATCCCACACAATATTAATACACACAACATATATATCCCACATGAAATTTACAACTTCTTAAAAAATTGACCAAATGAGATGTTTTTTTTTTTTTTTTAATTTTTATTCTTAACTATACTTTAAGAAATAAAAATACAAAAAAAAGTGATTATTATTAATTGCGGTATGATTGTTTCATTTAAAGTTCAGATTTCCCGATTTCCAGAGGTTGGACACTTGTTTTTCAATTCTCAAACAAAACATTGTTTTTTTTTTTTTAACAAATTCAGCCGTCGGATTTATCAGGGGGTCACATCTCATACTATTTTTTTTTTTCTCTGATTCAAAGTCTTTTTGCGTAAATTTGATCGTATCAAATTTCTAAGATTCAAAATAACTTATTCCGTTGATCAGAAATCTTCTAATCAGCTGTACCAACGTTTTCCGACTGAGAATTTGGAATCTAGGGCAGTTATATTGCTATCAATTACAATTTTGGGACCAATAATTTCATATTTTTATACTAAAAAAAAAAATTAATAAAAAAAAGTGTCTAACCTCTCAAAATCGTAAAGTTTGAACTGTAAATGAAAAAATCATATCGCAATTGGTAATAATTACGCTTTTTGTGTTTTTTTTTTCTTAAAGTATACTGAAAAAGAAAAATTGAAAAAAAAAGAACATCTCATTTGGTCAATTTTTCACGAATTTCTGTATTTTCGAAAAAAAAAATCAAAAACTATATCTTGAGAACACATCAACGAAAAAAATCGAAATAAATCGTGAAAGCTTCTCTCATTAGATGTAATCACCCATGAAAATTTTGATGGAATCAAAAATCCGAATTCTCATGCCCGTTCGTTTCGACGGAGAATGCTCCATATATGACGCTGATCTGTCATATTGAAATGTTTGTTAGCTCTTACTTCGATACTTCATTCACAAGTTTCGTCAAATGAAAGAAAGTTGGATCAGTTACCATAGAGTAGTTTGGCGTATTAGGTAGAGCGTGCGACTAGTAATACAGCGAATGCGAGCGAAAGTGGGTTCAAATCCCGGTCAGGTCAATACATCGGAAGTAAAAAACAATTGTAGAATTAAAACATGTGTCGTTGGAATATTTCAGAAATATTCATAAAATATCCGATGAAATATTTCTGTAAACATATCGAACATATTCTGTGAAATATATCCGAACGCAAATTGTGAGGACATTTAGGGATTTCATAAATATTTTGAGAAATGTTTGTGAAATCTTTCTCGAAATATTTCTAAAACTTGCGGAGTCGTATTTGTCGAAATATTTAAGAAATATATGAGAAATATAACAAGACGATTTTGGAAATCGAGAAATGTGTCGGTGGAATATTTCAGGAATATTACTAAATTTTTTCGTGACACATTTACAAAAACATATCACAAATATTTCGTAAAATATTTCCGAACAAAAATTGTGAGGACATTTAGGGATTTCAGAAATATTTCATAGAAAACCTATCGAAATATTTCAAATCTTTCCTGAAATATTTCTGAACAGTTTCAAAAATATTTCGTGCTCTGTGGGAAGGACTGGAGCTGAGCTTCGACGATTTTATACTATTTATCAGTTGGCCTTTGTAAATTTATGACTGCATGTTCGTCATTACTGATGTATTCTCAGCATTCAACGTACCTTTCATTTTTATTACCAGTATCCGATATTTTTTTGGCCATGATATCTCGACAGCGTTCACAGGTGTGTATTTTCATTAATTTATTTACAGTATATCCGGCAAAAAATGCGATACCGTCTGCTTCATATGATCCTGTATTTACAGGAGCTGCTGCGGCTTCGAATGAACGGATACGTGTGATCAGATCCATATCATCGTTATCCTCGATGTCGCTATCGCTGTCGCTATCAGTATCTGAGTTGTCATCGATTTGAGCTTCAGAGACATCAACTGAGGCAAACTCTCCATCCTCGAAAAATTCGACAGCACTGACAGCGGCTTCATAATGTTGATTTGTTAAATCATCCGCGAGATTTGTCTCATCATTTGATGGCAAAAGAGCAAGGTATGTTGAGTCAGCGCATATAATATTACCTCGTTTAGAAGAAATGATATTGCGGACTGAAATCAGGTGCCGAAACATTCTGCATGTCGAATTTGGATTAAATCCTCCACGCCCTCGGAATCGTGAGAACAGCTGCTCCACAGAGTCTTGGTTGCACAGTGCGGTGCACAACTTGAAATCCGGGAATTGATGGCATAGTTCGTAATAAAGATTCAAGATACCACGAACAGTTTGACAAATTCCGACAAACGACATAGGCCGCTTCCATCGCCCTTTAGCAAGTACTTTCATGTCCGATGCCCAGGACAGAAAATCTATCAAGATCTGCTCAACACCGGGGTTCTCAATGCACAATGGCCGCTTTGCAGGATTCAGGTTATATAGACTCGAGCTAAGGCCGTGCGGGTAGTCTAATTTGTCGGGTCGGGTCGGTCCGGGTACCCGCCCGAGTTTCTAAACCGGGTACCCGAGTCAACGGGTACCCGAATATACCCGAAACTACCCCAGTCATCGGGTACCCGAATATATACCCGAAACTACCCGAGTCAACGAGTAACCCGTATATATCCG
This sequence comes from Rhogogaster chlorosoma, assembly GCA_944452935.1. NCBI lineage: Eukaryota > Metazoa > Arthropoda > Insecta > Hymenoptera > Tenthredinidae > Rhogogaster > Rhogogaster chlorosoma. The sequence continues at coordinate 26,849,342 of OX101797.1, forward strand.
AAACCACCCGACTCGACGGGTACATGGTTTTACCCGAAACTACCCGATACCACGGATATTCAAATCTACCTGATACCATACCAGATATTACTCGCTACTATGGGCAATCGAAATTACCCGGTCATATCATTCTATCCGATTCTATCCGATTTTGCTACAAGTAGACACGTAGATAAATAAATATTAAATTATTAACTACTTTAGGAGTTAAGCTGAGGCCTGAGTCCATCATACTGGCCTTTACGGTGTATTCACTAGAAATCGGTTGCAGCTTTGACAGATGGCCAGTCTCATTGTCAGTAATATATCAGAATTGAGCATAGGTTGGCAGAAGAACATTTATTCATCTTAAATTAAACAACATGGTGCAATAAGGACGCTGTAGCTGACATTTACAAAAATTTGACATCACTCCAGTGTAGACGGTATTTTATATGTATTCACTTAGTTCAGGGTATCTACCATTTCGATGAGTAGATAATTAGATATCCTGTGTATTCTGAGTATTTTCACAATTAGACTCACTTCGAAGCATATCAACTATCAACTGACTATGCAACATAAGTTCTACATTAGTCAATAGTCAGCAATTTAGAATTAGTAATTAGTTGTTCATTCCAAGTTTGGAAAGGATATGATTTTAATTTTTTCATGAACATTAGCGGTACATTTATTATTGAATATTGAACATTCATTAAGTAGTCAAATTAAGTAGTTGAATCAATTCAAGTCGTAATGCTTCTTGTCTTGAATTAAATCTTCAAATTGGCATGTAGGAAACATAGTTCTTCTACATGTTCCGATAAAAGGTTTGCTCGGGTCGGCGTCACGATGTTTCCAGTTACTGAGAATACTCGCTCGCTACTGACTTGTGTAGCCGGAATAGCTAAAAAGGTTCTAGCTATAATTGCAATACCCGGATATCGTTGCCTATTATTTCCCCACCACGTGACGATATTCGTATTCTGCGGCATAACTTTCCCAGCTAAATAATTTCGCAATTCAACTGATATTGGTGAATAAGAATCCTCAACCGGATTCTCGTCAGTTATGTTCAAAAACATAGACAACCTCGACAATGGCTGCACTGAAATAATATAAAATTCCAAATCATATCAACATTTATTATTCAAATATTCAGTGGTATTTCATATTTATTACCATCAGAAATTGGATGCCTCGTCTGGAGTTAATAATTAATATGCAATAGAAATGATGAAAAAATGATATGAAGAAAAGAAATATGATTATTGATTATAAAATTTCGGATCATCTAAATTGATAATTTCACTGCATAACAATGATCAATTGAATATAGTTTACCAATCAGTTGCGCATTATCAGTGTCACGAGATTGCTCTAGTAATACTTCCGGTTCACGGTCTTTTCAAATTGAGTATTTTGCGAACAGTATTTCTTCCGTGTCACGTTTTTTTTCGACATCTAACAGTCGATTTTTATATCGAGGATCCACTAGCATCGCTAAGAGTAGCGCTTCGGCCTTAACAACATTATTGAAGCGAGATTCTAGAGCTTTCAATAAGCTGTTACCAAATTTAACAGCTGCAGGTCCATCATTTTCAGAAATGAATGCTTTTGTAGACTTAATTAGGCTAGTCACAATCGGAATGTACAAGGATATAGTGGGATAGTCTTCGCCTGACATAACAACGGTAGCTTCTTTAAACGGCTGCGGAGCATCCACATAGATTTGAAATAAGTTCCACTCCACTCCACTGAGGTTATCCGGCATCCGAGGCTCCGATAACACAGCACCAAGGGGCATACGCAAAAATAAAATTCTGGATAACATGTCATGGGTAGAATTCCATCGTGTTTCGACATCCTGAATCAGATTTAATGGGATGCTTTCACTATTGGTCGATTTTTGTATGGCTTCAAATTTAGGTTAGGTTCGGTTGAGCTTCTTGCAAAAAATCCGACCAAGGACTTGCACTTTTTACAAATTTAAATCAATTCTGGGCATTCCTTTATAGCATACTTTATTGCCAGCTGTAGTGAATGTGCGAAGCATGGTATTCTATGCCATTGTTCCTACAGGGATATTGCTTTCACAATATTGGGAGCATTATCGATAATAAAATAAATGTCGATGTTTTCATCATGTATTAAGTCCCATTCGGATAATGCTGACTTTATGAACTCGCATAAATTTTGACTGGTGTGACCTTCGGTAATGTGACTCAAATCCAACAAGAATTTTCGATTTTCAAATTCTGAATTTATATAATGAATAGTCAGAGTCATGTAGCCTTCAATATTACGCGATGTCCAGCTATCTGTGGTGATGCCTATAGTTGTCGATTTTCCTATGCGAAGATAAATCAATAAATAAAATTAGTAATGCCGTAAGGTCGTCGATGCCAAAAAAAAATTCGTTTTTTTTTTTAATGGCAAAATCTTTTTCATGCAGACAAAATCTTCTGGGCATATCCGCGAAACAAATTTTTTCTAGCACTTACGACCCTATGGCATTAGTCACGCGATATTCGCAATTTTAAAATGACTAGGCATTAAAATCAACGTGGAATAGACCGTAGCTAATAGCTATCCTTCGCACTATAATTGCAGAGTCAAAGTATTTACCTTCGCCGATTTCTTTTCGCAGTACTTGAGAAATTTGACACCGTTTGCAATTACATTACAGTTTTGGAATTAAATCTCTAGAGAATGTTGTCCGCCAAGGCATACGGTAACGTGGCTCTGCAATCTCTAATACTCTCTTGAAGCCGGGATCTTCAACTACACTATAAGGTTGAAGATCGATAGCTATCATTTCTGCGATAGCCTTTGTCAATTCTTCGGCCTTGTGAGCATTTTTGTCAAAAAATGTCTGTCGTTCAAACGCTGCTACGACGGGATTTTTCTTGGCGGATCCATCCTTTTTATTTTTATTTGTGGAATTCAATTTCTCGTGAATCTCAGGATGGATACGCGAATGCCTGTGAAGAGCTAAAGTACTACCGAATTTAGTTTTGATGATAACTCGACAGGTTTTACATTTGGCGGTTTGGAGACCGATTGATGCGAAATACGCCCACACTTGACTAGTTTTTCGCGATCCACGAGAGCTGGATGCCAGTTGAGTCTCACTCGACTGTGAGCCTTCAGTATCACACTCAGTGACAGACTCACAATGATCCTCGGATTTTGCCATGCTTCCTGAAGGGAATTATACACTATAAATGTCTATAAAGTAAATCGCACAATTCTTTATTCACTACAGAAGTACAAATACTATAATACCTCAGCACAACTTTACTATGAATCACTCCGTCGATAGAACTCTGAGAACTGGCAGATCCGCCGCCGTAGAACTGTAGCAACTAGCAGCACTGAAAACACGTTAAAACTCGCCAAGAAGCGTGCAGCATTGTTGCAGAATAACGATGGGTGTTTTCGTCAAACATTCAAAGCAGTTCTTTGCGCCACTCGGGTATAATACTACCCAACTCACACCCGGGTACCCGATTCCGACCCGGGTACCCGATTCTGACTCGGGTACTGGGATACCCGACCGACATTTGCCCGACCCTGATACCCGATTCGGGTATCCTACTAAGTCGGGTACCCGCACGGCCTTAACTTGCGCTATTACAAGCATCGATTATTGTGTCCATATTTCGGCAAAATTGAGCTGCGCTGACAATTGTTTCAAAGCGGACACTTCCTGAATGGTATGCCAACTCCAGCGCAGAAGCAAACCGTTTGCTGAAAATCTGAAAAGCCTGAGATACGTTCATGCGTTGAAATCTAACAGGCCACATCTGAGCCTCGGTGATATGACCAAGAAGATTGGATGTTCCACATCCCTGATCCTCATGGAATGTTGCGGTAAAGTCTGAATATTTAACAATTTTACCTGGTACACTGACTGTACCCCACTTTCTTAGCATGCCTAGGACGTTTTTCACCGCATGCAGAAAATCGAAGAGAGCATGGATCTTAACATCCCGATGCATAAAATATGGCTGGCTCTCGCTTACTTTTAATATATTGTAACTTTAAGAGTTACCTTATTATTTGAGCTGTGAGTCCCTGAGCGAAATAAGGAGACTTGAAGGCACAAATTAATGGGAAAAGCAGATTTGGTTATATTCAGAAGAATACAAGTGTCTCGGTTAAGGTCTGAGACTGGACTGTTTTATAAAAAGATACTTGATGATTATTATTGTGATGTTTTGTACATGGGAGTTCGGGTGGCAATGGATTGAAGAAATATAAAGTCAATACAAAGGGTGGACGCACCCTTTGTAACAATATTGTAAGTTTTTCCGTTTGTTGTGCCCTGATCACACACCGTCATTTTCAAGATAGCTCCAGAATCATTGATCTTGTCTATGCATATTTTCAGCAACTTCACAATATCTGCGCCACACACGCTGTTGCACGGCAGAAAATATGCTCAAAGAGTCCGCCACTGGTTGCGCGGATGCAGTCCGTTTAAGCAGAATACGAATGCATGATTTGCACGCCGAGGAGTCCGGCCGAGAGGTCCAAAATCTTCAAAGCCTTCAATGACATCGATTTTCATGTCATATTCTTCGCGCTCCATAAGAGACATTTCATCCCATTTCAAAGCACAACACCTTTCATCCGGGTGAAATGTCTTTCATGGCCTGTTCCAGTGCTGAGAATATGTGTTCGCAAAACCCGACGTTCACTTCGGTTTCCGCCACCCATCTTCGAACCGTCCTGTCTGCTGGCAACTTGAGCCCCGCTTCACGCAACTTTTCATAGGCCAATGCCGAATAATAGTGTAATCTAATTGCCAAGTCTCGTTGATCTTCAGGGAACGGCATCGTGGTATTATCATGACACAACTGCATTTGAATCATCGTACGACTGACTTCGGCCTTCACCTCGCTAATATCTATGTAATTAGGCGACTCTTGCTTCTTCAAGTCCGCAGATTCACTCTGAACTTCAATGTCCATATGGTATGGCCTGGAAGCACCAGAGGTAGATGGTTGCATCTGAGATTTCAACTTCGAAATAATACTACGCATCTGTCATTATCGGATCGCAGCCGCTCAACGTCGTCATCATAAGGTTTCGCACATGGCAAGACCGGATCGTCAGCTTCCAAGTGGCATGACTGACCTTGAGCCGTAAGATTGTCGGGTATTATTAACTGCGGAGCACCGTAAGTCCTTTTTACCTCAGACTCATCAAACGACTGCATATCACAGTGGCTTAGGACTGTCTGATAATCCATAGGAATAGCCCGCCTTGTCAACTTGTCACGGTCAGGGGTTGAAAAATTATCTGCTGTGAAATATAGCGAGCACAGTCGGTGATGCTCCAAGTTCACGTAGTGCGAAGCTTCCTTCCCGTTCTCGTGCTTTAGGATTTTAAAAAAGTGTTATTATACCATAGATATAGAAAACAAAATACAAAAATTGGGTGTAATTTTCTTTCACAGAAAGAATAATTATGAAAAAATTAAATTAACTATTTACGTAATTGTGATTTGAATCAAAAATCTTTAAAAAAACTGCATCATCTGAAGAGCTAGTACATTCATATATTAAATTAGGTACTGAATCTGAGAATATGCAGACGAAAGTGTGTTAAGTTAACTCGGAATTTACACACACCTTTAATTAAGAGACACCAGATCATACAACGTACGATATAAATCTATCGTATTCCACCGAATTTCTTCAAACGAAGCGTTTATTTTTTTTGTAATAGAACTGCCAACAATGGAATTTTTGTTTTTTATGCAATGCAAATATTTCATACGTTGTCTAAAACACCCGTTAATCTTGACAGATTATTAAATTGAAGTAGAATTAGGATTATTACCGTTTTGAGCGGTTCGTAGCATTCGCCGAATGTACCTCTTTTTTTTACTACTATTCTGTAACTTCTGATCTGTTCACTTCGATGACGTTCCGAACATGAGCGACCAATTGGGATCCAACATAGGGAGACATGACATCTAGTGGCCGAAAGTAAAAACAGAAAGAGAGGGAATAAGAGCTGTCAGTTGATACGTGTTCTTATGTTAATTTATTTATACGTGTTTTTGTGTTAATTTATTTCGTGCGGCGGACCACGTTCGCGTTGCGCAGGATTTGTACCTGCCCAATCGCATATATTTTGTATATTTACTAACATTTAAAAAAAAAATTAATACCGCACATAAGAGCTCTGTACATCGCTTTTGAACTTTTCTGCGCCATATTGACCAAGCCCCGCCCACATGTTGGATCCCAATAAGGTTTCAGAAAAGAAAAATCTACCAAATAGAAAACAAGACAAAACAAGTCGATTCGAGGGTTTCGTTAACGAACAATTGATAAATCGATAAGTGACGACCGATATATTATTATTTAAAATAATTTTGATCCTCAATAACAGTGTAGTGTAAGAAATTGCATATAAAACATCTATTATTGGTCAACATACAGATGCGTGAATAGTTGATCATGGATCAGTAGATCTAACTATAACGCATACTGTCAAAGACTAGAGTAGTTGATATGCGATACGATACTGAATTAGTTCCAATGAACATCCGTATTTGGTGAACATTCTCACCATATATATGGTTGATTGTACAATTATTATTGTCTCTCTGACGTCCCCGCGTTAACTATAAGGGTCCGGTCAAATTAACGTTGCGTTTGTAGTGTGCCAAACGATAAATAGAGTAAAGTTTACTACAAAAATTGTCCACCCGACTTTAATTTTTCAACTATACAAATTTTCAACTATCTGCAAGATTTTTTCTCTCAGTGTGATCTGTAAACGCATCATTCTATGAAATTGTATATTCAATTTGTTATATTGTTACGTTAAAATATGGCATGATGATTGTTTATATCGAAATCACAAATCTACGAAAATACACAAATCGCTATTACTAAAATCAATAATTAAGAAAAATAAACTCTTAATTATCAATAGTAGAAGTGATCCGCGAATCCATGTCAATAACCATCGTGTATGATACGTAAAATAAATGAAGTGTCACAGGTTTAACATATGTATTGGTTTTTGTTACTATTTCGTAGATCATTTAGAGTTTTTTTTGTCGAATAAAATTCTATGCAGTGTTCACACTTTGGAAGTCAAAAAAATTACAAGATTTCACCCCCTGTTAAGGGTGCACTTCGGAGGTCGGGGCGTTCTGATGATTTCTACTGCTATTCCGTGAATTATGTAGAGTCTTTCCGCGAAATAAAATTTCATGCAATGTTTAGACTTTGAACGACAGAAAAATTACAAGATTCCACCCCCTGTTAAGGGTGCGTTCCGAAGGTCGGGGCGTTCTGATGATTTTCCTTACTATTTCTCCAGTCATCTAGAGTCTTTCCGCGAAATAAAATTTCATGCAATGTTTACACTTTGAACGACAGAAAAATTACAAGATTTCACCCCCTGTTAAGGGTGCGTTCCGGAAGTCGGAGCGTTCTGATGATTTTTACTGCTTTTCCGTCGATGATGTAGAGTTTTTTGGTGGAATAAAATTTCATGCAATGTCTACACTTTTAACGATAGAAAAATTCAAAAATTTCACCCCCCGTCAAGGGTGTGTTCCGGAGGTCGGGGCGTTCTGATGATTTTTGTCACTATTCCGTCGATCATCTCGAGTTTTTTGGTGGAATAAAATTTTATGCAATATGCTTACTTTGAACGGTTGAAAAATTCAGAGATTTCGGCCCCCTTTATGGGTGCCCTAATTCGGGAGGGGTTCAATTTTTTAAACTAATTTATAGTCGTTTCCACTTTCCAAACCTAGCAGGATCATTTTCATTTTCGACGAATTTCGTTGCGTTCCAACGATGCAAACTTCAATGTCATGATCTCACTAGGAGAGCACTAGGGAACAGAGCAGTGTACAACACCTTTAATGGTCTTCAAATACTCAATAGCTCTTCAGTGAGGTTCCTGGGAGTGATTCTGGACTGTACTCTAAATTAGAAAAAACAAATTAGTGTCACCAAAGAAAAGGCGACCAAGGTGACATCCGTAGTGAAAGCTCTTGCGGGATTTAAATGGGGGGCACATCCATCTGCTCTGCTTATGGTGTATAAAGGGCTGGTTAGAGCAATTCTGGCTTTGGGGGGGGGGGGGGGGGGCGTGTTCTTCCAGGACGGTCCCGCGAGCGCTCTGGAATCTCTGGAGAGGGTTCAGTATATGGCTCTGAGGGCTTGTTTGAGTTGCATGAGAACCACTCCAACCAATACCCTCCTTCACTTAGCGGGTACGACGCCCTTAGGAGATAGACGAGTGTTCTTAACCAAAAAATATCTATGCAGAATCGCATCGGTCTCTTCAAACCCGTTGTTTCCTAGATTCACTTGGATCCAAGAAAAGGTACAGAGCGGGTCCATTAGGGCTTCTTCCTTGCCATTAATGTTCAGGCTGTGGAGCAAAATAAAGGATCTGTTTCCTCACTTAATCAGGTCGGCGCAGCCGAGCTGTTTTAATATAGAATATCATGATATGTTTAAGAAAGTTGAAGTTATTACGAATATAAGTAAGGGAATCAAGGCGTCAGGAACGCCGGGGAATACCTTTAAGAGTGCTTGCGAACTCAATCTTTCCAGTGCATAGATTTATTTATACAGATGGATCCAGAGTTACAGACCCTCCAAATTGCTCGCCCGCAGTGGTAGTGGAGGGGTTAAACGAAACGCAAGGATACAGGCTTCACCCTTGTACTTCCATTTTTTCGGCGAAAGCTTTTGCTATTCTAGAATTAATTAAAGAAAGGAATTGGGCCGAGACAGTTATCTTCTCTGATTCGTTAGGCGTCATTAAGGCTATCGGCTCTGTGGGGGTTGGGAGTAAGACGTGTCCACTGGTCATTACCATGAGACAGATATTTTGTAAAACATTTTTTACTACTTTTGTCAAACGTAACCCAAAATGACGGTAAACATTCAATTTCTTTAACATTTTTTTGATGATGTAAACCGAACAAGATTTTGGTCAGTCATAATAAAAGTTGAAGATAAATAAATTAGTATATTTTTTTTTCAAATAACCTCTAAACACCGAAATATATATATCAGGTTAAACCCGAATAATGTTCATCTCTATTTTACCAGGGTTAAAATATCATTAAAAACGTTTATCCTTGTTTCGGTTGCCATGGTTATACAATCGCATAAGTAAATCACTACTAAAAATTAATTTTGTATACAGGGTGATTCAATTTGCGCGCACCACTTAGTAAGGGTCGATTCCTTGTGAAATTCTAAGACTAATTTTCCTTCAGTAACCAGATTTAATCATTTAATTTTAATTTCACTGGAAATCGACCCGCCACGGGTACCGCTAGTGTTATACTTTGGACCCGGCCCTAACTTGATCCGCTTTAGGCTCTGTGATTGGTCAATTAAGACCTTCTGTGGCGCGAAAACTATTAGTCCCACGACTTTTTGGTAAAGGAAAATTAGTCTTAGACTTTCACAAAGAATCTACCCTTACTAAATGGTGCGCGCGAATTGAATCATCCTGTATACATAACACTAGCGTATATTAAAAAAAAATAATAAATTATTAAATTAAAAGTAGTATTTTTATTATCAAGTTTTTATTTATGAATATTTGTGATTGTTTTTATAATCCAACACATCACATCCAACAAATCACATAATTAACAAATTTTTTTTACACTTAAATGTATAGTAAACACATGGAGACTCGAGGAAGAAATGGAGAGGGAGAAAATGATACCGCATAACCAGACAGGGTTCAGGAAGGGATTGGGAACGGTCGATAACATATACGTGCTGAACCACCTCATAAACAGGAGAATAAACAGGAAGAAAGGAAAAATGATCGTTATGTTTATCGACCTGAAAGCGGCGTTTGACTCGGTAAGCAGGGAAGCATTATGGAAGGCTATGAGAGAGAGAGGAGTAAGGGAGGAGTTGGTCGTAAGGGTAGGAGAAATATACAGAGAGACAAGGAACAGAGTAAAGGTGGGAGGAGAGACAAGCAAAGAATTCTGGACGGTAAAAGGGGTAAGGCAGGGGTGCCCGCTGAGCTCCTTTCTTTTCAATCTGCTGACAGCAGACATGGAAGAGGAATTGGGGAAAGCGGGAAGCGAGGGAGGGATTAAACTGGGGGAAGGAAGAATATACACCCTGGCATATGCAGATGATGTGGCGGTATTGGCGGAGAACGAGGACTGCATGAAAGGTATGATAAGGAGGCTAGAGAAGTACCTGGGCAGAAAGGAGTTAACGCTGAACGCAAAAAAGACCAAAATAATGAGATGTAGGAAAGGAGGGGGGAGAAGCAAAAGAGTCGGGTGGAGCTGGAAAGGAGAAAAGATAGAGGAGGTGAAAGAATTCAAATATCTAGGGTACGTGATGAAGAGAAATGGGGGACAAGAGGCGCACGTAAGAGATAGGGTCAGAAAAGCAGGGGTAGTAATGAAGCAGGCATGGGGGATAGGCAAGAGGAGGTTCGGGAAGGATTGGGAAAGAAGACTGTGAATTTTCGACAGGCTGGTATGGGCAGTAGTAGAGTACGCGGCAGAGATATGGGGGTGGAAAGAATGGAAAGCAGTGGAAGGCCTGCAAGAGAGGTACCTGAGATGGACGTTAGAAGTAGACAGCAGAACACCAGGCTATATGGTTAGGGAAGAGCTAGAGAGATGGAAGCTGAGGATAAGGGCAGGGAAAAGGGCATGGAGCTTCGAAAAAAGGTTGGAGGAGGGAAGAGGAAGTCAGATAGCGAGAAGATGCTGGGAGGAAATAAAGGAAAGAGGCAGGGGGAAAGCACAGCTGTCAGAATGGGAAAGAGATAGGCAGGAACAGTTAAGGGAGTGGACGGCGGTGAGGGGGGACCGAACGGAGGATAGGGAAGGGAGAAGGACGAAGTATGAGGAAATAGCGATCAGGGATAAGGAAAAGCAAAGGGAGGAAAGGTGGGAGAAAATTAGGAGTTCGAGGTACAACAAGTGGTACAAAGGAATCAAGCAGGAGGGAGTGCAAGGCTATTTGAGGAAAGGATGGGGGGAAAGCAGGTGGGGCAGAATAGCAAGGTTCAGACTAGGGGGGGAAGTAAGGGAGTCGAAATACTGGGAGAGCAAGGACAACAGGAAATGCAGGATGTGTGAAATGGAAGAGGAGACGTGGGAGCATGTATGGGAAGGATGCGCGGGTGAGAGAGAAGGGGAAAGCTGGCAAGAGAAAGTGGCAGAAATCCTGGGGGAGGAGGGCGAAGGAGAAGGATGGATGAGAGAGATTGAGAGCATGAGACAAGAGCGACTGAGAACAAAAGAAAGCGAATGGGGGACGGAAGTCGGTAGGGAGGAGTGAATGGTGAAAGGAAAGAGCATGCGTGAAAGAAGTAAGGATAGTAAGCAAGGTAGCGAGTAGAGACAGGAAAAGACAGAGCGAGGAGGTAAAATTAGAAGAGAGGCGAATGAAAGAAAAGAGAAAGGCAATAAAGGCAGGAAAAGTAATAGAGGCAGAAGTGAGAGAAAGTAAAAGAGTAAAAAGGTAAGGAACAATAGGAGATAAGTAGTGCGGAGGCGAAGGGACTGAAAAACGATGTAAAACGATGATTGAATAAAGAGTAGGATAAGGATAGAATAAGAATAGAATAAGGGTAGAGTAAGGATAAGCTAAGAATAGAATATAAGTAGGGAAAGGATAGGCTAAGAATAGAATAAAGTAGAGTAAGGATAGGTTAAGAATAGGATGAAAGTAGCGTAAGGATAGGTTAAGAATAGAATAAGGAAGATAGCATAAGAAGATGTAAAGAGGGAAAAGAGGGAGTAAATTATGTACAACGATTGTATCTGGCATATGGGAGGCGGAAGTCACGCAACCCCGAGGGGAGCGTCAAATAAACAATACAATACAATGTATAGTAAACACATAAGGATTTAACTTTTTGATGTATAAAATATAAATTATCCACTGATGTTTGTAATTTTTTTAAATATGTAAATATTCGTATTAATGTTAATTTAACAAAGGCACTACAAATTTTTCCGACTTATCAGAATATTTTAATTCCAAAGCCACCAATTTTTTGTGAATACAATGAACTGCAAATATTTTCAAAGCTTCTGAAGATATATTTTGACATTTCCACATATTTAAAAGACTTGAATCACAAGGATATTCAAAAATTGTTTTTTTCAAGCGCCAAACTTTTCCTCGCATTAAATAAAGCTCACCTTTTTGAAAAATACTCCTTATTTCAAATATTTCTCCATTTGTTAACAATACTATATTGTCAGGTGCAGCTGAACGAATGAGAAATGTTTTATATTTCAAGGCTTTTATCTTGTGTCTTTGTCGTTTAGTTATTTCTAATTGAGGATCCATCATCACTTTTTTTCGTGTAATGTTTTGCTCACATGAATAACGTCCCGCAAACTGAGCGAGCGGTAAATTGCCTGATCGTATATACTTCCGAATTTTACCCAAAAAATTTTCAAAAGTATAAGCTGAAAATTTCGGTAGAGGTAGACCTATAAATTCTACGTCATCGGCAAAGTGAGCCAAATTATGCATGTCAATTACCAGAGATTTTTCTCCGTAGTATTTTTCCAATTGCAGACAAAAGTTTGCTAGTAATCCTCTAGCAAAACTCAAGTGAGTTTTTATTAGATCAACATCGGAGATTATTCTCGTTGCGACATGAAAAAGTAAGAAGTGATTATACAAATTATTAGGTATAATATTTTTAAATATAATTGGTCCAACTGTTTGACGGATCAAACAAAATTCAGTCGCTTTAAATTTAGACAGGTATGTTAAAGGCCTTGGTTTTCTGGGATATGCACTTGGAATTTGATTTTTTACATATTTAAACCGATCTGAAAGTATCCCCCAGGTCAGTTTTACTGATTTTAACTTTTGTATCACCATTATGCCAATAATTCAAAAGTTTGTTCATTACACCATTATCTAAGAGATGCATCGGATCTAATACAATAGATCTAATCATATCAATGGGTGGTTGAAGAGTAATTAAAGGAGAAATTTTTCTATGATGATTTGGGTCATCATATGAACGAAATGATTTATCAGTCCTCATGAATGCATTGTCAAATTCGTATACAGTGGTACCATCAATTTTTTTGACAACGACAGTACAACGCTCACAAGCATGAAAGCCTCCATTATATTTTACACTTTTTATAAAACTTCTTGCTGGAGTGTCACAAACAAAACTATTTATTGTTAATGAAAACTGATGGTTATTAATTTGTAAGCCATTCACCTGAAGGTCATTAACTTCAATGATAAATTTATTAAGGTACTGAACCAGTTCTTTAGGTTTGGAGTTACCACAATGAACAGCTACTACGAATGGTTCATATAAATCCGAAGTATAAATAACTTTACATAAAATAGGCCAAAACCCTACGACACTGAATTTAAATAAATTCATTCCATCCATATTAATTTGTAAAGATATTAACTTATTGATATGAACACCTGGATCAATCGTTTCTATTAGATGTTCTTTTATACCAAAATAAGCAAATTCACCCGTAGTTACTTCATCAGCATCTGGCATATTTTCGATGCTAAAAGACACGTTGCATTTATTTAAAAAAGTTTTTGCTGACACTGGTAATTCTGGAAGTACACCAGATTGTAATATTTTTAATAACTCATCTAAATGACACTCTGCAATACTGGATTTTATTGCCCAAAGTCGAAGTTTGGTTATTGTATCAAGTCTTTTAATTGCTTCCATTATTAAAATTAATTATTTATTTATACACTGATATATAAACTATATAATTACACAATAAATTCACACTTTACTGTTTTTTCAACTGCTCACAATATTTATTGTTGGATTTTGGGAGTTTGGTATAGGTAACTGAAAGATGCGAGTGTATACTTTGGGGGGCATCCATAAAGGACGTCCGCGCTTATGGGGGGGGGGGGGGGGGGGGGGGGAGGGGTTCGCGAAATGTGACTATTTGTGACCTGGAGGGGGGTGGGGGGTGACGCCCACTCCAAAAACCCGTTTTTCATATTTGACCATAAAACGATCTTTCAATTTTTTTGCGATATTTTGTCACAATTGTTTTTTAGCATAATTTTCAATTGACACCGTAAAGAATTCTTAATACATAATTTTTATAGTATTTTTTTCACGTCACTTGCGCCCTTAGAGAATTAAGGGGGGGTCTACGATTGTGACCATCAGACGTTTCTCAAGGGGGAGGGGTTCAAATATTGTGACTAACTGCGACACGGGGGCAGGGGGGGGCAAAAATTCGGAAAAAATCGCGGACGTCCTTTATGGATGGCCTCTTAGAGGCCTTTAACTTCAGGTCTTTGCATTCTGAGTCAAACCAGGGTTTATGCACTCTGCTCGGCGTAAAACCATGCTTACGTGTTTTGAGCATGCCGTTAATTGAGGCAGATTCAGTTATAGCGGAGACTAGGTTGTGGTTGATTGAATTTAGATTGGAGTGCTCAAAATCCATTTTAAGTTGATCAGAAAAGAGCATGTGGCTCGTGTAGTCTTTCTGTTTTACGGGATCCCAGGACATATATTGAGTAGGCGAGGTGCCAGAATAAATGTCATCAGGAAGTAAAATAGAGAGAGATAAAGAGACGGGAAAGTGATCCGATAGCGTAGGTTCCGGTCTAACCTGCAAGCGAGAGACACTCCCGATGCCATTGAAATTAGACCAGACCAAGTCGATTACAGACTTGCCTCTGGGAGAGCAATAGGTGTATTGGGCTGGGATGTCCCCCGCAGTTCTACCATTGAGCAGCACAAATCCGCAGGTGTGAAAGAAATCAAGAATTTGCGAGCCTCTCGTGCTAAGTTCCGAATCTAGAGATGTACGGACCGGTACCAAAATACTACCAGCAAGAGCCTCGTCATGCATGTAATCCACGGCACCCACACGCGCGTTAAAATCCCCTCCAATGTAACATTAACTCCAATTTAACGAAATTAACAAGTAATCATGTACCCGGGGGTACTTCCTCTCGGGTCTAGGACGACTACAGACCGTGTAAATGCGACCTGGCCGCGATTTGCGAGTTTTACAATAATAAGAATCAACTAGCACGCTCCCACGTAGGGTGGCAATAACAGAACAAAATTAGTTAATAATCAACTCGACAAATCTGGTTCTCGCGGGACAACAAATCAACTTTACAGCTAACAACGGGACTTAGAACTAACAATGAGTAGCCTGCGGCTATAAATAACAGAATAATGACCAAACAATAATGAGTTACTCGAATAATAACTAAGTTAACAACAAAATATTCGAGCTCGAGCCTCGGGCTTAACTAAATATGACCTACAGTCCAAAATTATTCAAATAATATAGCCCGCGGCTCAAAATTTGATAACATAATAAACAACGATAACGTTACCGATCGTGTAAGGCGATCAGCACGCCTTCGAGAGGCGAAGCCTCTTGGGAAGTAGTATTTACAATTTAATAAATTAACTAAACCTAACTCTGCCTTCGTAGGCGAAACAAAATTCCAAATAATGATAGGCACACGACTAGCCTAACGTCCTGAATCTCCTCGGGAGACGAAGAAAGCACGACAATGACCGTCTAAGGCTATCTCGCTCGCACTCAGGTGCGAAGCCTACGAACTCTACAGAATACTCTCAAATATCGCGGAACCCGAAAATCTTACGCAAAAATATATCAGACTCTAAATCTTACTATTATGGGAGACACTGGAGACAGCCTACCGACTCGGAGGTCGTTTTAATTTGATCCTCAAAGATCTCTAAAAGCCTCGTGGCTTGAAACAAGGCAAGATGGCTGATGGCCGTTTGCCGGATTCAAATTAGATATGAGTCAGGATAGCTAACGTTCACCGTTGTCCAGCCACAATGAGCTTTTCACGCAGGAAAAACCCTCGGTACGATCCTGGCACTCCAGCACACGCTCCAACGGACTCAATCACTCAAAAATAATAGACTCGAAACTAGACTCTAGACTCAAAAATGTACTCGAAAAGTCCCTCGAAGGGAATTCGCAATATTGCCTCGCGGCTATGACAAAATACAAAAATGAGCGCGAGCACTAGAGCTCGACGCTCTACCTGCTAGGCAGGCCTACAGCAGAGTAATCTTAGACCGCAGAGCGTCGATCGTTCGTACCCCGTTCACGAGATCGCCTAATAATTTGCGTATTGACCACTAAATCCTCTCACGCATGTTAGTAGATCTTGGTTACGCGCGAAATTCCAAATTCGCCACGGTGTTTGCAGCTCCTTCGTTCAGAGGAATACGGGTTGCAGGTTCTTGGCGGTGGCGGGAATCTCCTCCACCACCTCGATCCCTCGGCGCAGAGTGTCCTCGACACTCCCCCGCATCCTCTCTTGATAGGTGAGATAGCATGGCCACTACTAGCCTCACGAGCTTCGGTGGCGTCCATCAAAAAGTCAACACCCTCGGTGTTTTAGCTAAGGTGCGTCCGTCGGGGTGCATAATCGTCATCGCTCAGACCCCAAAACTCGGCCTCGTCGTCCACATACCAGAGAAAATGCGAAAAAGAAAACAAAAGAATAAATACTAAATTCGACAGTCCTAGATCGGTCACGGTCGCCTCTCGAAGAGTCTACAGCCTAGGGGCTAAACTAAACGCATTCATGCTTCGTTCATGCATCCCACGCTACGTAACTATGGCCGTCTATAAGGGTTCGGGAGTCGCTTGTAACACGCGTTGCAAAATGCAATGTTACAGTGAACAGGAATACGGAAGGAAAAGTGAGGAAGCTGAGAGAAATAGTAGAGGAGAAGAGGATGGAGGAAAAGATGATGATAGGAGGGGATTTTAATGCCAGAACAGGGGACGAGGGAGGGGGGGGGGATACGAAGGGATAGAAGGTGGAATAAGGGGGGAAGAGGAGGAGAGAAAGTCGAAAGACACTAAGGTGAATAAGGAAGGAAGGGAGTTACTGGAGTTTATAGAAGATATAGGTTGGTCTATATGGAACGGAAGAACAAAAGGGGATGAAGAAGGGGAGTTTACGTACACGGGGGGAAGGGGGGAATCGGTGATAGATTATGTGATAGGGGATAGTAAGGCGAAGGAAATGGTAGAGATAGATAGATAGATAGATAGATAGATAGATGATTTTATTTGTCCATAGCAATATTGGACAAGGAATAACAGATACAGATACAATAGATTGACAAAATAAAATACAAAGAGAGAAAAGAAATAAACAAAAAGGTAAGATAAAATAAGAGAAAGAGTTAGAAAAGAAGAGAAAGGAAAATAGAATAAAATAAGAAAAGTAAATAAAATAGAGAATGAAAAATAGTGAACAAACAAAATTTTTCCAAAAGAAAAAGATAAGCAAAGCAAAGCAAGAGGACAACAGTTGACAAGACAAGAAGCTGACAGCTGAGAGTCTGACAGTAGGGGATAGAATAGACTCAGACCACCATCCATTAGTAGTGAAGATAAACGGAGGAAGGGAAAGGAACGGGAAAAGGAAGAAAAAAAGAGAGGGGAGAGGAATTTGGACAGCAGAGGGAAGGGAGAGGTTCAGAAAGCAGATGAGATGGACGGAAAGGGATAGAGAAGAGGTGGGAAATGAAAAAAGGTGGGTAACGGAAGAAATAAAAAGAGTAATAGGGGAAAACGTGGAAGAAGAGGATGATGGGACGGGGAGTGTGCAGAGAGAAAGAGTGAGGTGATACAGGTACTGAGAGAATGGAGAAAAGGGAAAGGAGAGAGGGGAGAGGGGAGAGGGGGAGGGGCAGGGGGGAGTATAAAAGGAAGAGATGGGAGTACAACAAGATATGTGAAAAGAAAAAGGAGCAATAGAACGAAAAACTTATAAAAGAAGCGGAGGAAGCGAGAACGGAAAGAGAGGTTTGGGACGTGGTAAATGGGGAAAGAAAGAGGAGGTGGAAAATAGGGAAAGGGATAGGAATGAAAGAATGGAAGAAATATTTTATGAAGGTGCTAGGGGGAGTGGATGAAAGAGTTGTAGGGCAATGGCCGGGAAGAGCGGTGAATGACAGAGAGGAAGAGGAAGAAGGGGAAATAAGCAGGGAAGAAATAGGAAAGGCGATTAGAAAGCTGAAGGATGGAAAGGCGCCAGGAGGAGATGGGGTGACAAACGAGGTATGGAGATATGGTGGGAGGGAGATAGAGAAATGGGTATGGGAGATATATGTAATAGGGTATGGAGGGGAGAGGGAAGACCGGAAGAGTAAAAAGAAGGGTTGGTGGCGCCGATACTGAAGAAAGGAGAGGGTGAAAGAGTAGAGGAGTACAGAGAGGTGACATTGATGGCGACGCTATATAAAATATATGCGACGGTGTTAGCGGAAAGGTTATACGGGGAAATCGAAAGGAGGGAAATGGTGCCACAAAACCAGACAGGGTTTAGGAAGACACGGTAGACAACATATATGTGTTGAACTACCTGATAAACAGGAGTATAGGGAAGAAGAAAGGGAAAATGGTGGCAACATTCATTGACCTGCAGGCGATGCGGAAAAGGTACCTAAGGTGGGTGCTAGGGGTAGATTGGAGGACACCAGGGTATATGGTAAGGGAAGAACTGCAGAGATAAAAGATGAGAACAAGAGCGGGGAAGAGAGCATGGAACTACGAGAAGAGGTTAGAGGAAGGCAGCGGGAGCGGACTTGAGAAGGTATGCTGGGAGGAGATAAGGGAAAGGGGAGAGGCGTTGATGAAATGGGAAAAGAAGAGAAAAGAGTTTATGAGAGCAAGGGGGCTAGACACGAAAAAAATAGTAAGGAGGAGAGACAGAGGGGAGGTGGAGTATGAGGAGATAGAAAAAGAGGACAGGGATCAGCAAGAGAAGGAAAGATGGGAGAAGATAAGGGAATCAAGGTTTAACAAGTGGTACGGTTGGATAAAAAGAGCAGGAGTGCCGGAATATTTTAATAGGGAATGGGGGGAAAGCAGGTGGAGGAGAATAGCAAGGTTTAGGCTAGGGAATGAAACGAGGGAAGCGAGGTATTGGGAGGAAGAGGAAAAGAAAGAATGCAGGATATGTGAAGCAGGCGTTGAATCCTGGGAACATATTGTATGGGAAGGATGTAGAGAGGCGATAGGAGGAGGAAACAGATGGAGAGAGGAAATAGGAGTTGTAACATTCCTAAATTCATATCAACGCGGTCATGAGGCCGAGCGCTCGCGCGCCATCTCTTGTGTTCCTGGGAAACCCTCCAGCAAGCCTTGGGTCCCCAAGCGCTCGAAATCTTTCTCGCAAGTAAAGCAACTACGTGACGGCAATAGGACCCGTGAATCTTCGGAGCTCAATCAGAGAGAAAGAGAAGTTAGTACTTTATTTTAGAAGAGATTAACCTGTGATGTTGCGTCTGCGCGGCCTGTTCTGATATTCAAAGATTTTGTAGGCTTTTATTAAATTGTTCTCTTAGCTTCATTTCTAACCAACGAGAAGCAAGCTTAGATCGTCTCGTCCTCCTGGCTTGTTCAATCCGAGGATCTGCAAATTACATGTACCTTTCGATATAATTCTATTTCGAAGGATTCGTTTTTTTTTATCAATATTTTACACCTTTTCTATATTTCACACCTTTACTTCACTGTAAAGTTGTCAGAGAGATTATGTAATGTGTTTGGGTCTATAATTGTCCGTAATTTTTCTACGAGTTCCTTAACGCTCAGCAATGCGTATTCCATTTTATTAGTTACGGTGTTTCATGTAAAACTTTTGATAGTTGATTCTAAACAAGTAAACAGAGATCTAGAGTTCAGTATAATCCTAGGTATTAGTACTTTTCTTCGTAATTAAGCAAGACATCCGCAAGCAAGCAAGAATCACACGGGTTGAGAATCATCTTACCGCGCGTCGTGTTGAAAAAACAAAGTCCGATACATGTGCGAAAGATGATTTTCGACTCGTGTGATTCTCACCCTCGCTTCGATCGAGTGAAAAACTTTACGTTTGTCCGAGAATCAACACTTTCGCACTTATATCCATGAGTACCATTGAATTATGCACATTTGAATAAACTTAGAAGATTTACTGTCGGAATCGATTACCTTCATGAACGATCACCTCACCCGCGATTTTTTAGGCTGTGACAAAGCGTCAACAAATACGGTTGCCACGGTTATACGCGGTTGTCTGATCGACTCGGTAAA
Organism: Rhogogaster chlorosoma; assembly: GCA_944452935.1. NCBI lineage: Eukaryota > Metazoa > Arthropoda > Insecta > Hymenoptera > Tenthredinidae > Rhogogaster > Rhogogaster chlorosoma. The sequence goes on from OX101797.1 coordinate 26,869,464, forward strand.
TTATTTAAGGTACACTGATGTAACAGTGAATCACACTGAATCACTGTTTGAACAGTGACTTATGACATCACTGGAACAATCAGTGAAAATTTGACTAATTCAGATTTAGAGAGTAATGATACCAATTATGTTCAAATCTTTGCATTATATAGATGTACGTTTATATACTAGGTAATCTGATGTATGTATATTCATGTTTATATCTTGACACTCAGATGCCGCTGTTGGGAGCATCATGGTTTGGTACACACATAGTATGGTACACATACTTAGTGACTAACATGGCGACAACAGGAAAGCAGCACGTTTTATTTGCAATTGTAGCTCCTACTATTTTTGTTAAATTCTGCGTGTTAAGGGGAGGCACCAGTCGAATTTGACCGATCGATCTAGAGAATTCTAAATTCTCGAATATCTCCGAAAAGGGGGTATCAATCGGATTGTCCTTGCGGCAGCCGATGTTTGAGGAGTAATGACGTCGAGTTTTCTGGTAAAATGCATGAAATCTTTATTTTTTTTTTTTTTTTATGCGTCGAAAAATGCGGGCGGGTGACTTATTTCGACTAGCATCAGTGCCCACGCATCATTGACGCGGACAAAAGTATGTAACAACAAGTCTACACGGTATGACGAGCACACCCATTACAAAACATCTTCGTTCCATGCAGTAATAAAGTGGAAAAGTGCAATTCAGATTTCGTTGTAATTAGCGATTGAAAGTTGTTGGGCCGCCATGGTAAATGGTTGGGTTGTCATGGCAATCCTTAGTTTCCGAGATGCCCGAGAAAGAAAGGACAGCGCAGAGTCGTTTCGTCGGTACTGCAGACGGTGGACTACATTGTTGCATCTCGGAAACTAAGGATTGCTATGACAACCCAACCATTTACCATGGCGGCCCAACAACTTTCAATCGCTAATTAAAACGAAATCTGAATTGCACTTTTCCACTTTATTACTGCATGAAACAACGATGTTTTGTAATGGGTGTGCTCGTCATACCGTATAGACTTGTTGTTACATACTTTTGTCCGCGTCAATGATGCGTGGGCACTGATGCTAGTCGAAATAAGTCACCCGCCCGCATTTTTCGACGCATAAAAAAAAAAAAAATAAAGGTTTCATGCATTTTACAAGAAAACTCGATGTCATTACTCCTCAAACATCGGCTGCCGCAAGGACAATCCGATTGATACCCCCGTTTCGGAGATATTCGAGAATTTAGAATTCTCTAGATCGATCGGTCAAATTCGACTGGTGCCTCCCCTTAAGTCCACTATATATATTTTTTAATTTTTTAATTTTTTAATTTTATATATTGGGGACATAGGGAGACATGACATCTAGTGGCCGAAAGTAAAAACAGAAAGAGAGGGAATAAGAGCTGTCAGTTGATACGTGTTTATGTGTTAATTTATTTCGTGCGGCGGACCACGTTTGCGTTGCGCAGGATTTGTACCTGCCCAATTGTATATATTTTGTATATTTACTAACATTTGAAAAAAAAATTAATACCGCACATAAGAGCTCTGTACATCGCTTTTGAACTTTTCTGTGCCATATTGACCAAGCCCCGCCCACATGTTGGATCCCAATATTTTATTGTATGTTTGACAATATTACCATTATTTATTTTACAATGAAGCACGACGAGGATTATTTATATTGGACCATGTCGAGAGTACAATTATGGTATGTCGAATAGCTGTACTGTAGTCATTAGGTTGATCATCTGTACATTACCTTATACCTTTGTATGGTTCATTATAGAGCCTGAGGAAGTGTGAATAATTACACGAAACGTCGCGAATAATACAAATCTTGACTTGATGATTATTGATCCTACACCCTCTGAAAATCTATCATCTACAGGGACTTTCTGTGGAGGCGGCCAGTTAGTTCCATTAGCCACCGCCACTACACACAGGCACGCTTCGTCTATGTGACGGCAGAGATACCAACCGAAGACTCCACGCTTACAGTTGCTATACTATTTGCTCTGTTCAAGCTGCATCATTCTTTTCTTCGGTTGGTATCTCTGGCACACGGACGAAGCGTGCGTGTGTGTTGGTGGAACTAGTTGTGTCGCCTCTACAGAAAGTCCCTGTATATTTATCACGAGGATCTCAACCTGAACAATTTGGGTAACGTGATTTTGTTCCCATGCCTGTTTATATGATGTTTGGAATATAGGTGTATACCTATTTAAAATCTTTGATTTGTCGTAGTTATTTTTTTATTTATCTACTAGGGATTTCGCCCCTGCGCGCCTCACTCTGATTATTTTTAATTTTCCGAAGTACGCTTATTTGAAAATACTCACGTCTGACAGCTCGGCACACATCTTGTCATACATGCGACATTTGTCTGCTAGATGCTGTTTTTGTTTTGTTTCCGCGCCTCGTAACACTGCCAACTTCATGCGCTATACTATTGTTATTATAACCTTTTTTGCTATAGTTCATTTTGATCTTCTTTTTCATTTGTTTATTTCGCCGGACAGGATTTTTTTATTATATAGAGAGATAGAGAGATATTAAAATTATATGAAAATAAAAAAAAAGGAGAAAATTGAGAAAATGGAAAAGAAGTGTTTTCTTTTAGACATGATGAAAAATATCCTCTGCGTGCGCGTGTGCGTGTGTGTACGCGTGTATTAAAACCTTTCTTCATTATGTTGCGTGATAATTAATCAAAACAATATTATAATATAATATAACAATTAGTCAGATATTTCATAAAACGTGACATCTGAAAATTTATTTGTATGAATTTTTTTTTGTGAAGAGGACGTTCGAAAACGAACATTTTTAATCAAAAACACGTCCCGATTAGTTAATTTTTGGAGAAGTTATGACTATTTGAAAAAAAAGAGCCACTTTTTTGGGTTGGGTAAAAAAATTATTAGAAACGTCTTTGGTGGGGTAGAAAAAGATAAAAAAAGTTTCAATCAAATCGAAAGGGGTCGGGTTCAGAAAAGTGGTCCATTTGGCATGGAATTACCCATATGCATACATATAACAGCTATTAACATTATTCTAGTCAAAGTAAAATATTAAATTATATAGTCAAAGTAAAATAAGAAATATCATAGAAATTTTGTTTTTCCTTGGAGCTCAAGTCTTTTCATATAGACTCGAATGACTCACCAGGTTGTGATACACCGAAATTAAGTCTCGGAACAGGAAAAAAAAATCAACACAGGGAAAAGAAATATTAATAATGATTTTTTGAAAATACGCGTCTTTTATCGTATGCACTCGTTAACTCGTCTTCGGTCTCGCACGTTTTCGACGCGCTCGACCTACGACTCGTTCCGCAAATGTCGCGCTTGTCAAACAACGCCTTGTTCCCTCCCTTGGTGCGTAATATACTGTTACATTGGGTAAAATCACCCGTATTCCATCTATTCTATGTGATTAATATCTAGTAGCCTATATGATAAAAGATATCTTCTAAAATATAAGAACCTCGGCTGTTGCGTCAACAAATATTATTGTCAAAACAAGTCAGTCTTGCTTGAGCCGACTTCTAGCACAGACGTGTATCATTTTTCCGAATATACCCTAATTTGTCATTGATCCTCTTAATTTTGCATTCGGCTCACTTTATTGCTCTGGAGTACCCACATTTATTTTTATCGCACATACCATTTGCGCAACAATACTATAGTCATCGATAGCTACCATTAAAAAGAATATGTGAAGATCGAAAATGTCGAGGGTCAGTGACTGGTCAGTTCTCGTGGAAAAGCCCACGTACACATGGGAATTTTCCTTATGTTTTATTTTTCAGTTATAAAAAACGTTAATTCGAAATATGCTTCCCTGATGACACTTATGATACCGCAAACCTTATAAACTTGCACCATTTAGATTTTTCAAAGCCTTTGCTTCCCACATTGTATTTACGTTGAGCTCCCAAGGATTTTTTTTTGTCGTGGGCTGATAAGAGCGATGACACACCCAGCGGTTTCTACCGACTCGACGGCCGAGTCGGCTGCCGAATCTGCACTTTTTCTGTATTTTCAAATAACGCAAAACACATACTGCGGCGAGCATCGCCTGGCAGCCAGAGAAACGTCTCGACACGTCGTCTACTTGAAGAAACGCGTGCGGTTTTATGGCCTGAGCGGCGCTTAATTTCAGTTGTCCGTATGAGCGCTGACACACACATCTGTTTATCCCGCGCTTTTCCACAAACGCAGCTATGCAATTATTGATTTTCAGTATTGAAAATAACTTTGAAAAAAGCGTTGCAGTTCATAGAGGCGAATCTCAATATAGAGAAATTGATAAACGAAGTACAGAATCGTCCAGCATTATGGGACATGACCCAAAATGATTACAGTGATAGAATCAAAAGAAAACAGAGTTGGGAAGAAATTACAGAGCTTTTTGCTTTTTTTGCTATTTTTTCTTTTCCAACGCAAATATAGCAAGCCGAACAGTATTAAATGTTTGAAATTTTCGCCCATTCTGTCACAGGTAGATATGCGCGTTCTGCCGCGATTGTGCATTTTTCACGGCCGATCGGCCGCCGAGTCGATACAAACCGCTGTGTGCGTCATCGCTCAGTGGGGGGATTGAAGTCATTGGTAAAAAATTTTTCGGAAAAAAAATGTATAGAACAAAAAATACAAAAACAATTCCGCCCACGTTTCTGCAAGTGGGAGGTTGTTCTATATCATCGACAGAATTCTTGTTACTTTTTTCAGAATTTTAAAAAAGGTCCTTTTTTTGAGAATGAAAAAAATCATAGCTCTGTTGCGTCCTGGCATAGCCATTCCTCACCTTTCCGACTATCTTCTCACAGTTCCTTGCCTACCATATGCTACCCAACACCTGACTTCCTGAGTCCACTCTTCTCCTCAAAACCATACCACAATTGCATCTGCACTTTTGCTTCCCCACTATGGAGTCTAAAAGATAGGAGACCGAACTCAGTCATCCCCTCCCTTGAAAAACGTGCCCGTTTTTCGCGCCGTATAACTGTAGCATATTTAGAACTATCATACGACGCGCCTCTAGTGGCACTGAGCAAACGCTCAGGTTGTCATGGAAACCGCGCCATTTATCTGTTATTTCAAAATAACAACCATATAACAACAACCCATATGAGAATTTAACAAAGAACTTACCTGGTAGATTTTTTCCAGATGATAAATATTAGCGAGTCGTCAGCTGCTGAATGTTTTATCAACTTTAACGCTGACTGAATATGCTGAATATTCATATTCTGACCTTGATCACGTGATTTTGAGATGAATTCTATATTGTGAGCCTATTGCTTCTGGCGGCCGGTAGAGGCGCGTCGTATGATAGTTCTGATAGCTATATGTTGGAAAGCGACGGAACTTGACATGCTTTTGTGGTACAGAGTTCGGTCTCCTACCTATAGACTCCATATTCCCCACCTTGCTTACAACCAACCTCTCCTCATTATTCTATTCTGTTGCCAACACACTGTTCAGTCAACCTCCTAATCCTTCACATTTGTTCTTTTTCTATCCCTACCTCTTCCTTCATATCTATTCATTCTAATATCGAACAACGCACTTCTTCTGATTCCTTCAAAACCAAAACATCTCCTGATTCTATCTTTCCTAACGTCGAACCTTCTATCAACTGTTATACCTGTACGAAGTTACAACAATAAAACATACACCAGTAGACATTAAGGTAGTTGGTGCGTGGAACGATTTTTCAAAGGATTTTCATGAAACTTCTCTTGATATTTATTCAATTAAATACCAATGTAACGAGCCTATTCCGATCAAAATTGACCATCCCAATTTTGAGAAAAACTATTTCAAAGTTTTGTAATTTTAACACTGGCTCTTATGGAAAGTCGACACTTTCACACGAGTTTTTTTCCAATAAAATCAAAACGTGTCAAAGAATTCGATCAAAATTTTATATGATATAAAATCCAAAGTAATAAACCATATTAAAAAAAATAAAAATTATTGACCATGGCGTTACTGAAATATAAATGATAGAAATCTGAAAATTTTCATCAATTGAGGCGATGAGTCAAAGTTTTGTAGTGACTTGGCAACAACGCTTTTATATTGCCATAACATAAGCACGTGAAAATTCGAACAAACGAGTGGTATACGAATATAATTACATAAGAAAATTATTACATTATTTTATTATTGATAATACGAAATTTCATTCGTATCAATTGAATTGATATTAATAATAATTTTATTTTCACAATAAAATTTAATAATATCATTTTGATTTTCAACATGACCTTAAAATAAAAATAAGATTAAACATAAAGAAATTAACTTATGAAAATATCTTTTTTCTTTGCGAATTTACCTTTATGGCGTAAACGGTCTGACATTTCTATTTGTTTATTGAATAATTACTACCGTGCTGTATACTTTGAACTTTTAGTTAGGTTATGTCTTACGACTATAATACCACTACGGTTGATAATTGAAGTTGGAAGTGCGCTCAATACGTTTGTGTGATTATTTTATATAACATAAGGTAGTATGTAGGTTTAAATTTCGCGCACGTAAATCGACAGCATATTAGGTATGGCGCAGCGGACAGTATGGAGTTTTGATTAGTCATCCAGATTATATGCATCCAGTGTGCTGACTGCAGCCGAGAGCACGCATCTACCAAGCTCAGCATGGTAGATCTGTGTGTTTTTGCCCGTGGTTTTCTGAGCGTGGATGCGAACGATAGTGTTCAGGACGTGATTAACCATCTGATTTAAATATAAGATTTTCTTGTTGCCTAACCCGCAATGTTCGGTATATAGATGGAGTATTATATTTTCAAGGAGCAGGAATATACATTGGAAAATTAATGTTAAAATTTTTGCCATTTAAACACTGAAGTTTTAATGCATTACATAATTCATATTCATCCGACATCAGCGCCGGCTTCAGACATTGTGGCGCCCTGAGGCAATTGGAGTTTTCAGCCCCCCCCCCCCTTGAATTTTGAATTATATGTTACAAATCATAAAATTATATGTTAGCAACGACCCGCAAGTTGGACCAAATAAACCAATGTAAAACAGCTCAACTAAATCCAAATTAACTGAATTGATACCAAAATAACCAAAGCAAACCCAAAGAGAACAGAAGATGACTTGACCAAACTCAAAACACCTATGTTCATTACATCCAATATAACTTACGACTTTAATTGTAAATCATGCTTTTGAATTTTCCAAGAAGCAGTTATTATGAGCTCTATAGTTAAGATTCAGCACCATAAAAACGTTTTCTCGTGAATAATAATAGGACAGGAGGAGGCAGGAAGCAGGTAGTCATATAGTCTATTATCTATATTTTAATTTCCATACTTCTTTGGTTTGAGTAACAACGAACGAAGCTGCCCTTAGCATCGATTTGAGTTTTAGAAAAACATAATCGCTTGTGTTCTGGCGCCCGCCCCACAACGACGCCCTGAGGCGGCTGCCTCACTTGCTTACTGTCTGAAGCCGGCGCTGGACATTATAACATAAGCTAATGATTTTTTATCTTCCAGCGCCAAACTGCGTACCTAGTATGAATTCGGACGAGGCCCAGTCCGCAGGACCCTCAGGTCGATAATGAGGCCCAGATCCTTTTCAGAAAAAATTCCCTCTGCTGATTTTCAGCTGACTATTCAACCCTGCTGAAGTTGAAGGCACCGACATAAACGCGGCACGATCTTCAGGAGGCCATAGAGGAAGTTGTCACCCAGAAGATGCAGTTCACCCAGGCCTCAACAAAGTATGGAATCCCGAAGGGTACTGTGTACGACAACATCCTAGGAAAATCAAAACGCATGATGGTGCTCGAAGAGGCAGGCCTTAACCTGACCGAGGAAACTGCGGTTTTAGAATTTTGTTGCGATAGTATCTAGTGTTAGCCCGTATAATAGAAGGACCAAAAAGTCCCTGAACGCGATTCTCACATTTGTCGGAAGGCTTAGGAGATTTAGATTAGATTAGATTTAGATTTGGATTTAGATTATAGATTATATATTTCATTTAGATTTATATTTTGTTTTCATTTTTTTATAAAACGTAATACTCTGGACGTTTTCGTTTTTGAACTCGACTACAGCGGCCTGGGTTAGAGACGAGGTAACTATAGGGAAACGGGGGCGCAGAAGAGGGCCAAAGATTTCGCTAAGATTGAACTAAATTTTTGAGAAATCTGTATCTGACCCTGTGGGAGGTTTGCAGTCTAGTCTTATTTTATCTCCACATCCCTGACGTAATTTGGGAAACGAAATATACATCTATAACAAATAATAATATAATATTATACGAGGATCTGGATTGATAGATTTTATAATGATTAAACAGGTTATTTGATGATTCATACTTACTCGCATTTCCAGTTGATTATTATTAGCTCCACAGCTAGTACAGTATATTTATATATAATTAAATAACTAGCTAGCTGATTGATTAATTCATTAATTCATTAATTAATTCCATTCCATTCGTTTAGTCGAATAATTTCATTGATTCCATAGCGTGCCTTGAAATTACATAATAAATTGTACATACTTACATATACATATATATGTATATGTATGATATATATATATAGGGGAGAGTGGTCCTGAGTCGGCACAGTAAGACTTTTGTAATAAGTGCGCTCACGCTACGCAGCACAATCCATACTGATGACTGTGAGTATAATTTACGTCAGTGATTACCAACATGTCATACGACAAAATATTTGAGCCGACATGCAAGCCATCTCTGAGAAACACCATGGTGCCGGCAGTGGCGTAACTAGACTTTACGGGCCCCAATGCAAAAAAAAATTGACGGCCCCCCCCCCCCCCCCCCCCCCCCCCCCCCCGCCAATAATACGGAACTTGGCTTTAATCGCCATAAAAAAAAAAAAAGAAAAAACGATGTGTAAAAAATGAGACATTCACTGACCAAAAGGTTGATGAAATTCGGTTTATTCCAATATAAAATATTGTTCAAATTCATATTCAACGTGAAAAGTTAAACAGTTCGAGTTGCGTGGACTCAATTTACGACACTTTTTTTTGTTGTGGAGTCGTGGACGTGCTTTTTGTGGAGGGCTCACGTCGAAAAATAGTTTGAAAAAAAATAATTTTTTTGTGCCTAGCTGGGGACCCCTTAAGTCGGGGCCCCCTTAGGTCGAGGGCCCCCTCGCGACCGCATTGGTTGCATTGGCATAACTACGCCACTGGGTGCCGGCTCAACCCGCAGTGCCGACTCAGGACCACTCTCCCCTATATATATATATATATATATATATATATATATATATATATATATATATATGTGCCAAAATATTACATAATATTTTATGATACTTCATATTTTATTATTAACGATCAGAAACTTAGATATTTAATCAATTAAATGTTATATATTATTCAATATACTTCGAACAGGGTGACTATATACTATATACAATATACATACTACTACGACGACTGTATGTCAATCTTTATACATTATTAACGATTTGAAGGCATACTAAATTTCTTTCTTTTTTCGATTTTTTTTTGTTGCTTTAATCAAATTTCATACACAGGTATACGTATATAATACGTGCAGTTATACTGCACCGATACCGTCCCGAAGCATTAATTAAAGACAGGGACCAATATTGTAACGTTCCGGGCTATTCCGGCAATTTAAAAATATAGGAATAGACCGCCGTTCTGTGAGTTCTTTGCTCAAATATTATATTTTTGAGATTTTATGAGTTTTTGGGCACTTTGTAACTAGGTTGGAGGGGAAAAGTTGGTTCTGCCACAAAAAGCCTCCTTTCTAGATTTTTCTATCTAATTACGGACTCGGAGTTAACAAAGCCGTTTTGCGTGGACTCGACAGATTGCTCTGTAAAGCCACCTCCCTATGTCAGAGCCGATGTTTTCACATAAGCCTGACTCCTGTGCTATCTTTTCTAACTATTCCCTGCACTCAGATCCGGGGTTATGCACCCAAGACTGTATAACCAGACTCGGAAGATTGCTCTTCAAAGCTGTTCCCTGAAATTATACTATCTCTGCTTTATGTTGTGTGCAAGAGTTTTTGTAATGGAAATGAGCGACGGAAATGTCGGACAAAGATAGAGTAGCGATTTGAATTTAGTGAAATCAAAACGTTTTAATCGAAGAATTGTTTGATTCTGGATTTTACAAAATAAAATAACAAAAATCGTTCTTACTCCTAGTTCCTTATTTCTACCTTAATTTTACTGGCTCTTTTCTGTCCTATTTGTTCGATCTTTTGTTTTAGTTCTAATTTGGAGTGCAAGTTCTATTTGTCGATAAATGCCTCGAATTTTCGATATTCTATTCTCAAATATGCAGCAATAGAATTTAAGAAGTGAAATTGAATTAATAGCTTCTTTAGCGTATCTTTCTTTAAATTTAATTTGAATTTTCTGAAATTGTATCGAAATTTGTCTTTGATTCTACTGACTCTAAGTTATTCTAATGATTGAGTCGACCGGCTCTACAGCTCGCGTCGCTCTTCAATTCGTTGTGAGTCGACTACTCGCTCTCTGCGTAGTATCGCTGGTGAGGCTTGTCCTCACCAGCTTTTATACTCGTCGTCGCCTCCTTTGCCGACGCGAGCGCGTCATTTGACGTCATAGCTGGTTGGTGGGGTGATCACGTGGTTGGTCGATCACGAGATCGTACTTTGTTACCGGCCGACTAGCCGATACGTTACAATATATAACCCGAAGCATGACCGCGACGTAATGACGTATATTTAACAGCAATAATTAGATTAAATATATTATCATAGTTTTACGATCCCGAAATGCCACCTCAAATTATTTACCTATATTATTATTATTATAATTATCCTTATTTTGTACATACACTACCGCTCAGAAGTTTGGATACACTAGTCGAGAATTCTAGCCACACTAAAAGTTAGATGGTTCAGTCAAAAAAAAAGATAACTCCATTCCGCAAACGTCCTTTTGAAGGGGACGAATTTGGCTTAATTTTCCATTTTTGAAAATCAACTTACGATTTTTCGGGTACCCGGTATGCATTTTTGAACGTGGCCGTTTTTCGGCTATTTTTTGCTCGTCGAAAATTGGGTGCATAATTTGTGGAAAATTTTTTCTTCAGTTTTTTCCATGAAAAACATAGAAAGGGCATGAAAAGCTTGATTTTCGTTTTTTAAAAAGTTTCGTGCGATTTTTTTTCGCGTCATTATTAAATTTTCGGCTGAAAAAGACAACTTTTAGGAAATGCGACGTAATCCAAGAACTATAGGGTTTCAGAGGAAATGTCAAGAGGGTGAAAAGTTACATGGGCTCACACTGAAATGGTTGGAATTTTTTCAGGATTTTTATACGAATTTTGTTTTTCCCCCATTTTTTGTCGGTACTCTGATTAGCGGAAGGGCTTAACTCGAGAATTACGGGGTTTGAGACAAAATATCAGGTGAGGAAACTTTTTTACTTTCTTATTTCAAGTTGACAAGAATTTTTTCAGAATTTTTTTGGCAGTTTTTTACCGTGAATTTTTTTCTAATCGAGAAGGTGCTTTTTTACATTTTATTGTAATCTCCATACGAGCATCAAAAAAAATTTGATTTAGACGTTCTAATTTTCCGATCAAGCTCGTCCCACGGAAGCTCGATTGGATTCAGGTCCGGCGATTGTGGTAGTCAGTCAATGTAACACTATTACATTGATTTCGCTGCTGGTCCTTGTAGTCCAGGATTTTTAGACATTGGCTCCGCAAAAAATCCTGATAATTGATTTTTCGATTGGATTATGTCAGAGGGTGTCCTCTAAGTATAAAACCAAGTTTGTGTCATCTGACACCGCGAGCGTTAGCCGCCATCTTGAAAAACGCCTTTTTGCAAATATCTCGGAAACGGTCAGTTTCACGTTAAAAATTGTGAGGAATTTTTTGTAGAAGGTACGATTTTCCATCTTTTTTATGCGTAACTTTTTTCTCTATTGTTAATATTTGCCGAGATATAGTCGATTAAAAAACCAAATATTTGTTTTTGGAAAATATCTTAATAATTTTTGGAAATACGAAAAAAAAATGTGATAATTAATGTTGTAGGACATAAAATTTTCTACAATTTTCGTATAAAAATTTTTTCTTGTAAAATCAATTGTTGCTGAGTTTTAGCGCAATTAAAGTTGCCATCAGGTGAAGAAAAACAGCGATTAGTGGTAATACGTTACTCTAGCATGCAAAAAAAAGTGTAATCGAAGAATTTTATAATAGAGACGGTAACAATAATATTTATCATGAAAAGGAGGGATATGGGCGATAGGAAAAAAAATTAAAAATTAAAACTCCAGTAAAATTTAGTTTTTCAACCGACCATATCTCGGCAAATATTAACAATAGAGAAAAAAGTTTAAGATAAAAAAGATGGAAAATTATATTCTCCACAGATAAGTCCTTACAATTTTTAACGTGAAACTCACCGTTTCCGAGATATTTGGAAAAAGCCGTTTTTCAAGATGGTGGCTAACGCTCGCGGTGTCAGATGACACAAACTTGGTTTTATACTTAGGGGACACCCTCTGACATAATCCAATCGAAAAATCAATTATCAGGATTTTTTGCGGAGCGAACCCATTTTTGGTGCTAAAAATCCTGGACTATTGTTCAAATTTTTTGATAAATACTACGAGCATTGTCGGAAAAGCCAGTCAGTTGTGTGAATGCTTTCAACACAGCTACATCGTACGAAATATTCGTAAAACTTTGCCAAGCAATTCACCAAAAATGGCTAAAAAAAAGGAACTTTCTCTCAGTAAACGAGGTGCTATAATTGCTTTACACAATAAAGGATTTTCATATCGGCAAATTGCCAAAGAAATTAAAGTGTCGTTGAAAGGGATTCAGACAACAATCGCCAGATTGAAGAAGACGGGTACACATATGAATCGTCGTCGTTCAGCTCGGTCCAAGATCACAACACCGAAAGATGATAAATACATCGTTCTTACCAGTAAGAGGAATCGACGATTGACAGCCACTGAAATACACGCGAAATTCAACGAAACGAGCGAAGCCCCGGTATCACTACCGACAGTAAAACGTCGCTTATTCAGTGCTGCGCTTAAAGGCTGCGTCGCTGTTAAAGAACCATTGCTGCGTCTAGTGAATAAAAAAAAAAGATACCAATGGGGGCTAGAGCATCGAGAGTGGACGGTACACTAGTGGAAAAATGTGCTGTGGACGGACGAATCGAAATTTGTAATTTTTGGATCCCGTCGACGAGTTTTCGTGAGGAGAAACGCCTCAGAGAAAATGACACCCCAGTGCTTATTGCCGACCGTAAAACATGGGGGTGGGTCTATTATGGTGTGGGGCTGCTTTTCGGGTCATGGTACCGGAGACTTAATAAAATTCGAAGGAATTATGAGAAAAGAAGTGTACAAACAAATCCTCATACGGCATGCGATTCCATCCGGTCTTAGAACCATTGGTCGTGGCTTCATAATGCAACAGGACAACGATCCAAAACACAACGCCCGCCTCTGCAGGGGATACTTGGAGATCAAACAAAAGAAGAACATTATCGTAAATATGGTTTGGCCACCACAATCGCCAGACCTGAATCCAATCGAGCTTCTGTGGGACAAGCTTGATCGGAAAATAAGAATGTTTTGTCCCTTATCTGCCGGCGATCTGTGGCAAAAGTTACACGACTTGTGAATGCGGTACTCAAAGCCAGAGGCGGTTTTTTCGACGAACAACTCGTATAGATGAGGTCAGAAACTTCATTGACTAACTATAAGACTGTTTTTTTTTCCGCCATAAAGCATGATTTGTAATGATAATCGGACGTAGCACAAGTCCGAACAGTTCAAATTTTTTTGGTGCTAGTATGGAGATTACGATAAAATGTAAAAAAGCACCTCGATTTGAAAAAAAGTTGCTGTAAAAAACTGATGAAAAAAATTCTGAAAAAATTCTTGTCAACTTGAAATAAGAAAGTAAAAAAGTTTCCTCACCTGATATTTTGTCTCAAACCCCGTAATTCTCGAGTTAAGCCCTTCCGCTAATCAGAGTACCGACAAAAAATGGGGGAAAAAACAAAATTCGTATAAAAATCCTGAAAAAATTCCAACCATTTCAGTGTGAGCCCATGTAACTTTTCACCCTCTTGACATTTCCTCTGAAACCCTATAGTTCTTGGATTACGTCGCATTTCCTAAAAGTTGTCTTTTTTAGCCGAAAATTTAATAATGACGCGAAAAAAAATCGCACGAAACTTTTTAAAAAACGAAAATCAAGCTTTTCATGCCCTTTCCATGTTTTTCATGGAAAAAACTGAAGAAAAAATTTTCCACAAATTATGCACCCAATTTTCGACGAGCAACAAATAGCCGAAAAACGGCCACGTTCAAAAATGCATACCGGGTACCCGAAAAATCGTAAGTTGATTTTAAAAAATGGAAAATTAAGCCGAATTCGTCCCCTTCAAAAGGACGTTTGCGGAATGGAGTTAACTTTTTTTTTTGACTGGACCATCTAACTTTTAGTATGGCTAGAATTCTCGACTAGTGTATCCAAACTTTTGAGCGGTAGTGTATGTATTGTATATTTATAATATATATTATACGTATTAATATTAATCTATACAGTGAGAGACCGGGGTCGAAGTAGGGACAGTTCGGCTGACAATTGATAGAAAATATTTTCAAAAAATATTTTCGTAGAAAATTTTTCTACTTTTTTTATTTTATTTTTTTATTTCCTATCAATTTTCAGCGGGCGTGTCTCACGTTACTTTGCCTCTGTACCATCTTCCCTGTACGGATGCAGTCAAGTTGACGATAATTAATGATTTTTTTCTTTTTTTTGTTTTCATCAATTATATATTATGTACAATTGTCACGACCAATTCTTGTTATTAAAATTCTGATTAATGTCTTTTCAATAATAATACTCTCCGCCCGTTCTATCGTATTGTTGATATTTGTTATGTTATATTATATATTTACGGTCTTTACTCGTGTTTCCATTATATGAAAGTTACTCTTTCTATTTCTTTAAAATACCTTGAAAATTCTCAAACTATTTATATCAAAGCTCATCCCGCACCAGATATTAACTAGGTATACTTACTCACTATTATTACATACCCATGATAAATTATATATCATCTATTTTTCGCTCACTAACGTTTTGCACAATGGTGGGATATATTTTGATGCACTCACTTCCGAATCACATTGGACGTACCGCGGCCGTATAATTTTTCAAAAATTCAGCACATTGATAGACGTTTACCACCGAAATTGTACGTGTTTATTTGAGATGGTTTCATATTCTATTCATTTCGAAAAAGAAAAGCTGAAATAGTGTTGCTTCTTCTTATATTTTCTTTCATTTGGCTACCTCACCTGAGTGATAATATTATTCAGTCAACGCTGACAATGATATTCATCACAGCGGTCCAGATTCCTGCCACCAGACTGCGTATTACATCGCGAAGTTTAATCGACGTCAGTAGATATTCTATCATACTTATTATAGGCGGAGAGAAACCTTTATAGGGACTCTAGACGTTATGTCAACAGTGCTGCCATCTGAACGCGTGCTGCCATCTATGCTCCATGCGTGAATTGTGAATTTTCGGAGTCTTGGACTTTCGGAGACTTGGACTTTCGTGGTCTTAGACTTTCGGAGTTTTGAACTGTCTACATTTCGACCTTTAGGAATTTTAATTTTCTGAACTTGAATGCTTCTGAAAATTTGAAATCGTCGCAAATAATTTCGGAACTTCGACCGTTCGAAGCTTTTACAATTCGGAATTTCAACCCCACCCCTATATACTGAACGCGAAAAAGATGCGCAATAACAAGCAACGTTGTTGCCACTATCATTTCTCGAGTATTATAGATGTATGTGTAAATACACGTGTAGACACTATTAAGATGTGTGTCAGAACAGTAACACTGTACTTTGACGAAAGTTTTTAATAAGCGATTGTCGGCTAACGCTTCAGCATATATTATATGCTTATAAGTCGCTGAGCTATACTTTTAAACGTGACTATCTCGCACCAACACCTTAATAGAACTTGGTCACCAATTCATTCTATCCATAACCACCATCACAATCCTCCCCAGGTGTGTCTATTAGGGTGGTCGTTGAAAATTAAATTTTTTACGACGCCCCCTAAAAAGCTTCCTTTTGATGAAAAAACACTGCGAAAATTTTCTTTTTTTTTTTTAATTCAAAACAACACGTGCCTCGAGACGATCTAAGTTAATTTTTGGGTATAATCTTTTTTGGGAATTTTTCAGGAAAAATACAATTTTATTCAAATAACTCATACGTAACTGCTCACGGACGTATAAAAAGCCCAAAAATAGAAGAAAAATTGAAGCATGAGCTTGAATGACGAAGTAGATTAAGCTTCTTATAAAGCTTTAAGTTAAAATTCATAACTTAAAATGATAACACTGGAGGTGTTTCATTGTTAACTATTTTCAAATCTCGAAAAAATAATTATTTCAAAGTTAATAAGATACTTTCAGAGAAAAAATGATTATACCCAAAAATTAACTTAGATCGTCTCGAGGCACGTGTTGTTTTGAATTTAAAAAAAAAAGAAAATTTTCCCAGTGTTTTTTGATCGAAAGGAAGCTTTTTAGGGGGCGTCGCAAAAAATTTAATTTTTAACGACCACCCTAATGTACAATCATTCGTTTTGTTACAAGTCTGATGATTTTTATTATCCTGTTACCTGTTGGAGTTCAAAAAGTCCATTACATACGTTACTATTATAATTGAGGTTTATATTTCCGTTATGTCGTTGCCCGTTAGCAAGATAAGAGTCAGTTACGTTACTATAATAATTAAGTACTAGTCAGTTACGTTACTACAATAATTATTAGTAATCCTGTTTCTATAATAATTACGGTTTATATTTGTATTATGTCATTGCCCGTTGGCATTGAAAAAGTCAGTTCCGTTACTATTATAATTTAGGTTGTTTCCATAAACCGTGTCTAAGTCGTTTGCCAAAAACTATATATTACTGAATATTGTTATTTCGGTCGTATTCTCTAGGATTCCACAATCCGTTACCATGTCGGTATTTGTCGAGAAATATATGTGAAAAAATTATTATTAAAAATATAAGATGCAATGTAACAGTGCTGCGTTATTATTTTTTAAGATACAAGTAAAAAAAAAAGGAGGATTTATTTATTTTTACAACTTGAGATGAAAATGCAGTGGGAAAGAATATTTAATATAATGGTGCTGCTATATACGTGTATAATCATTTTATAAGAAATTAGTATAGAATAAAGTGTACGGACAAAATGGCTATCAATAAATACTGCATTGGATAAATTTTGATTCAACCTATTACTTTCCTTGATTTTCAAATTATTATTTATAAGTCTAAATGCATCATCACGATGTGCGAGCGATATGCGTCGCATTGAATCTAACGCACGACATGCAAGCTATATGCATCTCCACGGATGACGCAAATGCTGGCTTAGATGAGAGCACACGGTGCGGGTAAATCCGCACGCGTGCGGGCTCATACGCCATCACTGTGCAGACATTTTGTTATCTGGGAACCTGCGACGTTGTCAGCGCTTCTACGCTTCGTGAGCCCATGCATATTTTTTCATGTTTATTGCTTGTATACATCTTTCATAGGTACCCTTGGAATATTTTTAAGGACGGAAAATGATCCTCTGTTCTTACTCTTTCGAACCTGCATACTTATAACCAATTCTCATCGTCAATTAAAAAGATATGACTGAAAGAATACAGAAATGTAACTGTTTCCCGTAAGAGCTCATGTAAAAAAAGCATAAATATAATTATTTATATCTTGGTTCACAGGTACCCCTGGTACACAAAAATTGAAACTAGCTTTATTTACATGCTTGGCTACCTTTTCGCTAAGTTCCATTAAATTCTCATCATTAATTCGATTTCCTGGAGAACATCCTTAACTAAGGTCTCTCTTAAGGAGGAGGGGCATATTGTAACATGCAATGTTCCAATATATGGGGCATTCCACGCCAAATCGACATGGTCGTGACCCTCGACCTCTCAGATCCGGTCCGCGATTTTTTGTAAGATTCTTCAGACTTTGAGTAGCAACTACAATTTTTTTTCAGATTTTTCAAAATAAATTTGAGTGAGTCATGAATTTTTGAATTTTTTTTTCCAGCACCCCGATGGCCGTGATCGAAAAATCTGAAAAAATTCTCGAAAATTTTGATTGAGAAATGAAAATTTTCGAACTAAAATCCAAAATGTCTGGGCTCTTGCTTCTTGATTTTCAAGCGTTTTTTTTTTTTTTTTTCTTGAATCTCGACGTGAAATTGTGATTAATTGAGAGCGATCACTGTTCGTGATCGGTCATGAATCAACTATACTTGACTACCTCAAAAAAAAAAATATCGGAACAACTTCCGGATTCATAGTGATATTCTCAAAAAAACCTAAAAAGAAAACAGGTCGAAGCAAGAGCCCAGACATTTTGAATTTTAGTTAGATGCCCGAGAAAGAAAGGACAGCGCAGAGTCATTTCGTCGGTACTGCAGACGGTGGACTACATTGTTGCATCTCGGAAACTAAGGATTGCCATGACAACCCAACCATTTACCATGGCTGCCCAACAATTTTTAATCGCTAATTAAAAAGAAATCTGATTTGCACTTTTCCACGTTATTACTGCATGGATCGAAGATGTTTTGTAATGGGTGTGCTCGTCATACCGTATAGACTTGCTGTTACATACTTTTGTCCACGTCAATGATGCGTGGGCACTGATGCTAGTCGAAATAAGTCACCCGCCCGCATTTTTCGACGCATGAAAAAAAAAAATAAAGATTTCATGCATTTTACAAGGGAACTCGATGTCATTACTCCTCAAACATCGGCTGCCGAAAGGACAATCCGATTGATACCCCGTTTCGGAGATATTCGAGAATTTAGACAGGTCCGTAAAATTCGACTGGTCCCTCCCCTTAAGACAACTCATTTACAACGGCGGCTTATACACTAGGCCCGGTAAGCCCAGGCCTAGGGCGCCGTGGCAGAGGGGGCGCCGCGCGCTGGCGAGATTCGCAAACTTGTACGCTCCCTTCTCTCTTTCGGGTTCCGGGAATGCCGATTTTTTATGCGCTCTGCGACACTTTGATATCTTACAGTATATGTTTTGGTTACATCATTTTTGAAACATGAAAATGACTAATTTTGTCCCATGCTTTTTCGACGATTGAATGGAAAGGGGGCGCTAATTTTTTCAGGCCTAGGGCGCCAATTTTCGTAAACCACCGTTGCTCATTTATGCATGTCTGCAACGTGGCCAGTCAATTTTTTAATTTTAGCTTGTTTTATAAGAGACCAGGGGAGATACTGAGGACAGGGGAGAGACTAGCTGTACAGGGTAGGATACTTTATGAACAGGGGAGGGACTTTAACGTTGTTTTATGAAAAATAATAGAATATTTTTTTTTTGAATTAACTTTATTTATTAATTTTATAATTATTATCATTATAATTATTCAATCACTCATCATTAGAATCACTTGAGGTTTTGTATACATCCTCAATCCGCAAACGAGGATCAGAACTAGTTTTGGAATAATCTAAGATACCTAATTTAAAATGACTGCAGTTATCAAGGTCGCAGAAACAGCTTAAACTCTTCATTGATAAACGATTGGGAAGAAATATACTTCCGCTTACTTGGTGAACCTTTAGTGTGCCTGAAAATGTTTTTATATTTTCTGCTGACCCGATTTTTGCTTCTTTGCCCGAAATGTCTGCACCATCAATGGTCACAACTATGATATTAGGACAATTTTTCTGAAAAGCCTGAGACAAGTCTTTCAACGACGCAATATCGGTGCCACTTGCAACTAGTCTATCTGCGGTCCTTTTACAAGTTGCACCCACCCCATCTGGAGCTCCCTTTCCGTGGTCGGACTCGTGATAATTCCACGTGAAATGAATCAGATTAGGATAAAACTCTTCTAACATTGTTGCCAATACTTTAAACATAATTTTATTACGGTATTGGGTGACCGGCCCATCGCTTAAGAAATGTAAATTATTAACGGTAGCCGGCAAGCCGTCAAGTATTGGTTGTAAATGGGCCCAAATTGCTGGAGGCGAGTGTGACAAATTTTCGGATATAGTGCAGAAACATGTGCTTTTTACCTCGTGTTCATCTTCTTTGGTGTAGACTACTACTGTGTGCATACTTATTTGCTGTCTTGACCCTCCAAAATGAAAGGATTGCACTTCTTCAGCATATTTTGTCTGATAATTTTCGCTAAAATCAACATGTATAATTGCATCGTTCACAGTAAGAGTTTCTTTTTTTCTTTTTAAAGCCTGATATTGGTGCACTATTGTGACGATCGGCTAATGCCCTCTACTAACCGTCTAAATTCGAAAAATCAGATTCCACGCGCAGCTTACCTGCGTCGTGGATCAGCATAAGTGGTGATGTGACACTCTTGAATGTGACGATGAACGAATAAGAAGTAAAAGTAACTCGCTCCAATTATCTAATCAATACTAACTAAATTACGGCATTCAAGTTAAATTATGATCATATACTGTTACATACAATAATTTTGAGATAAAACTCACCAAATCAGTGACTAAATTTCGTGAGAAAACACACCAAATCAGTAACTAAATTTCGTGAGAAAACACACCAAATCAGCGAATAATTTAGAGAGAAAACTCACCAAATCAGTACATAATTTCGAGAGTCAACTCACCAAATCACATCAGTAGATGACTTCGAAAGAAAACTCAATAAATCAACCCTTTGGATAAACGTTGGGAAAACCAGGTCTGGATGACTTCACATTAGCGATCGAGACGATACATATTAGCCATCTCCCACGATTCCACACCATACAACGAAAAGCGAGATAAGTTAACCAATGTGAAACCACTGTTCAAGAGACAATTTTATAATGTTTTTAATGGAATGAATGAACGAATGGATGAATGAATGTTTTAATGCTAAGTATCAAGACTTCCAACTTGTAGGGCATATGATATATATATTGATTTCCCCTTCTCTTCTTTAAATATAATCTTGTTGGGTACCTTATTTATGCACATGCTTATCTTTTATTTTATTTTCTTCACTCCCTTCCAATTAGGTCTTATTGAAATAAATTATAATTGTAGCGGACAAAAAAGATATGTTACAATTTTGGCGCCCGAACAGGGACCTGAGTGAAAGTGTGTGAATGAAATTAGTGTTATTTTAAATGTGATATTTGTACTTAATTTATAAATTTTATAGTTACTAGGCAGATAGAATCTTCAAATACACAAAAAAAAAAAAAAAGAGAAACAAAAGGCACACCTGAATAGAACTATAATCCTTTCGTTTGTTGTCAATATATGGCTTATAAACTGTATACTCCTATCAAAACTAGGTCGAAGGTGGCTCATAGTCCCAACATTCGGAAAGAAGGACAGGAAAACCAAATAATGGAAGAAGAGTTGCGGCGACTCAGGGAGGAGATGGCCTCGCTAAGCGAACTTAAGGATACTGTAGCTGAGTTAAAGTCACAGCAGGCTCAAAACAAACAATTAGCACAGCAAGTAGAGGTTCTCACACAACAAAATGAGAAACAACGTAGCCTAATTGAACACATAGGAGCCGGAAATATACCACCACGGCATATAAATGAGACCATCTCGGTAAGTGAATTGCTCGATGGTATGCGCCAGACTCATATCGATGCTAAAATTCCCGAATTCGTTGATGAAGAGGGCATGAACCCTGTAGAATACCTAGAAAACCTTGAAGGATATTTTAATTTAAAGAAAATAAGCGAACGTTATAAATTACCGCTGATCGAAAGCAGATTGCAGGGTAAATCTAAGGTATGGTGGGATGCTAACAAGGAGGTGTTTACTGACTATTCTCAATTTCGGGTAATGTTTTTGGAAAAATTCTATTCGATACCTATACGGATTAAAATCAAGGCCAAATGGAGTTCGAGACGTTATAACAAGGCGCAAGATGGGTCATTACAAACATTTTTTTTCAAACAACTTAAGGAAGCGAAATATTTCATTCCAAAGTTAGACCAATATGAAATTAATTATACGATCATACAAACATTACCATGGAGAGTTAGGGATGCCATGGCGACTGTAAATATCTCCGATACTAGAGCCGTTGAGAACGCTATTTCGTATTTAGAATCATGTCACGAAGATCGAGAGAAAGAAAGACGTAGTTATCCGAGTAATCAAAACAGCAACGGTCAAACGAATACGGTTCGAAGTGTGCGTGCGGTCACACAAAGGCCGGGGTATCAAAATTCAAACACTTACTGGCAGCTTCCAAATGTGCAACATCCACCACCTCAAATCTTTCCGAATAACGCGAATAGAAATCAACATTTAAACTGAAAAGCAACGCGATGTTCCCAGATCCGCCATCGGGTTGCAACTACGTTGAATTGGTAGAGGATCTAACTTGTGATGCATCTGAATCGTCTGAATTACCGCCCGATCTGTTGGAACGGAAATTCTCAGAGGGTTTATATATTAGTCTTAATTTGTTAGGGAATAATGTGTCTGCGTTGGTCGACTCGGGAAGTCAGATTACTTGTATATCGGAGAAAATGTATCAAAAATTACGTAGTCAGAATCGGCTTAATGAATTGCCAGTAAATAATGTAGTAGTATTAACAGCAATAGGTCGTAAAACTACTCCAGTCAAACGTCAGATCCTAATTGATGTATACATAGGTGATATTAGGCTTCAAACTGTATTTTTAATCATACCTCATCTGACAAATGATGTGATTCTTGGTAACGACTGGCTATTCATAAATAGAGTAATTTTAGATTATGGGTTAAAGACGGTACACGTAAATAATTTTGCGGTCAATTCTTTGTTATTCTCGTACGGGCGGGCATCCACAGAAAAATTAAAGTCTATAGAATGGGGGCAAAGGACATATGTACACATAATAAAAGTGCAAAATGCACCGGCCATTCACGAAGTTGAGGAGCAACATGATGATTTGACCAGCGCTGAAAATAGTGCGATGCAAAGTGTCATGGAATCTGATCTGCTTAATCGAGATAGTGTAGAATTCGAAAATACAGCCACAGTTGAGCACAAAGAACCCCCGGTGGTTCGTAATGATACTTGCCAATCACATGATGAAGATATTAGCGATAATTTAGGTTTAATATGTATTGAGGAAAGCAAAATGTATAAAGAAAATCTTGATGAAAGTTGTGATAATTTTGTTGTCGTTAAAGAAGGCAAAGAGGCTGACGTTGCCCATGTAAATAATAATACTATGAATTTTGAGAATGCAATGGAAAATAGTAATGATAGTCCAAATATAGATTATGAAGGTATAGCGGAGCTTTTAGATCCGTGTGTAATATGCAGTGATCAACTGCCGGAAGATCACAATTTTTATAAGGAAAATTCATTAGGAGAGAGTGACCATCTGTATATGGAGAGCGAAGACCACAACTTTTATGAAGATTTGGATAATTTTAAACCAATTTGCCATTTAGATGTGCAGAATGTAGACCGTGGTTTCTTTGAGGATGTCCGAACGATCGCGAGCAATCTTACGGGAGTTACAAGGGAGCAACGCGATCAATTACAACAATTACTATACCGATACAAAGCATTGTTCTCCGATAAGGCAGGTTGCGCGAGTAATTACGTACATTCGATTAAACTCATAAAGGATAAGCCGTATGTGAGGAAGTCATATCCGGTACCACTTAAGTTGAGGGAGGCTGTTAATCAGGAAATCGAAGAAATGTTGAAAGAGGGGATCATTGAGAGATCTAATAGTTCGTACTGTAATCCACTTCGCGTCGTAATTAAGAAAACCGGAGGCGTGCGTTTGTGTTTAGATGCCAGGCATCTTAATGATGTTATAGAATCGGACAACGAGTCACCTCCACCCATAGAGGAATTGCTGGGTAAATTTGACGGAGTACAATACATGAGTACGACGGATTTGACTCATGGGTATTGGCAAATTCCTTTAGATCGTCAATCGCGTCAATACACTGCATTTCTGCATGGTGGAACGTTATACCAGTTTTGTAGGATTCCTTTCGGTCTGAAAACGGCAGGAAGTGGGTTCATACGAGCGCTGAATTTGGCTCTAGGCAATGATTTATCCTCTTTCCTAACATGCTACGTGGATGATCTTTTGATAGCCTCAAGCGATTTCGATTCTCACATGCGACATTTGGATATAGTTTTCAATCGTTTGTTGCAACATAATTTTACTATACGTTTAAGTAAGTCTAAATTTTGTCAACAGTCAGTAGCTTTCTTAGGGTTTGTTCTTACACCTCAGGGCGTTAGGCCGAATCCAGAGAAGTTAGAAGTGATTAGAGATTTCCCGACACCAACAAGTAAAAGACAATTACAGCAGTTTTTAGGGGTGTGCAATTATTACCGACAATTTAATGCTCAATATGCAAATCAAGTCACACCATTAAGGTCATTATTACAGGACAAATCCGTTTGGGTTTGGACTGAGGAACATCGCGTCGCGTTTGAACGTTTAAAAGAGAATTTTCTGAATTGCGTCACTTTAAATCATTACTTACCAAACACTGTTTTTAAAGTACAAACTGACGCGAGTGATCTTGGAATTAGCGCGGTCTTGTATCAGCTTGATGCGCAAGAGAATCACAGAATTATATCTTTAGTAAGTAGATGCCTCAAAAAAGCCGAGGTAAATTATAGTACAACCGAGAAGGAGCTTCTTGCCATTGTGTTTGCGGTTACTAAATTTCGCATCTATTTGATAGGTAACAAGTTTGAAATAATAACTGATCATAAATCTTTAACCTTTTTACGTAGCACTCAGTTCCAAAATGCGCGTCTCGCACGGTGGAGTCTGCTACTCCAACAATACGATTTCGAAATTAAACACTGCAAAGGTAAAGATAATGTAGTGGCTGATTTTTTTAGTCGCAACATCGGTGATAAACAAGCAAAGTCGGAAAAGAACCCCCTCGTTATTCCTAGTGTTAATGCGTCTATAATAAATCAACTAATGATACATTGCAGCAAAGTAGATAAATACAAGCTCGAGTTAGACCCCGTTCTGGCTCGGGAATTGAAAAAGCTCGAACAATTACAAGTTTCTGATTTAAAAGTAAATGCGCTGCGGACCAGCTGTCGCGAAGAGAATACAGAGTTTTATAAATTACATCATAATATACTTTTCCATAAAGGCGCCAGAGATGATCATTGGCGTATCGTAATACCTAGTTGCTTAATTCCAGTATTAGTCAAATCAATTCACGATAAACTTGGACACATGGGTACCTATAAAACTTTCCAGTACATTAACAAGTATTTTTACTGGAGGAAGATGAGAGAAGACATAAAACATTATATACAAACTTGTGACTTGTGTCAACGCGTGAAAACTTTAACATATAGTATGGAAGGAGAATTTCAAAGGGTTCCTGCGGAACGTCCTAATGAATTGGTCACCATTGATTTTTATGGTCCTTTACCAGCATCCACGGGTGGGGTTAAGCATATACTTGTGGCTATTGATGCATTTTCTAAATATGTGCAATTGTATCCTATCAAGCGCGCTACAACCGCTGTTGCACTTAATAAATTAGTACAAGATTACTTTATAAACGTTGGGAAACCCAAACGCCTGTTATCGGATAATGGCACTCAATTTACAGCTGCTAGGTGGAAGATAGAGTTAGAAAAACTTGACGTACAGGTGTGCTATTCATCTATTAGGCATCCGCAGTCAAATCCTTCTGAACGAGTCATGCGTGAGCTCGGAAGATGTTTCCGAACGTTATGCTCCGATCGTCATACTAATTGGGCGAAACACGTTAAAGAAATAGAGAGGCTTTTTAATTTGACTACGCATCACAGTACCGGAAGTATTCCCTACGAACTCCATTTTAATAAGCAGGCGTCTGATAAAATTAAAGAAATAGTTCAATTTCCAGAAACAATGCCCGTCGATCATGAGACCAAAATTTTATTAGCACGTCGTATGTTGGAAAAGGCCTTCCTCCACCGTAGTAAATATCAAAAGACAAAGTCTACCGTAGTATTAGAAGTGGGTGATCTTGTGCTCCTGCGAGTGCCGCATCCCTCCTCTACCTTAGATAAAGTAACCCATAAGTTTTTCCATCTCTATAAAGGCCCATATAAGATTGCCAAATGCATTGGTGCTAATGCGTTCCAATTAGTGAATTCTACAGATGAGTCTAAAGTGATCGGCACGTACAATCGTGTGAGTCTGCGCAAGTATCGGCAATTCATTTCACCTGATTAATATAAGTCTATTTTGAAAAGTTTTACGTTTAGCGTGGCCATGTCATCTATGGGTCGCAACAGCTGATTAGATTATGTATTTTTTATATATTCGTAGACTAAGTATTATTGTTTTCTTTTTAAGTTTTAAGCCCACAATTTGTGAGGGTACACCAGGAGCCGCAGGGCTGTATATTTTTAAGTAGTGTGTTCTGGAATGTGAGAGATGAATGAATGTATATTAGTGATTAGTAAAGTGGTCAGCGTTTTAAACAAGTGCTTCTTGCGAATCAGTGTAAGATTTCGAATGTTAAATGTGTAACCTGATTTTTGAGTTTTGTAAACTGTACCTCAAAAATGGGGGAAGAATGTGACGATCGGCTAATGCCCTCTACTAACCGTCTAAATTCGAAAAATCAGATTCCACGCGCAGCTTACCTGCGTCGTGGATCAGCATAAGTGGTGATGTGACACTCTTGAATGTGACGATGAACGAATAAGAAGTAAAAGTAACTCGCTCCAATTATCTAATCAATACTAACTAAATTACGGCATTCAAGTTAAATTATGATCATATACTGTTACATACAATAATTTTGAGATAAAACTCACCAAATCAGTGACTAAATTTCGTGAGAAAACACACCAAATCAGTAACTAAATTTCGTGAGAAAACACACCAAATCAGCGAATAATTTAGAGAGAAAACTCACCAAATCAGTACATAATTTCGAGAGTCAACTCACCAAATCACATCAGTAGATGACTTCGAAAGAAAACTCAATAAATCAACCCTTTGGATAAACGTTGGGAAAACCAGGTCTGGATGACTTCACATTAGCGATCGAGACGATACATATTAGCCATCTCCCACGATTCCACACCATACAACGAAAAGCGAGATAAGTTAACCAATGTGAAACCACTGTTCAAGAGACAATTTTATAATGTTTTTAATGGAATGAATGAACGAATGGATGAATGAATGTTTTAATGCTAAGTATCAAGACTTCCAACTTGTAGGGCATATGATATATATATTGATTTCCCCTTCTCTTCTTTAAATATAATCTTGTTGGGTACCTTATTTATGCACATGCTTATCTTTTATTTTATTTTCTTCACTCCCTTCCAATTAGGTCTTATTGAAATAAATTATAATTGTAGCGGACAAAAAAGATATGTTACACTATGTTTAATTCATGACTCAAAAATTTTTCAAAATTACTTTCCAAGTCTAAAATCAAATCACGTGGGTATATCTTCAGAGTGCTTTTAACACATTTGGTTATTGTCCGGGTTTTCTTAGTTTTCGGGTCGACAAAATCTTGGCGTATAGATTGCCACTTTCGATTAACCAGTGGAATAGAATTATCAAATTCTTTGTAATAGAGACCTTTGTTCTTACAAGTATCACAATTCCTTAAGAGACATTCTTCATTAAATCTGTCACAACAGATTGAACTCAGAAAGCTCACATGGTTTGGAACAGATATTATTTTCGAGTTGTATAGTGAAGACAAACTTAAATCAATATTGCTGTGTATTACACACATGCAAGTGTTACGAGAGTCGCAATGTGGCTCGACTACCCAAAACGGTTGAAGCTTACAAAACATCGAATATGACATCTTAATTTGCGACTTCTCCATAAAAAATTTGTGCAAATTAAATAAAGTGTCTAGCCTAACTCGCTTTTGTTTACGCTGACCCTGCCTAGTTATAAAATCTCTTTTCCCAGCACATACTCTACTATTTAAGGGGAGGGACCAGTCGAATTTTACGGACCTGTCTAAATTCTCGAATATCTCCGAAACGGGGGTATCAATCGGATTGTCCTTTCGGCAGCCGATGTTTGAGGAGTAATGACCTCGAGTTCCCTTGTAAAATGCATGAAATCTTTATTTTTTTTTTTATGCGTCAAAAAATGCGGGCGGTCGACTTATTTCGACTAGCATCAGTGCCCACCAACGCCGGATTTCGGCCTAGGCCCGCAAGGCCCGCAAGCCTAGGGGCGCCAGGGTGGGTGGGGCACTACTTCATGATTTTTTTTTATTTTTATGCTTAAGGTTGTTCGGACATTACTGCGACTTTAAGGGGGGGGTCCATCGACCAAAGTAGCTACCAGAAGTATGGGTCGCGGATGGCTGTAAATTTTTTTCTGGCTGCTGTTTAGTGTTCCGAAAACCATGCCTAAAGCACACAACGAGAAAAAAATATTTGACCCGGGCCGATTTTTTATATACGACCCAAAACAAGATATCAAAAATCTGGAACGATTGATTGTTCGGAATAGTAAACGGTACCTGCACACCAAATTTCAGCGTTTTTCGAGAGCCTCTAAAGAGCCGTTAAATCCCACACAAAAAGAAATTCTTTTTATTCGCAATTCGTCGGCGATCGGTCGGCGGTCTACGTGTCAGGGTGGTTTTCGGGATAAGGGAAGGAGCCGGAAAATTCCACGACACGTTTTTCCAGAGCCTTTAAAGAGCCGTTCAATACTACGTAAAAATTATACCATTTTCTAATTTTTTGCTGATGTGGTAGTCCCCGCTTTATATAAACTTGGGACCGCCACCAGTTCCGATTAAAGGGGTGCAGCCGTAAAATCGGGGTTGGAGCACTTAAATAGCCTTTAAAGAGCTCTTAATTATGCGGAACAGGTTTTTTTTCGAAAATTTAATTTGGTGGTCCCAGCTTTACGGACGTCGATCGCTGCCTGAATGTAGCGATCCTCAACGGTTTCCGCCGATGCTCAACGAAGCCCCGAGATTCCTACGAAAAAAATTGGCAATCGCTGGGAGTCGCTGAAAATCGCTCGATGCTGTGAAATCTATTTTATGCGATTTCCTTGATCTAAAAATCACGGGAACTCCGATAAAATCTTTGGGAATCTGTGAAAATCACTTCAACGTAGCAGAAATTATTGGAAATCTCAATACGGATTTCTTTCGGATTTCGAGTGAATAGCCCCTCGAACCGTAGTATGAGGAATTAATTTTTTTTTT
This sequence comes from Rhogogaster chlorosoma, assembly GCA_944452935.1. NCBI lineage: Eukaryota > Metazoa > Arthropoda > Insecta > Hymenoptera > Tenthredinidae > Rhogogaster > Rhogogaster chlorosoma. The sequence goes on from OX101797.1 coordinate 26,898,770, forward strand.
TCGATCAAATCTGAAGAAACGACCCGCAAATGCTCTAAAATGAAGCAAATAACAAAAATAATGCAATATGTAAGGAAATTCATGTTAAACCATGCGTGGTGGACCCAGCACCGGCCCTAGCCTTTGATCAGGGTAGATCGAGATTGTCTTTCAGCGCCCTTTGGTCGACGCTTTCACTTCACGATAATTCTACTTCGGTTTTATGTTAAATAAATAATAATTCTCAAATTTTCAAAAATCAAATTTTATTGCAAATATCAACACTTAATGAATTCATCCGCCATCAAAATTTTATTTTGCGCTGGAAATTGTTTTTCGCATTCGGCTTTTTGGCGCCCCTTGCCATCTGGCGCCTAGAGCGACCGCTCCTCTCTCTCTACCCCAGGGCCGGCGCTGGGTGGACCAGTATTTAATAACAAACGTTGATTGCGATGAACAATAAAGACAGTTTATTCAATAATAAATTAATAGAACATAATAACACAGACTGAAGTAGATGCTTTGGCCAAGGATGAGAGCTAACTGTTGCCACACTGGCCTGAGTCCCGGCTTCGCAACTATCCTTCCTAATCCGTAAACACATACATACAATCATGGCCGGCAAGTATTGTGTGGTTGGTGTGGAGACAACCACACTCGAAATGTTCCGTGTGTGGATTTTCCATACACGGAATTCGATCACTGCAAACCAAAATAGACTGAAGACGTATACGAGATCGAATATAATACAAAAAAGGCTCAACAGCATCGCTGTATTGCGGGTCCGCTGAAAAGTGACGGAAGACTTGGACACAAATGAGCTTGTGAATGATATCATCAGTAAAAATTCTATCAGGAGAGCTACTTTCGCTATGACTGAATGAAAAATCTGAAAACTGAAAAAATTGTTACCCCCCCCCCAGCCAAATAACTTGCCGGTACTGCATACAATGGACAGTAAACGTACACTCATATTTATATCATCTATTCAACAATTCAAATCACAATAATGACTATTAAACAATTAAGCCGTTTTGCATCCAAGCCAACTCAATGGCTGGTATCAATAAAACGAAGTAGATACTAATGCTTCAAGTATTAGTATCTACTACGAAGCATGTAGGGGTTAATACTTCACCTCGTAGTAAATACTTCACTTGCGTGGTAGATGCTTCCCTCGTGTAGTACATGCTACGCAAGTGAAGTATCTGCTAATCCCAAGAAGCATTTACTTCAATAGGGTAGTATCTACTATAGTAGTAGTATAAAATAATTTCTGGATACAAAATACCGAACATCAAGACGAAAACTATTATTTTCAGTCACGATTTTTTCACATATAACGAACTAGAAAAATTCAACAAAGGTTATTTAAATAATTGCGTATATCTGGTATGTATAATTCACACGAGTTATTTGATGTTTTCTACATTTATCATATGAATCATTTGTGATAATCGATATTTTCCGTCATATTCCCTCCGATTATTATAAACTTTTATCCGTCGTCTAATATTCATTTCCACTTATTTAGCGAAGTAGCCCGTCTGCGAAGTTGCTCGGACAGCAGCTTCACTCAAACTGTAGTAAATACTACGCCCGGCTCAAAAACGGAGTACCTACTTCGAGCTAGGAGTAGGTACTACGAAACACTAGTATTAACTCCTATGTACGAAGCACCTACTCCGCACATAGGAGTAGGTACTACGGAAGCGAAAGCATGCTACGCATCTGAAGTATCTACTCCGAATCCGAAACATCTGCTTCAAGCATTAGCATCTACTTCGTTTTATTGATACCAGCCAATGAACATGAACAATTTTTTGTACCTTAATTTCACAATAGAAATTCAGTCGTTTTTTTTTTTTTTTTTTTGTAATTAGCTGTAAGTAATGTATTATTTATCGATTGTCGTATAAGAGATATCAGAATACTATTTATGTAGAAACAGCCGCACAATATTTGCTTCTCCACGGGAAAAGCAACATGTAATGATCGAATAAAAAATCATGTATTCATCCCACGATGAACCTTGTTGAAAATTTGACAGCACTTACGCCTGATTTCTACACTATGGTTTAAACTCAGTTTAGGTTTCCAAATGGAGTTTCAATATAGTAAGTTTTAACCCTGATGAACGTTGGAGGAATCGGGCCTTATGGAATGAGATATAAGCGCGGCCAAGCACACGCTAAATTCTCAGAGATTCCCATAAGTCCATGAGTTACAATATTGTATCTGACCGCGCTTTTATATGCATCTGAGTCTTGTTTTTCAGGTTACTGAACGCCATAGTTACCTTGCAATATTTAATATCAGGCCTGAAAACAAAAAATATTACGCTGTACTGGGATCGGGTGAAAAAAAATAACGCTCCGAAATTGTAAGGTAATACCTGTATCGTTTTATTGATTCGTCAATTTAGACAGTTTTTTTTTTCAGTACGAACTTTTTAGTTAATTTTAGATTTTCTTGGTGGGCATGTTGCCTCATTCTTAACCGAACGTAATAGACTAATGCATATGATAGAATCTCGGAAGCGTGCTCTTTACATGGAAATGTGGAATCGTACGTCACAAGAACTTCATCGAAACATGCTTCCACATGGCGTACAAGATGAAAAAATTTCAGATTCACGTGAATTTAACTGTGATGTTTGAGGAATCGGGGATAAATAATAGAGTATATTTGTCGTAACCTCTTTATTATCTCATGCTCTCGTTTAGACTGACTGAACGTTCACACCTTACAGAGGTCTCCCCCCATTCACGCATCCACTCATTGTCTCGGCTCTCGGTGTCCGTACGTACATACACCACAAAAATTTTTAAAATCCAAGCTTTTGCGAAAACGAAGTTGCTCTTACGAGCTGCGTGCTGCGATGACGTTCTACGGGTCGGTTTACTGCACACGGGATTCAAGTGACAAAATTATTAAAATTGAACACTATACTTTTGAAAACACAAAAGTAAAATTCATATCATCAGTTGTGATCACCAATGATACTAGTAAAATGACCAGAGGGTTTAAATTTATTGGAACCAAACGCGCTAGTACAAATATATCAGACAGGGGAAGGCGAGAAGAAAATCTACATATCTAATGTCGCCACATATGTCGAGAACACGCTTGCAGATTTTGGTGAGCTAAAATTAAAAAGAATGCCAAGAATGAAGAAAAAACCAAGCACAGCTGATAAAGGACGTAAAGCCGAACAAGATAACTCAATTAACGAGAAGAGAATCAACGAGAAGAAAGAAAGGAGAGAAAAAAAAGGAGAACGTGAAATGAATGACTTTCATGAAAAAGAAAGGAAAGTGAATAATCATCATTTGAACCATGCGACCAAAACTCAGAAACATGAGCCGCTACGAATGAAGAAAGAAAAAAAGAATGAAATAAATGAAGAACGAGAATACATAAGAAAAGGACAGCGTGTTTGCTCTACGTACAGTATTTTCCTCCGAAAATCATAATGAAGCCAGAAGTACACCTTCAGGCTCATGTAATCTAGAGTCAAATTACGATTGGGAAAACGAAGCAGAAAGTGATAAAGATGAGACATGGGATGAGAGAGATGATAAAGTCTATGACCTTCCACAAAGATATAGAGCTGATTCAGTAGACAAATCAAGTGAAGAAGAAATCATTACAAAACAAAGTCAAATCGAAAGTGAGCTATTAAAATTAGGACGACTAAAAATATATGAAATACCAAAAGACAAAGTAAAACATTTTTCAGACTATTCGCTGGGAAATGAAATCGGTCAAATGGAGAAAGTTAAAAGTTTTACAGGAAGATGCATGTGCATAGTTCTATTCGACTCTAGCCATCACCTCGAGTCAGTGGTAGAAGGGAAAATACTTACAGATGCGTCAACGGTATATAGACCAGTTGGAAAAAGAGACTCCCATTGTGTACTGCGTAAAATACGGAACGTAGTGCTATCATCGCAAATGGTCGAGTGTTCGCTTGCGGTACAGCCGTAGAGTTCAGCAGCCCACGTTGGATTTTTACGTACTATACCATCTTACGTACTATTATTACCATCACGAGTTTTCATATCCACGAGTTTGGTCAACGAAGATTTAGAAGAATCTGTTCTCACGGCTTGAAGACACGTTTCGCACGATTTATAGCGTTTTAATACCTGCTTGCATAGATAACTTGAAATCATAGTGGAATATGCCAAGGTCTGGCTGTAGCAAATATTCCAAATGCAGAGTGTGACTACTGGAGAGCGGAGGAACATACACTACAGATACAGTACAACCCCGATTACGGGGGTTGAATTATCGATAGTTACCAACTGATTTACATTGGAGTTTCGATTGACCAGAGTCCGGATAATTGGGGTTGTACCGTATATACTTTCATTACATATATTAATCCTTTCATTTTCAGTGTTCTTATTCGCCACCAACCTTCCCTTTCCATGTACTCTCCTACTCTCCGACTCTCCCCGACCATAAGCGTGCCATTTTGCTAAGAGTACTTCTTTCAGATCCTATTTTCAGATCTCTGAATAAAAGGATTAATATCTTAGTTTAATGAACGGGTTAGGTAGGTGTGAAGCTGTGCACGGAAGAGTTGTTATGATAAGAAACCTGTAACATGATATAGTATGCAATCAAGGGTCGGAGAAAGAACATAGTCATGTTCGGGCTTGTATTCTATCATGTCATCTGCTTCCTCGTGTGCTAGAGTAGTATCCCATTTTTGCTGGATTTCTCGGCGATACTTAGCACTTTTCCCTTCGCAATCTTTTCCGTACAGAGCTTTCAACTCGCTTAAAGTAACGATAATCTGTGGCGATGCCTCTTCTGATACCGTGCAATCGCCATATTTCGGTGGCTTGATAATGCTGTATATCGAAAGCAATTTGTACAGCCGCAAAAACGTCCGACAGTTGGGGTGATCGTTACATCCCGCGGCTTGCCGTATCGTGCCCAAAAATTTCTGGAACATATGAGCAGCACATATATTCAGAATGTTCCCGCAGGAGTAATTTTGACATAGAAAATTTCGTCCATTTGCAAGCGGTTATATTTTTTTCAGGTCAACTATTACCTCCAACTTATCTTGGTTAACTTTTCCCGTGAGCAGATACTCGAAACCAAAGTCTTGCGATCAGATAACGGCACAAATCCATCGTCGATTGAATAGGAACTCTCAATCCTTGCGCCGTCTGTCTCGTTAGAAATTCGTCCGCAGTTGTCTCGCCTCTTTGCACAGACAGTTCCCATTGATTCAGCCACTCCAATGTATCTTCCAACACCTGTGCGTGATGTTCACAGCAAATGCATTATTAACTGAGGTTTACACTATGCCTATGTATTATATTTATCTGTTTATAATAACAATATTTAAATATATCGCCGCCGCCGCCACAGCGTAAAACAATTGCGGGTGTTAGGGAACAGTCACTAAATCAGAAGATACCGTGCCTAGCAATTGTTGCTTGGCTGAGCTTGTTTGAGTTGGGTCATTGGGTTTTTTGTTTCGGTTCGGTGCTGCGATTGTTTGGGCTGGGAAACGAGAGCGCGTGGTACCCGAGCTATATGAAACCCCACTTTTTACATGTATACAGAGAGATTCTGTGGAAAGTGAGAAGCCGCATGGTAGGCAACCGGCGTTTTTCTCTGATTTGGCAACGCTGTCGTAGGATACAGTCAAACGTCTGCATCTACAGATGACGTAGCGACAGCTGTCACGTCGTTGGATCAGAATCAACCCACACAGTGACATATTTGAGATTGATCGTAATATAACTAGTAAGACAACGGGAATCGATATTCATTCGTAAAGAAGTGGTAACGAATTAGTGAATTGACTGCAGATGTCGATTTCTGTTTATTTGCAACATTATTTGGGTCCAAACAACCCTCGGGGTGAAATTTACAAATCATTCTAATAAAGGTAACCAACAAATGTCAAACGATAATAATTCGTAATAAAGTCGTGATAAACTTACAAATTGATCGTAGATTCTAAATTATGTTTATTTGCGAAATTATTTACAAGCTAGCAGTTCCTCGGTGACGGACTGACTCGTGGCATTACTTCGAAAACTACGGTCAGGAACACAGCAATGCAGATTCGATTCAACGAGCAATCTACAAGACATCTCCGACGTAGCAGACGAAACCCCAAATTTCTTCACCGCCTAAGAAGTTTGAAAGCACAGTCTTGCAGAAATCCTACAGCCGATGCTGTCAACCTTGCTTCGAAACAGATCTACGAAGATCACCTGTTTGCCTACCGAATCGTGTAGAAGTTTCAGCGAGGAATGAATGAATTGAAAGTATTGTTCTGTAAATCAACGTAATTGTGCCTGGATAGCTGAGTGGAATAAAGAGTTGTTTAGACCCAAATAACGTTGCAAATAAACAGAAATCGACATCTGCAGTCAATTCGCTAATTCGTTACCACTTCTTCACGAATGAATATCGATTCCCTTTGTCTCACTAGTTATATTACGATCAACCCCAAATATGTCATTCTGTCACTTGATTCTGACCAAACGATGTGACAGCTGCCGCTATGTCGTCTGTAGATGCAGTCGTTCGACTGTTCTTACGACTGCGTTGCCATTTCAGAGGGAAAAGCTGGTTGCCTACCATACAGCTCCCCACTTTCCACAGAATCTCTCTGTATAAACATTTTCTTATGCTAATTGATGTATTGAGTATTCAATTACATTGAAGTCTTTACTGTAGGGCGTTAGTCCTTGGTTCGGAGATTTGCGATTCAGCGCATCGAACAAATCGTTCAGACGTCTGCAAAATGAAATAGTCTCTTGGCACCCATCAAGGATCGTACATTTTTGAGACGAGTAAAATGCCAAACCATCAGCAACGGAATTGCTGAAAATCTGCAACAACAAAACAATAACGTCAACCATTATGATTGAATATTAACTAATACGGAGCCCCTGGGCAGTTACCGTAAAGAAGAAGAAAAAAATATTTATTATTAGCATACTGAAGAAGTTGCAAACAATTACAAATTAAATTACCTGCGTTGCAAGTCTAACCCGCATTTTGGAGGTATTGTCGAGATGAACGTGTCTTTTTGTGATTTTGGGGCACGCCCTAGCATTTCCCACATGCTAACTATCAAGATCAAGTAAGTCTTGAAAATATTCCCATTTGATGTAATCGCTCGTGGAACGTATCTGCAAAACGTTAGTCGCCTACAGTTAACTATGTTATGAATATTTTCTATCCATTTTTATGTCATCGCCATCTTCTTCGGACGGTACATACTCCAGATTAAAGAAAATTATTTTTTTAGGTATGTTTAATTTACTTTTGTCCAAAGAATCAATCGTGTAAATGAAAACGAGCATGGCAATTCACTGCCATTTCAAAGACACCAATTGTGCATCACGTTGCCTGTATTTATATTTCCTTAAATGCACAAACAACTCATTTAAGTTTGTCCGGGTATATTGCTAGCTCGACTCACTTTTCGACACTTTCAAGCATAGAGTAGAGAACAAGATGGAGGACTCTATACTCAATTAACACTGATCTCTAGGACACTAGATCACAGCGACCCTAGCGGCCAGGCGGTGAAATTCGTCAACGCTCCTTTAATATACCTATACCAAGACTTTCACGGCAGTTAAAGTAGACTACTTGTAAGTATCGGCAGGGTAGAGATGGTATTCAAGTGATACTATACCGATGAGAATCGAATATGGCGAGAGTTTACTTATCGACTGAGAAACGTTACGGTAGTGTGGAATTTTTCGTACAAATTGCACAGCTCTGCCGTGAGTAATCGGAGCAGAAGAAGTTTCTTCACGTTACGGAGATTTTGATTTCTTCGATTTGGTAGAGAGTTTTCACAAATATGAATTTTCTCACAAGAAGTATAACGTCTTTCGCGAAGACATGCTGCAATAATACTATGCAAGGTAACTAACAATATCCAATCAATAAAGCGAAATTATGAAACTAAAAACATAACCTCTAATTGATTAACCAAAGGTGGAATTTTTGAACACGTTATTACGACGACATACGGCTAATCGCCGTTTTGTTATTATTACTATTATTATTATTATATTGATTTCCACGAGATTGATAGAATCTTTGGTGAAAATATGTATCTGATTTTATTCATTAAATTCTCGGAATAACTCGTAATTATTATCAAACTGATTCTAGAAGATTTTCGAAATTGGAATACTGTACGAGTATCATTAGAAAATTTTCGGACATTTACAGAGTTTCGATAAAATTTAAAGAAAAAAAGAAAATATTCTACAGATTTTTTGTAATTTTTTTCAGAGGATATCCATAAATGCTCAGATATTATAGATAGTGAAAACCATCTTTACCGCCAGGGATTTAGTTACATATGTTTCATCCGGGCGCCACTAGCTTCCTTCGTGCTTACCTCTATTCCTTATCAATCCTCAAACCATCTTCATCTCAATTTTGTAATCCCTAAGTCCTGAGAACCCTGCTCGTCACACACGGCAGATTAGAATGTGAAGTGTCAGCGAGTCTGATCTCCCACAAAACCGTCCACTTTCCTCGTTCGTTTTTTCGCTTACGCCTCACTCACACTTCTTACACTTCACTTCTAATTCAAACTTCAACAGGATATTTCTACAACAAGTCTCTTACTTAGACATATCACACATTGAATAAAATTTTGATTTTGATTTATGTGAGATAATTTCTACCGATCTTTCGAAAAATTTCTCTTGCTTTTCGGAGGAATTATGAAAAATATACGAAATTGATCACATCTAAAAAAACAACAAAACAAAACAAAACAAAAAATTCTTGTGTTTGCAGGATTCAATTCATTATTTTTTCATTTCTCATGAATCGGAACAATGAAAAAAGATTATATACACCTCTATCAACTATGGAGATATATAGGGAGAATTCCTAACTTCTGTAAGGTCAGTGCCGTGTTGAGGCCGCCACGAGTCGAAATCGGCAATTGTTTTAGTCGTTACAGAGAATCGAGGACTCGATTACCACTAAAACAATTGCCGATTTCGACTCGCGGTCGCCTCAACACGACTCTAACCTCACAGACGTGAGGAATTCTCCCTGTGTATTTTCGTACATTTTGAAGCAACGAGGACAGGGAATTAGAGGAATTGACAATTGTAAGAATATACAAACATTTTTGTTTCAGTTTTCTATCAGCTGAACAACTAAAGTCGAAGATTTTCATAACATTCTTCTGGCTGCCAGAGCAAACTTTTTCGACAAATAGTTATTGTTCTCTGTTGAGTAGGGGAAGGTGGGGCAAGAAGGCCCCCTCCAAAAATTTGGTCAAAAAATTTTTCTTTTCTTCAAATTATCGGGATTTTGATATTTTAGCTCATTTTTAGCGTTATGCGAGATACCTGGGGCAAAATGGACCAGCCAAAAATTCTGAAAAATAAAATTCTGAATTTTTTTTTAATATTTTTATCGTCAAATTATGAAAAATTCAATGTACTTATACATTTTCAGGCTGATTGTCTACTTGTAAGGTAAAATGAGCCACTAACAGCATTTGAAGATAATAATTTTTTGTCAGTAATAGAAAAGTAAATATAGTTGTCAAGAGACAGAAAAACATTCTTAACGTTGAAAAAAATCTTATGAAACAAAAAAAAAATTATTTTTATCATTTTTTGAAGGGGGGCCATCTTGCCCCAGAATTTTTTTTTTTTCAGAGTTTCATCAAAATGTCCATGAATTTGTTCGAAATAGGACAAAAGTAAACTGATTTGATGGTTGAAAGCCACAACGAGTGAACCGGCTTAGCGGGGCCGTCTTGCCCTACCCTCCCCTATCACTAAACCTATAATAATTACGTACACAAATCCCAGGTACAAGATCCGTGTAGACCAGTCTATTTTTTCTAAAATTTCATCAAGGCTTTCTGAAGATGTATGAAATTCTGTGACAAGATCTCTAATAATGCTGACAAAATATTGCGATTTCGAGAATCTTTTCAGAAGAGTTTAAAGAGATAATCAGAGCTTATATGACCTTATAGAGTTTTTACAGAGTATTTCAGTAACGTTTAGACCTATGAAAAAAAAAAAATAATCAGTAGTAATAACTCAAGACCTTAAAAATTATCGGATATTTCCCGATTGTTTTGCGTAGCAACGAGAGGGTTAAGTTTGGCAGATCAAAAATCCCGAACGCAGCGGAACATCCGATTTATTTTGAAGGTCAAGTGGTATTCGGTGGATTATTCTTAGCATTTAGATTCTGACCAATCAGATCGCAGTATTAGATGACGTGAAGGACATCCCAATTCGAAATTATACTGATTATTCCACCCGAGCGATTGATAGTTCCATTCTAGCTTTACAAGTGTTTTTCTAAACTACCGCTCTCTGCTTGGCCAGATCCAAATACCACTCGACCTTCAAAATGAATCGGATGTTTCCCTCATGTTTTCCTGCGAAGCAACGAGAAGGCCACGTTTGGCACAAAAATCCGTCGCTACACTCGGGATTTTTGATCAAACAAACTTGGCCCTCTCGTTGATACGCAAAACAATCGGAAAACATCCAATAATTTTTAAGGTCTCGGGGTATTACTACTGATTATTTTCGACATTCGGATCTAGCCAAGCAGAGAGCGGTAATTTAGAAAAACAAATGTAAACCTAGGATGGAATTAACAATCGCTAGGGTGGAGTAATCAGTATATAATACTTCACGTCATTAAATACTGCGCTCTGATTGGCCAGGATCAAAATTCCAAAAATAATCAGAAATATATTTTTTCCGCGGGGCTATGCATGGTCATTTTGAGAGAGCCGTTTGATTGGCCTGTAAACAAAAAAAAAAACTAGCCAATAAATGGAAGAACGATTGTAGAGAATTGGAACTAACTCATTTTGAAATTTACGGCTCAGCGTTTCTTGAATGTTCAAATTGAACCGTCACTGATTTCACTATTTTTAATTCATTTCAGCGGATTGATTTCCGCCATCGTTTCTTTATCTAACGAAATTCTTATTAAGGAAGCGGGTATTATCTCGATTCGTATCAATTCCTGATTTGAAATCCATCAAGGGTGTATGTAAGTCTCGACTTCCATAAAACTGCAAAGCTTTTCGAAGTTGTATGGCGTTGCAGGTATTATAGGAAACAATATTCACAAGACATGGTTTTAAAGCACGAAATTTCAGCTTGAATATGAAAAAAATTAACATTGTTTTATCAAAATTGTGATCGCTAGGGCCACTTGAGCAGCAGTCCGCAAAAAGCGGCGTTAAAACTTGCTGCCAAGAATCCAGCCAAATGGTGTATTTGAAAAAGAATCTGTTCCATAGAAGCTTAGAAGACACCTTTCCCTTCAAAATGATTCCAGATTTTTAGTTTTCAGATACACCGTTTGGCTGAATTCTTGGCAGCAAGTTTTAACGCCGCTTTTTGCGGACTCCTGCTCAAGTGGCCAACGCGATCACAATTTTAATCCGATAACATTGATTTTTTTTCATATTAAAGCTGATATTTTGTTCTTTACAACCACACGGAGAGAATTTTTCTAGGAGAGATTACCATACTTGCTGGTAACTCAGGTATATACTAGTCATCGCACGAAATTTGATACAAAGTATAGGAAAAAGTAGAAGAAAAATCGTTGACATACCATTAAAAATATTACTGTTTTCAATACTCGGTGAGACCTTTTCCCATACTTTCTATCAAATTTCGTGCGATGACTAGTATATACCTGAGTTACCAGCAAGTATGGTAATCTCTCCTAGAAAAATTCTCTCCGTGCATATCTTTTACATATTTTTCCCTGCAATACCCGCAACGCTATACAGCTTCGAAGATTGTTGCCGTTTTATAGAGCTCGAGACATACATACCCCCGTAATAAAACCAAGCCGACAAAAAAAAATCAACGTTATCAGAACTATTGAATTTCGTAACTTGCTCGATTCGTTTCAATCTTTTCACAATTACTAAAAGAAAAAAGTATAGTTTTATTTAATTCGGTAAAGAGAATTATGTGAAACTAATCATAAATAGAAATGTGAATAACTTAGGAACGAGGTAGAAAGGGCGCTCAAGTTACCCGAGTATATAGGCAATATAGGTATATAGGTAGAGAGCTATAAACATTTGGGTAAACGAAATAATGCCCCAGTTATGGGAATTTCAATTCATTGGTCTATTCTCTGGGACAGTTTTATCAACATAGTGTTTTCGTTTCTTACAACTTCCACAAAACAAACTTTATAAAGAAATAAGAACATCTCGAATTTCTACTATTATAAGTATGCATATACTTACATAGAGATTTGCATATTTGAACGTTTGGGAAAAGGGTATAGCAATTGAAAAACTACTCGACCATTGGCCATTATACAGTTGCTTTTCTTTCCCTCTCCACTTCTCTTTTTGTCGATCAATTGTCATTCTTAGCGAAAATACGCGTGGCGTGGAAAAATGCACGCTCGGTTCTTTCTTTCGGTCAGCTTACCTCTTTCATCCCTACGCAAAAATCCTGAAAATGCGAAAAAAAGGTCCACTACCGCAAAATAGAACAGACGCGGGCAAAATTCAGGCCCTGACAAAATCGGTGGGAATTGAAGGGGTGACATGCCCATTTGCGGTTGACCAGTTGTCAATTGTCCGGCGGATACAGCCTTCGACAAAATTCAAATATTAACACATTTCTTTCGCACGAAGCATTCCCAGGGTCTTACATTTCTTTGCGACCTATTCATAATTACGTTTCAATTTCTCGACGTTCGTTCTGTTCATTGGTCAAACTTCTGACGTTCCAATAGCCTTCTTAATATTATAGAACATGAAAATAAACTATCAACTACTCCCAATATCGTATAAGTTCAATTCTCGTTAATCACTGGAAAAATTTTCCCCTCGTAATTTCTTGAAGTAAACGAATTCGAAAATACGTATTAGCTTCGTTGGCCCACTTGTTAACCCAGATTTTTCTAAATCTGAAGAACTAATCGTACATCATAATACACAGCGCCGCAATATCTCTCGAAGATCTGTACTTCAAATGGCAACAAAGGCGCAACCGTGATGCGAACAATTTTCGCAATGCAATCTTGCGTGTGGATCTATAGAGAAAAGGGTTGCCTTTTGTGTGCATATGGATTTTTGTGAGGGAAGCAAACGGGTTGGAAATGTACTGTTGTATATACCACTACTCTGGGCTGGACAGCACTGGACTAAACTGGACCGTTCCTCTGGTCTCTTGGCTTGGCTAAGCCTAAGTTAGGTTGGATTAGCCACACGGGGCTTTAGACATCTGTCGTATTGGCGGACTGTGGTCAGCAGATCTCAAAATGAACAACAGTTCCTACAGTCCGCGCAAAAACGACTGTATAAATTGATTATATTTTATATAATCATATACCGAGTAGGTATGGAATATTGGCAAATGTAATTCACGAAATGAGGGATTCTTGATTGTCCAATCATTATTTTATGAATCTGCCGTCAAAATTTGAATGTCGATCTTGTAACAGTTATCAATAATGGATAGATTCTATTCGATGAAAATCGAAGAGAAGGAAACATTTTACTGTGGTAAATTTTATTGGAGTATACAGGGAATTTTTCATCGGTTGTTAAAGTTGCAGTGATATTGATGATGGTTTGAAAGAACCATTAACCCGTCCGTAGGCCGAGCCTTGTGGTCAGTCCGATGCGCTTATGTAAAAACCCTTGAAACGAGACCAACAAAGAGTTGACCATTTGCTAGGCAAAGATTTTAGTCATAGACTGAGTAAAAAGGACTTTACTTTCCTTTACTTTGGGCAGAAATTTCACCTTAATAAGCTTATGCACGGCCAACGCTGTAACCCTCCACGAATGTCAAATGCTCGTCATATTCCATATTTTTGGGTCCTAAGTTCTCTACCGCCGGTTTTGTGACGAGATTATTTGCGAAAGAGTTTTCCTTGTGCATTGCGGTCCCGTTATGCCACCACATATTTCTTCACTTTCAACTTTTGCACAACAACGATGTTCAGTCATACACCGTGTGCATAATCGCCGAACATCTAGAAACCGACATTTTACTCGTTTAAAATTTTCTTTCACAGGGTCTTGTTCCCCGAGTTCTATTACAGCCTGAGGCATAGTTTCTGAAATTCGAAAATACCAGAACAGAGGGAACGTAATAGATATCAACTAACCGTTGTTGAGTAATATTTAGGTCATTGCGGTGACAAAGTGAAATGGCCTCGCTTCGTTGTATGGAAAATCACTTTCTATCGTGACATCAGGCGCGTTCTAATGATCATTTTCAATTTTTTATACCTATAACATTATCATTGACATTCTGAGAATAGCGTAAGAGATCGAAAAATGAAAAACTTTAAGGAATCTAGCTATATACCAAAAAACAAACAACCCAACAAGCATGTGAACTACAAAATCTCGATAGAATCTTCATTAATTCAATTCGAATGTTCTGTCAGGTTTCGACCTCGTGAGAAATATGGCTTCGTTGTATAAAATGCACTTGAAGGGACCTCGTTACAAGATAAGACCCCCCAGGCAGCCATTAGATGGAAAGCCATTCGCCAAGGGTATCGTTCTCAAGACGCTGATAAAAAAACCGAAAAAGCCTAATTCGGCAAACCGGAAATGCGTCTTGGTGCGACTGTCCACTGGAAAGGAAATGGTGGCGTACATCCCAGGTACGAGGACGACATACCTAATATTTTCATGACCAAACTTATCAATAATTGAATGTTGCATAGGAATCGGCCACAACCTTCAAGAGCACAACATTGTCCTGGTCAGAGTAGGAAAATGCCAAGACGTTCCCGGAGTCAGGATTAAATGTGTCCGAGGAAAGTATGATCTGGCTCACGTCATCAAGAAGTAGATAAACACACACGACCTACTGTAACATGGGTCTATTCATAGTCCACGTCGTTTCTACTTCTCGTAAATAAATTCAATATGCATATAATGACTTTGAAGTTTGATTTGTATCCCGTCCTAATCTCAGAGCCGGGCATTATTTAAGCACGACTTTCGAATGAGGTACTTTAAGAGAGCTATCGAGCGATCGATCAATCGGTCCAAATCCAAGTGTCTGAAATTCAGGCAAAAATTGCAGCCTTTTGACACACATTTCAAGCTTGACGCTCCCTTATTTACAGTTATATGCCCCTGCACCATTAGACTGGACCATGCGAGCACCACAATGCATGATGCGTCTTCCAGGCCCACACAATGCCGCCGACTAAGGCGCGTCAGCGTCATTAACGGTGCAGGAAGGGTTGACGCCTTTCTAGTTGTGGATACAGACGCTAAAGCGAAAGCATCTGCACTGAAGCGCCCACGCACCCATTGACCATATGACATGCTGACCAATATGTATATATACATATATATATACCGATATTCCGAAACCGCAAGGGTTCTCAAATACAAACTAAGAAGGAACGATATATCTTTTTATCATACGCATGATGCTCTGATAAAGTCTTGATGAAGATTAAGGTCTATATGATTTGTTTCACCTTCTCGAAATACATGAAAATTTAATTTATGGTCAACTGACGCTAACTGTTGATTGATTAATTGATTAATTTGATACGTTCGGTAATTAGATTTGAATATGTTTAGCTACGACGTTTTAAGTACCAATGATAAGGATTTGACTGGATATTTTCAGTATTTCTTGGCAAGGATTCTTCCCGGATACGTCGAATGTATTTAAAAATGAATGAGTACCCGGTCACCGACCATCTTGCGCTCAGAAAAATGATTTGGCAAATACCAAATGTCGCTGCAGCAACCTTTAGCCACGAAGTATTTGTAATGTGCGTGACGTATTGAAAATAATATCGTGTCTTGCGAATTCGAACCATCGCACATTGTTTTCAACGAAAAAATGAAAAGAATGATTTTCATTTACGGTTTTTTTTTGTGATAGCAGACCGAATTGTACGAATAGTTTATACAAATTTTTCCACGCTTCCAACAAGAAGACGCTTACTCGGAGTGCTCAGCGTCTTGGAAACTAGAGTGCAAATAAAGATACCCTATAGGACGAAAATAGACAAACGTATAATAATCCAGATAAACGTCATGTCTCGTAGCTAACAATTACGGATTACACATTACGAGGTATTCAAAGTATATAAATGACCAAGGTAAACACAGATGACATAAGTCTGCAAATATTTATGCACGATCTCGAGTTACGGGTCGTGAGCTTGCAACGTCATATAGTATCTTGAAAATTGCCTAATCTGTACAAGACCTTATTTGAACATTATCTTCATACCAACGCATGTTTTCGAGGGCTCGTTGTGGGGAACTTGAGCGCCAGACACAAAAACGAAAGTAAGGTAAAAAGAAGAGGAAAAAAAACTTCGGGAAAGCCCGAAAGGCAAATTGGAACGACAAGTAAAACCTGGACCTTGAGACTGGGCCGCTCACTATAAGTTCTAGAAGATGTCCCCGCAAATCTCAACTCTTTACCCTACGGCTTAGTAACCGGACACCGAGATTTGGAACTCGAAGGGTTTTGTACGATTTGAATAGCGGTTTTCCACTTTTAAGTTCAGCACTGCTGTTCGCCGCCCACACAGACGTGCATACTTATATGTGTGTACGTATATAAGAATATACGAACTGAAGTACAGTTTGCTCTGGTGCCCTGGGGAAATGATTTCAATATTACTAGACGGGCACCCCTTATTGCCAGAGCATATTTGCAAATGCTCTGTAAGAGTAGGTGCGTTTTGTGTCCCGTTGTTGGAAAATGTTAAATAACACAGATTATTTCCTCCATTACGATCTTGGCCAATCAGAGTACAGTATTCTCGGTCACGTAGCTTCTTTCAATCTGATAATTTTCCTGGCCACGGGGAATCTCAAAATGAGTCGATTTGGACAGAGCTCATTAGCAGAAAACGATAAAAAAAAAAAATACAAAACGATGTACCCAGTAATAGCGTGAAAATCCAAGCCACTATTTGCAGACAGTTTTCGCAGTTCCGTGAAGAGAAAAAATATAAATTGGAGTCGACTACTACAGAGGACGAGCTCGTTGACATTATGAAAGACTGGGAGTATATAATACCTATGAAGAAACAGAATGGAGCAGATTACAAGGAAGCAGTTGTAAAAACGATGTGGAATGTGACATCGGAATTGTTTCAAGCAAAATATTTCAAACAGTTCGAGAGAAATATTGATGCATTCCAGGGCAAGAAGTTCAAACCAGCGCGTGATGCACGTGATTTGAAACGTCGTGCCCTCTAAGTTGATCCTACGAAAATGAAGAAGAGTGCCATTGCCCTAAAAGACTCGGAGGTAGAGAAAATGCATGATGTCTGAAATGAACTCCAAAGGGGTTACAGAAAAAGCTTTTCGTAATTGCTTCGATGGAATTAGCTTGGAGAGGTGAAGAGGGAAGCACTACCCTGATCCATCACTTCAGAGAGGAAACCAACAATGATGGTACTCCAAGTGGACGGATCGAATACAACCCAGTCTTCACCAAAACCACACAAGGAGGAAATAAAAAAATGGCACAAAGCAAGTGGCTAACACCAAACACGACTGATCCAACTAAATACCCGGTAAGACTCTTCAAGGAATTGACCTGCAAGGGGAACGAACACATCAAGACTGACAGATTGTTCTTGACACCCAACCCCTACTAGACAAAGCTGAATAGCGCTGCGCGCTCGAGATTTTAATTTACAAAACTGATCCGTCTCGTTGCTATGCAACGAATCATTCGGGAAATACCCGATAATTTTGAAGGTCTTGGGGTATTATAGCTGAATATTTTCGGGTCGAGGTATGTACCACTTCAGAACAAATCAAGAAACTTGATAGAATAATTTACAAGGTAAAGTTTTAGTACATTACGTAAGGCGGTAAGAAAATTTCATGCAAACTGGCCCTCGCGTGAGATGCAGGGTGGTAAGTACTGCTAAGTTCTAGTGTTACATCACTTACAAACGACTCAGAAAAAGCATCTTGCGATGTATGAAGCGAGCGATCCATTATATTGATGAAATATTTACCGTTGAAATGACGCCTACGCCAAATTATCATTGTTATAGAGGTACCGAGTCAAATTGAGAGATATTTCAAAATTTAACGGAAAAGCGACGGAGAAATTGACTAAGCGCCTAATCCACATAATTGAAAACAAAGGTAAAACGAATTTCGTGCGAATCGTTAACTCATTTAAGCCGTTTCCAGAGTCAGGCAGGCAAAGTTAATCCGATCCCATAACTGAATTTCCTGTAATCCCGATTGTAAAGATGGTCAAAAGCTGCCTGTAGTAAAACCTGCAGTTTTTGCCTTGAAAAATCAATTTTCAAAATATTTCTGCATCGTTTTATTACGTTACGGCTGGTGTACCTGATCCGTCTTACATTTTACAATTGGGCCCTTCTTCGTCATTATGTGTTTATGGATTCGAAGGCTATAAGTGCCGTTCCTTTCTTATGGTTTTCCGTAATAATCATTCGCTTTTGTCAATTTCGTCACAATATAAGGTACGAAGCACAGCGGGTACCGGTTCTTTGTCTTAACATCTTCACGTCCCCTCAGAGTTTAGACTCTGCTAAACCATTTCGAACCAATTCATTGGCTCATAAACGATCACTATTACTCATGCACTCCTATGCCTTGCACATATAGTTTCACCCAACGATTCAACTGCATAGAATAAAAGCCCTCATTACAGGTTAATACTCCAATTTCCGACCAACATTTACGATCAGTTTTGTATTCTAAAGTGATGAAGACAACCGTAAGTACTCCATTCATTCGCACTATAGAACTTATTGGTATGAAAATTACCTGAGAATTTTAAGCATGATATTTCGATTTATATATTCGATGAAGTGTACGTTAATTTCTGTAAACCCAAGCCCAGAACAGTATTAAATGAGGAAATACTTATCTGTACTATATTTAGTAACAACATTATGGGATAAACTAGCTTCCTCGTAGAAAAAATCAAAATAAGCTTAAAAATAACGGTAAAAACATATACAATACACCTATACCTCGAATTCGGAAGTTTGGTCGGTTGGGACCAGGCCAAGCGTTTGAAGAAAATGGGAAATGTCGAGAAGGGGTTCCACCGTGAAAACGTAAAGACGTTAGAGTAAAAAAGGGCGTGCGTACGACCGGAAGTATGCAAATTTGAAAAGGCTGTTGGCAAAACTTCCCCGGTGGTCCCACGCAAGATAAATTCGAAAATAATTACCCTGGACTGCCCATGAGGCGTCTTAATGTGTGTCCAGCTCTAAATATGTCCGGTTTTTTGCTTTCTACTCTACTCTTGAAAGAGTTGTTTCCGAGTACTTTACTTGAAGACGGAATAGTTCGATCTCTCTGTCATCCGTTGCCACTTTTCGACCTTCCAAGAATACTTTCTGGGCAAGTATCGACACGTACCCCGTTATGATGAAATTTCGTGAAATCCACTTTTTGCAAACCTGTCTCAAATGTATGTACAATATCATTCCTAACTCGATAGCACAACCAGGATGGCAATACCACCATATAATACCATATTTGCTAGAAATAGAGTACGAGTAAGTATCCTCTTTTGTGAGCTGTGTCGTGTAATTGAACCCCCTAAGCTATTGCTCGAATCGATCATATTAAGCAATCATATATTGGAACTATCACCGCATTAAGTCTCATGAAGCATTCCATACGACGATATTTTGGGTCAATCACAGTAGTTCTTCTTCTAGTCCTTAGGCTTATATCCCGAAGGAAGGTAATCAGTAATCACAGTACCAGGAAATTCATAGAACCAATTGTAAATGAGCATTCATTTTAAGATGTAGATAGTCATTCAATTGTTATATATCAATTTTACTAGTAATTGCATACGGTGAAAGTATTTTTTTAGCATTTTTTCAAAGGACAAGACGAATCTTACCACGATACAATCGAAGGTAGAATTTCTGCTCAACTGATCTTTCTTTTTTGTATCTGAATTAATTTGATCTTCCACTCATTATTATTAATGTTTTTTTTTTTTTATTGGTTGTTCAAATTGAATTTTAATGAAAATATCACAATAGTGTAGCTATAATGTGATCGAATCGACCAATTTTTGGGCTGTTCTAATAGCTTTACTAGCACGAGGTGAAAAGGAAACGCAATACCTGCTCAACGAGGTAAATATATTATATAAAATTTTCTCGTGTCTACGTGAATTCCGCCACGAATGATATAGGGCCTCGGGGCCCAAAACGCAACAACCACCTTATCTGTAATCTATTAGTTTAACGGTTAGCACATCGTATATGCATTAGATAACAAGTAACTAATGTGAAATACTACCGTAAATCGGAATGACCGGTAACTCCTACTTAAATCGAAAATATTTCTGAAAAATTAGACTTATAATTGTCATAACAATGACGTAATCCCTAATCTACTGCAGCTGTAGATCTTTCTAAACACAAGATCAACAGAACAAACGTCTGCGAATAGTCCTTCGCGCGAAAGCACATAAAAGGTTGCGCATCAGGGCTTTGAAAACAATAGACATTACGATTGTACGTTCAGCGGTTCTTACAAAAGTCAGAACTGTCGAAATTATACGAAAATCGACAATATCCATGCGGGTAAATCCCGAGAAGTACCAGGTAGCGTCTTCGACAAGGTGGGTATAATAGACGTGGATGGTTAGTTTGACCTGCAAACTTTTGTTCTAAACGGTAACTATACGAATAAATAAGCACATTGTCTTGTATTATATACTCACTAAATAGGAACACGCGGGCGATCGTACAAATTTAGCACCAGGCTTCGTTCGTCAAAAGTTTTAACAATATTTGTCAAAATTGCTATGATTATCACAGTACCTCAACCAGCTTGGTTTAGTACAGTACCTCAACTTATACTGGCAGATCACAGCGCGGAAGAATCCGGCTTAGACAAGTGATGGATTTATTCCACTAAAATGGTGCTTTAGAGATACAAATACATCAGAGATCCAAATCTCGCCCATATTATTGGAACATAGTACCACTGATGTTAATAAATTTATAACACGTCTATTCTATTCTGGATACTTGAGGAATAAATTTATGGAAATAGAGAACAAGAGTGGAAGCCGAACGGAATTGAGACTTCCGCCGTAAAATTTGGCAGCTTTGAGATCTGGTAATCCAGCGTGGATACCGTTAGCTATAAGGGTGAAATCGGGTCTGGGCTCTGGCCCGCTTGCGAAGAGCAGATGTAAATGACGGTATTCACGGTGTATTCATTCAGTATTCATTCCGAAGGCACGGGAAAATGCTCATAACGGGTTGTGGTCACCCGCACCATAGAAATATGGGTTATGTGGCCAAAAGAGCAAAAATTTGTATACATGGGAAAAAGATGACGACCTGAATGGGGATAGGGAGGTTTCTATGCCTCTGTGGGACAGCTTTTCCCCAGGTCCAGTTAGAGAACTAAATTTGGCGTGATCATGGGAAAGCAACATAATAAGAAGACTGCGCACTCTCTTTCTATAGTTCCAAATTTTACAAATTCTCCAGTTCACTGCGACATCAACGCATCGGCGTCGCATGAATAATATATACCTACCATCATATACTTCTGAAAATAATTATTCAATGGAAACCTTTTGATAAAAATAGTTGATCGGTAAAATTCTGTCAGCGAATTTGATTCAATTGCAGCTGAGATTCAAAAAAAATTTCTAGGAATTTATCTAACTACCAAGCATGGCTTTATCGAGAAATATCATGAAAGTAGAGCACATTTCTTCGGAGACAATATTCAAGACAAAATCTGTACTTGGCATAACTCCGGATTTGATTAGTGTACATCTATCTATAAACGAAACGCTTCATCCCTGCTTAGCTTCTCCATGAGATCTAATCGAAGCCTCATTGTCGCCGAGGTCGACCTTTACACTGAGATCGGACATGGCGTCCGCACTTTCCCTTGTTTGCTGCAGCATGGTTGAATCTGATATTCCAACGGCAAAACTGCGCTACGATTATTCAAGGGAAAAAGAAGAGAATAAGTCCGATCATAATAGTGCAATAAATAAAGATTGTCGCCGTTAACGGGGCTTCGCAGCTGATTCGAGCCGCAAATGGGTATCAGCATGTGTCGAAGACCATCGATATTGTGTGTAACAGTGAGCAGGAATTCTATAATTCTAGGAGAAAATTTGCCAAATTTCACTTACTCCAAGCTTTAACCCTTTGACTAAATTTATGACCGTTTACGCAAATTCAGTTAGTCGTGCGTCCGAGACCTCTGCAATACCTCAAATAGTAAGACCATAAATCTGAGAAACAAAGGATTGAAATATAACAGAAGTAGCTAAAGGGTTGAAACTTTGAAAGAGATTTTCCACCACTGGAAACCCCGTGAGCTTTTGGTTACCGAATTTCAGAATTATCTAACTAAACCTAACTGTAGCTACGGGGACTTCAAACTCAATCCGCACACCGGGGCCTTTAGATCTGAACTGTCGCAATATGTCACCGACGGAATTAACGTTCGGGTAACTAACTGGATTTTCAAAAATCCTGCATGGCTTTACACCGTCGGACGTCTCCAAGGATTACTAGCGTAGTTGCAAAACCGCTTTTGCAAATATAATCGCATTCGTTAGTCATCGGGAATTATGCCTGCTTCCTCGTTAATCCCGAAGCAATTATACACATAAAAGTTATCTTCGATTTCGAAAATCACTCGGATCAAACTAGAACCGCGTCCTCTGAGATAATAAAACAAAGAAAAGCAAAGGGTCTGGAAGATTGGAAAACGCGCTTTTCCTTACTGATCTGACCTATATTCGGGGGTGAGCTGTCCGGGGCCGCTATGGACGTCCCACTTTGAAAATTGGCGAAAGCAGACGGATCTGCTACGGACGCGTGCCGAGGGTCATCCTCCCACCACCTCCACCTGAGACCCCGTTCCGACGGTCACTCAACGTATTCCCCACTCCAAGGCCCATCGACCCTCCCCCTAAGGATCTTGCAAGGGTTGCGGAGTATATAAGCGAAAGCACACCCTTTCAAGTCATAACCGATTTCGTTGCTCGCCGAATGACCGGAGGATATCTTCACGGTCTAAACTGCGAAGTCGCCGCCAAGAGCTACTCGAAAACGTTTTACGACTCTACTATTCGATCGTTAGTGTGGTGACAGATATATCAGTGACAACAGTGTGACCTTGGATTCTCTTCTATTAGGTAAGAATAAGTAGTGAACTGCCGATGTGTTTAATTATTTTGTGCATACTTAGTAATTGTTAGGATACGAAAGTGTAAAATTGCGTGCACCCCTGTTATTGGTCAATATTCGATACCGAGCTGTTGAAATTCGAACTCTATAGTGTAGGATAGAGATAATGAAATTGCTAATTCTTACCATATCTACTATGTTGTCGTCAATGCCGTCGAGAAAGACTTTGTGATTCATAGTGAATAGAAACGGGATAACCCTTACGTGTTAATGCAGACAATTATCATTTCGCTGTCACGTTGTATATTTAACTAGTTTCAAACGATGCGTTCCTAATAATGGAAATATCGAGTGACGAAAGTAGAATAGAAACCAATTAGGGTTTCTTGGATTTATATAGTACTTAATAGAAAATCATATAGCAATGTATTTTGAATGCGCGACAGACCCAAACATAATGCGACTTAATCAAGCGCTTTTGAATACGCGCTTCGTCGGCTAGTTAATATAACGATAAGAAATTTTTTTAAAACTACATTCTGATAAATAAAAATAATTACGCATTTTCAGATAGCAGATGAAAGAGATGGATTCGCGGGTAAGCGCGGGTATGTTTCCCCTCGAGATGGAAAACCTCCAGCCATTGGATTGTACTGCGACTCCGATAAGCTCCGAGATACGAGAGATCAAACCGGAAACAGAAGCCGAAGTAGAACCACCGGTTTTAGATCTTTCCTGCAAACGATACTTGTCTCAGAGTCCGGGGACGCATTTGGAAAAAAGCACACTACATCCATCAACAGATGATAAAATTCACTCTGAGCAATACGTCGATGCCGAAAGAAAAAGCCCGTTCGAAGGCCGCTCTTACATGGTCACACCCCCGTCGGAGACCGATTCACCCAGAAAAACTAAATATGAACCAATCTATGATCAAATCAACTCTACGACCAGCGATTTGTCGGTGCCTCTCTACCCAGTAGTTCCTTTACCAATGCCATTATCTCTATCTGGTTCAGCTAACACGCTTTCAACAGCCCTGTCGAATTTGGTTCCCGGTCAAAGTCACCAAAATTTGAACACTATTCAAATGCAGACACCGGATCACCACAGAATAGGAGTAGTCGCTACGCCATCGCAGTCGCCAGATATGGGTAAAAAAATTCCAAGACCATTTAAGGCCTATCCTAAAGACCCTTTGTCTTTGACTATGGGAACAACAGAGCTAATCTGTGACCAGACTTCAAACGAAGCCTACTCAGAATTCAGGAAGAGGATGCTTGATTCGGTAAAAAAGACTAACGAAGGAACGAACATTAAGATGCGAAGGACCACGAAGAGCCCGAGCCTTCCAACCAGCACGATGGATGAAAAGGATGCAGCCTACTGGGAAAGAAGGAGGAAAAATAACGAAGCAGCGAAGAGGTCCAGAGATGCTAGGCGAGCCAAAGAAGATGAAATTGCAATCAGAGCTGCCTTCCTCGAGCAAGAAAATATCAAACTTAAATACGAGCTGGTCGCGCTTAGGAATGAAACAGCCAAGCTTAGGTGTATGGTTTACTCCAATTAGATGAAAGATGCTTAGCAATCACATTGAGGGTAATTTCGTTCAGGGAATTTCTGCAAGGGTACTTCCATGCTTTTGATTGTAGATTTTATTTAATTAGATAAGTCTTTTGCCTATGGAGCGCGTGAAACCGGAGTTTTATTGCTTTACTGCACCTTCTGGAGCGAGATTTGAAAGATCTGATTCTGAGAATGATATGTAAAAGATATGAGCATAAAGAGCAAATCAATTTGCCCCTGATAGTTTTTCGGAGATGGCGTACCGACTCATGGGTTGGCATAGTCAGTAGATATAAGTTCAAGTTTAAGATACCTCAGGATGTATATAATAATTGTAGAGGCAACCTCAACATAGGGTAGACCTCATGTTGAGCAAAAGATAGTTCCTATGTAAATATAATGAAGACAGTTGCAATATTTAAGATATATTTATAATAAAGATGACAATTTTTAAACTAACTAGTGTACATTTCATTCAAATTTATCCTCCGAGATCCCTCACTTGATCCTTTAGTTCCGTTGTAAAAACAAAATTGAAAAAATAATATTATTGATTTTAAAGCAGTCAAATTGTTTCCGAGACCTGTAGGTGTGAAAAATAGAACAGGGGTCTTAAAATTTTAATCATTTAGGTAACGATTCAGCCAAATCCATCATGCACTCATTATTTAAAACGTCTCTTTGTGAATTCGCATTCTTAGTGAGTAATTTTGAATAAGATGTTACTTGTCTAGGAACAAAAGAAAGAGAAGATGTTTTATAGACTGGTATGGGATTTTCCAAGCTACTCGGAACTACTGCAACAGTTGAATTATCAGATCCACTCTTTTTATCAATGAAGTGAAATGTTCTACTCCTTTGATTCTTGTTCAAGCGAGGGGGGGCTGATTTTTTAAACTTCTGTAACTGCACGTCTTTGTCTACTTCCATCTGACTTCCTGGCTCGCCTTTATCCCTGCGGCGAGTTCCTTCATCGAAACGAAAGTTTTTTGGATATTTATGCACTGTGATACAATGCTGCCGTCGATCGAGAGGAGTTTGAAATTTTGTTTCGCATTCAGGGACGTAACACTGGTACTGAAATATTAATCAGATTGTTGCTTTACTTATTATATAATCTGGGAATTTGAATGCTTTTTATTTAAATGATAAATCATTGTGTACCATTGGTTGCCGTTCAGCTAAAACCTTGAAGAAACTATCATGCCTTTCTTGTATGTGAATATCCAGGAGTCTAGAACTAGGTCTTGATTTTTGGCAATCCAAACAAATGTATCTGTGCGATCCGTTATAGTGAATCTCAAAATCAAGGAGCGTATGAAAAGTGGCCGTACAACCAGGAACATTGCATGGAAACTCTTTCATACTGTAATTGAGAAGTAAGAATTAGAATTTTGTTTTAGACAGTCTTCTGTCTCCTTCTATCCTCCGTGGTTACATAGAGAAGGAAAGGGACAGAAGACTGTGGAGCCAACTTCATACCGGTCAGAATCAAACATGTTTTGTGTACGTCTCACACGTAAGTTGTGAGTAGAATAAAATAAAATGAAATAAGAGTTGAAATCATTACTGATCTTATAAATAATAAATTACGTTTCGTGGCATAATTCTTCTTCATCGACGACAGTGAAGCCTTTACGTATGAAGATTTTACACGTTTTGTACGAATCGTCGAAAAATTTATCGTGAGGTGATCGCTGGCCCACACCGATTCTTTGTAATAAATCATCCATGTTTCGATAAATGTCGATGTTATTTAGGCATAGAAATACCGTTTGAAGCTTGGAGAGTCATCAGCGGAAGACAACAAAAATCTGTTTCAGAATATAAATTCGATGTACGATTGTTAACCTCAATTATAATTCGGAGTTTGACAGCCCGCCATCTTCAAAGTTTTAACAAAGATGGACCTGCGTGTTAAGTCAACCGATTTTTTTAAATTTTTACTCCAATTAAGATCGTTAGCGGCTCGTTTGGTGATCACGGTAAGCTTAATTAATTCTGTACACCGTTTGGCTGGAAAGTCCAAAAAGCCGAATTGAATAATAAACAGCAGGGATTTTCCGTTAGATCTTAGAAATTCTCCAGATATAGGCAATTTCTCCCAGACGTGGTGAATTTCTCCTAGAGCGATTGGAAGCTTTCCAATCAAATGCGATTTTGACTTCGGGTTTTGAAATCGGGTTTGACTGGTCTACACACGCACGTTATAATCGGGTATATCAGAGTCTTAGCCAATCACTGAATTTCCACAACAGAAATAACCAATCAGTTGACAGATTTCTTAAATATACATCATAACGTGCGTGCGGCTGGGGAAATTGAATTCACCACGGCTAACCTAAAAGTAACAGCAGTGGTCAACATTCATGTTTCAAAACTTCTTCATTTTTACTACGTCGCTAGGTTTAGCATTAATTATTGACCGTTTCGCTATTTCGAGAATAAAACGTTTGGAATAAAAAATAAAAAAGGGTCCAAGCAACGAAAATTCATTAATCCGCGAAAAGTAGATGATTCTGCTACCAAAATACTCGCTGAGGAAAAGAAATTGAAAGAACAACAAGAGTTGGCTCTGCTACTCTAACCCGTCCACACAGAAAGTTGCCAGAGGTTTGTTGTGATGTGAAATGAATTGAAATGAACGAAATCATGTTTTGATATTTCAACAATTTGTCTGCTTTCAGGAAGTGATCCAAAGTCTGTTTTCTGCGCTTTTTTCAATGCACAAAAGGTCATCAACAAATGCCAGCTGCCTGAAAATGATTGTATGGCATTTCAACCTTGTGATAATACCATCGATAGTTACACTTGCGATAGATTTTTACCCCGTGGTACTGGTAATACCCCCTTAATGCTGCTACAGAAATATGCGAAGACGACAATGAGTGTCAACTTGGTACCGATGATTGTCCTTCTGGTTATATATCCTGTAATGCATTGGGTAAATTCAGATATTATAAGGAGAAAGCAAGGACGACCAGGACTTTGAGACCGACTACTACAAAAACGATGAGACCTACTTTTAGAACAACTGTTTCTGCTATCTTCACTACTCGGCGGTAAGTAGGAATTCACTTTCATTATTCATTGTGAAATTGTAGTGTCTTGAATTTCAATCTCCTCTTATAAGTATCCTTAATGATTCATCACGTTTGTCTACTTTATTGTAATATAGTCCCAATAAATGTTTGTTAGTATTTTTAATTGATGCTCGATCTCACCTGTAACTTTTACTGTAAAGCCTGGAATAATTGGCCATTTTTGCAAAGTATACGTCTTGTTTGATGAAAATAATTGAAGGTTTGACATGTATACAATATCAAAGTATGATAAATGTTTTTCTTATGGGTATAATAATAATTATATAGTGAACATAAATGAGGAACCATATAATAATTCCTTAATAAAAACAAAATATTCTCAGGTTACGAAGTGGGCAGCGGTCACAAATGCATGGACATAATCGCTAAATTCTATTTTTCAGCTTCTCTATTTCTTATTTGTAATATGAGCAGGACTTTGCCAGCAAGAATGTTACAACACTTGGGGTGGACATAGATGCAGTTGACGATTTGAATTCAAACTCAAATCCAATAATCGCAGTAGTGAGGATATTGCCGAATGTACTGAATTGAAAGAAAATAATTTGTGCAGCGGAATTCGCAAGAATACTCCGGAAAGTTAGGCATGTCGATGTCCCGATGGTTATAGGCTTTCGGGAGATGGGCGTACAAGTCATGGTGTGTATTATATTTCTTATTTTCTTTTATAGAAGTGAAATCCTCAGACATGCACAGCAACCTATTTTATAATAAAAAAGGCCGATAAAATCATTTGAAACGACGATATCAATGATTTTACACTCAACAAGCCGTGAAAAATGTGACTATGATTACATCAATTTACCCTTGAGCTATACTTGTTCTGCCAATTTAATTGACCTTAGAATGTGTGACGAGTATTTTACAGTATTGGGCCTTTTGTGCTACCAGAGAGCTGAATTATACATATTAATTACCTTCGATAAAAAACGTAAATTAAACTGGTATAGAAATATTTATTACTTCATGTTTGCAGATATTGACGAGTGCACCTCTTTCACCATGCGATGAGCATTTCCCTCTCAGGCAGTTTTCGTTATGACCAGGAGCTTACAAGGACTACAAGACATCGAACTTGAATTATCCATGTAAGTTCACAGTCCTAGTAGAGCTTTTGCCGGTCGCGCCGTTACTAAAATTTTCATTGTCCTGACGCACTATGAGTTTTGAGCGATGTGCTGTTTTTTTTTTTTGTCTTGGGTTTCTTCTATGTTATATACTTGGGTTGAGCGTGGAACTTTTTTCACGAACTAATTAAAGATCGGATCCTTGGTATGGAAGTAATGATTTCGTAATGTAAAATAGTTGTGAGTGAAAATTTGTTCAAATGACTCATTGTTTTATCAACTCAATTCTAAAAAATCGTCACAATTTGGTTTATTATAGAATGGCGGAAAGTTTATGTGCGTCAAGAATGAAGAAGCGTTATATGAATCAGAAATTTTGTGCCAAACACAAGTTTTTTGTAAAACTACTACATCTTTTGTGATGTAATACAAATGATAAAATTCTTATTTCACTTAATGGCTGAATGTATTCATACATGGTCACACTTTCCATCAAGTATTCGACCAATAAAGAAAGAGTATGAATAAGTAATATTCTTTTTGTATTCCTTAGGTAAATGTGACTGAACGAGGCGGAGAGGTCACTTATATTGAAGCGATAGAAAAAAGAGCGGTCACTTATATAAAGGAAAGACCCTACTGCAAGTGAAAACTTACATTTCATATTTTCCTTATGATCAAAATTATTTATAGATCACATGAAATCGTACCCCAAAACTAAGAAAATCACAGCTTGACCTTTAAGATTATTCAAGAAATGTAAAAAGTTACACAGCATTCAATGGTAAAAACATACTGAATTTCAAAATACTCCTTGATTCTCAATTTTGATCTGAGGTCGTTAGCACACTGAAACGAAGAAAGAGGAATCGGATTTTAAATAGAATCATTCGTTCCATTTTGGGAGCATATGATATTTTTCGTTCGAAATTTTGACCATTTTTTCATGTTATGTGAGACAAAAAAATGTTTCTTTCACAATAGAATGAAATTGATCCCTCATTTTATGCATAAGGTATGTCTGAATCTTCACTGCAAAAGTGAAGTTGATCGGGGTATAACTCAGACGCAAGGAGCATTTAGTGTAGTTGAAGAGATATAGTTTTCATTAAATCACATTTCAATGACAATTGGTACAAATTGAATAAATTTTCAAAATATATGGTCCAAGACTTTCTCATTGAGGCATCTCAGATTTTCTGCTTCTTCCGTTGCGGCATCTTGGACCGCAAATCTTCTTCGCCCTGCACTTCCAGATTCACCGTCAAACAAAAGAAAATTGAAAAAGTTGATTGTCGAATTTGTAGGCCAGTCCTTTATCTTCAAGACTTCATCTTGCGCGTCCTTCAATTAGGCTACACGTAGAAGCATATTACATCGTGCTGCATTCTGCGACTCGCTGTCTTTCTGCGTTAACAATTGCGGTTCTCAGAAAATCTTAGTGCTGATTTTCAATACTCTTTTATCTCTGGCTATTACCTTAGAGTTTTTTCATGTGTGCACCCATTTAGCATCTCGTCACTGACTAATTTCTCATGAAAAGGCATTAGTTTCTCATTTGTTAGGCATTTTTGATCTGGCGGTCGATAATTTTTCAGCGTAGCGCTACTGGTTTTCTTCGTTTTAGGGACATTTTTTATGTTTTACATAAGGCTACCAGATTTGAACTATGGAAATGCGGTACACCACTCTCCGCCCCCCCGCTGCACCGAAATAATGTATGCATTCAATCATTTAGTTGTTCAATTTTATTATTAATATTTTTTCCATAATACTTGACATGAGTGTATAGAGGATTTTGTATTTTATGATTATGACATTTCAAATAAGAATTAAAGTTTTAATATATTTTTTTATATTTTATAATCTTAGTATCGCAGACTAGCATTCTTTAGTCTCAGACTCGTAATACTATTTTTTTTATTGTTGTTTTGGGTCGTATCGATGCCTAACGAATACTTGGAAAAAAAAAATTGAAACGAACTCGCACATAATTCGGGACATGCGGGACAATTTTTATAAATGCGGTACGAATTTGGGGTGAAAAAAAATCCGGGACACTTGGCTGAAATCCGGGACTGTCCCGCCTAATCCGGGACGTCTGGTAGCCTTAGTTTTACATATAGCTGTCTTACAGAAGTTGTTTTTGGAACAAAAAAACGGTTTAGGAATAAATTGTATATTTCGAGCGCTCCAACTTGTTATTGCATTTCGGAATCCCGCGTTACCCATCTGTTTGGCCACGTAGTTCATACTTTGACCTTATATTTTATGAAACTTATATTTAATAGTATTTTCAATAGTTTGGTAGGAATCTAAAACTTTATTATGGAAAAAACAAAAATTTTGTTTCTTATTATCAATTTTATTAATAAAATCAGCTGCCTGTGAACTAAAAAACAATCGGAAGGTTTTGAATATTTCTCACAAGGCAAGGATAGGCCTCTGAAGTATATATCTCCCGCAAAAACGCACGGTCGATTTTTTGAACGGTTTCCGCCAAAATCTCAGAAGGGTCTTCCCTTAAAGCAGTATAAAATACTTCTACAAAATCGCAATGTGAGTTCACATGTGAAAAAACGTCCCGGAAGGGAAGCCTTTAGGTGAAGAAGTAGTTATTTAAATTTGACTGATTGTTTCATATACCTGCAGTATAATAAATCCTCCGTTATATATCCATTTCACTATACAGCCGTAAGAATTTTGTAATTTTATAATGAAAATAATAAAGGATGAATGAAATTTTTTTAAATCCTAATTTATGAAAGCCATCATAATATGTACAGATAATCGAATGGTGGCATGCAAAACTACATGGTGGCTCAATGCTACAGATTCTCAGTGCGAAAAACTTAATTCGCAATATTGTGGTTGGTCCTTAGTTGATGGCTCATTGAAGCCCATAGGGTTCGAGGGGGAACAAATACCCTTGCAGGTTGAAGACATCCTGCGAGTGCAGTCCAGTGACAGCAATGACGATTATATAGAACATGAGGACGAGTCAGATACTGAGTAGGTAATAATCTCAAGTATTAGTTTTTGTATTCAATGTTACCTACAGTCGAGTCGCGTTATGAACCCGGGTACAGGGGTGTAGGGGAATATAATTCTAGGAATTCGTATACCCCCACTCTTCCTCCACCGGCGACGGTCGTCGGTTAAACTTCTCCTACTTTTTACGTGTGTGAGTGTATACATGATTCTTTTCACCCCATGGTGGGGGAAAGCCTTCCGTAGAAATCTAAGTGGCCGGGTTCATAAAGAGCGGGCACATAACGCGACTCGACTGTATAATTGCGAAAAAATATCTTTTATCCGGTAAGCAGATGGGTGAAGGTCGTTCTTATCCCGTATCGTCTACTGTAAGGAAAATTCAAATTCGTTCCATAATCTGACTTCTGATTGGTTACTTCGATTTCAACTCATCACGGCGGAAACAAAATCCTGTCTCCTGCTTCACCCGCTTCGTTATTGTTTATGCTTTTGGTATGCATCAGTGGGCTAATTGACAAGTGATACATTGGTATTATTTTATATTGTGCATTGAAGTTCTGCGAACCAGCCGGAGAAATCAAAGTGCATGGATCGTAATCTGCTCTGTGATAATATCGCATATCTCTAAAGGTATATAAAATAGTTTTATTTATTTATTTATATGATTCGTTTGAGATGACGCTGCCAAAGTATGACGCGAGAGAGATGGAGGCGATCATGTTTGGAAAGGTATCGAGTTTTTAAAATCCTGTTTTTCGGAAACTACGGATATTGGCAACAAAAAGGATCTAATGCTGTCGATCTTTCTCCCCCTGCTTTTGAAGCCATTGGCGCTATCCTTCGCACATTCGAACTCAGTCCGTGTTTCGACGGCTCTTCGAAGAATGGCTATTACATTGTAGTTGAAATTGAGAACAAAGTAGAAACTATAAACATAGTTCCGCTCTGATATATTGTTATGACACTATATTATGAAATAAAAATCATATTCCGGGCATGCAAAATATATTATTATTTATAATTATCAGCTTTCTTATTGAATACAGTAGAACCTCAATTATCCGAACCAATTGGGACCGGGCTTAGTTAGGATAATCGAAAATTCGGATAATCGAACAGCAATATGTTAGGTACGGAAAAAGTCAGTACAAATCCCAAAATTTTCGAAAATGAACAGTGATCTTTTGGTAACAAAATCACTGATGTCTTTACCAATTACTGCGTATTATCAATCTCAAATCAGTGTAACATGGAGTGACCTGGATTACCGACACTTGGTGGATGTTTCGAGCAATCTATTGACTACATGAAAGTGATATAAGCGACTCCGAATTCCCCCAAGTTTTTGCGAAACCTCATATTGAGCAAAAAGTGACGATATCCCTGTATTATTCAAATGTAAAAATAAAACTGCGTGAGTTCAGTTATATAGCAATGGGCACTTTTGTAAAGGGCTTAATCAAGAATAATTTGCGAGTATGGGCGATATGATAACACAAAATGCCGCTGAGTTGTAGGGATTTGAAAAAAAAAAATTGAATTTACATGTTATTTAAATGGGAAATCTTCACACGCTTTGAGCGAATACTCAATATTAATATTAAGGGCTCATATTTTAAGGGAATTTCTTTTTTTGCATTTCCAACAAAATTTCAGGATGGGAGCGAAAAAAAAAATAGTCGTCAAAAAAAAGCACCCTAATATATATACAGGGTGATTCATCTTAATCGCCCCAGGCCGATTTTTCCAAAACTAAGCAAGATACGAAAAAAAGTTTGGTATAAAATATTCAGGGTTCAGAGGGGGACAAAACCAGGTGGTATCAGTATTTCCGTAAGTGGAGCCGCCGCGGTCAGGCGTAGGTCAACTTGGTTTTCTTAAATGGAATGATATATTTTTTTCTCCAGAATCTGAAAGAACGTCAAATTCTGCACCAAAAAGTACTTACATACATATGGCCTAAAGTCAATGAGTTCCGAGGTAAAGCCGGTCAAAGCAGTATGCCTCGCGGTCGCGGAGCAGCGCCCGCCAGTGTACCGATCTACAGATATCTTGTCGGAATTGTGAGGAGACTTGAGTATCCATGTTTTGAGGGATATGAAAGGGTCAGATTATTTTTTACGTGGGGTTGTTAAGGGTAAATAAAGTGTAACTAGTTGATTTTGATTTTGTTTCGTTTATTCTTCGTAAAACGATAGATGCGTTCCGACGTAGACTTCAATTATTAAAAATGACAAAAATAAAAGAACATTGCAAATTTGACGTAAAAATGAGACATAAAAAATAAAAAACACAATGAAATAATTCTGAAATAATTCGTTGTTTGATTTTTATTCTAATAATTCATTTTTATCTCTAGCTAATAGTTTTCAATCTTTTGTTACAACATAATTTTACCATATGGTTAAATAAATCGAAATTTTGTCAAAAGTCAGTAGCTTTCTTAGGGTTTGTTCTCACATCTGAAGGTGTCAGACCGAACCCAGAGAAGTTAGAAGTGATCAGGGATTTTCCAACGCTAACAAGCAAAAGACAGTTACAGCAGTTTTTAGGAGTGTGGAATTATTACCGACAATTTAGTGCTCAATATGCAAATCAAGTCACTGCACCATTAAGGTCATTGTTACGGGACAAATCGACCTGGGTCTGGATTGAGGAACATCGCGTCGCGTTTGAACGTTTGAAAAATTTTTTTATGAATTGTGTGACTTTGAATCGCTACTTACTAAACACTGTTTTTAAAGTACAAACTGATACGGGCGATCTTGGAATTAGCGCGGTATTGTATCAGGTGGATGCTCGGAAGAATCACAGAATTACATCTTTAGTGAGTATTATTAGTTGGTTGAAATAATGATTTCCACGTAATTGTTTTTAATTCGAGTAAGACATAATTGGAAATCGAAAATCATTCAATTGCATGAGAAAATAGAAGCCCGTGCGTAATTTATGAGTATCGAGCAGAATACTCCTTGATGAATCTAGATATAGGTGTGGAAGCTGGTAGTTTGTATTTTCGAAGAAAATTATAAAACAGTTGTTTGTGTTACTGATCATAGATTTTATTGAACCGATGTATAAGAGAGAATGAAAGAATTCTCAACCATATTTATCTATTTGTCAATTATAATTATTTTACATTAGTAAAAAATTGATTTAGGAGAAGACAATCTAATCTTTCGACATAACTTTTCCCACTTTAGTTACCAGCCGTGCTCATAGGATAGTCCATGTCCCAGACCAAATCCTGAATATCCTAATCCATGTCCGTAGTCACCGCGGACTGAAGAAGCTGGTAGAATTGGTCCGGTTGAGATGCTCGAAAGACCGTGAGATACGGCAACGGGTGCTGCGACGACGTGGTCCAAGGTGTAGGCTGGGGCTGCTGCGTATCCGTGTCCTAGTCCAAGGAATCGCCTTTTTATATATATATATATCTTTATATAATCTTCGTATATAACTTTCGTTATATAACCGCTTTTGTGTATTTCTAAGCCTGCAGAAAATAGTCGTGGGAATATAATATGGTTTTCCACACGGCGTGCACAAAGTTCGATTTTCGACGAAAACAGTTTTACTGATGACTCAGGAATAACGATATGCTGTAGCTGCTGGGAGGATTTGAAATTCCCACAGGATTAACTTTACGGAGTTCATAGTATATATTGACTCATTCGCCATCAATCGAGAAAGTTTATATAATTTGAATAGTTTCACTCCTTCGTAGACTCTTCTGAAATACACAAGGAACGCTAACAGACTACCTTAGTTTCGTTGCTGCCCAAGATTCTAGTAAATTATCTGGATTTCTTGAATTCTTCTTATACAACACCCTCACCAGTCTGAGACCCATCATATAATGAAATCACAAACTCTCAGAAAATATTTGATCGCTTTCAAAAGCGGCAAATTATCTGCCCTAGAGCTTAACTCTTCGAAATCTGGCGAAACATTTTCTCACCACTGTAGCCATAACCACCTAGGGCCAAGCCTCCGTGGATTCCATCATGCCCAGCATAGTCTCCATATCCCAGTCCCAGAATTCCTCGTTTATCCTGTTTTTTCGGCGCTTGAGAATCCACCGCGTAAACGGCGGATGCCATAAGGGCGACAATGGCGAGAATAGTCTATAAAAAAATATCCTCAAGTATAAAGTTTTCGATAAAATAGAAAACAGACGGCGGTTGGGTATACATAGATGGATACTTACTAAGGCGTTCATGTTATGATGTGGTGTTCGAGTCGATTGTGTGATCGCTGCAGTTGAACTGATGCAGAGTACAGTGACCCACCCTTTATATATACCACTGGGTCTTCTACCAGATATCGTGTATACATAGCTGTGTCGTGTATTCACTCGCCATTATGAATGTATTTTATCTAAGTATTTGCCTATATATCATTGCTTCTTGTAGATATGTGGTGTGCTTATGGTACAGTTCCTCAACACCTACATAAAACTTATATAACAGTACCTTTACCCACGTATGTATGATTAGCAGGAGTGTAGTGCACGCCTTTCTAAAGAGATTTTTCTCATCAGACGTGTCACGAAAATTCTTTGTTTCTGATCGGTCGATGTATAGATCTAGTTTAAACGCGCGCTCAGACATCTCGATGGCGACGGCGCGGGCGTAACGAGATCCGCGGCTTCCGATCGGTTCCCAGTTGCCTCTATTCCTCATCGTCTTAATTGGACATGAGCACATCTTTGCCCTATGCTTTGAAAAAAATATACCTTTGCCTTTGCCATAACCATAAGTCTTCTTTGAATTTCTTCAAAGAAAAATACATTTCAAAGGACAGCTTGTTGTATTTATCAGATTGCATTTTCTTTCATAAAAATGTATTTTCGTTAAGCTCTCAAATTCATTTCATTAAAGAGCCGAATACTTGTCGAATGTGCCGAAGATAACGAGACGCAAAATCTTTTTCAAGTTAGATCTCAGATCCGAATGCATAATTGCGCCGAGTCAACAGGCTTATTTACTCTCGAAATTGCCTTAATTATACTTGCACCCTTCATGGTTCGTCATATCCCATGATTCCTTGCATTTAGCAGCTTATGTAGCTTCTATTTGCTAAACAGATTGATCTCTTCACTCGGTTATTAGTGGCTCATCATTAATTTTGCTATTATTATTTCAACGGTGTGAATTAGCTAATTTGGAATTCCTTCAATTATAACCAGTCACAGGGAACCGAATACTGTCGGTCGTTGTTGCACTTTGTTCGCAAAAATAATTGAGTAGCCTGGGGCTAGAAATGAGAGGTCGTATTGTCAAAGGAATAGGTTTATTAATAAACGTTGGAACTATGGAATAATAATTATTTTTTTTTGGCATTTGGATTCTGGCCAATCGAAGCGCAGTATTTGATGACGTGAAGGACATCCCGATTCGAAATTATACTGATTATTTCCTCCATTACGATCTTGGATCGTATCGTACAGTATCAGAGTACAGTATTCTCGGTTACGTAGATTGTTTCAATCCCGTGGCCAGGGAAATTATCAGACCGATAATTTCCATGTAGCCTGTCAATTGGTTTCCCCGCATGTGACAGATTTCATTGAAATATCTGTTAAACCCGTGTCCCGGTTTGGATCAATTTCAAGATGCTAATCCCAAAATGAGTTGATTTGAACAGGTGAAAACTTTTCTCGAATACTGCACTTCTGTACTGCCGAGATCGTAATGAAAGAAATGATTCTCCGAATACCCCTTGACCTTCAAAATTCATCGCATATTTCCCTCAAGTTTTTCTGTATATCGACGAGCAGGATCAGTTCTGCAAATTAAAATCCCGAGTGCGCACGCGCAGATTTGCGTTATAAGTGCGCATGGGCAGGTGCTTTTTCCGATATGAAATTTATCCACGACAAATCGCCGCGATGTATCTAACCACAAATATTCTGTCAGTTCGGCTCTAATCGGTCATTTTTTATTTGTGGTTGTTGATTAAATATGGATTTATTAAATGCGGTTAGACTTTATTCGTATTTAATTAAGAATCGTAAATAATAAATGACCGATCGAGCCGAACTGTCAAAATATTTGGGGTTAAATACATCGCGGCGATTCGTCGTGTATAAATTTCATATTAGAAAAATCACCTGCGCACTCGTAAAGTTTTCCCCCGAAAACCTGCGCGTGCGCACTCGGAGCTTGCACCCGTTGACATAATAGGAATTCTCACTGTATACGTATATGTGGGATTAGATAAGTACATGAACATTATCTAACTCGTTGGGTACAGCGAAGACATATATTACGTATATAGTTGCAGATGCAAGACGATAGGGAATTTAGCTATCAAATTTCAATCGACTTTCACTCATCATACTGCACAGGTCTTCGGTCGCAGAAGTGGTTCGAAATTACGCATTCATTTTTTAAACTACGTAAGTGGGTTCCCAAAACCTCGATTCCTTTGTTTTTCAATCTTGCAGACGGAATTACAATTCTGTTTTAGTAAATTATGTTTTATGCATAATTATTAAGCGTCTGCATCAGACCTAAATCTGTGCTATAAATGTGCGATATACCTATTACAGCAATTCAAGTAAGTGAAAACTCACATTGATAAGTATCTACTTCCATTTTATACTTTGCCGAGTGTTTGCAACGAGTATTTGACGTTCGCTGCCGCCAAATTGTTCAATTCCCAGAAAAGTGAAGATATCTGGGCCTAAGCGTGCACAGACGCTCCTTTAAGGTAGTATAACGACAAATAGCTGCATTGCATGAACTGAGTAATTTGAATTGTTCAAGTTGATTTAACTTTATTTAGATTATTTCTTTGAATGTCTTCGCTGAATTATTATGAGAAACGTCTTTAGTGAGGTAGAAAAAGATATAAAAGTTTCAGCCAAATCGTGAAGGATCGGGATCAGAAGTGGTCCATTTGGCATGGAATGCTCTATAGTATCTAGATATATGTACGCGTCAGGACAATAAATCTCTAAAAATTTATCGTCTTAGTCGAATTGGAACAAAGTGATTAAATCAATTGAAATGCACGCGATAAACACCTGGAAGTATTCAATTATGTCGTCGTGGAAACTAGACTGCGGCTATAGCTAATTAAGCATGCTATTTTGACGTGCAGAATGAACGCATGAGTTCGAAACCCCGAACCACTTTTTACCCCAGTAGATAAACGACGTATGTATAACGACACGCATAATTGAAGCATTTAAAGAACCTAAAGTGGTACAGGATACATTGCGCGAAGTTTTATGACATTCATGGGTCGAATGCTTTTCCTTTGATGGATTTAGAAAATTCTTACTTGAATAGAAACACCTGCGAGATCGAGTAGTACACTTCGTTATTCCCTGCGAGACGGATTCGCTAATTATATTTTTATTTTTATAGTTATATTTGCACATGATGCGAAACGTTTGGCATTTCTATGTTCCTATACCATTGATCGTTCAAGATAAGTGCAAAAAAGATGAACTATAATTTTAAGGCTGATCCAAGTGAACGTTTACAATTTTTATTAGTCAATACGCAATATACTTTTCATTTTCTTTACATAGGATTTATTTGGTGTTACCGTAATTAACCAAGGATTGTAGTCAAAAGTCTTTTATTTAAGTATGAACCTACATTACACAATTTATACGCGACAAGTAAATTTTTATTCACCAAAAGTAGAGGAATATGTTTCCACCTATTACACAAATTTATTTCAAATTCAATTAATTAGTTCATTATTCTAGGTATCCCTTTATTGGTGAGGAATAAAAACTTAGGCACTTTTTAAAATTAAATTGTTTGACAGGCGGAAATTACAATAGACAATTTTTTCAACTACGCGAATCTGACAAGCTGCTTATTTGATATCGTTTATCTGTCTATATCTATAAAATAATCTTGTGAAGACGGAAATTATGAAGACAATAATAAGAACATTGGTTATACAGGGTGAGTTTTCTTTGGGCCCGAATGAGGGAGGAGCGTATCACCGCCAATACCCCGCCCCTTGCTTTATCGCACTGTTATCAAAATCTAACTTTACATCAGGCCGTCAATTGTTGGTCTGGTTGATTAAGGTATTGTTGCCTTTCGAATGACCATTACGTTCAGTTTATTGGCGGTGATAAGCTCATTCGGACCCGCGGAGAAAACTCATCCTGTATATAAATATTCAATTCTGTGATAATTGCAGAACACCCGTGAATTATGCTTGATTTACGTGACAGATGGGTGCTTTGGGTGTTAATAGCTTTTTTAGAAGGTACAATATTGCAGTAATTTTTTTCTGAAATAATAGTATTTCAAGAGTATGCCACTAAATTTTTATAGCTAAAAATATTAAAAATTACGCGAGTTATGAATTTTTATGCATAAAAACTAATTTTTACCGTTTTTTTTTTTAAATATTTTTTATTTTTTTAAATTATCTTAAATAGAAAAAATGGCTATGAAACCTGTTGGACTATTGAAAAGATATGTTAAACTATATCCCATAAAATTTTTGCGAAGGAATATGCAATACACAGGCTTCACAATACACGTTTGAACACGTGAGGGTGTCAAACACCCGGCCACGTGCCAGTAATGTAATTTTTGTGAGATGTGCCATTTAAGGGTTAGGAAGCAGGAAAAACATGATCAGGTAAGATTATAATATATCGACTCTTATGTGGAACGTAATTGAAACGAATTTGAAGATTATATGCTCGGGGACGAGTGTTATAGTTTGCCAATTTTTGGAAAAGCCGATTATAAATCTCTTTATATGTATAAAACAATCTTGTCCGCGTGAAGACCGAAATTAACCGCACGTGTGTAAACCTGTGTAAACATTACCGAGTAAGGTGCACGTGTATATAAAAGTTACAGAGTAAGGCGCGCAGCGCCAAGGGGAATTGGCGCGCAAAGCGCGCAGAGGTAAAACCCCTAGTAATGAATATAATGAAGAATAATGAAATGTGCTGAGAGTATAATAAAACGATGGCAGTAATATTATATTACGCACCTAGGGAGGGAAAGTAGGCTCTTCCAAACTGGGTGTGAGATTGACACGCTAGCCGAAGGCGAGGGTGGCAAGAACGCAGTTTAGAATGGCCTTTTCCACTCCCGTGTGACGTATACTATTGTTCACCACCCCCTGCATCGGAAGGTCCGACTTACCGTTTTACGCGACATGCCGAAAGTCGTACTTTCCGTGCAAGTGTGATGAAAAATAATCTTCTACAAAGTACTTGAACTGAACTTTCTTGGTGATATCGAAACTTACAGAATTGTTCTCGCAGAAAGATCACAAAATTCATTTTCGCGGAATCTATTCCTCCTACTACCATATTGTGCATCTAATAAACCGATTCATTCTGTTGAAAAAGTGTTCAGGTATCCATCAACGATTAATATCTAACTTCAGATGACAGGGACATGAAAGCCATGTCCAGCACCCTGACCACCATAATCCAGTCCAGCACCGAAACCGCCGAAGTGGCTTCTATACATGTTTCTCTCCCCGCCAACAGTTTCGTGAACCACAACTGCCTTGGGTACGTGTCTGTGGACAATTATCTCATGCAACTGACTCTTGGGCGAAAGTAGAATGGTCCTGCTTGCGCCTAAAACAACAGTCTTAGGATGCACGATGATGTTCTTGTGCATAGGGTGCGTTACCACTATAGGTTTGTGCTCCAAAATCAATGTCTTCGGCACTAAATGGATCAGGACGTTCGTTTCGTGTTCACCCTGATCTACCAAGACCGGTTTGTGTTCGAAAATCATTGTGTGTGAATTTTGATGGTCAAGTATGACACCCTGGCGACTGAGATGATCCAAAACTAGAGGCTTGTGTTCAAGAATTACATTCTTCCCATGAGAATGTTCCACAATGACATGCTTCTGATCGAGAACAACTCCGGCCGCATGATCGACGAGGAATTCCTTATGATCGACGATGACCCTCGAATCGATAGAAGGATGTTTTTCTAAAGCCGGGATAATTATGAGGTGATCGTTACCTAACGGCCCCAAACTGTGATCTCCCTTGGGTCCTTTTCCAGTGGAAATTGTTGAGGTTGTAGAAATTGTCCGCGATTTTGACACGATGGGAATGCTCTTTGGGATCACATTCGGTCTGGCCAACGCTGGCACGCTGAAGTGCCTACCACGACGGTGATCTAACTCGAAAGACACGAAACCGACCTCAAGGGGCGATCGTTTTGCATTATTTGACGTCTCTAGCTCCTCATCGATCTTGAAATTATCGAAATCGAGCCCAGGAGTTTTTTGCAAAGATGTACCACCCGCGAAACGGATGATCGCCAGAAGATATATGGCCTGCAGGACGAGAAAGAATAATTATGATTTTTTTTCAGAAATTATTGCATAAAAATGTAGTGTTTGAGTTATTTAGATGTGATTGGAGAATGAGTTTTAAAGTTTAAGAAAAGTATTTAGTGAAGTGACAAGTGTAGTCTGTAAGGAATAGAGTTTCGCCGCCAGTTTTATATGCTATCCAGACTAAATAGGGACACATAAGGTTTAAAACCTAAGGTCACGTGTGAAGAGAATGATGAATGTGTGGCATTGTCGAAGAGAAGTTATGGTTGGAGGGAGAGTTGGAGCGGCTGGAAATTTTGAGGATCGAGTGAGTGCAGTGTGTGTGGCGGATGCATGGTAACGCTGAGCGGGAACAAAAGTGCGACTGTGTGAATGCGTGGGTGAAAATGCATGGAAGCTTTTAGAAAAAGGAGAAAGTAAGGACTGCTAGGGGCTGTTGAGTGTCTGAGGGTAAAGGCAGTTGATTTTGGAAAGCGAACAAGAGAAGACCACATAGGGTCGTGATCTATCGGATTATTATCATTTTATTTCTTGATTAACAAATAAATGCCTTCACTAATTAAAATACTTCTGTTGGATGAGATACTGGAATGTTCCTGCAGAAATGTTTTTGCGTAAAGACAGGATAACTGTAAAAACATGTCATCGAATGGAAAGAAATTTGAGTATACCGGGTATTTCCTCGTTTAGTAAGTGTTTTCTTGCAGGTCCCGGATTGTCAGGCCGCGGTAAACACATGCCGGTAAACATATTTTATTAAAAACCCTGTTATATACGATAGTCGAGCGGTGAACCGCGTGCGATACCGATAATTTTGCGGCATGTGTTTACCGGCCTGACGATCTGCCACCTGCATGACTGAGACGTCATCGAGGAAACACCCGGTACATGCCTTTCAGCTAGTAAGTAACTTTCGTTTATCAGAATTTACAGGCAATGTTACCTGAATAAGAGTCGACTTTCACTATGTAAAGTGTAATTCCTTTGATTAGCTTTACGTCACATATAGTAGGTAATCTGGTTATTTGATTTTAGTTTCACCAAAAAATCACGAAAGAAACTTAATGCCGCTGACAGAAATCTGCCGGCTCAATTTCAATGAGATCAAAAAAAAAAATCACAAACTAGACGAAAAAACCTGACAACTTTCTGCAGCGAATCAAAATGAAGGTTAGTATGTAATTATTCAATTCCAGCCATTTTTGTTCATGCATCTTTTATTGAAAAACATCAAACTAATTTATTTAATTTACAATATGGTCTTGAATATGTAATTAACTTTCATTCGGCACAAGTAAAACGGTCAAGGATCAGTTTAAGCCTATTTGGAATGCACTCTATCGATGGTTAAATTTTCAATTTACTTAAAATCAGCAGATAATACGGTAAATTATCAAATGTCGCTATGAACACATTACGGTTTGTGCCAATTGAACTTTATAACATATTATGGTTGACGATAGAGGGAAATTTAGAAATATAGTATTATATGTCCTTATGTTTCCTTTCTAATCCGATTTAGGATCTGAATTTCAGACAGCTTGGGGCTACGCTGTTGGGTGTGCAACTAGCACTATGTGCAACGTTTGATTTTTTATCTTTGAATAAATTCTAATATCCTAAGCTATCAAGACTCACTCTGAGCGCGAATCTCATGCTGCGGCAGCAACTCGACCGACGTGTCAGCGTACCACTAACTACCAGACTCTTTTAAAACCTAGTCATATTTCAAATTCATTTCATTCAAGTCCGTTCAAAGTATACGCGTGTATATCGGGGTAGCGACACGTTTATGAGTCTGCAGTTATATGTATATCCATACAACGTACAACTAGTTATGCAAGCAAGTGTATGAGTGCATCGACGAGAATGCAGACACACACGTAACTCGGTGAACCAGTTTCATTTTGTAAAGGAAAGACGATAGTCCACAACCCATGCTGCGGTTGTTTCGCAACTCGCCAAATATGGGAAACAGTTTAGCCTACAGCTTGGAAGGTTTCGGGTAACCTGGATCTTACAGTACATAAATTTAACGACCTTCACGAGTCTCTTGGCCTTCGCCATAAAAATATTTGTTATTGACCTATCAGTGAAATATAATGAC
Organism: Rhogogaster chlorosoma; assembly: GCA_944452935.1. Taxonomy (NCBI): domain Eukaryota; kingdom Metazoa; phylum Arthropoda; class Insecta; order Hymenoptera; family Tenthredinidae; genus Rhogogaster; species Rhogogaster chlorosoma. The sequence goes on from OX101797.1 coordinate 26,943,111, forward strand.
TTTGTTTTTAGCGAGTTTTATTTCCGCTACCGGCATATGGCGCGGGCTTTACCGCAGATACGAACCGGCAAAGAGATTTTATTGATTTATGTGACAAGTTTTTAGTTACATCTGGAACAAGTCCTGGTCAACGTGTCAATGGTGTAATACGGGCTGCACGAGTGCTTCCTAATTTTTAGGGTGCACAATTTTCCTTCAGTAAGCCATTCATAATAACAGCTTATCTATTGCTCTGCCAGTTAAAGTCATTTCACGATTGAACTACTCCGAAAGTTGAACTAATTTCAAAGCGTGACAAGGTACAGATACATCCAAGGGTATACTTGTGATCAGCGCTACAGTCAATTAACTCGTGAAAAGTATACGACTTCGGTTCAATAAGTTTCGCAAACAATTTTTCAAACAATATGTTATATCAAAGGATTTAATTACCTGAATTGAAACGAGACGTAAAATCAAGATTTTTCGTGGTAATTTCCATCACCTTAGAGCCCCATGCAGTTTCTAAAAACGCTTTCAAGTATGATTGGAATATATATAGGTTGTTAGTAAATAATTATTAGTGAACTTTTTTTCTCGTACAAGCAAACATTCAAATTGAACAAGGTATGGCAATTCTCCATGCTCATCATTTGTATGACAAACTCTGCGGTTCCAAAATTTTTTGTCCAGCCGTTTTCGAAATCATTTGGTAAATTTAAACTAATTAATTACAAAAATGGATGAAAAATGTTTTACGATTAAGAAACGTGCTTGTGAACTTTCATTTATGAAGAGAAAGATACAGGTATTCATGGTCACAGCGTCAGCGTATATTTCTAAAAATTTGTTTTTCGGATACTCAAGGCCCGAGAATGTCAAAAATCGTTGAAATTAGCAGAAATCATTTTTCGACTGAAACCGAAACTTGCCTAATCCCCAAGGTAATGAGAAGTAAAATAAAAATAGGTTCTGAGAAAATAGTCTTTCGGTTATTTTGAACGTATTTATTTCTCAAGGGATATTTTTTTTATCAAAACCTCTCCATATAATAAATTAGTCAAATAAATATCAATTGATCGACACACTACTAATCTTAATCAAACTATGTTTCCCATTCCATGTAAATGTAGTATGGATAAACAGATTTGAAAATGCTAACTAAATGTCATTGATTGAATAAAATGTCTCCGCCTGTACCCTTATTATACGTATGTGATCACCAATCAATTGCTAGACCTGTCTATTGTCTATCAAAATAAAATGAACAGTCCCAGACATGCCTGGAATATAAATGTATTCGCATTTTAAAAGTGTATGTATAGAAACTTGGTATTGCATTCAGTACAGTAAAAGAGTATATTCAAATATTCCAATCATTTCAGAAGTTTGAATTTTTGGCGCCGCGACGACTGCAGACTTCATCTGTGCGATATCTCGTTTCACTTCGTTGCACTTCGAGTCTCGGAACGTGACAATCGATACTGTTCAAGTCTTGGGTTCATGTCTATGCTTGAGTTACTGGGACAGCCATGCTTTTCGAAATTTCATCGTATCGTTTTATCTATACCGTTTTGATTTCGTACAGATCAGCGGGAAGTGGTTTCATTGAATGACATCTTGATCCTTCATAACGATCGCTACAACGGTTTTAGTCCAAATATCGAAAGTTGAAATCCGTTATTAGCTATAATTGCCGGCAAAAATGCAGGTTATGTTTACCGTCCCGCGAGTATATGTTACACAGAATGTAATCCGACCATCATTTCGTAGCAAGATAACAAAAGTGGAAATAATGAAACGTTTACAAAAAGAGAACAAGAGCGAATTCGGGGGGCTCATCGAAACGAAAAAAGAAAAAAAGGCTAGAGAAAAACGGGAGGGTAAAACTATACCGTATAAGCAATCCGCGCTCGATTTGTCTCGAAAAAAAGCGCCGATAGACACAGAAGCTCACTACATTAGTAATATGAAAAGCCATGAATTATTGAAGATTAAATTCATGGGAAGATTCCTGCCGTATCACACGAAAAAAATCTTAAGAATAGTCAAATCAAAGTCTGTTGAAGCGAGTGAAAAATTGGAAACAATTCCGAGAGTTGAACAGCCCAAGCCTATTATCTACGCTGAAAATTCTCATTCTAAAACTGACTTTACCAAGAGCAATGGAAATTCAGATGAAAAGCCCTCACTGCCTTCAAAGATATTGATTAACAGGATAACTTCGTTTTCCTATTTGGAGAACAGGAAAAATGCGCTAGAAAATTTGAACGATAGAAAGCTACTTTCCATTTCCCCTTACAGTGATAAAACCAAATTATCAATTCCCAGCGTTACGAGAATATTAAACAAGACAATGTCGCCTGAATCTAAATTGAATTTGGAATTATGGAAGCAGAGAATGATTCTCAAACTAGGTCAAGAAGGCTTTGAAAAGTACAGCCAAGGTATAAAGCTTGGTTGCACACCCGAGGTGACAAATATACCTTCAACAGGGGTATTCGAAGTAAAAGCAGTTAATGCAAGAACTTTGATCAACCGTTGCTTCCATATTAGATATCAGAGTTTCTAATTGTTCAGAAAACAAACCTCTCTCCATTGAACAGACAACTTTTTGATGGGTCAATTTTTTTTATAGAAAATTGAAAGGCAGTGAATAAAAATGTTTTCTTCACTTAGTGTGATAATGGACGTTGTACCCACGCTTTGCGTGGACAAAACCCCCATTTCCCCACCTTATAAAGTAAAATTATGTAAAAAGTTTTACCGCACCCGTATCATAATGTACTATAGTCGACTTGAAATTTCGAAAGCAAATAATTGATTCCTTGAGTTATATTTGCAATTTTAAAAAGTTATCCATTCATCCAGCAGAGCTGTGATTTCTGAACAATTAGAGACACAAACATCTAGAATCCAAATCCTTGCATTGAGTGCTTCAACTTTGACTGCATCTAACTCTGAAATCCGGTCACTCACAATTCCTGATTTTCACTTGATTATGCCTCAAAAAATTATAAAACTATTGTAATGAAACCGGCTGCTTAAAGAACAGTTTGGAGACGTGGTAGTATTCCAATAATGTCCCTATGCGAAGCATATTTATTGTTGACAGGGGTTACAGAAGATAAATAATCCACAACTAGGCAAAACAAGATTAATTCGAATGTCCGACCTTTTTTTTTCAGAATTACTTCTTTATGGGAAACAGTTTCACTCCAGCATTCAGAATCACTTGACTGGAGAACCTTTCGAGGTTCCGCCTACCGTAGAAAAGTCTTGGCAGAGTGTCCAGCATGTTTTGAAAGAAGTTAATGACGTACGTGTGATAGAAAGCCATGCTATACACTCGAAATTGTATTACAGAGGAGTGGTCGACTGCGTAGCTACGTATAGGTGAGAATAATCTACTGTGTATTGCTCCAGCTCGTGACTTCTTGTTTTTGAAAACGGGGAAAATTATTGCAATCATCCCAAAAGTGAGAAGTAGATTTGTTTTTTATTCAATCAATAATATCTCAAGAATAGACCGACGGATTTTGATAAATTTCTCTTAAATCCATATGATTTTATCCAACTCAAATCTGATCAAATTCTTCAATTATGCACCCAGTAGTTTTTGAGTTGAAATAAACGAATCAATTTTCAGCTCACTTAGATAATTTTCTATACAACCTATCCCGAAAAACTTCCAAAACTTGAGTACCCCGTATTTCAGAGGCAACTTGTGTGTAATAGACTGGAAAAAGTCTGACAAGGCAAAGAATTCTATTGAAAACACTTTCGATGCACCTATCCAAGTGGCTTCGTACATTGGGGCACTAAACTCCGACAGCAACTATAACTTCCAAGTAAATGAGTAATTGTTGCCTGCCGTTGACGTTATTTTGAAAATTTCTGTTTTCTTCGAATAAACCTGATCCTGGCTTCAGGTTCAAAATGGCCTGGTTGTAGTTGGCTACACGAACGGTGACCCAGCATCAGTCCACGAGATGAATCCCACGTTATTAAATAAATACTGGAAACTCTGGCTGAGGAGATTGCAGCAGTATTACGTGGATCTGACGTCAGTTGAATAGAATTTTATCATCGAAATTGAAAAGTGAAAAGAAAGTGTCCATCTTTCCAGGTAGGATGTAATTTTCGTGGATGCCCAACATTATAGTGTAAACGCCTGCATGCAAGCAACTCAAATACCAGACCGTTGTTCGTTTTGTTGCGCATCAGATGTTATGCGCAACAAAAGTCGATCTTACGATTGTTTCACCAAACCCCTACACTGAACAACTACAAAAAGTAAACTGTATGTGTAGAAAATCATATTCGATGTTTGTTGTAGAATGAAAACTACAGCAGATGTGGCCAGTTCTGTGTAAATCACCTCGAAAAGATTGATCTGTGATTTATCAATCATCATTTCGCAATGACATGCTTCCGCTAGTGATATAATAAATAATTTTTTCATTGAATAATAAATGGACGGCAACTTGCTGTTGAAGAAAGCACGTCTGTGTTTTGTTATGAATGCAAATTTTATAGTTTTTTTTTTTTTTTTTTGAAAATGCCACCATTATTAGGGGTACACAACCTTGAGATTTTCTTGAGAAAATTTTCCTTGAGAAAAAGTTGTTTTATTTTTTTTTTTGCTAAATTGTTTATACTTTCAAGAATATTTTGAGCGTTCAACCAATTCAAAATTCAAATTGTTTCCGGAGTTAAATAGCATTTAGAAGTGAATTTACCTATGTGCGTAGTTGGATTTGGGATACCACTGTCTTGCAGTAGAAATTACCACAATTCTAGCATTTGGTACTTCGGAGCAGAGTAAATTTGACTAGAATTGTGGTAATTCCCACTGCCAAACGGTGTTATCCCATATCCAACTATGCACATAGATAAATTCAACACCACATTTTTCTCCGTGCAGGTAGCAAGCGGCCTGGTGCGAGCCGACAGATAAAAGCCTTGAGGAAGGACAGTGTTGAATATTCTTTTATATCAAATATTCTGAATCAGTCTTTGTTCGCCTTGTAACGCAGTGGAGTACAGATCGCCACGTGTGTTATTGATGGTAATTTAAAACAATATTCGGTCTTAAGACGCTGGACTTCGTTTTCCGCGCTTTTCTCGAAACTACATTTTTCAAACTGGTGGAAAAGATATCTCAAAATCCACTCAAACGATTTTGATGAAATATTCAAACCAATTGTATGTTATAGTATTATCTAAAGCATACGGATTTTTCGATTAGATGCCGCGTTGATTTTTCATTAATTGTTAAAACGTTCACAAATTTCGTAAATATCAGAGTTCTTTTTTCAAACAGCTGTCATTTTTACAAAAAAATTTTCAGGAATTTTTCCATATACTGCATCTTAGCTATTACCTTTATAAATAAGAAACATTTTTTTTCTATTCTTCAAACCATGCCTGACGGATATGAAAATTCTACAATCAGCCAGGATTTTGAAAAGAGGATCCACTTAACGGCTCATATCTCCGACATTTCTCAATTTTTCTTATTCGTTTTTTTTTTCTCATTTTTTTTTTTTATTGTAAGTAAAACTGCAATGTGTTTGTATAAAAAGAAAATTATTTCATATATTTAATAGCTTGCGACATTAGATTTTATTTTTATACCCGATTTTCCAAGCGCCAAGGTAGTGTAACCCCTTAAAGCAGCGCCGGATTAAGACCCCGCGAGGCCCGGGGCTAAGTCTCGAAGGGGCCCTTTTAAGGGTAGAAAAAAACCCAATTTTGGTAAAAGTAGGAGAATAAATTGCAATTTTTAGTTTTCGAGACCAATGTTACAATTCCAATTTAATTTGTCATGTGTCGTCGTTTCCGAATAAGAAGGGTCTATCTCCGAGTCCTGCTAAGAAGGGACCATCTCGCAATTGATTTAAGGTCTTATCTCAATAAATCTAAATAAAAATTATTTTACTTAATAAAATCAAATTATATAATTTAATTTGATTAAATAAAAATTAGCTCCCGGAGACAAGACTTTAGATGGATCGCGAAATGGGCCCTTCTTAACCGGACTCTGAGATAGGCCCTTTTCTTCTAGCCGGATTCTGAGATAGGCCTTTCTTATTCACAAACGACCATGTGTGGAATACTATTCTAAATATTAATACTATTCTAAATTATTCTGCGGATCTAATCTAAGACATTGTGAATATGTTCACAACAATTATCTTCTTTTACCTAAACGTGTCATGTCTTTTCTGATAGAAATCGTGCGTAACTACTAAAATTTACTTCAAAAATTAGATTAAAAATATTATGGAAAATTATTTTTTTATTTTAGATTTTATAAAATTCATCGTAACATATTCAAAAAAAAATATTTTTTTCTTAGAGAAAGGAGCCCTTGGGACCCTTGGGGCCCGGAGCTGCAGCCCCAGCTAGCCCCCTGCTTAATCCGGCGCTGCCTTAAAGTAATTAAAATCGATCAAAATGCTGTTTTAGACCCTCATTACTTATGTTTAAATGCCATCGATTTAGTTCAAATAGCAAATCTATACTCGACTCGAGACCAGACTGCTTTGAGATATTCATGAAAGATTGTTTCATAAGAAATTTCAAAAACACAGAAATCGAAGAAAATTTCATTTGTACATGTCTAGACCCCCTTAACGAAGTGTTCTTCAACCCTATGAGCGTATAGAATCCCCCTACCCCCATATCATACCATTCCTGTATGGTCCGTAGACAAGTGACAATATGTCATGAGGAAGATAAACACGTACTCATAGTGCAGAGAAAAGGTCGATGTACTTTCGTCAAACATCAGGTGGTAATAAAGCGTAGATGAGGGAGACAAAGAGGGAAGATAATTCGAGTAGAAATATTTCCGACGACGGATATGATAATCCAGAAGAGAAAGTTTTGATTTCAAAATTTGGATTAAAAGTTCGTTTTTGAAAGTTGTCTCAAAGTGCGTGCGATGTATAAAAGGAAATAAAAACGTTCCGAGGCTTATACCTTACATGCGGTCACGAACCCTAAAAACAAAGTTCCTACGTTTTCCCCAGACTAACATGTAGCAATTAAAACTTTATCCCCTCTACCGTACGTAGGTACCATACTATGTAACTTACCACGGCCCAACCTAATCCAGCTCAACTCCACTAGTACATACGTATCTCAAGTATAGGTGGACGTTATATTCTGATTATACCGATGTATATGGTATATCTATGGTTGCTGCTCATAAACACTGCGTCATATACACATATACCTACGTGATACACGTATATGTATATATACATATATATATAACATGACCCCTTCCTTCCCAAGGGGAGCATAAAGTAATGGTGGAACGGTGTACTGAAATTATCTTTGGTATGTTGCGTCGCTTCTACGTTACACCACACATGTTGTATAGGTATATCTGTATGTATCCGTGGGTGAGTGCAATGTATGTATGTACATTAGGGTGTCCGTTATTTACCAAGTTGGCTTTTTTCGCTCGGATATCATTTAAATTGTTAGTTCATAGCCTAAAATGAAATTTGGAAAAAAAAATTTGTACGAAATAAATTTTTGACGCCAATATCAAAATTTCTCCATCCAAAGGGATCATAATAGAAGCAGAATCAACAATATTTGAAAAGTTATTGAACATAATAAGCAAGAAAAAAATTAATTTCTAAAAAGTGCAAAAACTCTATGTTAAATGAATGGGAAAAGTATCGTCATTTAGGCAGGGTCAAACGGCATCGGATAAATTTTTTTTTTTTCAAAATGGTTTTTAGGCTATAAACTAACAATTTAAATGATACTCAAGTGCAAAAAGCCAACTTGATAAATAACGGATACCCTAATATACATATGCACCCTGCTCGTCTCTTTCCTACAACCTCTCTTCGCAGTCCCGTAATACGCGGCGTTGCTCGCGTATGTAAATGCTGTTTACACAAACAAGATGATATCGCATTTGCGCCGGGGGCAACAAGCTCTTCATTAACGGATTCGGCTATACAATATCCGATAAAGGATGTGTAAATTATGATCCTTCACGGGGGATGGGCAAAAGTCAACCGCCCTCACCTGTGGATTTAGTAGATAGACAAATGTGTAACCAAAGGACATGTTCAGGGAAAATTATTTATCTATACATTCATTTATTTTATCAATTTTCTTCGATTGAAAAATGGTAAATTGGACTCGATTCCAGTTCCATGAGGGATATAACAAACGCGCGGGGGTCGTCTGAGTAATCTGGTGAACCTCGTGTGCTAAGGGAGGAGAGAAACGCCCTTAAATTCTGACGAAAGGTGGGCATAAATTCGACTTAGGCGCTTAGCGCACCTCTCCGCGACAGATAATTCTAAATCTCCCGATAATCCCTGTATAATCCCTATCTAACTAGGGCATATTTTGAACAAGAGGGTAGATATGGCGCTTGAATGAATTCTGAATCTGATAAATCTTGGCGGCGCACTCTCCCCTTTATATAGGAGAGAAAAAAAGAAAAATAGCCATTATCCAGTTTGCAATTTATCTGCGAGCCCGGGAAAAACGCAGGCGGCCAACGTCCCGGCTCTTATACCTCTACCTACTTACTTCTCCGGGGTCTTAATGCGTTTTGTGCGAATGGCAAACGTTGCCTTAAATTCTCGCACCAAAGACTCGGCCGGGGAATGGAAATGGATTTTTACAAAGCGACTTAGGGGTGCCCTATGTGCTGGAGGCTGGAAGGATCGTTTATAATTTTACGTGAAATATGAAAGCTTGCACCCAACAAACAGCGGCATCCTCCGCAGATCGTTGTCTACTGGATTGACGGCTTCAGTTTCGGCTGCAATCTCTTCAATTATACGATACTTAAATCGTATGGTTTTGTCAATGTGAAAGGCGTGTGCAGCTCTTGGGGCCCGTAACTAGCCCTTAATTATGGCGGGAATGATTCGCCGCAACAAAACGCCGTTTAAAAAGAGAACAAAGAGAGAGAGAAAAAAAAAAAACTTAAATAAAAGGGCGCAATTTCACAGCCACTGGTTCGAAAACTGAAAAGGCGTGCACCGTTCCGCGATGAAACGAAGAGGGGAATGGATAGCACCGTTTCACGAAACGGGCCAGCTACATGGAGGGGCATCTAAAGAGCAGTACGAGAGAAAAGAGAAAATAGGGAACAGGGAATAGGGAATAGGGAAGAGGAGAATCCGTCGGAGAAAAGAGACCAAGTCGAGCTGATGTTAAATGAGGCTAACCCAGCGCCGTGCCCAACGTGGCGCTGGGCGCGGTCCCTGCACAAATCGATTTTGGGGGAAGAAAGACGGAGATGAGCCGCGCGCCAGTGAGCCAGAGCAGGACAAGTCTCCCCGTACAGATTACAGATGCTGCGCGGATACTTCTGCGATCTTCAATCAAGATCAACAGCCCCTTTACTCACCTTCAACACACACTCGACTATTTGACTTTACCCAGGCCCTCTATGCATTTCGCGCTTGCCCGTAGTGTCAAAATATTGGGTGAAATTGTTTTTTTTAACTTCCTCTTCGGGCATTTTATTCGGCGTTGATCCAATTACAGTGAAACTTTTTTTTCGCTCGTCGGGATTCGTGAGCTTTCTGGCGATTTTTTATAATGTTTTCGTTTGCTGGTCTAGAAGTTTCTGGCATTTTTTTTCTTTGCTTCTCCTTCAACAGGGGCAACTAAAAAGAGCCAACTATACATGTGACATGCAGACTGATGGAATAAGTTTTATACTGCTCCCAGAATGGCCACTAATAATGGGTCGCATCTGGTTTTAGAAGGGAAAGGAAGCTGCCTTTTCCCGAAATTCTAAAAGTTGCACCTGTATTATAACTCACTTCAAATTGGCTCTTGAAGTGCGGGCACTTCCAAGTTCGTATAATGAATATTCCAGATTTCTACAATAGTTGACACTTGTCCGTCGTCGGACTAGGTGCGATAATAATTCCGTTTAGTATATTTTGACATAATTTTGGAGTTGGCGGGAGCCCATTTCCAGCATCCGCGCAAAACATAAACTTCTGACTCAAAAGTGGGAGCGGATGATTTATTTCTGCCGAGATTAAACTTTTCGCGTAGATATATACTAATTCCCAACGCCGAGGTAAAAATAAAATGATACGATTTCACGCCGACGAAATTAAGCAACTATAAGGGTGCAGCGTTGGACAAAGACAGTATTGCGCCCAAGGCTAACTATGTATACCCCCCCCCCCCCCCCCCCAACTGCCTATTTTCCAATAATACAGTGCGCAGTCCATTAAAATACAACTTACATACATATTTTAATAATAAAAAAAGACACAAAACTTGAATCATATTTTTATACAGATACGTAAAACCTAAAATGTGAGCCAAAATGTTTTTCATACACAGTTTTTAAAAATTTTAGTGATTCTATTCATAGAATTGAAGCTGGGTCTTAGCATTGAAACCTGGCCATGTTACTAATATTGCTCAATGACGTATTTAAGTTAAGAATTAACAGTTTAATTGTTTTGAATTTCATTGCATATTCACTAACGAAGTCAACGCATGCCGATAGAATTTTTTATGCACATAACTACATTCACTTCTATTGAAACTGTTTGAATATTTTCGCAATACAAAGAATCAACACATAATCATTGAAGACCCTGCAAATAAATAAATACTTACTTTTGCATTGAAGTTAAAATCAGAATTTTTTCTGTTATAAAATTAAAATTGAAATGCAACTTTAACATCACCCTTATTTTGAATTTTATCCTCTATACTGCTTAGTGCTTGAATACTCAAGACATAATAAATTGCAAAAATTATAGTCATACGCTAGAATAAATAACATAACACTACCGCTGGTCATATCGCGTTACTAATGTTATAAGGTCGTAAGCGCCAAAAATTCAATTTTAGTGCTAGAACGTCGTATAATTTTTTTTTTCTGGAATTGCTTCGGAATTGACAATAACGTGTAGATCAATTGAAATTTCCATTGGAATTAAAAAAAAAAAAAAAATTGGCGGAACAACTTTCCGTTTTTTTGTAAAACTAACTTTTTTTTTGCCGGAATCTCAATAGATCTACTTGTTTTCATCGATTTCATGGCGATTCCGAGAAAAAAAAAAAAAACGAACTTTTGGTTTTAACAGAACTAGAAGGTCACATAATGTCGGTTACCTCATAGCATTAATAACGCGATATATCAGTGCACAACACTCTTTAAGAGTGCCGCATGTCGCCTGTCAATTTTTTTATTCAACGAGTGCTCAATAGTGAAAATTGTTGCAATATGACTGTTTGGAGGACTCGTATATGCTTTTGGCGCCCCCTTGCCTATTGCACCCGCGGCCGATGCCGCCCCCCCCCCCCCCCCCCCCCCCCCCTTGTCCGGCGCTGTGAGGGTGTATGGGTGAATATCTAGCTGCTACGTAGATACCGCTGGTTCGCTCCTGTCCTACAAGGCTGATCCTTCGAACGTACGAAGGAGGGTCCATTGTTCCAACCGATTTTATAGGTGATCCCAGGAACTTTAATGCTATTCTCCAGCGGTAAAGCAAACTAAATTACACCTAAAGTCACACTAAGACTGTTCCTAGGACGGGAAAAAGACCGAATCGATTTTTACCGTCAATGCGAACCCAACGAATCGTTGGTCGTAGGTGAAAGAGGTCCCTAGGGATCTTTCGATCCTTAATGATCATTGATCGCTTGCTCATAGAACGCTAACCAGCTTTCGCCCTTTGTTAACGGTATTTTCTGGCCGCCTGATGCTTCGCAACCAAACGTACACACACGCGTACCCGGCCTAATGCAATCTTCAGGTTGGACATCAGACACATCTGGCTCACATCACACACCCAGCTTCATAGCGATCTATGTATACTGGTAACTAGGCTAGCTCTCTTATACATATATTTACGTAAATCGACGCTTGCGTGAAATTCATCCTCTCCACATCAGAAACACGAGACTACGGTGAACACTGTTCACACTCGGCAACGTTCTGAATAGGAGATAAGCCAAGGAGAGAAAAAAAAAAACACTGTTCACAGGTTCCTCACCAAAAACAGTTGAGGTTTGACCCTTCGTCAAGGAGGTGCATAATTATCAGATTTGTAGGTATGCATTAAGCCCGAAAACTCCGCGATTTGAATTATTTAAAATATTCCTTCAAAATATAATGATATAAGAAAGAAGCAAATACCGTACCGTACCTCACGCTTTTATTAAAAAAGTAATTCGTCAACGTTTGAAATTCGAGGGGGGGAAACGGCCGTGTCCCAAAATTAAAAATCAGAACATTTTTTATCTTCGCAAATTGACCAATAAAAACAACCAAGTTTTTTCTTCTCTGCTATAATAACAAAGGGAAAGAATCATCAATTATGGTGAAGACTTTTGCGAGGCAACTAACTTCTGAATCTTCCAACTGCAGACTTTTAGCTATTATTTTTTGTCTCCTCACTTCCAGTGCAAAAAAAATGTAGGTAGTAAATAGATAATGATAATAGTAAGTAGGTACATGATAGTAGGTAGATAATGGATTTGTAATGGATTTGTAACTGTAAAGATAATTAATGATCTCGTCGGAAGATTATACCCTGGCTCCTTTATCACAATATGAGAGCTGTCCACCCATGTTTTGCTTGAATAATTGCGATCCTGATGAAACTGTAACCCCCCCCCCCCCCCCCCCAGAGGCTCATTGATCGATTAATTTATTAGTAGACTGGACATGGGGAGCAGCAGCAGCGGCTGCGATGTCTCTGAATTTCGGTCTATTTCTAAATGCGACGTATGACGTAGATGGTGGATTAAAAATGTATCTAAGGATAGTACCTATACGTATCTTCATCTCCAGGGAATAAACTATTCAGCGGAGACAACCTTGGTTATCTGACAAAGTTAATATAATAAAATTTTAATTGTCAGAGTGACAGACGCAGAATAATCCAGACATTTAAATAGGTGATTCGACGGTTTACTGCGGCGTAAAAAATGCCTCATCAACTTTTTTTCAGAATACAATTAACATATTTTATCGCAGTGAAGGAAGGGAGGAGAACATGGAGAGACACTAAAAACCATAGCCTCGTTCTAGGCTTACAACAGGTGCCTGAAGGCGGGAATTGAAGACGGGCAGCTTGAGACCTTAACGCAGAATTGTAACGTTGAAAAGTTGGCAGGGAAGAGGGGTCATAATGTGAGCTAATTGTAATTATTACCCCCTATAGTAGATAGAAAGACACGTAGTTAAGTAGAAACGAAGGTAAGTGGGCTCTTATGCTAATTATCAAGCACTCATTAGATCCGGGTAGGAAACTGACTATGCATTTTTGGCACGATAATACGAACGCAATTCACGAACTCTTGCTCTCATTTGCACATCTATGCATGCGGAAGCTTAGGGTTGCGACAAATTTTGGGAATCTATATAACCCTTGGTATCAGGGAACCGGCCATAGACCCGAAGAGATTAGAGGTCAAGGGGTCACGGGCCCTTTGCACAAGGGTCGCCTGTACACCAAAGGCATTATTCACTTGTCCCGGAGCGACGTGACGGTGTCAACCATAACTCTTCAGAATATTGAAATGCTGAACTGAGGTGGATATTTCTGACATATTGTTTGACATGACATAGGTCCAGCACAGCGTATTAAATTTTTTACAAGTTTCATGTGCGGCCATGCAGGAGCAGGAAATACCGGGAATTTAGATTTCCCTCGCGCGTTGCAAGCCATTGTTTGGATATATCTTTTTTTCTTTTTAATTTTCCCGTGCTCTGGTGAGCCACGGTCGACTTTGTTTGCGTCGCATGGGACGTAGCGGTTTTTATCCGGCGGTAATAACTTGTCCATTTCGTTCGGTTTCATTTCGATTCCTTCGCCGTTACCGTGCCGTTTTACCGCTTTTTTATGGCTGCACGCGGTCGATTAGGACGAGAAATTTCGGGACTCCAACGCCTCTCGTGTCGTTCTAACCAACGGAAAATCTAGGTGCCACTAACTCAGGGGTGAAAATACAATGAAACAAAGGAATAGAAGACCCGCAGACTGGGCAGTCTGAAACATTAGAGAGTAAATGGAAAACTGTAAATTAAAAAAGCCGCTCATCGTAAATACCTCGCTTTTTGAAACTCACCGTCACATTCCAAATTCGGGAGTTGAAAAATTCTGTTTCAGACGCCCAGAGTGACAGCAATAATCATATTTTTTCAACACTGAAAGTCTGTACGTGGATCTTTGTGGGCAGAAGAGGGAAACCTCTCAAGATTTACAAAGACGTATACATATGAGTTGGTACGGGAATATGGGGTCCAGAAACGAGTCTCATGGGTCGGCAGACATGGCCATACGTTCGCAATAGAGACGTCTCACTATTAGTACAACCCATGGACCAAGGGTCAGCTTACTCCAGGGTTTAGCAAGGCCTGCCCGTGGTATTCGACCCTACTAATGGAGGGTTAAGCCAGCTGATCCACGGGACAGCTTCAACGCCTGTAGCAAGAAAATCAGGGATCCTGCTGCACCTCCTTAACTATTTACGGTCTAGTTTTAGATGCTTGATTTAGTCGTGGAACTGAACCTTGGAACAAAACCGTTTAAAATCTATGTTCAAGGCCTATCTCCTTACGTGATCTTTTAAACTTTCAATCGACGTGAGTATACGTGAGTACACAACAGATCGAGTTTGAAATCATAAAAGAAAGAAGACACTCAGGGCGAGTCTTCGTCAAAATGAATGAAGAAGTGGATTCTTTTTTGCGGTATCTCGAGTGCTATTGGAAAAAAATTGAGTAAGCTTTTCTTAATTGTTGAAAAAGCCCTAAGTATCCTATAACAATTTATACATGTCTTTCGTAGTGACTAGATGCACATAAAACATCTTCCGAGAATAGAAGGAATCGCGAAATTTTCAGGGCTGGTCTGTTTTTCTCAATGCGGTAGCGAACATGGATCGATGGGACCGCGTCACGTATGCTACCACTGCACTGCACACTTCCCTTATCTCGGTGATTATTTCAGGACGTTAACAATTGGAAAAGTTCGGCTTCCGACATCCTGCAGCCTTCTCCGTTTCTGCGCCTGGCACCCTCTGCACGTCACCCTGCTCCGCCGAGTCCCATACACTCATAGGTATAGTGGTATACGTCTAAGTAGGTCGATGGGTGATAAATTAGATCTGTCTCTGTTCAGCCCCAGGCTCCTCTCTTCCTTTTCCTATTTCCTCTTCTTTCCATCCCAGGGATCCCGTTCACAGCGAGACTATCTCCGTCTCCTTATCTTTTGGATAATCTTTCGCCACATAAATCGCGCGGCCCTTTTCTCCGGTAATGGTGAATCCGACGAAACACCCTAGGAAACAAATTAAATACTACTTCAAGCCTCTTCCCAAGCCCCTTCGCGACTTGTTTGCCAGTGTTTAGCTCGCGATTCAGTGGAAATTTCGTCTACAAAGGTAAAAATTTCATTCAGTTAGGCTGGACTTCCACAATTGACAAAATATCGCCCCAGACTGAAGCTAGAGTAATATGTTCCACGTGACAGCAGAAAGGGCGCGCGTCGGTTTATCGAGTTGGCAAGAATCGATGGCTACACGCTCGCTCAACTGCGCTGAACCGTGGCTTAGAACGTATATTTTCGTTTTCAGATTCACTGAAGGCTTGTCGCAATTTCTGCAACGACTTTTCCCCCACCCCTTTGCCTCTGAAACCAACGAATAGAAATCCGCGTCAAATTCGCCCGCGTGCGGAACCTAACTCAATAATTTCAACGCGTGCGTGTGCATCAGACTCGATGACGGGTTGCTTTCAGGGTGATAACCCTAGTCCCAGGGTTTCGCACTGGATTGCTTATTATAAGGCGCACAGGGGTTGCTGAGGAATCCGGAAAAAACCAAGTGAAGTGATTCGCATCAGTGGATGGTAGGATTTCTTGTTTTTATTTTATCATTGAGTCTATTATGGATCGACGATAGCGTTCAGTTCCGCCAAGCGAAACGTGATCGTCGTAAAGGCCCCAGGTGAATTTATGAGCTTCTAGGTTTGTAAAGGCACCCCGATAAATCAGGCCAGAACTGTTTAGCCGTGAAGACAAGCTACGAGTAAAGCAGGGAGGAAGCTGTCTGTCTAACTAACAATTAAAACGATGAGCTTTACCCCTGAACGGCCAATTTGGTGAGTAAGTTAATACGATCGATAGCCCAGATAGTACCTCAGGGAAACTTTGAAACGAAAGGGAAAATCTAGGTATGGTACAAGCAAACCGTTGCGTCGGTCGAGCGCGGGTAATAAATTGGATAGTTTTTATATAAAAAGAAAATTGTATAAAACCCAACCCGTGGTATTTTGTATGAAGGGCGGGCTGAAGCCCCCATAAAATCCTGTCCCCAGCCCAGTAATTCTAGTGTCTCCCTTTTCCAAGGCGAAGCGGCGACTGATCCTAGGGTTATTTCGATGGTATATATATGTAGGTGGAAAAGGTAAAACTGAGGTGGTATTTATTTTTATAGTTCTATTCCTTCGACGGGAATCTGCGCATGTATGTATCACCCATTTATATCCTCGAACCATGGTGTATATACGCGATGTCTCGGTATACACCGCGAAGTACGTTATACCTACGTCGCAAGTTCGTGCGCCCTTTAGCCATGGTGTTACGTGGTCGCCATGACAACGAAGCCCCATAGCTAGCGCGCCTCGCGTACTGGAAAACCCATTTATCCTGGAAAAACATTATAAGGACGACGGGCTGCTGTTCCACCACTGACTACTACTTTCGGTGCAGTAGGTATACCCAGTAGCTGTACAGCGAATGTTTCATCTTTCCTCAATGCACGCAGGGATTCCCCACATTCATTTTTCTCTAAGCTTTTCCACGCTTTGTTACAGCCCGTCGAATACAGCGGTGAGAAAATACCACGTGAAGTCAGAAATCATAATTCGGGGACGCATGGTTCAGCTTAACTTTATTACCATACGTCAGCTGAAAATTTCGTATATTCGTCTTTTTTTTCCCTATCGTAACCGTCATTTCGCCTTTGTTACGCCCAACACCTATACTACATCACTTCCGTAAAACGTGTAGAGATCAACTTTATACGAATCATACTTCTCATTTTTCATTTTCAATCCACTCTCTTCATATACTTATACACCCACGTTCACCGTGTCCCTAAATTTATATCACATTTGAAAAATGTACATGGGGTTTTATTCACAGTGACGGACATAATTTTTTTCTTTCATAAATATTCGTTTCTTCTTATTTCATTTCCACTTTCATCATTCTTACTAATATCTGTTCTTTTCTTCACCGCATCTTCTCATACGTATAATTTTTCACCTCAAATTTGTTCATTTTTGATCTCACCCCAACATTTTTTAGTTGCTGATATTTGAGTAAACCTCCCTGATTTTGGAAAGGTCGTCCAAGAATAACGAAAATAATTAAATTTAAAACAAATCGTTGTCTTTCATGATTTTACTCTCTATATCCGATGATCTTTCATTCTCTATATTGGTTGACTAGCCAAACCTACGGAAGCCCGAAAAATATCAAACCAATTATTAGGTATTGATATTCAGCGGTCGCTCGTACACTTGGAAAATATATTTTTTTTCTAAATTAGCGATAGAAACTTTGCTGATTTCTATGAAATATGTTGTGATCAGAAATTAAAAAGAAAAACAACAATCTTTTGTTGAATCTAAATATTTTCATTTATATTAGTCGTTCACAATATTTTGACAGGTCTTTTCAGAAATTCCCTCGCAGAACTGTCCATCACTTGTGAATGTATCACTCGATTTTCGTTGAAACTGCCATAAATCAACGACCTACACATTACAAATCGTATGTGGGACGAGCAAAAGTCACCGGAATGAAAATGCTGGGATGTAGATTGATTTGATTTTGCCCTCTGTATAACAGTTTTATCTTTTGTCCTCTTATTCCCGTATACTATACGTATATCCGCAGCCGAAAGGGTATTCGGGAAAAGGGCGAACCAGGTCATTTTTTTTCTATTTTGTTAAAAGTTGCCAATTAAAACCAAAATATATTGTGAAATTTCGGATGGATATAATATGATATTTATCATGTAAATTGTGTTACGTAATAATTTGTATACTTATCATACAAATTAGCAGAGTTTACCAGGTGCTTTAATTATTTCTATGAAAATACACAAAGAGGATTACGCATATATTTTTGAACCAAAATTAACACCGAGTAAAGGTAGGTAGGTAGGTAGGCACTACCTACTCGGTTCGTGTTAACGTTAATATTGCGCGAAATTAACTCGCGGAGAACGGCCGAAATTGATGATTATATTAAAGAAAATATACCAAGCCTTACTTTCGACTTGATCATTATTTATAACTCAACTACAATACATTAAGAATGACTTAAACACTTGCAGGACGAACTCCGAGTGTCGTATGCTTTTGGGTCGTATTTATTTCATTTAAAAAAGTGAAATGCTTTCGCGCCCAGGAATTTTCGGGGGATAAATTTAACGCCGAGAATGTCTTTCCCACTTGTCATAGATATATCAAACTTATCTATGCGTTTGACCTATTTCAAACCGTTGTAATCTATATTCCCGTTATTTCTTCCTTTTTTTATGGAAAATACATCGAAAATACCCTGCACATTCATATTTAACATGGGATTTCACCGCCTATATGAGTAACTCATTAGACGTAATATGCAGAGTTAACACGAGCAAACAGTTCCATCAAACACTCGACCTGGTTTGCCTGTTTTCCTCGCATATGCTCGCGCATCCTTGTCGAAGACCGCTGCTTCGCTCGCGATGAAAAGGCGGCTTCGCGATGGGCATTTGCCTGCACATTTACAGTTTCCTTTCACCTTTTCTCATACCACCTATACTGATATGAAAAAAGTACTGGCTTCGGTCGAAAACTGACTTTTTCTAATTTCGACGAAATACGAATGATCTTCACGTTTTCGACCCTCTAAAATCCGAAAAACAGATTTTCAGAAACATTTTGGTTTGTCGGCCTGTCCAACAAACTCGGGCGACGATATTGGAAACGGCTCCATGGAAAATTCTGCAATTTAGAGGACTTTGCATTCAAATGATGGGAATGCGGAAATAAATTTACTTTCCACTTTATACAGACATATATCTTTTGTTTGTTTTATACTTCCAAATTCAAAAATATGTTTTTCGAGTTCAAACCAAGTATACCGTATTCTGTATTCCGCACATTTCTGACTTGAAAAATATTTTTTATTGACTATCTAATCTATGATCTAAATTTGCCGAATGATCTAGAAAACGGCTAGCTAAAAAAATCTGCAATTTACCTACAGGGATTTGGATTAAGATAATGGGCATGATTAATTGCCACACCTGGTTGGATTTGAGCGTTTGTTTCGACGAAAACAAATTTCATGAAAAATAAACAACCATTTTATCAAAAAATGCAAGTAACAAAATGTTGATTGTATGTGCTTAATAGTATTTTGAGTGATTACATTGTTTTTACGGCATAAGTATGATCGCCTATGTTCATTCCGTAAAGTGACACTTTAAACGGCTGACTTCAACACTACGCTAAAATAGTAGATTGTGATACATGTGAAGAAACAGGCACTTTTAGGGATGGGCAAATGTATAAAATATATCGATAAGTATATATCGTATCGATATTTTCAAGCAATATCGATACATGCAGAGTGAAAAATATCGATATTTCGATATATCGATATTTTCATCTCAAAACGCGATTACCTGAAAAATTGTCTATATACAGTCGAGTCGCGTTATGAGCCCGCTCTCTATGAACCCGGCCACTTAGATTTCTACGGAAGGCCTACCCCCACCATGGGGTGAAAAGAATCATGTATGCACTCACACACGTAAAAAGTAGGAGAAGTTTAACCGACGACCGTCGCCGGTGAAGGAAGAGTGGGGGTATACGAATTCCTAGAACTATATTCCCCTACACCCCTGTACCCGGGTTCATAACGCGACTCGACTGTACTATGCATATACATACGTTCAGAACGAATCAATTTGAAGACAGAGGCAGCACTTGTACCAAAATTCGCGCGCTTTAGTTTACATTAATTCATACTTACATGAAACAAACAAAAATATTACAATTATAAGTGGAATAAATAATAATTATTATAAAATATAATAGAGCTCGTAAAAAAAAATATCAAATTTGATATTCGGAAATAAATATCGATTATCGATATTTCGAAATTAAAAATATCGCCGATATTTATCGATTATTTTCTAAAAAAATATCGATATTTTGATATATCGATAGTTGGTGCCCTTCCCTAGGGACTTTTCACAAGTGCTGAAAACATCACAAGAGTGCAAGGCCCCTGTCTTAACACGTATCACCTACTATTTTTCATAACAACTACACAGCAACCTTCACTTTCCACGCCGTGATAGTGCGGCAAAAATTTTGTCACACTCTTCAACAAAGACTCATTTTCTCCACTGTTTACACAAAGAGAAAGTTAAGGTTGCCATGCATGCGTTATGGAAAAAATAATGTATGGGGCTCGCCCGTAAACCAATTTTTCGGCGAGACCGATGATTTCAGCCTGCTTTCGTTTCACCGCCGGCCTTTGGCTCGCGTACGACCTACGACTCGACTGCCGTCTCCTACTCGCCGCCGGCTACTGCTCAGGCGTTGTAAGGTTATGAAAAGGACTGCGAAAAACAATGCCTTTTCCGTCTTGTTTCCTCCGAATTACGATTTACATTTTATGTAATCGATGGCAAGCAAGCGATCGTGCGAGTATAAATACGTCTTTGAGGTAAAATCGGGGGCACGCAGTATACGCATAGCGGAACCCTTTATCCTGATGATTCTCATATCAAAACACGGCGCAAATAACCCGTAGGGGATTTGAAGCGCCCTGCTTTTCATCCCCGTCTACAGTCCCTGTCCTTCCTTCCTTCTTCGTCACCGGAGTCCCCGGGGGTTGAGAGAGACTCACTCGTTGCGGGCTCCTCGACAACCACGAGGGAATTACTAAGGATTACATGAAAATTCTATTATAGTCTTGCGGTGGCTCAGCGGTCCTTTCGCCGTGTGGAACCGCGGGGACCAAAATATCCAAGCTAATGTTACAAATCAATTATCATTGTCTGTTACGTTAGTCACGTGGATGGAGCAACGTTTTTGGAACACACACCTTGTGCCGTTGCGGAGATAATCCTCCAGTTCAGTTTGTTAATTGCAAAGTATAAGACTTGCGTTTGAACCGGATACGGACTGACTACTGCCACGGCCACTCTTCAAGGACGGCGGGAGATGCTGTATAGACGGAGCAATTTTAATTAAGAAAAGTAGGCTATTTATTCAAAAATTAAGCAGTGCTTAATCTTCCGAATACAAAGACGGCCGTTTATAGCCGATGCTATTCCGCTGGTGCCTTGATATATTCGTTTTGGAAATAGGGGTGCGGAGCGGCAGGTTAATTGGAGGCGAAGTTTTGAGAATAAAAATTTCATAAAACCAAACTGAAGTAATTAGCCATGATAAACTTTCTGTCAATATTAACTTGCAACGCTGGGAATCCTATGTCCATTCATCTTCTACATACCGAATACCAATTAATTAGTCCCCCCCGTTGGACTTCTAACGACGTTTTGAATACGACTTTAATTAAATTTAAGTACCAAAAAATTAACGCTCACTACACTGACGCACACAAAGCATAATATATAAACGTAGTAATATATACCAAGAGTATTCGTGGAATAGGGACCCCTGATTATAGACAATTCTTAGTGCAATTTACAATCTGAGCTAATTTTTTTTTTTGTTTTTATAAAATCTCACCAATAAAACTCGTTGAAATCGGTTCAGAGTATAACTTGTACCATGAGTTGCCTAACATTTGGAGTCCTATAAAGCGCTTCCTCGCATACTTCCGCACTGAGAAAAAAAAAGTTATTAAATCAAACAAATGATTTGTTTGATGTTTTATCCATTTGATTTAACTGTTGTTTTATTCCGAGCAATCGCATGTTAGTGGGAAGAACAAGACGTATGCATTGATTTAATGTCATGTTCGTTCGAGTTATATTTGATTGAGACAATACTGTTCATTTATTTAAAACTATGAAAATTATGTTCTTCGTCCCAAGAAGCGTGTTCAAAGCAACTAACCTAACCTTCATAACAAATCATGACTTTGGGAGTTGATTAACTCCATCTAAATACTACAAATAATTGAGGGTACTGATCTAAAGTCAGTCAGAACATTTATGATACGGTTGAATCGTGTATTTGGTGTAATAAAATATTCATTCAATACAATGAATCACTTACTTGAGTAAAAGACATTTACTTTTTTTAGGAATACAATTGCCTAGCGGATTAAATTTTTATTTCTGTGGGAGACCATTTTTTTGTTGATTTCAGGCTTCATATTTATTGCAGAAAAATGTTCTTTGGTGAACCAATATGACGTTGCGTTTCATTGTCAGCCAAATAAGAAAGAAATGATTGCGCAATAATGTTAACATGCTTTTGATTCAAATAAATATCTAAATAAAATTAAATGATTATTATTTTATTTTTAATCAATTACACTTATTTTCAAGAAATGTACATTGGTACTCAAAATTCATTTTCAGAAGTATGTAATTACAGTCATATGACTGCTTCTGGTGAATGAATATTATACCGTGCCAAACATAAATCATTCGATTGAATTGAATCATTCATTTGAGATTGCCATTTCTACGATCAAAAAAGATTGTTAAGGTCGACGCGCACTAGACCGGGGTAGCTGTATGACAATAGAGACAAAAATAATCGTTTTGGAGGATGGATGCTATGGGTGACTGTGGCTGCTTGCCGGCTCCGTCCTGTGCCGGTCAGTGTTTGTCGGTGCCGTGCGGCCCGGTCTAGTGCGCGTCAACCTTTATTCAGAACATTTCTGTTTCACGACAACGTCATAGAAGTTACAGACAAAATGATATATCATTTTCGTTACGAATGACAGAATACAGGGTGGTCTTTTTTAATCGCTCCAGGCAAATCTCAAAAACCAAAAGTGATACAAGAAGAAGTTTCATACAAAACTTAAAGCGTTTCGAGGGGGAAAGATAATGCTAGCATCTGTGCAGTTGCGGATTCTGTCACTTCCAAGATTTCGCAAGCAACTCCGGATTCTAAATAGGGAACACGTCATATTTTGGTTGGCAGCAGTTGATAGCGAGAAATCACGACTATTATATTCTAACTATTTTATTGAAAACAAATGAGGACCACCCTACTAGACAATAGTCGAGTGGTGAACCTCGTGCGATACCGATAGTTTCGTGATAAGTGCTTATCGGCCTGACGATTCGAGACCTGCATAACTGAGACTTCAGCAAGGAGACACCCGGTAGACATTGTAAAGTATAAAGTGGAATCGATATATATAGTTGTAAGTACACTACGTCAAAGAATATTATAAGTGCGGGGGCAGCTGAGCCATCAACCAAGGCTGCAGAAAGGGGTTGGAGCATACTAAATGAAAGACATAACTTGGGTACCAGATGTAACGGGTGACAAATATAATTCTCTACATCAATCTGCGGTTTGGGGTCACACTTCCGCAGGGGTGCAAATAAATTTATAAGCAACCCCCCGTGCGGTTTCCTATACCAAAAACGGCTCCATTTATCGACTTGTAATCACGTAATCCTAGAAGAACATTTACACTACTGCAAATTTAATTCAGAAATAAATATCTGTATGGAATACAAGTTCTAATTATCTTTCCAAATAATAGAGAAATTTGTACCGGAAATTGGGTATCCGATGACTCGGCAACAAATTGTAAGATAAAATCTGCTGGATATAGTGAAACGCAAGTATGCATACTGATTCACCGTATACAGTGAATTTCGTTAACTCCAATCTGCGTAGTTAGATTTTGAACTGCTACCCTTCTCACTCCCAATTTCTAGATTGTATTATATTTGGCGAAAAACCTTGCAATCTCGAGAAGTAACATCGAAAATTTCTACGTGGTAATTATTCCGTACGAAATTTTATAAAAAAATCATTGTTATGTCAAACCACATTCTTAAATGCAGAAAAACTATTGCTTGACATCCTATCCTCGCCGATTGGCTAACTACATACTTCAGTGGACAACGGTCAATTCGTCGTTTGTTTTTTTGTTATAAAACCGCGCGGTATATTACTATCTTAATTAATGAACACCCCGTGTATACTTCGGCTTGAATATCAGGTTACTATTCATATTATTATAACACGAACATACACACATGTATACAGAGGCAAGAAGAGTGCAGCTTAACCTACTTATTGTTAGACAAAGTTCATATAGCGGGCGAATTATGGGTATCCTTGTAAAAAGCGCAGATAGCTTTCGGTAAAGTTTACACGAAGCCGGGTTGTATTCCAACCCTTGGCCAATAGTCACCGAATCACCCGAGATAAATGACGACTAAAAGGGTCCCGAGTGACGTAACACCGGACAAATGACGATCGCCGGCACTGTATAAATGAGCACTTTAAGCCTCGAGTACCATGCGAGGGTTATACACGTAGTACGCTCAATT
Organism: Rhogogaster chlorosoma; assembly: GCA_944452935.1. NCBI lineage: Eukaryota > Metazoa > Arthropoda > Insecta > Hymenoptera > Tenthredinidae > Rhogogaster > Rhogogaster chlorosoma. The sequence continues at coordinate 26,967,654 of OX101797.1, forward strand.
GACCAGGATAGGCAAACATTTGCGTGCACGCATAATGTGACATAGTACGACGTATAGGTATACGATATAACTATATACATACGTGAATTTATGCAGACAAGGTAATTTGATCGGACTTCTTTAGGATTTCGTTATGCGGCGAGGCGCCACTAGTGAAACTTGAAAGAAGCCTTTATTCGAAGGAGGTTATTTATAAGCTTATAATAATTCTTGCATGTGTGCATTGCGGTCCGTTGACCCGTAATAATTTCATGAATTTTTATACCCTCGTAGAAAGGCGTTTGAAATTTGTTTAGAAAACACGGCCTCTGGTTGCACTGCCACGTACGTGACTGGGTCCGTTATTTTTTTTTCTTTTTTCCATGGGTTAGACTGCAGTAATCATTGAGCCTTACAAACTCAAAGGCCCAAAGCTCGTGCTTCGAACTACATACCTCTGCAGTTATGACGTCACTCTTCTCAGTTGCGCGACACGACGTGTTGAAATAACAATAATCATGACACACGTGGTGAACTATATTCATTTGCTACTAAAGCGAAATAATGAATTATTCTACAATGAATGCCGAGTCAGAATATAGCTATTCTAGTTTTATTCCGCAAGTTCTATGTAGGAAATAGTTTGAAATAAAAGATATAAAATCATTTATTCAGCCGATACAATATAATATTCGACTTTATGCGTACTATAAGAGCACGTCTACTGTCTTGAGGCTCAATACCAGGTGCCCCGCCTTTTGCCATTAGGACCGATAATCCGGCCCCAAATTTTTACGTCTAGGTTTGTGTCTCCAGTTATCCATATTGTTTATATTCCACACCTCAACATCTAGAGTATCGTTGCTCTGCCAAGGAATGTTGTAAAGGACTGCTGTGCGACTATAGGCTCGTGCAACGCCACGAAAAGTTTCTCTTCCCTTGGACCGAAGACTAGAGTGTGATGGAACGATTGTGCTTAGAATGAAAGTCTGATTCTTACCTAAGAGTGAGAGTTTTTTATCGGTTTTTAAACTGTACACTCTTGAAATTCTAGTTTCGACCTCTAGATCCTAGAATCCCCAGAGAGGCTTCGCGATTCTGGCTTCGACCTATGGCTCCTCAATCTTCAATAAAACGTTTTGTGAACAGATCTTAAGGAGGTTCGAGCGAATCTAATGTAAAAAAAAAATTCCAAGTTTAAGCTTTGATACTTAGTATACATGTAATTGAATACTTTATCAATATATTCTCAAAATTTGAAAATGATCCTCTGTTTAGTTTTTTGGAAAATGTTTTTTAAAATGACATTTTTCAAGTTCTTATTCACGGGCTCTTATTATCTTTCCTCGCGTCTGTTTCGACTTTGTTTGATATCAGCCTTCCAACTTCAAGAAATAAAAAACCATGTGTGATAAACTTGAATAATTCTAGAATAAGATTACATTTTTAAAATATAATGTTGACGATGTAATTTCGTCAATAATTATAGATGTAAACTTTATTTTTCAATCATGCTAATTGTCGACTGCAATAAACGTTACTGAAGGTTTGACAACGCTGCGAGAACGGCTGACAAAAAGAAAAGAATCAAAATATAATTAAAAAGAGAGATGAGATGTCTCATTCATATACACATACACCTTTATATAAAACCACAACAGCGCGCTGTTGCCACATCTTTTCATGAAACCATATGAGTAAAAAATGACGAAGTCATTTCATTACTTTCTTTTATTGAATAAGTAACAATTATCAATCTATGAACTTGTTATATTATTCTAAATTAAAATAATGAACTTTCATAACTATTAGAAGAATTAAGTAAACAAAAAAGTTCAAACATTACTTCGACTCATCAGTTTCGCTCGAACCTCCTTAACTGATTAATTCTGCGTCCAAAATAAGAACGATCATTGGATTGATGTTTTGCAGACTTTTTGGGTTGTGATATAAAATTTGAAAATTTAGTAATTAGAATTTCCACTGCCAGAGCTGATTCCAATCAATATCTGTGTATCCTCACGTAGGACATAATTGTTCTGTAACAGAATTATATTTCCATAAGCTAAAGTGAAGAACAAAGGCGAGTCGAGCAAGGATGAAATTCGAATTTCTATTCTGATTCAGAACTTCACAAAGCTGTGGTGAATCAAAAACTAGATTCGATAGTTTTGACGTTGAAGATTTTGATCCTCATGCGATTTGTTGATTGGACTAAATTTATTCTACGCTGAGTGATAATACAGAATTCGATGTGGGATTATTAATATGGGAAGCCGGAAACGGGCTTTAGATGGAAACGTAGGAGAGATTTTTTACGAGTAGGTCAGTTTCAATTAGATCTCAACCACGATGAGAAATGGAAACGTTTGAAGTTTGGTTTTCGATCCTGACTCCCTTGCCTTTGAACCTACAGATTCAGGCTAGATTATATTTAATAAAATCATCCTTCGATGGATCATCCCTCACAATCCCTCTATAGAATCGTCGACGTCGATATATACATGCCTAATAATTGAATCCCACGGGAAAAAGGATGTATGTAAAAAAATGTGTAAAAAGAATAAAATGTCGTTATATCGTGTGTCAATAGTCGCAGGCCTCCCTATGTACGTATGTGCCTAATATTGGCTTCATAAATAATAGACGACTGTACGGTTTAATGCGATTGCGGGGGATGATGGTCATTAAACATTAAGACTGTAACGATATGCCCTTCGTTTTTAAACATAGCATACATTCGCCCAGAGTCTACCAGACTTCTCGCATCCCCGGCTTACTCTCTTGGGTAGAATCTACTTGAAATGGTTCACAGTTTAGGTACATAAGTAAGTTGACTTCTATTGGCAATACATAGGCGGAAATGCACCCTTCGATACCTCATGTATATTCCATTCACACTCGCACCCTACTACGGAAAATAACTACATGCAGGCATCGCCCGCACCCGCACCCGCATTCTATATTACACATTCGTATTTTTCTGACTCCGGCTCTTAACTCCGTAGCCACTTATCGTCTCGGATATAAAGGCGAGATGGAGCTAGGGTAAAGAATTTGAATTTACACCTTCGAGAATTTTTTTCAGGGATCAACGCTTCGTATCGAATTTATACGTGCTGCAGCGATGCAGATGGCGTCTGGCGACTGGAGGGTTTTACCCCGGGCGCCGCGACGGTTCGGTGTCGTTCCGTTGACCCGGCAGACGCCGTTGCGTCATGACGCAGTGCCAGTGAATCTGTGCGAATCCCTTAGCACTCTACTCCTCGACCATTCGTTTGAAGAAAATTCATGGCCTTTAATAAATGCAAATTTTAAAGCGGTAGGCTCTGAAATTGTCCTTTTAATTTCCTCACAGCTCTTCGTCATCTAAATAATTCTAGAAGACTTGAGCGGCGAGCGGGGTAAAGAATTCAAGAAACGAACTGAGGATGGTAATTAAAAGCCCGTCGTGTTACACCACGAAGGCGCTGATCGCAATCAGAGCTCGCGTTGCAATTAAAAGTCTTCTTCGCGGCTCGAGATAGAAAATACATAAATAAATACATTCAAAGGCATCTTTGATTTCGCGCCCCGTTAATATTACGTATGTTTCGTATAACTATATAGGTATGGTATGCATTTTATATACATAGTACAGGGTCTTTGACGCCATGAATTACGCATATTTTCCAGCGATTCGAGCGGCTGAGTGAGGGCAGGACTTACGGCTTTGACGGGTCGTAAATTAAAGTGGAAATTCTAGAGTATATAACGCTTTGTTTTATAAGAATTGCCGCGGTGCTAAAAAAATTTCATAAAACAATGCAAACATTAACAGCACTGTCAAGCCGCTTTGTCGCGGACCCTAAATTTCAAAATCTCTCCAACTGATTTAGCCACGTACTATATCGAACGTTGAACAACGTTTTTCTCCTCTCGCAATTGATTGCGAATCGGCGTGAATCGCACGACGCACCTACTCTTTTCTTTGAATAATAATTTTCCATAGAAGTCGGATAACGGGCATAGCTACGACATTTTATCGCGCCTATAAACACGGAATAGGAAATTCGTATTTCTCGACATGCATCTTCCGAATCGATCAGTAATATTTCACGCTTTATGTTTATTGGCTGCAACGCCGCAAGTTCTCGCAGTATGACAGGGGCTGCAGGGTGCAGCTATTGTACATGGGGGGTGAAAATGACACGTACTGCATTATTTGAAGCGAAATCGATTTCACTTAAAACTACGATATAGAATATCGTTTCGATTGAGCCCCTCTGCACTCCGCTTATACATTATCGTTTAGTTCCGCCTTGTTTTCTTTTCTTCTTCTCAATTCCTATCCCGAAAAAAATTAACATTTCATTTTTTCTACTACCACCACTCTAAACGTTAATTTTTGACTGTAAACAAATTTTCCCAGGAAATGCACCACACAGAAAGATTCACTGGAAAGGTATAAGTCTAATAAGTCTAGTTCACAAGCTGGCAGTTCCTCGGTGACTGACCAATTCGTGAGTCGTAACATCACTTCGACAACGACGGTCAGGAACACAGAAATGTAGATTTGATTCAACGAGCAATCCACGAGACATCACTGATGTGGCAGACAATACTTCAAATTTCTTCACCACCTGAGAAGTCTGAAAGCAGTGTTGCGGAAATCTTACAGCCGACGCTGTCAACCTTACGTCGAAACGGTCCTGCATGCACAGATTTTTAGTTCGACTAATGACTATCAATTCGTGTATAAGTTTCTGCGAGTAATGAATTAATTGAAAGTATTGTTTATGGTGTAAATCAATGTCATTGTGGCAGAATGGTAGACTCTGCGCTGAAGAATATCTTGCGGATACCTTAATCTTCCCTAAGTCGGTTCCTCACCAACTCACAGAAGATTATTCGACTGCCACTATCTGAAGGTGGCTCAAGCTTCTGTACCGTATCGTACTTGGAGAGTATAACACGTGACACGTGTAAGGAAGTTAGTGCGCTTCGCACTAGTTGAATCAGTGCTATATTTTGCAAATCGTTTCCACAAATATTTGTATTAATTGCGGAAGTCAAATACTGTTTTACACTGCAGCATACGTCCTTGTCAAGGAAAAATGTTCGTTGTGAATTACGATAGATGTGCAAAAATACAGGTTATCTTACGCCAATTTTCAGAGAGATGTATTTTCCCTCGAAATATTTGTAAGATCGATTTGCAGAATTTAGCACTAATTCGACTAGTGAGGAGCGTTCCAATCTCCTTGCCACCGAAGGAGTCGGACGTCCGGGGTCTTTATTGGCAAAAATTTCGGGGATGCGCCGCAATACCTTAGTGCACTCGCGTGTTGCAGCACCGTTTGTAAAACAATATTGTAGTGAAAGGACAATTTTTAAAAACTAGCTCACTGCGCGCGCTAGTTAATCTATATCGCTGTGTTCCTGATCGTAGTTGTCGAAGTGATGCCACGAATCAGTCAGTTAGCGAGGAACTCCAAGCTTGTGAATAATGTCGTAAATAAACATAAATTGACATCTGCAATCAATTCATAACTTCATCAAGACTTGATAACGAATTGATATCGTTTGACATTGGTTGATTGTGTACAGCTTTATTACAATTAGATTCGTAAATTTCACCTCGATAGTTATAACCAAATAATGTTGCAAATAAACCGAAATTAACATCTGAAATCAATTGACTAATTTATTACCACTAATCCCTTACGAATGAATATCAATTCCCGTTGTCTTATTAGTTATATTACGATCAACCTCAAATGCACCACTCTGTCAGTTAATTCTAACTCAACGACGCGACGTGACAACTGCAGTCTGCAATTGTCTGCCTTTTTAGATATGTCGTTTGACCACTCTATGCGATTGCCAGCGTTGCAATTTTCGCTCGAATTTTCGTGTTTACACGAATTGCCTGAGTGAAGCTTGTCAATTTTCCACTAAACTTTACTGTATAACTGAAAGAAAAGCTATCTGATCTGGCATTTGATTTTTGGAATTCTGCTCCATCGAGGTAACAGCTGTTCGGAAATCTGATTTTCGGTAATTCGAACTTTCTGTTTTACTACAATCTGCATTTCACTGCGTCGCTATTTTCAAATTCGGAAGGAGGCTTTTGGGTATAAAAGTGCTTCGCATATTTTCATCGATTATGAAAAAGCACTTAGAAATTATGTTCTTTTGGAATGTTTATATTAGAATTGATGACTGTTCGGCAATGATGGTATTCGGGTATCTGATTTCCAGTATTTTGGTCATTATGAATTTTAGTCTTTCGGTTTTTCGACCTCCATTCATTCAGCGGATGAACCGCGTATGCGTACCCCTCCTACGTATATGTATGTACCTATAACGAGCGGACGAGCACAATACGAGAGCATATTGCCTGAGCAGGAAAATTATCACGCTACATCGAATAATATATATCGAGTTATGCTATGTATGCGAGCAAATATAATATCAATGCATGGGAATTAATGGGGCGCACTTTGGCTAAGTACAGGCGGAGCAAAAAGGGAACACCTTATGGTATTACATTGTTTTTTTTCTTTTCTGTTTTATTTGTACTTTTACCGCGATGCCTGGAGTTCATCTACTCCAAATGACGTCACCGGCATTCAGCATCCAAGACTACAAGGGTAAGTTGAGTCGAACGAGATCGGTGACGACCCAGAAAGACCATCGTGGTCCGCGAGGCGTGAGTCGTGGAGACCCGCGGACAGAGACCAATAGGAAAACCAAAAGATATTGATCCTGTCGCGAGTAAGTCTATTCCTCAAAGCAACCCAAAGCCCGGCACACACAGTTTCAGAATATTAACCCAGATATCCTTGGAGGACGTCCAGCCCAGTGGCGTCGACGCTTTGTTGCCAGAAATTCGCGTTTTATCATCCCTCGATTCTATGCGGCCAATCTTTCGTGAAGAAATTGTATCTTCACCGATACGGCAAAACTGTAGACGCAGATGGATGTATGGACTGGAAATGGCGAAAATTCTACGCGAATCTTATTCTTTTCTCTCGTTGACGTATCATGGCTTTTAGGTATACGTATGAGCTGCAGGTATACAGAATGAAGATTTATTTCGCAAAACTTTACGACTTATGTAGGTATAGACATTGAAGCGAGGTATTTTTGAGGGACTGCAGTATACGATACGTGTCTCGAGGGAATTTTTTAATAATGCAGTTTTATTACTGCAGTCTACTAGTATTTTTAACGTCGTATAATTTAAGTGCAAGTATTAGGATCTTTAGAGACTTCCACCTCTTACATAATTTAATAAATGCAGTTGAAGTGAAAGTAGTTAAAATTTTATGAAAGTTTTTATAAAATGATAAAATTATTTTCCGAGACAACCCAGTTTCACCTCTCCAAAAATCTTGTCACAAATATTCATCCAGGTATGTAAATGATTAATTAACCTATGATTGTTAATTCATGCTGATAGTAAATTTCAAAGATTCTTTCTAACAGTAAGTACTAAAGATCACCATGATGCATTAAAAGACATAAAATTATACCTTACTCGTAGTTGACTGAAACAATTTTTTTCCTTTCTTCTGGCTCGTCCATTATAGAATGTACGAGGACTAACTGGCCGGGCAGCTATATAGGTCGGTGGCAGTGTTCGAAATTCAAACTAGGGGAGCACATGACTTTGTAATAGATGGGTAACGCGATCTTGAATTACGAGCAGACGACGCCCCGTTGTTTAATGCAATTATTGCTTTCAGAGTATTGGCTCCATTTGTGTATTAAAGTTTAATTAAGTTTCGCCCGTGGGTACTAACGCAACTGTGAATAACCAGCAGGCTGGATATAGATTTCTCGGTCTATTTCGTAGCAATGGCAGTAATGATCACGCTGCGAAGAGTTTATCCATATTGTTGTAAACAACGAAATGTTAGGCTGCCGTAAACTGAGACTTACAGAAGACAATTCCTGCCACTTTAATCTAGCTTATTGTTGGAGAGAGTATGATAGAAACAGATAGAAAGAACTGCTGACGGGAACTACATCCGGGCCAAATACGGTAGTTTCTTTTTGAGCTCGCACTCTCTTGTTTCTCGTTACAAAGCAGCCTAGGCGACGTGTCGAAAGGTTGAGGCATGTTAATCTCTCGGAGATTTCTTTTTTTTTTTCACTTTTTTTTTTCTTCATTTGAAAACTTTGGCTGACAGAAACTCTCTATACTTCCTCATGCATAGGTATATTTGTGTTGGTATTTCTATTCACGATATCCATCGCTCGAATGCGAAAACAAATCGTACCCCTAGTTGCAGGGGCTGAGTGTAGATCACGGGTGAAAGTTCATGTTACTATGGAATTTCAATTTTTTCAACTTTATAATATATGCCGTTGCAGACTTTTTTGTAAAGAATTTAACACTACAAAAGTGGTCCCGTAAACCTATCGTCTATCTACCTCCGTTTAAGCAGCGTTCGAGGCGAAAGGTACTGAAACGTATTTTTCTCAAAAAATTTTCTAGTTTTCAATTTTTTATTCAAAAACGGCTGAAAACTGGATGTCACAAATGGTACGGTATATTATTCACGTCTATCGCTACCTAGTAGTATTTTTTTCATGCTGCCCACAATAAGTGTAAGTTAAGGCTCTAAAATTGCGTAAAGTGACTGGTATGACAGGCCGATAGCTGCTTTCGTTCCCAGTCAGCACAAGTGTCTGTAAGAACTCTTGTAAGAGCTCTTGCTGAAGACACGAAAAAGAGTCCGAGGACAGAGTTCTATTAGACATCTTTTAGAAGTCAAAACTTCGAAGTCAAATTTCAGAGCTCTAAATGAGATCTTATTTCGGAGCTCGCGTGAATATATTCGCTTAGAAGTCTAAAAGAAGTGCCAACTACAGATGAACCTAACTCTTACCTGAGTCAACCTAACTTATATAACGTACGTACACATACGACGATTGCCGGTCAAAGTGCGTGGATTCTGAATATTTCCCATTGACATAAGATTCAGGTAAGTGTTAACTATCAACAATAATCAAGTTTATATCAAATATCGAGCTTTGTTCATGGGTATTATTAGCCTTGATAATTATTTGAAAATATTGATTATGTATAATGTGAGACCCACAATCCTGGATGCAATTAACATGAATTCTAACCTCGTTTTTCTTCTAGCACATACACGCGTGCGTGTTTCAATGTATAAACTAAAGCATTCAGGATTTGACCTATTATAGGCATATATTATAGCATCATATTGATTTGTGTCCAAATTTCGTATAAGTTTCTGTATTATCAGTAAGTATAATTATGAAAACTGCACTAAATAACTCGATAGAAGACTGTGTTATATAAATATATTGTTTCTTGTAATCACGAATTTCAGCTACCGTGGCATGCGAGCATTCGAAAACGACGTTGAGCGAGCTGAGCTCAAATTTTGTGAACTGGCTGCAACATGCAGGCGATCGATTGCGCTATAATGCAAAATATAAATGTAAGAAATATTTATTAGTTAGGTGAAGTGTAAATAAAATAATAAACAAAAATGTATCATGATAATTATATTCGTGGAATATGTATAAAACCTTGTATGCAACAATACCAGTGATAATCTTCATCGGATTTATCGAAATTCCTCTAATTGCTAAATGCACATATGTATGTATGAGACTTATCACAATTCGTCGAATTCGAGTAATTTCGATAAATCTGGTAGTATAGTGTGAACGAGTTCGGAAAATATTTTCCCAATGGACTTCTAAAAAAAGTCGTATTTTCGAGCTCTTACTTCATATTCCAAAAAGAGCTCTTTTCGAGGCTACACAAGAGCCTCACAATAGAGTCCAAAAAGGTTGCATAAGAAGTCTTTTGGACTTCTTTCAGAAGACTTATCGATGTTCGACTAAGAGCTCTAACCAGTCTTCGCGAGCTCCCTTAGAGATCTTTAAGAGCACATTTGGTTGACTGGGATATCTATAGTCAATATTCGATGCGTTTGAAGCATCACCTTCAAAATGAGCCTAACTCCATTGCAGTAGCGTTAAATGCCGTCAAGTTATAGAAAATTGAAAAAAAAAATTCTAAATTTCATATGTATTTTAAATGGGAAAACTTTAAAATTGAAAACAAAGTACTTAGAATTAAGATTAAGGGCTCAAATTTGCACAGAATTTATTTTTCAGCATATAGAACAATATTTTGGTGTGGGAGCGAAAAAAAAAAAAAAAAATAGTCGCTTAAAGCGAATCACATTAATGTATGTATACACATGTAGGAAACAGCAATGGCAACTGATTCGTTGCACGTATGTTATTCTCACCCTTGTAATTTGTTCGTTACGATCATGTACAGCCGTTGCATCTTCCGTGGCGGAAATATTGATTTCTTCTCAACTCTTAACAACGACCGTATTATGTTAGCCCCTTTTAGAAGATCACACTTGCGACTTCAATGGGCCGTGTAATCGGATTACGGTACAATGCACCCGGTGCAAATCTCTCTAACACTGCACACATAGTCCATCTGCTGTAGTTTCCACAGGCTGCATAGTATTATACGCCTTACAGCTAATAGTATAAGCTTAGGTCCAATTTGCCAATTGGCCAATACAACCGATTTCAAGTTGAGTCCGAGAAGCTTTATTCTTCTCCATTGTATATGAAGAAATAATCGAGCCACGGGTTTGAAAATTATTCAAAAACTTTGAGTCGGGACTATTATGTTATCTCGAAAATTTTTCCTCGAGTCTACATAAACTTCCGGTATCCGTTATACCTTCCTGCTATACGCAGAGTTTATCCTGGCGGTTACATGTCTATATGGATCGACGAACAACCGGTCCTTTGACGGAGAAGAAAAAGCCTGTGTTTTAAAATTCACTGTAGAGAAATAACACTTTCCGGCCAGGAATGACGGAGGGGTTAACTCCGTTTCTCTAAAGAAAACAAATCCCTTCATCTTAGTTATTTTGAAACGACGTGGAAAACTTAGACTTACAATACCGGGGATTTGAATACTTAGTTCACATTCTTCTTTACTCTAATTTGTCGTGCATGTATGTATATATGTATATATCAAGGTATGTACTGTGTGTACTCGAGGTAATAAAAGCCATCTCTTATCGGTTGACAGACACCAAAGAACGAGTGCTGATAAGACTTTAGGTCTTAAAGTCTGAGATATAGGTAAAGCCTGGGTCCGTCAGGTGTAGAGATTTGAAATATTCTCCTTCTCAGGATGATGATATAACCACGCGCTGGACTAATCCTAGAGTTTAGGTTCTACTGCAGGATTCCTTTTTGTTTATCATTTGTCACCGGCGTGTTTACTGCAAAGGGGATTGTAGCCTGGCTCTACCCTCGGACGAGGGTGGTTTACTTTTTGCGTCAAGTCAGGCCTCGATCTCATCTTTTTATTTTCCCTTGCGCTTTAAGTGTTCTGTGAGAACGGTTCCGTGGTTGGTAAAACGTATCTGCTACCGAACGGCTCTAAGTGGATGACAAATTACTGTTTTGTACCTCTTCGCCGAACTTCTAGTCATCATAAAATTTCTTACAAATCATTCTGCCGTGTTCTTTCGAGGTTTCCTTTTCCTCTAACCACCATGCTTCGCTCCCAATCCATACCGTAAACGCGAGGCATGAGGCGCTCGTTGATTATCGTTCAGCCTCTGAGGTCTGGCATCGACGTTTAAACCGGATTGCTTATAGGAATCGGAGATAAGCAAAAATCAGTTATCGACCGTTTGCCATACGTGCAGGGATAATCCACGTTTGCGGGAATACTTTTCCTCAGAAAATGATCATTCTTATCAAACGTTAATCTTTTCATCCCTAATATTAATATAATGACTCGAGAGTTCAGAAGTGAAACTCCCTTTTCTCATTTTTATCGTGCCCAACGGTTTTTTTGCATAGACTACGCCGTTGTTTCCTCTGGGCACGGAAATACTACACGTTTCTCATTTCTCTTCGGCAGCTCGCCTCGCCTTTTCCTTCTCCGATCCAAGCGTCGCCCGATTCTCATCTCTCTCGCGATTCAACCATCCCTGGATCTTCTTCCTCTGTCTCCGTTCCTCTCTCACAATCGCCCAGTCCATCTCGCTATTCTACCCGCGGGAGCCTCCCTCGCAAACTGGCGCCCGTCTGGCTGCCTGCCTCCCAGGCGCCAGCGAACCTGCTTCAATACAAGCAGCATCACAAACGTCATTCGCCTTGTAGCTCGTACTACGCGATATCGCCCAACGCGTGAAGGTTGTATATATGTACCCTCGCGTATTTCTTTCCATTTCTATCTTCCCCCATTAGATATTATTTCAAGGGGTGCCTATGCACAAATGATTTGACCAAAATCATGAAATAATTGATACTGTGTGAAAAAAGCTACGCAAATCTCTTCAAAATAAATCCACACATGAGCCAGATATATAGGTTTAAATGGAAAAAGTCAATATCTGTGACGCAAGCAGTGTTTTGATCATACTTCAAATAGTCTGTTTTCAAAGAACTCCTTGCATCGCAAATTTTAAGCTCCTTACTTTAATATTTTCCACCTAGTTTCTGAATATAATTCGAAGAGATTAACGTATCCCAAATCATTTTACGGTATATATTAGTGAAAATCTACCTTATATTCTGTATTATTTCGTATGTCCAGGTTTGGTAGGCGACGTTTAAAAGCGTAGGATCTTTTCTGACGGCTTACACTTCGCTGGATATCTCGGCTACATTGGTAGATTTTTTTTTCAAATCTTTAGTATTTGCATTATCTCGAGAGTTAACAGATAGGCTTATATGCGAACGAACTCGTCCGTCTACGTCGTACAAGCACTTGATTGCCTGGTTGGCACGTACAAGCTACACGTTACTCCGGCCACGTATTTCTAGTACCTAATTAATTACACAAAAAGTTATCCTGTAGACAATTGCGGTTCTTGAACCACAAACTTCTGGGTCAGGGCGGCATCTAACGATAAGTGCAACGCCGACGACTGCGATATGGTCAATATGGAGTAATCTATACCTGAATTACAGTTAATCTGGAATTCCCATACCTGGAAAATGTAGTCACTAGGATCTGGAATTGAAACGGATCACAATTTTGTAGTTATACTGCTTTCTTTCCCGTATTATTACGAATTCTGTAATTTTCTTCCCGTGAACAATGTTTATAGTTATAAATACATCGGATAGACAAGTAATTATACCGATCCACAAAAAAAAAAGAAGAGAAAAAAAAACTTATTGTGCCGCAGGGTTTAGTTCATGATTTTTTCAATTGTCATGCATCAAATCAATGAAAAATTATCTATACACCTGTAAAAGTTCGCTTTTAAAATCTCGGGAGAAATAATGACGAAGAGGAAAAGGCACCATTTTTATGCTTTTTTTTTTTTGTTGTTTCGTTAACTAATTTAATGATTCGAATCAACTGACAGAATTTACAAAAATATTTGTTCTATTTTTTTATCAGCTGAAAAACGTAGATCATAGATTTCCTCAGAATTTCTAATATAGCTTTCCCGGCTACAAAAGCTCAAACTTTCAAAAATTTGTAATTTTTCTCTGCTCGATATTACTAAACCTATAATAATCACGTAAACAAATCCGAGGCACAAAATCTGTGTAGACAGCTGTTATCAGTATTTGTATCTTAATTAGCACCCTGCTCCTCGACCTTTTATCTTATTAATTATATGCTGAACTATCCGGCAACTTCCACCGTAAGACCCTGTATCGTTCTATCATTCTATGTGACGTGATGACGTCTGGCTATATAGTCTAAACGCAAATAACGTCTTTATATCACTTTGATCAATTTTTCGTGATGGTATTTCTCTTTTATTTTTTGCCAAACATATAAGCGATCGTATATATCTGTCTATTGGCATACAGGCATTATACATACATAGGGAAGGGTGGGGTAAGACGGTCCCCCGGGGCAAGAATGCCCCCTCCAAAAATTTGGTCAAAATTTTTTTTTTTTTTCTTTAAAATATCCGGATTTTGATATTTCAGCTCATTTTTAGCCCTACGCGAGATACCTGAGGCAAAATGGATCAACCAAAAATTCTGAAAAATAGATTTTTTTATATTTTTATCGTCAAATTTTGAAAAATTCAATGTACTTATTCATTTTCAGGCTGATTGTCTACTTGTAGGGTAAAATGAACCGCTAACGGCATTTGAAAATAATAATTTGTTTTTAATTAATTAATTTTTCTAATTAAAGTAAAGTTATCTAATTTTTTTTCAGTAATAGAAAAGTAAATATAGTTGTCAAAAGAGAGAAAAACATTCTCAACGTTGAAAAAAATTTTTTGAAACAAAAAAAAAATTATTTTTATCATTTTTTGAAAGGGGGGCCGTCTTGCCCCAGAATTTTTTTTTTTTTTTACTTCAGTTTCATCAAAATGTCCATGAATTTGTTCGAAATAGGACAAGAGTAAACTGTTTTGATGGTTGAAAGCCACAACGAGTAATAACCGGCTTAGGGGGGCCGTCTTGCCCCACCCACCCCTATGTATATTTTAGACTTGATAGCTTATATTCGACTGAATAACGGCCCTGTTTTGATTCGTTTATCAATCCGAAGGTTACAAAATCACGCAACATAACTAAAAATCTCCCCCCCCCCCCCCCCCCCCGCCCCCTCCGCCATGCGTACGCAATCCTAAAAGTTATCAATAATTGCGACGCTAGCTACCAATCAGAATTTAATTATCGGTCATTAAGACGATACAATTGATAACAACCATATCCGTCGATGATTAGTTGCAATCAGCGGTATTTCTTACTCCACAGGCTACTATTTGCAGGCGCCTCATTATCGCTCCTTAAGGAAAAAAATATTGGATATATTTTCATCACCCTTTTTCGTTTACAGCTTTTCAGACATTTTCACAATCTACGGAATTAATTGTACCTATATGTACAAATATGACGCCGTGTGGGATAATTATTGATCGGGCTTCTTATGATTCTTGTACATATACGCATAATATACAATATCGTAAAATATCGCAAAATATCTCACTATCATCATATATTATTAAAGTTGCTAAAAAAATAATAATTTCCTGCTTGTAATATGCATGTGGGGTATTCTCGCTCATCCGGGACACTTTTCGATTTCAAAAATTTTGGATATCACAGCGTGAAAGGTGAGAGTTTTCTGATTCTAGAGCACTGGTTGAAAATAGATTTCGGACCCCCCGAACCAAAGATACGTACGTTTGAACATAGTGCGGTGCGCTCGAAAACTGATTTTCTCATATTTTGTAAATTTAATAACTTCTGAACTAGTTGAAATCAGGGGGTATGACTCTGGATTTGTTGTCAGGGATTGGCCAAGTACCAAAATCTCGCGTGACCCGAAAATCGAAAATTCACGCGCAGAAAAGTGTCCCGGATGAGCGAGAATACCCCATGTACATCGTTTTTACTTCTGGTCGTGGGGTTGTTTCGACTCTTTCAATAGTTAGTCATCCCAGTCGCAGCTATACCCGAGATGAAATGTCATGCAAAGATTTTGCGGCAACTAAACTACAGCTATATTGACGTTGTATAAACTATGATAGAGAAAGAGTCTCGTTGTCATTATGAATTCGGTATAATCTATAAGAATAATGAAAATGATGACCTAAAATGACGTACTATATTAATTGTAGGTACAGTTGCAAGAACTAGAGGTATAGCGCACGTCATGGGCGCGGCTCGTAGCTCGCGAGCTCCGAGGAGCCTTACCGCGACGATAGCTCGAACTTCGAAGTTCGCCACTTGTTTCTTCATCGTCTGTACCTGCGTACTTGGTTCCACTTGGTTCACCGAAGTCCGCCGAAGCTAGCCGAGTACCTACGATGAAACCAACGCAACACTCCCCGCCACAGTATGAATTCGTCCACGGTACAGCGACGACGTGGACTTACGAACTAATGTTTTATCGGGTCTAGTATTAGATCTGGCGTTGATTAGATAGGAGATAATATTGGAACGTGTGAGTGACAGTGAATGCGTTAATTATCAAAAAAAATTAAAATTTATAATTAATTTTATAGACGTTGTTTGAAGTAAGGAAATAGGAACCGGAAGAAGAAAAAACAAAATAAAAAGAAGCAATTTACTTTTAAACTTGCGACAATGGCGGCTCGCGGAAGACAGGTGGCTGCTACCTTGATATTGCTTCAAGTTCTATGTAAGTGATTCATAATCATTACTATATACATGCAGGATTGATGATATTATCGGAAAACCTGTTCTATATCGACATTCCTGCGCACTTCAGGGATGAGAAACATTTGCTGGATTTTGAAACGATTCAGGTATCTGCCGTGACCGCGTTTAACTTCCGAAGCAACTGCCAACTATATTTTTAATCCATTAGATCAATTCACAATTTTCTATTTTTTCCCTCTTATATCCCTCTCTCTCTCTCTTCTTCTCTCTTATTCATTCTCTTGATTCTCGGCGATTCCGTTCGGTCGAGACACTCAAGACTCACCTATACTCGTTATTCTGGATCTTATTTATAATCCCAGACATTCTGTGCCAACAGAATAGAGGTTAGACCTTGCTATGATTTTGTTGTCGCAAGATAAGACAGCAGTTAATGATTAACGCGTGTTTCGCAAATCCGCATTTTATCGTTCAATGAATTAACTTGGAAAAATAAACTTCTTTCACTTTCGGACAAACTCGTGACTTCTTCTTCCAGACCTTCGCTATTCACCAGGTTACCTAGTTTCATGTTTACATACTTATAACACACACGAAGCTCAAGGTGCGCGTTCATTTATTTTAAGCAGTAGAATACAACGCTTTAGAACTGCTTGGGATCAATCGCAGTTCGTGCTAATGTTTTTTTTTAGCTTAAAAGCTTCCCTTCAATCAAATTCTATTTTATCTATCGAAAGCTCAGAGTGTAGTTGGCAGATAATCAGATATATATATATACAAATCGTGATCATTATCTCTTTTTTTCTTTTCATCATATCATCGAGTTTCGTCATTATAATTGCATTCTATCCAGTCTTTAACGTTTCAATTCATGAGTCTTTTATTTGTTTACTCGGCGGGGTCAATTAGAAGGTGTAATCTAATTCGCTGGTACCACGGAGAGCGGAATGTCACTCTGACATACAGTGGAAAAATTCTTTTGTAGAACTTGTACGGAAAAGGCGACGAATACTCTAATCCGAAAATCTTCCCTTCAGTCTTTCTGCACCTGTTACAAAGCGAAAATTCACCTTGTCCTTGACGAAGGTTTAGCCAATAATTCTTTCGGTCATTCAGGGTTCGAAAAGGTCCCGAAAATCTTTAAAGCAAAATAAAATTGACCGGAAAGTTACCTGCGCTCGTCTTTGTTTGCCGGTTATTCGGGTACCGGCGCGGGCGCCGACGTCGCGTCGGTTACTTTACTCTCCGCATTTTAGGCGTTGCGGATCTCTCTCATCCCGGGGGATACAGCAAGGATAATAATTTACCTTTGAAAATTCCTTACCTGCAAGTTGTAAATTCTAGCTCTACCTACACCCCGTCGTTTCTTGGACTGCTGTATCCCTCATTGTTCTTGTTTCGGTTTCAGTTTCTTTCTTTTTTTTTTTGCGCGAAAGCGTGTGTTATAGTAAAGTGACGGTTACGCGTGGCCGTTGTAAAATACCGTTGAACGAACCTTTCACTTTTAATTCTGTTCAAAGGTGTACAGTCTTAGCGAGAAGTAGCCGTCGTATACATACGAGTCTGCATAGTTGAGATAATTTTGTCCTCATTTTATACCTAACCATGCCTTTGTAAATATGTCAACCTAATAGCTAATATTTAAGAAAAGTCTGAGAAAAGACGGGATAGAAATGCAGAGTTGAAGAAAGATAGAGAAAGGGAGTTAGTTAGTCAGAGTGATTGATAAAAAGAAAAAAAAAAAAAACAGAAGAAGATAATGAAAATAATAATCGCCCTCAATCCCATCTCTAAACCCATCGCGTAATTTCTTATCTGATAAATGCCGTAGTAAGCTTATAAATATGATTGAAGAATCCAATCGATATCAACGGCTATTAGCGGCATTAGTCATAAAGCTGATCGTGAGCTCCTAGAAGAAAACGAAATACATAGAACGAACAATGAGTCAGTTAAATCTGCGTGAGCTATCGTATTAACGTCACCGCTGCAGTCTTGACTCGATAGTGTCGCTGGTACTCGAGCGATGTAGAAGATTTCGTGACGTCAGTGGCGGTTAGTGCGGGGGATTAACCGTACTTAAAGTAAATTAAGTCTCACCACCCACGAACCCGGTTAAAACTGATGGACAGACTTCAGGGTTCTACGCGAAGGGAGGAATTATGTATCGTGATTGTTATTCTTTCAGGATTAGCTCTGTAGTGCGCTGCGCCCTCGATGTCTCACTCTTATTGCTAGAATCTGAAATGTACATTCGATTCGAAGATGCGATGATCGGCTCGTGACTAGATTGAGAAAACCTAAGTTTCTCATGTCAACGCTATAGGCACCTGGTCATACTTAATTAGGTCATGCGTTGTACCAAGTCCGTTGGCCGTGGCTCAAATACCAACGTGTCTTATATACATGCGTACACACATAGTACGTCTCTTTATTTATAACACGGTTACAGTTCGCTCGACTATCAATTCCTTGACAAGAGGGAATCATCGCCCAGCGTCACCACGCGAGTCCGTTAATTTTTATTCTTTTGTATTAAACTATTCAACGAGGTGACGTCTTCCGTTTCTTATCATACGAGACGAATCATTGTCCCTTCGGTATGAATAGCAAACTACAGGTTAGGCTGCGCTCGCCTGGTACAATAACTACGATGCCTATTTATGATTCGAAGGCTATTCAATGTGGCATTGAGCTCGTGACGATACCCACTTGCACTTGAATACTGCTCGTAATCATACCTAAGTCATGTATATATTCGGTGCCCTGCGAAGGGTACAAGTGTGTATTCTGGGCCTCTTAGGGGTTCTCGAGGGTTTCATGAAAACCTGTTCTCGGTTTCTGCTACAGCCAACAACCTGCCATCCCGCTCAGCCCTGCCGCGCACCTGTACGGACAAAGAGAACCCTCTTCGGCTTCTCGTGGTTCGGATACCCGGCTTGGCTTGAAACGTTGTAAAGATAATAGAATGCGCGTCTGTAGTGCAATGCATACCGCGTGCTGCGCCTACTGGTTCGTAGAATCCCGCCAAAAGGCTGAGAGCTTTGTTATCTATCGTTGAGTGTCGAGGAACACCTTCGCCGTATTTTAGATGCATCATTAATCACCCAAAAGTACTTTTTCCCATACGCGGAGATATCTCGTTACTCTCGTACGTATCATAAGCATTTTCCATATCTCCTTCATTCCGTATTTGTTTCTCTTTTTATTTTTCTCAACTCCGCTTAGCTGCAATAATTTTCTGGTTCTAATTCCACCCGTCGATGTACATACAAAGGTATACCTATCGTGTAAACAGTAACCGAACCGTGTTTCCGCGTCACGGACTCTTCGCTGGCGCTTGGCGGCAAAAGTTTCCGTTAGTATTTCCGTGAACTGGACTGGAATCGAGTTAGCTCCACCTCGCGACTGTGGGAATCGTATAACTGCTTTGCTGCTGCAGGTAATAAACTACGTAAATGCTCCGGCAAACCGAGCATGGCTCGATTTTCTGCGGACTTAATACCAGCTAAGATGGTCGGAGCCGGTCAGACGAGGCGCGAAACTAAGCGACTAAGCATCGGCGATTAACCTTCCAGGCTGATGCTTCTTCTTCTTCTTCTTCTTCTTCTTCTTCTTCTCCTCCTCCTTCTTCGGCCTCGTCAAGGTTCGGGACTTGATATTCATGTCGCATAAACTTATCCTAGTGACTAATTGTAAGTATAAGTATACAGGGTTGAGAGTATCACGCAACGCGCGTGCACAGGTATAATACTGCGAACTTGATGAAGTGAAAAGATTTGAAAAATGTGTTCTCACATCCGTCTCTCGCGGTTACTGCGTAAGTTGCTATTTTCTTCAATTAATCGACACATTTTTCATACTTACACTTCAGGTTATAGATGTGGTCAGAGATATAGCATAGGCATATCGTCTGATCTGGTTTACCGCGGATATGAATAATTCTGAGCGAATCCGGATGATCATAATGATGAGACTCTTGCTTTCATGAGAAAAGGGAAATAGCTGCGGTATATATGTATTATACACCTATAAATATAATATAATACATATACATAGAATATATAGGTATACGTGAGAATTGTTATTCACTTGTGGTTAAGGGCTGTTTCTCGACGATTGTGAATCACGATTTAATTGCATATTTTACAACTCGTTTCAAAGTAGTCATATTCTTAGAAATCGAATGTTAAATTCACGTCAAATATTATAGGCTTGCGCACATAGATTTTCTAAATTACGTGCCAACGAATTTCAGGACCATGCGTGATACCTGAATGAATAATTCTTCTAATTCAATTTTTATTTGTAGTAGGTTACATAATTCTTGATTGAGAATTTATAATCATACTACACCGGACAAAAAACGAAGTGTTTCAATTTCTACTTCTCGATAAATCGAGTTGAAAAATAGTTTGCGAAATTTTATTCTTTGTCAACGAAAGAATTGCATTCCGTATAAGCTGTATGATTAAAATTGTAAAACGCGACATGTGGATAGGATAATTGGTCCGAATTTCTAGATTTAACGTAGGCCTAGTTTTTGCTAATTCCAGACGTCCTAATGTCTGCTGAATTCTCTGTACATGTTCAAATAATGTAGAAATCAAAAATATGTAGTCGTAATCAGCAAAATTTCTAATTTCTTCGGGAAGAATTTTCGATTCCGAATTTCAAGTGCCTTCGTGGTCTTCGTTTCTATCGATAAAAAAAAAGAAAGAGTAAACGAATTGTCGACGTTTCACGGGTATGTTTTTCATTCTCGCATGTTAATGGTCAAAAAATTTTCTATCCGGCAGATTCCGAGTTCAAATTTTTGTGTAAAAAAAAATCTCTCCACATACGTTGCGAACAGAAATTTCACTCTTTGAATTTTCTTTCAAACTCATTTCCAAACGAAATAAAAATCTAAACTCGTAATTTTTCCCCGCTCTCTGCATGACAGGTATATGCGGTTTGTCGGATACGTTATCAGTCTTGGGTACATTTCCGTGAGAAAATATGATCAACGCAATATAATAGTGGCTATATATACATAGAAATATACGTGACTTAGAAATTTGTTATCAGTTTATTCAAGAAATTGTTGAAAACAGAATTTGTGGCGTGCAAGCCGCGCTTATTATTTTTATCAGGCATATTTATCCCTTTTTTTTTCAACTCCGCTCTTCTCTATTCTCGCATGTACAAATATTTACCAAAGGGGACTCTGTGTATAATTAATAGCTTCTCGGATCGCGCGGAGTCACTTTGTTGAATAGATCATAATTCACGTAGTTTCGTAGGGGTGGCACCTTTTCAATAGAACTTAATTCGTGTTCTACAGCATGATCCCGGCCCTATCTTCGTCGTGAAATATG
The DNA here is from genome assembly GCA_944452935.1 of Rhogogaster chlorosoma. Lineage (NCBI taxonomy): Eukaryota > Metazoa > Arthropoda > Insecta > Hymenoptera > Tenthredinidae > Rhogogaster > Rhogogaster chlorosoma. The sequence continues at coordinate 26,989,136 of OX101797.1, forward strand.
ATAAGGGTTGATTTTGGTGAATCGCAATTTCCCCCGTACTTTTTGGAACGAATTCATTACGCCTTTATAAACCTGTACAGCTACCACGAAGACTGGTCTCTAGTCTCCAAGGTAACCTTCGGCATTTGCAAAGAGTGAAAAGTCGTCATCTTCGTCCTTTTGTTTTATCTTATTGTTTAAATAATTCATATGATTGCACCAGACCGTGGCTTACGGCTGTAGCAATTAACCGTGCAATAAATGCACTGTCCAAATATTGATACATACACGAGTTATAGAAGATATCAGACTGATGCAGACTATATGTATGATAAACAAGTAAACTTCAACTTGATAATGGAAAACAGCCATACCTAATGCCATTGAGTGGTAGCTAAATAATTGAATTTAGATCGAAGGGTTGCTTGCAGCACCCTGCTTTCTCAATTAATTTCTAGGGCTTCGGGTGCCTAGGCCGCCCGCTAACACCCTACAACCATCCCGCCGGGTTTCATCCCTTATAAGTCTTCGTTTCCGTTGGTTGAAGAAACATTCGCTAATTTTTATTTTTTTTCCTCAACTTATTTATCGCATCACAGTCGTATCACGGGAGTCGCGTCGTTCTAATAAAGAAAATTGATAGAAGTCAATAGGAAGATAACAAAAAAAAAAAAAAGAACCAGTCATAGCCCTGATTTAAAGTTATAGATAGTATTCTGAATCAGTTTTACCGCTTCGAAGCATTTTTTCCCCTTTTTCTAGAAAAGACAATCTTTTATTACGAGAGTTAAAAAAACGAGTGGTGGTGAGATTTTTTTTCGAACGTCTAAGAGTCTCTCGACTATTAATAAGCGGAGTCGAGGTACATGATGCGGATGCACCGGACCTTGTCACGGTAGCCGGCTGAGCTAGAACGTGAGACTAAGCGCTATGATTCAAATGAGAGAAAGCGCTGCTGCTGTAATCTAATATCTCGGAAATTTTGCAATTCTTAGGGCTTTATAACGATGGCTGTTGCAGTACGAGACATCTGCAGATTTTAAGACCTCTGAATGCATTTTTCAACGCCCTTTATCTTCGAGAGACTCAACGATAATTTCTGGTCAGAAGTTGAAGATCGAAAGGTTTAGCGCGCATTGATATACATGTACAAAGAAATCGAATCCTCAATTGGCTCTGATCAACCAAAGTTACCGAAAGTTCGTTTTATCTCCTAGCTATACCGTAACGCAATACGTCTAGAGGATGGCTTTATCTCGCGGAGTCTAAACATACGGTATTATTATAAATAAAAAGGTTAAGTTCACGGTGTCCCCTTTGCCTCGTGCTGCACACTGTACTGTTGTGAAAGAAAATTTTTGCTCCGGGTACCGTGAGAACTAGAAATACTTCCGCCTTGCCTAAACCGTAAGTACCACAGCTGCCCGGGTAGTTTAATATAATACCGCAGCTTGATAACGAATGATACTCGGAATGATATATAAAAAAAAAAAAAAAAGTATAATTTACTCCCATCTTTATTTTTTTTAATATCTTCGATTTTTTTTTTCTTTGTTGGTCAAAACGAACAACTATACAATGGGCAATATCGTTTGTCTACTTGACACTTTCTGCACAGACATATAAATGTGGTAAAGTTCTCCGGCTGTGGCCCTCGGCCCCCTAGGTATTGATCCTGTTTGCACGCCGGTGGTTTTAGTATTCCTCGCAGAAGTTTCGCGAGACGTGCTTCGCATGCTCCAGGACTCTAATTGTAGATTCAAAGGATAATTCGGTTGCCCTGGATCCCCCAGGGATTTTATTCCCTTCCACTTATTCCCCCAACTACTTTTCCGAGGGTATGCAAGCTAACGAAGTGAAAATTGCGGTCATTTTTTTATCTCAGCATACATACCCACCCTCCACCTACCTGTACCTACCTATACCTACCGATGTATCTGATTTCCTCAACGATTCAACATCCTGGCACGTCTTGATTGTCTCGATTCTACCGATTATATCTCCCCCGCTTCTCTCTACGTCGCAAAAACTAATCATTACTAAGTATAGAGTCTGCGCTACCTTTAAGGCTATATAGCTTTATTCTATTGGAAGCTTTATTGCCGCAGATCTACTGTAAGTAATACATACATCTTGTATTTTTGGAATATCTGTGCTACCTCGTACCTACTTACGATACGACATGTTTAGTCTGGCGGAGTAGCCTAGGTTGCAACAGCATTTTTTCCGAGATCATTTTGGTTTCCAGCCTCTGACCTTGTCTCGGAATAATATTTATCCATCTTTCTAACTCGACAGTTTCTGTCTGGCACGGGTGTATCGTATAGGGGTGACGTCAGAGAAGGAATATGAAGAAGAAGAAGAAGAAAAGAGATCTAATCATAGTATCGTCTATTCAGTTTAGTTGCGACCAGCGCAGTCGACTACCGCTGGTAAAGAGTTAAAAATAACAGAGTTGCTCTATATTCACGTATAGGTATTTCTATACACATAACTATATTCACAAGAAATTTTAATGGTTACTTACGCTCACAGCTGGACCAGGCTAGCTTTTAAATGAGATAAAAAACCTCCGTCGTTGATTATTCTGCAGGTTATTCAATTATTGTTAATTGCATTTATTGGAATCGGGAAAGAGTTACCTCCCGTGCCTCATTAAATATTGTTAAAGTTTGAAAAAATTGCTACTCTCCTCTGCGGGGCTGACAAATTCTGATTATTGACAGAGTTCACCGATAACTACACGCATCACAAAATACAGAATTTTCGATATTACTGTGCGTTAGCCAATAATGGCGATGTCATGCGAGGATCTGTAATTGCTGGCAATTAATCTGTATGAAGCCACTTTTTCTTCTCGATTCTGATGAATATCACAGAAAAAACCGCTAGACTCAATAGATCTCATTCTATATGCCTGCTCATTTACGATTAATTCAGAAATCTATTAAATCTATAACTTGAAGGGAATATATAGTTTTTGGAACAAAATAATTGGACGTAGAATGGGAGCGATCGAATCTATAGTAAACTTTTCTTCATTTTGAAGCGTTTTGTAATTGAGACACTGATAACTGAGCATTTGATTATAATTTTTAGATTATTTTCGCCCAAATTTCTCAATACGTTGTCGTAATTTACAAATGAATGATAATATACGTGATCAGTATCTAATGACGTGCGGTCATAGTCCAGTATAATTAATCATGAATTCACTGATTCACTGATTCGAACAGTCCAATCTCCCCGAGATGTACCGCGGGCTGCTTATTGTGCACTCGTACGGCACACCTCACCCTTAAGATTCGCGTGCGTCATCGCAAGACATTCGATATAGGCTCGACTGTTCGTATGTACCTTTTTATACGTATACCTACATCGGATAACGTAGTGAGGACCGATTTCTCGGGAAAGAACTCGAGGATTATGAGCATAGATAGGTATATATGCCATACGTGCATATCGTATTACACGTTAATAAATTTATAGTCCAGTCGAGATAGGATTTGACCGGGAAATAATTGATTTACTCTTTTTGATACATTCAGGTAAGTGGTTGGTGGTGTGAATCTCGATTTTCAGAAAAAAAACCCATTGCGTTCGCCGCCGTCTTGATTTAAAGGGTGATTTTTTTTCTTTATCAAATAGCTCGTTCATCTCCAAATTTAGAGTGAAAATGATGGAATCTAATTCCGTTGAATATTAGTCCAATGTAACGTAACATAACGTAGTGATTCTCCTGCATTCTAGATGCCCGTCTGTCCTCTCGTCTCTCTTCTCTCTTCTCTCTTCTCTCTTTTCTTTCCTTTTTCTATTTTTTTTTCTCTCGCGTGAAACAATGGAGCGGCTCGACAGTTCCTGAAAAGGTTCGAATTTCGCTGAATCAAAGAAGGGGATGCAATCGATTTTGTCTAGGGTTTTATATACGTGGGTTTACCGCCGCGAGTCTAACCTCGTATATGTTCAACGCGGTTTTCTATAGTGTCATTGTTGTTAGAAGTAAGAGGCCGGGGCGTCTGAGTGGCGAATACAAAGGAGCTGTATTACGTTTCCACTTTACTTTCATGAACGAGTGCATCCCTGAGCCTTCCGCGAAACCCGGCCGCGCGGTTTCTTCTATTAAAACAGATTCCAGCCTAGATTATAGCCCAGTGCACTGCAGATAAAAATGCATTGTATACCTTTAATATAAACTGTGTCGAAGGCGAGTATATCTTCATACATAGAGTATAGTCGGAATAAAAATTCTATGGTTTGTTCTTCTGAAACCTGGATTTTTCGTTCCTCAGTTTTATGGACAGAAGTACAAAATTATGTCCCACCTGAGGTGTGAATCAGAATCAGCGTATAATGTGATTGAAATTCTGATAAACTGCATTGCTATGCATCCTACTAAATTTTTAAATAATTTTTAAATTCTGCTTATCCTCGAAAGTCTGCGAACGGAGAAAATTTTATAGGAAATAGTCCCATACTTTGTACAGTATTTGTGAAACTTGCCTGCACTATGGCGATCGATCTTATATTTATGCATACGGCTACTATTATAAATAAACAGTAACGTACTACTTGTGAAATGAATTAATAATTGCCATATGGGAAAGGTGGGTAGCCCGGGCATTTTTTATATTTGAAATTTTGACTGAATACAAGAACAGAAAACATAAGACAAACTACACGCAAATAATCAAATAAATATCATACGCCCAGTTTTCACATTTGTGGCATAAGATCCAATCCTTATCGAACGTGTCGCCACACATGATACATTTTATCTTGGGATCTGGAGCAGGACTTCTTTATTTGTTAATTTCTCAGTCCTTTTCGTGATCCTCAACATATTTTTATGACCTTTGGTCTTTTCCACCATCGTTTGGACCTTTGCAAAGAAATAGGCTTCCGAACAGTTAACCGAAGCTACCCGACTTGACTATTTTCAGAATGATAGTTATATTACCAAAACAGATTGAGATTTGGTCAAACGGAATAAAAAATTGTAAAATACATTAGTTTTGCGGCACGTTAATAAATTAAAATTCATAATTACTCACGTCTTTTTAATAAAGAACTGTTTTTTACATCAATTGTCGCGAGATCGTATATCACGAAACCAAGTTCTAGTGGGTCATAAACTTGCGCAGACATGATAAAACTCTAATGGTAAACATGCGGAAAATATACATTTTTTCAATGGCCGGGGCTGCCCACCTTTCCCTTACGCGTCAAAAAAATTGCAACGATTACTTTGGCTTCACAATATAATAGCCTGTGCCGTAGTAGAATTCAATGTGTCCAAAATATGCATCGTAGTTGCTGGTACAGTTTTACAATTATACGCCATACAAAGCATATTAACTTTGAATCGACCATAGCACAGGTATCGTCAATTCCGGAATTATTGTATATATCTTCGAATGAGTATAGTACTTCATGTCTACCGTACATCAATCGTTTCCTTGCTATACCATGTTATCTAATAATAACAGTACTTCGGGCAAATCGTATCGTAGTTATACTCCCATACAGTAAATACGTTTTGTTCCACAATCGAGCCAATAAACTGGTACCTTAACAACATATGTATCATTAGTCATGATCGTAGGAATTCCTGCGACTCCTATACTGTATAGAATTTATACACCGACGTTGTACGTATAAAGCGTAACTTTTGCATACTTCATCCACGGATAGTTAGTCCTGGGCCTCGTATGAGTATCAAAGATCAACATCCATGATCGTTGTCAGTGCTTCTTTGAGACATTTGAATTATGCGGGTTTCACTTCGCCGATCGGTGGCGACAGACGGAAAAATATTTCTCATTAGCACTAAACTGGATCAACGTTTGTATATAAAAAAGAGGCGATAACCATACAAACATGTTATTGCGATGCGTCCGGGGACTTGCGAGCGAATAATTAATATAAGTAATAAGATGTTTAAAGTTAAGATAGATTAAGTCAGCCGAGAGAAAGATTTATACGTGTTAACCTACGAATCAGCCTAGTTATATAAAAAATAATTATTTTTTTTGTATGGGCCGTGCGAGACTCGACAGAGTGAGCGGCAACCGAGCGACTGTTACGGCAATTTATGATCGTTAGTTTCTTCCGTCTCGTTATAAATAGGGAATTGTAATATTTACCACAGGATGTGGCCAAGGAGAGCTTTCATTTAAACCCTATTTCGATTAAATCGGTGAATGTGGAGCTGAGATATAATCATTCGACGTTTTAGAAGCAAGTAAATTACACGTGTCTTCGACGATTTTATTTTGTTTATCTCCAGTCAGTCGCTGTGACACTAAACCTATGTGTATAAAAATTAACATAGACTGGCCTCCGTGAGGCTACGTAGAGAGAAGTACGAGCGTCAGTAGCTTGATGGCGCTTCGGTACGCGCTGGCGTTGATCGCGTTGATTGAAGATAGAGGTGGATGCCTGGTTTACGCAGCGCCGTAACCCAACTTAATTCGAGGATTGACCAATCAGAAAGCTCGGTTCACCTGGCGCGTAGCTACACAGTCTCCTCATTGGTTAATCTTTAAATTAGGTTAAGTTACGGCGCTGCATAAACCAGGCCTGACATGAGTGAACTTTAAACTCCTTACGGCCATAGATTCTACAGACGCCGTAGCCGTAGCTGTTAAAATTAACTATCAGAGTCAGATATGGTTAATAAGACAACGGGAATCGATGTACATTCGTAAAGAAGACTTACGTTAGAATTTATTCGCCAATCAATTCACGGGTAGTTTTATTCAAAATTGAGAAGCCATATGTAGGTCGAAACTAGAATCCCAGCGGTCTAAACTAGAACCTCAAATGTTCAGAATTTACATTACTCTGACTTTCAGGTATAGGTAAATCAGAATCTCAAGTTTTAGTTTGCACCTCCAGACTTTTTGCAGTGAGATTTTCCAAGCTAGAACCATGTCTATTCCGACTCGGAAATTACCACATGCTACTCCTTATTTCCAACTCGTTAATTTTATTCCACTAAATTGGCACCACGCTGAGATTCAGTTTGTTCTCTCTACGTAGCACAAAGTACGTAGTATTGATAATGAATGACAAGACGGGTCCTCTCAGCTCATTGCCAATTACTATACTTTCCTCTCGTAATTGGTGCGAATTGAGAGATCACATTTCGCGTAGAGTTCCGTGTAACTGTCAAAGTTTAATTTCGCGGGATATAACGCGATAGCTGCAATCTAATTATCTTTTTACGGTATAATATGTATGTATATGGTATATACATGGGTAGGTACAAAATGAACGTGGGTTGGCGTGGACCTCGACGTTTCGCGAACGGAACTGCCAATCTTCGAAGTAATAAAACGAAGTTTATTTATACGCGAGGGTGAATTAGTCGTGTGCAACCACGCCCTTACATAAACAGCATAATTGTGGGGGTGTTTGTGCGCGCATACCCTACTACCCTGTTGTATAAGGGTGGCCCGGTTTATCACTATTGTGACAAAATGACTTCACCCTCCGCTTCTCGAGCGGGACCCCGCAAGGACACAGAGCGTAGGGTGTATGTATACTATAGGGATGTCAGAATAATACAGCGTACCTTTCAACCGTCGCACTTTCCCATACCGCGCACTATTCATTGACGGCAAAGTGTCGCTGCGGACGGCGGGGGTCAGATTACTTTTACCCTTAACCGAAGGAAACCGGCAAAGTAGAGCCTCAGAATATCGTCTGGCTGTCCAAGACGGTGAGATCGATCAAGGAGAATACCAAGAATGAAAGTTCCTTGGTTAGTTTCATATGGAAGATCCGACTCTTCGAATCCTTATCATAGAAAAATCTAGAATCTAAATTGTTGAAATACGTTGAGAAATTGTTTATGCAGACTTAAGACAGGAGCAGACTTTGGAAACTATTTGTAAATTAGTCTCGTGGTGTATACAATCTCCGTTTACGCCGAATTGCCTTTTAAATATCAATTTTTTGACTTCCGTCAGGCAGAACGCCGAGGACGCGTGTGAGGCGAAGAGCACGTGGCCTAGGATATTGATTGGTCTGTTCTTCTTCTAAAAAACACTCAACTAGAAGCTCAGAGTGGTTAATAAAACCGATACGTGGAAAAAAGGAGGGCTCTTGGGTCTGAGTGGGACTAGGACTTGAGACTGCACTTGAAATTGACTTCTGGAGTTTCCCCGTTCATTCTAAACTAGCTACATATGCCTACTACTACTTCGCCAGCACAGCTTCAATTTATCAACTTTTTGCTGCACCAATGTTACCTACAGGAAAAAAAAGAAGAAAAAATAGAAATCTCCTTCATTTTTTACAGTCGCGAGACAACGGATGAATTGAGGCCAAGCAATTAACGCTTCGACTTTTGGGACACGACAATTTCAGCTCGTTAATCCCCCGTGATTAATTAACCGGAACAGATTCGAGCGGGAATTCCGTTCATCCAGATAACCATTAACGACCAATACCTACCCATGTGGCCAGGGATATTGTATAGGTACGACTATACAACGTATATACCCATGTAGTACTATACATACTATAGGCATGTAGAGACGTTCAATGACCACCACCCTCTGTTTGACGTCACAGACGTGATATCAAAGAGTGACGTCATTTAGCCAAATCTTATATACCTACTAAGCGTGCAGAACGATCGGAATGACCAACACTCACTGAGTGCCTAAGGCTGGTCATTCTAGCCGCTAATTCCAAACTCTATCGCCCTCTTCCAACGCGATTCCGAAAAGGGACCAGATTTAATGGGGAAGACCCTTCTTTTCGGATATCTCGCCTCACCGAGTAATTTTGATATATTGGCTCTCGGCACGCGTTGGTGTATATATACGTATACATATATGTATATCCAGTTTATCATATAATGTGGGTAGAAACCGGTATAGGGTGTGATTTCCGATAGCATTGCTCTTCGGGGAGATTTTAGCCAGAAATAATAAAGCCTTGGGCGCAGCTGGGGAAATGCGGACAAGTTTGGACAAAATCCACCCTTGCGTTTCCTACCAAAATACTAACTTGTACGTTCCAGAAATATACGAGATATATGCATTTATTTCGCATCGGATCATTCGCAGGGTCTCTGGTGTCTCATGAAAAATAATGACGCCGATATTTCTAACGTGATTCTTTCCGCATCCTACGTCATACATGCGGAGATGATGAGCGGATTTTCGTTGTCTGCTTTTTATTCTCAACGCCGGCGACTTTGGTATGGTCAGTATGGAATTCCCATACCTGGAAAATGTAGTCACTAGGATCTGGAAATGAATCGGATCACAATTTTGTAGTTATTCTACTTTCTTTCCCATATTATTACGGATTCTGTATTTTTCTTCTCCCTAACAATGTTTAGGTATAATTATAAAGACATCGGGCAGACAAGCAATTACACCGGTCAAAAAAAAAGAAGAAAAAAAATTTTTCTCGTGCCTGGGTTTAGTTCGTGATTTTTTTAATTGTCGTGCATCAAATCAATGGAACAATATCTACACCCCTGTCAAAGTTCGCTTCTCAAGTCTTGGGAGAAATAATAACGAGGAGGAAAAGGTACCATTGTTAATCCTTTTTTTTTGGGTTTTGGTGAATAAAAAAAGTTTCTTCGAAAAACCTAAATCATAGACTTTCTTTAAATTTCTAATATCCCCCCCCCCCCCCCCCCCCCATGCTAACACCGTAGCTGAAAAAATCACAATTCGCCGGCGTTGTTTGTTCTTATAATAAAAGCGTTTAGATTAATTGTAAGACAGATTTCAGAACTGCCTAGATTCACATCCTGAAGATACGTCACCTCGTTCTTCCGGCAGGATGGATTCGTCGTGTGATATTATAAACTAACCGAGGCTATATACGTGCTTGACGTACGGTGGAACTGGCTTTATAATTGATGCAATGCGTTGTTCGGTGTAATCTATACGCGCCCGGCTCAAAAGGGGAAACTAGAATTGAGATTGACAGTTCATTTCGCTGGTCCCACTCTTCTGGTTCCGTCAGGTCGTCCGGGTCGCCATTCGTATATTTATTTATATATGTATGTATATACTCGCGTGAAGGCACTCTTCCGCTTATTACGAAAATTCTCTCCAACGTCTTTTCATTGTATTTAGTGAATGTCGCGTTGAAGAAAACAGCATGAAAATTCCGGGTCGACTACCACGATGACACAGATCTCTGAGGTCCGAGCTATTAGCGGCGTCAGTTTGCTCATTTTCGAGAATCGTATACGCAGTCGTTAAAGCTTAATGCAACGAGACCCGAGAAGCTGCGAGCTCGAAGTATCGGTATTAGTACCTACGCTAGTTTGGAATTTAGCGACATTGCTTCGGGTTGAAATTGCCAATATTCCCACGGGCTTTCGTGGCGTAAACTTTGTTCCGCAAGACTAGGATCGGTGTAATGTACAGTGCAGATGTGTTCGTATAGCTGCACCAGCCGCAAGGGCTGTGAATATGAATGGAAGGGATGACGGCAGACAGTTACCCCGCAGGCGTAAGCCAACGAGACCAATTTAGTTAAAAGGGTTCCGCTATTCATACGACGGACTAGTACGCTGCACCAGGTGATGGCCAAGCCTGGAACCATTCGCGAGTAATTTATTAGGCTTTTTCCAAAAATCTGCGAGAACATTGGGCTCGCAATCAGTTACTTGATACAACTTGATGCAGCTAAGTTTCTTCAGCTTATATATCTCCATGTGTGCAGCACGGGTTCACGGGGATACGAGAAGACTCTGCCCCCTCTGTCTGCAGCCAAATAAAAAGTGGAAATTCCCGTACGTACGTGGGGAAGCACGACCCTCAACTTAATCAGCAGCATGGAAATTCCGCGGCCCTTCCAATCGTCGAATTAGGCGAAGAAGGGTGGTCGCCACGCCGCACCATATTCTAAGTGCGTGTAGGAGAAAGCGGGTGGTAATGGCTGCCTCTTGACTACTTCCTGTTATTAAACACGGTGGTTGTTTCAGGCTGACATAATTCCGACCACTTTGTCCATTCGGACGATGAGATGAATCTGAAAACAGTATAAAAACGCCGAAAGAGAAATAGGCAGTTTATACTATTTGATTGTTTCGTTTCACTCCGATCGTTTCTTCGCTCATTTCGTTAGCAACTTGCGGTTTCTATCAAGCGGCTGCAGTGACCGGAAAAAAGGCAGTCCCCAGTTCGGTAATCAGCGCGAAAATTCATCGGTCCTTTAGAACCGTGAAATTATTGTATAAAAAAAGGTTCTCTCCGATGTTTCCTCCGTCAAATACCATTATTTGCGGTCTGTTTTGACCTCCTTCTCTCGTCGACCGCCATGCTTCCCTAACTTCGTTTCGGATCTCCTGAATTGGGACTGATCGAGTGGCAGCCGGCACAAACCGAAACTGACTGACGTCCGCGGTCCTCTTTTATTCAACGGAATTAAATTTCGCTGAAAGCGCGTATAGATTCGGGGCGCGGGAGGGTCTTGGGTTGAATAATTCACTTCCAGAGTTTTCCCGGACCCCTCCTTAACTCTAGATCTAGGTATACGTATGTATGTACGTATATGCGGATATATATTTTATATATTTTACTTCCTTCCATCATTTCGAATTCCTCCTGCGACTTTCCGCCTTATTCGTCCCCTCTGCGTTGGTCTTTTCCGTAATATTAGTCATCTTCTTTCGTCTCCTACAGGCTCTATTTTTTCCCCCCTAGCGCTCGGTGGTCCAGACGCAGTAGCGTAAAATAAGACGTCAATATTTTCGCAAAGGTGTAGGTATTAGGTATACAGTGCGTCTACGTGGCGTCCCCATGGCGACGACAGCCGAGAAAATAGGTATCAAGTTTATTTTACGCTTTTATTACACCCAGTAGAGACTGCAACCTATATCTCTCCCGTGGCCTGCCATAGTTCCATGGGCTAAACCCTTAGGTTAATAATTAGACTCATTTCTCTGTTTTTATGTCCTCGAGTAAACCGTTCCCCCTCAAATTCCCCTGCCCCCTTGTGTACGAAGGAATAAATATTTTCTTGAGCAATATTCTCTCGTCGAGGGTATACCTATGTAATTGACACTAAAATGGTCATAAAACGTCTTTGCTTTACCCACTTAAGAAAGAAATAGTGACAAAAACATCTTCGGATTAATCGTTTTAATGCTGCAATCGTGAATTGCTCTGCACGAAACTGGAGTACTTATGCAATGAGGTTACCATGCCATTAGTACCTATCTTTCATACTCTGGTTTGATGAAATCTGACGACAATATCTACCCAGAGTTGTAGGTACTCTTTATCAGAATTTATGAGAACCCTTGATAGTTCTGAAATTTCTATTCAAACATTTATATACCGAAAGGTAAAGCTTTTACGACTACCTTGCGTCATTAGCAGAGTGTTCCGCGCTGTTGGAGTAAAATAAAGGCACAGTTGCCGTCACTATGAAACTACGTGTACAAAACTCAACTCAACAACTCAACAGATGTATCCATTATGTGCTAGAGAGAAGTGCTCTTCGTGTCGTCAGCTACGACTTTGTAAAGAGTTCCGGCAACGTTGGGTTCGTTCTTTTTAACGAGCTTCAGTTTTTCAACTTTTATTGTCATTGAAATAACGCTGCAGAGTGTATTTATATCGCTCTCGTTATAAAAACGTTTATACCTATAAGTATGCTTCGTGGATATTTTATGCCTACACTTGATTGTCTAGTCGCAAATCGCTCGACTTAATCTCCCCGGCTGATACTAGATTATAAGGAAATTAATATCGGTGAACTATGCACCGATCATCGTGAGCTACCCCTAATCGAGAAAGTTTTCTTATAGTCTTGAGAACACCATTAACCCTCAACCCTCGACCCTAGCTTGCGACCCTCGAGGAGGCATTGCATCACCTCGATATCGGAATTTGATAAAATTCTACGCCCCTGCCACGCTGAGATCGGATACTTCCACTTCAAGTAACATGTCACGAAGTTTGCTCAATCCTCTCCCTCGGCCTCCCTTGTGTACCTACCCAGTTCTTATGGGGTGGGGATTCTGTGGATATAGGCAAACTTGTACATACGTACATACTTGTGTAGATGTATATATATATATATATATTCCTAGTTATATACACGTACACAAATAGTATAAGGTACATAATATAGGTATATACAGCTGGAAGAAGGCTGTATGCATCAAGGGTGAGCCAATGAATGGCCTCCGGAGGTGGTTTGGCCAACAAACCCTAACTAACGTAAATAAGATGTCGCCGCGCGCACATTGAGTGCCCGAACTACAGGGGCTGCTTACACCCCCCGGTATAATACGTGTGCAGACGTAGGCGGTAGTTCGTATCACGTAAAAGGCAATTCTGCCGGCAACGAACTTCTCTCCAATTACCTAACTGGAATCTCCGCGGAAACTGTTTCTTTAGGATTGTCTAATCCGAGACGTGCTGCGAGTTGCGACTTGATGCTGAGGGGTTGGCGGATTGAACGAGTAGGCTACTCCGAACGATATACCTATATACACTCGGCAACAAAATTAACGGCGCACCCGGTGCTCGGCGAAATATTACTGATTTTAAAAATGCTGTAACTTCCAGAAAAATTGTCGACAAAAAATCATTTGTGGGAGCATTTTGAAGGTTGAAACTTTATCTTCAAGATGGTTCTTAAAAATTCTTCCTACGGCCATTTTCGACGTCATGGCGTAGGTTTTAATGCTGGGTTGCGAAACGCCAGAAAAAAAAACAAGTTTTTCAAAGTTCTCTACGGGGCGTTCAAAAAATCGCAGAGAACTTTCAAGATAGCCATTTCGTAGCCTGAAATTTCCTCTTCAAAATGGTTCATAGAAATTTATCGCACAATTCTTTTTTACCGAGTTATTCGAAAGCTTCTAAATAAAAAGAATTTCAGCTTTAAGCTTCTTCAAATCGCATCTACAAATAATTCGGAAAAGTTTGAGTTGAAAAATTCAATATCTGTGATGAAAGAATTGAAATCATCTTTTGAATATGAGGTTCCAAAAAACTCCTTTCGTAACAAATTTCAAGTTCTTTAGTTCGAACCTTCTCATCTCACTTTGCAAAGCTTTTTTTTTATACATTATTGGATGCTTTCTCATAGTACAAATTATTTCATACCGTACACGGAGAAAATTTTATAGTAAAGATTACCAAAAACTAGAGTATAAGGGTCTTTGACTCAACCTTTTCAAGACGTTTTAGTATGTTGGCTAGTTTAAAGTACAATACTCCATAGAAAGCATTACCATACGACAATGGGAATCTCTACTATCTAACATAGCAAAAGTTGCTATTAATATAGCAATTGTTCCTAATTTTATAGACTCAATTACCATCCGAAGACTTACTATGTCCTATAGTATCCAGTGCCACACACAATATACTTACTAGTCGTCAATTTCAAACTCTACTATAAAATTCTCTCCGTGTATTGGTTAAGTCATCTGTATAGAGGAGGCGCCTCTCTTGATAGTTTCACGTAATAATTTCGTCTTCACGAAGTTTGAGGGTGTGAATTTGGCATATATAATATAAGGCTTGGCGGAGAACTACGAACATCGAGTGAGGAAACGGACAATGTTTTACATTTCCTAGCTATTAATTCGACATTTTTACTCACATTAATTAAGTCAATTTGCGTTTCCTGTTATTGCCTGGCTCCCCGGGTGACGGTACTTTTGTATTTCAGTCGATTCCAGCGTTAGTGTAGCTTTCAGCGTTGTTATATGCGATATACGCGTCAAAATGACCGGTGACGTAAAACTATGTGTTTCCTTGATCTGCCTCTACTCCTTCAACATGGAGCCAGCAAGAGTGAACTATTTCAGCCGTAAGATCTGTGCTAACAATATACTGAAAAAATAGTTTCGTTTACTTGGCTCAACTTGGTTCATTCAATTTCACTCAAGTTACTGCCCTTGCCGTTGCCGGTGGCATTGAGGCCTGATAATTGGCCTACGGTTTTTAAACTTCACGTGTTACATATCAACTTTATTCCTAATTATGTAAATTACACTTGGGAGAGTATTAATTACATATAATAACCGTCTACATGTTATTACATGTATACCCTTGATGGTCGGAGTACCTACTTCGAATTTCGTTTTTATGTTTTTTTTTTATTCCATTTTTTTTCAATGAGGAAGTAGTTGAAACTGGAAATTACAGCTTTCACGTGAGGGTCGCTGAACGAAGAACTTATGTATATGTAAGTGGCCCGTGGGAAAGAAAGCCTTTATTATATAGAAATGTGATTTTTTCTGTTTCAGCACAAGCATACACAGCTGAACTAGAGATATTACCGAGCGGTGACATTCAGACAAAACCTATCGGGTCCAGTCACCTATTGACATGTAGGCCTAGTGTCTCTGACCCATCTTTGATCACCCATATAGAATGGCGGGACCCACAGAATCGCGTGATCGAACGATTCGGGTAATTAAACAATAAATTTACACCAAATTATATACACAAATTTTCAACGAATATAATGTCAATCTATGAATTGCGTATTTATTCTTATTTTTTTTTTTATTTTTTTTTTTCTTCTAAATATTTTTTTCATAATGTCGTTTTTTATTTTTATTTTTTCCTTTTGTCTGCCAATACTCTACGTCACAGAAATAAGTATGACACTAATGCGAAATCGTTTGTAATTGTTGCAAGCAGATTAGGCGTCTTGCCGGTGGGAAGGCGAGTATTGATGAAAACCAACTAATTACAATCAAATCATTAGTAATTAAAGGTTTTTACTTAACTCTATACTATTTCAACTTTGCCTATTTATACATGCATAACGTTTCTGAGTTAAATTATTTATTTTTTTATTTTTTTATCTAACTACTAATCGTTTTTACATTTTTTGTGCATAGACAAATATATATATATATTGTCTTCTGATTGCTAAGTTTTATCAATTCACCCATACATCAAATACATCTTCACACCCGGCATTTTCATTTCAGATAATTACTTTACATACACTTGCGATTTTTGCATATTTTCAAAAATTTCATGCATCTTCTTCATCACAATGTTTTTTATTCACTTTTATTTTACATATATGGGCCATTCCACGTCAACTCCGCCAGTGTTAAAGTCTGACCATGTCGAAATCATTCCAGGTTTTTTCTAACATTCTACTCAGTAAAAAGGCTACATACCCGATTTTATTTTAGATTTTTTTTTATCAAGTTGTTTATGTTTTATCAATTTTTGAAGTTAATTCAGAAAGCCCAGTTTCAAAAATCTGAAAAAATTCTAAAAAATCCACTGAAAGATATAGAACAGCGCCCTATTATTAAAAATGTGGAAAGAATTTTTTTCCACTTTTTTTTTTTCTTTACTCAATTCGGAATTTTGAAATTTTGAAAAGTAAAATTGACCGTTTCACAGAGATAAATTTGGGTAATATCGAATGGGAAAAATCGTATCAGTCAAATGAGGGTCGAGTTATTTTGTGACACGGTCAATTTCAATGTTCAAAGTTTCAAAATTTCGTATTGAGTGAAAAGAAAATTCTTTATGTAACACCTGCATGGGAAGTTTGACTTCGCGCACTAAAAGTGGTGCGCCAAATGACCGATTACCCACCCGTTCCGGAAGCGTGCGGTAATGTTTATTACCGCACGCAAAACAGTGCGATTATGTTTATTACCGCACGCTTTCAGAGCGTAACTAGGCAAATAGCGCAATCGAGCGTGTTGTGTTATTATTCTAACCTGACGATTTTGACAGTTTTACAACCAAAAGTCTCACTTCCCATGCTGGTGTCACATAAAATAGGATATGTAACTCGTGCGGGTTGGCGAATACTGACTCGTGTGATTGCAGCACTCGCCTTCGGCTCGTACCGCAACTTTCACACTCGTCAGTAATCGCCAACTTCCCGCACGTGTTGCACAATATACTATTCCACATTTCTCAATCAACTTCAAAAATGTATAAAAAAATAAACGGCTTGATAGAAAAATCTAAAAAAAAAAAAATCTGGAACCGTTTGTTACCGAGTGTTAGAATAAGCCTGGAATGATTTCAAGATGGTCGGGGTTTGACACTGGTCGAGTTCTCGTGGAATGCTCCATATAGTATTTTCACACGCTGTCTAATTGTAAATAATTTCAAACCATGTCTTCTCTGTTTATATATACATGAATGTATCTGTACCTCTTTAGCATTCACGAACAGACTATTGCAGTACTTTGCGATTGAAACTTTATTTTTAGGCCATCAGGTATTTACCGATGACAAACCCTCAAAATCTAAAATGAAAAAAAAAAAAACGCTTAGATAAACTTTTGAAAAAACTTTTCCCATGGCGTATATATAATCGCCGTTCACGCAGATCTAATTTGAATTAATCTAAGCCAACCTAACTAGACTTAACCCAGCCTAACTCAGCCGTTCCTCACCATGTATGCTTTCCCATCTATATTCATGCCACTCCGTATTCATTACACGGTAGACGAATAATTATGCGTAATGCGTTGTCAATTTTTATAAGTTACACTCACACGTAGTGTGTTTGGTATGTTTTACATGTGACCACGGACTGCACCAGGCTTTGATAAAACTAAAACGTACCCTATCTTTGCCAATCTGATCAGATCAGGTACATCTGGGTATAGTTCTGCGAATAATTTGCAATTGAAAAATTGTCGTGCTTTGACTTTTTGACTAATAAATGTGTTAACGTGTTTCGTGCAGTGTGAATCTCATGTCAATGTCCCTGTGAATCTATCGCCTCTCTATGAACTCCTTAGCTGGGTGTCACTTTCCAGATTTCACTAACAAATATTTATCAGCCCAAGACAATTCGCGTTCTAATTATTCTATTTTCAATTTCAACAGCGTGGCACAGGGCAATTCAAAACCACCAATGTACACTGAAATACGGGAAGGTAACAAACTGGTTCTCTTCTTGAACTCACTTCAAGAAGACCAGGCTGGCGTCTATTCCTGCCAGGCTACCTATGCCAACACGCAGCCCCTCATCCAGAACGTCACAATTCAAACAATTGGTAATACTGGTTCAATATCAAAACCGTTTTCTTCCATCCCCACGAGGAGTCGGAAAATGAACAAAAATATTAAATAAATACAATCTTTTCTGTCCATCAGTCGCGATTACATGGGACGACGCACCCACCAATCAGTTCCCCATACTTGGAGAAGACTTTGCCATAAAGTGCAAGGTTCGAGCCCGGCCATCACCGTCCGTTGACTGGCTCTACAATGGGGAATTAATAACGACCAATGATCATTTCGTCATTGAGACTGATGCCCTCAAGATAAACCGCGTCCAGGAATCTGACGATGGTATATACACGTGCAGAGCATCGGTAACAAACACGGGACAGCTTGCTGAGAGAGCAATTAGGGTGGAAGTTCACGAGAGACCTCGAATGCAGGAAGCTGATGCAACCGTTGAAATAACCGAGGGAAAGAACGCGGACATTCCGTGCAAAGCGACAGGAAAACCACCCCCGAAATATTCCTGGATTAAGTCTTTGACGCAGCAAAATTTGACAACTGCTGATCGATTCGGGGTAGACGAGGACACTGGGATCTTAACGATAACGAACGTGAACCGTGACGATGCTGGAGAATATCAATGCATTGCTACAAACGCGGCAGGTAGAGCTAACTCAGTAATTTTGGTCTCTGTCTTGGTCAAGCCGAAGATCATGGAGTTCCTGAACGTGACTGCGGCTGTTGAGAAAAAGGCTCAGATAACTTGCAAAGCTTTTGGACGACCCCCGCCAAAGGTAACATTCAGAAAACACACTGTCGACAAGCAATTTGTTGTCGGCATTCAGTTCAATGACGACAGAATCCTACTAGAGAACAAGATAGACGATTTAACCGGTGAAACAACCGCCATTCTTACTATTGAGAATTTACTTCGATCCGACGATGGGCTTTACGAGTGTATCGCTAGTAACAAGGGTGGCGATTCTTGGAAAACTGGACATTTGACCGTTGAGTTTCCCCCAAGTTTTGCAACTATGAATAATCTCACTATATGGTCATGGGATCAACGGCCAGTCAACCTCACCTGCATTGCTGAAAGCATACCAAACGCAACTATTAGATGGCAGTTGAACGGCTACGATATTAACAGCGACCCACAGATCACGATGATTGGTAAAGGCCCGATTTCAACCCTCACGATTTTACCACTTGACAAGAGATACTATGCCAATTACAAGTGTATTGCTTCGAACATCCACGGAACTCGAGACCATCACGTTGAACTCAGGGAAGCCTATAGGCCTGAGGAACTTCTCCAGGCTACTATCGCAGATATAACAGCAACTACCGTCAAATTCGAGCTCGTACCACCGCCGGAGATTTATCTTCCGATAAAAACACTGACTGTACAGTACAAGAAGTCGGATCAAACTTGGGCAAACGCGATGAATAAGACTTGGGCGCGTGGTAAGCACTTTTCTTTTTCCATTACACATCATGGAGATCTTGGGCTTGAGCGGCTTCAGATTTTCAGTAGTGGGCTGTGTCGTTACTGACTGAAAATAACACAACCACCCAATTGGGAATTATTCAGCGCTTTTGTATGATAATCGAATTCAAATGATTCCATGCTGAGCAGACCAACATAAAAGTCTTTTCGTTCACCCGTTGCATCCATCTTTGGATACAAGTCTAGATGAACTATTCAAGTTTCCGGTATTTTACTATGTGCGATATATGTGAGAAAGAGCTCAAACAATCTAGTCGAGTCAAATAATTCCAGTTGCCTGACTCAGTCCATCCTGTTAGGGTGACAATGGTCAAATCATTGTCACTAGGCTTTTTTCACCGAACACCGTTTTAGTAAGCCTCTGATGAGGGCAGAACATCACTGCCGAAACGTCAGGCAACTGAAATTATTTGACTCGACTAGATTGTTTGAGATTTTGATTTCTAATGAAAAGTTAGCTGAAAGAGTCCAAATTTGAGAGTGCTCAGTGCTCAAATCCTCCGTCTGACCTTTGGTTGAACATTTGAACTCTTCGGCGCATTGCACCGAGTCTACGTACAACTTGGGAATTAACATTGGGTTTTAGGGTCCCCCTACATACTGGAAAAGCTCATCCCGGAGACGTATTACGACTTCCGGTTTAGCGCACAAAACGAAGTCGGATCTGGAAACTGGGGAAAAAATCTTCACGAAAGGACACTTAGACCATCTGTTCCCAGTGAACCTCAAATATTTAACAAACCCGGAGCTGGGCTGGATTACGAAATTTCCCCGTACAGCACTCAGTACGAACTTATCTGGTTGAATCCTAGCGACAATGGGGAGCCCATTGATTCATATCAAATTGGATGCTGTCCAATTCTTCGAGTAAACGGTAAATGGGAGATACAGAGTGGCTGTATAGAGAATCTAGTCACAGGTACCAACAGACCTCGACATTGGATAAAGAAGTTGCAGCCGGACACATTTTACCAAGCTGAGATAAAGGCGCACAATGCTTTCGGGTACAGTCTGCCGGGTATCATGCGGTTTAAAACTGCCAAGGGTGAGTAAAACGCATATATCTACTAATATCTGGCAATTTAGTCATTTTCAATTCTTTTGTCGTTTGACGAATAAGATTCGTCATCATGAATATATGTATCTTCTTTTGTGACAATTTTCAGCAAGAATTAGATACGTACAGAATTTTCATTGTTTCTTCCTTTCTCCATTTTTTTTTCTTTCTCTTTTGTATACAGCGTCTGTGTGTTCAAATAATTGCTTCGTTTGTTCCCAAAATTGTATGAACAATTTCTGAAATAATTCAATATTCAAATACTCTTTGAATTTGAACAATATCTAAAACTGTTTCCGAGTCGTTTACTATTTTTCATGTTTTCTTTTATTTTTCTCAATTCGTTTATAATTTTTCCGGAATAAGAAGGCTATCACTTGTCCTGATATCTAGCTGTTATCTTACACGTTGTGCAAAAATATGACCAGTGATGAAAAGAATAATCAAAACTCCTACAGTCTAACAATGAATTATTTTTGATACGAGAAAATTTTCTTTATTATTGATCAAAATCAGATGGCGAAGAACCTTCAGATCCGAACCCGAACGGTGGAGAAGCACTTGGAAGCCGAGATGCTTCCAAGCTCGCCCTGTGCGTCATAGTGTCAACGTTAATTCTGTCCCTCGTTTCATAAACAATTACTATCCCAGGCTGGTACTTTATTTTCCAACGATATGCATTCTGAGAATTTTCCCCGTCACCTATACCTAAATTGCTATACAGGACTGTTGTTCAGTTAGACTTATACGTTACAGCGTGATCCTTATGTAATTGGGGGTTAAAATTATCCACCAGTTGCTAGATATGAGGGTGCAAAAAGATAACGCTGGCATACCCTGTACTAAATTCATTTATCAACGAGATGATAAGTGAAATAATTATTTATCAGTGATGTAAAATAATCAGGATTTCCTTAGTCAACAGTTCGTATTTTGATAAAATACATACAACGACAACTAGCGGCAAACGTGTTGCAAGTGAAAGAAAACGAATAAACGCTGGGCCTGTGTAGAATGCATAACTTAGCCCACCGCGATCAATGCCTTAAATCAAAACGAGGAAAGATAAAAAATAACGTAATGAGATATAGTATTGGGTTACAGAAGTTGCATTAATAATTATAAACGTAGGATGTTGTATAAGGCGGAAGAATACATTCCCAAGTCATCGTTAAGTAATTACTATATTAACATTATAAACGCTAAGATATTTATTGTTGAAACGTACTGGTACGTTTTTTTTTTTCCATACCACATGCCAGAATTTTTTATGGTACTGCAGTTAATTTGAACAATAGAGAGACGTATTCTAAATACCATAATGAAAATTATACCTAAATTTCAATTATGTTCAGATTTTTTCATATTACACAATACCGTTGAGGACGCGATTAAATCTATCGTTGTGTAACTGCTCGTGTCGGTAACCCTGTATCGTAGCTATAGCGACGGAGTTCCTCTGCGTGTTACCAGGTGATGCATGTGTCGCTTGGTCACGAGGTTTCACCTGGTGCCACGGCGAAGGACAAAACTCTATTATGTGTAAGGTTTGTATATGATTTGATATAACTTCTGGCTCCTCCTCGTTAGTTGCTTTTGCGCATCTACTTGAGAGATATATAACAATACCTGATACTAGATTGGTGCGTATATTTAACTATTAATCATAAAAGTTAACTGCCTTATATTGCCAAATGCCTATACATAATCATTATAATCATATAAAGGAAGAGGAAAGAAAAGGGAGATAGAAATCTCGACCGTTTCGAAACTGCAAAAGAAAAACGAATCTCATATTATCTGTGTCCAAAATATCGAACGCCGTTTTTATTTTTCGTTATTTTTATTTTTATTTTTTTTGTTTCATTTCTCTTTTTTTCACCAATTAGCAGATAGACATATTTTTAGATAATCATAATTCCAAAACTTGCGATTATGAAATGTATAATATTGAACATACCTTATATACATCTTCGTGAGAAATGATAAATATTCGATGAATTACATTCGGTGTAGTTGCATGATCTTTATTACAATATACATCGAGTAAGAATATATACGATATATACTTACGCACAAACTTAATATACTCACATACGAACATACATATATATGTTGAAACTAAAAGATGAAGAAACAATTATTGTGCAAAATCCGTTTTTATCCAATTAGACAACTGCGGCTAAAATGGGATATTGTGTTTTTTTTTTTTATTTTATTTTTTTTTTTATTAGAAACATTATTTACTAAATTATACCTTTTCACCATATGTCATGTACACGTTTAAGGCTGTCGTCTGTGCAATTATTCGCGTTCGTACCAAAGATTCGCATGTTTTTTTTTTTCCTAACACAGTTTCTTTTTTTGTTTTATTTTTTTTTTCTATCTATCTACTGTTTAATTCTCGGTTCAATTATACTTCGCGTTAATGATGTAGTAAAATAGATGAATAAAGAAATGATATGAATATAGGGAACTGAAGAATAACTGTAAATGCTCCAATGTGGTGTACAGACGAAAGCCATTAGTCGTTTTCTGCAGTAGTTGGGCTCATCTGAAATTAATGTTGCTCATGGGGAACATTTTTTTTTTTTATAGGTATACCTATATAGTTTCGCTTGACTAGATTGAAAATATATGTGTTTTAGTGCGCATGATCTGTGAAATATTATTATTATTATTATTATTATTATTATTACTACTATTATCATTATTAATATTATTATTATTACTATTATTTTCTCACAAATATCATAGCAATCTCGCATTTTGCAATCTCGATATATTATATGTATTCGGGTGTGTCAAGAATAAACCGACCCATCTAATTTCTCAAGTATCTCCGAAACTGAGCTATCAATCGGATTGTTTTGACATGTTTGAAGAGGAATGAGATCGAGTTAGCACCGGAAATTCAATAAAATCATTTTTTTTTTTTTTGCTTTTCGCAAAGTATGAGCGTGCCACTTATTTAAACTTATATCAAAGTTAATAATCTCAATCTTAATTTTGAAATACACTTTACAAACAGAATCCGCCGGGAAAAATTTTCGCGATGCGTTAATCGATATTAACGATAAAACTAGGCATCGATTGAGCGACCTCTTAGGATAGTTTATCCAAGCTCTCCTTTAGGATGGTATATTGTGTGAAATAAATCTAAGATTTAAGCGTTGAGGAGAAGAAGGAACACAATATTTTTGGAAAAAGATGAAGAAAAAGGAATTTTTTTGAATAAAAGAATTCTTTGATTAAAAGAATTTTTTTAAATAAAAAAAAAATTATTTGATTTTTTCCTGTTTTTCAAAAATATTGTGTTTCTTCTTCTCCCAAAGGCTTGAACTTTAGATTTACCCCTCACAATACACCATGCAAAAGGAGAGCGCGGACAAACTATCCTAAGAGATCGCTTAATCGATGTCTAGTTTTATCGGTAAATGTCGATTAGCACATCGTGAGAATTTTTCCCGGCGGATTCTGTTTGCAAGATGTATTTCGAGATTAAGATACACACATTCAGTGGTAAAAAAAAAAATTCAATTTCGTTTTTTTTTTTTGACACACCCTAATATGTATACAATTTTCAAGTATGTATATTAGCTCTTAGTGAAAGTCGTAGATTATCATTTGCATATTTGTAATAATATTATTATACATCTATTATTGTCATCTTATAACTATTGTTATTATCTGTTATCATTATTTTTATGATTATTATTATTATTATTATTATTATTATTATCGATATCGTGATAACTGACAAAATAATTATACTATAATACGATAGAGAAAAGTGATTACATTATCTATATTATATATTATATTATATAATATAATATAATATATATTATTATTATGTATACGTGCGATATTACCATCATTATTATAAATATCTAAGTTTACGAAATATACGCAGATATAGTATACCCATATTAATGTGTATAAATTTTGAAGTTGAAAGTTAAGACCATACTGCAGCATACGGCATGTGTTTTGTTGATTCAACTTTTCATTATTAATATTTTTTTTCTTCTGTTTCTTGAACCACTCGATACACATACTCGAATACATATATATATGTACATCCGAAATACGGTAAACTAAGGCAACTCATAATGAAAAAGAACAATTAATTAGGCATCCAGTACATAGTTTAACATTGGTTAAATGACTTGCACATCGATATCATTTTTTTTTTTTCTTCTTTGACTATCCTTGAGCTGCGGTATAAATTCGATTGCCGCGATAATAGTACCCGAATTAATTGTTTTGTTTTTCTATAAAATCTGAGAAATTTTTAATTCATTTTTACTTTCATTAGATACAAAATTTAATTCAATGATTCAGAAAAAGACAAAATTACAACTTGCAATTATTAATTTATTTTCTATTTGTTTTTTTTTTTTTTTTTCTTTCTTCCGGTATGGTCTTGCCTGTTAATATGGCATTGTGTAATCGCTAAAGTACTATAATCTCAGTACATTATATATGTGGCATATATATTTATGTATACATAAATATTAAGAATTCTTAACGTCTGTACGGTCAGAGTTGTGTTGAGGCGGCCACCAGTCGACATCTGCAATTGTTTCAGCGGTTATCGAGTCCTTGATTGGCTGTAGCCACTGTAACAATTACCGATTTTGACTCCCGGCCGCCTCAACACGATTCTTACCGTACAGACGTTAGGAATTCTCCCTGTATATACAGAGATGATCTGTGGAAAGTTATAAGCCTGATGGTAGGCAATCTGTATTTTTTTTTTTTCCTAAAATTGCAACGTTGTCGTAGGGACAGTCGAACGAGTGCATTTACAGACGACGTAGTGGCAGCTGTCACATCCTTGGATCAGAATCAAGTGATAGAGTGAACTGTTTGAGGTTGATCGTAATATAACTAATAAGACAACGGTCAGCGACATTCGTTCGGTAAAGAAGTGGCAATGAATTAGTGATTGATCGATTGATGATAAAATTACGAATTGATCGCAGATTCTAATTTATGTTTATTTGCGAAATGATTTACTTCTCAGGCGGCGAAGAGATTAGGGGTTTTGTCTGCTACGTCGGAGATGTCTCGCAGATCTCGTTGAATCAAATTTACATTGCTGTTTTCCCGACATTACGTCGTCTGTAAATGCAGTCGTTCGACTGTCCCTACGACAGCGTTGCAATTTTAGGAAAAAGAACAGATTGCCTACCATCAGGCTTATAACTTACAACAAATTATCTCTGTATATTATTACTATGTGTAGTCTATATTCGGCGACAATAAATACTCGTTAACATAATACTATATATACTACCAGTGACAAAAACAAAAAAAAAATAGATGAGAGTTCAAATGTTTTTACATAATCGAACTTAACTTCGCGACTGAAAAAAAGATTAGATACAGTAAAGAAAATGAAAAGAAGGGAAAAAAATTCTCATTCTTATATTATATGTCAAGTATTGATTAAAACACAGCATTTTAAATAATTAAAAGATCATTAAATGTCTTGGGCTAAAGTTCTTATTAATATTATAGGAATAACGAGTTTATTACTCAATAATCGCAAGTATGAAAATTGATCCGCAGGGCGATTTCAGCCCAAGATAAAATAATTTGATTATATTATTACCGAACATACAGACACATGATACATAAATACACGAACACACACATGCGCACGCGTAACACTCGTATTTATGAAGGTAAATAGTTTCTTGTGGAATATATTGTAAATATATGAAAATATATAAGTATTCAGTGAAACGCCAGTTTACAAATAATGTCTTCGGAGAAGCCAGTTCAAATCATATCTGTATTTGTCAAAAAAAAAAAAAAAATGTTATTTAAAATCCTCCATCTTTTTTTTTTGTATATACCGCATATGAATATTATATTATTATTATTCTAATTTTATTAAACGGAATTCGAAATGGCTTAATTATTTCATTTATAATTTATTGTTTGTTTTAATTACGCGACATATAATATTTCTATCAATGTATTGTGATCGATTTGATTGTGAGATGGTTTCTCTGACGACTGTGTCGATTATTTTTGCTTGCCTGCTTTTGTCCTGTGGGGATACATCGCGACCAGAAACTGGTAAATATCAAGTACATAGTAAATTTTGTATGGAAAAATTGAAAAAAAAAAAATATATATCACAAAGCTATTCAAACAAAAGAAAAGATTGTTAGAATAGTCTAGCGTAGACTAACAACGATAATTCGGCTTCTTGGGCTTCTTGGCAATTAACATAAGAATTTATCTAATCGCATTTCTACAAACTATGCTACATATTACTTATATCACTCTGTTCATTTACTATTATTAACCAACCCCTATGATACACCCATACTTAACCTCTAAAATTAGATTTTGGTTTGGTTCTGCTTTGATAAAGACGGATTTTGGCACCCTTTCAGGAACTAAAATAAAACGTGTTTGGTGATAAATTTTTATTTTAATTTTTTCATGTTTTTATATTTATTTTTTACATCACCCTTCTCAGATTTACTTCAAAGAACATGTTATAACTTGTTAATTTCACCTTAGTTATATAAAATATAGCGTATAATATTCATATATTTTGTAACAAAAAAATTAGAAAATAATCGAATCTTACGATCTTTATTACCATGAAACGTAAAATGACCAAACCACCAATGAGGTTTTCGACATGATTTATCATCGAATAAAAATAAAAACCCTTTCGATCTCACGATCGCACTGCAGCATTGACATCGTGATAGCATGCATATCGTATTGGAACATATCAAATCGAATCAAATCACCAAACATAGTTTATTTGCTTTCGCACTAACTATAATAATATAAATATATATATATATATATATATGTATACAGCGTCGATCGAACGCCATTTGACATATGTTTGTTAACGACACGTCTCTTATTCCTTAAAGGTCCAAATACAGTAATGCAACACGAAGGACCTCTAATTTCGAGTGCAGCGATAATCGGGATCGTCATAGCGGCACTATTCATCCTGATAATCGTAATCGACGTTATCTGTTGCTGTGCGAATAAGACAGGTTGGTTTTACCTAAACAATTTTAATTAACCACATACACGCAATCAAAAACCTTGCCTGCGACTGGTGCAGGTTCCTTTGTTTATACAATAATTTCTGGACAGCCTTAATTTTGTCGTCATATACCATATAACCGTTACACTATAGAAATAAATGTAAATGATAACGTGGTTTGAACTAGTTCGTCCTTGTCTAAATATTATGACATTCAAACTCGGTTTATTCGTATCCTGTGTGTACACATATGTATAATTGTATATACTATACATCTTTAAGCAGCGGCGTATATAAACTCTAGCTGAACGTAATCGCTGTATCTATTATACTAATATTTATTTTTCCACACAACGTGCGCAAAGTTCGATTTTCGCGTGCGTAAGATCTAATGAGATCTTCTTCTTTTCTATTCCCCAGGGATCATATTTTACGTGTGCGAAAGGTCCAGGAGAAAGCCCGTCGACGAGGACGATGCTAAGCTTGGAAGGTGAGATTTGAAAAAACTTGTCAATTTTATTAAACTTTATCATGATTCATTTGCAAGATGCAATATATTCTTTTTTAGAACTCAGTTACACGTTGTGCTTTGGCAAGTATGGCGCTATCATATCATACCTATAGCTGATCGATCATTCATTAATTCGATTCATTAATTCGTCGTATCAAATATTCAGCCTTACATATTATACGCTTTATAATTTGTGAGTATGCATTAGGGGGTCTGCTCCCACCACTCCAAGCGTTAGTTTTTGACGCGAAACAAATCCTCCCAAACTAGAGATACTGCAATATTTCAATTCTAATCCATGTGACTTTCTTGAAACTCACCCACGAGAAGTTTCTTGGGTTTCTCATTCCGGATATAAAATCAAAATACAGGAATTTATAATTGGCAGGAACCTTATGGCAGAGCAAAATATTATAAAAAGCGAATTTAGTACTCGACGGTTTTTGGGGTCGCTTATTTTCAATCTGAGTTAAAGATACGAAAATTCTAAATTATTGATCGCAATTGTGGGAAGTACGCTAATATAAGTAGCATGAAAATTGCTAATCAGGATGCAGACTTGAAATTAGCCGCACCAACATCCTTCAGTTACCAATTTTGATGCGCAACAGTCTACCCGGCATTTTGAATTTCTATATTTCGACTGCAAATCTGGAATCAGCGAGCCAAAAAAACGATTTTTCGTGATTGTCGATGAGGTCGGATGTCAGGAAAAGTGTAGACTTCAAAAAGTAAAATTCGTAAGCATAGGTAGAATAAATAGCTTGCACCACTTTTTAGAGTTGAGCGTCAAAAACTAAAAACTGACGTTTTAAGTTGTGGGAGTGCAAAAAATAGAATGTCGATTTTTTCGTTTGACACCCTAGTGTGTATATTCAATATCCATCTAAATATAGGATGTTTTTATTCCTCGATTCGTATAAGTATTCAAATCAGAAACAACGGCATAATCCTCGCAAATCTTAAATCTGAATATTTCGTCGCAAGGCGTGATGCTAATCACGTATGACGTAACGTCGACATTTTTAAGTTTACTTGCTAAAGAAAATTGAGTGTGGTAAGATGCGAAGTATTAGTTAATAACGAGTGGGCGTTAGTCGTCATGCCGTTTTTCGAGCAATCGTCTAACTCGACGTATTCCATAACTAGCATAAGCCACTGTAAACAAAATTAGAAAAGAAAAAAAATTGAAATATCACAATGTGAGGCAATATTTTGTGAATAATAAGTAGAAAATATTTGATAACGTAGTTTAAAAAAAGAACGACTTAAAATAGAGATGACGAATTTTTCATGTTTTTCTTTTTCTTCTTCTTCTTTCTTGATACCATATAGTCTGTACGGTTGGCGGTTTCCCTTGCCGTATTGTGACCAAAAAATGGCCAATGTCGCCGGTGTAACAGCGATCCAAGAGTCGGGCAGTGGAAAAAATACTATTAAATTAGTCAAACATACCGTTATGTAAGAATGAATATATTCAAATTGGCATGAATTTATTTCTTTAATATTGCTGTTCACACGTATCCTATATATACCTACATTATAAAGCATGTCTCTTTTTCATTTAAATTAATATATAATTATTGTGCTTGAAACACCAGGTCAATATAATATATATGTATACATAATGATATGCGCGGCAGTGACGTACGATATTATTCCTAATATCTGAGAATGAAAGGATGAACTAATAAAGGGTATACTGTTATGAAGTTAATTTTCAATAAACCGATAGAAATATTAATTACACGCCGCATCTGCTGGCTGATAAAATTAGCATGTGTTATTTCATAATGAGTTATATATTCGCCTATAACGCGCGCCGCCAACCATCTTTGTTTAATTTTAGCCAATTCAATACGTAATTAGCCTCCAGAAATCATTAGTCCGCTCATTATCGCTACACAAATAATTATATGCTCAAGCTTTGGCAATGTTGCATGATTTTTTGGCTATCATTTAACAGTATACGGGTATAATAATCCCTAATGTGAAACAAGGTATTCAGCTGCGCACTGTATAATTATCGCTATACGCATACTGATATAGCTACTGATATACACCCTTACCGACGGATCTCTACGGATTTTCAGTACGGTTTAGGTTTCGTTTCTCCTTTTGGCAAAATGTCTGTGATTTTATTGGAGTAAAATAAACTTCATTCGACCTCAATCCAATGAGCCATTCATAATTCTTCGTCTTTCGAAGGTTAAATGTAAATTTGTGAATCATACATAGCACAGTCTAGCCAACTTATGTATATACCGAGAGGAAAACTTGATACTACTTATACAGTCGTATGCGCATGGGCAAGTTTTGTCGTCTGCTAAAGCAGGCTGACCATCTTGAGTTTGAGCTGTCAAATTTTGTTTTTCACGGTAATGCAATTGATAGGAATTTTTAAAGTTCGAATCTCAATTATTTGCGACAATGATTCGGAAATGCTTGGAAAGCTTTTAATCGTTGGAAATGAAATTTGATGTACAACTGAAAGAACCGTTGAAAATCATCCCGAACAGCTGATTGCTTGCTTCGACTTGATAACAACCTAACTTCGATTGACTACTTTAGGCGTAAGAGGCTGACAGCTCTAGCTTCATTTCTTGCAAGTTGGCACCCATGCCTCGCAGGTTAAAATATCCTTGCGGGACGATCTGACCGACCAATAAAATTAAATTATTCGGCGCATGCGTGGTCGACTGTATAGTATCAAGTTTTTCTCTCGGTATATAGTGCCTACTCCTTGAGCAAATAACCGATAGAATTCACCTCGGTTTTTAACCTTCAGACATCTTTTTAGCACACGATAATATACAGAGGTCGGTTTGAAAAACAAAGATAAGACAGCTCTGATATACCTATACACTGATGATTATTTCGGAGATTCATCTGACACGTATCAGTCTGTTGCCGTATCGAAAATTCTCTAAACCATCGTTCCTCAACCTGGGTGTCGCGTTCAGGAATATAGGGGGTCGCAATGTGTTCAATAGATAAGACCCGTATACGAAATACCCTTTTATTAAAATATTTTTACATCGTCGCAATACATACAAGTATTGTTTATTATAATATGAATGTCGTGTCCACTAATACGGCAGCATTAATTTTTTCTACATCTCGTTTCATCCCGTATGTAAGCGAATAACTCGATTTTTACTAAAATAGGCTTTTTCTTCACACGTTGAATTATTCGGATTCAATTCCCACGCGGATTCTACACAAGTAATTATTTCAAAAATTCTTTCAAAATTTTTTACGAAAACTTCATAAGAA
Organism: Rhogogaster chlorosoma; assembly: GCA_944452935.1. NCBI lineage: Eukaryota > Metazoa > Arthropoda > Insecta > Hymenoptera > Tenthredinidae > Rhogogaster > Rhogogaster chlorosoma. The sequence continues at coordinate 27,020,468 of OX101797.1, forward strand.
AAATGATTTTACAAGCTATTTTTGAACATTCTCCCTATGAATAATCAAAAAATAGTACATTGCGTAACTAGTGTGAAAAATAGGTGATTCCCGTGCGAGTCGAGCTTATCGCTTGAGCGTAGTCAAGGCGACCAAAGAGGTGAGTGCGGGGGACACCTATGCGCACGTGTTGCGTATACTACTTTTCGTAAATGAGTATGCAAAATCAATCTCGCGCACCCAAATGAGTGCGAGAATGTACTATTTTGCGCACTCAGTTGGGAGAAGTACTATTAAAAATCTGAAATTTACAGCATTCAATAACCCATCACATATTGTACTTTATGCACCCAAATTTTTTGCGACGATTCGTTGCTGTTTACGAAAAATGGCACAATTGTTTCACTTTCTTGAGAAATTGCCTTCTCTTTTAGTTATTCGCTTATACGAAGAAATACCATTCATACATGTTTTTTGTTGTTTTTTTTTTTTTTATTTTACATAATTTTCCGCATGATGCACGCATTGGATGTCGCATCAATATATGTAATTCCATTTTATTGTGTAATACACCTGATTAGAAACCGATCAGAAATCAATCGTTTGTCTTGAAATTTTCAGAGAAGAAAAGGAGCCTCTTAGAGAAGAAAAGAAAATAACACCGATCATCGACTCGGGTCTTCGGCGAGAAACATCGGTGAATTTTAACGGAAAAACTTCAGTATCGAAAACTGGGTTTGTTGGAAAAGACTCGGCCGTCTAGATATTCTTCCGGCGTACTAGGTTGTGAATTATTTTCTAATCCGCAATTTCACATAAACAGCATAAACTAAATCAACATAATTAATCGAAATTTGAAGATAGTTTTTCGGTCTGATCTTCGCCGAAGATCAGACTTGGCACAAACCACGCGATGCACCAACCACATCGACTACTCGAACTTCTTTAGAAACGCTCAAGTATTTGAAAGCTTCTTATTGTCACGAGCCAGATTCATTGATTCATTTAAGAAATCGAATTGCTTTTTACTAATCACTATAGTTCTAGGTACAAGAAGGAAATAAATAAACATATACCTTTCCTTCTAAAAATCTTATACACATTTTGAGGAGCACGTAATTAACTGCTCAAGAATTTCTTGATTTATCTAATGCTGTCTAAGATGATTGAATATAATTTGAAGATAGCCAGAGTCTGTGAAAAAGTAACATAAACAAAAATCGAACTACAAATGAACTGGCGTCTGCTCGAAGAGTCGTTAACGTGTTGATTATACAGCAAATGAAATTCTTGAAGTTTTATATTGAATAATGAATTAATGAAATATTCATCATAGTGAGACTCCCAGGTGAAAAAGTAAAAGTAAACGTAGTGGACTATTAGATTTATTGCAATATAGAGGCTTTTGAAGAAAAAGATGATGAAGAAGGCTTACAATTAGCGCATAAACTATTTATTGAAGGTATCTAAGTAACTCGAATATATACCGATGCTTCGAAACTCGTTAATATTGATAAATAGAAGAACATTTTTAGGTGTGATAACAGTCTAGTACGCTGGGTTATGAATTGATCATCGTCTGTGTTTGATAGATGGCGAAAGAAAGAATGAAGAAAAAAAAAACAAGAACGAGAAGGGACTATTGAATTTCTTTTGAAAATCGTACCTACCTACTTAAATATAATATGTATCTACACGTATACATATAATATACAACTATGTATAGATATCAATCTATATATATTCTGTATAGATTATATAGAAGAGATGGTTGATTCATCAATTGAACAAACTCATCATCATACCAAACGTGTGAGACACAGTATACTTTTTCTTGTCACATTTTTAGTACACACAGATTTGAAAAAGAAAGGAGAGAAAAAGGAAAATCGTAATATTATAAGTTCCATGAAATATCTATTTATTCCGTATGTTTTTATATCCAATCGAATTCCTATTTGTCTTTTGATTATTAGATGTTCATCACTGCTACATATAAGATCATAATCTATAACCGTTTTCATTTTAAAGACTGATTTCTTTAAGTATTGAGATGTTTATATATCGATCCATCAAACTGATAAACAATGTTGTTGTTGGATTCTTTTTTTTTTTCCATATCGACATGTCCTAAACGAAGCAACGTCACTCAATACATTGAATCTACGTATCTCAACAATGCGATTTGAAAACATGTATCTCAAAGTTTTTATTTCAAAGTACGTATCTCAGTGATTCGAAATGAAAACACGAAACTCAGAATTAAATTTTCAAGGATAGACGGTCTGGCGAAAAATTGTGCTTGTTAGAATTTTCATGATCATAAATAATAATATTAATTCATTAAATCCAGATGATTTTTATTTTATTTCCTAAACCGCTCAGCTTTCTACTCATCCAACTCACCGACTACACTTTAGTTTTTTTGGAACGATTGACGTCACTCGATAAATAGTTATTGATGTAATATAAACTATCGACTGTGATCCAGTCCGGAAAAATGTGTGAATAAATTTTAGCCGTTGGATTAAATATTAACACCGGTATTCATAGACATTTAGTAGTCTACTAACATTTTTTTAATCAGCTACTAACTTTCTTTCAGTCGGCCACCCGTAGAAAGTTACTAATTAAATAGATGATTAACCCGGGAAACTTAAACCTCTTCGTAGTTTCAGTCGTCCAGGTTCTCTGCATCGTAGTTTTAGTCGTCTAGGTCTACCGCTTCATAGGTTCAATCGTCTAGGTCGGAGGACTGAAAATAGGATGCGAAGGACCTAGACGACTGAACCTACAAAGCGGTAGACCTAGATGACTGAAACTATGAAGCGGAGGACTTAGACAACTCATACTACTAAGTAGTAGACCTAAGCGACTGAAACTGCGAAGGGGAGGACCTGGAACTACAAGAACTACGAAGCGGAGGACCTGGATTACGAGAACGGAGCTGTATCCTGTACGAAGATATTTCCAAGAGACGACACTGTCATACTCATCTCGGGTTAATCATCTACCTAATTAGTAACTTACTATTGGTGACTGACTAAAAAAAAGTTAGTAGCCGACTAAAAAAAGTTAGTAGGCTACTAAATATCTATGAATACGGATGTAACTCATTGCCAAGTTACTTGTTACCAATTATTACAGTTCATTTACGTCATTGTTTTTTTTTTTCAATCAGATTGTGAGGAACACTAAAACTTTCTAGGTGACAGCCTATATCGACGGAGGGTTTTCTTGATACGCAAGGGAGATGTATTATTGATCTAGTGAGGTAGAATTTGCTATTTAAAATCGCGAGGGTGATCTATTGGACATCTAGAAGGCTAGATGAATTTATTTATCACGTTGGTCCAATCTGCGGGTTAGAGAATAAAAATCATCTACATTTACGCCACGTTGTAGTGTAGATAAAGTGTAGTCGGTGAGTTGGATGAGTAGAAAGCTGAGGGGATTGGGAAATGAAATAAAAATCATCTGAATTTATCTGAGGGCCGGATTATCGTCTAACGAATTATTATTATTATTTATGGTCATGAAAATTCTAATAAGCACAATTATTCGCCAGACTGTCTATCATTGAAAATTTAATTCTGAGCTACGTGTTTTCAATCAGTATCATTGAGATACGTACTTTCAAATAAAAACATTGAGATACGTGCTTTCAAATCGCATTGTTGAGATACGTAGCTTCAATCGAAGCTTTTGAGCTACGTATTTTCTAGTTGACACGGCGAGTTACGTTGTTTCCTTAAGGACACGTCAGTATATATATATGGGGCATTTGTGAAAAATTTGTGAAAAAAATAGGAAATGTTGAGATCACATTGTCGCCTGGGGCGTAGAAATCATTTTCTAAGAATAAGTCATAGAATTTTTGTGCATCTTTTTAGAATTTTACAAATGTCGTTTTAAAAATTGGTTTTTTGATTTTGTTGTTTATAAATTACATCGGTGGTCTAAAAAATCTGAAAAAAATTCAGCGACCCTTTTTAGTCGGTAGCAACATCATACAAAAAAAATAATCAAAATCGAAGGAGGAATGCCCCATATATAAAATTATTATCGCGAATAGTCGTGAAAAAAAAATATCTTTAAATGACCGAAGTTCTTGTATTATTATCGCCGTATATGTATTATACCTATTATGATGAATCAATTAATTTTATATATTCGGCCCTAAAATGTGATGTGTGGAACGTAATTTTCAACGTTATAATTATAAGTTTTTATCATTTTTACAACTGTATATTTCTGTTTTCAAATCACAAATGTCTAGTAATAATGTAATGTATTTTTTAATTAATATGTAACCGTGTATTATATTGACGTTCTGCGAATTTTACATATATATAAACATCATATATGTAATATATATGTGTAATTGACGCAACAACAAAAAAATCTCTCTATAGATCATATATCACAATATGTAAGTAGTATATAAACACATAACTAGAAATGGCATTTTCTGATCCCCGATTAAAAAAGAAAAAAGAAACCAAAAGTTGAGTTGAGTACCGCATCAGTGGTAATTGAGCTAAAAGAAATCACTATCTCTCTGATTATAGCATAGAGAAGTATAAAAAAGGCTCTGACTTATGAATGATATTAAATTCATTGACATTCCAATATTTTTCGTAGCATCACCATATGGCACATGGGCGCATGATTGTTTCGAGATTTTTTTTTCGAAATTAATAGAAGGTTGAGGGTAATTATAGGTATATTCAATAAACAGCATATAGCCATGTCACTAGAATTACTGGGTGTTCAGAATTGATGCCATTATTCTATGTATAGTGCAGTATATGAGATGGCTTTTTGCAAAAACGCAGTTCAAATTGTGATAAGGTTTTTGTAAATGCTTGTAAACGTTTTTTCCAGGCTTAAATGAGACTATAATATGATTATTAAATATATATAAGCTTAGGACAAGCGAACCCGGTCGGTATAATAAGTAGTATTAAACGCGAGCGCATAATATGTATTTGCCCGAAAGGTATTTCTCTTTAATTGAAAATGTACTTTTTTTTTTCCGTTTTTTCCCTTTTTTTTTACTTTTTTCTAGCAAATGCATATCATGCGCATGTAGCTTTTTTACATAAGGTGACAACAGTTTTGCCAAATATAGTACTTATTAGCTTGTAAGATCAAGCACGTGAGGATATATAAGTATATGTATGGTATATTATAATATACCTATATACATATATGTATATATATACAGGGTGACCCAGAACCCCCGTACCGCATTGAATAGGCATATTCCTTGTTGAATTCTGAAACAACAATACCTTAGCGCAACATTTCTGAGATCAACGGTGTCAGAGTTATCGAATATCCTAGTTATCCAACTCCATATAGTTTTATAGCCGTCTAAGTCGACCACGAAACAAGTTTCGCGGACTGAGTCACTCGCGCCATAGTCTTCGGTCGTCCAGGTCATTCATAGTTATTCACCGTCTACGTCCACGCAAAAGTGTTTTTTTTTTTTCAAGTTTCCAAGTTTTCGATAAGGAACTTTCGTCTTAGAATACGACAAAGAATATGGCTATTAATTTTGATGCGGGGGTTTTGGGCCACCCTGTATATATCTCGAATTGAAGTAGGTAGTACATACCTATTTACATGCATATATATAGTAAGAGTGATAAGGAAGAGTCCGCCAACGTGTAACACTTGAAAAAAATTTAATAACGATAAATTAGCGATATTTTGGATCTGTTACATACCCAGGACACCTATAGTAGTGACCCTACTGCAGTATATGGCTTCCCAAAAAAAAAAAAAAAAAGTATTAACATACGCATCTTCCAGAATGTTGAAAAAAAATATATATATATTACAACTTAATTTAATATTAAAGATATTTCGTAGGATATAAGGCATATTTTTTATGTATGCTTTTTCTGTACGCGACAAAAACATAAAACAAAAAAAAAAATATTAATAAAGACTAAAACATTTTCAAAACAGAATCCCATGGAATTTCATTATATATTTTTTCTTATTCATCTGTCAGAAATTTCCCAAAATATATAACCGAGTTTGAAGAAATGATCCGTAAAAAAAAAAAAACAAAAAGAACTTCCATACCTCGTGACTAGTGCCATAAGCTCGTAACTGACAAAAAGGCGATTTTAACGCCAAAAGATCGTATAATTTTTTTTGTTCTCATTCATTAAAAAATGGACGAAAATACAAAAATCAATAAAAAATAAACAGAAATTGAAAAATTGAAAACGTAAAAGCGAAAGGTCGTAAGTGTTGTTAGATACCACTTTTCAGGCTTTAATTTTTGTGAAATTTACATTTCTTGAAGTCAAAAGGTTGCGCATCTGCAAATGCAAAATACAGATACGACCTTTTGGCATTAAGAAATGTAAATTTCTCGATAATTGAAGCCAGGAGGTCGTACCTACCAACATATACGACCTTTTGACTTGATTTACTTCAACTCTTGGAAAATTCACAAAAATTAAGGCTAAAAGGTTGATCTACCTTCAATTGATCAATTATTGAATTTCAATTTTTCTGAACGTAGGTATTTTTATGTTTTCCCCATAAATACAAGAAGAAAAAAAAATACGACCTTTTGGCTTTACCAATGCCCACTACGTCGTATAATATCATTTACGACCCTTTGGCATTGGTCACGCGATATGTTCTTTGAACATACTTATCGGTTCTTTTTGCTCTGCACAGTCCAGACGTTCTTTGCTGTAATATAATTGCAAACTGCTCAAGCAAAATCGATATATTTGGGAATTTGAGTCCACGAATTCCTTCTTAATTAATTCTCAAAAGCCTCAATTCGTTTTCTAAAAAATTTACCGTACATTTTATGTTTCTATATGACGGGAAAGGTTTGAGGCAAAAAATCAGGAACAAACGATTGTCACGGTATTTTTCTAGGAACTTTATTTCAAAATATGTATCTCTAAACAGATATGAGTTATTGATTTTAAAACGATTCAGTCAATCTCATAAAAGTACTGCTGCAGTAATGAATCAAATTGTAATTCTAGTCACCGTATCATTTTAAAGCATATCGATAGAAAACGCATTCTTACAATTCATAATTGTTTCAATTACCGCATTCGAGACAAACAGCATTCAAAAAAGTAATATCCCAATGGCTCCATTCACTCCTAATTCAGTTCGTATCGTTTATTCGACGTCAACATTAAACCTCAATACCCTCGTTCGATCTTTTACCTTTTTTTATCAAAAGCTGTTCTGCACTGAGCTTAGGAGGCTCAGTTCTAGTGTGCCACACGTACACCTAAAAGTAAATCAGGATTTGATTAGTTTTCATTCATCAACAGATCAATTTTACTATTGGATATGATCACGACCTTTGTACAGAAATCGGCAAGAGGTTGAAGCTGCTCTCTGGTAGTAATATGTTTTAATATTTCGCTCTCTTGATGACCAGGTAGTGTCTCAAATGAGAACCAAGCGTCTTTATTTCGGAATAGTAGCTTGAGATTAAATGCAAATCCAGCCATGTCGATTGGAAATGGCCTGTCAGGTTTCCAGACTGAGTTAAAACCGACTACTTTATTCGTCTCCTTGTCGCATATCGGTTTCTCGACCATGAGGCCTCCCACAAGTCCCACCGGCCATACACCAACATGCGTGATTTTCTCCATCTGCATAAAGACTTTGACTGTATGGAATCGGCACGTATACCGTGTAAGTTAACGTGACAGGCTAGTCACTTAAGACCAAAACAACGCACAAAGAATCATTCTTAGGTCAATATTTCAAGAATTGTGAATCATTCAAATGTTGAAAATTCTGGAGCGACCCTTAAATATAAATATTTGTGCCAAAAATTTGGAGCACTTCCATGCATATTAATAATGAAGAAATATAGAGGGTGAAATTTTGGGTTGGAAAAATAAAAGAACATCGATTCTTGCTAAATTAAATTATCTTCGAAATTCTTGAGCGATCTTTCAAAATTGTTCGATCACTTCCATATTCTGCGAGGCTTACTCAAATACTAAAAAGTACGAAATTTGAGGTGAGACTCAAAATTGGGAATTTGAGGTAAAAAAGTTGTGTCCCTAGTGTGTACCGAATTGCAGCTCTATCGAGATTATTTCACACGAAAATCTCAAAGTGACTGGCCTATTAAGTAAATATGAAAAAACCTTAACATTACCTCTTCAAAAAGTTTAACAGAGTAAGTGTTGTCGTCATCGGCGAAAAATACGATCCCATTATCGTCTTCGGTCAGGTTATCTCGTAGCCATTTCAGGGCTGCATTTCTTTGCTCAACACCTCTAGGTTTTTTCCAATTAGGATCGTTCCTTCCCAGTTTATAATTGGGCGGTGTTGCCACAGTTAAATGTGTGTAAGTCAATCCGCTGTCCTTTAAAAGAGTTGATACTAAGTTCGTTTTGTTTACAGAATCTTCGACAAGTATCCAATGGAAATTTGGCACGTGGATAAAAGTCTGTGCGAGCCGAGTTAGCTCAGCCTTTTGCACTGGCCTTGCAAAGGTCGGTGTTATCGCGTATATCTTCGACTTCTGACGATGATACTCCTTCTCTTCTGCTTGTGACGAAAATTTCATATATGTGTTCGACAGTTTTTTATTTCGGCTCACTTCCTCAGCGTACAAAGTATTCTCTTTTAAAAGCTCATTCAAATGTTGATGAGTGTTCACCTCGTACGACAAACATTTTTGCTCAAGGCTTTTATCTGAAATTGAAAGCAAAAGAGTTGAATAATTTCGAAAATTAGTTTCAGCTATGCTAATGCTTTGAACGCAGGCGCTTCGAAATTATCTGCTGTTGATAGTTGACTAAATGAAATAATTTGAATATAGCGCCAAGTTGATACAGTCACGTGACTTACATCGATCTGCGCTTGCGGGCTCTGGTGGCAACGACGTATCGAGACTGAATGCTCGGCCGAGTCTACGTCGTTTAATTCAATGATTTTTATACATTATAGGCATGTTACTTACGTGAAATCCATTGAAGAATAATGATGGTAATTAGAATCAGCAACACAGTATATTCGAAGAAATGTCTATTTCGCATTTTGGGTTTGGAAGAATTTTTCTCTACGAGAAATACTGTCCTAGACATCGTTCAATCGCCATGATACCTCTGACACGTGGCGCCTATTTCGTATTCATCTCCAAGCCTCAACGAAGCGAAATGAGAATTCTGGTGATTCAGAAAAATATTTTCACCACATTCGGCCGAAATTGACAAATACATATTTTACCCATCATTGCAAATGATGTCGAATCAATATTGACATAAGACATTCTGAGAATCATTATAGTTACAAGTAACAACGCTATTGGTAATGAGCGTACGTATCCAGTTTTGAAGAAATTGACCTACCCGCGCGAACGGCAAAGAAGCGGACTTTTCTCCGATTTATTTATCCGAGATCATAAGCACAAAGTTGCGACTTCGACAACTTTCTATTTAAATTATTAGACACATTCAGACAAAGATTAAATAATCTTGAAGACATGGGGATATTTTTTTCAACACGTAGATGAAATAGCCCCTTTTTCTCGCATGTAAATTGCATAGAAAATTACTCATTTCTACCGTGGACTTCATTTCCTCCCTGTATTTCCTTCCCCAAAGAAGTAAGTACTATTTTTCATTAATTATTGCATACGTTCCCTTTCAATATCCATTTTTCATTGACTCACGTATGTAAATGCACAACAAACATGATCAAAAACGGGCCTATATATATGAGAGAGATTAGGTCAAAGGAATTAATACGGTAATCGAAAAGTCTGAAATAAAAATTCCTTACGGTTCGAAAACTTTTTAATTCAAGTTCATCCATGCAGACGAAAAATTTGTCGAATATTGTAGCAACGGAATGACAAATCAGTTGACTATAAATTTCACCCTCTCAGTTTCTTATTACTATCATTGAATAGATATGATAGAATCTATCAAGAAATAAAGCTTACCTTAACCTCTGAGATGAATATCATTATGTCATTATGCGTGCATTAGTATAATTGAAAAATGATGTGCCTACACTGTGACAGAATAATTTATATTCAGGAATAACTGCTCCAAGTTTTATTTGTAAACATCGTATTACAATTATGTGCATAAATTAAGAACACCGTTATATTTCTTCCGCAGAGCGTAGTTAAATTGGCAAGCTGTTAGATATAAAACCCGAAAAGATTTTCTCTTGAACTCAATTTTTCGTGGACTCATTGATAGACAATAAATCGTCACGAAAGATCAAGAGATCTTGAATTCTTCATCCTTTGAATCAGCGTTTTCACGAATTGAAATAAATATATCATCTAGAAAATAATGACCTTCAAATAAAGGGTCGTATTCGAGTTTTGATTATAGAGTTATCACGACACGTCAAACTAATAATTTCACAATAAATACTTCGAAGATATTTCTCAGATGAATTCGGGTTAATCGACCAATAATCGAGTCTTCAGGTTTTCCAAAATCTCCGTCATTTTAACTTCCAGATCGTTCCGCCGTTGCGTTGCTTCGTTTTCTTGCTGAAAAATGTAAATAATAATGCAAAACGTTACTGGTCATTATTGAAAGTCTCGATTATTGAAACTAACGCCAAGAGAACGACAGGCGAAACAATGATTTCGTTCAATCATTTAAATCTATGCAAGATAATGCTGCGATCTTATAACGTTACACAACTAGTTGACAAATGAGCTCTGCGCATTCTCGCTTGAGTGAAACTATTATAAATAACTCACAGTAAGTGCTGGATATATCATTACCAGATTTCAAGTCGTGCCGTAATTTCTTAATAGAATTGTGCTCAAGTAGACACAGCTGTAACAAGTTTTTTTTATTCGTAATACGCTTGTTAAAATACTGCACAAGCACCAATATATTTATTGATATTTCAGTTAGCCAATATTATCAAATCAAATAAGTCTAAATCGTTAAACCAGATGCAAGAATTTTCCTGCACCCACATTCAAATCAATATTATGCACTAAATCGCCAAAATTACTCATGGTCAATGAAAACTAGAAAGTGGAACAGGTTCAGAAGACAGTGAATACACCTTAACAATAATTGTTTATTATTACATACATAAGGTGATCGTTTTCCAGTCATTATACAATCACAATAACCTCAGTAACACAATAACAAGGATTAGCCCTGATTTCATGAACTACACTAGAACCTCGATTACCCGAATTCCCAGGTTTAAAGTAGATGTTGAATATTTGTGTTAGTAGTATATGAACTATGTTGTCCTTAAAATATATATTAGAAATATATAAGCACCACCTTTTTATTTTTTTCTTTGTATACAATATCTAAAACCGCTACCCACGACCACACGTTGCTATTATCCGAACTTTCGATAATCCGCACTAGGCCTGGTCCGCATGGGTTCGAATAATCAAGGTTCTACTATACTCTGCTGCTGCATATCGAATGCCGCACTAATGCGATAATAGTGTAACATTATAATACTAATAACAATAACAATAACAATAACCAAAATAATAATCCGCGGTAAAATTTTCACCAAGATAAATAACTGTATCAAACTGATTGCATTATTTGAACGAGTGTCGAGCAAACACAGCTCATGTAGTATAGGTATGTAATGGTACTTTCGATGTCTGCATGGTTAACAATCATGCCAAATTGTTATGCCAATCTCTATGGCGTTAGAATACGTTATGAAAGAGCCTGAAGTTTACATAGTTTCACAGCCGGGACCTTGACCGTTGTTTACCCGTACAGAAATTGGACTTGAACAAAAAACATATATATTTACATTACTGATTTAGATATCTTTAAAAGTGATGCGAGTACCCGATGAGGTGAATGGGACCCTCTGGACTGAGCTGTTTCTTTTCGGAAATGGTCACCGTTGCCACTTTGTTTCTGTACTCTTTGACCTTGACCTTTTCCGTATCACTTTCAGGCTCATCAGTAAACTCCGTTAACTTCACGTCGTACTGATAAGGCGTTGGTTCTGATACTACCAGCAAATCCTGAGACTCATCGTTGTTAACCAACGACTGCGACTTCTGAATCTTTTCATTGTTATCATAATCATAATCGTTCTGACTGAAGCCAAAGAAGTCGTGTGCGCTCTTCGGATCTTCGAACCGAAGTGAGGACTTGTCCTCCTCATGCGGGATAAGGCCTTGACCTTGGTTCTGTAGATGGTGGTTCGAATTTTCGTCAAATCTTCGTCCACTCAGACGTGGTTCAGCCGGCGTGTAACTTTGACCAAAATCTTGCCCTCGGCTGCGCAAATCAGCATTTCCTGGTCCGAACTGTCTACTCGGCGCGTTCTCCGGAATAGGAACATCTTCATGGTTGATCGTTGTGCGGTACTGTGACTCTACGGGTCGGTATTGGAGTCGAGATTTGTGATGGTTCCTTTCTTCCGTAGAAGAACTTGGAGACGTCTGGATGGGCTGTGAACTAGTATCGTCTGGTCTTTTATTGGTTTCGTAACCACCTTCATGATTCACAAATGGATGCTCGCTGAACGTGTACCGATGATTTTGTAATTCAGGTGGCTGGATTGTGCGTTGCTTGTTGAGTTGATCTTCTGGATTTCTTTCTGCGTAATTTAGTTGCCCGTTATCTTCCTGGGGGCTATATCTGGCTGTTGGATCGTAGGGCGCCTGGGGTTGTCGCGAGATACCTTCTTGGGCACTGGAAAGTCGGGAGTATTCATGGATTCCATAATTTTCCGGGCTTTCCTGTAAATTCTGAGCCTCAACTGAATGCCCGGGAAAACTACCGGGGGCGTCATTTTCCTGCTGCCGTATACCATGTTGGTTTCGAAAGTCAGTATCATACTCGGGCACCAGATATCCCATCGGTGTTGCTTGCAAGCGTTCGTTGGGATATGGATCATCAGTTTCAGCGGGAAGTTCAGTTCCTGGCGGGGCTTGGATTCTCGGAAGTTCAGCTACGTTCGTTTGTTCAGTACTGTCAAAAACGTAGTCAAACGGAGCAGGCCAAGCGTGGAGCTCTTTGGCTTCGCCGTCGTGAAGATTCTTCATCGTCAGTTTTTCGGGCAGGCCAATTGTCGGCTGATGCTCTGCCTTCGGCTTTTCTCTTTCTGGTAAGTCTTCCTTCACAGTTTCTACACTGTCAGGTGCATCGGAGTTCTGATTGTAAGACTGAATTCTCGATGTACCCGATTCAGCGTCATCAGCACCGTAGATGTACCTGATCGGGGAATAGTAAGGCATGAAACTCTTGAAGTCGAAGCGGTAAAAGGGTATTTCTTTCTGGTCTTCTGATTTTTCATTTTCCTCCGATTCGTTTGACTCCTCCTTCGATTCAGATTTGGGACTCTCAACTGTGTCTTTCGAAGGGGGTAAGATTTCTTGATCATCTTCCAGTTCCAGCTCTTTCGCGTAAGGTTCGACACCGCCAAATGCTCTGGAGTAGTCGGGGACCTTCTCGGGGTTGTTAGGCTGAGACGTTGTCTCATCCGCTTCGTTAATACGCTCCAATTTTTCTGCTGACTTAGGTCCCTCATCAGATCCCTCTTCAAGTTCGTATTCCTCGTACTTGGACTCTGGAGCAGGCGACGAGTACTCCTGCTTCAGATGTTTTAGACGACCGTCGAACTCTCTCCACCAGGGTTCTTTTTCTTTGTTGTAATTCTCAGCATTTTGTGTCTTCTCGGGAACGTATAAGCCCGTTTTTGAGTCTTTGAATTTGACAAAGTAATCGGCAATATTTTCATCAATTTGTCCCTGATCTTCCAAGCTTTCTCCGTAACTGTTACGAACGTCTTCCGATTTGGGAATTTCTTTGTCTCCTGATATCGGCAGCTTTTCGCCATCTTCGTTGTAGCTGCTATCCTTCTGAGGGTAATCTTCGTAATCCAGATATTTTTTCGGTTCTTCGTCCTCCTCAGAGTACTTTGAACTTTCCTCCTCCCCATGTTCATACCTATTAGGCTGTTCTTCTTCGCTCTCAGAGCTCACCGGTCTTTCATAACCATCCGAAGCCTTATCGCTCTCTTCGCGCTCCTCTCTTGAGTCCACAACACCAGGCCTCGATCTTTCACCATCCTTCTGACTGACCCTCTCTTGCTCTCTGTCCCTCAGCCTGGCAGCATGCGCCCTGTCCCTCTCAGCAATTTCCTTTTCTCGATTCACGAACCGTTCATCGGTGTTTTCGTGATCCCGTTGTTGTTTGATAAGCAGAGCTTCGTGCTTCAGCAGTCTATCAGCATACTCTTTCTGTTTCTCCTCCAATTCCTTAAGTTTCGCGATGTAACCATGCCGCCATTCGGGTTCCTGCACATACGCACCTCCGAGTGATCCAGTAAAGAGGTTTCCGTCACCCCGGATCTCTTTGTTCTCTACATTATACCTCTCCAAATTTTCGTTCTTTCTATACTCAGATTCGACTTCTTGCTTGACGGGACCAGCCTTGAGGTTAGGCAATGTACTTTCCGATATCGAGACCAGTGGTCGTGATGGAGGCAGTAACGGAGACAAGTTTGGAACTATTGGACTAGGTATTTTCCCTAATGTCAGTTTCGGGATAGGAGCAGGGGCAGGGGCAGGGGTAGGGGCAGGAGACTGAGCCGGAGGTGGTGCCGGAACTGCGCCTACAGCATTTCCATGAAAGAGTTGCTCGTACCGACCAAGTTGTGCAGGAAGATTGGTATTGGCATTTGGGCCAAAGTTGACAAGGCCCGTAATTCTTATAGTTTCCCTCTGACTGGGTTGAGCTGATGGAGGTGGCGCCTTCGCCGGTGATCCTGGTGGAAGAGGTTTTGGTAAAGGCGTGGGCGCGGGTGCGGGTGCCTTTGGTGGAGCCGCGGGTGCCTTCGGCAAGAGAGGTGCGCGTGGTGTGGGAGGTGGCGTCGATGGGTTAGGAATCGAAGCGACCTGAAGCGGTGTCAGGGTGTATCCCAAAGCGCTAGCTAGACCCTGAACGATGAGACCCAAGGTACGTTTATCTCGAGGTCTTCCATCTTCGTCAAAAAATATTTCTGCTTCCTCAGAGTCTGCCGAATGGATATCGGCAGCTTCGGAGGACACGGATCTCAGAGGTCTGCTCAGGATATCATCAGCGTCATCGGCGTAGACGTCTCCGACATGTGCCTCGTATCTTTCGACTTGAATCCAATCCTGACCAAAGCTGGTTTTGGCGCAGAATAACCAGAGAAAAAGAATTTGAGTCTTCATTTTCACAGAATTAATTCCAATAAGTTCACTTCACTATTTAGGGAAAATGACCTCTCAACATGTTTAGATTACTTCGGCTACTCCATCATTCGAACAAACGCTCTTTCGCACTGATCAAGTCATTGGTTACGAGTTGACGTTCAAACACGAAGAATTATTTTCGGTTAGCGTATGTATAAAAACCGGTCCCAGTTTTTGACCGAACAATTGATTCAATCACTAGAATCTGAGCGTAAGAAATAAGTATAAATGCACAAAGTCCTATATGAATCAGTTTTGAAGAGTGGAAATTCGGCGTCAAAGAGGACTTTTAGTCGCGTGGACGTTTGTAGCCGAACTGCCCACCAGGCTATCCAAACGCTGCTAAACAATGAGCTGTCGATTGTACCGAACGGCTGTTAGTTACTGGTCGACTGGTCTGTGGGATTTTTGCATAATGTCGGAAAGAAATGAGAGTTTCACTTGAATTACATGAACATGGATACATGCTTGCTGATTTGAAGCAACTGAAGCGTAACTACGACACGCTGTCAACGGGAATCGCAGCGAGTAGAAATTGAATAATCAATTATCAGTTAGTGAGCTAGTCACCGAGCTAGTCGCTATAGTTTACCGGGTATTTGCGTTGGTTAATAAATTTTCTGAAATCAAAATCGATTCTTCGCATCATCAACCATGGATTCATTATTACGCGCACGTCCGTTGTGCAATCATTTCGGAATCAGAAAGGATCAGCACTTTTATTGATATTTCGATTTGCATTCCCGACCGCCTTGCTCTCTCTGACCAAACGTATTTGCTGAGATTTTTCACCACTGTTAAGTTATGGCGTAATAATCGATGACGTAAGATTCACAATTTCTTGTCAACTGCCAGTAAATACTATGTGGATTTGAAAATCAATTGGCATGTTGAGAATTTTTGAAAGTGTTAGAATTAATTGATAGTTATCCACGTTGTGTGACATTTTCTCTTTATGATTAGATAAAAACTTCCAACCCTGGTCATTGATCTATCGTTGAAAAAAAAACTCAAACGTTATATTATACAGGCAGTCAAGTTCTGAGTTGGGAAATGTAAGAAGTGACTACGGTATTCTTTAGGTGTTATTATCTAACCGATACAGCTAATTATTATTTCTTTTTTTCTTTTTTGTTTCGTACAAGAATTGCGCTGAAGTATCGCACAAACACAACTTTACTTTCCTCCAGTAACTCCCGAGTGTACTCGTTGCATCTGGAGAAAGTTTCTTTGACGTTAGCTTCCTTTTTCATAGTCTCGACTCGCTGGACTGCAGTCTGCACTCTTTAGCCTTTGATTCGACCGTAAAACCTCATCTTCGCTGGCAGAAAAACACGTGTTTCCAATTGAACACTTATATTGTAAGGCTTTGGGAATCCAGTGGATGAACGATGCTCAAGTTAACAAATATCCGGCTTGAAGTTTGGACAGAAACAAGGCATCCAGCTGCACAGAGCGACTTTCTTCTCTTTCTTTATAGTTTTTAGACGAATTTCCGAGCTTGAAATTGCCACCAAATAGGATTGCTAAATATCGAATTACGTACGAACGTTCTTGCTCTTATGCACAACGATTTGATAAAGCGAAAGTAGTAAAAACGGGTGAATACTGCTTGTCATTGGTAGAATATTGCGTTTGCTTGATTTCAAATATCACAAAGTTGAGAAACAAGATTTATTCGAACCTTTCTGTCTGCAATTATTTCTGAATTAAAATCCAAAATAGTTCATTTCCACTTTATTAAGAATTAAATTCGTCAGTAAATTGTGGAAAGACCATACGCTAAAATCTAGCTTTCTAAATACAGAAGATTTATACCAAGGTAAATCGATCGTTAGATAAATTTCTTTTTCGCAAAAAACTCATTGCCATACATAAAAAAGACTGAACAGCTGGGTATTAATGTGTCACGCTGTGGTAAGCCGGCAAATTTATCAATACAAAAGTTACGTCTGCGGATAGAAATGGCTGGGTTACATCATTTGACTTGTTCACTATAAGGAAGATTCGGAGAAAGGCAGATGCGGGATTATTCTGAAATAAATTGCAATATTAATTTTCGCTTCATTTTGACAAGCTCTAATAAAACCGGACAGACCCGGAGTCTTCGTTTTGTGGAACGTGAGGTAATCGATTGGAATCACATTTCTATGCACAAACACCTTAAACGCACCAAGCGTTATATGCTTAGGACCTCTGTAAATGGGAGTGGTCACTTGTCGGCCCAGAGGCAGTACGTATGGGGTCTGACGACTTCAAGATCCTGAATTTACCATAATCCAGAAAACAAGTTGTATCCAAGGAACCTGGTATAAAAGAAGTGTCCGAACTCCTGAGTGCCATCAGTCTAACAAACCACGAGATAAGCTGCGAAATGAAGTCGTCGGTAAGCCTGAATTGCAATTTTGATCTATAGGGTTATCGGATATTCTCTATTTTCCAAACTGGTAAAAAAAAATAAATAAACGAACGAATTCATCCCATTGCCAGAACAAATAATAACAGGGCACTACTCTGACGTTTCAGTTGATATTGCTGGGGCTGGTGATCCTAGCAGTACAGATCTTCTGCCAGGAATCTGTCTCACCGACGCAAGTGGGGGAAACTAACGAAGTGCCAGCAGGTACAATAATCGCCGATGCACAGCCCGTCGAAGGACCATCAACAACAGAAGATAAGAAGCTGACCAAGAGAAGCTATGGTGGTTGGGGACCCTGGGGATGGCCTGCATATGGTTACGGATGGCCTTGGTGCGTTAATAATCCTATAATCAGTTTCAGCATTCTTTGAACGGATCTAAGACACAAGTAACCCTTCTAAAAAATATCTGAATCTGAAGAACAAAGATACAATGTTTCAGGCCTGGTTGGGGTCACGGAGGCTCTTGGGACGGCGGCCATGGAGGATGGGGTCACGGAGGTTACGGAGGTCACGGGGGTCACGGGGGTGGTTGGTATGGGGGTTGGTACGGTGGGCATGGCTGGCCATGGTGGTATAGTGGCCACGGTAGTGGCTGGCACGGAAAGTGGTAGATATTATCTGTTTCTTTGATCTCCCCCGTAAAGTGACTGAGGCCTGGCGAAGGTCACTGCCTGGGTAAATCTGAGCCCAACTTTTCACCCCCAGCAAGTACGGATCGTTTCATTAATTGCAAAAATTAAGTATTCGTGTATGTTTATAGAGGTTTCGAAGGAACAGAGATTTACTCGGAAATTGACATCGATCAAACTTCCCCTGATCGTTTCATCATTTCTTCCAACGAATACGCGTATTCTAACGTTATTTGTATATTAAGTGTCATGTTCTACGTCTGATTATTTTTAACTCAAAAAATGAGTATCATCTAACTATCCTATAAGTTTTTTACTTTTGTAAAACATGTGGCAAATAAAAATGAGAAATATCATACCAGCTTCTGTTCATTCATCCGTATGTAACATACCTTCAGTCTTTTGTCCATGTAAGCAGACAGGATCTCTTCGCATATCGTCAGGTTCCTGTCGGTATCCTGTGGCAAAGTGTATACGTTGCTATAATCGATATTATGAAGAAAAGTTTGCGAATTTATAGGATATTGTTGTGAATTACCTTCAAAATTTTCGTCAAATCTTTGATTTTTTGTAATTTAGGGCGCTGATCTGTCATCGCAGAGATCTGGAGAATATTCTCTATGCGGTCAGCTCCATAGGCTTAATACAAAAGGAATTGAGAAGTAGAATGCACTGGCTACGAATCTATATACGGCTCATAATATATACAGTTATATTGTTGCTAAGGAACCGCATGAAAACACAAGAGAGCTTTGAACCTATTTCGTTCGTACAAAATCAATGAGCATGAAGATATTAGCCGTATTCATCGTCAATTTTTCTAAAGACGACACGATCTGGAGACATGAATTCCGCAATGCCGTTCGAAATTTTTGTGGACCAGTAGGCGATAGATAGCGTGCGTCGAAAACTTGTTCGATTTATACAAATCGCAAAGGGAAGCAAGGCCTTGCGGTAAATCTACCAAGCTGCGCACAGAATCGCTTCATCGTAGCCACGCTGTGATAAGTAAGAACGGTCACGAAATAAGACAGGGCAATATCGATTGTGAACGAACCAGTTGCGGACCTGGTTAGGCATTGGACGTTTATCAACGGTCGGTATCCTGAAGGGGCTTTGACACACGCTCTGATTTTACGTCGTATAAAAAAAATATCTACATCTTACGGAGGCGACACTGCTTTTTTAGCAAAATAATCGGCAATCCGACCCGCGTCGGAGTTCCCAATTTAAACTGAACAGCGCGGTGTCGATTCGATGCATTCTGCAGGTAAAATAACAAAAAGATCGAATAATCTCCTTCAAACTTCACTCAAAGTCGAAAGGATTTTGGAAAGCCAGATTTTGATTCTAACTATAGAGTGAAATTTCACTCTATCGGTACGGACGGGCCCAGTGCCTAGTCGAAAAAATGTTCTGACCTCGGAAATTGGACCTGTTTCCGAACTACTTTCGTTGTCAGCCCCAATCTGTTGCCCCCACCTGATTTTGAGGTACATACATGTAGGAATGTAGAATTATTCTAGAGTAATTTAGAGGCTTTCGTTTGTGCAAGGCGGGTTGCACAAAAGTAGGAACAATGGATCGACGACCAGTCTTAGAGACACTTAACTTTAAATTTAAGTCTCAGAATTATTGTTCTAGAGTGAAATATCTTTTCAAAAAATACCTGTATGAAAAAAAAAAAATGTAAAATGAGGAATTTGGTGTGGATGAAATACACTGGTTTCGAATCTATCTAATTTATATACCTGCTTGTGTCAATGCCATCCTTATCGTCTTGTACCGTGCTGCCACGGTGTGAAGCGTTCGACTTCCTCATCGTCGAGGTAATACTAGTCGGTAAGAGTGCAGTCTGTAGTTTAATACCTTTGTAATAGACATCGAGTAGGGTGGAGAGGTATCATATACCGTTAGTTGGTTACGGGTAGTTAATTTTTATCACATCTTTAATTTAACGATTATGATCCATTAACAGTGGCTTAAACATGGTCCTTAATCTAACTTCATGCTGACAAAATATAAGACTAATGAGGTGAGAAAGATGATAATGCGTTCGAGTCAGTAATGCTGGATTTATTCGAGAAAATTCTTGGCTCACAATTCGTATATTAAATTCAACCGGCTACTGAACCAAAACCTGAGCATAATTTAAGCAATATGTGAAGATGAAGGTACTAATATTGTCTGGTTAATACGTTTTGTCACGATGCTTCGGCAATATTTATTCCTATAAGTATCGTCTAGACTTTCGATCTCACTTAATACCTTCCAGTTTATAAAATTCCTGGAACACAATCCCGAGTATTTTTGAAGAAGGTTGAAAGCGCTTTTTCTGAAGTAAGAATAAAAAGGTCGCCGTTCATATCTGCCACTACGAGGATGATCGGAAATCAGTGGACATGATATTTCATATTTTTGTGAGTCGTAAGAAACAGGTCTTGCATCGTCTTCTATCGGAACCTCAACCCAGCTTCAAGTTTCCAGAAAATTTTCCGGCGTAACGTCCGGCGCTTTTGTCTGCGACTTTATCCTCTCACTCCCTCTATGATATTTTCCAGATATTGCAGACTGCGTACGCTTACCACGAAAAGTTTCCCATATGAGTCGACACGGGATGAAAAAATCGCGAGGCACGCGCAAGAATCGTGGGAGGGGTTCCTCTTCTCGGATTACAATTTCCATTGATTATAAATAAAGAAGAAGGAAAAAGCAACATCAACTGTAAATTGGGAACGTGGGTGTTGGTCACACGCAGAAGAGTGGATGAGCGTGTCCCTCGTCATCTCGTCCCCTCCGTTCATGCTCCACTCTCCCTACCCTCCCACGCCCTAAGCACCCCCCAGCTACGACCCTGGTCTCGTGTCTCCCGGGCTGCACCGGAGGGTGAACGGCCTCCTTTGACCCAGACTCGGAATCGATCCCCATATATTTGCTGCACGGAACTGGCGGTTGGCATCCATTCGTCAGAGTTCTACGTCGCAACTCAAAAACAAATAAAGAGCCTATGAAAAGTATAAAAAGCATTCGATCGAGTCACGCGAGTCCTGCGGGTCCTTAGGGTTGATAACAAACGGAAGGACGTCTTTCCCTCCGCCCGAGAGACCATGACTTCTATCGAATCGGGTTTCGCAAGTCTCCTTTGGTTATCCACTGCGTCAGGGGCGCGGGCGCTAGAAGGGAAAGGAAGTCCCTAGACGCTCTGCAATCGCGCAAAGTAGGCTTCAATTCGTGTCACTATTAGGGGTGTGAAATGACAAGCATTAAAATACGCCAGACGGTCTTCGATCCTCGGTTCATCCCTCATCGGCAACGGCGAGAGTTCGTTTATCTTTGTACAGCGAAAAAAGATACCGGAACAAAGTCCAGACATGCCTGGACCAGGAAAACGTGGCTGCGACATAGGCGCCCGGCTGGAGGGGAGAATTTGGCGCGTGCAATCCCCGCCGCCGTTGTGATACTCGCGGGGGTGGCCGGGAGGACATCGCGCAAGCGCCCCGACGCCGCCCGTGACTGCATCGTAGGATGGTTCAATGTTACCCAGGGCCACTGACCTGGCCGGAGCGAACGACCACCCCGTCGATGCACCAAGGTGGATACACTCCTGCGCCTGCTTACCCATCCGCTGCAGGGTGCAACCCCCTAGAGTGACGGCGGCCGCCCGGGAAACCAGCTAAAACTCCCTGATATACTCTATATAGACTACCAGCGCACGTTGCGACCCGGAATTCGTCCTCCGACCTCTGACCCTTTCAGTACTCAGCCGTTCCCTGGTTCTTGCCGCACCAGCCATTGCCCTCAGATAGCCAGGGTCGCAGGCTCGAGAGATATAAGACTCTGGAGCAGTCGGTCGTTCTAGAATATCGACAGCCGCAGCGTTTCCTTTTCCTACGATTCATTGAAAGCAATGGAGAATTCTCGATGAATTAAAATCAGCCGCACTGCGATCCTGTATTTACGACTTATCGTAGAAAAAATAGGATAGTTGTATCCAGCCAACGGGCAACTTTGAGGGATCACGTTCTACGCAACAGCTTATCGTTAGTCTCCGTCCCTACCACCTAATTTTCACAAACTTCCTACTTCACATGGAGGGATTGTTGTGCCGACGACATCGATCCGTAGAGTTCTAGTTCGCTGGGTGGTTCTACAACACCATGTCGTTAAACGACACGTTTCTCTGAGCCCAAAATGCTACCGTTAACACGCTGTTACTCCAAGAAGACACATGAGGACGATTATCTGGCTAGCTTTTGTAGAGCAATTCTTCAAGCCACCCCTCTTCTCGTTAACTTCACATCATTCCGTCCAATTTCTATAACTCAAATCGATTTCGGCAATATGCAAGCTTCTTGATCGCGCTGCGCTGCGCTACTGCAGGAGCAAAGGAAAAGTGGTAAAGTCAATGCTTGGCCAGACAGCCGGCTCGCGGTGACTTGAGCCGTTCTATCAGTCTGGAAGCGCCCCATATTGCAACTCATCGTCCAAATTCGCGCATATTCATTGCTGAGATTTTATAAAAATAAACCAAGAAAAATCAGCTCAAAGTGGAAATCGTACTATGAATGCCTATAATTGGAAGTCCCATGGTCGGCGCACATCTACGAATATTCACGGTATACAAGCTGCCCGTTGCCTATGTGGCGAATCCTGTCGTCTTCCGAGTGTTGACTTAGAGATATGTTTGTAGCATCAGTTTGGTTTTAACATTACCTGCCTTTGGTATAAACGAACGAAACTGAATGCTATATGTGTGTATTGAATTGGCCCTTGAGACAGGCTCATGGGGGTACAGGCAGGGGTAGGGTGTCAGCAACCGTTGGGTCGATTCCCTGTTATGCTAATTTGTCAACCGTCACTACGAATTGGGGTGGCTAACCCAAAGCGGTCAGGTTTTCCTCGTCGGGCAAGCACTGCTTCAACTTTACCTTACCAGTTACTGGCTTGCCCACTTACGCACTGTGTGCCTACCAATTCTCCGCTAGACAGAATGTTTTGTCTAATTGAATGTGTAAGTACGGGTTTCCGTGGGAGTTTAGCTATCCACCTTGGTCAACAATACCTGCTTAACGTCAAACACGTATTATTGGTTGTTTAGCAAAACGTGTTCACAGGTAAACCGCACTAGTATACAACCGGGTAACTATTATTTCAGAACTTTTCTCTGCCCCTATAGATAGATGCCTAGGTATACGTAGACAAAGTATCAACTGGCCAGCCCGTAGTTTTCTAAATATTAATCATACGACCGAAATTAATTAGTATTTTGAGAATTCGCAACGCCAAGGCGACAGATGTTTCGTTGATATCGTCTTGCTTCACGGAGGATAGTGTAATTACGTTGGTAAGTATTAATCCGTGACAGGATGCAGCTGTGTCGAGTTCTCTCCGTATCGTGGATGTATGGGTTCGTGCCTTTCACGCGTACCTACATATCCGAGTGCATCAAGATACGAGCTTCTCGCAAAAAGGTCTTAATTTCTCCAGGGTATGCGTGCATTGTATGAGCCCGCGTCTAACGCTCTCGAATATCAAAGATGTCAGTCGCTTCGAACTTGTTCCAGAACCGTCCAACTTCCCGGCAGCGTCTATCTTAAGCGTATTAGTTTCAATCAATACGCTAATTAAGTATATCAATTTGGAACACGTTCCTCGATCTTATTTCCGCTGGTAAGTGATTCGACGGATTTAAGAGCGCCCTATGAGTCCATATCTTCATCTCGACAGGTATATGTCACAAAAAATCAACTTCAACGATGTTCCAGGCTCTAATTGTCTCGCTTTTAGAGCTCGTGGCATTCCTGCAATCTCCACGTCTGACTCAACTGTCACGGAGCTATTTACGTACTCGCTGATGTACCAAGTTGTAACCAACTCCACGAGCCAGTTCAAGCCTACACAATACTCACACGTATACTTCGAGTCTCGACACTCCGTATATAAACCCAAAGCGTCTCAAATCTGTGCTTTGCTCACGACACACGTGAGCGAGTGGGTGAGTGAGTAATTTCGGCTGTAGGATGTTGATGTATGGTTACATACAACTGGCGATCAATCAAACGATCATATGTGCTCAGATTATGAGAAGAAAAATCGGATTCATACAAGTACCAAATATAGTATCGCATGAATAAATTAAATACAATTTTTCCTATTTCTTCGAATAGTAACCTAAACTTTCACGACTCGGTTTCAGATCTTTTCCGTCATCCGCGATATCTACGATTTTCATTCCAAATAACGCTACTGTATAGGAAATATCAAGTTAAACCGGAGCTCGGGTCCCCATCGACCGCTCACCGCCCATAAACGCTATGAGGACGCTGCAGGAATCGGAAAGACAAGTCATATTCCCTTCTTCTTCGTTTTCTTTATTCCTTGTCTTGCAGAAAAAATCGAGGGTTACCCAGATGGTTTGAGTCGACCATCTCTGGTAGTTTTTGTTATTTTTATTTCGTGGACGTAGGTACGGTGCTACCTATACCGGCTATACCTCATCCCAAGTATAATCGCGTGCCATACTCGGTACACGGTACAGTATATCACGTTACGTTGTACAGGCGACGTGCGAGAGTACCTAATTTAATTCACCGAACTAAATTAAGCTGTACTACGAACGCGTTAATCTCGAGGAAACGCTAGTAAACGAGAATTATCGGGTGTAGTGGCCGTGGCCCTGGCAACTTCCACGGTAGTACCTATATGTAACTACGCACACCTTGCACAGCCATCACGCCTATACGCTGCGAATTTCCCTTCATGTAAATACACTGAAACCTGTACATCAGCCAGCGTCTGATTGCAAGGATCCCCGTCAGTTTTCCCTGCGGAAAAGTCAACGCTACTGTACACCATGTGTATATCTATATACTTACATAGTACATTCTGTGGAAAACACAGAGCGAAAGAGCTAGAGCATGGTAAAGAGCAGAGTGCAGAGGTATAGATAGATAAATCCGCACACCCCGCATGACGAGGTGTTTGCAACCCGGGCGTTACCCGAAGCCAACCGTTCGTACCACGAGTTCGTAGACTTCGCGGTGAGAACAGGACCGCGACACCTCGCACCGCTGCACGGTGGAAGTTCTATCGTTCCTACTATACTGGCCACGGATGCTGCAGGATCAATAGCAAGCGCAGGCGAGGGACGGAGAGGATGGCGTCAATGCAACCGGCTACGAGTGAACGAGAAGGACGGACGACAAAGGGTGCGCGTCGCCCTCACCCTCACTCTCACCCTCACCCTCATTCCCAACTCCCCTTCATCCCTCTTCGGCTGCCTCTGGTCCCTACCCTTACAGCCGCCGCCGCCGTTCAACCCCAGGAGTCGATGCATCCAGGGTCGTTGCTACCGACCCACCACCACCACGAGCACTACCACACCGCAGTCACTGACACATCTCCCCGCTACAGGGTTAGAATAAACTAGTGGGCTTGCTTGCGGGGTTGCCTATCCTACCGGGGATTTTCCTGGGTGTTCACGTCGATGAACCTGGGAGCCCGCGAAGAATACGTGCGGCCCGCCACGTGTTGGGGAATGGAATTTTCAGGGCCAGCTGAGCGCAATGTTCGCTCTTCTCAACTTGTCAGGGCCGGAAAATGAGGAGGTCATTTACGTCGTGGAGTAGGAACATACCGGGTTCCCGGGCTCATACCGCGGGTGGAGATGACCGATTTTGAGGTCATAGGCTCGCCGCTATATCCTCACCACGAAAACCTCCTTCCAGTTAGCTCCCCTGTCACTTTATGTCATTTTACGAACTTCCACAGAGCAACGCACCGTGGTGCCGAAGAAGGTCCTTGTACGCTGTTTATGCTCCTTTCTAGGTACAGTTTCTTGAAAATATACTTTAGATACGGGGTGAAATCCGCCTCGCATCGAAGGGTCGGACATTGAATTGACGCTAGTGCGTCGTATAATTCCCCTGGTAGTTGTATTATATGAATGCTCGCGAAGTATGCAATAGGTTGAGGATTTCCTAGAAATAAGAAGCGAAGAGGAATATTTTTCAACGCGTGTCAATGGAAGAACTGTCTGGAAATTTCAAGAGAATATAACGTTCAATAAAGGCACGGTTGGAATTTGTATAATGTCTCTTTCCCTCTCTGCTTTCTACCCTATGCCATCCTACGTCGGCTATGCTACCCTACAACCCTCCTCGTTGCCCACCCCACCTCACCCCACAGCCATCTTCATTTGCTAAGGGCGTTGCTATCGATTCGTCTGCCGCGTACATATGCATTCGTTGCGTACAATTTCTTATACAAAATAGAATGAGAAGAAAAAACATGAAAACTACCCTTTTCAATCTTTGAACAAATTCTGACTCCTCTCAAACATCGGAATAACACAAAATGATAAATTTCACGGTGCATATACTACTATTTCTTAAGTCTCGAACTGAATTTTGATGAATAACAAAATAGTAGTGACTTCTTTGGAGCATTTTCTCGAAACATTGAAGAATTTAGAATATCAGTCTAGGAGGAATAATTTTACTGGCCGAGGCGATTTTCACGATATTTTCTTTGTCATTATAACTTAATGATGACTATAAGAGACGCGCATCTTCCTTATTTAAGAAGATGGTTAGAACTTGAATATCTGCACACATACCTACACATTTTTTATTACACCAGATTCTCAGACTTTTACCTATATAACATACCTATGCATTCAAAGAACTATTTATTCCGGATCGTAATAAGCACTTCTTCTTTCTTTTCATCTCTCTCTCTCTCTCTTTCTCTTTTTTCCATAATCTTCACCTTGGTCGTGGTGTTAAAATGGAAGTAGATACTACACATACGTATAGTATCGAAGTCACGCTGTCGCCGTTGCACCTTGCCCCACCCGTCTGCCAGTATAAAATAATAAATACTCCGACACAAATAATGGGCCTTATACCTGGGCCGCAACGAAGAATGCCCTCTGCAGTCGCTGGAACAGATGGCGTAGCGTTCTCGTATAGTTTCTTTTTTTTTCTCTCTCTCTCTCTCTCTCTCTTTCCTCCTTTCACGTTAAGTTCCTACTGCATCGAACCTATACCGGTACGTTGTTGCCGCGGGACCCTAAACTCGAAGACGAACTAAGAGCAAAAAATACATACCTATTTTCCACGATCTTTTTTCTTCCACTATTCACATATCCGGCTACCTAACTAGCCCTGTTTATTTCCGCCGATGAAACGATACAAAAAAGAATTATGTACAGTCATCGAAATCGATTGACAAACTAATCGGTAAATTAGACGATGTTTTGGTAGGCGCGTGGAAAAACTTTGAAAGAAAATTTTGTTCGCCACGTACCAAGAATTCAGAAATATAGATAATCCGATATTACTTGTCAGATTACAACGATTAGGTATACGAACAAATTCCTGATCTCTAAACGAACACACGCCCCGCAGGTGGTGCTTCCGATACACTATCGCCTCTGTAAATCAAGATGCAGACGAGTTTCTGTTTCCCCGACGTAGTCCTCCGATTCGAGTCCCTTTTTCTTCGACGTACGTACACGCAGTCTTGCTATTATACGCGAATCGAAAAAGGAAGAAAGCAAAATCATGTTCCATCCCCTAACTGCGCGGCAATTCGACATCAGTTCGTTGAAGGTGTAGTACACGATGATAGTATGACGCACGCGCTCATACTAACACTTATATGAGAAGCGTGGCACGTGGCACTCCGTTCCTCTCACTTCCTATGTATCCTGGGCCCATACCGCGTGCCTATACTCAAGTCTACGTCCAGCCATCCGGCGTCCGTGTCTTGCCGAGCCTCGCGTCTCGCGACCACCTACACACACGCGTCAGCACGCAACTCTAAAGTCCTGCAGAGTGTGGGGCACCTTTATGCCAGGTGATGTACAGGTCCGAGCCACGCACCCGGGAACCAGGAGTCAGTCAGTCAGTCAGTCAGCCGGGACCAGGTGGGAGGCAGCTGCGAGACGGAGGCTCCTGACGCCACCACCTGCTCCTTGTATGTGTGTACCTTGGTACTTTGGTACTTTGATATGCCCACCGTGCATCGCCCCGCGAAGACGCACGTCTTAAGAAGACCTCGGACACCAAGGCGGCGCAAAACCTGGTCGTTCACATGCGGGCGCAGGTGTATCCCGCAGATACTAAGACCCGGACCCAGCTGGCCGCCGATCAGGACCTCTTCAACGCTTTATATTATTACTCTGAGGTATATCGCGTGCGGATTGAGGCTGGACGCCTTCGTCTTCGGGCAGAGAACTCGATTACGGGGTAGAACGAGTGGGATGGGAATTCTCGCTATTTCGATGTCCGAATGGCGAATAAAATATGGTATTAACCGCGACAGAGGTAAAGGCCTTATAGCAGCGGGTGGAAATTATTGCATCCCTGCGGTAGAGCAGGGTACCGATATATCGGGGGCAAAATGGGGTAGAAAGATAAAATGGGGTACCCAAAAAAAATTTTTTTCTCTAAATGTCTCTCAAATTGTCAAAAATAGTTTCTAACATTATTTTACCTTATTTTATTTAATAAAATAAATTTCGAAAATATATATAATTTTTTTTTTCTTTATCTACAAGATAACCCCGATATATATCCAAATTTTATATTTAATTTAACGACAGATGAAAATTCGTTTTATTTTCTTTGAATACAATTAAAAAAAAAAAAAGAAAATTCAGCATATTTAAACCCCCCAAAACTGAATACTTTCTTAAGTACCCCGTTTTGCCCCCCCCCCCCCCCCCCCCCCCCCCCGCATATACTCTGTGGGAAAGAAAACCCGGAGTTATTTGCCAGAAGCCACCGTCGATTACCCCTGCGAGCCTCGTGTCAAAAACAAGATAAGTCTTCGTCGTATATCTCCGGCGAGGACTTATCTTGTTTTTCGCGCCAACCCCTCTAGTTCGGTATATTTCTATATACGGTGAATTAGGTACCTGGAAAACTGATCATGAACCTGCTTTGGAGGCATGTCAGGGTATATATTGTCGACCGATTATCTTTCCGCAAGAAAGTCAAGAAAATATTAAAAAAAAAAAAAAAATAGTAAAATAAAATCACAGGCGCATGCGAGTAGATTCGTTCTGATAAGAAAAGTGCGGGAGAAACTACGTGCCGGATTTTAAACTTCTTAATTTTTGAAGGTAAAAAACTACTGCTGCAGGTATTACGTTGCAGCTGCATTCTCGTTAAACTGCTTCGCTTCTTATATCCTTTACTCTTTGGCAGGGTGCGCGTGCCAAGGGCCCCGAGGTACTTATATCTATACATATAAATACTGGAAAGGCGCGTGCGGACACCTGCCATTCATCGCCCTTATGGCTGCAGTTCTTTTTCTTCGTTTAAACAACACCTCAACACTAAAGCGGCATCGATGCGCGATGGATGATAGTATAGAAATAAAACAGTATAAGGCTAGTGTGTAAAGTTGGAGAAAATTTTATCAAAAACGTGTATATCTATTCCCCCGATATTCTTCGCCCTGGCGAAGTGCGAGGGGTCGAAATTCAACCAGTCCTAGATATGGATTTATCCTTCAGACTCCATAATCAAGCCTCAAAGCCATATAAATTCATATGAAAATCGCAACGCGCCGCAGCTGGTTCAAGGGATTTCGTGTTCTGATTTTTTGTGATAAAAAGCTAATCGCTATTTATTCATCTGAAGGCTGATTTGAAACTGATATTTGATTGAGCAGATAACTTTGTGGATGGGTCGGAAATTCCATTGACATTGCCGATCTCTTGTGAAGCTTGCTGCGACCAAAACTACTGTAATCTTTCGAATGGATTAGAGAAGTGGATCGTCAGTTCGATTTTATATTCATTCATTTTTACCTCATTACTTTTAAATGAATTTCGAACTCGAATTTCCGTTGATATAAAAACCGATCGAATACAGCCGTAGAAAAAGTTTTTTCAAAATCAAAAACGCGTTAGGGAGTCCAGATGTTTCGAGCCCACGCTTGTACGCGTATCTATACCTAGTATTACAGCGAAGGCAACATATGTTATAGAATATTCTAACATATACCAACTCACAACGCATATTAAGCTGCAAGCACAACAACAGCGCGGTAGGACGACCAGCCTGCAATGCGTAGAAATCGTTGAACGATATAGGCACATGTATGTACATATTTCTATCGACGTGAGAGCGCGTACCACGGTTTAACGAGAATTTATACGACTCCCATTTGCGTGGTGTAGGTATTTTTTATTTGATTAAAATAACCCGGGCGTAAAACCACCGCGTATAATACGCACCTATACGAGGTAGATTTGTATGTACGTTGGCTTACGACAAATTAATAAACTCCTAAGCAGGATATGCGTCATGTATATATACACTATACATTTTTTAAAATATTTGTAAAAAAACTAGATTCCAAATGCTAACTGCAGTCGGCGACTAATTAACACCAATTTCTCTAGCTCGTCGGATATTTGCAATTAAGACTCTCTCTCTCTCTCTCGTTCTCTTTCTCTACATACGGTTTGATTTTGCGAATGAGTTACACCTATCGAGACATGGCGTTATTTTTCCGGTTTCTTCTTGCAGCCGCAACATCCCGGAGTTATAGTCTGTTTTTTTTCTGACACGAGCGTCTAGTGTCGAAATTGGAAGATTAAATATTCAAGAATAGGCGGACCGACACGCTGGGGACATCCGCGTGGTTGGCCAACCTGCGTACGTGGAATGACAGAAGACAAAAGTGGCGCCTGAAGAATGGAGCCAATGCATAAGTCATATCGCGTTACGTCGCGCTGCGCGTTGTATCGCTGGGTACACGGGCATACGTGTGCGTAAGGTACCTTAATACACCGTATATACGCCCAAAGCACACGCAAGACGATCACCTCACCGCGTGATTATCCGCGACAAACTTTCCTACGTTTATACCGTAGTATCATCTCCCAGCTGGGCCGAGCCTTTGCATCAATAATTTCATTCAAATATTTTTATCACGCTTCTCAAAGAAAAAAGAATTTTTTCCTGACCGAGTGCGCAAAATAGTACGTTCCCGCACTCATGTAGGAAAAATAGTATATACAACATGCGCGCTCAATGTTTCATCAATTTCTACACAAATGGATTTTCTCTATTCTTTGAGGGTTTGAAGGTGAAAAAAATCAGCGTGTGCCAAGAATTTGTCGGTTCATCTGATACAGAATGACGATTTATCTTTTCGACATTTTTCAAAAACACTTCTGTAACCTAAATAAAATCTTGAACCATCGCCATATCTCCGATACTGTCGGGATTAGTTGACATCGGATAACAGAACCACGAATCGGTGGTTGTGTCCATTAAACAGCCACTCGAGGTCAGGCGCGACTAGAGAAACTTGTCACGAAGATACGAATACAATTATGTATGCTCCTGGTACTTGATGTACTTTTCACGAGTCAGCCCTAAGATTACTGTATTAGTAAGAAGACAAATCATATATTCTAGGAAGCAAAAGGTTCGAAAAAAATTTTTCTTTCCGTTGATACCACTTTCATCGAAATCTGAACGTCACGTTTTGTGAAATTAAATAAACAATGTGATTTCCCATAAGGATCAATGGTAAGGGCTAACATTTTTGAATATTAATCTTTTTTTCAGTTCTCTGTAGACCTTTGAAAATTTAACTGGTTCATTATCTCATTATAATGTACCAATATGCCAAGTTTCATTAAATTCTGAACGTCAATTCTAAAATCGATAGTACTACCTTAAGAAGCTTACCTGAACTAATTTGACATATTTTGACTTTATTATTTTTTGCAGATTACTTTAAATGTTAGAAAAAAGGAAATTTATATAGAAATTTATTTTCTATTTTTAAGATGGTACAGTTTACCCTCCAAGTCGTCTAAATCGTACCGTTTGCAGAAGCTTCGAAAAAAAACTGTTTTCACATCTTTATCATCAAATTGAAACTGTACATCGATACTTGATTGATTTTTGAGTGAATGCACTACATTACAAAAAAAAATCACCATATCATTTTGATAATGGATAAAGTTTGAAAAATCAAAAAATCAAGAGTGGTACGGATTAGCCGACTCTTCCCTAAGATATATTCAAGTATATTGAAGTAACGAAGAACCATTATTTAATACAAGTTATAACCGTCTAACGAAAAATACTATCCGCAAGTAAATATTCAACTGCGAGCCTTTCTAAGTCCGAGGAAAATTTTATTTCTCTGTGATAAGTCGGATGTGTGTAGGTATAACCACCCATCCGCGGGCTCACAGCATCCAGCATCCCATATTTAATGCCCATATACAGAGAAGCCTTGCGTTCGCCTTGGCGAAGATAGCTTCTATATACGTTCGCCGGAATGGCAAAACCCAGGGCCCTGCAGGGCTGAGGGCTGAGGGCTAGGAGTAAGGTGAAGGGGTAGCAGTTATAATAAGGGGAATTATGGGAAGGGCCGACCGAGCCGTCTCGTGTGAATGTGGAGCAGGCAGCCGTGACTACGTTCGTATCGATATATATGTAATATATACATGTTTGGGAGTACATACATAGATTCGCACACTGGCGAGGGGATGAAAGCGCGCATGTGTAGATACACACACATGTATACCTTTGTATGCATCATGTATAGAGACACAGACATATAGACTCACCCGGATCGACGGCCGACCGTGGGCCACCCCATAGGGCATCGCCTCGAAAAGCTACCGGCAGTAAAAACACTCTTACCATCCAACAGGGTGCCTGGTCTTGTACAGATAGTATATTATGCCTATGCGGAAACTAGGTGTAGCTGCGCAATCTGTAGTGTCGGTGATACTGCGGTGGGCAGTCCCGTCGTGGGTATACATACATAACTGGCTATATATACGACATTAAATCCGAAATTTACCGCGTGCTGCATTATACATTTGTAATTTATGCTGAATTGAAAAGTTGTCGAAAGAGGAAGAAGAATAAAAACAAAAGTTGTTTGGAGTGAAATTTTCGGTCTCACTCCAGTCAAAAGTATAATGACAATGCTTATTGTTAACTCTGTGCTACAGTTACCTATACCCCTTTGCCAATTAGTGCGCTCGAGTTCGTTCCTACTCCCACGTCTCAGGTTAACAGCGTGTATTTCTAATCGGTCAAAGGTCAATTAATTTCTCTTTGTTTATTATTTTTACTCTCGCGAAAAATATAACAACCGCCCGTACCCTAAATGGTTTTACGAACGAGCGAAGGAAAATTGTTTTTTTTTTTTTTCAGCCGTTCAAAAATCAACAAAATATACCGGCTTCGAATATCCTGCGAAAGAGGGAAGTTAATTAACCCCAACAGAAAAGGGTAAAAATATTTGCGATGCTATATCTTCGATGGTATACGATAAATTATCGCACGTGCTTATTTCACCCCCCAACCCCATCAACAAATTGCGGCGTTGATGTTGCAGTTACTCGATTTTGCGTACCTGAAAAACCAGAATAATTCTCACAGGAACGCAGATGTACGAAAGGAAGGAGAGGAACCAATATGGCTTTACCATCCTGAAAAATTTAACTCTTGCCTCAACCCTCTCTTAAATTTTTGTCATTATATTACTAATATTCGAGACGCAAAAAAGTTAGCTTCAATTATTAAGATGTAGAATCAAAGTTGATTGCAGATTATCAAAATTTTTCGTCAGAAAATATAATGTAATACCCAGATATTTACCGCAGCCCATCATTTTTAGCGGCGTTGTGATTGGGGGGAGATGTTTCTTCGTGGGAGTTTGAAATTTCGCCGCCGGTTCTGGATATTGAATTTTTGACATGCATACCACCCAAGACCTCTCGCGATGAGGATGGCCTCCGACCGCGTTCGAACCCCGCACCTGTCACTGATTCCAGTTTCAATCCATTTATTAACGCCTTTTTTACAATTTAGTTAAAATACTTTATGACTCGCTAGGCGAGGACCGAATAAATCAAGATCAAAATTCTTGAATAAAATCTCTGGAGTTTATTGTCACTCTTAGTCTTGAAAATAGTACTTTTCCACACGGCGTGCGCAAAGTTAGATTTTGAAAAACGTAGTCCGATACACGTGCGAAAAATAGTATTTCCTAAGTGAGTATGCGAAATCGATTTTGCGCACCTGAATGAGTGCGGGAATGTACTATTTTCAAATAAAATTTTTAAATAAAATTTAGCCCACTCAGCTGTGGAAATATTCTTTATTATAGCCAGCAAGATATTTTTCGTCATTCTATACATTTTCTATATGGTTTTATCCACGACGAATCCTCATACGGCAATCAAGTATTATCTACCTTCTACATACGTGTTACAGTCGTGCGGTTAGACATGGACGAATGAGGGCCTTCTACTCATTGAATTACCACCAACAAGGGAACCCCGCAAAGTGTCCCCCTCCGATTTCAACGAAACTTAGGGGGATTGTAGAGGGGGTGAAAATATTTGACACCTATTTTTTTATATCGGCGGAATTTCACCCTGAGGGGGTGTAATCAACCCCTGAATATCGCAGATCTCGCTATTCGATAGCTAGCTCGCGAAAAACGACCGGCCAAAGATTTTTGGCTGACAATGTGCTACCGGGGGTTTTCGTGGCTACTGATTTTAAATCTGCAGTCGAAATTGGAAAATTCAAAATGGCTGACCCAAAATGGCGGCAATCTGAGATTTTCAGGAGTTGATCACACCCCCTCAGGGTGGAATTCCGCCGATACAGGAAAAAAATCCGTGCCAAATATTTTCACCCATTGTACAATCTCCCGAAGTTCCGTCGAAATCGGTGGGGGACACTTGGCGGGGTTCCCTTGTGAGTGACGACACTCGCAAGAATTGTTCGACGATAGATACGGTCAGAGAATATATATAGGGCTAATCATGGCTATAGCACAACACCTCCCCTCGACATCCTGTGTACATACCTCTCATAACACATATTGCCTAGCTATGATCGAAGAGTCTAGTGGTTCAGATAAGAGCTCGGAACCAACGCGGGATTGTTATCAATTTTTCTACAAATACATGCGATACAGATTATGGCAACAGCTACGGTTTAGAGAAAAGAGGCAGCCATATACTATACCTACAGGCATGATTTTTCAACTTGCTATTTGGAAAGAACTAGTTCAGTCCTGGACAGAATTCCACGTTCTTTAGACCCAGAGAATCATCTTCAGAGGAACCTCTGTATGCGTGTGATCAATTTTTTGTCCAAAGGTATCTCGAGAACGAATGAACGGATTGCACCTTCCCTTGTATCAATCTATGTAGTTCGTCCCAACTTAGAACTGATTAAATTTTGGACTTGATCGGCTCAGTACCTTTAGAGTTATTCGAAGGAGAAAATTCTCAAAGAAAGAGTCGACTCCGGAGTACTGATGAAGGGATTTCTATGATTTTTATCTCTATCAATAGTATTCGATCGAACTCGAACAGGGGTAAATTTTCGAATAGTTTTTGCGTTGGAAAAAGAAGATCAACTTTTTTTATTCAATTCAACTTTTTACTCATAGACTATTTTTCGAGCTTCCGAGATGTTTGTTGAACTGGCAAAAATTGTATCGATAATATATCAAAGTCTCGGCCATAAAAGATAAGGGATTCTGAACTGTGATTTTTGTTATTGGTAAAAGTATAGGTATGGAAAATTCAACTCGAAGAATGAGATCTGGAAGCGCATCTTGAACAGTTTCGCGAAAATCTATCGCCTCCCGCTTCTAAGTTATATATTATACGACGTTAGTTGGAGACCCTCAACCTCGGGGTCACCGGGTCAACCCTTGGCACAGGTGTTCATATCGGGGTACGCGACCTCCGAAGAGGTCGTAATCAGGAGTAGAATAACCTCGATCTCGAGGTAGGCAGCAACGGCCTGCCGAGAAATTCGCAAAATGGAATAGTCGAATGCACCCTATTCTCCCGCAGGAGAAGAGAACGGGGGTTCTCACCGGGGGCAGGAGAGGGAAAATCGGGGATAAAGGGGGGTTGGATGAGGATGACGAGGATGAGGGGGGTTAATGGGGGTGGAGGAGGTACCCATGGCAAAGGACGGGAGGTGGTTGAACCAGGCAGCAACACCGGCAGCACGGAAAGCACGCAGTAGTAGCTGGGTTTCCTGGGTGCGTTGCCATGACGACCTCTTCCGCAGCCCGACCAGACAGATTCGTATCCCCCGCAGACCAGACCAGCCCAGACCAACCCAGACTATACCAGCTCACCACCCTCGACTTTGAATCCGCCCCAAACCCCGCTGTCTACAGATTCGTTGCACCGTTCTGCCATCGCCAATCTATACGTCAGCCGCACAGAAGGAGGTTTTCAATTCCGAACGGAAGCCAACTTCCCGGCTAAGTTGGGTACCAAGATTCGGGAGGTGAACGTCAAACGGTTACCAATGGTAGAAAAAAGGATCGGAAGACAGCACGATACATTGTTTGCCGCTTTCATTTTTTGCAATCGCACATTTCTTGCGCCCTTTCATAAATCTAAGACCTGGATTCTAGGAATTTTATTCTTCTTCCCTTCTTTCATACCATTTTTGTATTTATATCGGTGAAGTTCATACCTACTTTTGAAAGCACATCTCTCAAGATCCTTCTCAACCAAATGCATGAACACATCTTTCGGTACTGTGCTTATTCTGATCTTTGAATGAACATGCCGTGAGTTTTACTTCCACAGTATGGATAAGGGATCAGTGTTTAGCTACCCCGAAAGCAATTGTTTGGGGTACTTCACCCGGTATAATTTAATGGTAATAGCTACAAAGGTAGAACAGAAATTACGCCCCTCTCGCCCCTGCCGCTCTATTTCGTTGTCTTTTCTTTCTCGCTGCATGTAAAAGACTCGGGCTAAGCTACGACCAGTGCTTGGCACCTGCTTGTACGAAATGAGGAAACCTCCGACCCTCCCAGACCCTCCGAGGAGTTATTACCATCGGTTACCTTCCTCCCTATACGTATACCTGAAGGCGCAGCTCGAAGAAATGAAAATATTTACCGAAAATCGAAAGGAGCTTTCCTGGTTCTTATCTAAATTGGACTGGGATAAATTTATACCCATGCCCATACGTCGAGGTAATTGAACTATTAATCCAACGTATTCAGAGCTTGTGATCGGTAATAACAATATTGTATTATTGGTCAGAAAAAAAGGGTGAAAAATTCTCTGTAATAACTGTACGAAGAATCGTAATTCACTTATGCGGAAAAACTCGTTCAATCGTTTCATGTACCCTGCCATCATGTATAATCTGAAGCGATTATATCGTACGCTGCCCCAGGTACATTACAAACGTACATTAGGAGAAAGGATGCAATTAATATTTACCTTGCTTATTTTTGCACGAACTGGCTCTAATTTCGAGTCATGGAACCACTTGGGCTTCTATTTTTGGTTATTTGCCATCTTGCATTAAGGAGGTATATAAGTCTTGAGCCCCATAAAACGACAAAGATTTCCGAAGCTGTATGGCGTTGCGGGTATTGCAGGTAAAAATATTTACAAGCTATGGTTTTGAAGAACGACATTTCAGCTTTAATATGAAAAAAAAAATTAACATTGTTGTACGAAAATTGTGACCGCTACGACCACTTGAGCAGGAGTCCGCAAAAAGCAGCGTTGAAAATTTCTGCCAAGAACTAAGCCAAACGGTGTATCTGAAAATCAAAAACCTGGAATCAATTCAAAGATAAAAGTGCCCTCTAAGCTCGTATGGAACCGATTTTTGTTAAATTGAAATTTGATAGATTAGTAAATTTTTTTACTGGATGATAACGTCTTCTGGAATTTACAGTAACATCTTCTTCCGTATATCAGAAACGAAATGACGAAAAATAAATCTCTTTCGTAGAAGCTTAGAGGGCACCTTGCTCTTCAAAATTATTCCATATTACCTCGTATTGCGAATTTATTCAACGGCTACAGTATAGTTATTTATGAACGTTTAATTAAGTCCCTTCTGTAAAAAGCTGTACATTTATACCGTCGAGAATAGCGAAGGGAGATAATGCAGCTTTTAGAACTCTTTAGCAGTTCCTCATCCCCCTCCCCCTGGAAATGCAAGGGAATGAAAATGAGAGCCTAGAATCGAACCTGATTTAATCCCAGGAATCTAATACCGACTCCTCGAATGTAGAATTTATAATTGCAGCCGATTTCAAAGAAATCCTAGAATTATTTCTATTTCTTAAAGCTCTCGGTCAAAATCAGAAAGTATCGCGTGATTATTCTTAGAAACAATCTGCAACTGCGCTTGTGCAATATTGGCTTTTGGATATTCGTTTATTTTTTAATGAAATTAGCTATCAGCCAAAAACGTCGTGCATTACACCAGTGAATTTAGTAGCCACGATCAATCAGAAAAACTCCTGTGCACACGCTTCGCTCAGATATACGCAGGTGTGTATAAATATGCTTACAACAAACAGCGATCTTTTGCGCGCTCCTAAATAGAACGACATAAGAGTCCTCATAGTGTGAAAAAAAAGAAGAAAAAAGAAAAAGCGTAGAATAAAAAATTACCTCAACCTACTCCCAGCTGGCTTCAGTTTTATCGTAAGCATAAATTATAATTGTCCGGAGATTCTGTACGGTCAAAAATCAGGCTTATTTATCGAATGTTTCATTCATCGATCATGAGAATCGCTTTGAATTTATTCACTCGGTTCGTTATTAATTAATTATCCGACGAAAAATCTTTGGATAAATACTTCAGTGACTTCCAAGGGTTCGCCATTTATAATCGGAGAATTTGATCAAGGCGCTAAATGTCTCCAGATATCAGCTGGAAAACGCCCAACGGCTTCAGATCCAATGTACATACATATTCTACGCTTTTCCTATACGCTTTTCGAACAGCTCTGCGGGTATCATCCAACGTGACAAAGATTAGGATCAAAGTGCTAAACGGACCTTCGCTCTAATTAATTCTGAAAGGTTATCAAAAGGATTGGACGGTACAGCTTGAGAAAGTTCCCTGCCCGATGCCCGGAAAAATAGAACGACTCGAAAAGGAGCTGGGGGTGAAATTAAACGAGATGCGCACAGCTATCGCCGTCGATATACATTTACACGACTATTCTGTGGTCGATGTGTGCCTTTTATACAAATTCTTCTCGTTCGTGGATTTCGTTTATTTTTCTAATCATAGGCACGGGCTAGGTTTCTGCTGAAAAACTACCCCAACCCCGGAACTACCCCAACTTTCAACTTTCGAGATCGCAGGATTATACCCCCGTAGAACGTGAATGCGGGGAAAACGGTCACTGCGCAGAAGGCGAAAACAAGGTGGTATGTGCCGAATCATGCCGTTCCTCTGCCGCGCTGACACGTGTACACTGTACGGCATCGTTTCTCAACCTATTCAGTGTCACAACCCGATAAATAGCCGAAAAGTTAAGTAAAAAATCTCGCGACCCCCTCAGTGTACAATATATGAGAATATTTAATTTTCTAACGCGTGTTTTTAAACTGAATTCATTTTAATAAAAGGATATTTCGTATACGGGTCTTATCTATTGAACACATTACGACCCCCCATATTCCTAAACGCGACACCGAGGTTGAGAAGCGATGCTGTACGGTACGAACAGGGCTCGGTTTGCAAGCGTTAGAGTAGCGCGGATTCGCACCAAAACCTTTGTGCTTCTCAATTAATGATAAGTAGTGATTATTTTGCTCGTTTGGTCTTGCGCCGTCCCTCACTCGCTAGGCTCACTCGGTTATTAGTGGTGTTTGCATTATCGTGAGAATAGGTGTTATGAGATCGAATAGTAGGTAGATACAGTAAGAAACACGCAGATACGTGGGGTCAAAAATTTGTGACATGCGGACATCCAATTTCGGACTTTAATATTATAATATATTATATGATGGGGGGGGGGGGGGGGGGGGGACAAAACGGGGTAAGAGAATAAAATGGTGTACCCAAAAAATTTTTTTTCTTTAAATGTCTCTCAAACGATCAAAAATAGTTTGTAACATCATTTTACTTTATTTTATTTAATAAAATAAATTTCGAAAATATATGTACTTTTTATTCTTTTTTTTCCACGAGTCACTCAAGTACAGAATATAATTATGTACTTATTTTATCCATAGTAATAGTTACAAGATAAATCCAAATTTTAGATTGAATTTAACGGCAGCTGAAAATTCGTTTTATTTTCTTTGAATACGATTAAAAAAAAAAGAAAATTCAGCATATTTAAACCCCCCAAAATTGAATACTTTTCAATTACCTCGTTTTGCCAACGCCCCCCCCCCCCCCATGATTAGTAATAATTGTCCCGATATCTGCCGACGAGCGTTTTTGTTATTAGGGTATCGGTTCGGACATGCTTCGTAAGACGAGATTTTTGAACCCATTTTTGGCAGGCTTGATATACAGGGTGAGTTTTCTCCGGGTCCAAATGAGGAGGAGCTTATCACCGCCGATGCTCCGCCCACTTTATTCCACTTTATTAGTTTACATAGTTTGTCTGGTCGAGTAAGGTATTGTTGGCAGTAACTTTGAGGATTATGAAACGAGAAGGTAATCTGTAAAGGTCCCAATCTGCATTGTTTTCATTCGACAGTCAACAATACCTTACTCGATCAGACAAAGTATCGACGGCTAAAGTTAGATTTTGATAACAGTAGGATAAAGTGGGCGGAGCATCGGCGGTGATAAGCTCCTCCTCATTTGGACCCGGAGAAAACTCACCCTGTATATAAGAAAATGGAATACACATATACGATGTGTCACGTGGATCCCTCGTTAATATTGTTAGATAAATCTGGTAATATAATCTTTGCGCACGTTTTGTTTGCCCGCAAGACCTAGGGGGCGACCGATAGCTAACCCTGTCGGATCTTTCTGTCTCGAATAACGGTATAGGCGTCTGCTCTGACAATATCAAATCTCCGAGGATACCTACCTTATACACGATGGAAGTAAATATTTTTGTCTCGACTTTGCTCAAAAGTCCGGATGAATCAATCACGTCGTCTTCGTATTTCGTTTCATTTCTGTATACTTAGGTACGTATTAAATAAACGTACAGGTTAGGGCGTCTCGAACAGAAATCGACGTTTGATTCTTTCAACTCCCACCACTGTAAACGGCTGATTTTCTATATCCATTTAACTTTTTGGGGGTTACACTTTTCCTGTCATAAGATCCATTCGAAATTCTATCAGAAAACGTTTTATGGATCGCAGAATTCAGATCTGAAATCGAAATACAGAAATTCAAGATGACGAATCCAACATGACGTTTCTCGAATTGTAAAAAGTATAGATTGTTTTCTATCAGAATTGGTCATCGAAGAATTTTGGTATACCGTTGATTTCAAATCAAATTGAAAATATGAACAAATTCACATTGATGGACGCTAAAAACCCTAACTAGCAATGTTCGTGTTCCTTATAGCGTACTTCCTACAATTTTGATCAATCGTTTTGAATTTTCGTATTTTGACTTTAGATTGGAAATAAGTGACCCCAAAATCGTGGAGTATTAATTTCGATGTAAATCAGTCTACTTTTTATAATCTTGCTTTGCCAGGCTGGGTCCAGAATTTTAAATTTCTTTATTTTGACTCTGGATCCTGAATAAGAAAGTCAAGAAACTTCTTATGGGCGAATATCAAGAAGTTCGCATGTGGGGACAAAGTGCTGACTGAAAAAATTCAAATGAACATAAAAAAGAATGGCTTGCGCCAGCTCTTGGGATTAAGAAGTTCATTTTGTAGTAGAATTTGTTTCGTGCAAAGAATTAAAGTTTGGTGTGTTGAGAACAGAAGAAAGAAAATGTACATTTTTTTCCCCCTTTGTTTAAAAATTATGACTAGTTTCTCGTTTCGCGAGTGCATTTTCTATACGGAATCAAAACGAGGAAACGAAACGTGACTCCGATAAAAGCAGGGCTTCCCCCCGGTTGTTCTACAACCCCTACGGCAACCCAACGAACTGAACCTTTCCAACGATAATAATAATTTATGTTCAAGCTGCGCCTAGGCCGTATCGCGCACAGTCAGAAGCTTCGACAAGGGGCGATCCGTGGGGTATGATGTGAATGATTGCAGCCTCTCTCCTCGGAAATGGACCATTCTTTGTTCGGATCCGATCGGGATAAATTAAACTCTGTACAGGCAGCTGTTTCTAATTTTCTTCAATATAATATACCTATATGCTCAAAGATGTATATATATTTTCGCTTTAATTACGACGTTCCGTATATAAAACAAGAAGAGAAATGTTACGATTTTATTATTATCTCTTACGAAACACATTTTATCCTTTGTTCGTTCGTCGATTTTTCGATACTCGATGAGTAATGAAAAAGTAATGAAAATACAAAGATCACCGATTTGATCGAGGGGTAGGAGATTATGATATGAATAATTCGATGCGTTATAGATATGATATTATTTTATTTATTAATATAATGTATTTTATAATATATATTCGTATTATTAAACATACATGAAACCCTGATAGATTGGGATTAGCTATTTTGTATTACTAACGATGTACACTTCGAAATATCCGAATAGGTATTCTAATACACAGCGGGGTTCGTATCATTGCAATCAATCGGAATTTGCTTTTTTTTTATAATTCGACAATAGTTTTATTTATTATTATACCTATATACGTTCATGAGGATTTATCTGGGGAACATGTATCATTAATCAATAGCTATTATTAAATATTATATATGTATATGCAGATCATATAAAATACAACCATCTAACATTACTTAACAAATGGAAAGCATGTT
Organism: Rhogogaster chlorosoma; assembly: GCA_944452935.1. NCBI lineage: Eukaryota > Metazoa > Arthropoda > Insecta > Hymenoptera > Tenthredinidae > Rhogogaster > Rhogogaster chlorosoma. The sequence goes on from OX101797.1 coordinate 27,063,445, forward strand.
ACATGTTTTCATGATTCACGGACAATAATTCAGTGCTTCATTTATGTATGCATTATATACATATACATATAAATGTTCATACATATATATATATATATATATATATATATACACATATAAGTGTCGTACATGTATACAAGAGAATCAGCCAAAAATTCGATAAAGAAAATATTCATGGTTTAAGCGCTGTATTCGAATACGACGCTGTTTTGTCTCTTCACCGTTAGTATATATATATATATATATATATAATATATATATATATATATATATATATATATATATATATATATATATATAATATATATATGTATATATATTCATATTTATATATATATATATGTATATATATTCATATTTATATATATATATATATATATATATATATATATATACATATACTAATTTCACTTAATAATACTATTTTCATTTTCGTATATATTTTTATGTTATATATATATATATATATATATATATATTAAATAATTTAATAACCTAGCGACCACAAACAAAAGAGCCTCGCCTCCGCCTCTTTATATAATAGTCGATCCACATACATCTCTTCACACATGATATACGATTTTCAATTATTATTATTATTATATATTTCTTTTCGAATTGTACATAATGTACACGTGCATGTACAATTGTATTAATACAATTAATAACTTAATTATTAACTTATTAATCCGAATGTTTATAGGCCTGCTGCGTATCTAACATCATCTACTACATTCGCAGGTAGTTGTTACCCCAGTTACGCCTAGAACCCATTTAGGTGGCGCTGATGACTGTACAGGCGCTCGGAGAACCCACGCATTAGTAACATATTGGTATTTTACCCAGCAGACCTATACGCTGAGATATGTAACACTTAACGGCAACCTTACACTAAGTGTTACACTTACAGACGACATATCCTCAATATAATAAATAAAACACCGAACAAAGAAATAATCCATTTTGTTTTTTTTTTTCTTCTTTTCTGTTTTCGTAAATCTTATAATATTTTTGAATTAGGTACCGATTTGATACTTCTTTAGAATTATATATAACAGAATTTATTTGTCACTGCCACCGCACGTCTTGTCACACTGTATCGACCAGGGATTTTTATCGTGATAAAAAAGTATAATTTATATATTTGTTGTGAATTGATGTATGCATCAGTTCTATTATAAACCCTTAGAATACAATAACCATTACATATTCTGTAAATATTAGTTAGGTATTTAATTAGTTGAAAAAGTTTTGGCACCAATTTATTCTGCGAGATTTTTTTTAGAACACCTTTAATGATTCTGCGATCACGATTTCGTAATGCACAACTATCATTATTTTTATTTTATTTATTTATTTTTTTTTTTATTGATTTGTTTTTTTGTTTTTTTTTTGTGAAATTTATTCCCGACTTATGACGGTTTTTAACCAACGAGATTCCGCATTTTTAATGCAATCCCGCATATAATCGCTATTGGTCAGCTTGGCAAAATATATCTATTACAGTACCACATATATTGTACGTTCTTTTATTACGTGAAATCGTGAACCGTCTTATTGGAAAGCTGAGAATCTCATTTTTTTTTTCTTTTTTCTTCTTCAATTATTACAAAAATTTAGCTTAAGTTTTTCTTGACGATTGATACAAAGATATATATAGTATAGTCATGTTCAGAATATATATATATATATATATAGGATGAGAGAAATAATAAGCGAAGTAAATTTTTGCAAACGTGTACCTATACCAATTGGCAATTCCTGCCTCACAATCAGTTGCATACTTTTTTTTCCTGCCCCGTGTATCGCTTCGGATCCTGAAATCGATATGAAATATTGGCACCACGTGAAAAAATGCTTGACATACGTTATAAAACAAAACTAAAAAAAAATAAATAATAAAAAATAAAAAAAAAATATGGTGGTCCAACACTCCACTCGAAATTCGATTTCTAGCGATTCATTGCAGAGTTGTTTTGGATGTGTGATACAATTTGAATCCCAACCAATACCAGGGGTCTTCGACGTAGATCCCTACCTAATGATTCAATGATTGAAGTGATCGTTTAATGACGATGTTGCAAAATGGTTGAACAGGGTGACATTATGCGAAATGAGAGCTCATGAATGAATGCGTTTCAATCGTTATCCTATACTGCACAGGCGCTTCTTGACTTTCTATTCACGAGAACAGCGATCATACGTGATTTCGAGAATCCGGATCGTCGCAAATTCGGTCCTCAGCTCTACCTATATAGGTTCTATTCTGCGTTTTTGGAAATCAGAAAACGCCGCAGTTGTAGACTTTTTGAAAACACGAACACAACGTAATGGGTGGTGGTCGTAGGTGTAGTTGCGGCTGTGATACTGTGGGAGGTGAAGGGGATTGAACCCGGAGCCCCACGCAGTAAAGTTTGAGAACCACATTATTCGCCACTATATTCTTATACTTTTTCTATTCTCCATATATGATTATTCTTAATAGTTACGATTAGTAAGCCAATTAGTGTTTTTCCAAAAGTTGTGAATTTCTTATTCAATTCCAACTATATATAATATGTATATATACACATATATATAGGGCCTTCCACGCCAACTCGACCAGTGTTAAATCCCGACCATCTCGAAATCATTCCAGGCTCTTTCCTAACATTCCACTCAGTGAGAAACGCCAGATTTTATTGAGGATTTTTTTATTAAGTCGTTTTTATTTTATACATCTTTGAAGTTAATTGAGAATGCCCATTTTCTAAAATCTGAAAAAATTCTAAAAAAACCCAGTGAATGACATATAACAGCGCTCTATTATTAAAAATGTGGAAAAAATTCTTTTCCTATTTTTTTTTTTTTTTTTCTTTCACTCAATTCAGAATTTTTTAATTTTGAAAACTGATATGGGAAAAATCGTAAGAGTCAAATGAGGGTCAATTTATGTTTGTGACACGGTTAATATCACTGTTGAAAATTTCAAAAGTCCGAATTGAGTGGAAAAAAAAAAATTGAAAAAATCTTTCCGCATTTTTGATAATAAACGGCTGTTCTATGTCATACTCCGGATTTTTTAGAATTTTTCTCAGACTTTTGAAAATGGCCTTTCTCAATCAACTTCAAAAATTCATAAAAAATGAACGTCTAAAGAAAAATCTAAACAAAAAAAATTTGGAAGCATTTTTCACCAAGTAGAATGTCAGGAAAATTCTGGAATGATTTTGAGATGGTCGGGATTTAACACTGGTCGAGTTAGCGTGGAATACCCCATATATATGCCCCTACAATTAGTACATAGTATAATTTACAAGTAAAACACACTCTCTATATAGGTATATTAAGTTTAATATTCTCAGGCATTTTCAGCTGTTCCAAAATATATCGATTTTTTTTTATGCCAATTGATTCAGAATTTGTATTTTTTTTTTTTCTCTCTTTTTTTATATATATTTTTTTTCATAAATCTTTTGTTACTTTTTATTTATTTTTTCCTTTCTTTCTTTTTATTATCATTATATGAATATATATCTAATCGATATATGTCGGTGCACAGAACGATGAATTATGTGTTTAATCGACACTCGTTTCAAGCCCGCGTCAAATATCTTCCAAAACTAGATTTTTTTTTTCTCTTTTTATTTAAGTATTTATTTTTATTTTTTTTATTCTTCTTCCTTATAATAGTTAAATTTATTTATTTAATTTTTTCTTATTTTCTTTATGTTTTTTTTTCTTTTTTTTTTTCCTTTTTTTTTATGTTTAGAGAAATATATTTGTACATATATTTCTTCATTTCGCACTTCTTTCGTCTTGTATTTATGCTTTTTTTCTTCCTTTTTATAATTCTTACTTCTAAGTAATAAGGTATATAATATATATATAGGGATTAGATATATAATGTAGATTACATAATATTATACGATAGCAGCATTTTTTTTTCTTCCCTTCTTCTCAATTTCTTCTTTTTTTTTTTCTCTCTCTCTCTCTCTGTTTCTCTCCATCCCAAATAAGGAACCCAAAAAATTATATAAGATATAAAACAGATTTTATAATTGTACAGGGTATAGTTTATAATTTTCTGCGGATATATACATAGATACAACATATATGTTATAACATATATATATTATATATACCAAAGTGGGGTTGGCGGCAAATGGTACAAAGTGACAGACAGTGACATTTAGGGAACGGAATTGCGGAATGGTGATGTTGCGTTCATGAACGTACATGAATGCGTGTGAGTATGTATTTATGTGTATTAGGGTGATTCAAAAAAAAATTGAAAATTTTTTTTCGCCCTTACCCCCTCGAATGTTAGCGGTTAGGAAGAAAAAATCCTTCCCAAAGATGGGCTCTCTAGCTCAACTTTGAAAGGTCGTTTTGTTAATTCTCATTTCCCACTTATTTAACATTATGGGAAAATCTTCCTTTTCATTAAAAGTTAAATTACTTGCAAACTATTTGATATTTTTTGAATTCACGCTTAGATCCTTGAAGCTGATTCCTTAAGCTTTCCAAACGTCTTTAAGAAAAAACAAATAAGAAAAAAAAAGAAAAAAAAATTTCTTCACAGTAAAAAAAAAATCAATACTTTTCAGGTGGATTAAATTTGTGTTTTAATTATGATAATTATGCGTTATTATGGAGTTTTGGAAAGCTTAAAGAATCAGCTTCAAGAAGCTATTGCGTGAATTTGTAAAAAAAAATATCCAGCAGTTTATGAGTAATTCAACCTTTAATGAATAGGAAAATTTTCCCATGTTAAGTAAATGGGAAATTAAAATAAAAAAGTGACCTTCTAGAATTGAGCTAGAGAGACCATTTTTGGGGAGGATTGTTTTCTTCTTAACCATTAACATTTGAACGGATAGGAACGAAAAAAAAATTACGAATTTTTTTTTAACCATACGTAATGTAGTAGTCGTGGTGGTGGTGATGGTTGCAGAAAGGCAAAGTGGTCACCAGAAACGGAATGAGTTATCTACAGTCTCCGTAACCAGCCAGCCTTTCGTTGATTGTTAGTCAATGCTACGATATAGTTAATTAATCAACTGAATTAATTGAGTATTTATTTATTTATTTATTCATTTATTTATTACTTATGTATAGTAACTCGGAGCTGTAGGGCGGGGCAAGAATGCAGGATGCACGTATGTGTACTTAGTATATATTATTATTATTTTTATTATTGATAATATTATTATCTGTCGAAATAAATAATTATTGTTATTATTGTGTCGATATATATATATATACAGTCGGATCTCCCATCAGTGCCGCCCGCAATAGTGCCGCTTCCCCAGTTTCTCGCTCGCCGCATTCCCCCACTCCATGGCAGGTCCTACTGAGAAATAGCAGCGCGAAGAAAGAGAGAGGCGGAGAACAAATGGTGCAACTAGCGAAGAAGGCAAAGTGGGGGTACCTTATTTCGTAGAAAAACCCTTCCCCTATGATCCTTGCCCGGCACTATTGGGAGACTCGACTGTATTAGACTGGCCATTAAAAAAAATATTTCTGCTCGAAATTAAAAAATGTTAAGTTGACCTTAGAAAAAGAAGATTCTCAAAATTTTAATGCCCTATCTCTCTATTGAATGGTGCCGACAAATTTTTAATTTGAATTGTTTTTTATGAAGATAAGATTTTTTTTGTACTCAGACCTTGATATTTTTTAATTTTATAACGATTCAAAAAAAAAAAAAACGTCAAACGGTAGACAAATAAATCCGGGATAGAAAATACTTCTTACGTATGAAAAATTGAAAATGTTTGGGTAAAAAGTATTTTCAATCCAAAATTTATCTGTCTATCGTTTGATTTTTTTTGCAACCGTTATAAAATTCAAAAAGATCATGTTCTGAAAACAACTGGATTCTTATTTTATAAAAAATAAAATAAAAATATACCAACACCCCTTAATAGTGAGATAGAGCATTGAAACTTTGAGGATCTTCTTGTTTCATAAGGCTGACTTAAGATGTTTCAATTTGGAGCATAAACATTTTTTTTAACGGCCAGTCTAATAGATAGACAGCTCGGACTGTATATATACACATGCTTTAGTTATTTAAGACTGCAGCTACACTTGATACCGTCAGCATTAATAATTATATATGACCGTGTAATTAACGCCGGATATTAATCCAGGATAAAATCTTATAGAATTACGCAAAACAACAGGAAAACAAAAACGACCAAACAGTTCGAAAAAAATTCGAAGAATTTCACGTCAAACAAGTAGAATTCAAGAAGACTGCAAGTTCTGGTTAGTAAAATGAAAAAAAAAAAAATTAATTGAAAAATTTCTGCATCAAGGATCCTTGAATGAAAAGTCTTGACTAAAGTATATTTTTTTTTTTTTCTTTCTATTCGAAATCTATGAAAAAAATTACTTGAGTAGTTATCCTGCGTTAAAGGCATGGACTATTTTGTGTTAACGGCAACGATGCGGTAGGATGAAAAATTCCTAATTTTGGCATTATTCCATATATCTAGAGTAACTCCGGGGGAGATGGCCAACGACGATATTTCTTCTGTTAATTGATGTATGGTTTTTTCTATAGAGTAGATCGCTTCGTACCGAGCGCACGAGCCGGTAGAAGTGTAAAAGTGTCGAGAAAAAATATTAAAAAGTAAATAAAATCCTTGTTATTTGATTCTGACTGTGTGAAAAGTTTTTCACACATTTTACAATTATTATGGTATTATTAAAGATTTTTTTTTGTATTCTGACATAGAATCATTGAATATTACTTTCAATTAGTCAAAATTATCGACATGGCCATCTATCCCGGATGATTGGGAGAGATGGCCAGTCGAAAGTTTTTTAAAAGGTGTTTTTTTTTTTTATCTAATATTAATCGGAAGTTCTATATTTTTTAATTTTCTAATAAAGATATGATGCAGGTTTACGTTAAAGTCAGAAATGTTGTTTCAATCATTTTAATCTTGCAAACTATACAGTTCCAAAAAAACTATGACCATCTCTCCCGGACTTACCCTATATATATATATAAATAATGCAATGTAAACCTAATGTAAATTACATACTCAGATATACTCTCTCTTCACAAATATATGTACAGTGCGGCGTCAACAGTGCCGATCACGGGGCAATAGGAGAGAATTTTCCGAGAATCTTGGTACTCCCGCCAACAGGTACCGCTTGCCAGTCGTTTACAGGATTGTATTTTGGAGGGGGTCGACTTCAATTATAAAACTGAAGGCAGCAGCGTGGTAGTCGGAGTAACTTTCGGACGTGAATGAGAGGAATCGGCACTATTGAGGGCGGCACTGTATATAATATATTTATATACTGTCTCGTTATATCATATTACATAAATATATATTCATTAAGTATGTATATGGGGCATTCCACGCCAAATCGGACAGTTTGAAAAACTTTTTTTTTTGATTTCCTCAATTTTTTGGTATTTGTTAGTACCCCTCAAAAGAGGCTTCCTGCTAAATTTTGAGACTTTTTCAATCACCCGTTCGAAAATGCTATTTTTTTGGTTTTTTGCTCATAACTTTCTTAATAATGATCGAAATTCAACTTTTTTTTATTTTAAATTTTGTTTTTAGATGGCCTTCACAGAAAATTTTTTTAACGAGTTTTTAATGAAGATTTTTGAATTTTGAGTTTTCAATCGTATTTTTGAAACTGTATGTACTCTTCGATATTTTTGCATTTTTTTGTGGCAAACTTCGATCCATTTCACGAATTTTAAGCCTAAGCTGATCATGGAATTCTAACAATTACTATTTTTTTTCGAACTTTGAAAATTTAAAAATTTAGTTTTCGCTAGTTGTCATTCTTCAAATTACTTTTCTTCATTGTGTACTTTGATTAAATTTGACTGAACACGAAGTACACAATGAAGAAAAAGTAATTTAAAGAATAACAAGTAGCAAAAACTAAATTTCTAAATTTTCAAAAGTCGAAAAAAATTAGTAATTGTTAGAATCCCATGATCAGCTTGGGCTTAAAATTCGTGAAATGGATCGAAGTTTGCCACAAAAAAAATGCAAAAAAATCGAAGGGTACATACAGTTTCAAAAACACGATTGAAAACTCAAAATTCAAAAATATTCATTAAATACTCGTTAAAAAAATTTTCTGTATTTTTTTCTGTGGAGGCCATCTAAAAACAAAATTTTTGAAAAAAAAAAAGTTGAATTTCGACCATTATTAAGAAAGTTATGAGCAAAAAACCAAAAAAGGAGCATTTTCAAACGGGTGATTGAAAAAATCTCAAATTTAGCATCAAGCCTCTTTTGAGGGGTACTAACGAATACAAAAAAAAATGAGGAAATCAAAAAAAAAGTTTCTCAAACTGTCCGATTTGGCGTGGAATGCCCCATATATTGTATTATATTATAGGTGAATAATAATAATAATAATAATAAAGAGAAACTGTAAACGGTATAATAATATAATATTAACGCGTGTGATGAGTGTGAGTGTCAATTTTTTTGTCGTAGAAAATGGCGGCTGCACTTGCGCTTAACGTTTTATTAATTAATATTTTTTTTATTTTTATTAAAATATTAGGGTATATGAGCTATGGGTGCAATATATAACAAACTAAAATAACCAATGAAATAAAAAAACAAACAACAACATTCGAATCGTTAATAATTATCGTGAATATTATTTTCCGTAACATATATATTTTTTTTTCGTTTTTTTTTTTTTTATTTTTCGTTTTCTTCTAAAAAACAGATGATCAGTCTTCGTGAATCACAGAAAGCTTTGATATGGCCTTAGACAAATTTGCTGCACATGTTTTTCTTTCTTCTTATCTTTCGTTTTCTTATTCCTCTTTTTCTTTTTCTTTTTCATTTTCTTCTCTTTCTACAATAGTTTATTTGTTGCTTCTTTTTTTCTTATTTTTTTAATTCTTATTATCTTTTTTCCTCGTTTCCTCAACTCCGACAAAATTGAACGAAAACTACATACGTATAAATATGTTTAGTGCTTTTATATGACTATTATTTTAAGGTAGGTAATTAGTTTTATTGTACAGCCGTATATAATTGCAATTATATATTATTGCTTTGATTTCGTGGAAAAATTCGCCTGTATATAAAAAACTTCCAGCTTAATTATTCTGCAAACGCGTTATTACATGATATATATATATATATATATGTATATACTTTTTTTTATATATATATCGACGTAAGCTATTATTCACTAATCGTGAATATTATGTGTCAACGGCTGCAAGTACAACCCCACTTTCAACGAACCATGATAACTAATTTAAATTATGTATAATTAATTAAATAATTATATACAACGACGCATAGCTCGAACGCGTATATTCAAATGCATTTCATATTACTCTATATCGGCAGCGAATTATTATTATTATTATTCATGTTTTTTATTTTCTTCATTTTTATTATTCTTTTTCTTTTGTGTTTTTGTTTTTTGCACGTGGCGGTGGTGGTGGCGGTAGTGGCTGTGGTAATATAATAATGTGGTATATCATTTATGTTTCTGAAAAATATTGGGGCAGGGGTTAATTCTTCACAAGATCACCAATAATTATTTGTCCCGAACTGAAACTATGTGCGCGAAAAGAATGTGAAAAAAAAAAATAAGAAATCATTTTTAATATATATCGAAATGTGAATTTTTCTTCGATTTTTTTCGTCGATATTTAACTCACCCCTGTGAAACCTTACTTCTTCTCATAAGAAGAGAATTGATTTTTCGTGGGGATAAAACTTTTTTTCTTTTACCGTTCAACTAATCGTCAGCTAAAAAATCTAATACTCTCAGAAAATGTTGGCAGTAATGATAACTTTCTGTCGAATATTCAGGAATTCGACAGAAACATCAATGGGCCAAATGAATCATATCTTTTTTCAGCGTTTTTCGCGAAATACAGCTGAGGATACATGCATACATACACATCGATGGACTAATAATATTATTAATATATATATATAATATATAATATATATATATATGTATATATTATATATATACAAAGTAAGTTTCTTCTGTTTTTATTTCTTTTTTTTTCTAATTATTGCTTTCAAATTCCGTATTGAAGACATGACACGTTTACGTACAAAAATCATTGTTAGTATACCGATGAGGGTGTGTGGGTAAGGAGCAGGCCATAAGGGCAGGAGGGGGAAGGAACGAATACGTCATAGGGGGTTATAAGACTAGATATATATTATTTATATTATATACGATTACGCCACAGGCAGTTTGCCCGAGCCCCTATTATTCTGTGCCTATATATATATAAGTATATATGTATATATATATATTACATATATATATATATATATTTATATTTATATAATATTATATACATGAAAACACGAATAAATTCAATTTATATAATGATTATATTAATTAAACAAATTATAAATGTAATAAATATATAGATATATTTTTTCATGTATACATATACATTATATTATATTATATATATGCCTGTACGTGTGTGTATGTGTGTGTGTGCGCGGATGTGTAATACGCTACGTTATTCTTTTAGGCCTTAACCATGATGCATATCATAAGAATATATAGATGATGATATCTGCGTAAATGTTGATCAGTTTACTTCATGCTGCAGCTATATCCGATTTTATCATCTAACGTTAAACTCTGAGCAATGGGGCGAAAATAAAGGACCCTGATGTAGGTAGGTATGCTATATATATATACATGTCAAATTTTTGTTCATTTGTAAATTTATTTATTTTTTCTTCTTCATTTCTTCTTTACGGCTCATTGTAGTTTCATTGTCAAAAGAATATCGTCAGACAACAAAATCCAAATTACCATACTTATACCATATATATTATTTCGTCACATCATTCCGTCTAAATTTACTATCTGAATAAATACTCATGACAATATTGTTGGTATTATATGATAATCAGTCAAAATCTATATGCGTGTATATAATACAGATACGTAGTAACATTATATATCACTTATTACAGTACATTAGCCATATTATCTTTTTTTTTTTAAATATATAGTTATATACATATATATTTAATAATTATATGTATATATCTACATGTGTATGTGTGTGTGTGTGTACCTATATAAATATATGAATGAATAAATGTATAAATGAACGACCGAAGGTCGGTATTCTATTATTATATATTTTGTTATATATTATATTATATTTCTCCCCCATCGAATTTTTTTATTTTTTTTTTCTCTCGTTTTCTTGTTTCTTCTTTTCTTCTTTAATATTATAATACGATAAGAAATTAGTGGCTCATACTTAAATATATAACGATCTTCACTTGTTTCGGCATATAGGTATACATATTATAGCTATTGGGTATTATCTAGATATAGGCTAGGAGTGCGTTGGGCAGTAGATACACAATCTTTATACGAGGTACGCGAATCGAGAGAATGACGTAGATATTTTTCACTGCAAGGCCCAAGGGCGAGGGCAAAGGTATGTATGTACGTATAACGTGAGATCGCGAGCCCGTATGGAGAAATAAAAAATTCTCCTCTATTTCGTGGCCGATTTATTTTAGCTCTACATATACGATATAATATATAGGCTCATAAGTATTCTGATTTCCTTTTTCTTTTTTTTCTTTTTCCTCCAAATCTTTCCCCATCCGCGCCTTTTGTGAAGACGCGAGTGATTAGCGCGAGTACTGACACCGCGGTCAAGGCAAATCGCTTACGATTGGATATTGACGACGAATAACCGGCTAGAATTAATGTTACGTTCTTATATATGTCTGATATAAGATACGTAGAGGCTACATTTAAATACATAATGTTAAGTAATAATATATGTTATATTGTGTATATATATATACGTTTATGTAGTTATAGTATATATAGTAATACGGGGTGGATTTATTATTCGTTTAATAAATTATGTATGTATTTAATATATAATAATAATGTAATATATATTATATTGTTATTATTATAGGTATTATTATATATAATTAAATATTCATTATATATTTAAATTTAATATTACTTTAGACTTTTATAACGTTTCATAGATCGAAAAATAATTATAAAAATAAACCGGGCATTTAGGTATTAATATTTTGTATCAATAATTTTTTTTTTTTTTCTTTCATTCATTATTCATTATTTTTTATTCTCTTCTTACTTTTCATCTCGTATCAATATAATCCGTAAATCTTTTTTTTTTTTGTTTTTTGTTTTTTTTTTTCTATAATGGGTTATCTAAAATGTGACTTATGTGATTTAGGGTATATTCGAATGTATATAACAGTTTACAATATATAAAGTACGTATGATTTCAAATGGATTTCAATGAGTGAAATTTCTTCTGCAAGCGTGTATTTTTTTCTTTTCAAATATGTGTGTGTGTGTGTGTGTGTGTGTGTGTGCGTGTGTGTATTAATTTTTTTTTCTCCGCCATTTTCGCTCTGTTTATTATTACATGTATATATATATATGTGACTTTTAAGCAATCTTTCGATATAACCTTAAGTCTCGCACGGGAAGACTTAGATGGTATAGTACTCGCGTCCTGTGATCGAACGTCACTTCCGTTATTCTCGGACTCGCGGCCTCGAAACGTATCCTTCGGCATCCTTGACATCCTGCAGCACTCCAGGTCCATTATTTGCTTGGCGATAGGTACCGATCCCTCCGCTTATAACCCATCGAAAATTTTCATTTTCTGTCTAGTATAAATGTATATTATACGATACATATATATTTATATATTTTTTTTTTTTTGAGCATTTCGCAACGTACACGAAAAAGTACAAAATTAATTCTTTACATATGTGTTTTTTTGTTTAATATTACTTTAACATTGCGTTTTGAGTCGTCGCCCTCTATACATGATCGACCATTTAAACACCACGGTTTCATACCTAAAAGTATATTATTATTATTTTTTTATTATATTATTATTATGTTTTATTTTGTTTTTCTCATTTCATTTCAATCAGCTATACTCGCGCGGTATCAATAGAATATAGTATATGTATTATTTACTTCTATATGTATCAATAATCATTTTTACCGTAATCAATACATCGTTTAGGATCATATAATAAAATAGAAAAAACCCCCAATTCCCAGAGGTCACGATTCTAAGCTATTTATACATGTATATATATATATATAATAATAATAATTAACGTACGAATTCACAATATAATATATGATATATATATATATATATATATATTATATATATAATCAGATATATTTTTATGATGGTTATTTGAACTCCACACGTTGCTGCTGCAGTTGACGCGCAGTGTTTATGTGTGGAGAAAAAAAATCTCCACTGCAAGAACGGTATAAATATATTTTTACGCCTATATATACATATACATATAAATATAGAGGGTGAGTTTTCTCCGGGTCCAAATGAGGAGGAGCTTATCACCGTCGATGCTCCGCCCACTTTATCCCACTTTATTAGTTTAGATAGTTTGTCTGGTCGAGTAAGGTATTGTTGGCAGTAACTTTGAGGATTATGAAACAAGAAGGTAATCTGTAAAGGTAAAGGTTCCAATCTGCTCATTGTTTTCATTCGACAGTCTACAATACCTTACTCGATTAGACAAAATATCGACGGCTAAAGTTAGATTTTGATAATAGTGGGATAAAGCAAATAAAGTGGGATAAAGTGGGCGGAGCATCGACGGTGATAAGCTCCTCCTCATTCGGACCCGGAGAAAACTCACCCTGTATATATACATATATATGTTCGTGTGTATAATATATAATTTAGTCCAATTCTATTTTATTTATTTTTATTTCATTTTCTTCATTATATTTTCTTCACCCAACGCCGCGCTACAGTTTTTATTTAACGCTCATATCAGCGTGTATACGTATTTATTCCGCCCTTTGTGTACGTATATCTACAGCCTACGTAAGTACGTACCTATATCATCGAACGTTTTCAAAAAGTTCGCGCGGAAATAGTTGAAATACGCGCGCGCATATCTCCGATATACGAAGCGAATCCTAATCATTGGGATTGTCATCGGCTGCATTACATGCCTGCGTGTCTCTGTTGAGATGTAAGTGTCAATTGCCATTATTAACCAGATTACTGGCCGAACTCTTCATCCCGGATTCCCACAAGGTAAGTACCAAGAATAGAAAGGAAACCTAACCAAACAAAATACGCGTCGAGTCGAGACGAAACTATCACTTGAAAAGAAAGTGTCCACTTGTGTATTTAGTCGTCTCGGTATCCACTCTTACTAACCACGTACGTTTTCCTTAAATCGCCATTTCGTTTAGTTGCAGATGATATTATACAGCTCATAGTCAGATATATTACGACTCGCTATGATAATCTGGCAGAACTTTTCAAGCAGCATCTGAATGTCGTATTTAAATCGAGATAAACCATATTCTCGTCTAGCACATGTTTATAGTCGATCGAATCGCCAACTCGGAGTTGACAATCGCCAAATTCGAATTCGCAATGAATTGAAAGCCGAGCCGTTCACGTCGACGTCGTGACGCTGAGCGTCACTGGCTTCGCGTCAAGGGGGTGAGTAGGGCGTCGCCGCGTCTCCGGCACGAGGTATCGACCGTCACCGACCACAGTATATGCGTTTGGACAAAGCTTCAGAGTTTCGCGACTCGATGTTGTCTTATTGATGCAGAGAAAGAAATACGTACCACTGATTTTTCTCTCGCGGAATACTTATCCGTTACAGACAAAACAAGACTACAAAAATAGACACTCAGACCTGAGACCTCGTTCCTCTGAATGACGGCAAACAAGACTCCGCATCGGCCTACGGTATACAATATACTCATAAGGCGGTTAATTATCATAACCCGGAAGAAATAATTCCGTCACAGCAGTATAAAACGTGATACGGCCTATTTTTCTGCGCCGTAAAGCCTCAACATGTACATAGAAATATACCGATATAAATTTTGAGGTTATTTTACACCCAATGGTGAAGATCCTCGAGCCACGTGACTCAAATCTTATGGCGCTAGCGTCTGAACGTTAAGATTTCGGATTTAGGGTTATAGTAAGGCTAGTCCGCAATTCGCTCGCCCTCTCATCATCTAGCAATCTTATTCTCTCTAGTTCTTTTTCTTCGCTAGTTCTCTTCTTTTCTTTTCTACGCCCTTAATTTTCTTTCCCTCTAGCGGAGCACAACTCGCTCCTCTCTCTCTCTCTCTCTCTCTCTCTCTCTCTCTCTCTCTCTCTCTCTCTCTCTCTCTCTCTCTCTCGCTCTCTCATTCTCTCGCTCTCTCTCTCTTTTTTTCTCCTCGTTTCCACTCTCCGTATAGTATTTGCGGCGAAAACGACGCGCCTCGTGCGAACGGCGTTGTATCGATCTACTGCAGAGAGAGAGAAGAGTGGCGGCAGAGGGTGATGGCGAGGGCAGCTCACAGACTGAGGGAATCGGAGGGGGCATCTCGATGGGGGTGAAAGAGAGAGAGAGAGAGAGAGATAGAGAGAGAGCGCAAAACAGAGAAACAGAGAGAAAGAGAGAACGAGAACGAGCTAGAGGGTGGTTGAAGTACAGACTAGCTCTACCCCCTACGGCATCGACCGCAACCCAACGCTGCAATGCGACGTTGCCACCCCAACGAGTCTGCAGAGGCCGCAATTCTGGCCCGTTTTCAATGTTTAGGATTTTTCTTCCGCAAGTTCGCCGCGAAGTTTTATTCTTTTTCCTTTCTATTTTTCTATACTTGTATATTTATTTTTATTTCATCTTTTTTTCTTTTTTTTTTTTTATGCACGCGCGTTTATCGTCGTCATTTTTAAAGCGAGAAATATTCTATGTATTGTATGAAAGAGATACATGTACTGGCTGGCTACGGCTTATTAGCTGTTATAATAATGATCGTCGGTCTCTGCTGCAGTGTTGGTTAAATTGAATTTATATTGAACGCATAATACGTCGATAAACTATGTCAACTCCGAATTGGCAACCGTTATCTTGTAATAAGGCTTGCCGTGTATATATAAACATGTATATAAGAAATATTGCATGAGCGATGTTAAAAGTTCATGCCTCATATATATAGCAGAGCTTTTTACCCTAAGTTCGAGTGAAACTAAGAAAAATAAAAATAAAAAATTGTCGAATCGACAACAATGAAGAAAAGAAACGGAAACAGATAAAGAAACAAGAGAAATAGAAAAAAATAAATATATAAAACAAGGAAAAATGAAAAGATGCTGCTAATCTAAACGAAATTTTTTTTTTGAAAAAGATGATATGATAGTGAGTGCGCAGATAGAGAGAAGCTCGTGTATATAATATGTATAATAGAAATAAAAAGTAAAACATACAGAGACGAAAAAAAATGAAGATTGAAAAATTAATAGGCAAATATAAAAATTACATAACATTTTATTATTTTATTTTATTCTTTTTTTTTTCCTTTTTTTTCCAGCAGGTGTTGTTATTATTATTACTTTGTTTTTTCGTTTGTTTGTTTTTTTTTTATTTTGTTTTTTGTTTTTTTTTCCATTTTTTAGTAAAATATTTGGTACCACTTTGTAGAAATACTTAAATATTAGATTTTTATCATTTTCTTATTGATCATCTTGTCTTGAGTCTGCAGTCAAATCAATAATATAATATTGTATAATAACACAAAAGAAGACACAGCTAAATTTATTACAATAAAAAATAAGAATCATCATATCGTACAAAAATAAACAATCAAAATTAGAATAATATGGTAATAATAATAATAATAATATATGTAGATATAATAATGAGATTTCAAATACAATAGAATAGTATAAAAAAATAATTCGACGAAAATATATTATGGGATAAAATATATATTTTGATAAGTATAGTTGGTATATAGTATAATATGTAAGACATAATATTATAGGATAGTCGGGTTGTCTTGTCTTGCATGTGTTTGATTACAATATTTTTCATTGCTGTTTTAACAGAAGTATAATAATTATAACATAATCTCGTATCAAAGTCCCTTTTCTCACCCTCACCCTCACCCTCACCCTCACCCTCACCCGCGCCATCACATTCGTGAAACTTCGTGAAATGAATCCGGAAGTAGCGATTCGCGATTCGCGAGTCACATTCGTTAAACTTGGGTCAATTAACAAACTAATTAAGCAATCAATTAATAACAGAACGCTCAGGCGAACGAACCATAAACCGATGTGTACACGAACAATCGAAAAAAAAAAAAAGAACAACGCAAATCAAACACAAAGATAACAACCAGACGAGAACACAGGGAGGAAAACATAAGTGTATATTATATTAAATTAAAATCATATTATATATTAAAATATGAAAAATAATATATATATATATATAAATATATTTATATATATTATCGTGTATCCATAAAATTACATAAAAAAATATAGAAAATAATAAACTCGTACTTTTTTTTTCTTTTTTTTTTTTTACTTTTTCTTTTTCTTTTTTTTGCGCTCGAAAATATCTCATCTTCATCATCATTTCTAGTGGCTAATAGTTAGTGGGTTTTGTTTTATTTTATTTTATTTTATTTTATTTTTCTCTTATTATTTCCTTTTTTTTTATCATATATATATCTATATAATATTTGTTAAGTCAAGTATCAACAATGTGTTTTCATTTTCGGTCTTCCTCATCGTTAATGTTTCGTTTTTTGTTTGTTTGTTTTTTTTATATGATTTTTGTTTTGTTTGTTCGCTCGAAGCGCGATATCATTGGAAAAGTGAATCTCGTTCGTCCCGTTCTCGCGAAACAGCCGTTCTCTTTTCCCTCGTGTGTTAATTACACAGTTAACTTTTCGCCAAAAAAAAAAAAAAACACTCTGCTTCGAACATAAATGCGTGTAATGCCCAAAGATCTTATTTCGTACGAGTCGAGATGAACGTGGACGAAAATGAAGCATACATAAAAAATGAAAGATGAGAAATAAAAACTAAATAAAGTAAAACAAACAAAAAGAACGATAGTCATGTAAAATTAATAATAATAATAAGAAATACAATGATGATATAGTAATGATATAATAATAATAATAATAATAATAATAATAATAATAATAATAGTATTATTTATTGTTATGTTATATTATAAATGCAAATAATGTCAGTCAGTCAAACGTGTCGTCGCAATTAAGGAAACACGAACAAGAAATTAATAAATTGCATAAAATATTATCCATGTATTGTTTTTCTTTTCTGTTTTTCTGTTTCATTGTTTTCTCAGAGCGCCAAAGAGGATCGGGATATCTAGAACTATTATATTATATATAGTATAATTATAGGCAGTAATAAATTATATACAAATACAAAAACACAAATACCATGACGCGGCGCGAGCAGTGCGCGTATTTATTTATGCATTTATATATATGCGCTTTCAATATTATATATATATATATGTATATATATAATACCGTCATTACCGCTTATTCAGTTCAGATTCACAATTAATTATACGACATTTCTCTTTAAACATTTCACGCACAATAACGTTTCTATACTTTTCTAGTTTTTTTTTTCTTTTTTTCTTTTTGTTTTTTTTTTTCTTTCGTTACTTTTCTACATATATCTATAATCTTTCTATCTAGTTTACATTCATCTAACCTCTTCCAACTTCCAAGCTCCTAATTACCTCGCTCTTAGTCCATCACTCTATGTATATAGTATTGAATTACCTAATCGCGTCATATCTTTTAATTGAATATATATATACGAAAACAAAAATCGCGCGCGTAATTCGATGGAAAAAAATCATCCATTTTTTCTTATTTCGTTTTTTCTCTCTTCTTTACTTTACTTTAATTTAATTTAATTTACTTTTCCGTTTTTCCCTAATATATTATATATATCTATATCAGCGTCATCGACGCGCACATATAATAATAATAATAATGATAATAATAATAATAATAATAATAATAATAATAATAATAATAATAATAATAATGGATTGAATTTCAAATTAGAATATAGAATTAGAATTCACTGGTCGCGTACGTCGCGGACCTTGATAAAGAAATTAAAAAAAATGTCAACAATATTCGATGAGATAATATAAAGATAAGATTCTTGCAATAGTATATGTACCTATAATTCTTTACGCGCGCAACTGCTCGCAAGTGACATGTGAATAATAATAATAATAATAGTAATAATAATAATAATGATAATAATAATAATAATCGTAATGAATTTAATAATAAAATGTCAAATATAAAATATTTTCACTACATATATTAATGTTTTAATTTTTTATCGCCCGCTTTTATCTCTCTTTCTCTCTTTCTCTCTTTCTCTCTCTCTCTCTCTTTCTCTCTTTCTCTCTCTCTCTCTCTCTCTCTCCCTCTCTGTCACCCTCTCATTTTTTTTACTTCTCTTATAAATTTTTTTTTGTTTTGTTCTGTCTTGTTTTGTCCATCATCCTGCAGGGATTAAAAACACTACGCACAACATTCAATATATAATAATAATATAATAACTATAATAATGCATGTCATTATACACTGTAATTGCTACAATTTTAAGAAATATTCATTTCAATATTATTACTGGGTTTTTTTTTTTTTTTTGTTTGTTATTATTTTATTATTCATTTTATTAATCAATGGTCTCCGCGATTTTGTCGACTTTTAGTCAAAAATCGAACGATCACCACGTGTAGAAACCTATAAATATCGTTCTCTTTTTTTCTTCTCTCATTGCTCTCTCTTTCTTTCGTTCTTTCTAACTTTATTTTCTATATCTTCCTGTCATATTTATTATTAATAATTATCTTGAAATACTGATTCTAGTTCGGGGTAGTTGCCTCGCTCGGATTTTTCATTAAGTCAGGGGGGATCCCTCAACACAACGATCTTTTTCAATCTTTCCACACCGCGCGCCGTTTCACCTTGCCCACCCATGGCACATGTATACCATGTATTATACCACACTATATAAAGTATACCTATATTACTATAATATTATATTATATGCGCGGTATGTTACTCTAATCTATAATGTCATGTAATGTGAGTCAATGCCTGTGTAAATAACTATGTATAATGTATATATATATGCCTATAAATCTGAACAGACAAATGCATAGTGATTTTTCATTTTCATGTTTATTTCTTCTTTTTCACCCACGACTCCATGTATAATTATTATTATTATTATTATTATTATTATTATTGTTATTATTATTATTGTTATTATTATGATTATCTCGTGTATCTTTTTTTTTTCTTCTTTCTTTGTTAATAAACATAATACAATATAATTCATGTAGTGAGATTATCGTTCGTGTACTTTACACATTCATACTATGTGAATCTATATCGGACAAGGTAAAAGCAAATCAGCTAGAATCTTGCTTCAGTTAGAGAGACTTTCATTATTGTGGACTAATTTGGTTCGTTTTGTCTAATAAATTCACAATGGTATGGATAACACGATATATATCTATATGTATTATATGGATATATATGTTATGTGTATACCGCACGGGATGTAGATGAAAAAGTGAGAAAAGAAAAGAATAAAAGAAAGAAACGAAAAACATTTTTACCGGGAAAGTTTACAGCACCGCATTAATTCGTGTTAGCATTAATCGAAGAGACTAATAATATACGTATCGAGGTTTTTCGAAAATGAAGAGTAAATAAGAGAAATTATTTACCATTTTATACATTTTGCATCTTTCAGATTGAAGAAATGGGAAAAAAAAAATTACTTTTAAACCCCAATATTTTGTTTTTTGTCTTAGTTTCCTGTTTCTTATACTGCAGCGTTGCTTGTTATTTAACGATTGTGCGCATGTGCGTTAGGTGCAGTCGCGTGTGTAACCTGGTATGGGGCGAGAGGGTCGGGCGAATGCTATCTAGGTATACGCGAAGGAACACGAGAGTGTTTCCTATAGTCAAGTTAAGTCAAGTCGAGTAGAGTAAAGTCAAGTAAAGTAAAGTAAACTAAGATTGACGAGACGTATTATTAGCGCGAAATTCAAATCCTGAATAAATACAATAATGTATGTAATACGATTAGTACAAGATGTCGCGTTTTTTGGATTATATTTATATTTATACATATCCGTATAATACGCTCTTCCCTCCGAATATCTTTATTATATTTCTCTTTTGTATTTAATTAAATTATAAACGATATTATAAACAAATAAAAAAAAAAAAAAGATTCATGTATATATTTTAGTTACTTTATTTATTTAATAGTTTTTTTTTTTTTTTTCTTTTTTCTTTATTATTTTGAGATCGAGTTTGTGGGCTGAGAACTGAGCTGCATTTTTCCTATACAATTAAAGTTGCGGCAACAATAGTATATATATATAGTTCTTATATCGTTATTAGTTATTGTTATTATTATTATTATTATTTTTATTTATTTAGTTATTTATTTATTTTTCTTTTTTTTTCCCCGCAAAATAAAAAAATAAAAAAAAAAAATACTAAATACATACAATATGCATTACGCGAGCGATGATTGAACCGTAACAGTATATATCTGTGCGCGCGGTATAATATCCTGGAAGCCGAGTTTTTATTCCAGGGTTCAACTATTATTAAGTCGCGATCAGTATGTCATTTTCACAGTAGATAGTATATATATATCGCGTTTGATCTACCGTAAGTACCTAATTAAGTGCTGTATTATACGTTTGGCATTATATACTTACTCGACATTAATAATAATAATAATGATAATAATTATAATATATAGCAGCGATACAAATATATTATATTATATCATATTATATTATACTATACTATATTATATTATATTATATTATATTATATTATATTATATTCGATCGTTCTCACTCATATATATATATATATATATAAATATATATTTATATATAATAATAAAAGCACTACAAATTGTTTAATCCTTATTTTTTTTTTTTTTCAAATTTTTTTTGTTCCTTTTCAATATATATATATATGTATATATGTATGTATATATTGTAGTGATAATGAGAATGTATATCATTATTTTAATAATTTATAATGATAATAATAATAATAATGATCTACGCATAATTCGCGTCGACCCAATTTATATAATACGCGTTTTTCATTTGTTCGGGGCGGGGGGGTTGATTAAGTGAAAATTTTACATATATAGTTCGATATATAGTAAAAATGAGATAAAAATCGATATATAACAACATGGAACATATTATATTAGCAATAATATATAGGATGTCAATAAGAAAGAGGTCTATACCCTAATACGTATTAGACGTTAAAATACACGAATCCGTAATTTATACTATATAAGCAAACTCTAATTTGAATATAATAATAATGATAATGATAATATACCTATTCAATAGAATATAATAATATAGTAAATATAGTTAAATTAAGCAACAATGATCATCTATTCGTCTATTTTATTATTCTTTTTAATTTCTTATTATTCATCAATTCAATATCTCTCCATATATATACATGTATATATATATATATATATATGTTATATATATATGTGTGTATATCGAGTTTTATTTTTATTCTTAATTCCCTTACTTTTTAGTTATTATTCTCTGAGATATGTATCGTCGTTTCATATCATAGCGTTCTCACCATATCTACCCTTCCGATTATTATTATTATTATTATTATTGTTATTGTTATTTATTTTTATTATAAAAAGAAGGTGAGACCCTCCCTGATTTACCAATAATATATATATATTTGTCTTTTCAAACATTGTTATTCGCGGCAAGTTCTTTTCTCGATTTGGTTTATCCATTCATTTATGCCTTTCCCTCCCTTTCTCCCTCCCCATTCTCTTTCTTTCTCTCTAATTATCTCTCTACCTATATAGTGCGATGATTGATTAATTAATTAATTAATTGATTGATTGATTAATATGTGGCGAGTGAGTGTGTCGCGTTTAGTTAAATCTTTTACGAAAATGGCAGTTATCGGTCACAGCCAATGGCTATTTTATATTCATTATACATTTTATGTCTTATATACGTTAAGATTAATATTAGTTTTCATTAATTTAATAAATACTTCTTAGAAGGTGTTATATAAAGAGATATAACGCGTTACCCGGATCCGCCACATATTTTCAAAATTATAATTATACCTATAGTGAAAAAGAAAAAAAGAAAAATAAAGCAACGAATGGTAATGAGATGACGAAAAATATATTCCAGCACTAATTATCGGCATGTATGTAGAAATATTTAATAAAAAAAAAAATTTATTACGCAGGGCAGATCTTTACTACAACCTTATAGACACCAGACTTGCGCCCAGATCTCTTATCCCCATACGATATACGGAAAGGTGATCATAGTTTATCTGTATAGTCAACACGAGAGAGGCCCTAGTCCAAAACTTTTTAACCGATTTCTTTTTTTACTTTGTTTGACCTTTTTTTTTTCTTTTCCATTCTCTACGTATGTGAAAACGTTCGATTGAATATTATGTGCGCAAAGTTCGAAAATTAAAGAGCCATCTTTCTTCTCTTCGGTTTTATGAGTATATATCTCTGTACATGTATATACATATTACCTTTACCTTTCATAATTTACTAACGCGGGAAAAAAAACTCGCCATATATCAGCGATATATGGTGCTAATTGTATACGTATATCATGTACATGTACAGGGTGAGTTTTCTGCCGGGTCCAAATGAGGGAGGAGCTTATCTACTATAGTCAAAATCTATCTTTACATCAGGCCGTCAATACTTAGTCTGGTCGAATAAGGTATTGCTGGCTTTCGAATGAAAACAATGAGCAGATTAGGTCCTTTACCTCCAGTTTATCGACGGTGATAGGGCTCCTTCCTAATCCGGACCCGGAGAAAACTCACCCTGTATATTTATAACGTTTTTTTGATAGAAATATGGGGGCAATAAGGTTTGCGATGGAAGAAATATGAGAATTGAATTTCTAAAAACAACAAAGAAAAAGAAACGCATTAATCTAATCTGCGTACTTATAATATAGTTTCGTTAGTAGCTTTTCTTTCTTTTTCCTTCTTCCTTTTTTTTTTTTTTCTTTTTCCTCGTAGCTTAGTTGAATAGCAACGGAATAATTATATATGCGTACGTGCGTGGGTGCGTGCGTGTGTGTGTGTGTGTGCTTGTGTGGTACATACACTTCTGTAATATAATTACTGTGTGTCAGAACCTCGGCCAAAGTGAAGGCTGCAAAATGCAGTATTTGAGATAAATTTCTTTTTTTTCTTTTTCTTTCGTGTAATTATTATTATTATTATTATTATTGTTTATATTCTTTAATTTATCTGTTAATCCCCGGCTAGCAGAGATTTCCCCATGTCTAGCGGAGGTTCTCGACAAACTTCACACCCTTCGCGGCAAAAAGAGAGAAAAAAAAGAAAACGGAAAAGAAGAAAACGAAAAATCAGTTTTTTTCAAAAAAATTGCAAACAAAACTGAAATGAAAAAATATTCATTTATTTATTCTTTTTCTTGTTTTTCTTTCGTTCTTTTTTTTTTGCTTTGTCCTCTGTCATTTCTTTGTTTAAATATTCTTATTTATCCATGTGCTTTTTTTTATCTCTATCTATCTCTCTCTCTCTCTCTCTCTCTCTCGCTCTCTCTTTCTTTCCTCGCATATGTATGTATATACCTAAATTTTCCGAGTATTGGCAACCACCCTACGCCTCGTCGTCATTTTTCTTCTTTCTAATTTTTTATAATCATTTATACATATATATATATTTTTTGTTTTGTTCCTTCACACGTAAAAAGTTCTCGCGCCCGAATCATCACCATATAGAACAGATATAGATATATATATGTATATATATATATATAATGTGTACATACTAGCATTTTAATTTAATTTAATTTAATTTAATTTAATTTAATATTATTTTCTTCTTCTTTAATCGCTAATATATTATAATCTTACCTGTATATATCTATATATTGAGAATTTTTTTTCTTTTTTTTCTTTTTATTCGCCATCCTGCTCATCTAACTCTGTTTTTTTTTTTTTTTCTTTTTTTTTTTCTTTTCTTTTCTCATTCTTTTTTACTACTAAAACCGTCATTTACTTTTTCATAACCGCGTATATTATGGTTCAGACTTATATTGAAGTGAATGACACATGTTTATATCATATCTCTGCTGTGTCGGTGTTTGTGGGAATGTTTTTTAAATATATATGTCTACATATATACTCCACTCACATACTATTATATGCGTGTGTATATGCTCTTGCACTATTTATATATATATGATCATACATTATATGCACATAAAAGATCCGCGAGTAGGGTATATATAAATATACATATATATTTATACATAAATATAATTGAGTTTTTAAATCGGATTACTACAGTGTGATTGCTCGTATGGATGTTTCATGTCATCACCGTTTATACTTAACATAGAAAAAATAGAATTTACTTTGCATCAAACTTAAAGAATAAAATTTCCTTCACTTTTATTTTATTTTATTTTATTTTATTTTATTTTATTGTATTTTATTTTATTTTATTTCATTTTTTGTCTTTGTTTTATATTCGAGCATTTTTTTTTTCCTTTTCCATCATTTTCCATCATTTGTTTTTTTTTTTTTTCTATTACGTATACCTATAAAAGTGTCGTGCAGTATAACAGCGGCGCCTCATCTATACAGATACAGGCGTCCACTTAACGAGGTTAAAAAAAAAATCACGAATGAAACATAAGTAATAGATCTTTGATAAAATTAAACTAAAAAAAAACGGAAAAGAAAGAACTAAAAAAACGTCAACGCGAACAATTATTATATATCAATGATCAATAAATTTCATGAATGT